>OY282499.1:52147722-53478605 GCA_958295605.1 Ajuga chamaepitys
CTTATATAAAATATTTTATTAGTTTACGTACAAAACATCTTCTATTAGAAACAACAACAAAAAGAATTAAGGATTATTCTTATATAAAATATTTTATTAGTTTACCTACAAAATATCTTCTATCAGAAATAAATTTTAAGAAAGACATAGAAAATACAATTTTATTTTAGGATGAATTGAATCTTCATAGTCCATATGATGAGCTGATTCATACAAATAAAGTTGAATTTTGATTTAGATAAACATACAGAAAAATTAATGAACTAAACTAATAAAATACTTTATATAGGAATAATCATTAAGAAAATATATTCTTTTCTCAATCTTTGCAATTCTAGATTGTATATCTTCGTTGTTGTTTATTTATTATTGTTAATCAGTATGATTAATTCCAAAATATATTATAATTTAATATTAAGATTTTGGGAGAGAGATGAGAGAAGAAAAAAACCGAAATTAAGTATTTTCGGATTGTAAATTACCAATTTAAATTTATTTTAAAAAAAATGAACATTCTAAATTTCTATTAATTTAAAAATATTCCACCATTTGAAATAAATTTGTTCTAAGATAAATTATTTTGTACTTTTCTGATCGTAATTTAGAATTATTTTTTCTCTAGTTGTAAGTTCACCTGGTAGTCCCCACATATGGTAGTCCCCACATAGGCTATATACGATCTAACTAAACGAACCCTTAGTGTCTACAACATAATTTTTTTCTGGAGTAAGTTCTATTTTTTCTCTAGTTGTAAGGTTCACCTGATAGTCCCCACACATATGGTAGTCCCCACATAGGCTATGTACGCTCTGACTAAACGAACCCTTACTGCCCACAGTCATTGTTTCTGTATCAACTGACTTTGAAACTAAAATCTTGCGTGACTTTGAAACTAAAACATTGCATGTGACAGATATGGATGAAGGAGTGCAGATATTTATAGCCTATATAAAACCCTAGTATACACGCGTCTGTAACTACGGTCTGTTAAACATACCGCGTAAAAACATATTTTACTCATTATATAATTCCTGAAATCTCTCAACTACATTTTAAATAATAACTTTAAAAAATCTCTCAACTACATTTTAAATAATAACTTTAAAAAAAATCATTAGCTTATTTATTTTTATTTTTTTTGGGACCGAAAATATAGATCTTATAATGTTTCAATAATATCGTACAAATTATTAAAAAAGATATATGGCGTTTTTATATTCTATGTAAATATTCTTTGATTTATAAATTGAAATATATAATTATAAATTTTTTTAATCAGTGATTATATCCACATTAGTTATTTAAAAATTAATTATATTTATTTCATAAATAAAAAATAGATATAATGTTCTTTAAAAATGTAGAATACATATATATACAATTTATTCAATTCCTCAAATATCTCAATTACATATCTAAATTTTATAATATGTTTTTATTATATCAATACTAATGAAATAATTTTAAATTGATTTTATAAGTTGTATTATATACATACATTGAATATGTGGCAAACATTTTCTTTTTAAACAACAGGCTCGCCTTAGTATACACGCATCTAAATATTCATTCTGTTAAACATTAATTTAAAAAATCGAGAGTCCATATATTTATTTAAAGTTTATTTAAAACTCTAAAACTCTAATATACACATGTCTAAATATTTATTCTGTTGATTAAATTAGCGAAATAGTATATTTCAACGAATGTATAATTTCTGAAATATCTCAACTATATTTTACACTATATATTAAAATAAATTGCATGTCTATTCTTTTTTTTTATTTGGTTCGGATATTTAAATTTTCTAATATTCAATTATATTTTACCTTTTAATTTTAGATATGTATTGCCTTTTTTTATTCTAACTCTCTCTCTCTCTCTCTCTCTCTCTCTCTCTCTATATATATATATATATAAATTCTTTTATTTATAAATTGTATTATATAACTATAAATTTTAAATAGATATGATGTATTTTAAAATTATAGAAAACATATCTGTAACATATTTTTTAATTTCTAAAACATCTCAACAACATGAACAATTCAAAATTAAATATATACCATGTTGATATGATTTGGACTGGATATTTAGATCGTTTAATATGACAATTAGATTTCCAATTGAAAACTAAATTAATATATGGCTTTTTCAACTCCACCGATTTTTCAATAGAAATATTTTGATTTATAAATATATATTTCTACGTTTTTTTCTTTTTAGAATATCTTAATCAAACAACGCTTTTGCCGAGACATTTTAATTTATATATATTTCAATAATTTTTTATTGCTTACTAAAACATTATCAGAATTGTGAATAATGTCGATTCAATTGAAGTTGATACATGGATTTATTTAAATAAAAATTATAAAATTGAAATCTACTACTACAATAAAATCAGATTTGGTCTTCAACATCAGCGGATCCTCGAATGTTTAGCGAATCTCTAACCCTTTTCCAATATTCTTGGCGGATTGGCTGTATACATTTAATAAACCAAATTGTTATTTTCTTAGAAAAATATATTGACCACAATTTAAATAATTCACATAACAGGAAATAAATAAATCTAAACTTTTTATATGATTACATATTACCGTAGAAAAAGATGATGGTAGGTAAATTTGATTTTTGCAATCTTCAAAGCTGTTTTCGCCAGAATCAGATTTTTTCTTATCTTTATTTGCAGGTCGTCCCTTTGGAGCATCCATTATGGTGAAGTATCTATTAAAGTTGACACATAATAATTAAGGAATGTCAAAATAATAGAAATTTGGATCCACAAATGTGAATCCAAAAAAACTGTAATAGTTACAAAGCTAAGAAATTGCAAAATGAATAAGAAATAGAATTACTCGGCAAAATCAAATATGAATCAAATAAACTGAAAATGAATAAGAAATAGAATTACCAGCAAAATCAAATATGAATCAAATAAACTGGCGAAATAAAGAAATTGCGAAATGAATAAAAAATAAAAATACCCAGCTGCAAATGTGATTCTCATTTACGTGATTCTCATTTACTGAAGACACTGTATTTATAGGAGTAAATATGTTATCAGATAAGGATTTTTTTAAATTTCAAATTTCAAAATTTTAAATAATATAACGAAATCTGTTTTAAATATCTTTACAGATTTATTGTTGCTGATTTTTCGCCAGATCTCAAAATATAACATGGGATAATTTAAAATTCAAAATTCGAAATTCAAATTCACTTCTATTCTTAGTAACTAAATAATTGGGCGGGAAAAATCTTAACTTACTAATTTTGGATGACTTGGCTTATTATATATATATATATTAGGGGTTTATTTTATTTACTTTATTAATAGTGCTTTATGGTGAAAATTATTACTATTCTCTTTACTTAGGTACTTTGTAAAAAAAAAAAACTCTGGTAAAATAAATTAAAAATTTATTTAGGATGTTACAATTCATAATGAGAAAGGCCTCAATATTATCAAGATTAGATTAGATCAGATCAAGGTATTGAATCCACCAACAAGTTCATCAAGAGTTTTTACAGTAACAAGGGAGTTCGTCATGAATATTCTGCTGCAAGAACTCCTCGGCAAAATGGTGTTGTTGAAAGAAAAACATAATATCGAAAGAAGTTGCAAGGACCATGATTGTTGAAGCACAACTACCTAAAAGCTTTTAGATAGAGGCAAGTAACACAAAATGCTATAATCATAATCGATGTCATATCAACAAGGATCAAGATAAGACAACTTACGAGTTGTGGTATGGAAGAACACCTAACATCTCCTACTTTCATATTTTTTTGTAATAGATGTTTTGTGCTGAGCAATGAGAAGGAGTACCTAAAATGCATTTGATGTTGAATCAGATGAATAAGTATTTTCTGGGATACACTACTGTAAGTAAGTCATTTACAGTGCAACAAAAAAACACTTTTGGTGGAAGACTCGCTACATCTGGCCTTTAATGAACCTTACTATAAACCTGAAGCAATCGATGGGATAACAATAAGTGTTGAAAAGACCAGGTTGAAAAAATACAAGGAACGATTTCCTTATGTGGAAGTCTTACAACCTGCTCTGGTTGGAGAAGAGGTATCATTATGCACAATTATACTAAACGAATAGGGGTGGTTCAGTACGGTATACTAAATATTTTACACCATATCGTATACAGTACCAAATTTTTCGGTATTGAAAAATTTATTCCGATACTGTACCAAAAATTTCGGTATGACATAACGTATACCATTTCATATTGTATGCCGAAATTATATATGATATCAATATAATGTTGCTACATAACAATATACCGAAGTTCGGTACCATACCGATAATACTGCTTTTATTATAATTTCCAGTGATTACTGAACAAAAACTACAAATCCACACACTAAAAATTAAGCCCATACTAATCTTTTATTTGAAAAGAATATGGCCCAAAAATAATAATACATGAGGCCCACACTTTTTTTAACTCAAAGAAGAAATAAAATTTAGGGTTGCTACCTCATATGTGCAATTGTCCAACGGCGAAGAGTTATCAGTGGTCAACTAGCAAGATGAGTATCTGGTGGTGTTAACTCTTTTGCTCTTTTTCTTAAGCCATTCTTTGATCTGCAACAAATTATACATTCATTGTAACAGAGTTCTTTTTTTCTTGGGCCAAGTGGTTGTGAGAGAGGGTGGGTGAGAGTTTTTGTCTTTTTTATTTGTGGTGGAAGAAAATGGGTAGGGCTCGGGGTATCGATTAGAGAGGATTGGAATTTTTTAATATTAGTTTATGCGGTATATTGAATATATATTGAAATACCGATATTTTTCGGTATTTCTCAATATATTGAAATACCGAAAATTTAGAATTTGTTATACCATTATCGTATCAAAAATATTTGGTACGGTATCATATCGTACGAAAATTCGATATACCGAAAATCTCGATATTTTTGATAATTTTTCGGTACAATATGTGCGGTATTTCGGCATATTGGTATTTTTCTCCACCCCTGTAAACAAATATAGAGATATCACACATAGTCTAATTCCTCATTCAAGGACCAAGCATATAGAGGTAAGACATCATCTCATCTGCGACCATGTGCAAAAGAAGGATGTCACACTTGAAAAGAAATAAAAGAGATATGAATATTTTGTATGTGGTGTTTTTTTAAAAGGCAAAAACTTGAATGCACCCAACACACAATAGGTTTATTGTGCACTCTCCTATTTAATTTGAAATTAAGAATATATAATAAGGGCCTTGTTTGGATAAATTCACAACATCACTATGTGGTGCAATGGATTTGGTCCGTGTCTAGAAGGTCTGATACGCGCAGAAGTCTAAGGTTCAAACCCCCGCGCGCGGTGGTCTAAGATTCAAACCGCTGTTTTTACCTCTTTTTATGTTGTTCAATAGTATATGTTATATAGTGTAATAGTATACGTTATATTACGTAATAGTATATATTATAAATATATGTTTTTAACTTTTTTTATTTGTTTAATAGTATATGTTATTTGCGTAATAGTATATGTTATATTGCGTAATAGTATATTTAATATTGTTTAATAGTATTTGTTATGTTACAGGTATACACATTTTTTTTAATAATATATAATTTTTTAAAATAATATATTATATTTTCTAAAATAATATAAAAAGTGCACATATATAGAAAAAATTAAAGAAGATGGGATTCGAACCCATACCATAATAAGTGGCAATTCAAGATTTTACTACATAGGCTAGTACCTCTTATGTGCCAACAAACATGCCTATATATATATATATATATATATTTATATATATATATATATATATATATATTATTTTGTATCAGAAAAAAAAATTAAAGCGCGCTGGCTGAGGCTCAAACTCGAGACCTCAGCGCGCGTGCATGATAGTTCGACCACTGGGCCACCAACGTTTTTTGGTATCCAAGTGCAGCCCTTAATATATATCTAATTCCAAATTAAATTGGGGAGTGCACAATAAGCTTATTGTGTGTTGGATGCACCCAATACCTACTCTTTTTAAAAATGTGATATATAAAGAATCTTTTGTGATGAAAATAGCCGCTACAAAAAAATTATCTTTTTGGGTTAATTTTAATTTGCAACATGTTCCATGCATGTTATTTCATTTTCTTACCTAAACTTTTATCTTTTTCGATCATAACCTGAACTATTGATTTTTCACTTTTACAACCTCTTGTAACAATTTTCGGCGAGAAAAAAAAAATCATAAAATTATATAGAAAAATGAAAAATTATTTTTAAAATTCTAAAATAGATTTAAAATACTATAAAAAAAATAAATGATTTTTTTTAAATATATAAAAAAATAGATCTTCATAAATTAGTCAAATATCAAATAATTTATGATAAGAAAGATAAATAAATTATTAAAAAATATTTAAAAATCATAAATAATCTAAATTTGTTTAAATATATTTAAAAAAATAGATCTTCATAAATTAGTCAAATATCAAATAATTTATGATAAGAAAGATAAATAAATTATTAAAAAATATTTAAAAATTATAGATAATCTAAAATACCTTAAAGTTATTTTTTAAAACTCTAAAAATTCATTTAAACTATCTGAAAATTACTAGAACATGATGAAATTATTTTAAAAAATTATGATATAATTTTTTGTTTAAACTAGTTTATAAAAAATATAAGAGTTATTTTATACCTTAAGAAACTTAAAATTATTTGAATATAGTTTAAAAGTCAGAAAATAATCTTATAATTATTTCCTTTCTAAAAATGTATAATTAAATTAAAAATATCTAAAAATTATTTTGAAATCTTTAAAATTCATTTAAGATATCTAAAATTATATGTGAAAAGTTGAAATTATTTAAAAAATTAATTTTCTTTAAAAGTTTAAAATAATTAAAAATATATATATAAAATTGTTTAAAAGTCAGAAAATAATTTTATGAAATAATTAGATGTTCTTTTTAAATTAGAAAATTGAAAAAATTTGAAATCCTTTTTGAAATTCTAAAATAATTTGAAAACTATTTAAAATCATTTGAACTTTTTTATGAAAATTATTATTTTTAAATAAAACCAACATTTTCTTGTTAATTTTCTAACGTTTTAAATGAATTCTTAGAATTTAAAAAATAATTTTAAGTTTTTTTGTATAATTTGATGATTTTAAAATATATATTAATATTTATTTTATTTTTCTTACCGGAAATTACTGCCAAAATTGCATAATTGAAAAAAATAAATAATTCAGGTAATCATCGAAAATAATAAAAAATTACATAAAAAAAATCGGAAAAGCACTTAAAGTACAGATTCCAAACTGATACTAAACCAATCAAACATCGCGGTTCCAATTTATTTGTGGTCATTTATATTAAAATGGTAAAGAACAAAGAAACGATATTAGTAATTTTTCTTTTATTAAAAGAATTTTAACTTTTTTCTTTTAGGGAAAAAAGAATTTTAACTTAGTAGTGATTTTTTTTCTTTTTCTGGGAACAAATTATTATATTTACTAAGATCCCGTTTACTTTGATGAATAAGGATAACATCTTTATTTCGTGTCATTGAATAATTTAGTGGCATAGGAATAAGTTGGAGAATTAATTCTAACGTCTAATTCTCCATATATATTTCCCAAATCCCAATATTCCTAAAGAAACCGGTGTAACCTAAACCCCAAACCTTGGTTCGTGTCTCCTCTACTGAGCCACCCTTTTTCTACTTCCCATTTTCTGATTTCTCAATTGTTTGGATTTCTTGTTCAGAAAATAAACAAACTTTTATGTAACAAAAACCACACGGAAGTTATAGAATTCTGAGAAAAAGATAAATAATAGAGAAGTGCAAGCTATGTACAGAAGTGGGTTTGGAATGAAAACTAATAAATTGTCAAATATTCTAAGATCATCGCACAAAGGATTGAAGCATAGGCCTTCAAACGCTGTACTTGATGTGGGGTTTGCTGAATTCTCGTCGTTGGCTACCCAAACACCATTGATAAGTGAATTCTCCAAAAGGGTATGTGGAAATTTTCTCTTTCCTTTTAGCTAATGTATTTGCTAATTTTGTGAAGTGCAACCCTTTAATCTTGTTTTTCCATTTAGTGTTCGTTTTGAATCTCAATTAATTGGGAAAGTGAATGTTGTGGTATGTTTATCGTCTGCGATTACCTTTTTTATGAAATTGTATTTCTAGTTATGGAGGATTGCTTATTTATGTGACCTAGGTCTTCAGGCAGTCCAGCTGATTGTAGAATGTGTGTGTTGTTATTGAACTTGATGCCTGTGTCTGTTACATGATATAGTAGATTCTATTTCGTAGAATTTGGCTAGTGCGATAAGAATTAAATATGAGTTTCTTACTCACCTGCATTCTACAATGGTGATGCTTGCAAATTAGAGCACGCACTGCATCGTTCTGTCTTACTGCTTACAATGCCGTGTAATTATTGGCTCGCATTACAAGAATTACGTCAAAGCCTCTTAACTCATCTGCCTTGTACTTTGCAATGCTTGCAAAGTATCATATCTTGCATCATTCTGTTTTAATGCTTACAAGATTGTATCCACTAGCTGCCGCACATACCACCGAGAGTTCTTGTTACTCAAAATGCTTATATGTTTCCAATTATCTTTATGTAGTTGAGCCATAATGTCAGGGAAGTTCTATTTTGCTTCTCTCTTTCTTCCTTCACTGTTGGAAATCCATTCGTTTTTCTTGGAGTCTACAAACACATTTTATTTGAGTCTCTGAAAATGGGGCCAAACTTTATAATGTATTATGTAAATATAAGTACTCTTAAGTACATTAATGTTTTAAGTCTTCTATTTACTACACACATTTGTAGTTCAAGAATATGGCAGCTAAATTTATTTTTACCTGGCTAGGTAGTATCATTCTGCATATTCTAGCTTGTAGTGCAGAAGATGTCGTTATTCTCTCTGGAATGTAAACATTATTTTACCATAATCTTGAGTGATAATGATCTTCTTTGTTCTATTACGCAGGTTGCTCGTCAAGTTGGCGGTAAGTGGATGGTTTCATTACTGAAAATCACATGTTCCATTTGAAGCCATTACATAAAGACCGCTGCCCAAATATGAATTCAGCACTACTACATGTTAATATTTCTTATATTTTGTTCTCATTTCCCCTCTGGCAGTTTTTTCCATCGTACATGCATTTAAACTATTATTATCCTTGTTTGTTGTACTTGCCTTTGGTAGAAACTAATCAATTATGACAAGGCCTAAGGAGCTTCACGGCCACAGAATAATATGTTGGCTATTTTCTATGACTTGAATCACATTCTTAGGATGTTCATTTCCTACTTAATTCTATCTTGTTGTCATCTTTTTTTCCCCCTCAAAAAGAAGTTTGGCTGTTTTTTTCTCTTTTTCAGATGTGGGTGTATGCATGTTTGTGTCTCCGGGGAAGAGGTGGTCATGTTACCATGTAGCGCATTTCAACTACTTACTATCTTTGGTTGATAACATTATTAAATTGTACTTATACTTACCTTTAATAGGAACTAGTCAATTATGACAAGGCCCTCTGAGGAGCTTCACGGCCACGGAGTAATATGTTGGCTATCTGCTATGGCTTAAATACATTCATAAGATGCTCGTTCCTACTTATTTCTACCTTATTATCTTTCTTCCCCTCAAAAAAGAACTTTGGGTGCTTTTTCTCCTTTCTGTTATCTCGTTTCCAGATGGGTGTATGCATGTTTCGTCTCAGGGGGAGGGGTGGTTTAGTAACCGTGTAGAGTATCTGAAACTTATGTTTTTGGAATCGTTGGTGATCATTTGGCAGGAAACTCTATACTAATCAGAGATGAGTTGACCAGGCAACATGCTCTTATCCATCAGTCACCATTTCAACTAGCCTTGAACGCTGGACAGCATATGAGCACGTCTTCCTTCGCGAGATCCTTCGCATCCAAAGCTACAGGGTCAAATGGGAAAAAAGGATCAGAGGTTCGTCAAAATCTTCCCATGTTTAATAGGAATGTGAAGTATCTATCAATCTTCCAGAAGTCTGAAATCGTTTTGCTAACATAGTTTTAGAAAGCAAAAAAAAAAAAAAGCAATGCTGCATTTATTGCTAAGGTCTGGATACGAAGGATAAAAGATTTTGGATGGGTCTCTGCTGTTAGGTTTTACATATTTAATCTGGCAATTACTGATTGATAGCTTCTTCATCTCCGTCCAATCTATTGCAATTGTAGACTGTTTTTTCATAGTACTACATAGAGAGGCTGTTGTTCACTTTCAACTAAAATCTTTTACATGAAGTATATGGTCATACTGATGGTTGCTTCTACCTAAACATAAATACTGGGAATTTAGTGGGGTTGGCATGCTTGCATGTCATTTCAGCTTCAAAATCACTATCTTCCTTTTTCCCCTTGTGGGACTTGGCGGGCACCATGGGTTATGCCTCGGAGTATTAGGGAGGTGATTGAACATAACCCTGGCAATATGGTCAATAAGCGGGCGAAATACCTATGGCGAGCTATGATCAAACGATTTTCTGGTCCATTTGGCTTGAAAGAAATAAGAGGATTTTTGAGGATGTAGAGGACTCGATAGAGGAAGTTTAGGCAATAACAAGATATAGGGTGGCCTCCTGGATTTCAGTCCATAAGGATTTTGGGAGTTTTACATTTCAGATTTAAATATAGACTTAGACATTATAGTAGGTTAGATTGATATTTCTGATGTAAATTAATGATGGAAAACCTCTTCCCATGGATGTGACTGTTTAAGCGACCAATAAAAGTTTTATTTTCTTATAAAAAAATCTGCAGCCGTTGCTTTCCATGTATCACTTTTGGTTGTGAGGAAGACTTGGTTGTTTCATGATGGACAGAGGGGACAGAGGCTCTTGTATCACAGCATATGTTAACTTCTCATGATTTGTGTTTGTTATAGCCTAGTTAATTAACGGACTTATGAAGCATGTGTTCAATTCTGTTGAATTTTTTTTTATTTTGTATGATTCATTTACTTATGGTAATTTACTTGCACCGTATCGAACATGCTATTTTCATACTGAAGAATTAAAAATTCGTTATACTTTCTTTCAGACTCGAAAAGAAATATCTACTGTGGAGGACCCCTTTGATGCGCCAACGTATAATATCCCAGAGAAGCCGGTGACCTTCACAGAGGGAGCATCTTATAGTCTCATTATTCTTGCGGGCCTCGGCGTTGCTGCCGCTGCAGCATATGGGGTTTTCAAGGAACTTATATTTCAACCAAAGGAGTAAGCAAAAACTATTTCTCGGTATTCATATTTTTTCTCCTTTTTTCTATAATATTCAACTGAAGATAATGTTTGTAGGTACAAGATTTTCAACAAGGCTCTTGAAAGGATTCAAAATGACAGTCAGGCATGTCAGCTCGATCTTTTTTTTCTTTCAATCACATTTGTTTTTCCTGTAATGTTGAGGCAGAATACACGAATGCCATATTATATAATTTCAGAACTGTAGGATGTAAGTCTAGTTAAATTTACCATTCCTGCACTTACAGTGACTAAAAAATCATGTAGCAGGACATGATGATCAGCTCACACTTTCATAAATGGAATATCACATCCCTGGGACTCAATAGACTTAAAATGAAGTGCTTTTACCATCATAAACAATACTCACGATGTGCAATTAATTACAGTAGAAGTGCTTTATCTGTTTAAGTAATCTAATTTGCACTATTAGCTTCATTGTGGCTATAATTATATTACTTTGAAAATGAAAGTATACGGAAATCATCATCACTTTGAGAACTCTCTACCTCCATCATGGTTAATTTGCATCATTGTGGACTCTAAAGAAAGCTCGATATAGTTCCACTCTTAGATCTTAGCTAAAACTGGTACCTTTGATTTACATATAAACAGGTTAGGGTTAGAATTGGAACCCCAATCACTGGATACGGGTCAGAAAGTAGGAACCGGGCTGCTCGTCAACGGGTCCCCAACAAAACGTGGACCGATGAAGATGGTGTTGAACATATAGTGGTATGTAATCCTTTAACCCTATTTAAGATCCTCAAACTGAAACAACAGAATACGAGCTTTCAAACATCTCAAGACGGATGGGGATTGTAGGTTAATTTCCACATTCGTGGGCCCCACGGAGCCGGAAAAGTTTACTCGGAGATGTTCAAAGACAAGGTGGACAAGCAATGGAAGTTCATGTATTTGATTGTCGAGGTCACATCCCCATCCCCAGCTCAACTGATGCTCGAGTCTTATGTTCCAGCATGAAGAGGCTGATCGCTAAAATTCCCATCCCAACAATTATTGTCTGGAAGGATGGTATGAAGCTGGAAATTTTGTTTAGCCAATAATGGCTCAGATTGTATTTGATGGCAATCTGGTAGTCAATTAGGGCTGGTTTAACTTTGTTGATCCTCAACTCTTTTACCTCGTCCCTTTTTCTTTATATTCGACCATTTTGCTTTCTGGATAATGCCATGATGCAAAATTTTGTTTAGATGTGAAGAATTTGGTTGATTGAATATTCTTAAGTTTATTGATGTCATGTTGCGTCTAATCTCTAACAGATGCACTTTCTTGTGTGCGAATTTGCGTTGGATTTTACACATGAAGTGCACTATAATTGTTATCTTTTAATTTGGGATAATTGTCAAGGTATTTTTATTTTATACTAGTATTTTTTTGGTACAAATTATAGTAGGAATGAGGTCGGTGGAAATTGATCCCTAACAACAGCTCGGTTATAAGGTGCCCAACCAACTGAGCAAAGACCTGATTCCTGTTTAGTTTATTTTGGATTCTAGTTTATTAACGTAACTATAATCAATTTTTGAGTGATTATTTTTTATTACTAGAATGATGGAGATAGACGAGTAAGTTTGGTTATAAGTTGATATGTTACATTTACATAATCTTTAAATAAATATAGATGTTTGTGTTGTCCAAGTTTTGGTAGCATCTCGTGAAATGATGGTTGGGTTCAATCCTCATCTCGCATGCATCATGTAAGGTGAATGTTATTTCCAGACGTGGGTCTACCTTTTCAATTTTTTATTCAAGAAACGTTAAATATCGCTATAACAGAATTGAAGTGCTCAAGATGAAATGCCTAAGGCGCACTTCAGTCGCAAACTTATTTTCATCAAGCTTATTCGCTACTTGCGAGGTTCGGTTACACAAATACTTGACTCAGAAATCATGTCTAAATTTCTCCCTCCAACAATGATTCCTACCTATTATTTTTTGCCACACTCGCACTTTTATCTCCTGAAATCTCTTAAGAAACAAAATGGTCGGAGAAAAGCCGCCTCCATTCCAATTGGGAAATCAACAAATCCAAGTCGATCCATCTACTCATCACTTGGTCGAGGCTGCAGTCCTAGTCTACCCCTTATATTTGCACCTAACACCCGCAAGTCTTCCACCTACAATCACGCATATAAAAAAACTCAATTGTGACGGCAAATAGAAGTGATATATTTCAAATCGAAGTACAGAAACTAGGAACGCATATTAAAATAGAAACAAAAGAAGCAAGGGTGGGACGTCTGAATATTGGAATTATACTATGGTGAATGAATTCCTGAATACTGCCATGCCGTATAAATTAACAGACAACAAATACATTGGGTTGTGAAACTCTAAGCATACATGAAATGTGTGTGTGTGGGTGGGGGCATCAAAAGTATTGGGTTAACATTAAGTCAAATTAGAGACACCCAACAAAATGCTCCATAATCAAGTTGAACTTTGTGCAGGTCAAAAATTTCAAACAAGAGAGACTGCTGTTTCATATGATAAAGGATCTCCTATTGATATTGATGTTCTGCTTCGATTTACAAGAGAGTTCGACGACCAAGTTAAGCACAGTAGCAAGCTAGAACCAAGTTGACTGTTTGCCAAGCATGAACTACCTTGATTTGCCTCAACTAGAACCAATCTCAAGCTCGCTAGTTGCCATGAGGATGCGAATATCAAAAAGTGTGACAACACATGACTCGTGGACCACTTGCCAAACATATTAACTACCATTAAGATATTCACATTTACAAACAACAAATAACTTTATCACATAACTCAATTCACCATCGTGGAAATTACTTTAGTGTTCCTTGTTTCATTAAAAACAGACTCGTGTCAACATATTTCTCCAACCATCACAACTATCTCAAGCCAAACATAAAAGTAGCTCCGGACAACCACCACTCACATAAGGGTCATTACAAATATCAAAATATACATGTTTTTTAACACTCCCTTCATCCCATAATGAGAGTCCTATTGGAAAAGGTAGAACTTTTTATTTCCAATTAAATTTAATTAAGGTACAATTCTCTAAGAACAATTTGCACTTACACAACTAAATATGTTTTGTGATTTGACTAATTCAAAGATATTCAACTAATTCGTAAAATTTAAAATTTTAATTTTTAATTGGACTAATAAAACGAGGCATTGACTTTTGAAACATGACTCATTTTGGGATAAGAAGTTTTTTGAAACAAGACTCATAAAGGGACAGAGGGAAATGATCTAATATGTTCTTTCTTATAAAAAAATGATCAAATATGTTCTAGCAGTATTTATCCCCACATTCCAGTGATTATGTTTTTCTCACTACAATTCTTGATGTGGGCGCATGTTTGCTTCTAGAGCATATTATTTTCCAATGATTTTAGATTGGATTAGCCCATAACTAAATAAAACTTACAAACTAAGTAGATTTAGATACACCAGTGACCCTTATGTGAGTGGAGGTCGCCCAGAGCTTTTATGTCTGGGGTGAGCTCATCTGTGTAACGGGTAATTGAGATGAGCTTAAGTTAAAAAGAGAAAAAAAAGTTACGGTGATGAAGTTATTTCGTTGTCTTGATGGTAGTTAATATATGTTGTCAAGGTGGAAATGGTACCAGAATTAGGTGTTTGGAAACAAAGCAACAATCATATGATCAAACAATTAAAATATCTTCTAGCATTTTCTTAAAC
Source organism: Ajuga chamaepitys (assembly GCA_958295605.1). NCBI lineage: Eukaryota > Viridiplantae > Streptophyta > Magnoliopsida > Lamiales > Lamiaceae > Ajuga > Ajuga chamaepitys. The sequence goes on from OY282499.1 coordinate 52,162,718, forward strand.
ACACTACAGAAAAGTGTGGTTTGGAATAGTTGGTGAAAAGAAATCCTAAATGGTGTAAGTGCAACAAAACCCCATGTCTGTAAGACGATGGTGATGCTAACCAACTACATGGCTTAGTAACACTTTTTCAATCTTTAGATCTCGCAGAAACTAGCAATACAAATTACAAATTGTGCTAGTGATCAACCTTTTATTTGATGTTGTTGATGATGATGATAGAGCAGATTTCTAGGTGCCCTAAGTTTGACCACTATTATCCCAAACTTCCTAAAACTTAAAACATTTTGGAGACCATAACCTCATGTATTCATGGTTGCCCATTGCTTGTTTCTTGCCTAAACCTAATGTGGTTCGGTTCATCGCTAGTTTTCTCCTCCTTATTTCAGCTATTGTTAGCATTTCTTTCCATCCTTCTACTAGCACTATATTCTCATTTCAGTTATGAGTTGGGCGAGTGCATGGTGGGTCCCTTTTTCATACCCTTTACTTGTTGACAACACTAAGATTGCACCATATAATTCTTGATGCAACTAAATGTGAACATTTCTGATCTGATGGGCATTAGACATTACAATTCCAAGTAGGGACCATTTGCACCTATGGAACACCCAGATAACCAATCTCACTAACTTTAGTCAAACATGTTCATTCGACCAAGAGTGATCGAACAGGATTTGAGACCTTTGGTTAGTAATAATCTGGATGTTCTAGATGTGTTTGTTCAGCAATGAGTGGACAACCCAATAACCAAATACCCGGTGCCTTCATTCACACACACATACAAACATTCATGTGTGTGTGTGAATCAAAAAACAATATTCAACAGTTTGACATACAAGAACAGAAAACCCTGGCTGCAAAACCTCGAATAATTCATGGAATTAAAAAAAAAAATGAAGGCACTTGAATCCCAAAAAGAAAAGATAAAACTAGTGTTAGGAATGGTTACAGTATGGATTCCTGAAAGACGCAGAGAGGCTAGGGCGGCGGAGGCGAAGGCGCCGACGAAGAGGGAACCTACAGCGAAGGCCTTAAGCGGCATTCCGCCGGAGGGCCCAGCATATCCTCTTTTCCACAAGGAAACTCCCCACCCAAGTTGGGCGGCGCCTGCGCCGGCGGCCCACCAGCCGTAATGATTTACCACCGCCTTACCTCCCTCTTTTTCCTCCATTAGTTTCCATTTTCAGTTTCATGCGACTCTTTTCAGCTTGCATTGATGTGGACCACCGGGCTCTATTTGTTAAATCAGATTTCATATTTGGGCTCAGGGGTTGGGCCCAATTGATGTGAGCCCAATAATACCGAAGAACGGATTGTACTATCATGACATTTTGGACTTGGGAGTCCACAAGAAGATACTTAGGGGATACTTGGATTGGGATGTCCTCATTCGGATGTGACATGGGACATCCTCAACGTATTTTATTTTACATTGGATGGCCCATCCCTTCACATCCGCACCCTATTACCTACATCACCTTTTACAATTTTCAACGCAGCTTTTACAATTTCCAATACACCTTTTACAATTTCTAATATACATCCTACCCTACTATACCCTTAAACTAAAATACCTTTTTGAATGTCCCGTCCGTGGATGTGCTTCATCGGACGTGGTACATGCCACTACATCCCAGTCCAATTATCCCCTTAGGTGTGTTTGCTATGGTTTCCCTCAGTGTATTGAGGAGATCAAATCTCAATAAAATACATATATTAAGTTTTTTAGTTAAGTTTGACTCAATAATCCACAATCTTAAATAAACACGTCCCTTGTTTATGTTTCTGATCCTGTATTACATACATGCATTAAAACGATATCGTTTTAATAGAAAATAAAGATAGTGTCATTTTAATATGCACCGAAATGGTATTGTTTTAATAAAAACAATCAGGTGTACACTTGTACGATGCACGGATAAGAATATTTTTTTATGAAGGACTATTACGAACATAAGTAATTTGATATCCTTCTAAATCTAGAAGTTTAACCTTATAAAAAATGTCGCATGCCATTTTTAATTTTTCTTGTATTCTGGTAAAAATAGTTTTGAGAAAAAAACACTCGGTATTCTTATATCAATAACTGCTTGTAAGCCAGCTATAGCAAAATCATTCCAAACTTAAACCAACCATCTTATTCATCTTATTCTCATTTTTCTTTCTTCAAATGATACAACTAGTGAACGTGTTAAACCAGATACGAGAAAGAACACATAAAATCATAAAGTAAAATCAATACAACAAATTACGTGGTTCACTAACATTGTGTTAACTACGTCCACGGGCAGAAGAGAGGAATTCTTTATTCAGATGTTACATATGATCAAAAAGTAATGAATACAGATTAACACTAAAACTAATTAGAACTGACAGATATATTCTCTAATTAGTTGGGCCTCAAAATAAGCCGAAACTTATCTTCCACGCTAAACGGACGTGGCTACGCTCAGGTCTGCCGCGGCCGCATTCCGAGCCCATCTTCCGAATGCCTTAACCAAGCACAAAACATCACGACCGCATTCAGGCCTGTCGCGGTCGCGTTCGGCCTCCTGACGCGGCCGCGTCTAGCCTGACGCAGCCGAGTTCACTCCACAAAACCAAACTCCTTTCTAGCCACAATTTGTCGCGGCCGCATCACCTTGACGAGTCCATCGCTCCAAACAAACCCAGATTCAAGGCATAGATCAACATATCTCCACCTTGATTTGAACCCTCTCACAGATCAAATGGATGTATCTTCAGACGTATTCTAAAGAATGCACAGATGTACAAGCAATCGCTCGTAGCCAGATTCGTCCCCAACCATGGGACGACTTAACAACTCATAATATTTAACAAGTCCAAGCAATATTAGAACTTGTTACGCGGAACAGACTTTGTAAACATGTCGGTGGGATTATGCCATCCCAACCTTCTTCACCTTGATTCTCTTCTCACTTCGTAGGAAATGATATATGACATCAATATGGTTTGTCCTCTCATGATGCACTTGATCCTTGGCCAAACATATCGCACTAAGACTATCGCAAAATATCAAAGCATAGTCATGATGCAGACCGAGTCGCTAACCAATCCTCTCAATGAAATTCCCTCCTTAGCAGCTTCCGTCAATGTCATATCTACTTCAGTTGTAGACGGAGTAACTGTAGGCTGCAAAGTAGCCTTCCACATATCAAACCTTGACAATATCTTCTGAATGTATTCCTTTTGGAAAAGGAAAAGCATCTTCCGACCTCTATCTCTATAGATCTCCATGCCCAATATCTTCTGAGCAGCACCCAAATCCTTCATCTCAAACTCAGCATTGAGAAGATCCTTCAACTTCTGAATATCAGACTTGACTTTAGTAGCTATCAGCATATCATCTACATACATGACCAAGTAGATGTAAGAACCATCTTCCAGCTTGCTGTAATACACACAACTATCATATGGACTCTTGTTGTAGCTAGGGGTGAACCAAATTTGGTTTAAACCGAATTAATCGTCCGATCCAGACCGAAATTATCTATTTGGATAAAAGTTTTAAAATTTCATTCGGTTATCGGTTTTAATTTTTAGGAATTTCGGTAATTTTGTTCGGATTGGTTTAGAATTTTTTTAACCAAAATAACCAAAATCGATCCGAAATTTATAATGTTTTATTTTTTAATATTATATATATATGAAATTCCATTTTTACTTTTCTGATATATATATATATATATATTTATATATATATATTAGACTTAAAAGGTAAATAGTTTAGTTTTTATTTTGAGCTTTTGTTATGGAAGTGTGAAATTTGAATATTGTGGTTGATGGGTTTATGTAGGTGATTGACTATTTATATAATTTTTTCTTTTAGTAATGAATGCTGAAAAAATCTTGAGAGAATTATTTTGGATCAACCGAATACCTAACCGACCGAACCGAATAAATTCGGTTCGGTTGAAGTTCAGGTTTTAAAATATCGATTCGGTTTTTTGTTTAGATTTTATAATTCAGTTTGATTTTTGATTTCACTAAATAATTTCGGTTCGATTATCAAACCGAATTTTGCTCACCCCTAGTTGTAGCCAAGTTGTGTCATGTGGCCATCAAATCTCTTGTATCACTGCCTTGGAGACTGTTTTAGCCCATAAATGGACTTTTTTAACTTACAAACATACTCTTCTTTCCCCCGAACTTGGAAACCATCTGGCTGAGTCATGTATATTTCCTTATCTAACTCTCCATGTAGGAAAGTTTTCTTCACATCAAGTTGTTCAAGCTCAAGATCCTGATGGACAAACATTTGCAATAGCACCCGAATGGAAGTATGTCTAACCACAGGTGAGAATATCTCATCATAGTACTCTCTCTCTCTCTCTGCATGAACCCTCTAGCAACGACTCTGGACTTATACCTTATGCCCTTAGCCGATGGCATCCCTTCCTTCTTCTTGAAAACCCATTTGCAAGTCATAATCTTTATCTTCGAAGGCTTCCTAACTAAATCCCAAGTTATTCTTGTGCAGCGACTCCATCTCATCTCTCATGGCAGCAAGAAATTGAATGGACTCAGCACATGTAACAATTTCTCTATAGGTGGATGGCTCATATGCGTCCACCTCTTCAGCAACCTGCAATGCATATCCCACCATATCTCAAATCCATACCTCTTAGGAGCTTCAACTCCAATTCTTCTAGCTCGATCAAGAGTTATACTATACGGCCTTTCTTTTTGGTCTTGATTCTGATGGCATAGCGTCTTTCAGCTCGGTGTCAGCCTGTGAGTGTTCTTCCTCATCACCATTTTGTGATTCACTATACTCCACCTGTTTGTCAACGCTATCTTTACCTGACACAACAATAGACTTCACTGTGGGGTTAAGCATAGAATTCTCATCAAAAACCACATTTTTGCTGAGAATAACCCTATTTTCAGATGGAGACCAAACTTTATAACCCTTCACACCATCCCCATAGCCTGCAACCACTCTCGTCTTCGCCCTTGGCTTCAATTTACCCTCACTAACATGATAATAAACTATAGACCCAAAAGCTCTCAAACTAGAGTAGTTAGCAGACTTACCAGACCACACCTCATAAGGTGTTTTGAGGTTGATACCAAGTAACAAGTTGTGTTGACTGCTTTAGCCCAAAATCTTAGAGCTAATCCAGCATTAGAGAGCATGCATCGAGCCCTTCTATATAAATGTCTGGTTCATCCGTTCTGCTACACCATTCTGTTGTGGTGTATACCTCAATGTATGATGTCTTGCAATCCCTTCGTCTTTGAAAAACTTATCAAAATCCGATGAACAAAATTCCAACCTATTATCAGTTCGCAACCTCTTGATCTTCCTCGCAGTTTGATTCTCCACCAACGTCTTCCACTGCTTGAAAATCTTGAAAGCTTCACCCTTATGTTTCATCATAAGCACCCAAGTCATCCTTGAGTAATCATCAGTTCTAGACACAAAGTATCTATGGCCTCCTAGAGAGTCAACATGTGTAGGACCCCAACAATCAGCATGGATATAATAAAGCATGTCTTTCGTCCTATGAACTGTCTTAGGAAACTTGTTGCGATGTAACTTCCCAAGGACACAGTGTTCACAAAATTTGAGGTTGGTGACCTTATGGCCACCAAGAAGATATCCCTTCGACGGAATTTGCATCCCCCTTTCACCCATGTGACCAAGCCTATTTAAATTCGATTAATATTCGATTCGAATTCGAATTCGAGTTTATATTTTTGAATTCGAATCAAATTTCTTAATATTCGGTTCGATTCGATTCGTTTACATCCCTACTTTTCACACTTTTCAAGACCACGTCTGAACCCTTGCAGACATACAAAACTCCACCTTCACCTCAGAAACTGAAACCCTTTGCATCCAGCAGACTCAATGATATCAAATTCTTCGTCATCAGTGGAACATGCCTAACATTGTTCAGAGTGCATAATTTACCATCATGCGTCCTCAGGTTAATCGAATCAATCCCAACCGCCTTGCAAACTGAATTGTTGGCCATGGAAATATTGCCACCATCGATCTGTTTGTACGTCGTGAACCACTCTCTGTGTGGGCATATGTGGTAAGATGTCCCCAAGTCAAGAACCACACGTCATTATGACTTCCTTGTTCAACAACGACTAGGGCCAAATCATCCTCGAAGCTGATGTTCTCTCCTTCAGCAACAACAATAGTACCTGCCTTATTCTCCTGTTTCTGCTTCTTCTTCCGACAATCATTCTTCCAATGACATGTTTCCTTGCAGTAATTGCAAGTACCAGTCGGCTTTGGACCTTTTGATCCAAACTTCTTCTTGAATTTCTTCTTACTAGAATTTTCAAACCCCTTGTTTCCACTCCCACTGGCTACTAGCCCAGCGGCCTGACTATCTGAACTCATACCAGTCGCCTTATGGCGCAACTCCCTTGAATGCAGGGCTGATCTCACTTCCTCCAGTGACACTATGTCTTTTCCAGTGATGAAAGATTGTACAAAGTTCTCATGATAGGGGTCGAGAAACTAATAAAATCAAAGCAGCATCTCCATCTGCTACTTTGACCCCAATATTACACAACTCCAATAAGAGTGTGTTCAATTGATCCAGATATTCATGAAGCGACTGGCCTTCATGCATATGCAGACTAAACAATCATTGCTTCAGCAGCAACATGTTGGTAAGCAACTTCATCATATATAAGCTTTCCAGTTTCGACCACAACCCTGCCACAGTTTCCTCCTCTGCAACTTCGGTAATGATGTCATCTGTGAGACACAGCATGAGCTTTTAGTGCACTTTCTCCTCCAGACTGGCCATCTCAGCATCAGACAGAGCCACCGTCTTGTCCTTCTTATCCTTCACCATCAGCGGTGCCCACAACCCTTGTTGTTTCAACAAGGCTCGCATCTTAATCTGCCACAGACTAAAGCTATTCCTCCCCGTAAATTTTTTGACTTTCACGTTTATTCCAAACATCTTTCTCAAATAGATTGCGGAGCCCCTTCGACAAGCCTCTGGTACCAATTTGTTAAACCAGATACGAGAAAGAATACATAAAACGGTGAAGTAAAATCGACGCAGCAAATTATGTGGTTCACTAATAATGTGTTAGCTACGTCCATGGACAGAAAAGAGGAATTCTTTATTCAAATGTTTCTTCAGATGTTACAGATGGTCAGAAAGTAATGAATAACTTATCCATATTAGCCCTAAAACTAATTAGAACTGATAGATATATTCTCTAATTTAGTTGGGCCTCAAAACAGGTCGAAACTTAACTTCCACGCTAGATTGACACGGTCGCATTCAGTTCTGTCACGGCTGCGTTCCAAGCCCAGCTTCTGAACACCTTAACTAAGCACAGAATATCACGACCGCATTCAGGTATGTCGCGTTCGGCCTCCTGACGCGGCCGCGTCCACGTCCAACCTGACGCTGCCGCGTTCGCTCCACAAAACCAAACTCTTTTACAGCCACAATTTGTCGCGGCTGCATCACCCTGACGAGTCTAGCACTCCAAACAAACCCAGATTCAAGGCATAGATCAACAAAATGACATATATATACATATGCATATATAACATATATTTGTGCACAAAATATTCTCTAAAAAAACTCAAAATTTTACTTTGGGGTGGGGGTAGTGGGCCCACTTGGCCCGCATAGTTCCGCTCCTAATTATATTTCCGCTTCTACTCCAAAAAAATCAAATAAAATAAAATTATCTCAGGTTTAATAAGCAAACTAGCCTATACCATTTCCTCAAAAATTTGTACCAATTGTAAATTAAAAATAAGTAGATAGTACACAACCAAGCAATCGGATATATGCCAAAAATTTAAAAGATACAACATAAGTATTTTTGAAAAGAACTATCATTAGGTACAACATCTCATTCGTCGTTGCAATCAAAACAATTCTACATGCCTGCAAAGAAATGAGCAATAAATATTGGTCAACTGCAATAATAGCAAAAAAATCAATTTTATTATATACTTGAAACTTGATGGTTATATAAAGACATAACAAATTGTTGAGCACAATGTCATTTTTGGAACGATTTTATTACTCAGTGGGGATTGTCATTAGGAAAAGTGATATATTGACATGTGATAAAGAGATAAAGTATGTAATTTAGATCTCAAAGAAACCATATTGAATGTCATTTTAAAAGATTTAAGACTCTTAATTCCCTAAGGTAAATGATAAGCTATTTTCAGGAAATATATGTAAGCAGAAAATACATAATTTATATCTTATTGACCAAGTACCAGCTAATTTCAATATCTTTAAATTGAAAATCTGAATGAAATGAAATATATAAGAAATGTATAAATATTATATGAAATCAATGTTATTTGCTATTCTATCATGAAATAGCTTAACCACTACAAAAATATTTCATGTACCATAACTATGAATTAGTATAAAATTTATTCGAACTCCTATTCATCATAGTCACATTAATCGTGGAGAAAGAAATCATATTTCCGGCCCACGATTCACCCTCGATTATCAACTAAATCTTAATCATACTAAATGGGGGGTGTGGAGCGAAGAAATTTGCTGGTATAACGGTTATGGTTGAGCAAAATTCGGTTCGATAACCGAACCGAAATTATCTAGAGAAATCGAAAATCAAATCAAATTAAAAAAGCAAAACTAAAAACCGAACCGATATTTCAAAAACCGACTTCATCCGAGCCGAATTTATTCGATTCGGTTGGTTCGGTATTCGGTTGATCCAAAATAATTCTCTCAAAAAAAATTCATCATTCATTACTAAAAGAAAAACTTATAGAATAGTCAATCACCTACATAAACCCATCAACCACAATATTCAAATTTCACACTTCCATAACAAAAGTTCAAGATAAAAACTAAATTATTTACCTTTTAAGTCTAATATATATATATATATATAAATAAGTGGAATTCCATATATATTTATATATATATATATATATAATATTAAAAAAATAAAACATTATAAATTTCAGTTTGGTTTCGATTTTTTTTGTTATAAAAAATCCTAAATCGATCGGAACCAGATTATTCGAAATTCCTAAAAACTAAAATCGAAAATCGAACCAAATTTTAAAAAATCGATCCAAATAGATAATTTCGACCGGATCAAACGGTTAATTCGGTTTAAACCAAACTTTGGTCACTCTTAATAACAGTCGCCATTATGATTAATGGTTAGCAAATTTGCTACTAAAACAAAGATTAAGATCCACAGATGTTGAAAACTAAAAATCTTAATTCCAATAATACATCATTCTAAAATACTCGAAAACAATAACAATCAAATGAAACAAAATGACCAACAAAGAAAAAGAAAAAGAAAAAATTTGCTCACAAGTAATTAGCATTTCATATAGTCAGAAGGTCGTGGACTTGCTTGTGGGCACTAAATCAGTTGTCGGATCAGAGAAACCATGGCACAGGCAGGGAAAAAATTGTGAGATTTCTATAAACAGTTACAGAAATCCATATTATAAACAAATATAAAAATCCAAAATATCAAAACTAATGAGCAAGTAAAATAGTTGAATATCAAAGTGGATAAAAAATTTCTAGAAAAAATTGTACTCTTGTGTAAGTGAAAACAAAAATCTAGTATTGCTTTTAATATTTTGGCTTTTAAGTGCTCAATTTACGCGGAACAATTATTATGGAACACTCTATTTAGCTTGATTAAATCAAGGTAAAAGAAGCAAAGAAACACTGCCATAAGGAATCAGTGAAAGATGATTATTTAGCAAACATTGTGCTGCCCAAAGTTTGGCCATAACCATTTTTATTTCTAAACACTACTTACTTTTAGTTTTTTTACGAAAATCAAATTAAATTACATTTTAAAACCACAACAGTTACAAACACCCCTTAAACTGTGTATGTTGCTTCAAAGAAAAATTACTAAATTGAGATTCACTATGCAAATAGCTTTGAAGTGATTGATATGGAAAAATTAAAATGGATAGAACAAAGAAGTATAAATCATATTATTGATAGGAAAGAGGAAAGAAATAATAACTTACCCTGACTAGGATCATGGTTGCAGAAGGCGGAAAGCGGAGGCGGAGCGGTTTCTTGCCGCCTAGCGCCTAGGCGCCGCACATGAAATATTATTATTTTTATTTTATTTTGGCATTTTTTATAATTATTTAATTCGAAAATTATATATATAAATATATATATATAAGATAATCATGATATAGCACTACAATCAATTTCTTTAATATTTTAAAAAAGTTTCTATTTTTTTTTTTGCTACAAAGGATTTGTATTAAAAAAGAAAATTTAAATATATAAACTTTATTATAAGGAGCCAACATAAAATTAAAATAAAAAGAGGTTAACATAAGTCAATTATTAAGTTCAAAATAATTAAACAAGACAATAATGTCGGCATGACATAACAATAAGTCAATAACATAATAAATTAAATGAATATGACGTCGTTTCGAAACTTTTTTTTAAATAAAAAATAAATAAAATTCAAAAAATGCCCAGACCCCTTTGCCGCGCCCAGGCCTTAATCGGGGCGCATCCATGAGTGGGACTAAAAATTAAATCATAGACACGAATGCATACGTGTTTTGGGGGCAACGCAGAGAACCAAGATCTCAGTGGTGGTGGCGGCCTCGGTGTAGTATAATCTTGCATTTGCACAGATCATCTGTTAGTTAATAATCAAAACAAGATAATTTCTATGACAATAAAACAAAGAATCTGACACAATTTAAAGCACATTAATTTGCAATATCAAATACTAACAAAAAAATCAAGTAAATGGACGCATAATATGGATAAAAAAACTAATAATCACACGCTTCATTCAAATTATCCCCTATCTATAAAAGTATGGGTATTTCTTACAAATTAATGTGTAGACATAAATAATCCTCTACATATAATTATAAGTGAAGGACATAAAGTAAAATCCTCCTTTACTATTAAAGGAGAATCTTAGGACACGTGTCAGTTAGTCATCTAATTAAATTCCTCTTTTTTAGCTGCGACATGTGTCCTTTTTAATTTTATTCTACAAAAATATATTATCTATAACCATAAATTGTGTAGTTTGTTGAATTTTCAAATTTTCAAATTTTTAAATGTCATAAAATAAAACCTAATTGTCCCTATTTTTTTGGGATGTTAACTTTCATCCTATGTCACGTTAGTTTCACCTTTTATTTTATCTTTTCCCCTCAAATTTGAAAAGTGTGATAACTTTTTCGTCTCAACTTCGTTTTCTATGAAAGTTATATTAAATTAATTTTCTTTTCACGATCTTCGATTTGACATCCATGATGTATATATTTAATTTACATATTAATTGTTTAAATGCGAAATATATTTTTTATGATTATTGTAATATTAAAAGTAAAATATATAAATAAATAAATAAATAAATACATATAAGATATGAAATGGAAGGGGAAGAAAAATGATTGGATAATAATATATGGATCGATTAATTCATTAGCATGTATCCCACTTGATACTCTCAAGTAGCGTATATGACAGAACTTCATTATATTTGATTAATATAAATGAATATATTAATCCCGTGCATAGCACGGGAGGACATCTAGTTGTTAATCATAACTCATAACTTTAGAAATCAATCAATTATTGTAACTACAAAAAATTATCTTAAAGAAAAGATGGTGTAAATGAATGTCCAAAATAATTACTTTTGGCTTAATTTTGTTACAATTTTCTTAGGTAAACACAACGATTAAATCTTTAATCCTTGAGGCATACAAGTGCATTAAACTTTTTTACAAAATCTCCGTAATTTTTTATTTCTTCCACATTTATTATGCAATTTTACTCACAAGTGCAAAGTACGAAGCACATAATAACTAATGTATTAACTTAGAATAAATGTGACATAGTAAAATAAAGTTCGATTAGATCCTAAAAGTAAAAATGTACATTTAAAGTATCAATAATCATATATAATGAAGTTAATAGAAAATTACATAGTTGTTGGATCCAATATCTTATAAAAAAGAACATAATTTGCATGAATAGAAATTTGGAATGATTAAATTTATAATACAGTCTCAATTATTCTAATAATAAAAAGTACAAATAATTATAAACTATTTATAGGTAGTTAATCAATTGAAAATTAATTTATTTTTCACTTATTAAGTGTAAAGATAAAAATATCTTTTATATATATTACTCTTCATAAAATATCACATACTTCAATTCTCAACTTTTAAACTTTTGCATCTTTCAGTGGTGTCAGAAAGTTAGATTCATATTAAAATAAATTTAAAAAGCTTTTAAATAATATGCAATGAGCGTATATACACAAAAAATCATACTAGATAATTTAAATCATTCGAAATAAGTTATTTAACAAGATTGTGTTTATTATAATTTTTGTAATCTTATCTATAATAATATTTTTTTTTACTGCAAATATTACGTAAAAATATATTACATATCAAATATAAAAATAATAATTTTCATTGGTAAATACAATGAGATAATAGTTAAAAAAAAAAAAAATTATTGTTTTGAGAACTATGATAAGTTTCCTACTAATTTGTTGGGAATAAGAAAAAAATGACATGATTAATAAAATCTTTTTACACATTCCTTCTTTGATATTTCTTTAAATAATTTTTTATTTACACAACTAAATTCTTACATGAAACTGTAATGTTTGCAATAATGAAAATATAAATAAATATTACAACTGTAGGAGCTTTAGTGTTACATCTAAATACATATCAAACTAAGATAATATAAAATATTTAAAATAGAATTAGAGTTGTTAATAATCTGTATTTCTTCCATTTATATTCATGTATTAGTCAATATAGTCTTTAACGTTAGACATCTATCTCATCTTAACGTTTTGGGGACATCCAGATTCTGGAAGTAGGTTTAATATATATTCATGTAACTAATTTATCTTAAAAAATGAAAAAACATTGTTCATCAATCAAATTAATTAAGAAAAAATATATTGAGATTATTGATTTGTGCATCCAATTATGTTGATATATAGATAATTCTTTTTAATTGGGTTAATTTTTTCATATTAATAACTAATAATTTGTGTTTATACTTGTAAAAAGGTTTTGGGGGTCTTTGGTGTAATATGGGGATTAAACTCTTGAACATTGTAAGACTATGGTGAGACACTCTCACTAGATTACTAACGTATAGACAAATAATATTTTCATAGTTATCGAAAACTTAAAGTACTAAAATATTTTTCTTATTATAAAAATACAAATAGTTTATAAAAACTCAGATGTATTAAAGTCTATACTTAAATCAATTAGATACTATGTATTGTTAATTATTTTATTTTATAAAATACCATTCAATTTCAATTTTTTTTTTTTTTTTTAACAAAAACCATCCGTAGATAGGAGGATTAAGGTTATCCTCAATCTATATTATATACTAGTAAATGCTCCTGTGCGATGCACGGGCTATTTTTTTTAAGAGTAAATCAATATTAATATGAACAATACCTTTTATTAAAAATGCATTTTTATTTGATAATATATAACAAAAAAAAAAAAGAAATGGTTAAAATTTGTTACAAAGAAAACTTTTGTGTTCTTTTGCAGTGCTATTCATTCCTTGTCTCTTACTCCAGAAAATCAGATTTTTCCTCTAATAAAAATACATTTTAATTTTTTCACGAATTTCTTCCTCGTATCTTATTCCAAATTTTTTTTTTTATTTCATCTTTTTATTTAGCTTCTTTTGTATATCAAAACATTCATATTAAATTATAATAAATTTGAATAGATCACACTGATTGATAATAATAAATAAAGTGAACATACATAATCCAGAATCCGATATGATTGAACAGATTGAGAAACAAAAAGTTTCAAATCTAATATCAATCAATTAATAGGATTGAGAAACAAATAATCTTAAGGATTATTCTTATATAAAATATTTTATTAGTTTACGTACAAAACATCTTCTATTAGAAACAACAACAAAAAGAATTAAGGATTATTCTTATATAAAATATTTTATTAGTTTACCTACAAAATATCCTCTATTAGAAATAAATTTTAAGAAAGACATAGAAAATACAATTTTATTTTATGATGAATTGAATCTTTATAGTCCATATGATGAGCTGATTCATATAAATAGAGTTGAATTTGGATTTAGAATTTTTAAAGACATAGATGACCTCAAATCTTTCAATTAGCTCATACAAATAAAGTTGGAATTTGATTTAGATAAACATAAAGAAAAATTAATGAACTAAACTAATAAAATACTTTATATAGGAATAATCATTAAGAAAATATATTCTTTTCTCAATCTTTGCAATTCTGGATTGTATATCTTCGTTGTTTGTTTATTATTGTTAATCAGCATGATCTATTCCAAAATTTATTACAATTTAATATTTTGTTTATTATTGTTAATCAGTATGATCTATTCCAAAATTTATTATAATTTAATATTAAGATTTTGGGCGAGAGATGAGAGAAGAAAAAAACCGAATGAAATTAAGTATTTTTGCATTGTAAATTACCAATTTAAATTTATTTCTGGAGTAAGTTCATCAACCATGTTGAATTTTTCTGGAGTAAGTTCATCAACCATGTTGAATACCGGAGCCATTGTTTCTGTATCAACTGACTTTGAAACTAAATAAACATACAGATATTTATAGCCTATATAAAACCCCAGTATACACGCGTCTGTATCTACGTTCTGTTAAACATACCGCGTAAAAACATATTTTACTGATTATATAATTCCTGAAATCTCGCAACTACATTTTATATAATAACTTTAAACAAAATAATGGGACCGAAAATATAGATCTTATAATGTTTCAATAATATCGTACAAATTATTAAAAAAGATATATGGCGTTTTTATATTCTATGTAAATATTCTTTGATTTATAAATTGAAATATAAAATTATAAATTTTTTTAATCAGTGATTATATCAACATTAGTTATTTAAAAATTATTTATATTTATTTCATAAATAAAAAATAGATATAATGTTCTTTAAAAATATAGAATACATATATATACAATCTATTCAATTCCTCAAATATCTCAATTACATATCTAAATTTTATAATATGTTTTTATTATATCTATACTAATGAAATAATTTTAAATTGATTTTATAAGTTGTATTATATACATGCATTGAATATGTGGCAAACATTTTCTTTTTAAACAACAGGCTCGCCTTAGTATACACGCATCTAAATATTCATTATGTTAAACATTAATCTAAAAAATCGAGAGTCCATATATTTATTTAAAGTTTATTTAAAACTCTAAAACTCTAATATACACATGTCTAAATATTTATTCTGTTGATTAAATTAGCGAAATAGTATATTTCAACGAATGTATAATTCCTGAAATATCTCAACTATATTTTACACTATATATTAAAATAAATTACATGTCTATTTTTTTGTTTTGTTTGGTTCGGATATTTAAATATTCTAATATTCAATTATATTTTACCCTTTGATTTTAGATATGTATTGCCTTTTTTTATCCTAACTATATATATATATATATATATATATATATATTCTTTTATTTATAAATTGTATTATATAACTATAAATTTTAAATAGATATGATGTATTTTAAAATTCTAAAAAACATATCTGTAACATATTTTTTAATTTCTAAAACATCTCAACAACATGAACAATTCAAAATTAAATATATACCATGTTGATATGATTTGGACTGGATATTTAGATCGTTTAATATGACAATTAGATTTCCAATTGAAAAGTAAATTAATATATGACCTTTTCAACTCCACGGAATTTTCAATAGAAATATTTTGATTTATAAATATATAATTCTACGTTTTTTTTCTTTTTAGAATATCTTAATCAAACAACGCTTTTGCCGAGATATTTTAATTTATATATATTTCAATAATTTTTTTTTTGCTTACTGAAACATTATCAGAATTGTGAATAATGTCGATTCAATTGAAGTTGATACATGGATTTATTTAAATAAAAATTATAAAATTGAAATCTACTACTACAATAAAATCAGATTTGGTCTTCAACATCAGCGGATCCTCAAATGTTTAGCGAATCTCTAACCCTTTTCCAATATTCTTGGCGGATTGGCTGTATACATTTAATAAACCAAATTGTTATTTTCTTAGAAAAATATATTGACAACAATTTAAATAATTCACATAACAGGAAATAAATAAATCTAAACTTTTTATATGATTACATATTACCGTAGAAAAAGATGATGGTAGATAAATTTGATTTTTGCCATCTTCAAAGCTATTTTCGCCAGAATCATGATTCAGTGTTGCTGATTTTTTATGGTGAAGTATCTATCAAAGTTGACACATAATAATTAAGAAATGTCAGAATAATACAAATTTGCATCCACAAATGTGAATCCAAAAAACTGTAATAGTTACAAAGCTAAGAAATTGCAAAATGAATAAGAAATAGAATTACTCAGCAAAATCAAATATAAATCAAATAAACTGAAAATGAATAAGAAATAGAATTACTCAGCAAAATCAAATATGAATCAAATAAACTGAAATAGTGGCGAAATAAAGAAATTGCGAAATGGATAAAAAATAAAAATACCCAGCTGCAAATGTGATTCTCATTTACGTGATTCTCATTTATTGAAGACACTGTATTTATAGTAGCAAATATGTTATCAGATAAGGATTTCTTTAAATTTCAAATTTCAAAATTTTAAATAATATAACGAAATCTGTTTTAAATATCTTTACTGATTTATTGTTGCTGATTTTTCGCCAGATCTCAAAATATAACATGGGATAATTTAAAATTCAAAATTCGAAATTCAAATTCACTTCTATTCTTAGTAACTAAATAATTGGGCGGGAAAAATCTTAACTTACTTGATAAGTAGAAAATTGTGCACTAATTTAGTTGTTAAGATTGCATTTTTATGTGAATTTTAGTTGTTGCACTTGCTAATTTTCTACTTATCCAACTTTCTTGGTCTAAATTACGTTGATTGTGTTTTTTAGTGCTTATTGTAGTGAATTTTGAGGTACTTTGGATTGAGACGAAGAGACACGTACCAAATTGAGTTGACACTGGGTGACCCAGTGCCAAGCCCAAACCGAACTGAATTGAGGCCAAAGTCACGGCAGAATGCAGGAAGTAAGGCGCAAGCCCATGTTTTATGTGAAGTGAGATTAAAGCCACGTGAGTTCCCACTTTGAAAGTCAGCATGTCACATTGAATTAAACAAAAAAAAAAAAACCCATGTTGCTTCCTTTTGTTGCATGTCCATAATATGTGACATGGGCTAAGGCCCATGAGGGAAGACTATTTAATTGAGGAAGAACGGGAAGAAAGGGGGACGGGAAAAAACAGATTCACGTTGGCTTGGAGACGCGAGTTCGGCAATTCGGTTCTGTTAATTTTTGCTTTTAATTTCATGTTGGATAATTTAATTATGTTTATGAACGCCGATATGTCCGGCTAATTTCCTGTTTCAGTCCCTAATTGATATTTGAACCCTAGTTTGTCGACTTTATAATTCTTACGGTAGTTACTTTTAATTTATATTCCGGAATTCATTTATGTTATCAGATTTTATTGTTTCTTATATGCGAATTATTAATTTAGATTGATCACCTAGGTTAATTGATCGCATGTTTGTAGTTAGGGTATTATCATAATCCGTAATTGTTATGATTTATATCCATTAGTAGCAATTAATGAATTAATTCATTAGGTAACATAAATCGGGGTCAATTGGACCGAGCTTGTGAGTCTTAACACTCCGTCTAGCCAATTGTCCTAGTCTTTAAGCGTGTAGCCAATTAGGTTTAGAGAGCTTATTCTAAATCGTTTGGTTAGACAGATAAATCAAAGAGCTTATTTTGGTTTATTAAAAACTAAGGGACAATTCGGATTAGCAGAGCTTGTTGCTAATTTAGGGGTAGAAGTTTCGGAACTAATTTAGGGTTAATTGCATTAGTTATAAGGTTTAATCAGACTAGGGGGATAACTAGATTAGGGCCTGAGATTTCCTTTTAATTGTTTACAATCACTTTTACTGCTTATTTACTTGTTCGTTTTTCGGATTAGTAGTTAATTAGATAACATCAAATCAACTCCCCCTCTTTATTGTTTTGTTTGTTCCGATAATTAATACGTAAAACACGATAACCAACTGCTCCTCGTGGGATCGACCCTAACTTACCGCTTCTACAAATTAGAAGACGGAAGTTTAGGAATCTAATTTTGAGTGCCTCGACAGCACGGTCAAAATTTTGGCGCCGTTGTCGGGGAGCGGTGCAAGTTTATTATGTTTTTAGTATTAATAGTCATTCATTAAGTTAGGATCACTTTTTCCAGCTTTTTAATTGTTACTGTTGCGTTCGTTTTCATTCTCGTAAGTTTTCGTTACGTATCAGGTGCGACACTGGGTAACCCAGTGTCAAGTTTGGTCCAGTCAACAATCAGTTTTCTTTAATTAATTAATCAGTTTTCACCATTTTAATCATTCTGGCTACTATTTCTTTGATTTTGGCAGTTGTGAATGATCACCCGCTCACACAGCAATAAAGATTTACACTTTTACCCTGAAATTCCACGAAGACATCGTGTGCAGAGAAAACAAACCAAGAAAAGCCGAGAAAAATCTGACCACCTGCGGGTCCTCCCTGAAGATACTTATACCGAATCAGAAAGTCAAAGAGAGAATATGGCAGCAGGAAACAGAGCAGACGAAAGGACCATGAAAGAACTAGCCAGCACTGGTGTTACTCATCAGCCGCTCTATATTACCTTTCCTAACTTGGGTGATAACATCACTTTCGAGTTAAAATCTGGGTTGATCCATCTGTTGCCCTCCTTCCACGGACTCTCGGGCGAAGATCCTCACAAGCACCTTAAGGAATTCCACGTCGTATGTTCAAGCATGAAGCCTACCTCAGTTACAGAGGAGCAGATTAAGTTGCGAGCCTTTCCTTTCTCGCTCAAAGACTTGGCAAAGGATTGGCTGTATTATTTACCATCGGCATCCATCACTACCTGGGCTCAGATGGAAAGTTTGTTTCTAGAAAAGTACTTTCCAGCTTCGAGAGCGACTAACATTCGGAAGGAGATAAGTGGGGCACGACAGATGCACGGTGAAACCTTGTATGAGTACTGGGAACGTTTCAAAAAACTGGAGGCCAGCTGCCCGCAACACCAAATAACAGATCAGCTACTACTCCAGTATTTCTATGAGGGGTTGTCTATACCGGACAGAAACATAATTGATGCAGCCAGCGGAGGGGCACTGTCAGACAAAACCCCAACTGCAGCCCGAGCAATCATATCTAACATGGCAGCAAACTCGCAACAATTTGGTACCCGAGATGCTCCACTGCAGACGGTGCAGGGGATGAATGATTCGTCCCTTGATGACAAGTTGACAGAGTTGACTTCTTTTGTGAGAAAAGTGGCTACAGGGGGTAATAAGCAAGTCCGGCCGTGTCGCATTTGTGACACCACTGAGCATATGACAGATACTTGTAAGGTTTTGGGAGACGAGATTGATGCACATGCCAATGCTGTGGGCACCGGAAATTTTCAAGGAAGGAAGTACGATCCATATTCGAGCTCGTATAATCCTGGGTGGAGAGACCACCCCAACTTCAGGTATGGGAACCAACAGCAGTCACAACCTATGGAACAGCCCAGTTCGGTACAACAACAACGTGGAATGTACTACCCAAGGCAATATGCTGAACCTGCTCCATCGCCGACTTTAGAGGAGATGATGAAAACTCTGACTTCGAACACGGTGCAATTCCAGAAGGATACTCAGTCGAGTATTAAAAATATGGAGACACAAATAAGTCAGTTGGCGACAGCAGTGAGTCGACTTGAATCCCAAAACAGTGGGAAATTACCATCTCAGCCAGAAATAAATCCAAGGAATGTCAGTGCTATTACTCTACGTAGTGGGAAACAACTCGGAGAGCTCAAGAAGTCGGGGCTTGCATTGGAAAATGGCACCGAGGAAGAGAAACGCGCTGAACAGCATGACACTGGATCACCCAGTGTCGTTATTCTGCCCAGAGATAAGGCCACTGTACCGACTGACACTGGGGCACCCAGTGTCGAGCAGTGGACCAGCGAGAACAAGGTACATCAGCCCTCCTCTATTTCTTTTCAAACTAATCCACTTCCTTTTCCTTGTAGAATTGACAGGACCCTTAAAGAGAATAAGGAGAAGCAAATTCTGGAGGTATTTTGGAAAGTAGAGATCAACATTCCGCTGATTGATGCAGTCAAGCAAATTCCGAGATACGCCAAATTCCTCAAGGATTTGTGTACCAACAAATGCAAATTGAAGGGGAATGAGAAGGTGATGATGGGGGAAAATGTGTCAGCTATTTTTCAGAAGAAGCTCCCGCCAAAATGCAAGGACCCAGGTATGTTTGTGATTCCCTGTCGAATTGGTAGTCACAAGATAGAGAGGGCCATGCTAGACTTAGGAGCGTCCATTAATGTAATGCCGCGTTCTATTTTTACCTCTCTAAATTTAGGACCATTAAAGGAAACTGGGGTGGTTATTCAATTGGCGGATCGTAGCAGTACGTATCCCGATGGGGTAATAGAGGATGTTTTTGTTGAAGTTGATGAACTTGTGTTTCCTGCAGACTTTTATGTTCTTGATATGCATGACGATTCGTCCAACTCCCCGCCTATTTTGTTAGGGAGGCCATTTCTAAACACCTCCCAAACAAAAATAGACGTTCGTGAGGGTACTCTCACGATGGAGTTCGATGGGCAAACCGTCAAGTTTAACATATATGATGCTATGAGATTTCTGGAAGATGTAAATTCTGTCTTTTCTGTTAGTGTCATTGACCCACTTGTCGAAGAAGTGTTTCAGCTGAATTGCAGGGACGAGTTAGAAGTGATGCTTACAACAAAGATGGACCCTAGTAGTGATGAACTTTTTTAAACCCATAAGGAATTAGTTGAAGTATTGGCATCCCTACAGTCATTGAAGCCCGTTGTTCCAAGGTATGCCAATAGTTTCATCAAATTACCTGTTTCTCACCAAAAGATTCTCCCGTCTACAGTACAGGCACCCACAGTTGAACTCAAATCCCTGCCGGACCATTTGAAATATGCTTTCTTGGGAACGAGCGACACTTTGCCAGTCATAATTTCGTCAAAGCTGACTCCACAGCAGGAGCAATCACTGATAGATGTTCTCAGAGAATACAAGGACGCCATAGGATGGACGATTGCCGACATAAAAGGAATAAGCCCGTCATTGTGCATGCATCGCATCCTTCTTGAAGATGACTCGAAACCCACCAGAGAGGCCCAAAGGCGTTTGAACCCGCCAATGATGGAGGTGGTCAAGAAGGAAATCATAAAGCTCCTGGATGTCGGAATAATTTATCCTATCTCAGACAGTAAGTACATCAGTCCCACGCAGGTAGTTCCAAAGAAGTCTGGGGTAACAGTGGTTGAAAACCACGAAGGTGAGTTGGTACCTACTCGGGTGCAAACCGGGTGGAGGGTTTGCATTGATTATCGTAAGTTGAATGCTATGACCCGAAAAGATCATTTTCCTCTTCCATTTATTGATCAAATGCTTGAGCGTCTTGCAGCTCACTCATTTTATTGCTTCTTAGACGGATTCTCGGGATACTTCCAGATCGCCATAGCGCCTGAGGACCAAGAAAAGACGACCTTCACCTGCCCATTTGGAACGTTTGCTTATCGGCGAATGCCCTTCGGACTGTGCAATGCACCGGCAACTTTTCAACGGTGTATGGTAAGTATTTTCTCTGAGTATGTAGGGCACATTATAGAAGTCTTCATGGACGACTTTAGTGTGTATGGTAATAATTTTGAAAGTTGTCTTCAAAATCTGGTTTTGATTTTAAAAAGATGAGTTGAAACTCACCTTGTTTTAAATTGGGAAAAGTGTCATTTCATGGTTGAACAGGGTATAGTTTTAGGACACATTGTTTCTCAAAGGGGGATTGAGGTTGATAAATCTAAAATAGATCTTATTACTGCTTTACCTTACCCCGGTAGCGTTCGGGAAGTTCGTTCCTTTCTTGACCATGCAGGTTTTTACCGGCGGTTCATCAAAGATTTCTCCAAGATAATATCCCCATTGTGCAAGCTGTTGCAAAAAGAGGTGGAATTTGAGATGAATGACGACTGCAAGGCAGCTTTTGACAAGCTGAAAGAGCTTTTGACTACACCCCCGGTGATCCAACCACCGAATTGGGATCTACCATTCGAGATAATGTGTGACGCAAGCGACTACGCCGTAGGAGCAGTGTTGGGGCAAAGAAAAGGGAGAGCATTTACATGAATGAGCCTACTTATTCTATTACATTCTAACAAATTTTGAAAATTAAAACATCTTCGTCTTTGCACCGATTCATTTGCCAAAAAGTCAGCAATTTCTATGTTTACTTAGAATACTTAATTGCTTTATTTTTGTAAATTTTATTGATCACGTGCAATGCACGTGTCTCCAACTAGTGTATATAAACTAAGAAAATCAAATTACTGTTGATTCCATTACATTATAGTGTTGCACAATGGTGTTGTCAGTCTTCACGAATTGTCTCGAAACCGATGGGAAATTGAAACATGACACAGGAGGAGACGACAGAGAAATGTTCTTCGCGTGGTTTCATCGAAACTCACACATCCAAACCAGTGGTCAGTAATTGCACTTTCATATAAGATCCACACAATCCTCTGAATTTCACCAATAACTTTGTAAAATAATTCAGTATATCAGGAACCACTAAATTGAAAGAAGAAATAAGGCTTGCACATTAAAAAGAAAAAGAACCAAATTAGATTACCCAAGGTTGTAATGGAATGATTCCAGTAATTAAAAGCTTCGGCCGATGCACTTGTACTAAACATCATTGCTACACCGCGGCCATATTTTCTTCCCCGCCAATCTCTACAACCCCAATTTCTCAACGAAAACTCATAATTCTCTATCTCTGGGATTTTCTTCCATTGATGTATTAATCTTCCTCCTACTGATCTGGGTTGTGACTTGTGAGAGAGAGCGAAAAACCGGGGAGATAAAACTTAGTTTGTGAATTGTGAGAGAGAAAATAAAAATAGAAGATAACTAATGTAAACGAATAAAAGGTAGACCATTAATTTTAAATGGCATTCCACCTGTCACACATCTAATGGAATGCAGGTAGTGCCTGCAAGGGTATCATAGAAGTTTTCGGGAAGGGGACAGGGAAGTAGGGATATTGGGGATTATGAAATAACAGATGTAGAGGCTAGTGGCTCGTATTTAGAGCAGATTTAAAAGCTAAAAGAAATTAGCGAAAAACTATGGAATCAGTAAGTGTTTTTCCGTACTTTCTTGCCACCTTCTTATAGGTTAATAGGTTGATGTCGTTCAATGTTCGCACTCATGCAAGCCGGCATCCTGTAGAGTATCCAGATCTATCTTCAGGTTGTCAAGGTATTTGACTTATTTGTATTATCTGTGCACCCTTTCTTTTTCCGAAACTAGTTGAACTCGTTAAATGATGTACTTCTTTCAATTCAACTATGCCATATTTTTCCATTAAATTAAAAATTCAAGACCATTTTTTTCTCTATAATCAAACACCTCATATCATAACTAAACAACCATAAAGCATTTCTTCCGAAACTAACTTTTAATTTCATTCCCGTCATAGCCATAAAATATTCAACAATCTCCCAATCGTTTTTCAAGTTAATATTAATATTTTATGACTATATATTTTTTGCAGAATTGCATGTCACGGTGGGTTTTCGAGCAGTACTTAGGACGTGTATATAATGTAAAACTTCTCTAAATTAACACTGCCAAGACTGTGAGATTTGATTAATTTAGAGCGGTATTAATTAACGATAAATTAATAATTTATTAATTAATAGAGGTATTTGTATTCAGCAGACTTAAAATTAAATACATAGGAAATACATGAATATTAAATATTCTTTCTAAACAAACATGAATAGTAAATCTCATTGATGCAAAAGGCAGTCTAGGTGGCTGCCTAGGAGCCTCCAACCCGCCTCAGATTATGCCGAATCAGCTCCCTTAGTCATTTTGGGACTAGGCGGCGCCTAAGCGGTCCTAGGCAGTCCTAGGCGTTTTTCAATTGAAAACGTTGAGATAGTTGATTAAATTAAAAATATAATCTTAAAATTTAAAATCCTCACTCTCCTCATTCCAGCGGCAAAAAAATGAAGCAAAAGTTAAAACCCTCTCCCCCCACACTTCAAGTTCCTCCATCGTTCCTTCTATTCGTTCCGTCTCGCATAATTAATTAACTATATGAACCTTTTTATTGAATTTTGACCCACTATAAGTATAAACCAGTAACGTAGACATGTAAAAATTATTTTTTAGAAAAAGGAGGAATTCTCTAGGCGCCGCCTAGGCGACACAAACCACTCCGCCTTCGCTTTCCGCCCTCTGCAATCATGGTAAATCTATAGATACACTTGAATCTAGTTATTGATATACTTAATTTAATCTAGATACCATAGTTGAAAGGGTTAATGTTAAAGGCGTGATGTATTATACGCGTTTTATCACTTAAGTATCTAAACTTTTTTCGTCTCAGATTGCAACCTGTAGTTTGTGAATTTTTTCGTTTGCAACCCCACATCAACTTTTTAACGAAAAAAATTAAAAATATATTTGCTCCCAAGTTATCGAATGATGATTCTTGTCATTATCCAATGAACCTTAATAAAATTGAGTGGTGGCTCGTTCAATTTCCTTACATTGTAATGGGGAATAAGAAGCAACTTATGCAATATGTAGGAATAGCTTGGAGAACAGTTGTTAGTGTTGAGATTGTCAACAAAGTCCCACATCGAATATACATGGGAAGATCATGATTTTAGTAGGATTGAAGTATTTCCATTGGTATGGGGCCTTTTGGGAGTTAGCCCAAAAATAAATCTGTGCGGCGGATAATATCATACCAATGTTGAGATCATGAGCCCAATAGGGCCCTAGAAGTGGTATCAAAGCCATGATCCCAGACTGAATCGATGTGCTGGAGATCCTCAAAGTGCTAAACAAAACCGCAGAGATGACAAGTCCGGCCCTACGAACTAGGTCAGGTAGGGCTGGCTTCCTAGCAGAGATGACAAGTTTGTCTCTACAGACCAGGTGAACAGGTGAGGTGCACTTAGGTAAGGCTGGCTCCCACCAGAGACGACACGTAAGGCTTGCTCCCTAATAGAGATAACACATAAGGTTTTCTTCCAATAGAGACGACAAGTCCGACTCTACAGACCAGGTGAGGTGCACTCGAGTAGGGCTGGCTCTGCAGCAGCAGTAAAACTATGGACTTCACCCACATGTGGTGGGGATAACTAGTCGACTAGATGGGGGCAGACATGACTAGTCGACGAGTTTGAGGGGAGCTTCGATAGTCCGTTGTTTGAAGAGGAGGATTGTCGGAATTGTCAACAAAGTCCCACATCGAATATATATAGGAAGATCATGGGTTTAATAGGATTAAAGTATCTCCATTGGTATGAGGCTTTTTGGGAGTTAACCCAAAAATATATCCATGCGGGCTTGGCCCAAAGTAGACAATATCATACCAATGTTGAGAAAAGGGACTAGTAGGGCCCTACAGTTACCAATATCTCTTCCTGTTTTAGTCAGCAATTCCTTCCAAGATTTGATTCTGGATAAGATACGCTCCGCCACCAAATTAAAAACTTATTTCTTTGACCTACCAATGACAGTTGGTAGGCCATGGTACTATGCAAATTGATATGTCCCCCTTAATCTGCAAAACATCAGCATAACCCCAATTTTCGCTGACTTCAGATATTAAAGCGTACCATCTGATTTCTCAAGGTTTATGCGTTGACCAAATGTCTTTCCATAAGTGTCAATGATATCATGACTCTATTTACACTGTGTTCTA
Source organism: Ajuga chamaepitys (assembly GCA_958295605.1). Taxonomy (NCBI): domain Eukaryota; kingdom Viridiplantae; phylum Streptophyta; class Magnoliopsida; order Lamiales; family Lamiaceae; genus Ajuga; species Ajuga chamaepitys. The sequence continues at coordinate 52,188,693 of OY282499.1, forward strand.
TTTGCTCGAAAGAAAAAAACACTATCATCGGCAAAGAAAAGGTATGAGATCAGCGATGTCGTTCTTAATATCTGCCATGTATTCGATGAGTCATTTCTAGCTTACGTGATAGAGCTAAAAAACCTTCTGCAAACAAAATAATACTCCCTCCATCCCGGCTTATTTTGCACACTTTCCTTTTTGGGGTGTCCCGGCTTATTTTGCACACCCCAAAAAAGGAAAGAAAATGAACCATTTTTTTACACATTTGCCATTACTTTTTTTTACCTGATTTTTCTTTGCCTAATTAACCAGTATTAAACATTCCTTAATTAACACTCTAATTAGATTGTAATATCCCTTCCCAACCCAACCCAACCCAACATAAACAACCCAGCCCATTTTTGAGAGTGGGATCCAACTGCCCTTTCATCTTCTTCTCCAGAATCTCCTAGAACCTACTGCATACACTCCCCAATATTCTAAACCGTCGTCTCTCTTCACTCTCTCAAAAAACCTTAGAACGTTTCCCTCTTTTCTGAATCTCTTGTCTCTATTCATCCTACCTCCATCTTTTCTGAATTCTTGTCTCTGTTCATCCTATCTCCTTCTTCAACCAGATTTCCTCCTTTTTTTCAGAAACTCATCGTTTCTGTGGGGGGTCTCCATTTTCGATCTGTGTTCCATGGACGAAATGGAAGAATCTCCCGAATGGGATGCCATTGTTTACGACTCGGAAGATTCCTATGTGGCTGAGACCCAGTTGCCGGAGCCAGATCGGAGTTCGGTGATGGCGGCGGAGGCGAAATCTGTGCTGAGTGACGAGTTACCACCGGATCTGGTAGATCCATGCAGCGGGCTCCATAAGTCGCAAAATCTGAAGGATTTTTGTTGGAAATGCCTCGCTCTTTGGGTTCCATCTATTTTGAAGGTCTATGTATTCTCTTCACCCTTTATTTTCGATCTGCTTTTTTAGCCCCTGAATGGGTACTGCATGTTCGATTTGTGAACACAGTTGTGCGATTACTGTTGCTGTGGCGTTTTTGTTGTGTATTGTCCCTGAAATTACATGATGAAAAACCTCTTTGTGGGATATTTTCTGATTTTGAAGTTATTGATGGCCGTGTGGTGTTGATTTGGATTATATGATGACAAATCTATGTGATTTATCTGCTGAAACATCAAGTGCTTTTATCTGTAGACTTTTTGCCCCTGTGAGGGATATTTTCCGTCTTGTACCTGTGAACAAATGCGTGGTTTTGATTCTGAAATGGCCCCTGTTGTTTTGCTGTTGCCCCTGTGCGGGATAGTTACTGTATTCTCGGTTGAAACACGGTGGTGACTGAAAATATGTGATGTTTGTCTTCTGATATTTTACTGTTGCCCGCGTTAGAATATTCAATGATGGATATGATGCCTTCATTTTAGTTGGTAGCTTAAACTGATAAATCACCTGAAATGGTTTTGAGTGTTTAATGTTACCCTAGATGTTTTGTTGGTGCTTTGGTTGGTTTAGGTGAATCCCAATGATGAAAATTTTCTGAGGGATCATTTGGTGTTAATAAAATCAATCCTCACATTTGTCCATAAAATCAAAATATTTTTATAACAAAACCCTTCTGAGTTTACAGCTTAAGCAAAATGTACATCTACATAAGATGTTTACGCTCTAAACTTAGAAGTGATTCCATATTTTGCCCTACCAACTGAATCTAATCATACCCCAGTTCAGTCATTAGCCCCCCTATGTCGTAAGATCCACCAGCCTGTTCTTTTTCAATTAAGTGCTCTATCGCGCTTCTTACAACTTCTTCCTCTACTTCTAGAGATATTGGGAGTGTGCCTTCTCTAGCCAAGTGCCCTTTGCCCATATGAGGGAGTTTATAGTTGTTGTGACCCTTTTGCTTCATAATCTCTATCAAACAAGACTGCAAGCTTAGATACACATTGTTGAGTTTTGATGCCTCCATTTCTTCGTATGCTTTGATCACGTTCGTCACTAGATCATCCACGGTATAAGATGCAGTTTCAACCTGTAAAGACTGAATCGCCTAAAAAATCCTAAGTCTAGGACATTGGTGTCGGGGGAATTAGGTGGTTGACAAATAAGTTGAATATCAAACCCATCTGATGAAGCAGCTGCCCTAAATTCTGGGTCGTAATTGCTGATGTGAGGTTTTGCGTTATCTTGTTGTATGACTATATGTTTGCTAGCATCAGCTGGCCACTTAGCTTTAATGGCCGGTATAACCTGAAAATGATGATTTTGAAGGAATTTTCTGCTGATTTCAGATTTTAAATAAATTGTAATGTCGCCAATGTGTCTAACATTAGTGTTAGACACATTTAGGAGACTTACAATTTCTGGGTAGCTATATGATGAGATTATTCTGATAGCAATTCTTTCCCAAAAAAGGTTAAAAATATCATAATATTACCTGCTGCAATATGCAGTCTTTGATGACATTTTTGGTTATTGAGTCAATTGGTTTGGTCACCAAAGTACCTCGAGTTCGATTCCGACTGTTTCTGAGGGCTGGTACCTTAGCTGTAAATGGAAAAATTCCTATTTTTCCATCAAATAACAGCTCCCCTTCGGCTGTGTATCGCGGTCGAGCGACCGCACACATGAATATTACTTTCGGTATATACCTTTTGCTCTTACAAGCCCTATATGGGTCATCTTCTTCAACCAATTTGTAAGCCCTATCAGTGGTCCTTTGCAAATAAAACCACTTTTCATCAATATGTATGGTATTGTGCATGGAGTCATACCTGATTTGGTTGAGCTGCTGGTCTAAATGCAAACTGCTTAAACTGAATTTTAGTCTTTGCAACATGTTTGAGTCTGTTAGTGCAGGTTTAACAGCATTCGTGTGTGCTCTTATCAGCCCTGTTTTTACCCATCTCCCTACTTGACTCTTACTGACCTCGAGCTCTTTGGCCAATCTCCTAATGCCGCCTCTTTTAGAAAAGGGGATTGTCTTCATTTGTTCAACATCAAGTGTAGCTTTTGCCTTCTTGTTAACTCTTTTCACTTCTGTAAATTCAATGGGCATTCCGGCTAATATTTGAACTTTTGCAGATTCCCAGATGTAATGGATAGTGCGCCGACTTGCTCCAAATGATGAAGCCGCTGCCTTGATTTTGCCGGAATGGACGACTCCGTCGGTACTGTTCGCTAAAAGGAATTGAGCGATCATGCAGCGGTCTGATGGAGTTAGATGATTCCCTCTTCTAGTGTTAGGCATCGTTCTATAACACTTTTGTAGATGTAATTTCAGTGGACAGATTTCAGCATTTAAGGTTAAATTAAATGCTGTTGAAAAGGGTATTTATATAGGGAAACCTGCAGTTTTTGGGTGTTTTAGGAGGGAAATTCAATTTGTAATTTTTGGAATTGGGTTCCTGGACTTTTGGCTGTAAATTTTCAGTAATTGGAGGGAATTTGCCCTCCTTGTAATTCTTGCTGAATTTAAAAAACTTTCAGGACTGCTGATTTCAGATTTGTTTACTATTCACGTTTGGTATTCATTTTCTTTATTACTGTTAGCAGGTTTTGTTTGCAGAAAAATAAGGGAAAGATTAGTGTATTTTTCTACTAATAAGTGTATGACTTGTCAACCAAAAGTGAAAAAGCAGATTTTTCTTAACCTCCGTGCCGGCTTACCTGTGCAAAATAAGCCCTCTTCTGGAGAAAACAGTTTTATTGGAGTCTCATTGACAAGCACGGATATGTATGTAACTGAAGTAACACATATCATGACAAGATTAACCCAATAGGAAGCAAACCCATTTTCACAAGCATAGCACGAAGAAAAACCCACTCCACTCCTCGTATGCCTTACTTATATCTAATTTGAGGGACATAATCCCTTTCTTACCACTCTATTTAGTGTGCATATGATGAAACAACTCAAAGGATACCATGGCGTTATCAATTATGAATTGATTGGGAATAAAAACACTCTTGGAGGGGAGGGGGGAGGGGGTGGGGTGAAATGATACGAGGGAGGACCCTCTTAAGCCTATTAGCTATAACCATAGTAATAGTGTGGAAAATTACATTACACAAGCTAATCGGTCGAAAGTCTTTAGGGGTCTCAGGAACTTTAATCTTAGGAAGAAGGACAATGAATGTAAGGTTTAAAGATCTAGGCTCATGATCATCATTAAGAATATTGACGCAAGTGGAAATGGCATCATTACCAATAATTTGCTATAAATTTTGAAAAAGAGAGGAGGCATACCGTCGGGACCGGAACTTTAATAGGGTGCATCCATTTTAAAGCTTGCTGGATTTCCGGTGGTGAATAAGGTATTGCAAGAAACTGATTCATCTTTGCAGTTACTCTAACATCCATTGAGTCCATACCTTGTGCATATTCTCTACCCCATCAGTAAAAAAACGTACAAATAAAGTGATCTCTAATCTCTTGTATAATTTTATCCTCATCGTCAACCCATAAACCATCTGCATTCGTGATTCATTTGATCATATTCTGTGACCACCTTTGAGACGCTTTACTGTGGAAAATCATTGTAATTTTATCCCCATTTTCCAATCATGAAGCATGTGACTATTGTTGGCACATAATATCTTCCTGATGATTAAGTCCCTCCAGCTCATTTTCAATGATTCGTATCTCGACAACTACACCATCAGATTGTGCATTTTGTTGTAAGATGCAGAGCCGCTCTGAGAAATTATATAACTTTCTGCCTACATTATAAAAAACAGTCAAATCCCAATGCTTCAATGTTTCTCCACAGTTATTTTTTTTATCAGCAAAGATTGTATGTGTTCCAGCATCATCCCACCCACTTTTCACCACCTCCTCACACTGATTGTTATGTTAACCAATTTTTCATTGAGAGTTTGAAAGTGAGAAAGTGTGAAAAGATTGTTAAGGAGTAGTTGAGAGTAGCGAGCTAACTCAATTAGTCCAAGTCAAGAGTCGTTCTTCTAAAATTTTATCCCATCTTTACCGAAGAGTCTACACTACAACCAAATAATAAAGTCTTATTTAATACAATCTGCATGCATTTAAGTACGATGAGGGGGTAGATGATATGCAAGCATATGGTAGGACGTATGTGTGATACAACTCGAGAGTAAACACGACTTGTCTTATAAACTTGAGTGAAGAGTGATACACATAATCCAGGAGGACCACTTACTCAAGGGATTTAGTTCTAAGAGTAGATAAAGTGTGTCCTTATGTCCGTATTACCATGTTGAAAATATTTGAAAAAATCAAGCCTAAAACTATATAGGTCACCATTGACCCACAATAGAGGTTGTGCATATTTTAGTCTTGTTTTTCACTTTTGCTATTAGAGACGCCCCGCGGTAAAGATTTGGGGGATTATGATCACTTAATATTTTACTTGTTTGTGCACTAATTCATAGCAAAAACAATGACAAAGTAGTAAAATAATGTTTGCTAAGCCTCGTTTTTATGTATTTGGTGGATTCATTTGTTTGTTGATTTTGTAGCAATTTTGGTACAAAATGGAGTATTTTGGAGAAATTGTGAAATCCCCATGGAAATCAAGTAAAGAAAGGATCTTGCAAGAAGAATTAAAGTGAATGGACCTATGAAAGACCTTGGACCGACCCAAAATAGAGTTAGACCAGCCCAAAACAAAGGAAAATTGAAGGGAGCAAAACAGGGAGATTTTCTTGGTTTAGTGAAGTACTAAACCGAGCTAGAACAAAATATTTTGCTCAGTCGGGCAAAAGTTTTCCCGACCGAGCAAAAGTCCATCGTATTTTGCACAAGTTTATGCAAATGAAGGCCCATATCCAATTATCTCCCAACCTTGACTTATTTTACACACTTCTATGTATACCCCAAAGCTCTCTATCTCTCAAGACTTTTGTTTATTGAAATGTTTCAACGCATACTTTGAGGGTGAAGAGAGTTGGGAAGAAGGAAGGAATAACAGCGGGTATCTGCGAAAAGCAAGTCATCATGCCAACCGACATCTCCAAGAACTTGTATTATTTAGATTTACTATACTTTAACAATATTTCAATGATTGCTATTGTTCTCATTACGCTTAGCCTGGAGTAATCTTTTATATCTTAGAGTTTAGAAAGTATGTTTATTTTACAATGTAGACAATGGATATTTAATTCCGCAAGTTTATGATTATCTGGTACATTGTTATTTATTATGTTGAGATATGATTATTGCATGATTAGTCTAATCACATATATTATGCACACATGAATGAATGTCCGAGACTCAAAAGATACGGACATCGATGGTCAAACAACACATAAAATAATCATTCAATGAACCGGAAGGTTGATAGTGACTATAGGGGTACTTCCTAGGCACTTTTAGGAGTTATATGCACGGGTCAAACCAGTGGTTTGACCTGTTGTATATAATCTACATCTCAAGCGCTATGGAAGGGGGTTTGAGATACACTTGAGCGAAGCCTCATAATAATAAGAATAACATAGATTAAGAATTCGATTATTGATTGTTGAAGTTGTAATTATACATAAATTGTTAATGTCTTTCGATTATCCTATAGTTTATGAATTGGGGTTGGATATTAGTATTCCAGGCAATACAAAACATCACATGTTCAATCCGCCTAGATATACTAGTACTGATGTCACTGTAGTATAGTAGGTAGGTCATCTATACTAGTCTGTGTGGGATACAACATTGTTCGTCACTGCACTAGAAACTACATCGTGCACTTGTAGTATAGTTGTTAATAAAATGAGCGATCAACTATATTAGTGAGCACAAGCAGTACACACACCTTCTTGGATTGAGGTACAACACAAAAGCTGGGGTGTGTGGTTGAATATACTCAACCTATGTTGTTCACTATGCAGATAGTGGGATAGTCAACTATGACGGGAGGAGTGAAGCATTTGAGTGGAAGATGGGAGTTTGTACATTCAGATATCCTATGAGGTTACAGAAGCTTGGGGGTTGTGACATGGTGATAGGAGTGGATCTAACGAGGCAGCTTGAGCCTATAACTTTTAATTACGGGAATCACAAGATTCAATTCAAGAAAGAGGGCAAGGAGTTACATTGCAAGACATTCCATCAACAACTACTTTGAATCTGGGAAATAGATGAAAAAGTTAATAACTAAGGGGAAAGGTGCAGCGTTTGGCTATTCATGTTCCATTTCTGTTGTGGAACCTACCAAAGGTTACAAAAATCATGAGGATTTCTTGCCATTGCTGCAAGAATACAAAGGTGTATTTAATTTACCTTAAGAGTTGCCGTCATAGAGAAGCCATGACCATAGGATTGCCATTAAACCTGGACAAGGACCCACTAAACAATATCCCTATAGATATTCATACTTGAAGAGGATGGAGATAGAAAATATGGTGAGAGAGATGTTAGAAACTGGGTGATTCAAATGAGTAGCGGTCCATACTTATCTCCCATGTTGATGGTCAAGAAGAAGGCTAGAACCTGGATATTCTGTATTGATTATAGAAAATTGTTGCAATCACCATCAAAGATAACTTTTCTATCCCCTTAATAGATGACTTATTGGAACTAGATTTAAGAGCTAGATATCATCAAATAAGGGTGCATCATAGTGACATAGAGACTAGTGCATTTGTGAAAGTGTCTGGCCTCTACGAATTCAGAGTGACGTCATTTAGCCTCACTAATGCCCCTACAACATTTTTGTTATTAATGACCCAAGTTTTTCAACTAATGTTAAGGAAGATTATACTGGTCTTCTTTGATGGTATTCTGGTGTACAATAACTCAATGGAAGAGCATCAAATATACTTGAGAGAAGTGTTGAACGCTTTACATAAGAACAACTATTTGCTAAGCCCTCAAAGTGTGTATTTGGTCAAGACAATGAAGATTCCTTGGGACAAATCATCTTAGGTGGGAAAGTTACTGCATATCCAAATAAAATACAAACTATGGTGGAGTGTCCTATGTTTCTGTGAAAGCTTTAAGAGGATTTCTTGGGTTAACTGGATACTACAGAAAATTTATAAAGAATTATGAGGAAATGGCAAGGTCCTTGACAGAGATAACCGATAAGGGACAGTTCAAGTGGAGAATAGAGAGTGAAGAAGCATTTCAGAAACTTGAGAAGCCAGTGGTTGAAGCACTAATACTTCAACTACCAAATTTCTATGAGAGACGTTTACATTGGAGATTGATTCTTGCTATGAAGGGGTTGGGAAAATCTTAACGCAGAAACAACATCCCGCAACATATTTGAGCAAAGCTTTGGAGCCAAGAAGTATGGGTTTATCCATATATGAGAAGGAATTTATGTCTAATATCCTTGATGTAGAGAAGTGGAGAACCTACCTCTTCTATAGCACTTTTGGTGATCAAGAGTGATTATCACAACCTCAAGTACTTGTTGGAACAGAAGATCTCAATTCCCCTACAACATAAGTACATGACCAAGTTGTTGGGCTATGATTCTAAAAATTGAATACAAAAGGGGGAGTAAAAACAAAGATGCAGATGCTTTATCTTGAAGGGATGCTTTGGGGGGGGGGGGGGGATTGTGGTAGTGCGACTATGTAACCAACTCGAGTGAAGGAAGTAGTTTCTAGTTATGAGAGAGATAGAGGAGCACAAGGTGTGGCGGTTGAGAAGATTGCATTGTCTTACAATGTTGAGATTCAAGGAAAAGCTATATGTGGGAGAGGCTATAGATCTGAGAAATAATATTATGGAGTATATGCATGCTTCAACTCAAGGAGGGCATGCTAGTGAACAGAGAATTAAATCAGTTTTTCGGTGGCCAAGAATGAAGAAAATTGTACTTCGTATAGTCTTTTTATCACAGATGCCAGCTATGCAAGCATGAAAACGTTAGGATGCTTGGTCTACTTTCCATCCCTAAACAAGCATGGTCGCATATAACCATGGATTTCATTGAGAAGCTACCACTATCTAAAGTGAGAGACACCATTTGGCTGGTTTTGTAGTTGATTGATTGACCAAATATGCCCACTTCGTCCCACTAAGCCACCATTATACATCTTCTGCCTTAGATGAAATATTATTGGATACAATTTACAGATTGCATGGGCCACTTAGCAAAATTGTATCAGATAGTGATAAAAAAAATTATCAGTTCTTTCTGGCAAAAAATGTTCAAAAGCTTAGGAGTGCAGAAACATTTAAGCACAGCCTACCATCCTCAAACAGATGGTCAAAGTGAAAGAGTGAACCAGTGCGGAAAGTTACCTAAGGTGTAAGTGTAGTACCTGTCCAAAGTATGCTGGTCCATTCTAGATCATTGCAAGAGTTGGGAAAGTTGCATATACTCTGCAATTGCCAGCTATCTGGTTTTTTATGTTTCTTTGTTGAAGAAAATGGTGGGTACCACTGATGGAGTGTGTGTTAAACTAACAGAGTTTGAGCAAGAGGGCATGGTGCTCCTCCAACATTTGGGTATATTGGCTAGGAGGGTGATTAAGAGACACAACAGACAAGTGGGATAGGTATTGGTGTGTTGGGCACATTTACCTGATGCAGAAGCAACATGGGAGGACTATGTTACTTATATCTCACAATTTTCATTCCTAGAGCCTTGAGATCAAGGATAGTTGGGGGGAAGATGTTATGTATGGGGATGTTACTTAGGGGTGGTTGAGCTGAGGTGGATACATGAATTAATTGTGGTGTATTGACTGACTAGTTATATGTGGCCAAGAGTGTATCAGTAGTTGTCCTGGAGGAAGAGGCGCATTAGTAATAGAAACGTGTTTTTTCAATTTCTGTTAAATAAAAAGAGAGCAGACGATGTCGTCTTGATGTAACTGAAAGTAGTTAGAGAGGGTTGTTAAATGTTGTTTGTTACGTTCCATTTGGCAGTTTTGCATGTAAACTATTTCATATCACGAAATCATTCTCTCGCTAAATCTTCTTTCTCTCTTCTTCTTCGATGAAATTACCAGTTACCAGCTGATTGATAACATAATAAAATTTACCAAAAAGCCATGATTCATATGAAACTAAATTAATTTTAGTCAAGTCAAACCAATCAGATCTTATTGGTTTCATCAATCCTCGGTTTAGATGTTATAAACTCGCAAATCGAAGAGTTGGTTTTAGCATATGTCTTATAGACCGTTCAAACCAACCCACATATATTCTTATCTAAGACTCAGCGTATGTACATAAGTGTCTTTAGCAAAAGTGATCAAAACTATATTTTAAGGTCAACCTGAAATCATATTGCTTATTACAAATCTTCTGAAAACTTATAAAAAAAAAAAAAATATTAGGAGGATATTTGTAATTTACTAAGCTAGATATCTTTCTTTATTGAATTAATTAGGGTGCATGTGATTGGTTTGAACGGTTTATAAGACATATGCTAAACCACCAATTCATGAAACCACTGGTCTTGGGTTGGTTTGGTTAGTTCCGTTTGAATTATAACTTTAAATTATATTTCTTTAAGAATTGAACAAAGTTATTTACATACACTAGTATTTTATAAAATATTCCCTCAGTCCTGACCTAATTTGCACACTTGTTCCGACGCGTATGTTAAGAAAAAATTATTTTTTACTTTTTAGTTGACTTTTTCAAATGTGGAGATTAAGGGTGAAAATTTTAAGGGTGAAGATTGTAAGATTTATTTCCATTTTGGGGGTGTACAAAATAGGATGGGACGATCGAAAAATAAAAATGTACAAATTAGAGCAGGACGGAGGGAGTACATATTACATTCTTAGTAAGCATATTAAGCAAATAAAAAAATTATTAAATAATAAAAGTTATGAAATCAAACTAATTTTTAACTTGAAGACTACACTTTTATTATCACCACTTCAATAGAAATACGGCAGTATATGTTAGTGTCGAATATATAAGTGAAAAATTGGGTTATACTCCCTCCGTTCCGGTCTAATTAGCTTATCTTTCGTTTTTGTTTGTCCCAATCTAATTAACACAGTTCATAAATGGCAATTTTTTTTCACAATCTCCACCTCAAAATCTCCACCTTTGAAAAAGTCAAAGATTCCATAATCTTTTTTTTTTTTAATCTTCGTGTCCGGCCCAAATAGGCCAATTAAGCCGAGACGGAGGGAGTATTTGATTAGAAAGGGTGAGGCTGAAAGAAAATAAGCTCTTGGTGGAACCGTGGAAGCCAAAATCTCTAAAAGAGTATCTCAAAATTTAATTTTCATATATATATATATAGAGTGAGTTTTGTGCGTGAACGGTTACACGTGTGACGGAATACATTTTTACAGAAAACATTGATACTTTTACAGGAAAAAATGATACTTTTACAAATAAATGTGATACTTTTGCTATAAAAAATGATACTTTTTTTTTGTTTAAAAAATGTGATACTTTTACAGATAAACGTGATACTTTTACCACAAAAAGTGATACTTTTTTCCGTCACACCGTGTGACGATCACATACAAGTTTTTGCCATATATATGTATATATGCGCGCGCATAATCATTATCTATATATATATATAATGATAATAAATATACTTATAACCTTAGTTTGGTTTAAATTGATTTTATATCATTTAAATCATAAATTAAACCAAAGCTTTGAGTTACTAATTTTTATAACCATAATTAATCCAATATACCTATAAATCGTAATTTTTGTTTGAATTGGATTGGTTTAACCGTTATTGAAGAATTTTTATACAACGACACAATTAATGATCAAGGATATGATATTTTAGAACATTGGACATCTTTTAATATTATGGTTAAACCGTGGGAAAGTGAATTTGGACAAACCCCATACCCACTTAAATGGGCCTAACCCTAGGAAACTAAAACGACTAATAACCCGTTAAAAAGTATACATCATCATATTTGGGCTCTGTATACCGAGCTTCAATCACACAACCACACAATTCAAGTAGAATGGACTTTTAAGAAATTTAACAAATAACATAATAGCTATTTCTAAATGCACCATAAAATCATCTCTACCACCGTTATTCTTTCTTTACAAAATAATTTTCTATAAAATGTCAAAATTATCCATTAACAAAATTCTAATTTTTCTTCTACAGCGATCCAAACTTCCGGACCTTTCTTTTTTCTTATTCATGTCCACCGAGCACCGATTCTAGCCGGTGATCCTTCTTCTGACTTTCCATCCCTCAAAAATATCAAGAACACGTCTGAGTAACATAAAAAGAGTCAGATTAATGGAACATATTCAGACCATTCGACAATTATAGTTGAACATATTACACGCCGTTCAATGCCAAACATAAGCAGCTTTGTTCGACTATCATTGGTCGAACATACTCCATCTCATCTGGTGAATCAACACCGGTGAAATTACAGCAGACCATTTCATATGAATTTCTCAAATATTCTGATTTTTAATTAGAATTGCTTCCACAATAAAAAAATAGTGAACAACGGTAGGAAAAAAAATTAATAATCATGGTAAAATGTAAGAATACGGTAGCACAGAGGGTTAGGGAGAAGAGAATTATGGTCTTTTACTTTTTTTTTCTTTTTTCTTTTCTGGATTGAAGGGTAAAATAGTATTATTTGTGGTGTATTTTGTAAAATTTATGATTAGAGAAATTAGTTAGTGGTGTCTAAGGTAATTGTGATGTATTGAGAGGTTTTAATGGTGTGAATAAAAACCCCCAAAAATTATACATGATCATCAATTTTTTTACAGTGCCAACAATTAGAAACGTGTCTTAATCAGGGGTTGAAATTTGTTGTAATGACAATTTATAAGTTGAGATGACAAATTAAGAAAATGTAGATCCAAAAACACGCAAAATTATAATGGTAAATTATAATATTATCTATGCTCAACTGTACAGGAATATCATAAATTAATATAAAGTAGAGGGCAACCACGCTGTTAGTGTCAATAAACCTGTAGGAGGACCCCATCAAACCAATTCAATAGAGTAAAAACTAGCAACCTTTGAGAAACTCTCTCTCTCTCCCTCCCTATCCAAAAGTCAAGCCCATATGTTGCCATTATTCAATAACACCCTCTTTTTGTATCTTCAGCTAACACCATTCAGTCTCTCTTCTCAATCCCTCTTCCAAGTCCAAATTCCACATGTACAGCATCATCATGCGGAGATGAGAAGACATCAAAAGGTCAGTTAAAAAGCCAGACACAATTTGGTGAAAAAGATTGAAATTTCCTCACTATGCTCTCTTTAGGTTATTCTGCCATTTCCTCACCAAAACCCAAGATATCATGAATTAAAACTGCAAACAAGACAATTTCAAGTCAAGTAAATAATATCTTTTCTGCTCTTCTACTTTCATCAAACACCACTGCACAGTCTAAAAAATACAGATTGGGGATCTTCATATGCAGAAAAATTCAAACAAAAACAAAGAAATTGAAAATCTTATAGATATCCAAATCCATATTTACACCTGCAACTAATAATGTTAAATAAAAAACAAAACAACTATCGTTCAATCTCTCACTTTTCTGGAGATCAGCTTGAAAGCAAAAGAAGAAAAGGGGGAAAACTAAACCCTAAAAAAGCTACTTCTTCCTCTCAACGGCACCGCAAAATTTGGAAGCAGATTTCAGTCGATTGCATCTAGAAACCACCAAATAATCACATCGATGTTGATTTAATCCGGATGATGATCGAGCCTAACCCTTCAGAGAACTTTCAGACACCTTGTACGAATCCGCAGTTATTGATACCAGCCACAATCCAGGAAAAACAGACTGCAATCACAAAAGAAAAACAAATCAAAACACACATTCGAACTGAAATTATGCGATCAGATGAGAAAATTGAGATCTAATCTTACGTCTAGTTGTTTCTGTACGTTCTTCGGTCTCTTCTTGGGCCTCCTTGCCGGCTTTGATCCAGTGAGAGCGAAAATATCTTCTTCAATCTCCTCTTTGGTTAGAGAGACAGCAATAGTCAGCTTCCTCTTCTCCTTCTTCCCACCATTAGCGCCGCAATTCCCATCATTTTCCCCCGATCTATTGTTCAGAATCCTCGAGGGTGATTGTGAATGAGCTTTACTCTTCTCAGGCATCGGTAACCCATTATTTTTCACAGTACCTCCATTAACATTCAGCGACTTGTGTATGGGTTTTCGAGGCCTCAAATTCCACGTCTTGGTTTCTTCATCAGTATTGTTATTATTATTATTGATCTTTACCTCCTCCTGTGCTTCAGGAATCCCATCGTCGACATCGTTATTGTCAGCCTTCGGCGGCTCTTCTTGCCGACAATCCTCCGATTTGTTGTTCTTGCAAGGAAGTTTGATTAAGAACTTTGATTTCTTACTTCCAGCTACATCGGCCTCTCTCGCCTTCGATCTACCTTCAAATTTCTGAGACGGTCGTTCAGAGGATGTTGGATGGAGCCGGTCTCTCATACCATCAGGCGTCAAATTCTTCGAGTGGTGTCTCCTGTGCTCAACCAAAGCACCTTTACCCTTCGCCAAAACTTCAGATTCCGAAGCCAAATCATGCCTCGGCAAATGCCGGGCCGGATCGCCGCCGCTCTGTTGGTGTTTTACCCACTCGCTGATCAGATACGATTTAGATGATTCTCCAGGAGTAGGAGACTGCTTCCCCAAGTAATCGCCGTGAACCGGAGACTCAAGCGGTGATGTAACCGCCGCAGAGTCGAGCAACGGCGACTGGTGCCGAGGCGGCGTCGCCGAAACTGAATCGCGCAACGGCGACTGGCGGACAGGAGAAGCGGCAGAGATATTTGGTCGGCGCGACGGTGATTTGACGGAGCGGCGGCGCTGGTGGTGGCCGTTGGAGTTTCCATCCTTATTCCATTTGAGATGCGGCAGAGTGAAATTGTGCAGCGGCTGGGATTTCGCCGGAACAGTAGCCATAGCAGAAACAACGATTTTCAAAACAGCAAACGACGATTTGACCAAAACCAAACGATTCTTTCAAACAGATATAAAAATCAAAGCGAAGATGTCACGCCAATATGATGCATAATCGGCGGCGGATTACATCGTTTGATAAATTCAGACGAGACAAAATTGAGATAAGCGCATGAAAATGGGTGAAGGTGTGTGAATTTGGATATTTTATCGGATGAAAGTGAACGAAAGTTTGAAGAGAAAGGATTTATGAATGTAGAGAGAGAGATGCAGAGATAGAGAGAAAAGAGGAGAGGGACTTTGAGGTTGCAGAGAGAATGTGTAAGGTAAGGGAAGTGGGAGAAGAAGAAGAAATTTATATATTTATGAAATATTTTATTTATTTATTTAAATTGAGAACCCTCAAACACACAAGAGCCCACGCGGACTCAATCTCAATCTTAGCGGAGGGGCTTCTCAGCGAATCACTATTTTACCCTAATTAGGGTTAAGACGTGGAATTACTCAAATATCAATTACATTTTTTGGAATAATGGATTTGTTTATAATTTTTGGAGTAAAATCGTTTATAAAACTTTATATATTGCATATTTCCATGATGTTTGCGACTTTTAGTTGAACACACAACAAAAGTGGCTATTTAGCATCATACCATACATAAAGAAAGAAAAGAGATTGATGGAGAGATGGCATTACTTATTTTTTGCTCGCAACTTACTAAATTTCTAAACGCAAGTTATTAATTTAATAAATTAAAATATTATTATATAAATTAAAGTAAAAAATTTCTTTGTGCGGTGTCTTCAACTAAACAATGTCTCGCTCAAACTTTATAAACCCGAGTTTCTTCAAATAATTATCAACGAAGGGTGCAAATTTGTTATACATGTAACACAAAATATCGAATTGTTTCTACACAACATTTAGTTTAACACTCCCTAAATCTAAAAGATGCAATTCTACGAGAAATCAAAATTAGGGTAGGTGATTGTTCAAGATGAA
Organism: Ajuga chamaepitys; assembly: GCA_958295605.1. Lineage (NCBI taxonomy): Eukaryota > Viridiplantae > Streptophyta > Magnoliopsida > Lamiales > Lamiaceae > Ajuga > Ajuga chamaepitys. Next base: position 52,204,525 of record OY282499.1, read on the forward strand.
ATACTTACCGACTCCTCACTGTCCATTCTTTTCTTTGTCTTGTACTCTTTGATTGCTCGTATTTCTTCTTCAGGTCGATACACACATTTATTGGGGGCTCAATCTAGTAGACAATATTGTAGAGACAAAAGAGGAGAGAAGAGCGAAAAAAGTGGGAGAACAAAAGCTTAGGTTCACCTCGACACTCATCACCCTTCTGACCCTTTTATATGTTTTATTTAATTTAATAGTTATATTTATAATATTTTAATTTAAATAATTTAATTTAATAAAAAGAATGGCAAAATTTATAATAAGTGGATTATGTTGTAAAAGAATATTACTTACTAGTATGTTTTAGGGAGAAAATTTTAAATAGCATTTTTACAATAGTATAAATCTAGCCTTATTGTAAAAATATATTAATTTTAGTCTTTTCATTTGTTTCTAAAGTAAACTCCTAATAAGTATTTTATTTCTTACCTAATACATATCCCCTCCCTAATCCCCCTTCCCAAACTTCTTCTCTATCATATGGCACTTGTAGTGAAATTAAATAACTCGGGCACCGGGCAACTAGCAATGACTATGTCCCCTATTCGACACACACACGTCCAACAAGTCGGCTGTTGCGACGCAATCAAACCAAAGGGTGCTATAGTGAAACAACAAATTTAAAAGCTTGAAAGTTTGTTTGTATTAATATAAAGCAACACGATTACAATGATTGAGGTTGTGGAGAGGGAGGTCTCCGACAATACTCAATTCTCACGACATCTTCAAATACCACTCACTACAAGAATTTTTCATATTACAAATAGAAATTAGTAACGGATAATATCAGTCACTATATAGAAACGAAATAGAAATATGATAGTGATAGAAAGTGGCGAAAAATTATTAGCATCCGGTTAGTGACAAAATAGCAACCGGATATTAGAGACGGGCGTAATCCGTCTATATTTTTTAGGTAATTTGGTCTCTAATTTCATAATAGAGACATAATTTTCCTCATTAAATTTAGAAATGGAAAAAACCGATTTCTTAATTTTAGAGATCAGCATTATAGAGACCACACATTTCGTTTCAAGTTCGTCACTACCTTAGTTTAGAGAAGGATATCATGAGATTATAAACAAATTTTTCGTCTCTAATTTGATTTTTCCTTCTAGTGACTTCCCCCGATAATAATCTTAAAAATAAAAAAGCCTACTAATAGTACTAGCCATTGAAAAGCCAAACAGACCTGCCAAAACTGAAAAGGGACCCTACTACATGTATTTACAGATATTACAAAAGTTCTACACCTAAAGATTTGGATTCCGAATGAATGGGGGCGAGCTGTGAGCGTTAGTGAGCGGTGAGCGCTAGTGAGCTTCCTGCGAGGTCATGAATACATTGGCGAAGGTTGAGGGCAGCCTGTCGATGGTCCGAAGTATGATAAGCTGGTACATGTAATTATGCATGCATAATAGGTCGAGTTAAGTATCTATTTAGTAACATTTGCATGCGTAATTGGTCGTGTCTCATATTTGCATTATTGGACGATTTAATGTTTGTAACTTGTTTTGAAGTTATTTGGGTGAAATTAGACCAAAAAGTCAAACTTGACTTTGGATGGATGTGAAAACAAGTCCCGCAAGTGGAGAACTAAGAAAAATCGAGCCAGAGCTGATGAAGACATGTCTCGGTCGAGACAAGGAGGGCTCAGCCGAGCCAGGAGGTCAGGGAATGCAGAGTTTTTGCCTGGAGAGGCAGTGGCTCGGCCGAGACAGCAATACATGGAGCTCGGCCGAGACATAAGTCGGCCGAGACAGCAATACATGGAGTTTCAAAACTGATTAGTCAAGCAATTGCATTAGTTACATGGATATTCAGACTAGGGGGATACTGGGTTAAAAGTTTGAATACCTTATATTCATACTTTAATTCATCTTAGCTTGTTAGTTTAGTTAATAATTGCTTAGTTAATTTGCATCAAACAACTTTCCCCCATATTATATTTATATTTATCTTATTATAGTTATTTATATAAAAGTGGTTAAATACAACAATTCGATTAATTTCCTTGTTCTCTGTGGGATCGATCCTGACTTGCTCTATCTGCTATTGGGAAAGTTAGGTAATAAAATAGAACTAATTTGACCGCACCCGGCAACGCGATCATAAGCTAATAACACTAATCTGGGATAGCAAGTGGCGTCCCGTGACAACTCTCTCCCATCTGAGATGTCGACATCCTCGACATCACTAAGGCTAGATAAGCACCAATGAGAGGTTGAAATCAGTGTTTGTGGGACCGGACCGGAAATTAAACGGGCATAGCCAACAGTTCAAGGTTCAACCTGTCTGACCGGTTCAACCGATAGTTCAACCGGTAAAAATAAAATTAATCATATATTTAATATATCCAATATATAAATATAGATATATACACATATATGATATAAATATATAATTGCAAATATAGATAACACCACTACCTACCCCGGTCCCAGCCAATCCCAAAAGCATATCTCTGCCTCTTCTTTTACCAGTCACTTACCAATTACCATTCATTCACAAACAGAAGGGTTGGAAAAAGATTTCCAAAAATTGTAGCACCATTTCCCACCCCCCACCTACCCCATCCCAATCCCCCTCCCCCCTTCCCCCCCCCCCCCCCCCCCCTCTCCCCCATCTCTTAAACCTCGTCCTTCACTTAGAACCTGAAAGGAGGAGAGGAGGAAACCTCATCGCTTGTTACGAGCATTATAATCAAAGAAAGGAAAGATCCAAAAACAAAAAAAGGTGGAGATGACGAAGGAAAAGGAAAGAAATCATATCAGATGGTCAGATCTAAAACATGAAGTTCAGATCTAAAACATGAAGTTTATGAAGATCTAAAATATTCGGTTTTTCCATTTATGTTCCCGGTTTGCGGGTTTTTACGGTTTTCACCAATTTTCTCTGGTTTTTTATCGAGTAAACCTCACTAACGGTTTAATACCACCTACCGGACCGGATCAAGGGCCGGTTCCCGGTTCAACCGGCCGGTCCGATTTGGTCCCACAAACACTGGTTGGAATGCCTTAAGGTCATCACCTACTCCCAAGTAGCTTCTTCAGTGTTGTAACAATCACTTCACCAAGTACTCCTGATGAATCTTCTTCCTCTTACGTGTATCTCGATGACAAAGAATAGCTTCTCCCGCTCATTTCCCCGTATTTGAGGGTGACATCCTTCGTGTCAGCCTGCTGGCTGGTTGACATAAAGAACATTATGGATTCACCACCAGGGAGCTAACTCAAGCTGGTAGGCTGCCTTTCCTATTCTACAGGATCAACATAAGGTCGATGTATTTCTGCATTAAACGAGGATCTACAGCTCGTGATATACAAAGCCTTTGATCCGAGACCTTTACCCATGTCTTATCCCCCAACACGATATTCAACAAAGCAACATTTAAGATCAGCATACTTCTTCATCCGCTTATGAGCTTTCACGAGGCAACCGTGGGCCAGATAAAGATTATGATTCCGTTTAATAGAGAAGTATTGCACAAGAGAAACCATGCCACCACCTTGGGGCGTCAATCGTGTGCTGGAGAAGCAGCTGTGGCCCAGTACAAATTTCAAAATGGCTACTATTGATGGTAGAGTACCTTTGAGCATTATGATTAGCATCTAACAGTTTCACCCAGTCCTTCTGATTAGCGAATATAAAGTATCAAAGATACTCCTCTAGCATCAAATTGAAGCGCACTGTGTGCCCGTCGGACTGCGGGTTGTAGCTTAAGCTCATATTTGGTTTGAAATCGAGTAGCCTGAAGAGCTCTGTCCAAATCTTGCCAGTAAACCGGGAGTCCCGAACACTGGTTATGTCCCTCGACAATCCTCAATGTTTAACAATATGAATAAAGAAGAGTTGAGCAGTCTCTTCCGCCGAAACCCTTTTCAGGGCCATCATGAAAGTTTCATACTTAGAAAATCGTTCTACCACAATGATAATAGCGTAAAGCCCCCCAACCTTGGATGGATCAGTGATGTAGTCAATCCTAACACTCTGCCACAGACGGGTGGGGACTTGTAGAGCTCCAACAAACTCGTTTTCTTTAGCCAATCTACCTTGTCCCCCTAGCAACCAAGCAGGTCCATACAAAAGTCTCGATATCGTCACACATCTGTGGCCAGTAGTATGCTTGCTGAGATAGCATCACCGTGCATTCTTCTCCCAGATATCCCGCCCAGAGAGTGTCATGGCACTCCATAATAATTAATTTCGTAAGTCCCCGCCCCTCGAAACATATAAGTGGTTTTTCGTGGTCCTCATAATTTTATCATCAAGCAAACAATGTCGGGTTTTTCCCTACGCGATAAGATTCACTAGATTCTGAGCCGACGTCTTTGTATGCTCACATATCTAATCCTGCACGTGGATGGTAACCTTGCTCGAGGAGAGCGCAGTTACCACCTGAGTTTCCGCCAAATCTGCCCTACGTCTTAGGGAATCTGCCATCGTGAAATTGAACTCGAAAAATAACTCCTGCCAGCGTGTATGTTTCTCAGCTAGCTTCACCTGTAATAAGAAATGACTTATCGTCATGTTGTACGTCTTAACAACGAAGGATAAGCCCAACAAGTAGTACCGCCATTTTTTTTGAGGTAGTAGATAATGGTCAACAACTCCTTCTCGTGCACTGATAACGTCTTTTAACGTCCTTCAGCTTCTGGCTTTTGAAAGCAACCGAATATCCCTCATGTATCAAGACTCCCCCCAATGCAAAATTCGAGGCGTCGGTCTCCACTACGAATGGCTTCGACAAATTTGGTAGTGCCAACATGGGATCGATCATGATAGTCTTCTTCAAGCTCTCGAAGGTAACTTGGCATTGAGGTGTCCAAGATCAAGTCTCCAATTTCTTCGTCATATTCATCAACGAGTGTGCTATCTCGGAGTACCCCTTCACGAACCGCCTGTAATAGTTAGCCAACCAAAGGAACAATCTCACCTCATGTACGTTGCCTGGTGGCTGCTACTCCTCGATAACACGAATCTTCAATGAATCCATGCAAATCTTGCCTCTCTCCAGGATATGGCCCAAGAAACGGATACTCTCTTGAGAAAACGAGCACTTCGAAGGTTTGACATATAGTTCATGCTTGTTTAGCCTTATGAGGTCCTTGTGGAGATGCGCCAAGGTTTCGCCGAAGACCACAATATCGTCTAGGTACACAACCACAATTTTTTTAAGAAATTTGTGGTGTATGTGATTCATCAGGGTGCTGAAAGTGGCAAGGGCGTTTGTCAACCTAGAGGGCTTCAACATCCACTCAAATGCCCTATACCTAGTTACCATTGCTTTCATATACTCATCACCCTCCTTGATTTAGATTTTTCAATAGCCCGACCTCAAGTCAATCTTCGTAAAATGCTTTGCCACTGGTTGAGACAATCAAAGCAATCAACCACCAATGAGATAGGATATCTATTCTTACAGTGATCTTGTTTAGCACCCGATAGTCGCAACAAAAATGAAAGGAACCGTCTGACTTCTCTTGGAAAAGGATCAGGGCTCCAAATGGTGACTTCACGGACCTAATTAATCCAACCTCAAGCAGCTCTTTAAAATGCTTCACAAGCTTCTCAAACTTAGGCTGACTCATTCAATACGGCACTCTGGCAGGGGCCTCGTGCCCGACACCAACTAAATCTCATGATCAACATCTCTCTTTGGCGGGGGCTTCCGAGGTACTTGATGCGTCATCACATCCTCAAACTCCATCAATAGCTTCCTCACAACTTTCGGAGGCCCTGAAATCTACTTGATCTATTCAAAATGAAGGGTGCACAAAAATAATTGTTCATCATTCTTGTACCCCTTCTCAAACTGCATTATCGACAAACTTTTCTCTCCCAACTTACTAGCCCAAGTGGGAATGATGCATTACTTGCTCCCTGTCATCATCAACAAATCAACATGCGGGAGAACTGTAGTCCTAGTATCCAGCAAGAATTCAAGCCCAAGGATGAGCTTGAAGTCATCCATCACCATAACAGACAGATTAGTTCTCCCCTCGAACGAGCCTCATCTCAGCAGCACGAACTTAGCAATACCGGCGACAGGAGTCTTCACTTGCCCAACTCCCTTTTCTAGCACTAGCACAAGTCTTTGCACTTCGGGCTGGTCTGATAGTTATGGGGTAGCACATGTATCGATCATCGCTCGAACTCCTTTGATCTTTACACCAAAAAAAAAACATCAACCCCTTCCTCTATGGAACTCTCGGCGGTTGATCCTCTTCAATTTGGCTCGTAAGAGCCGGAGCGATCTTCTTCGGCATCACTTTCTTCGGCGTTGCCTCTTGGTAGGATAAAGTATTTCACCAATGGGCGATGGCCCCAAGGTTCTCTTCTTCCTCGAAGTCATCCCCATCGCAATTGGGCCCCAAGAAAAATTTCTTCGTCTTTATTGATAATTGGCAGTTAGAAAGATTATGTCAACAACTATTACCAATTTTACGCTCTCCACATTTTACGCTCTCCACTAAGCCTCCACAATCCCAAATACTGTTGGAGAACGAAGCCCATGTATTATTCTGGTGACACTTCCACTGAGTTATTCTAAGAATCACAGACTTATTTTGAAATTCCACCTTGAGGACAAGGTAGTTTTCAAGGGGTCGGGAGTGATATGCACGGTCCATTCCACATTAAAGCTTAAAATTCTTAGTGGCCCACCAAGTACAAGCCCAAATTCATGTCCTATCTTAAAACAACAGCACTTGCAGAAGGAAGAATTATGGACGAATGATCTAGGCTTCTCCCCTCTCCTCTATGTCTTCTATGTAATTATTTCTCCTCTCTTAATCTATTTCTTCTCTCCTTTATTTATTTTTCTGTATTTCTTAGGAGTTTACACTCACTCAAAGAGCGAATTTTCGATACAAATTATTTTAGGGTGGTATCATATTGCCATCAATTTCAAGTATTAATGTATATGTCTAGTTCTTCATTGAAAGGTCTATAGAATATAATTATATATGTCATACAAATTAATTGTGTCGATGTGATCAAACTAAAATATATAATAAAAATAAAAATAAAAACCAAAAGAGAGAATGTAACTTCCCATCCTTATAATAAACAAAGATGAATTTTGATTTTCCCTAACCTCATATGTATTAAAAACTCTAGATCTTCCAAAAAGAACTGGATTCCATATTCTTGATCTGAAACATATTCTTGGAGACCAGGAAAAAAGAACTAAGAAAAAAGTACTTTCTGCAATCTGCTTGGTGGGGAAAATTAAAAAGCACTGTTGAAGAGAATTGAAATGATTAATTATTAAGGTGTTTAGAAGATGAATAGAAAAAAAGAGTGAGAGATTGAGAACGAGAGAAGAGAGAGAAAATAAATGGACAGGCCCATCGACCTACTAGCAGAGCTTAGCATAACTAGGTCGCATATATGCCCATACACTCTAATATGCCCCCTTCAGATCTAACCCCCAAAAATTCGACAAAGACACAATGATGAACGTAAACTAATTCGCTTTTTTCATGTGTTTAATGTTCATTTTCTTGTGTTTTAGTTATATTTTGAAGGTTAGGAGATTCTAGGAGAAAAAGGAAATCAAATGCATGCACTTCTCGATTTTGACCCACAAAATGAGACTCAAACGGGCCCAATTGAGACCTCAAAATTCCAACTCGAAGATCGTCGAGTCTTTAACAAAAATGGTGAAGAAGTCAAGTCGAGAAAATGGGTCAAAATGATGACAGAAGAAAATGACGTGCAAAAGAGGCACACGGCATACCCGGCGTACGAAAAACCGGCCAAGAGGGCAACAACCGGACAGGTACCGATACCGTCCCCTTAGCTCCGGTATTGGCCTGACACCGGACTGGAAATTTGAGGCAACAAGATTTAGCCGGATCGGTACCGACCCATTCGGGTCCAGTAACTCGGTTCGGTTTTTATTCCAGATTTCACAGCCATTCCATACTTTGATTGTATCTTCCTCATCCAAGCTTTGATTCGAGTGATTCAAGATGTCGTGTGACGGAGAGACAACAATTTACAACTTTTGTGTTCCGATCAAGAGGCTCGACTCAACAATTAAAGTCCCTTTGCATTCTTATATGTAATATTACTAGTTTACCCTTACTAAAATGGCTAGTTTTCATATTTTTTAGTCTTTTTCTTGAGGAGGGATGGGGACTCTATAAATACCCCCTCTCTCTCTCACTTAAACAACTTTTAGCTCATTATTCACTTAGAATTCTCTCTCTAGTTCATTTTCAGATTTTTAGTTAGGGTTGTTCTCTTTTCAAGAGAAGAAATAGAGTTCTTGGTGAAAGTAGTAAGAAATATTCCAAGGGAGCGACAATCTTGAAGATTTATCAAGATTTCCTGATAATTATCATCAATAAGTATTTCTCATCTCTTTCTCTCTCTATTTTTATTTATTTGCAATTATTGCTTGATGATGTTAATGGTTGGGTTATTGTTGATGGACTGTGAGTGGTTCTTATTGTTTTCCAAAGCAAGGGAGTAACCTGAGCTTCAGGGTTGATGTTTTCTTTATTGAATTGTTGAGTTGATTTGGATTTGGTAACCTAAGGTTAGAGTTTAGTTAATTTGTAGAGATTTCCAATCGGAATTGAGGCTAAGTTTACAAGATTGCATTACGGCTGCTAGTCTCTCGGTGGCTTAGCCTTATTTCGATTGGTTGTGCAATTGAGAGATGATAGTCGACCCCTGGGCTAGGGATTGCTACCCTTTCGAGGTTAGCCAACTTGATCTTGATTGAGACTAAGAATTTAATTACTACGCTTAATAATGGTCGGGTGGGGAATTAATTCTAGATTATTAAATTAACCGAGACCCAATCGATAGCCTAAGGGGCATTGGTTGGGATAGATGAAACTAAGTTTAGTCGAATGGGTAAGAATTACACCCTTACGTCGGTCTTTAGTGTAGGAGAAGTCGGACTATTTTTTTCTAGTATCATGTAATGGGAATCCCCAGGCCCAGGGTTGATTTAGGATTGTTAATTCGAGTAGGTAGTCTACTTAGAACACCGTTTACTTACCAACTCTAGGAAAATACGACACTTCAATCATATTCTAGGCGTATTACCTAACTGGGACGCTACTTAGGTAGTATTTCGATCGAGTTAACTTTATTTCTTCTCAACAATAGTTATTCGAACATTAGCCTTAACGCTTAGGTAAAACCGAGTTTCAGGGTACATTTTCATCATTTACCTTATTTATCAATATTGTTATCTTAGTCTTAATCCATCTTCAAACTTCCATTGTCTTCGCTTGTTCGCTTGCGGGGTAGAAAAACTTCCTCCTAATCTAATCATTTTGATAGGGTTTTTAAGACAAGTTCACGCAACTTTGAGCTGAGATGTGAAAATTGTTTAACAGGAAGGGACTTTGTTAGGATATCAACTATTACAATACAAGAAATACTATTTATACTGACCGATTTTAGTGATGGACAATTTTCGTCACAATCTAATTATGGATTGTTGACGGAATAACTACGGATAGGGACACTAAGACTTTGAGTATTAGCAACGGTTTAGTGATGGAATTACCACTAAATTTGGTGAGCAAAAAAATTCGTTATTAAGCCGTAGTAACAAAGGTGTCAAGTACGTGGGAATAAAATACTATAAAGTTGTGACAGAAATTATTCGTCATTAAACTCGTGTTGACGAAATTTATCCATTGGTAAGTAGTGACGAAACATTTTGACATTACCTCTAAAAAAAATAAAAGAAGTCGATTAGTGACGTAATTGATCTGTCCCTAAATAGTGACGGAAATATTCCTTCATTACCTCTAAAAAATAAAAGAATTCTTATGAAATAATAAAAGAAGTCGATTAGTGACGGAATTGATATGTCCCTGAATAGTGATGGAAATATTCATTACTTCTAAAAAATAAAGGAAGTCTTATATATGAGTAAAAGAAGTCGATTAGTGACGGAATTGATCCGTCCCTAAATAGTGACGAAAATATTTTGTCATTACCTCTACAAAAATAAAAGAAGTTTTATATACGAATAAAAGAAGTTGAATAGTAACCAAATTCATCTGTCCCTAAATAGTGACGGAAATATTCTGCCATTACCTCTAAAAAAACAAAAAAAAGTAATATATACGAATAAAAGAAGTCGATTAGTAACGGAATTAATCCTTCCCTAAATGTAATAGGACACTTATAAAAAATAGTCCTATTAGGTAAGAAATAAAATAAGAGAATGGAGAAGGTTATTTGACTACTGATTATCAACTATCCGTTAGTTAAAAATAAAACCCCTAAATCCCAAACCAACTCTCATTTTCTCGTCGACTCCGGCGCTCCCCCTCCGTTCTACTTCATGCTCCGCCGCTGTTTCCGTCCATGCTCAATGGATCTCCGTTATTCCCCTCTGTGCTCCTTGGCTAACCGACATTCCCCTCAAGTCTCAACGATATCAACAGATCTCCGCGCTTTGCTCTCGTGTCTTACGTTTATACTGTCGGTGACAACAACCATTGGTGGTAAAGAGTTGAAAGAGAAGGCAAAAACCGCTGATCTTCCTTTTAAATTCTCTCCATATTCTGATTTGATCTTCTTGCTGTTTTAGGAATTTAATATCGAGAAGTGCTAATTGGTTGAAGCCGGTATGAAGAAGATCATATAAGAGTATGAGTGGAAAGAGAAACAAATTGAAGTAGGGAAGAAGATGTAAGTGTTTTACTTCGTCTCCTGTTTTGTGTTTTCTGCTAGTGATTGTTTTTGTGATGTGCTTTCTGTCGCAGTAAAATGGTTTAGCATTTTCTGGCGAAATCATTTGTAATTTTACAATTAATATGATTATTTTAAAAGATTAATTCATACATAAAGGATCAATTCGATGTTGATTAGTTGATGTGGTTGCTTTAATTTGCTGAGGAAGTTCTTTATTCTCTAATTTAATTTGGATATCTTTGATAAAACTGCATTTTTAATAGTTGATTCTCATGTTCATGATTATGTAACCTAATTAGTAATTACTTGGTGATGTGTTGCTCACTACACCAGTATGTCGATGTTGTTAATATTTAATTTCAAACATTTTGCTCATCAAGAGCTGAAATCTGGTCGAGTGTGTATATATAGGTTGGCCCTAAATATGTCATCATCTTATTCAAATTTTCTGTGCTTCTGGGTTGTTTTAGTGAGTACTCAATGCAACCGAATGCTTCTCGAATCAAGGATCTTCAAGCTCAGGAAGATTTGGTCAGTGCCATGAAAGATGTTGTATCAAAGGAACTTCTGAGTGTTATCATGACCATTATAACTATAAACACCTCCTAAAGGATCTCATAGTTCATGTTGCGCAAACTTAGTCTAGGAATCATTTAAAGTTTTCACAACAACAATAATTTTTAGAAAGTAACAATTTTCTATGATAGAATGAACATTTTCCAAATTAAAAGTAACAGTTTTTATGATCATATTTTTGGTCCCTTAAGATGGAATCATTTAATGAGCGAATTCGAGCATGCATGTAAATTTTATGGATTCTGATAGTTTTGGAAACTTTGAGTTGCTAATTAGACTGATTGAGATATATGTGGTCATAATTTGAATTTTCAACATAGATTTTTGTAGTGCACCACACCTTTAAATTAAACTACTACTACAGTGGTTTTGTATTACAAGATTCATGTAGAAATTTGCTATAACAGTTTTTATTCATTTGTATAATATTTGCTAGATCACCTTCTTTACATCTTTGAACGTTGTTATGTATGTGGTTAATGCAATGAGAGAAGTTGTAGGTGCTCCTAAAGGAAAATATTTCAGTAGCTTATCACCAACTGCATGTGGATATCTGTTGTCCTTGTACAAGGATGATGGTAGGTATTTTGGCTTAATAACTGGCTATATGTATCCACATATATTGATGTGTATGATTGCTTGCTAACCTTTTAGTTCAGTTGAGTGTATTTTCTGCACAAAACTACTTTATAAAAGTGATTTATACTTTCAACCTGCCAAGGAAAGCGCTGACCTTTATTTTCCTGTCTTCCGATTAAATTTGTTTATTTGCAGGAAATGAAGAGGTGAAGCTTGCTATATTTTCTTGTTTTGCATCTTGGTGAAATCAGCAGAAGCTATTAGCCCAGATTTAGTTACTTCTGGACTCAAAGAAAAATGAGACGTTGAGAAGGGGCTACCATCGTTTTATGCGATTAATGTGCAAAAACAGTGATGCAGTTATACAATTGAGTTTATATGAGGCTCACATCTGTATTTTTGGTCCTTATTGTTGATACACATTATTTATGCATGTATTAAGTCGATTTAGGTATATATTTTATGACATTTACATGCATATTGAGCCATTTAACGTGTTTTAACTTGTCTTGGAGTTAATTAAGTGATTTTATTCCATTCGGAAGAAGTTCAGAGAAGAAACAAGTCAAATAGCATAAAAACGGACAAAAAAGGGAGTTAAAAGAGCAAAAGGTCGACCACGGCCACGTCTATGATCGCGGTCGCATCAAAAGTGACTTAGAAGGTGCAAAACACGCTGCCCAACCATTGCGGTCGTGACGAAAAGTGTCCCAAAAGTGAAGTTTTCTGTCAGCTTGACACACCTCTACGATTATTGGTCATATCTTGAGATCTACAACTCCGATTAAGGTGAAATTGGTGGTGTTGGAAAGCTGATTCAAACGGATACAACTTTTCTAGAAAGTAGAAAACCCCAAAAATGACAGGATGACCCTAAAATATAGCTTTGAAGTTGGAAAAGCAATGCAGTGTCGACCCATTACTTGGTCCACAAGCTCAAAAACGAGTTTTTGGACGAGTTTTCCTGTTCCAATTAGATTTTCTCCCTCTTTATCCTAGTAATGTACTTGTATAAATACCTCAAGGTTCTATACATCAAATCATAGTCTCATATCATTAGAAACACATTGGAGGATTGAATCGGAGAGCAAAGAACACGAGAAGACGAAGATCAAGATTCAAGATTCTGGGTTTTATCGTTTTTGTTTATTTTTATTATTCAATACTATTTGTCTATGAATATTGTTGGGTTTTAATAGTGAACATGATTAACTAATTCCCTTGTGTTCTAAGGTTAGAAAGTAAGTTACGAATTATGATGTTTTGATTTTATATCTTTAATTCTAGATTCCGTTATATTGTTTATCTATGTGTTAGTTTTATTCCAATGATTTATTTGAATTGATTACTTGAATACATCTACACCTTTAGCAATTTCACTTCGGAAGGAGAAAATTGTTAATAGACATACGACACAAAGCATAGTTGCCGAAACTGTCTAAAAGGAGTGAGATAATTGCGTAGGTATAGGGGCTTTTTGGAGTCTTTAAGGCTGGTCGACTTAGGAGAGTGAGTAGTCCTAATTGATCAATAGTTTAATCGCTTTAGGAGAAGGATTAGATTCACATAAGTGCCGTCTAATAAACATTATAACTTCTTTAAAAGTCTATAATTTTAGGTTAATCATGTATCAAAGTTGTGACTGAAATCTATGTCCTAGAATACGTTTCTCTCCATCTAAGTTTTTTTTCAGTATTCAACCCCTTGTTTTTTTAAGTAACTCCCTCTGTCCTGAATGAACTTGCACACTTTCCATTTTCGTCCGTCCCAAGAAACTTGCACATCCTTAAAAAGGAAAGTTATAACATAATCTCCACACTCAAAATCTCTACCCTCAAAATCTTCACCCTCAATCTTCACCCTCAATCAACCTTTAAAAAGTCAACAAAATCCCAAAAAATAACTTTTTCTTAATATGAGTGCCGATCCTCCTGTGCAAGTTCATTTGGAACGGAGGGAGTATTCGCTAGTTATTCATTAATTTCATGCAAATTAGGTTTAGAATTAACACCAACCTTTACAAATTTAGAGTCTAGTTAGGAGAGTCTTGGCTTGATCGGAGTATCGAACTACACTTAGAGTCAGTCCCTGAGGGTCGACCTTGAATACCGCTACCTACACCTACACCATATACTTGCGAAAAATTAGGGTTAGGAAAACCACTGTCAGTTGATATGCTTCATTATTTAGCCCTAACTTTATGTTGCATGCTCTAGATGTCATCCTTATTGCTTCCTCTTCTCCAAGTAGTCAAAACTGGCTTCATAAAAACTGCCCAAATATTGGACGGTATTTATGCACTTCTCTACGCGGTAAAAAATATTTTTGTTGATGTAAAAGCAGGTGCTAACTTTGTCCAGCTTCAGTTTTGTGATTTTACCATCGTATACTGTTACATTCCACTTATTTATAGGTTTACACATTTCTATAACGAGATCAATCCCTTTCCTACATCTCATGATTCTCATATCTTTCATTTCCTCTAGATGAAACTCTATCCAAGGAGAAGATTTGGTAGCTGTTATTGCAGAATGAATGTACAATAATTCCAATTTCGTTGGTAAATATTCATTTTTTCTTCAAGATGTAATTAGCAACTTGTTGCGAACCTTAGTTATCCCTTTTTTGACCTCTTCCTAAAATTTTCAAATTAACTTTGTTTTTTTTTTTTTTTGGCATCAAAATTATCAGTTGAAGACCTAATAGTTTGCGTAGACCTTATTGAGTTCCTACTAGTTGATTATCCTCAAAGGTATGCATTACCACTACTTGATAATATTACGCACCTTATTGAAATAAGATGTGCATACATATATATATATATATATATATATATATATATAAAATAAAAAAATTACCCATTATTTACTCTTTCTCTTTGCAATCAATTAGAATCTACTCTCCTTCTTTGGTGGCCTATAGAGAAACCTTCATTTAAGCTGCAATGGGTGCTCCATTGCATATATTCTCCAGAAAAAATAAATATGTACGGTTGGTTGCTAAATCTTTTGATACATGAATTTGAGTTCCAGCTGGAAAAAAAATGGATATTTTTACTTTTTGTTTCCTGTAATTCGATTAATAATGCTTATGTTTTGGGGTTAGATATGTGTCAGCCTCAAGTTAAAAGTTCTAGGCCTGCAATCCATGCGAATAACTTTGTAGTATGATGTTACAAGATTCAGGATAGTTGATAATGACTTGTACACTATTCGTATGTTGCAGGATATTGAAGAACTTTTCCATAAGAGGAATCTTGCAGGTGATTAGTATGACACTACATTGTTCGTATGTTGTAATTATTTTTTGTTATTAATTGATTGAGTATATGTTTCAATTTATATTGATTTTATTATGACATCCAAATTGGGAGATAAGGAAAGCAGTTTTTTTAAATTACCAAGAAGATTCTTGTTGCACCTCCACAATTATCTGAAGCTATTTTGATTGAGGATCAAGTGCGAGTTTGGTGGCTTGAATGCACCGCTGGAGCTGAGGATTCCGGGAGCTAAGGATGCCCGTGGGGAAGTTTTTGAGAAGTGTATTATTGGATGATTGGGACAAGTTTCAAATTGCCGCGAGGAAGGAGTTGGAGCGGTTGGCGGCTGATAGAGATGCAGCGACAGCACAGCTGCAGCTCAGCATCGGCTCCGATGAAGCTTGCGTTCATAAGTTTGTGCTTCACGATACCCTTGTTTGTTGTTTGTTCAAATTACTTCATCATATGTTAGTAATTTTGCTCGATTATTAATTTTTCACTAATTAAATTTGACTATAATCTATTAGCATATATCTTTAATAGATATATTTGTCTTTGAAACTCTTCTATTCACTGCACTGCTTAGGCTTCCTAATAGCTTAACCAAGGAAGAGAAGGTACAACATGTAGAGCATGTTATAGCAGAACACAGTTTAACCAGGTGTTAGAACAGCATGATAGGTGGCCCATTGTTCAGAGGAATATCAGGAGGAGAGAAGAAGAGGGCAAGCATAGGTCAAGAAATGTTGATCAATCCAAGTTTACTATTGCTTGATGAGCCCACTTTGGGCCTTGACTCGACCACGGCCCAACGGATCTTGAACACAATCAAAGGACTAGCTAGTGGAGGTCGAACTGTTATAACCACCATCCATCAGCCTTCTAGCTGCCTCTACCATATGTTTGACAAGGTAGTCTTGTTCTCTGAAGGTTGCCCAATATACTATGGTTTAGCGTTAACTGCCACAGAATATTTCTCTTCCATTAGATTCTTGTCATCCATCACTGTCAATCCTGCTGATCTTTTGATGGATCTTGCTAACAGTAAATAGAATTTCAACTTTGTTCAGGACTTTCTTTGTATGAGCATAATTTCTTATTGTTGGACAGAAAAGGGACTCAAAAAAACATTTTTCTAATGTCTTTTCTCAGGCAACAGTCAAATATCAGTTAGAGCACTTGTACTGGTTATCATTAGAATTTTCATGGAGTTTACGTGGCCCCACCCTCATAATTTACCAAATTTGAGCTTATATTAATCCATTTCAATTAGTGGGATTTCACATTACCTAAAAACAACTCCTTTCTAATTGCAGGTTCAAAGTAATCATTTAAGACTATTAAAAATGATGAATTATTTGTGTTTTTCATTGACATCCTATTTATGTGTTTCGAGAATTGGACCTGATTTCCAGCATGCCACTGAACATAGTGACACCTCCCACCAAGACCTGTGAGATAATTCCTCATCTCTACCTATGACAAGAACATTTCTACAAGGCTGAAAACTAAGCTATTCAGTTCAGATATTAGCAGCTACAGTTACACAAAAGACAACTTAGTATCCATCCGATGTAGGGTATGGAAAATATCTGAGCATATTGTTACAATACTCAATCTTTGTCATTCCTATTTTGTGTTGTTTGTATCCTTTATTCTCATGCTGACTCTTATGTAAAATTCGACCTAGCTCACTTAAGCATGAATGTGATAGTGAACGGAGAGCATCTACCAGCTGGGGACTTATTAACTTATGGTGGTCATTGATGGTCAACTGAAATTTCAGCTCAAATGAAATTAAAAAGTAATCTATTAAAGTTGTGTCTACACTCTAAATTAGATGTCCAACTTATATTGGATCATGAGGCGTCATCCAGGTAGTTTATTTTTTTGAAAAATAACTCTACTGCATGTTTATATTTATTCAATGAATTGATGTTTCCTAGCAAATATATGTTTTCTATAAAGCAATCGTCATTATAGTTTATTCTGTATTTAGCAATGTGGTAAGAAGCAACAACCAGTTTGTTATGTTCAAGAGGAAAATGTGTACATGAATCTTGACTTGTTCGTGTTATCTTCATCTTAGGTCGTTATTGCATATATAGTTTCTTTTATTACTGTACACAACAATCTAAAGATAAACTATGCCATACTAGGCATTGACGATACTTGGATTTATAAGAATGTGTTTCTCGAATTACTTTATTTGTTTGATCCCTTCTTTATACCTTTTCGTTCTACTGGAGCAGGTACTGATGTAGCCGGAGAGGTGGTAGAGGTTGGACCTGGAGTTACAAACTCCAAACCTAGTGACAAAGTAGTTACTACTATGAATCATGTTGTAAGTTTCTAAGGTTGTCATTTCTCTATTTTATCTTTTTTATTTTGCAAAATTTCTATTGCCTTTATTCAAAGTTATTAGGTGAAATCAGTGATCAATTACTCTAAGTGCACTGAATCTCGAAAGACACGTCTCTCAAATTGATATGTCCATCTATGCATTCAACTGAGTTTCACACTCTCTTAACACATAATTGTAATACTTAATGACACAAAAAGGAGGAAAGTTTAGCAGAGTGTGCAGTGGCCACATAAACCTTGACCGTTTGCAGGCCACCTGAAGTATCAGTTGTTTTAGATGCAGCTCTCCCTGTAGCCGGCCTTACGACCCATATGTCTTCTGTGGGAATATTCCAAACATCGACCCTGCACATTTTCTCTTACAAAGTGAGGTCTCGATATGCTTTGTACGAGCATGAAAAATTGGGTTAGTCGCCAAGGTGGTTGCACCTATGTTATCACACCATATGATGGAAGCAATAGAAACAGTTACACCTAATTCATAAAACAGGGATTTAATCCACACAAGATCGGTGGTAACAAGTGTGGAAGTCTGATATCTGGTCTCGTAGTCTTAGAGCTCTAGGTAATAAGACTGAGCCCCATCTCAACAATGTGTCGATGTTTCCTTTCAGCTCGACCACTTTGTTGGTGAGTGTAAGGACAAGACACACGACACTATATACCATGACTCTTTAAAAAATAGATGTTAAAGGATGATACTCACCCCTTCCCCTAAATCCAACTGAAAGCCTTCATACAACAACCAAATTGATTTTTTACTAAAGCAAGAAAGTTAAGCAAAATAGATTGTACTTCAGACTTACAACGTAAAGGAAATATCCACGTAAAATGAGTAAAGTCATCTATAAAGTGGACATAATACCTAAAGCCATCACCATAAGTAACCGAGGTAGGACCCTATCCGAGTGAACAAGATCAAACAAGGCCTATGTTTTTCACTAAACAGAAGGAAACGACATACAATGCATCTTTCCAAGTTTACATGTCTTACAAAAAGGAAGTTTGTATGGTGTATATGGCGTATTCAAATGTTTAAACACAAGACAATGCATTATTACAAGAGTCACCTAATCGGTCATGCCACAGAGAATGATCAGCAGTGATAATAGCAAAATTACAGCTAGCAGTTTTACAATCAGAAGAAGGGGAAGGAGGGCGGTGGGCTACAAAATGAGATAAATCCAGTTGGTAAAGGCCATCTTTAAGCACACCCTTCAATGGTTGATTTTATCCTTTACCAAACAAAAAAATCATGAAATTTATTAACATAGAGTCGTCTTTAAGAAAACTATAAATACTTAGCAAGTTTTTGGTAGCATCAGGAACATATAAGATGTTATCTAATTTGGAAATCATGATTAGGATACAAACTAGGCAAAGTAGTACTACCAACATGCGAAATGGAGAAAGGAGCACCATGACCAATAAGTAAACACTTATTACCATGATACTGAGATTGAAGAGATAGATTGGCCAGAAGTGACATGATGAGTCGCTCTAGTCTAGACAAACCAATCAGTATCCATGGGAGTAGACTACGAATAGCAAAAAATAGTAAAGGTGGACTGTGCAGTGGGTGAAACAATGGTGGCGGAAATCTTGAACTGAGGAGCACCAAGGATAGAACCATTTTGAGAGTAAGAAGAAGGTAGCTAACACAAGGTTAGCATGCAGAGAATGACCAAGAGGAGGTCCATAATTGTTGTTCCATGTACTCGAAGAAGTAGGAGGAACCCCTACAAAATTTGCATCAAGACTTTTATAACATTTTGCAGCGGAATGCCTTAGGTTAAAACAAATCTAGCAAGTTAACCGATACACATTACCCTGACCACCACGAGAGCATCCGAGAAAACCACCACGAGATGGTCCGGAGATATCTTCACAGCGAGTTGTTAAGTTGACAACAACAGATTCAAACTCAGGACCAAGACCTCCAAGAATGTATAAAATCAAATCATCATCCTTTATAGTTTGACCAGCATCAATAATACTATCAGCTATAGACTTCATTTTCAAAACATAATCATCAACATATAAATTGCCTTTTTTTCCAAATTTAAAGAAAATTTTGGTTCATAACTTGTGCCTTAGAGTGAGATCTAACCAAAACATCAAGAGTTTTTCAGACGTTAGAAGCAGCCAAACATCGACTCAGATGAACTAGCATCTCAGAAATGGAGTTTACAAGCCACACATATAAAAACTGGTCACGACGCAACTACACAACATGGTCAGGGCTAGGAATAATCGTACCAATCTCAAGGATAGGAAGAGATTCGGGAGGTACCATAGAATCACCGAGAAACAATGATTCGAAACCATGAGCGCAAGCGGTGGCGATAACCTGCGCATGCCAGAAGAAGAAATTTTTGCTATCAAGTCTCAAAGTGAGAATAGGTAGAGACGGTAGAGGAGCTATCGGAGTGGCGGTTGCTGGAATAGGACTGGTGACCACTAGAGTAGGCGAATTGGAGTTTGTTGGGATGGTCGGAGCACTGGTAGGTGAGGAGGAATCAATGATTGCCATGGAAAGATCAACCAGATCCGAAACACTCAAGACCAGATCTGAAAGCCAACCACCACAAAGCAGATCTATAAAGAGAATAGAAGATCGAAGTTGTTTATCGAGAGATAAAAAGGTAATGCACAGTATGTGTGTGAAACTAGGGTTTCATCAGTGGCGAAGAGAAATAAAAAAAAATAGAAAATGGATTGATCACCACACCAAGATAGGCAAGACGAAGGATCGACGAATCGGAAGAAAAAAATATGCTCATACAAAGCTCTAGATACCATGTTAAAGTGTGGAGAATATGAATAGACGCAAGAGTGAGAGAATAAGAACGAGAGAAGTGAGAAAAAATATCTCGCTGTATCGAATGGAAAAATAGTGTATGGACACAAAACAGAATAAGCTAGTTTAGCTTATAAATAAATGGACAGACCCATTAGCCCATTACCAGGCCTTAGCATAACTGAGCCTCAAATAGGCCCACATACTCTAATATTAATGACCTTCAATTCACTTTCTCCGCTGTGTTCTTGGAACTATGCTCTTGTCTTTTGTTCGACCATGGTTTCGTTTCTCAATTTTTCCTTTTTTCTTGTATATGTGGATTTGGATTAATATAATTTAAAGTAGATGGAAAAATTGGAGTTGAGTGGTTGTATTGAGAATGCCTAATGCATTTTTCTAAATATAAGTGGAGTGTATTATGAAGTGGGTTGTCTTAAGAAATTTACTGGAACTGTTGCATTTTCTAGTAATCCTTGCGCTCTAAAAAGAAAGTCATGTTTCATAAGATTTTTTCCATTGTATAAATGTATAACATTCTAAAAAATTGTTTATTTATACTACTTGGTTTATTATTTTATTATATGCATTTAATCATATATATTATTCATGAAATTATAATTTTTAAATTGTAAAATTGAGTAGTAATCGATACATTAAGTTTTAAAATGTTCCTCTCATTTTAGTAAGAAATACTACTGAAATGGAATTGTGGTTCTAGGAGAAGGAGAGTAAATTTAGAGGGCTCAAATAATTTATTAAACCCAATAACAATCTTACAAGTTATAATCACTTCACGACTACTCCACTCCACCATGTGCCTCAAATATATGCAACTCATATTATCTAATAGTAACGTTTTTATATCATAATATTGTATATCTGCATTGTTTGTAATGGTTAAGTTGCATTGTTGCTCCAAGTGGCCATTCAGATTATCGAATCGTGTTTGTATTCTATTTTAGGTTGATATTGCGTTGTACATTAAAATTATTTGAAATATATAATTATTACATTTTAAAATATATTTTTCGTTTTGAATCAATTCAAATTAGAATTGAGTTAATTTTACTCGTGTCGACTTGATTTTAAGTTTTTCTTAGTAAATTAGATTTGGTCGAGTTTGTATTGTCTTCAACTCGAGGATTGCAGACATTATTGTTATTTTCCTGACCAACGGGGAGAGAAAAAAAAGTTGGATGGATTGATGAACTCTTATTTCTATCTTCTCTCTTTTAGTTGATCTATTTACTCTTTTTCTTTTTTTTCCTCCCCTAAATCTCTAGTATTTTCTTAAAATCGGATGTGATTGATTGCTTATGATTCCATTTCTGTCTTGAAATTGAGGTGTAAAAATAGAAAGTATAGGCAATGTGATTAAATTTATATTGATTGATATTCCATTTTGGAATGTGTCATTTCTTTTCTAATGCTGAAAAAGATAAATAGTGGAAAAGTAAAGAGAATGAGAAAGATTTCAATTTCTTTTTAAAATCAATCCCATCATTTGAAACTTATTTACCTCAATCTCATTCAATTTATGAATTCTTATTCAACTAGAGAATTTTTTCGAAATTTATATGAACGAAAAAAAGTAAAAAGTAAAAATAGACAGCATTGTATTATGTATATATGAGCCGTAATTCGATGGCCATCCCCAAATTGAGGACATTCTTGTGATTGTGATGATTCATAAAGAAGAAACAACTCATCTTAATATGCTCTGAAAATCTAGTTATAAATGTTGTGGAAGGAAAACTTAAACGCTTCAAAAACAAAGCATTAATAACTACACGTAACCGTGAATGGAGAGTATGCCCCAAAATAATTATAATCTCAATTTTCTATTTCTTCATTTTTTTTTTTCTTTCTCTATTCGATAATCGGCAATTCTATAGACAATTAATTAAACATGTATTGAAAGTAGGCAAAAATTTGTGTGCACCCAATATACAATAAATTTATTGTACAATTCCTTATTTAATTTGAAATTAAGGATACATATAACGGTCTTGTTTGGATGGATTCACAACAACAATATGTGGTCTAATGATGAGGCGTGCGGAAGTCAGCGTTCAAGGCATACGGAGGTCAGGGGTTTGAACTTTGCTCTCGCGTTGTTTTGACCTTATATGTTGTTTAAAAAATTATAAAAAGTGTTTAATAGAGCTCAAACCCGGGCCATTACAAGTACAAATAGGTGTTTATCCACTATGTCACCACCTCATATTGTTACATTAAACGTGCTGCAATATATTAATATTAATAATAATATACGCACATATATAAAAAAAATTGAGAAGAATAAAGACAAGAGCAGGTTTCAAACTCAAGCCCTAAAGGAGAACAACCCACACATTTACCACCTTAGCCAAGTCTCTTATGTGCAATTAAATAATGAAAAGAAAAAAGAAATCGCAAGTTGCGCGTGCGCTGAGGTCGAAGACTTATACCACTGCGCCACCAGCCTTTAATTGTAAATCAAATACAGTCATTACTATATATTTAATTTCAAAATTAAATTGAAGAGTGCATGTACCCTGAAAGTAAATACCATTTCCCAAAATTTAATTTTGATGTATCTATTTGATTCACAATAATTACCCCACCCCTCATCAAAATATTTCCCGAAAGTGCATAATTCCACCACCCAGTTATATTTCCTAAAACAGAGAGATAATCCAACATTTTCATAACTCATTTACAAATTACAACTACACTTGTTCTGAACAACTCCAATGATTAGTCACTCCCCTTTCCGCACTACACACTAAATATTAACTTTTGGTAAAAAAGATTCTGCCAAATTGCAATTCTTCTAATTATAGAACAATCATGATTCATCGTGTCTTTTAATCTCTCTCTCACACACAGGGCTGTGGTGGCTGGTGTTCAATAGACACTATCAAAGAAGAAAGACTACCGCGTTTGCAATAACTTTTTCCAGCTTATAACTTAGGAAAAATCGTTAGAGAGAAAAAAATTCTACTTAATAAACTAATTTTAGGCAAAAGTTAAAAGTACAACTTTTTAAGTATTTTGATAAATAAATATAGATTTTTTGTCTTACTCTAAGCTAAAAGTTGTTTAAGTATCAAATCCTCCAACTTTTATATTTGATCAAAATTAATTATATTCTCAAAAACAGTACATACTTTCAACAATTTCTATGTTTAGTTACTTCTTCAAAAAGTTAAAATAAAGGAAAACACCCCTAAATACGTTCGCAATTTGCCTTAAAATAAACTAAATTCGCATTTATCTACCAGCATCCTTCATGAAATACTTAATCACACAACAAAAGATGATCACACGAAAATAAGTAGTTGAAGAAAAGGTAAACTACTATGCATCAACACTCAAAATTCACAGATTTTGGCATTCCATGCCATAAGAGGGACAAAGAACGGCCTCTGAATTTACTAACATAAAACAATGATAAATACCGAATACAGGTTTTGATCTCCCTAGTCATGAATAATCATAAATACTGAACCGTACAAATAGGTGTGTATTCCTGCTTGCTCCATCGCCACAACAGAAAAACACACTCCATCCATCCTACTTCCTTTCTGCAAAGCAGAGTCCAAATGAATCACAATTTAGGTTGTACTTCTTCTGCAGTCCTGCTCACGATCCATCTGTTCCACGAATTTCAACATATCACAATTCAACTATCCAAATCCAAGAGTAAATTTGACAAAACATACTTATCATACCCTGAAAAGTTAGTTATTCAATCGTACATGAGATTCTCCTTCAGATAGCACCACGCCATCAGATAATCATACACCAGGAAATATGCAGAATCACCTTCGTGGCTCCAAGATATATCGATTATGTAGTCTAGGAATAATAGAATCTAAGTAGGTCAACTAACACTGCCCTTTATTTTTGATGAAATATCTTGCCACTTTTTTACTGCCTCGGAATTGAAGCGTGCAACCTGAGCAATAAAAGTTTTCTCACTAGAGGCTATTATGGTGGAGAGGGCGTAGTCTCTTTCACGAAAGCCCAGCTCCTTGAGCCACTTATGAAATCTGTATCGTGGTTTGATTCGCTTCTCCAAGTCAAAACATAGATATGCTGGGAAAGCATCTAAGTACTGCGGCGAAGAACCCATTTCAGTGCAGAGGTATTCAATTTTTTGTTCAAGAGAGCATGTATTCTGGTTAAGGATCATTGCTCTAGCTGCCACTAAAGTGCAAAGTTTAGAGTATTCAACCCCACATCGGAGAAGGCAATCAAACCTCTCCTGCAATTCGCTTCTATTGCTATGTAACTGAGGTAAGGCTTTAACTGCAAACTTATTCTCTCCAAAACCAATACTATGTAGAAAATCCAACTTCGTCGTCGCATAACTGCTGGTTCTTTTAGAATGTACCTTCCTTAAGATGCCCGCATAGTGTTCATCCATCAAGTCTTCTGTAAAATGAATACTGTAAGTATTCAATAAATAGGGATCCCCATTTTGCATTCTCTCAAAGAACCACTCACCAAGACCCATGGACCTCATTATACGAGGCACATTCGCGATCTTATTTCTCCCGAAAACATGAGGGTACTTCTGCTCAAGAGATTTCAGTTGCATTTCCCCCAAACCAAAGTGCTTCAGAAATCCTGCAACTGAAACACCCCGATCCTCCAGGTTAAAACCGAGAATCTCCGGTTTTGTAAGAAGAAGCAATCCAACTTGATCCTTCTCAACATTCAAGTTACAGAAATACTCAATCTTGCGAATCAAATCCTCTTTGGAGTAGTCAAGAATTATATTTTTGCTTCTTCCTATCAAATCCCCAATCTTTCCCATCTCACAACCCAAATCGTAGAACAGCTTAATCTTTTCACAGACATCCATCACAGCATCAATGTTAACTTCCAAAGAACTCAACAAATCATGATGCAAAAGTAATACTTTCAAATGAGTTAATAAACCGTCCGAATCACTGAGCAAAACTCGAGGAAAAACTAAGCAGATACTAACTACACAAACACCATTAAACCCGTAATCAACTTTAATCTCACTAATCCTTCGTTTCAACTCCGAAGGATTAGCTTCAAAAATCAAATTATCCTGTCTACACAACAAACCCAGTTTGTTCCACGGAAACCCGAGCGCCGCCAAAGTAAGAACCACATCAAAATGCTTCCAATCGGAAATGAAAAAGGTGTTCGGCGGTAAAAGGTTGCGTGGGAAACCGTTTTTATCACCGCCCAAGCCAATGCTCTCCAATAAAAACTCGAGTTCGTTAATGGGATGGTACCTGAAGAAACGCTGCAATGAGGGGGCAAACTTTTTTGGCGAAAAGGGAATGGTAGACACGAATTCCCAGAGGGAATGAGGCGAGTTCTTGGAGATATGGTCTGCATAAAGGTAGGGCAACGAGCGAGTAGTGTGGAGATAGTCCATGAGTGCTTGCTGTGATTCTTTAATTGCTTGAGATCTGTATCTATGTGGAATTTTGCAGAAGGGTTTTGGAAGATGAGAATTGGTGGTGGTAGAAAACAAGTAGCTAACGATTTTGGTGGGGGTGTAGCGGTCGATTACGACGGCGGCCGCGGTGGTGGTTCGGCGAAGTAGCATAGTCCTTCATGGGTTGAGAGCCCCTCATGGGGGCAAAAAGGAGAACATGGCGCTGTGTACCAAAACGGTGTCGTTTTATCTGTCTTCCGTTTTTGTACGTCTTCTTCTACTATTCTTTCTCCCATCAAATTCTCTTTAATGCAGTATAATATTATTTTTTCTTCACCGAAACTTGTAACTCATTAACCAATTATGAGGTGTGTTTGTTTAAATTTCGAGCTTGGCAAGGTTGGAACCAACACAAGTAACAAATTACTAATTTCACATTTAATATACAGAATTCAATTTACCCAATGCAAAAATTCACTAGGGATGATACTGATGTAACATCTAAAATATCCTATTTTACCCTTAAAATAATAACATTCAGAGAAAAATAGAAACAAAAATCATCTTCTTCGTCATCATTGACTCAAATAGAAGCAAAACCATTTTCTCCGGCTCTTTTCCATCATTGATTCACCTACTCTCTTTTGAACTTGGGCCAAATTTCTCCTTGAAAAAGAAAGACGAGTAAGATTGCAACTTTAGGAGTTAAAGGGATGTCCATTATCCCTAAACAATGAATTCCTCCACTTGCCAAAATTTACACTGAGCGGTTTGGGTGGGTAGAGGGTTTTCTTCTTGCCCATGAACGACAATAGCAAAAATCCATCATTTCATCCTTGCAGCGTTCTTTATATTCTCGAAATAAGAAATTATGTTAAGGGGTTTTGTTTCTCTCTGTTCTAGGGTAATAATCTTAAAAAATCGATCTAGTGTTTCTTAATTGGCTTAAGTTCTTTGACTAACATTCGTTTTTTACTTTGATTTAAGGTGCGAAAATTTTTCCGATTTGTTACTTTATTGATGGAGAGCCCATTTTTTAGAACATATTTTATATGTAATTTGTTGTAATCTTGCTAAAAGTTTCTCGAGTTTTCTTTTCCATGAATCTGTCGTGAGGAAACACTCCAACCCAATATATCAAACATTTGAACACCTTAGAAATCATGCAATTTCATGATAGTGTTCATATACAAGCTCAGTCAACATTTGAGCTCTTACAAGGGAATGGGAGCACTCAAAGGTATAGTTATCTTGGTTTTGTATTTTCTAGATTAATGGCTCTGTAAGAAAGTTGCTTAAAGGAGGAAGAAACATTGAAGATTCGTTGCTTGTTGTTAGGGATGGCAATGGGGCAGATCAGGGCAGGTATTTAAATATCCAGACCCGCCCCGCGCACCTATGAAGCTGCCCCGCCCTGCCCCACGACCCGCCACGGGTCAAAGAAATGAGACCCAGGCCCGCCCTGCACGGGGCGGGTCTGCCCCGCCCCGCCCCACCTTTGCTTAACCTGTTCCTAATAAATTTATGCATTTCAAACATATTACAATGATCCAAGAGCTAACTCCATCAACTTTATGAAATTCAAACAAACTATAAACTACAATAAAAAGACTAAATATTAAATAGTCATTGTCCATCAAAAGCAAATAAATCTCCAAATGACAATACAAGTTCACAAACACTCAAAACCTACAAATAACCCGGCCCGCAGCTGACCCGCCCTGACCCGCTTCATATGGGACAGGTCAAACCCGGCCCATCTTGGAAACGGGTCAGATCGCCCCGCCCCGCACATGAGACAGGGCGAGTCTGGGTATCAAATCCTACCCGCCCCGACCCGCCCCGACCCAATCCGCCCCGCCCCGACCCCCATTTATTAAAATATTATATATAATATATAATAAATTTTGTGGCAATTTTAGGGTTTTATCAAAGAAGCAGCCAGCAGCCTCTTTTTTCTTTCACTTCCAGTCTTCCACTCACGCCATTTCTGAAGTCTGAACCCTAGCCGCAACCCTTCGTCTCTTCAACTTCAACTCACCAAGTTTGTTAGAAATCCATCTCCGACGAGGCGACGACCGGCATCTCTTCACCATCCACCACTTCATCACCAGGTAACTTCTATTTGTGATTTTACTTGTATTCAAACTTTATTTCGGATTTGAAGTGTGAAATTTGAATGATGAATTGATGATCTGTTAGACTAGATGATGAGTGGTTTTCGTTAATTGAAGACATACATACTGTAAATTCCATACCAGTTTAGACGAGAAGATGAATGGAAATTCTAAGAAGTCTTTCTTTTTTTGTTGACAAAGAAAATAAGTTTGTTTTAAAATAAACTAGTATGCTCGTTTAATTTCTCTAGAAAATACAAAGGACAGAAATGGACGAAAATTGACGAACAGAAATGGACGAAAATTGAGAGAAATTTGAATCATAATCTGTTAGACTGTTACTAGTTTCATTTTTATTGTTCTTTTTGTTGTTTCTAGACTGTTATTGTTGTAGTTAGGCTTATAGAAAATGGAGCAAAGACTTGTAAAATTGCTTATTTATACAATTTTGCGTCTTTGATGCAGCAAATATGGCTAGTGAAGGGAAATCTACTGTGTTGAATGGTGACAGTCAGCCATATCCATCATTATCATCATCTCTTGGCAATCCCGTGATATCCACCTCTCCACCACTAACACCTATGTCACCCATCGGCTCTCCCTTAACACCTGATTCATTATCTGCAGATACGCAATGCCCTAATAATGATTCCCCAGTGGATGAAGATCATGATACCAATGATGATTCAACTGCAACAGAGGTAACAGACCCAAAATTAAAATAAAAGGTTTGGCATAGTTATACTAGAATCAGAATCGAGGGAAAATGGAAGGCTAAGTGCAAGGATTGTGGTAAATTGTTGGTGGGTGAACCTGCTCAAGGTACAAGTCACTCGAGAAAGCATCTGATCAGATGTCCTAGAAAGAAATACAAGGACATAAGGCAGCAGATATTACAAGCCAATTTCAACAAAGAGAAACTTGAGCTTTCACCTTTCAACTTTGATAATGATGTGGCTCGTAGAGAACTTGCAAAAATGATCATTATGCATGAGTATCCTTTGACAATAGTGGAACATATAGGGTTTAAGAACTTCTGTAACAGTTTGAATCCTCTCTTTAGGATTATGACAAAGAACACAGTTAAAGGTGATTGCTTAAAGATATATGAGCTTGAAAGGGAAGCCATATTGCAAATGTTGGAGAAAAATGAAGGTCGGATAGCAGTGACAACGGATATGTGGACATCTTCTTTTCAAAAGAAAGGATTCATGGCCGTCACAGCTCACTTCATTGACAATAGTTGGAAGCTACAAAGTCGAATTATCAGGTATTAAATTCAATAATCCTCTCCCATGAAATTTAGACTTTTATTACCTAGTTAATACATTATTTTTCATACTTGCAATGCTTCTCATACTTTGTATCATGTTATCAGTTTGACATTGGTCATTTACACTTGTAAAATTAATCTTGTAGGTTTATCTATGTGCCAAGTCCACATACAAGTGAAGTTCTTTGCGAAGCATTACTTGATTGCCTTTTGGATTGGAATATAGATCGAAAGTTGTCTGCGGTAACAGTCGATAATTGTTCGACCAATGATGCAATGATGAATATGCTCGTGGAGAAGCTTTATTCGGATGCACTTTTAGCTGGTGGTAAGTTGATGTACATGCGTTGTTGTGCACATATTCTGAATTTGATTGTGAAGGATGGTTTGGAAGTTATTGGACAGGCAATTGAGAAAATCAGAGATAGCGTTTCTTATTGGTCGGGCACTCCAAAAAGATGGGAAAAGTTTGAAGATGCAGCTCGTCAGCTTCAGGTTTCAACTGGTAAGAAACTTATTCTTGATTGCAAAACACGTTGGAACTCAACTTATTTAATGCTACAAACAGCCCTTGATTACAAAAATGTTTTTGCCCGCTTGAAGTGTCGTGATCCAAGGTACAAATGCTTGCCTGGTGATTATGAATGGAATATGACAAGTGAAATTTGTAGTAGGCTCAAATTGTTTTATGGTGCAACTGAGCTTTTCTCTGGCACTGCATATCCTACTGTAAACTTGTATTTTCCAAATATTTGTGAAATTAAGATGGCTTTATTTCAGTGGTGTTGTTGTGGTGTTGAAATAATAGAGTCTATGGCTTCAAAAATGGTAGAGAAATTTGATAAATATTGGTCTAGGGTCAATGAGATTATGGGAGTGGCGGCTGTTCTAGACCCTAGATATAAAGTTGATTTGTTGGAGTATTACTTCGGAAAGATTTATGGTGGTGATGCTGAAAATGAGGTACACCATATTTTGACTTTATGTCGTGACTTGCTTGAACAATATGAGAAGAGAAGGGGAGATGGTTGTAAGAGTGGTTCAATGGATGGTCAGACTAATGTAGCTCCTGTTGATTTGGTTTCACTAAGTGATTTTGACTTATATGCATCTAGAAAGAAAAGAAAACCTGTGAGGTCAGAGTTGGATCAGTACTTAGAGGAGGATATTTTACCCCGCACATCAGATTTTGATGTCTTGTCCTGGTGGAAGTCAAATAAGGGTAAATATCCAATTTTAAGCCAAATTGCAAAGGACATTTTAGCAATACCTATCTCTACAGTTGCTTCGGAATTTGCTTTCAGTACCAGCGGAAGACTAATTGGTCCTCATCGTAGTAGGCTTCACCCCACAACCATAGAGACCTTAATGTGTGCACAAAGTTGGTTATCAGCTGAATTGAAGGGTAATTACTTTTTTCTTATTAACTTAATGTATTGCAATATAACTCCACTTATATTTTTTGATATGATAATTGATATATAGGTCACCCATCAGATAGACATGCAAATGCAACTGTATTCTATGATTCAGATGATGAGAAGCTTGAAGTTGAGGTAATTTTAAATGAATATTTCTATAAGGTTGATAGTTAACTTTGGTTTATTTGGAGAAAACATTGCTTGAGATTTCTTTTATGTTTGTAGGATTAATTTGAAGATGATGCAACATGGAGAAAATAGAGTTTGCAAGCTTTGATCTTATCTGTTGGAAGATGCAGTTTTTGTAATTTGGAAGAACATTTATTTCTTTATCAACTATCATGTAACTCTGAATTTGTAGGTTTTGAGTGTTTGTGAAATTGTATTGTCATTTGGAGATTTATTTGCTTTTGATGGACAATGACTATTTAATATTTAGTTTTCTGATTGTAGTTTATAGTTTGTTTGAATTTCATAAAGTTGATGGAATTAGCTCTTGGATCATTGTAATATGTTTGAAATGCATAAATTTATTAGGAACAGGTTAAGCAAAGGTGGGGCGGGGCGGGGCAGACCCGTGCAGGGCGGGCCTGGGTCTCATTTCTTTGACCCGTGGCGGGTCGTGGGGCAGGGCGGGGCAGCTTCATAGGTGCACGGGGCGGGTCCGGGTATTTAAATACCCGCCCTGATCTGCCCCATTGCCATCCCTATTAGAAACAGAGGGTAAGTTAGTCAATTAATTCAGGTTCATTTTTGTCTAACATAAAATGTGGCGTATAAAGAATTTTTAGTGGTGGCAATAGTCGCCGCCTTAACCTAATTCAAATCCAATATAAACACCACTAAGGATGGAAAAATTTTCATGAAAATCGTTGGGCTTGACGATAACGGTGTACCAACAAATTTCGTGTGTTGAATTGACAAACCCGAAAAATAATATAATCAACTTTTATTGGATCATATTAAGAAAATTTCATGTAGTGAACTAACAAAGACGAAATTTTGTACAAGTTAGCTTTTTATTCGATCAAACTGAGAAATTGGATGTTACAATCTGTATTTAAGTCCCCTGTTTACTTTATTCGAAACTCTTTGAATGATCTCCGCCATTGACTTATTTCTTGTAGGATGTCTATTTGAGGCTTGACGCCTTGATATTGGACCATACGTTGATATTTTTCCCTGTTTGCAATTCAATGCATCAATAAATTTCTGGTAAAATTGTGATGATGTGGATGTCGGAGCTAGAGGAACTTTTTCATGTTGCACGCCACCTCAACAAAAATAAAAGTTATGTCTTTTGGATCGAGTAGATGGGTAAAAGATTTAGCCATTTGCATCCTTATCATTGGCCTGAACCCACTTAAAACCCTAGGTTACTTTGCAGTTAGAAAATTAAATATGAGAATGTGTAAATTAAAGGAATAGGTGGGTAACTAGGAGGATGATCAGTTCCTAAAGAAATAATTCTTACTTATTAAAGGGTTTTGTCTTCATCCGATTACTGAGATTGAAAGTGGAAAACAAGTACGGCTAAACCTAAATTTATTTAATTTAATCAATATAAATGTTTTTCTTAGTTAAAATTGTTTATGATTAATTGTGCACGTTAAAGAACTTTAAATATTAGAATTTCCCACGGACATGGCTAAGAAACTAGAAAAAGAAAAGGATAAAATGGATATGAATGGAGTAAAAAAGTCTACACAAAAATGCACAATAATCAAACATAAATAAGAGGAATTTTGATGACATTTTCCTTTTCTATTCAAAATAGACACAATTTCTATTGGCGCTGAGGTGGCGTCCAACATTGCAAAGTTCCTTTAGCTCCTGCAACCAATCATTACAATCTTACCGAGAAATTTATTAATGCATTGAATTGCAAAATTTAAAAAACTCATGCATTTATTTGTAATTTAAAAAAAACATAAGATTAAGTTTAAAAAAAAAAAAAAAAGGTAATAGTCATGCATTTTTTTGCAGTTATCCCAAAATGAAAAAGATCATAAATAATGTTAGTTATGTAAAGTAGGAATTTATGCAAAATTGTATTTTTCATTTTATCTAGGAATTTATGCAAAATTGTATTTTTCATTTTATCTTATCATATCATATATAAATTAAAAATATTCCAAATACTTTTAATTATGTAAAGCAGGAATTTATGTAAAATTGAATTTTTCATCTTATCTTATATATAACTAAAATCTATTTAAACAATGTGACACTTCAATATAAGAAATTTTACGATCCGGATTTTAATACTATAAGAAAGTTCGCTATTTACAGTGATCTCCCCTTTCGAAATGGTTGGTCTACCAATATGCAACTTTGTAAAACAAACATAATTCATATAAAACTGATGAAAAATATATAGCATGAATATAGGATTATGAGCAATTTATAAAATATTAAATTCAAAGGTAAGTAAACAATGTATTGTTAGTAAATAGAATAAGATCATACTTTATTGAATAAGCAACTCAAAATTATTATAGTGTAAGCTTAAATCATATAGTAAGATCACGCTAGAAGAATACAATGCCTTCTATTTGGCATCATCGAGATTGTATCCAAAATTAATTCTTACGATAATACATGAAGAGACATGCTAGAAAAGTGAATTTTGTTCGATTATAATATATTTTAATAAAAGAACTCATTAGTTATGCTTACAAAAACAATTCTTTTTAAAAGAGTACAAATATGAACAATAAAAGATGAATCTTGAGGTCATAGGCATTAACGATGTATTATATCTAATTATAGCCAAAGTAAAGATTTCAATTGAATGTTATTGTCAAAAACAATGTGTATTTCTTTATACGACTTAAATAATATTTTATTAATAAACTAGGTATATTTAAATATTATAAAAGTAAGAAATAAATAATTTGTAGTATATACTATTTAAGACAATTATAAATAATAAATTATTAAACTTAACAAAAGAAAATATAATAAGAAAATGCAATAGAGTCAGAGATATCTATATTATACTAATAGAATGTGTGTATGTGTATATATATAACGCTATAAGACAAAAAAAATTAAAAAAAAAAATCAGTATCTACATTGCAGTATATGTAGATAAAAGTTTTTATAATAAATAAATATTATAAATACTTAATTAAATAATATATAAAATAATGTAGAATTATACTTAACTAAATTTATTTTAGATTAAATGCCTATGAAGTTTTAATATTTTATTTAAAAAACTTATGACTCCACGTGCAACACACATGTTAATTGCTAGTGTATGTGTGTATATATATATCCTTTACGTAAAAGTGTCACTCCAACTCATAGTAGTTCACAACTTGAAAATTGCCAACACCAATGGGGGATGGGGGGAGGAATATCCATTTCGATTTAGCGGTTGGTATCCCTATAATATGAATGACAAGAGCCTAGTGCATTATAATAAAGATCCCAAGGTGAAAGAAACAAGACATAAATAACATGTGCAAACAAGCAATGGAACGGTGTTTTAGGGGCATAAAACTGCAGTCATGGTTTTATGTTGATTGAATAATGTGCATCTTATCTTTACAAGTATACATGAGCATATATTTATACATAGGTTAAATCCCAACGGCTAGTAAAAAAGACTCATCCTAATCTACTGAATCATAGTACATCATAGCTCTAGGAAGTTCACACTTGTGTTGATTTTGGTCGTTCACATCATCACACTTTAAATTTTTTTTCTCCTAATCTAAGAACAAAGAAAAAACTCTCCCCTCCCCCCACGGTGACTCGAACCCAGGACCAAAGGCCTAGGTAATAGATGCTCTGCTACTTGAGCTATCCAACTTCGTCAAAATAAACACTTCATCACACACTTTGAGTACCTATAGATTTTCTTGTCTTCTTCTTGCAGAAACAGCAGTACACTAAGAAACAATAGGTTTTGACTTCACAGCTTAGTAAACAACAGTTGTTATCTTTAGACTCTTGCTCAACAACCTTGCTAGCCTTTTCTTTCACTTGGATGATATGACAGCTGGCTGCTTTGCATGTTTAACACTCCCCTCATTTCTTCGAGGGGATAAGGATAGAACTTGTAACATACTCCTTAGTCTCTCAAAGAATTGTTTATTTAATGGTTTAGAGAACACATCTGCCACTTGATAAAAACTTGGCACATGCTGGACTCAGTTGATTCCCAACAACCTTTTCTCTGACAAAGTGAAGGTCCAATTTTATATACTTAGTTCTAACATATTGAACTAGATTAGATGCCAAGTATATAGTACGCTGATTATCCACCCAAACAACATGAACCTTAATCAGCTGAACACCAATTTCTTTTTGCAATGACTGTATCCAAATCATCTCAGCTGCCACATGTGCTAGGCTCCTATAATCTGCCTTTGTGCTAGATATAGATACACATGACTGCTTATTTGAACCCCAAGAGATCAGATTACTCCCTAAGTACACACAAATCTCAGTAACAGATTTCTTATCATCCACATAATTTGCCCAGTCTGAATTTGAGAAGCCTGTTAAACTTAAATTCTGCTCCTTGTTAAGCTACAAACCATGCTCCCTTGTGCCACTTAAGTATCTCAAAATCCTTTTGAGAACTTTCCAATGCAAGTCTAATGGATTGGCCATAAACTAACATACCTTGTTTACAATGTATGTTATTTCTGGCTTTGTGATAGTCAAGTACTGCAATGCTCCCATACAACACTTCTATAGAAAGTTGGATCAAAAATAGGTGAACCCTCATGTTTGGATAAAACAGGTGGTGTTACCATTGTATAGCAACTCTTTTTGCATCCTTCATTCCAACATTTGTTAGCAAACCACTGATGTACTTTCCTTGCTTCAAATGTGCTCCTCTATTGGTCCAAACCACCCCTATTCCGAGGAATTACTTCACATTTCCCGAATCCTTCAAGGAGAAGACTTTGCTAAGCTTGTTCACAGTAGCTTCTATTTCCTTTTTATTACTCCCAGTGATAAGTATATCGTCCACATACACCAAAATGTATGTAAAAGACCTCCCATCAAGTTTGAAGAATAGTGCTCTTGAGTAACAATATCTAAAGTATTGGAGGACAGATTTTAGCTTAATAAATCAAGCCCTAGATGCCTGCTTCAACCCATAGATAACTTTATGCAGCTTGCACACTCTTTCTAGGTTATCATCTAAATCAAGTGGTTGCTTCATAAACAAGTTTTCTTCTAACTTACCATTAAGAAAGGAATTATTAACGTCTAAATGTCTGACTCCCCAATTCATTTGTACAACAATACAAAGAATGATTCTGATGGTGGTGTGCTTCGCCAATGGACTGAAAGTGTCTTTGAAATCAAAACCTGATTTTTTAGTGAACCCTTGTGCCACAAGCCTTGCTTAATATACCTTTGTATTGATCCATCGGCATTGTTTTACAGCTTGTAGACCCATTTGCAGCCTATAAGGTTATACCCGAATGGCCAGATCCTGAAGTGTCCAAGTTTTGTTGTTTAGCAAAGCTTTAAATTCTTCTCTCATAGCAGTACACCATTCTTTAATTCCAGCAGCTTCTTTTACTATCAGTGGCTCCTTCAATAGCCAGAGTGCTCAGCCATAGCCTTGGTTTCAAACTGCCAAATCTGGACCTTGTAACCATATGGTGTCTCCTCTGCTCCCCCTCATCCTGCCCTGCACTGTGAACTGAGTTAAGTGGTACATTGCTCATGACAGACTGGCAACTGGTGGAGAGAGGTGAGTGTGGACTGTGGTTATGATGGGGACTAGATTAAAAATTGTAAGGAAAACAAGTTTCACAAAAAATGACATCTCTAGAAATGACCAGTTTTCCATTAGTCATCAAGATTTTATATCCTTTGTATGATCCACTGTAGCCTAAAAATATACATGAATTCGATTTGATTTCAAGCTTATCAGAATCGTAAGGCCTCATGTGTGGATAACACAAGCAACCAAAAGCTCTAAGGTGATCATATGTGGGCTTGTGGCCATGAAGGAGTTCAAGGGGGGATTTGTAGTGGAGAATTTATGTAGGTGGTCTGTTAATGAAATGGCAGTAGTGAAAGCACCATTCTAATACTTGGATGGTAAAAAAACTTGAGACAAAAGACACGGCCCCATTTTTTCTACTATATGTCTATATTTTCTTTCAGAAATACTGTTTGCTAGGGGGTATATGGACAGGACACTCTATGATTTATTCCACACTCTTTGAATATTTTTCTCAAACCCATGTTCACTCCCTCCATCAGTTTGATGGATTGAATTTTCTTACGAAACTAAGTTTTGACCATCTTATTTAGGGGTGAGCAGATTGCCGAAAATACCAAAATACCGAACCGACGCTATTCGGTCAATTAGGTTCGGTTAATTTTACATGGCGATTCGGTTCGGTAATCTTTTTTTAAATTTTGTGTTTACGGTATTCTGTTCGGGAGCTATTACATTTGGCCAAAATCACCGACAATAGAATAAGACATATAAAATAATATTTTCATATCTAAAATATCACATTAGTAGCTAGGGGCGACTCAAGAATGCTTAAAGAATCAATTTTTCTTTTTGTTGCTTTTGGCTTTTTTATATTATTGTAGCTTGGAGACAAATGAATGATTGAAGATGCAAGGAGTTTCTTAAAGCTTTGCAAGTTTAATGCCTCGCAATTTCAGTTTATGTTATTTTTAGAAATTTGTAATTATGGCCATAAGGCCAAAACCATTTTAAGTCCAGTCTCTATACATTCTCTTTTGCTTTTAATATAGTTAATGGCTTAAAGTAGCATTCCTAAAATTATAGTGATTAAAAATATTGAATTGTCTTTGTAAAACTAAAATAACTGAAACCGAAACCGAATTAAAAATATTGAAATTGTCTTTGTAAAACAAGATAACTGAAATCGAAGCCGAATTAATTCGGTTCGGTTGATATTGATTCTGCCACTTATTCGGCTCGATTTGGTAGTATATTTTATTTTTTCGGTTAATTTGGTTCGGTAAATTTTTTTATCAAAACCAACCGAATCGACCGATTGCACACCCCTTATCTTATTGAATTGAATGAACACGTTGTGAACGTCATATTTGAGTTTTAGAAGGTACAACCAAGAAAATCTAGTTTTATGATCAATAAAGACAATGTAGTATTGAAAACCATTTTTGGATTTGTTGGAGAAGGTCCCCATATATCACTGTGAATGAGAGCAAAAGGATGTTCATGTATATTTTCATAATCATGATAAGGTAATCTATGGCTTTTGGAAACAGCACAAGAGTGACACAAACTTTCTTCAATGATAACAAAATATTGAATTTTACATCCATCAAGAGCTTTCTTAACAATATCACTAGCATGATGCCCTAGCCTTTTGTGCCACATGTCTAAACTTAGACTTCTTGGAATTGAAACAATATTAACAGAAGGGTATAAAGACACACTAAAAGTAGGCTTGATGACTGGATTGGCTGGTTCAGTAATGAGTTTAGACTAAGGTTTGTGACAGTGTAGGTTGCTAAATTGGTATAATCCATCTCTAACATTCCCCTGAAGCACAATTTGATGACTAGCCAAGTCCTTCACAAGACAACAAGAGAAGTGAAATCCAAAGAATACATGTTATCTTTAGCAAACCGAGATAACAGAATAACTGAGAAGTAGTGACTGCAGCTCTGTTCAGATGTTTAAACCAACCATCAATACGGAAACACCTTCTGCCTAGGATGACAGAATCCATGAGGTCAAGAGTTGATCTTGCCTCTACCATAGAAGAAAATCTGGGCTTATAGCTACCTTTTGTGCAATCATCATTTTTTTTTTGTGCTTTCTTGGTACCATTAATATACCCTTCTAACCCATATCCTCTAATGGTGGACAAAACTTGTTGCTTCCAAATTACATAGTTGGTGTCATCTAACTTAGTGGTAACAAGCTGATTTAGCAAGGGAACAAGTTGAGCTACAGCAACAGCCTGAGGTAAAGATATTTATGTTGCAGCAGTTGGGGTTTGTGCTTTGGTAGACGTTTGTTCTTCCGTTTATATGTAGAAGGGGAAAGGCACAAAAAAAAAAAAAAAAAAGAGTAAGACAGCACTAGAGACAGGTCTAAACCTACTCTGATACCTTGAAAGAAACAAAACATAAATAACATGTGCAAACAAGCAATGGAGCGGTGCCTTGGGAGCATAAAATTGCAGCCATGATTTTCTATTATTGAATAATCTGTATCTTATATTTACAAGTATACGGGGAGCATATATTTATACATAGGTTAAAGCCCAACAGCTAGTAGAAAAGACTCGTCCTAATCTACTAAATCATAGTACATAATAGCTCTAGGATGTTCACACTTGTGCTGATCTCGGTCGTCCACTTCATCACACACTTTGAGTAGCTGTACCTTTTCTTGTCTTCTTCTTGCAGCAACATCAGTACACTTAGAAACAACAAGTTTGACTTCATAGCTTAGTAAACAACAATTGTTATCTTTGGACTCTTGCTCAACAACCTTGCTAGCCTTTGCTTTCACTTGATATGGCAGCTAGGCTGCTTTGCTTGTTTAACACAAGGATAACAATAATACCCTTAACCTTGGTCAAGCACATTAATTACTTATAATTATTGGTATAACATTCAGTAGGTGACCTGGATACTTGTTAGTTACAAGTATCGTACATCTTTTCATAATGTCATATTAGTACTAATGAGGATATAATTTGACATCGGGGCTCTTACATGTCAAGTATGTCATGTACAGAAAGTTTGGAAACAAAAGACCCCACACAATCGAGGAATGTCAGCTTCTTGGAAGCTTCAGATAATGCATAATTGATACCTTCTTTAACAATATTCAGAATTTCAGCACTATATTCATCTCGAGCAACACCAACATATAACCCAGAAAAGCAAGCAGCAAGATCTTTATACTCCTTAAAAGTCTCTTAACTAGCCCATGTCATAATCGTATAAATCCATTTACACGCCCCACCCAATACAAAACAAAACGGGGTGGGTGGGGGGGGGACTAGTATTTTTCTGATTGTATTGTATCAACATTATTATCACATCGACATAAGGAAATGAACCACAAGAAGAGTAAATGGATGAAAAGTGGACGTACTCTTTTTCAACGTTTCTAATAGAATACTTGATGCATCTCCCTTTTTCGTTAATTTAGAGAGTAGAGCCTCAACTATCCCATGAAGACTAGCACTATACTTCACCACATGAGAAATAAATTCTGGTGCAAGGTACTCATGTTGTCAAAGCACCAGTCACATAAATCAGTATCCTTAAATTTATAAATATTTTTATAAGGAAAAGAAAAAGATCGAGCTACCTTAGGATTATACTTCATCTAGAGTTTCAGTGATCGTAATCGTTTCCTGAAACATTGATCTCCCTGAAATGTATTAGAGCAAGCCATAGCAAAGCCAAAAATATTGCCACCTCTGCATATACACAATTTATTTTGTAAAATTAGAAACAACTCTGTAATTTCTGATATGCAGGCATCACCATGTGAACCTCTAAATATGTTATTCTACAGTTATGTAATCTTATGAGTTATACATGCATCACATCATGTTTCCATGGAGCAATTGATTATTGTATCTTTAATCTTAGAATTCGATATATAATTACCCACAATCCGTAGGGCAAGTGAAATAGTTTAATTAGATTAATTTTTTTACTAAACTATTTCACTGATGCTAAGTTTACAATAGGTGATCTCCATGTAACAAGCGGGTAGTGATTGCTTTAGTATATCCCTTTAGTTACAATGTGTTTTACACATCAAGGTTCTAAAAATACTACCTAAATATAGATAAACTTAGTAGGTCAATAATATCATGCTCGAAGGCTTTCTTTTGAGGAATTGATTCATCACTCAATCCTTGATTTTTTGGAAGATCGAATTTGAACTGTCAACCTGATTTTGTATGTTGATCCATTAACAAGGTATGTCAAGCTATACTCATGGAATGGTACACAAATTCTTCGGTAATGATTTCATACATCAATTTTATCGATAGTTGGTTTGGTAGGTTTGCAGTTTGGATATATGAACAATATTGAGAAGAATTTCAGTAAAAAACTTAAATTGTATAATATCGCAGATGTATAAACATTTTCTATGCACTTATTTTTTACAATTACTCAGTTACATTCCTAACAGTAACTTAGTCCTGAAAAAAAAAAGGAACTTCTTTAAAAGAAAAAACTATAAATAAATAAAGAGTATCATAAGCTACACTATAATTGGACTTCTTATATAAGCAAGTAAGTAGATATATCAGAAACAATAATTATGTGAGAGAGAAACAAACCAGTTCTAGTGAAAAATTACGAGCAATATAACTCCACAAAATGCAATAGACCCAACACTTAACAGTAGATCAATTTTACATGAGCACTGGTCTTTAACCTTTCCCTAATAGTGAAGTCCATGCATCTTCATAACCCTGCATTTTAGGCACCACACTACAACAAAAAATACCTATTGGGATACTAAAAATCATTTTGTGACACTTACTTGTACCTTTTAAAGACTAATAAGATGCTAATATTAGGACTATTTCACACGAACTAAAAGCTTATCAAGCACTAGCAAAGTAGCTAATCAAAAGTTGTTTTTGTAATAGTTTCGCGATGAGATTCTAATGAATAACAATTGTTTAAATGGTGTTTAACATAATATTTAGAGTTGATACATGAATTAGTCTGGATAAAATTACCCCTACAACTACAACTATAAGTTAAGGTCAAACAAATAAATTGTCACGTAATTAAGTTGCAATAATTAATTCTAAGACAATAATGGTAGAAAAATAACTCATATCTACCACTATAATAAAACTCATAAAAAAAAAAAACAAAAAGAATCACCTATTTATATTTATGTCGTTATATGATATATTTATATTTATTATTTGTTTAGTTGATTTTTTGTAAATGAGATTTTAATTGGTTGGGAATTATTAAATTTAAGTTACTTAGTTGTGTTTTGGATTGAAGTTATAGAGTAGCAACTTTCAATTTTTTCGACATTATTTTTCAAATCATTAATATCAAATATTGTGATTTTCATGATCAATAACTTTTGCATTTTAAATTATATTTGAATCATGGAGCCTTCTCCTCATAATTTAAATAAAAATGTGATATTTCACCACTAAACTAGACCATTAAGATGCCTATCATAACAATCATGAATAAGAATTGAAACATATTGAGAAAGGTAAACGAGAGTTCAATAATTTCTTTTATAACTTGAATTTTTTCAAAATTTAAATAAAGTTAAATCCATATTAAATTATATCTCAAGAGTTTGCTAATAATATATCATAAGCATATACTTAGATATTTACTTGAGATTTCTAATCATTTTAAGCCAAGCATTATGAAAAATTTAACTCTTTGATCTTTTCAATTTAACAAGTTGATGAAAATAAGAATAATGTAATTTTAGAGTAAATAAAGAATTATTTTTTTCATGAATCTTCAAATTAATAAAATATGTTAAAATTATAGAG
This sequence comes from Ajuga chamaepitys, assembly GCA_958295605.1. Lineage (NCBI taxonomy): Eukaryota > Viridiplantae > Streptophyta > Magnoliopsida > Lamiales > Lamiaceae > Ajuga > Ajuga chamaepitys. The sequence continues at coordinate 52,246,565 of OY282499.1, forward strand.
GCAATTCAAGAATATTTTGTAGAAATTCACTATTTTAGTGTTGCCATATCTTTTAAATAAAAAATTTAAGAGTGTTCTCATAAGCACATATCTAAGAATGTATTTGATATTATTTTCATCATTTTTAAGTTAAAGATTATCGACATTTTATATATATATGTGTGTGTGTGTGTGTGTGTGTGTGTGGTTTTTAATTAACTACAGATATAAAATATATTTCAATTCTCTAGGGAAGATAAAAAATTATAGATTAATGAATTGTGATTTTATAATTAATTTTATTTAATATTGGTGTTTAATAAAAATTATAAGCAAACATGACAAATATTTTAATTTGTTATTATTTTATTTTATTAATTTTTCTTTTACTTTTTTTTTTTTGTTGGATGGTTTGATTAAATTACTTAGTTGTGTCATATCTTATTATGAAAAGTTTACAAAGAGTTTCATTTTGATGAAAAAAAAAGTAGAAGAAACAATGTCTTTGATTTTAAATAAATCTAAATTAAAGAAAAAAATGTCTATATATATTTAAAATAGTTATGAATAAAAAAGTTTAAGATTCCTAGTAGAAATAATAAGTAGGTTTATAAGTAGGTCTCCAAGAACCATTCAAGGATTTTAGAAAGTTCTTAGCTCAAGTAATTACAAATTAATCACTTAAGATTATTATATAAATATGTGTATTTGTGGCTTATTAGCTTTGACATCTAAAACTAATGAGTAAAATTTAAATCTTAGTCCTCTAACTGTAAAGTCCTAACTTTTATGGTTACGTGCATTTTGTCATTTTTACTAGAAACCATTTCCAATCAAACTTAGATGGAATTTTAAAAAATTGGATATCCAAGAAAACATAAAATAAGAGCTTACACATATAGTGTGATAACGCAAAAAAACTCTTTTGTGTTGATGGAAAAAAATAGTACCAAAAGTATTCTAAGTATTTATAATCATCTAATTGATTCTTTAGTCATAGAATAACAAGAATTCTTCTAGCCTATTTAATCAAAGTATTAAAAATATAATTTCGAAATTCATGTGTACAATGTACAATGCAATGAACATAGATACCTATAAGTTTAATTAAAAAAAAAAAAAAAAACATAAGAGTACAAAAAAATAAAATAATAATAAGATCATTTACGCAATATGATCATAAATCATGGAAAAAAAATATTTAGTGTTCATGTTTATTAATAGAAAGTGACCCTAATTTTAAATCAGTCTACTCTAAAGAAAAAAATATATAATAGGTATGAGAAAAAAGATATAATAAATTAAAGAATCTTCATGTAGCATTAAATCTATATCTATATATATATATAAACAAAATGGATTTATACTACAATTGGTAAATGGTGTTTTTCCCGCCCAAACTGCTTACTATATATAGTAATAAAAAATATTTTTTTAATTAAAAAAAGAACACAATATATGCCTAAAATATCTCCGAATCTGGTACATATATATGTAATGGTAATGTTTTCGCAAAATTAGGGAAGTTGTTGCTGAATTTATAAGAATGAGTTTTTTTGTCCCTAAATATAAGTAATAATTAGTTGTATCCAGATTTACTTTACAAAATTATCAAATCGTAAGATACAAATCAATCTTTAACCATAATATTTTAGAATGAATCTTTACCAATATTATTTATGTTACAATACCTAAATAAATCAGTTATTTCTTTTATCGAAATTACTATACAAATGAATTTACAAATTTATTTTATCTCATAAAATTAGGGTAAAAAATACTAATTACAAACCTCATATTCCAACTATCTAAAAAATGTATTATTTTTATACCTGGAAATAAAGCATTTCATCCCCCTCTCCCCCCCAACTTATATTTTTTTTTTGGGAAATAAAAAATTATTTTATTTATTTGTCTGTAAATTTTAATTTATGGCTGGCCCACTTACCTACCTTTTTTACTCCGATAAATTAGGAAACGGTTTTCTTAACTAGCTAATTTGGTAAAATTAAATCAAATCACATTTTTTTTGTGGAAGTTATGTATCCCTCCCTAAAAATCTATATATATATATATAATAAGCCAAATCATCCGAAATTAGTAAGTTGAAACTTTTTCTGCCCATTTTAATAGTTACCATAAATAGATGTGAATTTGAATTTTGAAATTTGAAAAATCCAATGATATTAGCGGGATTCAAGTTTTCGAATATTTTTTCCGTCTAAAATTCAGCAATAACAAATCTGTACATATATGTATAACAAAATTTGTTGCACATTTTTTAAAATTTTGAAATTCGAATTTTGAAAAAAAAAATTTATCCAATAACATTATTGCTCCTATAAATACATAAGGTTTTCAGTAAATGAGAATCACTTTTGCAGCTGGTATTTATATTTCTTATTCATTTCACAATTTATATTTTTTACTGCAAATTTCTAGAATTCCTTCATTCCTTGATTATTATGTGTCAACTTTGATAGTTCATCTCGTGATTTACATTTTTTACTGCAAATGTGTATAATTCATTCATTCCTTGATTATTATGGGTCAACTTTGATAGGTACTTCACAATGGATGCTCCAAAAGTACTACATGCAAATCAAGATAAGAAAATATCAGCAACACTGAATCTTGATTATGGCGAAAACAAGTTTGATGATTGCAGAATTCAAATCTATATACCATCATCGTTTTCTACGGTAATCTGTCATCATATAAAAATTCAACCTATATTTGTAATTTCTGTTATGTGAATTATTTATATTATTGTCCATATATTGTGCTAAACTTTACATTTTGTTTATAACATGTACAATCTCAATCCGTTCAAAATATTGGCAAAAGATTAGAGACAATCAACTCATCCGATGATCAGCTGAGATTGAAGACTAATTTTGATTTTATTGTAGCAGAATTCAGTTTTTAAATTTCTGCAAAAATAAGTTCATGTATCAACTTCAATTGAAATTCTAATTTTATGGTAATATTTCATTTTTGTCATTACAATATGTTTACAATTAAACTTTGATAAAACTCAGTCGAAAACGTTTACTATACGCAAGACTTTTAAGAAGAAATATCCCATTTAACAACTATCATGAACTATTGCAGAAAAATTTCCAAAATATTATCTTATAAACAAAATAAATTTAATGTACAGATTGGTTGATAACAACTATAAAATGATATCACATATAAATTTAGAACTATCACAATGATTAGCGAAATCAATACTCATTGTAGACCGGATTTTTATTTTAATATAAATTATAATTATGATGTGTATATTAATATATGAACTACCATAGCTTTACCAAAAAATAGATGTGATTTTATCAAATTTTTAATATACAATAATATGTAATCTTTAATTGAAGATATCTGATAACAGAATGTCCAGATCATTCCAAATCTTTCAGATATGATTTCTGATTTTCTATACTCTTATAAAAAGGGTAAAAAGATGGCCGCTTGCTTGATCTCAAGAATTTCTAAATTGTAAAATCAATGTATCAAACTATATATAGATTCTTGTATATCAATAATGATATGGAACCACCAGTGAGTTTTCTTATAGAGTCCAATGTGTTCGGTCAGCTAACACACTCCACCGGAAAAAACACGCTAAATATATTTTTGATTCCTTCCTCACCTCTTATTCCACAAAATCAGTTTTTTTAGTTTTTTTTCCACAGTACAATATTGTTTTTTCCCAAAATTATTTTATCTGTAAAGTATTTTATCCATTTTTTTCCACAGTATCCCAAAATAATTTTATCTGTAAAGTATTTTATCCGTTTTATTTCTTCTCTTGAAAATAATTTCATTTGTTTTTTTTTCTTCTCTCATCTCTCTTCCAAAATCTTAATATTAAATTATAATAAATTTTGGAATAGATCACACTGATTAATAATAATAAACAAACAACCAAGACATACAATCCAGAATTGCAATACAATTTAATAAGATTGAGAAAATTATATATTTTCTTAATGATTATTCTTATATAAAGTATTTTATTAGTTTAGTCCATTAATTTTCTAAATTAAAATTCAACTTTATTTATATTAAGATTATGAGATTATTGGATAAAAAAATTGAAAGATTTGAAGTCATCTATGTCTTTTAAAATTCTAAATCCAAATCCAACTCTATTTATATGAATGAGCTCATCATATGGACTATGAAGATTCAGTTCATCCTAAATAAGATTGTATTTTCTATGTCTTTCTTAAAATTTATTTCTAATAGAGGATATTTTGTAGGTAAACTAATAAAATATTTTATATGAGAATAATCCTTAAAAGAAAATTATGTTTGTTTCTAATAGAAGATGTTTTGTACGTAAACTAATAAAATATTTTATATAAGATTAATCCTTAAGATTATTTGTTTCTCAATTCTATTAACTGATATCGGATTCTGGATTATGTATGTCCGCTTTATTTATTATTACCAATCAGTGTAGTCTATTCAAAATTTATCATAATTTAATATTAATGTTTTGATATAGACCAAATATAAAAATAAAATTAAAATAATAAAAAAAAAAACTGGAACAAGATACGAGTAAAAAATTCGTGAAAACATTAAAATGTATTTTTATTAGTGGAAATTACTGATTTTCCGGAGTAAGAGACAATGAATGAATAACACTGCCAAAGAACACAAAAGTTTTCTTTGTAAAAAAATTAACCATTTCCTTTTTTTGTTATATATTATCAAATAAAAATGTGTTTTCAATAAAAAGTATTGTTCATGTTAATATTGATTTACTTTTTAAAAAAATAGCCCGTGCATCGCTAGAATGACAACTATTTACAAACAAAATAAATTAGTTAGAATGACAACTAAAAAAACAGAGGTAGTACTACATTAATTAATTAATTAGTTTATGGAGAAAAAAAAAATTCTTATGGAAGTTCCCCACGTTGACTACCTACTTCTTAATTTTTTTTTTTTTTTTTGGTTGATTATTGCTAGGGAGAAATCTATTCTCCACTATATAAGTAATAGCAATACCCTGATTTGCAACTAAACTAAACTAAACCCAACTAAACTAAACTAAACTATCACATTTATAGTTCATGTATGAATTTCAGGAATTGAAGATCTTGCAAGCAATTACTTTCTTCTATGAGGATAATTAAAGAAATATTTCTAGGTTTATGATGTAGATTTTGGTGGATCCTTTTGCAAAGTCCCCACCGAGGAACAATTTGTAGATTATATTCTCTTGCTTTTCTGCAAAAGTTTCAAATGGCAAACATTTTCTTGATAGATTTCTTATTATTTTCTATAGTAGTTCATAATGGGGAAAATTGTATGCCGACTTTTTCTTTCTTTTCCGATGTTATTTTCAATATTTTCAAGACTATATTTTCAAAAGTGGTAGTTTGTGATACTACTGGAATTGACGATATATACTAATTGATGGTACAACTTGATATTTTTGCAATCAGGTTAGGATTGCTCTTTAGTAAGCCTATCAACTATCGTGGTATATTCTTAGTTGTTTTTAGAGTTACGAATCAAGAATAATTGAAGATTTTGATATTTTATGGGAAAGCTACTACAGGTTCGTGTATAAATAAGTATTTCAAAATTCGTTAACATTTATGTCTTTTTAGAAACTTGAATGATCTATATTAGTTTTTTCCAGTAATTTTTTGTTATAGTATGTTGATACTAAACCTTTTGTGTGTTTTGCATGATTTTTTTTTTTAAGAAAACCTACTAATTTCGAATTTTTTGAATTCCTGTTGTTTATTTATGATGAATTTTGATGTTATTATGTTTGTTATTGATGATATATTTATGAGAGTAAAAATGACAATTAAAACATTCCTAACAAGAACACACACACACACAAAAGTTACACATTCAAATTCCAACATGTTACACTTTTAGCACTAAATTAAATGATATTTTTGTATATAAAAAATATTAATTTAAACTTTTTCCCGTGCATCGCACGGGGTAACTACTAGTATATATAAAAGTAAAATGGAGGGTATTAATGTCATTTTAGTTTTCCCTTCAAAAATTTTAGACTATAATTAATAACGTTTCCTATTTTTGTTATGTTCATAACTTTCTTTTATTTATTTTTAAATATAAATAATTTTTTAATCTTAAATCCGATTTTTATGTATAATATACCAAATTATTCATCTTTTCACGAGCTTCAATTTGACATCCATATTACATACATTCTAATGAGATATTTGATTTGAATAAACAGATTGTTTGTTGGTTAATTCTTGTGCTATAATTGATGGTCATTGTGACTTGAACTATAATATTTTGGTTTTAGTTGCAACTAAAATTAGTAAAATGATTTCTTAAAAAAAATCATGAGTATTTTTTTATAATTTTTTATAATTACCTATTTATATTTTTAATAATGTGTATTTTGTTAAAATTACTCTTTTAAGGAAATTTATTCTTCGCAGTCTAAATTATGACATTCGTTAATTTTTGCAATCTTCTTAATTTTTTTACTTTTACTAATATTCAATTATATATGTTTAAACTTAGTAAGCTAAATAATACTTTGTCGCACTAATCAACATCAACTGTTTTTTTTACTCTTAACAATCTAAATAGCTTTTTCCGCATTAATCAATTTTTATCTTCAATAAATAAATTATTTGTAAGAAAAATATAACATTTATATAAATAATTTACAATATCATATAAAATACGAAAATATCCAAATATTTTGAAGAGCTCATAGACTTTAATTTGTTATTTGAATTATTAAATAACTTTCGAATTTTATTTTGTTAATATAATAATTTATTAAATAAAATTATTTAAGAATATTTGAAATCATCAAATGAAATCTCAAAAGTTGCAAATGAAAATCTAACTTTATAATTAGAACTTGAAAGTTTATTTAGATAAATTTAAAAAATATAAAATAAAAGTAGAGACATAAAGAAAAACAATATTAAACTTTACGTTACATATGAACTACCCAAATAAAATATCATTGTTCCGTTTATTATATATTTCATGGATATTTTAAATTATTTATAGTTAGAATTTAAAATTTATTTTATAAATTAAAAAATCTATATATATATTTATACATATAAGCCATGGTAGGGACACTTCTGTAAGTAACACTTTCCAGCCTAAAATTTCAGACTGTGATTGATAAGTTGTTGTCACATTTGGTAAGAATTTTACTTTCTAAAGTGACAAATATCTTTTTTCATTTCTAATATATTTATTATGTATATTTTATCAAATTACTCATCTTTTGACGATATTCGATTTGACATCCATATGATATATATAATTATAATTATAATTATAAAATATTCTATTTAAAATATTATATATTGTTTATTCGTTGATTATTTGAGTAAGATTTCAGTATTGTAGGTTGCAAAACAAATATAGCATTGATTCAGAACAAAATTAAAAATCATTCAAATAATTTTCTTTTACAAATTATATTACTTGATTATTTCATTAAAACGACAACTAATCAGTTTGATTTATTTGACTGGAATTGTATCAAGTTTTCTTCATTTATTACATTGAGAGAAAATCATTGTATATACAGTTGAACACATACTTTATCGAATTAAAAGCGATAGTTAATATTTAATTTATAATCATCTTATTAAATTATTAAATTTGATAATGTTTATTTGTTATAATAATTATTTTTGTTGATAAATCACAAAACTATGACTTTCGCTCATATATATAACTTTATATATGGTAATTAATCTATAAAAAAATTACTTTTTTATATTTTGGATATATTAATGTTACTTTTCGATAAATAATTACACTTTGCAAACCTAACCTATATTTTGCATATATTATACAAGTTGCAACTACACTTCTTTTAACTAAGCAAAATTAACCAACTTAAACTATATATATTTTTTAGACTTTGCAACCTAAACAATACTTAGTCACATTAACCAATCTTAATTATGTCCTTTTTTTTTTCTTCACATTTTGCAACCTAAGCAATTTTTTACATTAACCAATGTGTATCTTTAGATGAATCTACTATTTACAATATAAAAATATAATTTAATTGAAACTCTTCAACATAGATATGAAAGTATTAAGAAATATTGAATAACTCATATGTTTTATTTTTGTCATTCGAACTATTGAAAAAACAAAAGATTTTTTTTGTTCTGTTATTCCAACTATTGAATAACTTTTGAATCTTATTTTGTTATTTTTTTATTTTTTTATTCTTTGTATATCTAAAATGCCAAGTAAAGTATTAAAACTTGCAACTAAGATTTTTTAAAAGTAAATAGTTATAATTAGAATTTAAAACTTTATTTAGATAAATTTAAATATTTAAAGTAGAATGGAATAAATGAAAGAAAAATAATTTTCTTATAACATTATTCAATTTATTTTATTTAATAATATGAGTTGATAGTTAAATATTTATGTTTGTTTTAACATTCATAATTAATTAAGTTATAATTCATATAGGTGAAGAATGAAACAGACACACTAAATGTGTGTTTGGATTTCAAAGCTAAGAAATGAACATTTTGAAAAAGATATTTATCTTAATATTAATTTATATATATATATATACACACATATGTAATATACCTATATATAAAATGAGTTATATTAAATTCATATATAACATGCGAGAAACTTATATTCACATTACTTATAATTTTATTTATGTTTTATTCTACATTTAAAAATATATTTTATTAGGGTAAAACGATCACATATTTAAATATTAGACTATATCATATTTAGTGTTATTAAAATCATTACTTTTTAAATAAACTTCCATGCATCGCACGGGAATAGTACTAGTATAATTAATTTCAAAATAAAGGAATACAGGAAATAAGTATTGTTTTGATTATTAATTATGGTTTTTAGTATATATATCATTAGGATGAAAAGTTCACTTCAAAACTGATTTTCAAATTTGCAAAGAAAGAGAAAGAAGAAATAATACAAGTAATATTACCTTTAAATAATAATAGAAATAAGTATGTTTATAAGTCTCAAACAACCATTCAAAGATCTTAGAATGTCCCTAGTTTAAGTAAATGAAAATTAATTAGTTAGGAGATAAATAGTATCTTTGTAGTTTATTAGCTCTGACATCTAAAATTATTAGGTGAAATTCAAAATTTCATCCTCTAACTATAAAGCTCTAACTTTTGTGGTTATGTGCATTTGATTATTTTTACTATAAATTATTGACAACATCCACCTAAGATGCAATTTGTTCGAAAACAATAAATATCCAAGATAACATAAAATAAGAACTTACATCTATAATGTGATAATAGATCAAGCAAAACCTCTTTTCTATTAACAAAAAAATAGTACTGAAAGTATTATAAGCATATTTAATCATCTAATTGATTCTTTAGTCAGAACACTAAGGATTTGTCTAGCCTATTTAATCGAAGTTTAAAAAGAACATAATTATGAAAATTCATGTATACCATGTAACACAATGAACTTTGTGAACTAGAAGTCTAAACAAAAACCAAAAATAATAATCCATGCATACAAAAGTATAAAACCATTGATGCAGCACGGTCATAAATCAAGCAAAAATTATTTTCTAAATTTATATAATCATCTAACTCCATTTCACGTTGCACCTTAACTTTCTTAGCCAATTCAATTTAATTATATTATAATATATTTTTTTTTTTTATAAATTCACATGCAATGCACGTAAGACTTTACTAGTACATAAACTAAGTTATTATACAAGGAAGAGTGATTGTGAAAGCATATAGGAAGTCCTTGTGCCATTCACTAAAGAAGCACCAAAGTGACTCATCTTATAGGTCACTTGTATTGTGGATCAATTCCTATGCATAATTCCACTATAAACCATAATTATTTGGCAGGACCACAAAGATGAATACCTGAGCAGAAGAAAGTACTTCTGGTGAGAATTTGGTATACCTCTGACTACACCATAAACATCAGAACTCACGTCAAAACCACTACCAACTTTTCCCTGTGCTATTGAGCAGTTTGAGCAATGATATGCACAACAACCAAATCCTCATAAAATTTAGTCCCCTGAAAATAGTAGTCCAACAACAGGTATATGAGAGTTTGACTTTATAAATGGATTTACTTTGTCCCTAACCTACGTGTCTTACCGCATTTCAGCTCGAAATTCCACATTTGGAAGAGTCTTTATGTTATACTGGACGAAATCAGAGGCCGCACAAGGATCGAGTTGGATGCCCAACAGCGTATCGATTGTACTGACGGGCAATGGGACTCATTGAATAGGTAAACATTGTTTTAACAAATCCAAAATAAGTTGTAAAATGGTTATGAGCGTTTACTGTTTGTATCTCTAATTTGTTGGATGTAATAAACTGATGTAGGCCGAACCACATGCGAAAGGTATGTGTCCTAGAAAATGGCCCTACTATGAGGATCGGAAGGAGATTTTTGGGGCTGATCAGGCCAACGGATCTACAACTGAAGATATGATGGACGTTGTTAACGAGATGCTCACCTCTAAGAAACGTGACAAAGTACCTGATGAAGATGAGATCCTGTTGGATGAGGATGAGATGTCGGAACAAGCCCAAACCGGGAACGAGGACAATAGCGTGCATCGAGGAGGTAAGGCACCCGAATAAAACCCAAACAGGCAGAAGAAACGCAAATCAGCGAACAACGATGTTGACAGGTTGTACGACCTTCTGGGATCCCTTTACCGTAACTTCGAGGAACGCCTGTAACACCCCGAATTATTTTACAGTCTATTATTATTTAATTAATTAGCCCAACACGCATCATAAATTTTATAATTGTCAAATCAAGTTATTTAGGCCCAATTTGAGCCCAAATCGCAATTTATTATTATCTGTAAAGGGTTGTAACATACTACGTATCTGGACTAGATTTATAGATATCCATTAAATATTTTTCCTAGAGGATAACCGATAAATAAGTCCTAATCCTAGGGAATTATAATTAATAGCAATAGGATATTTACCCTAGTTATAAATACAAATAAGCTGGAACAATAAACACACGCAGAGGAAACAAACAAAAACAAACCATACATCATTCTTTAATTCCTTCACCGAGCAGTCGCCACTCTTTCTCCTTCATCCATTAATTTCATCTTCTTCCTTAATTCGACAACATCAAGTTATAGACAAGTCCTTTTCTTTATTTCCTTAGTACCCCTAAATAAAGTTTTGTCTGAATTGATTAATCAAGTGTGTGTGTGGGTTCATGTTTATTTCTCAGAGTATGTGTAAATATATGTATATCAGTGGGTGTGTTAGTGTGTTGTGCAGATGTGTGACGAACATTGTGTGTGTGTGTGAGGCGTACAGTGTGTGTGTCGAGAGGTGTGAGTGTGTTTGTGCTTGTGTATGTGTGTCGAGAGGTGTGAGTGTGTTTGTGCTTGTGTGTGTGTGAGAGAGTTAGTGATCTAGACGTGTATGTTGTGGTGGTGTGGATCTGTGATAAAGAAAGCAAGAGAGAGAGAGAGAGAACTTGGTATTTTTTTGTCTTTTGGATGCACTAGTTATGTTCCCGCGTGATGCGCGACATGTTATCTTATAAATATAAATAATAATTTAAAATCATACCATTTTAGAATAATAATAATTTTTATATTATTGATGTTAATGTAAGCTTATCAAAATTAAAAGTTTAAATCATTATTACAGGGTAAATATATTAAAGTTACTAAAACTGTAAAGTTTCGATCACGAATATTTATAATCAACCTAATCATAAAATGTATTTGTTGATAAATAAATAAAAAAAGAACAATGTTTCGAGTTATAGTGGGAGTAAATTATATTTTTAACGATTTACAATCCTATGCGGTTCTACTGCTCGTATAATTAACAATGGTTCAACCAATCGTAAAATGTATCTCTTGAAAAATAAATAAAAAAAGAGCAATATTTCGAGTTATAGTGGATAAATTATATTTGTAAAGATTTACAGTCCTATGCGGTTGTTGTTGTAAAAATTGCTCATATAATTAACAATGGCTTGACATTTTTTCATAATACTTCACATAAGAGAAATTCGGGTTGTTATACCAATAAAGGAGATCTTAACAAATGATATTGATATTGTTGAATACAACTTATCATTTTAATGGCATAAGAATCTAAGATTTGTATTAAGGTTATGACACATTATTACACGTTACGTTGTAAGACAAAAAAATAAAATAAAGATTTTAGACATAGAAAATGATTAATATCAATTTGCACCCGGAACCATGTAGGTTTTTTTTTTCCCCCGTTTTATACTTAAACAATGTCTTTATATCGAATAACAACCTATACTACACAGATTTATCAATTTGCAGCCTCTAGCGAAGAATTATGCCGAGAAAAGAAAATATTTAAAAATTTGAAAATCTACCTTAAATATAAAAGAAGAATCGTTGAATTTTCAACTGGGTGATGTGTCTTTTTGTGAGTCTTTTTTTTTAATTTTCTTTAAAACATAATTTATTAACATGAACGATTGTTGCTTGCTACAAATGAGGAAAATTTGTATGGAATCAACCAATAAGATTTTTTTCATTTCTTTTTCTTTTTTATGTTTTCCCCCTTAATATTTAAAAGTTTTATAACTTTTTCATCTCAAATCAATTTTTTATTAAAAGTATATCGAATTAATGTTCTTTTCACGATCTTCGATTTGACATCCATTATGCATATATTTTGTTAAAGTATTATTTTTTAGATGTAAGTTACTTATTTTTATAATTATTATCATATATTTCAATTTTTTTTTTGTATTTAGAATTAAAAATATCAGATAATTTCAAAATAATATATTTTTGGAAGGATAAAATTATCTTTTTTCTAGAAGCTTAATTTTTGTTTTAGTTTTTCCTTTTTGTATTTAATAATTTTTTATTTTTTGAATCATTTTGTTTTAAATAAATTTGATGAAAAATTTGCAAAATTGTTGAGTTTACAATTTACAATAGAAAAGTTTAGATATATTATTTAAAGTAATTTGATGATTGAATTAATTAGTTTTTTCTTCTTCTTTTTCGGTGAAAAGAAAAATTATGTTAACTACAAAAACAATGCGCCGATTGTTTTTATTTAAATCCGCCAAGTTTAGCATGACGATGAACTAATACAATTGTGAGATCTCATTCTAATATTGCTAAGTGCAAGCAAAATAGATCTAACAGATGAGGTAATGACTAATGTGTCAATAAATGATATTTTTTAATGCTATAAAGTGCTATGATGTTGTTAATCATGAGCTGATGTTAAAGGTTGGTACACCGGTGATACTACTGATGAATATTGATCCTACTCTTGGATTATGTGACAGTAACAGAACTTGGTACAAATGTATTTGCAGGGAAAATCGGATTAGAACTAATGTAGGTACAAATGTGTTAATTTCAAGATTATCCATTGACTCCATTCCTAATGATAGTGTCTTTCAAATTTCAACGTCATCAATTTCCTCTTACAATTTCATATGCTATAACCATCAATAACAATCAAGGAGTCTAATGTAGGACTCTTTTTGGGCAAACCAATTTTTTTTTCTCATGACTAATTATTCAAGAGTTACAATTCTACCCATATGCAATTTGGAGAAACAACATGACACTTTAGTCTTTAACTTTTTTCATTAATTTGCATTTTGTATAGTTTATGATAATTAGACGTGTATCGTGAAATCAAACTTCTACTCATTATAGTACAATATTCCGTACAAGTCCTTTATAATATCTTATTAATTACACATTTTGCTTTCTATTATGGTACGTATTTACATTTATATTTTAGTAACAATATCATAAAATAATATCGATGCACGGGTGGAAATCTAGTTATTTTAAAATTCTGAAAATTTCATTTGACATATCATAAAACTAACAGAAAATTTCAATTATAAAAATAATTTTCATAAAACTTGAATTTTTTTTAAAATTTTAAGTTTTAAATTCTTATAAAAGGATTTCATAATTTTAAATTTTCTGAATTTAAAAAATCTAATTTCATAAAATTAGATTTTCTTACAAATTATTTTTTTGAATTTTAAATAATTTTATTTTATTTTTTATATATTAGTTTAAACTCTTTTAAGAAAATTGATGTTTTTGAAAGTACTTTCAACATATTAGCAATACTTTCACATATCTTAAATGCTTAATTTTCAGATTTTATAAAATAATTATAAGATTAGTTTCAAAAAAAGCAAATAATTATAGGATAATCCAAATAATTTGAAATTTTCTTGATAATGTTTAAAATAGTTTAGAAGTTAGAAAATAATTATTTTGAAAATTCTTAAATAATTTAAAAATTTTATTTGAATAATTTTATATTTTTATAATGTATTTTTTAAATAATTTAAGGATTTTTAAAATTATTATTTTAAAATTTAATAATTTTTAATTTAAAAAGACCTGATTATTTTCATAAAATTATTCTCTACCTTTTAAGTAATTTATATTTTCTACTAATTATTTTAAATTTATTTAAAAAATGATTTTTTAGACAATTATAATATTTACGAAAATAACTTTTTTTTAAATCCAACATTTTCAGTAATTTTTTTATATATTTTAAACAAATTTAGAATTCAAAATATTTTATAGATTTTTAAATATTTTTTATTTTTCTCGCTTGATTCTTCTTAAGTCACAAATTTATAAAATCTGTGGAGTATGAGGCTGCTACTTTTTTTAGTACAATCTTGATTGGGGAGGGGTTTGGTGGGATTCAGTTCGTAGCATATGACCTGGAGTACAAAGTTCTTTACCAACTGAGTTATAATTGAAGGTCAAGTACAGGTTGCTATTTGATGAAAAAAAAAAGGCTGAGGCATAAAACGGAAAAAAATCGCATAGGGGTGCAAATGAATATTAATCCTAAAAAATTGTGACAAACTGATTTTCTAGTCTAATTTAAGTAATTATAAAATAGCAAAATGTTTAATTTATTTATTTAGAAACAAACTTTTTTTTTTTAAATCAAGTCATTACTAAAATACTACTTTTATAAAGTCTCCAATTTGCCATATCCTAATATATACTCATTAAGATACATAAAACATAACTTGAAAATATGCACTGTTTTAGAATCCTTAAAAATTTCATACATAATATCAATTATTTGCAGCGGAATATAAATAAACCAGCTTGAACTAACATAACTTACACATCTGATTTAATTTAATTAGAACCTAACATAAATCACTATATATATATATATATATTTCTTTTTTTATTTATTTAAACATGAAATAACTTAATTAAATTTATTTCCTAAATATACACCTATTATGGGGAATCATAATTGAAAATCATATTATGCAAACAAATATATTTAAAATTTTAATAACTCCAATTGTACTAACAACTCACAAAATATCATAACATTCACCTATCAATTGTTCAAATAAACGAGAATAAATTTACTTGAAGAAACATAAACAATCCAGTTCAAATAATCCAATATCAAATTTAAATAAAATTTCATTACTAAGACGATACCACCATATGCTTTCCCAGCTCCATCTTAACTTCAATCACTCTCTCCATTTCTATCTGAGGATCAATAATGGGCTGGGGTGAGCTTCTTTTAGCTCGTGGGAGTCACAGTTTATTATAATAATCATAAAGACAAAGAGACTTACAATGAAACATTTATTAAAATGATTCGCTTGTATTGACAAGACACATAGAGCTAACTTGTATTGACAAGTAGCATACAGATAATGGGTTAAGCTTGTATTAACAAGTAGCATAATGACAATAAGCAAAACTTGTATTGGTAAGTAGCGAACTGTAAATTACTTGTATTGGCAAGTAATAATAAAACTAAAGCACACGTATACAGTCAAGTAATTATAATTAAAGCAATAAACCGTTAGGACCCCCTCTGAAAATGAGATGATTGAGTGAAATGTAAATGCTCGAATTAGTCCAAAGTCCTAGGCCCATACTCACACTCCTCGATTCCTACATTTAATAGAGGATAAATATTTAATACATATAATACTTTAAAGGAAAAGTAAAATAATAGATAGGGTTATATAATAATGAAATTGAATATGAGAGTCAGCCAAAAGTATAGGCCGGACATGTTGTTTTAAGTGGGGTCAGGGTATTCTGATGGAGAATTGAGGCTGATGTTTGGCGAGCCTTGAAATATTTTTGGGCTTAAATAATTAATTGGGCCAAAAGAAAAAGGTTGTGGGCTGATTGTAGGTTATTATGGAAAGTCCGAAGATTGAATAGGTATGTTTTAGGGGAATTGTAGAAACTACATATTAAAGAATTGAGAATTTAGAGAAGCTTTATCATCTCCACCAGTTCCCCAATCACGTCTACAGTGCTCTGTAAGTCCTCACGTCTCTTTCTTCTTCAATTCGTACTCACGAGTGAACCATTTGCTCCTTCTTACTCCATTGCTCGTTAGAATTTGCGGATATGCGGTATTGACCGTCGCGATTGAACTCGGTAACGACAGCGGTATGAACTCCGCAGAAACAGAGCAATGGCGTTCAAATTTTCCACTTGAATCGGGCCGTGGGCCGAGCTCCCAGGCACAAGAAACTGGGACCGGGGTAAATTTTTTTTTCCCCATTGATTTGCTACTTCTTCTACCGGACGGGGAGAGACGCTATAGTAGGTCGGATCGAAATGAGTAGCGATGAAGTTTGTGTTAAGGGTATGGTGATTGGAGATGATGACTGAGTGGGGCTGAGAGAAACAATGGTCGCCGGAAGAAAATTGGAATCAATTGTTGGCCATTTCACTGGGTTATTAAGAAAAAATGGGAGATTTTTACCTCCACTGTTGCAAATAGTCGTAAAACGATTCAAAATAAGGATTTTTGGTATTTATAAGAAAATGATACAGACTGTTATTCCATCTAGTTCCAATGATCCCCATTATTCTCACCCCACACTCACGTTCTCACACTTACGCCCACTAAGGAAACTCCCTGTAACTGATCTGATATGTCTGAATCTACGGTAATGTCCTTAATTCTTTGGGCTTAAAATTGAGTCAGATTATTGATTGGGCCTATACTTTGGGCCGATAATGCAAATGTATGTGATGATGAATAGAAAGGGTCTGTTTAAGCAAATGGACCCTAAAATGCCAACTTAAAAATATAAATAAAATTAATGGCCCATTAACCATATATTTGGACTAGACAACCCAAATTTAAAATATAATCACATGAAATGGGTTGGCCTAATTTAAATAAAATAAATGATGATCGAAAACAAAATCACACAAATTGGTAAAATAAATAGACGAAATTTGTCGGGCGTTACAAAAATACTTTAAAATATTTTAACATTCAATTTTTTTTTTTAATTGAAGCATAAACAAATTTAATATACGATAGTAATAAATACTCTTTCCGCCAAAAACAAAAATCATATTATAGTTACTATTAACTTTGGTCTTAGAACTAAAATTAGTTATATATATATATATACACACATATATATTTAAAAAATTAATTGATTTATTATGAAGGTAAATATTGAATGTTTGGTTACCATATTTATCCATTTATTGGTAACAATTTTGGAATGTGATAAACACATCGAGATGCCAAAAACTATACCAATCATAACTACACAATTAAATTCTATTTATGACATGACTTAATTATTGAAACTATAAATACAATAAAATTAAGTCAATTATATATTAATTAATGTAGTTTAGGCGGGAAAGATAATATTACATAAAATCCCTTATTTTAGCTTTTATATATATAGATGTGCAGCACACTGAGAGAGAGAGAGAGAGGGTTCCTAGTTTGTATATGGTGAGGGGGTATGTATGCCGGTGATGGGGGTTGTTATTTAAAAAGGAAATGACATATTTATATTTAATTTATCCATTTGTAGTACCCCTTCCATATATCATCACTTAATTATAGATTAATTCCAAGTAAAATTTCTGCCAATTTCCTACAACCTGATTCCATTAATTTTCTTAGAACTTTTACTAGGTTGTAGTATTAATTTAATTAAGACGTATCACGTATTTAGGTTTATCTGGTCATGAACACGGTGATTAAGCTTTTTCGCATGTCATCAAATTATTCAACTTTTAAGGTCGGGTTCTTTTTGAAGTTTGTTCCAATTAAATAATTAGTTTAATATTGTATATATGTATGTTATGTGAATTATTGATACGAGAACATTAAATTGTTCCAACCATGTTATCCTGACCAGTTGATTGATACGAATGTTACGCACTATATGTTCATGTTATGCTTTATATATGTTCTTTTTTATTTAATTGTGATAAAGCTGGATGTATCTCATCTTCTCCGAAAATTTATTTTCAGGTTAAGGAGCCGGCGACGAAAGTGAATCAAAATGGGTGCTAGTATAATATTATGGTTTTAAAAATATTATTTTATTTTATATTTTATCTTAGATTTCTTTACACTTTGGGGGAGTTCGAACTTGTTGCTTTTGTTAGACGAGCCTTTGAATTAATTAATGAATTTTTGGATTGTGGCACCGTACGTTACGATTTTGTTTAAATTTTTCGGTAGAAAATTATTTTCTCAGTAGATTAGGTGGAAAATATAGGTGTTTACCCTGCTTTATTTTATCGGTGGAAATTATTATTATTATTATTATTATTATTATTATTATTATTATTATTATTATTATTATTATTATTATTATTATTATTTATGTGATAAAAAAATCTCTTGTAAGACCTATTAGGATGTTACAATGCCTAAACTATATTGCACTCCGAATTGGGTACTGATATCATCAATAATATCTGCAGGTCTATAAACTTTCCTTGAATGCTCGAATTTATCCCTGATGTGCTTTCCAATGATCCACGATCTTGCTTGTCTACGGGCATTGTGAGGCTCAGTTACAGAACAAGTATGTTCAGAGTCATACTTGCGAATTTGAAAATAGTCATACTAATTTAACTTCGTTGCTCGCAATCGTCACTTACAATTCTCATCAACACACACAACTATATAAAACCTCCTTGTTTGATTTTTTGACCTTGAATTCAAAGTTTTACCTCAAAGCAAGAAGATACACGTTTGACTGAAGATCTTTATTTGTTTCATATACTTGACCTTGTTGCAAGCTGAAATCTACGAGTATATGTGATGTAGGCTGAAATCTACGAGTATATGTGATGTACAACCATTTGAAGAAGAAGCAAGATGCTCGATTGAGAAGTGATCTTTTTTTGCACTATGATGTACAAACTCTTAGCGAGAGCTGAAAGCATCATTATGGGCCGAAATATCTGCATTGGTATGTGGAGCAATCTCCAATGTATCCCAGTCCACACCTTGGGCTATCTCATTGACTTGATTTTCTTGCATCTCAGAGTTATGACATTCCGGTCTTGCTGCATGTTATGGATATGAACATCATTTTCTACTCCAGCTTCATAAGATGGAATAATTGTTTCAACCTAATAAAAATGCTTAGATGGATGTTTATTCACAAGAGTCACACAAATTAGACAATATTGACCTTGTTTGTGGAGGCCAACAACAAAGGTAGCTGCCTGTTAGAAGTAATTTTGATTGGAACTTGGAACTGTTTGTTGTCAGAGAGAAGAAATCGCATATTCATATCATGCAATAGAAAATCAACATTGCAAAGACTTTGCACTTCGGAATGGAGCTCTTCATATGACATATTTGAAGATATAGGAAGTCCTGTGTACATTAGCACCATCGTCACCCTAACACTTTTTCCATTCTCATCAACCATCTTCATTGATAAACTCACCAAAATAAAATATAGTGATCCATATAGAAGATGATTCCTACAATTTAATAAAAGAAATTATAAATTATTAGGAGATAAAAAAGACTATGACTTAAGTAGCATCCAATTACAAAAAGTTTAAAATAATGTCATTAATTTGAAATTTACCGAAACAATAAGCTAAACAACTCCACCATTGAAACGACATAAACAATAACTAAATCAACATAAACAATAACTAAAACAACATAAATAATTATGTTGTTTTATTAGCATTAACTTTGTGCAACTTGTTGTGTAATGAGATACACTTAAACAACTAAACATCTAAACAACCTAGCTCTATACAACTAAATACCACTGTGTATATCTGTAAGTTGTTTAAACAACTAAATAACCTAGGCAACTGAACAACCCAAAACAACTGCTGCGAGTTGGCAAAAAAAACCGTACCAACATCTAACCCCCATAATTTCTGCTAATTTTCTTTATATAAAATAAAACTAACAAATACCAACAAAACTCAAACTCAAAAAAACATATATACTAAACAAAAACTTCTTACCTTCAAGGCTTCAACTTAACTTTCAATTTGTAAGATCATTATGAAGAATGTTTCGGAGTAGAGAAAATAAAGTGTAGATAATTTTTCAAAAGTGGCATATATAAAATATATGATGAAAGAGTGTGATAAGGATATTTATGTAATTTTATAAACTTGATTTTATTTTTATTTGAATAGAGAATGTATTTTTTTTTATTGTTTGGAATAAGCAAGGTCATTCTTAATAATACCTACTTTGACTAGACTATTTAAATACCCCGTACCATTTTATGTGTATGGTTGATGTTATTATTTTAATTAATTTATTTTTTTAAATATTTGTTTTATTTTTGTTAATTTTTATAGATTTGACGTGTTGTTATTTGTAATTGTTGACAATCTAATTGTTCGAAATTATTGTGCTTCAGAAGCTTCAGGCGCAGTGTGAAGATAACCTAACTCTTTTTACTAACTAGATGTCCACCCGTGCGATGCACGGGATGAATAATTTTTCTATAATAATAATAATAACAATACTAATAAATTACAGTCTATATATTATTTGAGAATATAAAATCGAGAGTTGATTTTTTTTGTCCAATTATCTTTTTTCCTCCTTACATATCTTTTCCAACATGTGATTTTTTTAACATCTCATATCTTCCACTATGATCACAAATCGAAACTACTGGTTAAACTTTTATTAATTTTGACTATTCAATTCTCTATATTTTTTACTTTATATACATTTCATTATCACAAATTGAAACTACCAATTATATTTTCATAAATTTTGTGAATTCCATTATTTAAATGCATGATCTGATGATGCTGAGTATTTTAAGTAAATTTTTAAATACAGTCTTAAAATTTGATTAATTTCGCTCCTTATTATTTTAGTAGTGAATGACACAGGTTGTAATAATTACATATGCATATAAGGACTAAAAAATGTCAATTATTTTGAATAATTATCGTTTGAAAGCCACATATGTTAAATAACATAATATTAGTATAAGAAGCCACAAACATATTAGTTACTTAAATATATGAGCGGTAAACTATATTATCATGTCATATTCAAATAAAAAAGAATTGACTTATTATTTTCGTACATAACATAATTTTTCTTTTCACAAAATATAAATAAATAATAATAAGCAAACTAATTCAATTAATAAAGCACTTTAATAAAATGTTTAAGCTTTTTTCTATTGTAAAGTGTAAACTTAATAAATTTAGATTTTCTTATGGATTTTTTAAAACCAAATTCTTTAAACTATCCAAAAATTATTAAGATAAAAAAAGTAAAATTAAATTAAATTAAATAATTTTAATCTTCTTAAAAAAATTAATATGGTAAAAAAGTATTATTTTTGAAATTATATCATATTTTAATTTTATATAAATATGTTTAAAAATCAAAATATATTATTATCATCCTAAAAAGGTATTTTACACTTAAAGTATAAATATTTTAATTGTAATATATGCATTATGGATGTTAAATCGAAGATCATTAAAAGATGAATAATTTGATATATTTCTTATAGAAAACAGAGTTGAAATGAAAAATTTATAAGACCTTAATATTTCATTAGGGAAAAGAAAAAAAATAAAGAATTGACAAAAAAAGGAAATAAAATTGATTGGAGGAAGAACTACAAAATAAGGTGGATGAGACATGTGTTTTCCCTATTTTCTTGCAACTCTCTTTTAATATTAAATGTAGATGTAGATGTAGATGTAATGTAATTCCATCCTATTATTATTGTAACAAAACTGTTTTTTTAATTTTTTAATATTGCAAATGAATAATCACGCAAATACATGTTAAAAACGGAGACAGAAAAATTTAGGTACTGAACTAATAAGATTCGTATAATACATGATACTTTTCTATATTAACCCTGTTAAATATAATTACAATTATTATTTTAAATAATATCCAGTTGAAACTGTGTTTACATAAGAAAAGCTCGCTTGGGACACTGTGTTCGAGAACTCCTAAAACCCTATTTCAATAAGTGAATTATCACCCCTCATTAATACTGCTGTTCAGAAGATTCTCCCCAAGGAACAAAGTGAAACAAGATTAAAAAAGAGGGAGGGAGGGATCTATGCTCAGAGGGCTGTCTTAAACCGAAGGTTGAAGTTGCAGAGTTGCTTTTCATCTATTCAGGCTGCTCCAATTACTGTGGAAAAATGGTGGCGAAGAAAGGGAGCAGAGGAGTTGGGGGGGATGACCCCGTCGAGGAACTCACACGCGTACCTCTACAAGCTATCCTCTTGGCCGATAGCTTTGCCACTCTCTTCCGCCCAATAACCCTCGAACGCCCTAAAGTACGGTTTCTTACTATTATGTATGTGTGTGTGTGTTTGTGCAGTCGCAACTTTTGGTCAATCTCAAATTGGTTACCAGAATACTTTAACTTTTGAAATATGAGGTTCTAAGTTGAATCTGGACAAGAACGTGACGTGATTTCTTTGAAGATGAAGTTGAACTACAATGTTACAATATGTTTCCTAATTGATAGGATAGTGAACTACTCTTGGCATCACTGCGAATAATGTAGAAAATTAATCATGGGCTGCATTGTAGAATGTTTATGTCATATGCTGCAGTTTGTGTCGCTTTTCCATTTTGCGCACTTAATGTGCTCATGATATTAGTTGCGATGTGATTGGGAACAGGAAGATTATTATCTTGACTCACTTGTCTTGTTTTCTTCTGTTGGTTTATTTCTGTAATTTTAAGGTACTGTTGCCGCTGGTTAATGCCCCTATGATTGACTATACCTTAGCTTGGCTTGAATCTGCTGGAGTTGAAGAAGTCTTTGTGTTTTGCTGTGCTCATTCTAAGCAAGTGACTGACTATCTGGAACATTCTAAGTGGTTTGGTCAACCAAACTTTTCAGTCACTACAATTGAATCACTCAATGCTGCGAGTGCTGGAGATGCTCTACGTTTGATATATGACAGACATGTGGTGAGTTGTTCTCAGTACTTGTAACTTTGATTTCGTAATTTTCTAACCCTTAATGTATTTTGCACATAGTATTTTGTGCGTGATTCTTATGTTATTTTCGCGGGAAAATCCTATAGCTTAAACTTGGCCAGTGTTCACTTGAAAAGTTTTTATGCTTCCAGTTCTTAGCATTTCCTATTTTTGTTGTATTCATGCATTTTATACTTGTTATGAGCTTATCAATGCTTAATGGAGATGATGGATTGGAGCAAGGTGTAAGCTCTGAGTCATGGGGCGTTTTGCCCCAATCAGTGATCATGGTAGTTTATATCAACGGTGTTAAATTGGCTATAGTTGGATCATCACTGTGATGAAGAATTAATAGCAATCCCTCTTGTCCTGTTCCAGTTTATCTGGTGCTGACACAATCTATCGCCCCTAGTAATAGTATGCTGGCTATACCAAGGATTTGAATATAAGATATTTCTTCTTCTTTACTGAAGTTTTTTCAAGTTATGGAAGAGTTTCAGACAGAGTCGATTTCATCTGTGTGCATGACTCTCTCCGGCTTATTGTATTTGTAGAGGTGACCAACTACAATGAATAACATTGTATGCGAAAACTACATAAGATTGAAAGAAATAATCAGATTGCATCATCTCTCTTTTGGTTCATTTTTTGTTGATGGATTCGGAGCTGAGGATTTAAACGGTATCTACTGATGGACTTTCAATCCTCAACTTTTTTTTGAAGATTTACATGGATTTGAAAATCCATCTTAAATGAGTTCAGCACGTGGTTTAGGTACTCTGGGTGTAGATAAACACTTATCTCTATTGTTTGCCTTGTTTAATAGGGCATATGTTGTTTTTCTGTGGATGGGGTTTTGCTGTTTTCAGTAAACAAAGCTAATTTAGCTATTTGTTTCTTTTTGAAGATACGTGGAGATTTCATTCTTGTTACTGGAGACACTGTGAGCAACATGTCACTAACACAGGCACTGAAAGAACACAAGGAGAGAAGGAAAAAGGATAGCAATGCTGTAATGACTATGGTAATTAAACGGTCAAAGCCGTCTCCGATAACTCATCAATCACGTCTTGGAACACAGGAGCTGTTTATGGCAATTGATCCCGAGACAAAGGAGCTCCTATATTATGAGGATAAGTCTGATACTTCAAAAGGGACTGTCACTTTGGACAAGGCATTATTGATTGAGTATTCCTCTATCTGTCTTCACAACGATAAGCAGGTTCCCTTCTTTGCTTAACTTGTTAACCTTATATTTCTGCATTTAACCATACAAAACAGAGAACATCATCGGGAAATTTTTTAAAGAAGAAATAAAAGAAAGATCTTCCATGTCCAACAAATTAGAAAGGTCACATTATTCTTCAAATCACTTGGAATATCTGGATGGAGAGGAATAGAAGGATATTTGAGGACAAAGAGGAGTCGAGTGAGGGAGTGTGGGCTAATACAAATATAGAGTGACTTGTTCGATTTCGAATCATAACCTATTAGGGGCTTTTTCATCATTGATCTCAATAGAGACTTAGCCATTGCTTTAGAATGATTTCTGAATGTTTTGTAGTCTTCGATTTGGGAAACCTCTTCCCATTGTATGACTTTTTTGTTTTCAATAAATAATTTGTTTCTTATAAAAAAAAAAAAAAAAAGAGTTGGTCATTAACACATGTTCTGCTTTTCTTGAAATATCTATACTACAGTTCCCCCAATTGCCTGGGGTAATGGGGTAAGTGTGTTTGTGTCCTTCCTTGATACTTTAATGTTTGAGTTAGATTTACAACTGGTGCACAAATGGTAGTTACCCGGACAAAGGGGTAAAGTTTTCCTAGCATGTTGGCTCTTAATTACAGAAACTATAAAGGTCATGTATCCCCTAAATATATAGTGCTATTTCTTGCTTCCTTAAGTTGTTAAGGTTGTGTTTAGATAAGGCTTCAGTGGGTTCGGGGAATTTCTATCTTCGGAATCTTGGGACTGTGAAATACGATGAATACGAAATTTGTATTTGTTACGAGATTATGTATTTACTATAGATTTCAAATCAATGTTGTAAAAGGGAGGTCATTGTAATATTCTATTACAGAGAGTTGAAGATCATTTAATATTACAATTTTAACGAAAATAATCTGCTACTTATCTTAGCTCTAGATACATTTGTTGGAATATGTGGAAGTTCATGCAATTTTCGTTGCACTGTATTAAAGAGTATTAGGTGGAGCTTATACCTCTGCCCACAATGGCAGGTCCTCAGATATTAATCTTTTGATATATGCATGTTAAGCCCTGTTGCTTGTGATTCTGTACTCTAT
Source organism: Ajuga chamaepitys (assembly GCA_958295605.1). Taxonomy (NCBI): domain Eukaryota; kingdom Viridiplantae; phylum Streptophyta; class Magnoliopsida; order Lamiales; family Lamiaceae; genus Ajuga; species Ajuga chamaepitys. The sequence continues at coordinate 52,272,174 of OY282499.1, forward strand.
TTGATGCTTGCCACAATAAAAATGTTGGCCTTGTCACTTTTTGAAATGTTGTCCTTACAATAAGTTTCTCTTATTGAACCCCTTCTTCAAATGTTTCAGGAGAACTGTACAAATATGACAAAGTTGTCTATGTTCTTTGCAGGATTGCTATATAGACATATGCTCCCCAGAGGTTCTCAGCCTCTTCACAGACAATTTTGACTATCAACACTTGCGGCGTCACTTTGTGAAGGGGTTACTTGTTGATGATGTAAGTATTCATGTATTAAGACATCTTTTAGTCCCTTGGTAAATCTATTTCACTCTCACAATATCTTATCCTAGCACTCAAAACTCTAGGATAAAGCAACACTTCATCATTATGATGCAATCTTTAATCATCCGATCATTCATTTTCTAGCATACACACCCGTGTGAGGGTGATCTTAATAAAAATGGTCTGTCCTGCTTTCTTGAGCTGGAGTTGTGAAAAATCTTGAATTTATCACTTTTATGTAAGGAAAAGATGTTCATGACGGATATTAGTGGGGTTTATGTTTGCATTTATCTGTTTCTTCAGGATGAGAAAACGTTTTTGCTTGGTGGTTGTTGTGTTTCTCTTCCATGAGTAAATTTCTTCTATTTTTTTTGCTAGTGTTGTACAAATCTTAGTCAGTACTCGGGTGGACACTAGCCACGTTGCGCCTAGGATGCGGACTAGGCATCCCTTCTTTCATTATTAATTTTCATTGTTTTGTGCTATTTCTGACGTATCACCACTAATGTTTTCTTTACCAGGTTAAAGATAAAAAAAAAAGTGATAAACAAGAAATTTAATTTTCTATTCATCAAGATGACAAGATCATTATTAAAATTTGCCAGTCTTAATGAAGTCTTGTGGTCTTGCTCTATTTAAACAACTAACTATTTCAAAATCCCATCGGCAAATGACCAACTACCACCTAGGCGCTGATGATTCTGCAACACTGATCCTGACAATTTAGAAGTGTTGAGTAGGAGTTATTTGTTGATTTAACTATCAGCATCAGTATCTGTAAGCTCTCATTTACTTTTTGTTATGCCCATGAACATCACATATAGAATGATCATGCATCTCAAAGTAGACCATAACAACTTTCAACAGGTATATAGCTGAACCTTTTTTCAAATATTATATACTCCCTCCGTCTAAGAAGAGTCCTTTTCTAGAAACAGGACGAGTCCCACAAAAGTCAATAGCTCGTTTTATGAGTGAAAGTAAATTAGAATTAATTTCCCAAATAAGTTAATATGGATGAATAAGTCAAATAAAAAATAAACAAAGTTGTATAAGTGAGAATTCATGGTTTTCAAAGGGTTTTACCTTGACCAAAAATGGAAGTTGCACTTTTGTCTAACTGGCTAGTCTGGCTTTTTTTGTGATCGGCAGAGGTATATATATGTATTTTTATTTATTTAATTTTTTAAAAAGACCAATCTTCAGAGTGAGCTACCACACCCTAAGACTCATCATCTTCACACCTGCCCGTGGCTACAGTGCTAGATGTGGCGTGCAATTTACCCTGTTCTTTCTCTGGCCTAGGTTGATTATAGAAGTTCTCAAAATTTGCAGCTCTGGATGTGAAATTCACTATTGTAATTTGTATACTCCTCTTCAATGTTCACAAATCGCCTTTTTTAGCATTCCTGGTAGTTTGCGCTGTTTGCTGTCATGATGACATAAGCATGGTTTTCTAGTTGTGGTAATTGTCTAGTTGTCATATAGTAGTTATCTCAGGTTTCTTGTTATTTCTGTGAGTCATTGCTATTATGGACTGTCTGTTGGCTATCTTATACCAGTTTTTGCCATTTTAATAGTTGTATGGGTGTTGTCCAGTTGTATAAGTTAAATTTGTCTCAGCGGTCGGTTCAATTTACGATGGTGGTGGTCTGTTCATTCTTGCCAATTTTCAATTGTTTCTGGAAGTTTTATGATATATATTTTTCTAATTTCACTTGTGTATGAGTTCCAATTGTTTGTGTCCTCAACCAATTTTTTATTAAGTCATTATTTCTTCCCAACACCGTTCTTTTTCAAACCTTGTAGAACATCATGCTCCAGCTTCAGGAAACTGGTGCAGTTGTGGGTGTTAGGTGTTCTGTTATCTATCTATTTTATATAAGTTGCCACGGGGTCGACTATAAAATGATAAACCCGTTGTGCTGAAGTACCACCTCTCCATTTTTAAGAGATTGTGTGCCTCTTCACCTTACAATATTCTTAAATCTCTCATGTGATGATCGTTTTCTTTACTCAGATTATGGGTTACAAGATTTTCACGCATGAAATTCATTCAAGTTATGCAGCGAGGATTGATAATTATCGAAGTTATGACACTATTAGTAAAGATATAATACAGAGGTGGACTTATCCTTTGGTGCCTGACATTCAGTATTGGGGAAACTGCCCAATGAAGCTTGAAAGACAGGGAACTTATCGAGCATCAGGTGAGAAACTCTTAAATTCATTTTTCGCCTTGCGTTTGCTGTATTTACATAGCTTGCTCCTGCATTTCCGGACAATAGATCAATCCATGGAGTTGTGGAAGAATAATATTTTTTTGCTTGGATATCTATACTTGCATAAACAAAGAAGAAATCTTCTAGGCTTATATTCTGTTAAATGTCACTTATATATATGTAATAATATGAATTATGTGTTGAATGGTTCTTAATGAGATGATAGATATTGTAGATTTTTATTTTTCACATACAGAATACTATCTGGCACACAATCTTGTATAGAAGTAAATTGGATCGTCTGGTGCTTTTCACTTACAAGGAAACCCAATAGAGTATTTGATATTATATAACTTGTGCGCTCAATGCTCATGATCTTGTGGAAGTGGTCAAAGTGTAGGTATAGCTTCATTGATCATTAAAAAATCGATTAAAATGTATTTAAAGACTTCCGAGCCATATTTTCTTATTGCATAAATTGGACAGCATGCTCTTTCAGGTATTGGAGTTCCCTTTTTTTATGACTTGGATTGGTTGGTATAGATTCTTCCAATAATCATGGCTTTTCTTGATTGCATTATTTATATGTCCTTGCTGACTGAAATTAAGTTGTTTGGAGATAGTAGTGCTTAGCCATAGAGCAAATATTTGAATATCTGTCTGGCAGCTCTTTTATGTTATTGGTGCATCGGTAGTCTTGGCTTAATTGATCATCTCCATTTTAAATTGATGAACTCCCAAAGGCCCTCTCATGATTATTTCACATAATTTTACAGACATTGAGCTATCGCGTTCTGCAAAGATTGGACCTTTTACTGTTATTGGAAGTGGCACTGCTATTGGAAACTACACAGAAGTGTCAAATTCTGTCATCGGTGAAGGTTGTGCAATTGGATCAAATGTTTCAATTGATGGGTGTTATATTTGGGATAAAGTTATAATTGAAGATGGCTGTAAGTTAAAGCATGCAATAGTGTGTGATGGGGTGATCATGAAATCTGGAGCAGTTCTTGAAGCTGGTGTTGTTTTATCTTTCAAGGTATTCTTCCAAAGTCATTCTTTAAGTGCCTAAGTATCCCTTTAGGGTATATATATATGTACACACACATATTGATGCTCTCCATTCTTTTATTGCAGTCTGAATCATTTATTTTTTTAAATTTGTCTTTTCAACTTCCGTGGGGGTTTATTTTGATAATCGGTATCATTTTTGTGAAACACATCAGAGTAAGATTTTGTAGATAAACATTTGTTTCAAAAGATTTTGCAACAGCAATTGGAGAAAAAAATCTATTTTCTATACACGTTTCCCTATTGAAGTTAATTATTTTAAATGGACCCAACTTGCTTGGACCCCAATTTAGTAGTCTCTGTCTTATGAATCAAATGCATATGTAGTTCAGCTTAGGTTGTTTATGTATGAAACTGTTGCTTGTTTCCATTGCCGGTGCAAGACTTGTTACTGATTTCCTCATCCTGTACCAGGTGAAAAAACACTTTTGAGATAGTTGTATTTCGTTGTGGAAGAGGGTGTGCGACTTGGTACTAGCACTATCATCTGTATAAGTCATTATTGTGATTGCTTTTTCTAAGTTTTAGAATGGAAAGCCATGTCATGTACTTAAAATAAACATGCTTGGCAACACTCGTAGGCCATAATTGGGGGATTCTTATCTTCATTTTTTTCAGAAATAGATATCTAAGTTGTAACAAGAGTCTTATAAAATTAGTCTCTGAGTTTTGCTGACCGTCTCTTTATGCTTGCTTATGATGATGGATTGTTTTAGGATGTGACTGGGGCATATGGTTTGTTTGTTCGACTCTAGCATGTCATCTCACGCACTGAAGCTGTGCAGGTCATAATTGGTCAAAATTTCGTTGTGCCTGCTTACTCAAAGGTATCGCTACTTCCAGAGCCTGTCCAACAAGACAGTGATGAAGAGCTGGAATATGCTGATAACAGCAGTGGGAACATAGAAACTGCATGTAACTTCTGAAAACTCTTACATATGAAAATTTCTGGGATAATATGTCTGTTCGCATTTGTGAAGTTAATGTATGGGAGCTTTATACATAAGGCTAAGGGAATTTTTTTCCTCAGAAATGCATCTTTTTAATCCTGATAGTGACTGAGGCAGTCAATGGAGGAATTTTGTTTAGGTCATTTACCTATTTCTGGATCATGGCCTATGAAGAATTTTCCCTGCTTATCATTTTCTAGGAAGAAGACTTAATAATCAAGACTAACATTTTCTTCTAGATGATTTGTTCTGGAGGCATACTGTACTGGTTTTTAGCATTATAATATTAGCAGTAAATATTTATTATTATAAAAAAGATTATGTTTGCCTATCTAGTCTCTTACTATGTATTCTTTGATATACAGCAATATCTAATGCGCCTGAGAAGTTGGAGGAGCAATTGATGACAGAACTATCTGATTCACAAATACAGGCTGCATCAGAGGTCCAATCCTTTGTCACTGTTTGTTATGAAAAAGAAATACAAAAAAAAAAAAAACTACAAATAATCCTTTCTTGAGTGATTTATTCTTTGCCAGTCAAATAAGTCTAAGTAGCTGAAGTTGGATGTATGCTTCTTTTTCCTTTTAATGGAAGTTAACATCTCTGGATCCATTTCTCTTTGTCCTTTGCCAGTACAGCATTCTTGTGCTAGAGTTTACCGCTTATAAGTTTCAGCAAAGCTATTTTATGCTTAAACAAGAGTGGAACTGCAATAGGAGCTCACCTTTTTTCCTTTTTAAATGATACATGTAGGAAACTAGCTGGTTTATTTGAAGTTCAGTTACACATATAATTGTATAAGCTGTTAATGGTGATTAAATATGGTTATATAATGTCCAAGATTCACTTGACAGACCATGTTGCTCGTGTATCCTGTGTCATAACTCTTTACCCTCCTTAATTTCCTCATATATATAACTTTTGGTGATTTTTGAAGGCTGCATCTTGTTAGAAGTCCTCTGCCTTCTTGCAAAGTTTTTTGCTGCGACATCCTCTTTTCGAGCTGTTGTTGCTAGCATCTTGACAGCATTTTAGTTTGATCTATTGAATATAATAATACAATAAGGCTTAATTTAGAAATCCAGATGATGCTGCTTACATCAAACCAAAAGAAAGTATGGAGGGTTAAGAACTGCCAAGTTTCAAATATACGTATCAAGAAACTTTCTGATTTTTAATTTTCAGCTGACATAGATTTCCTACTGGATATATTATCGTGAAATCACAAATTGGTGATGTGCTTTAGAATTGATGATGGTAATGTGTGTAAGGGATTTCTCATCCCTAGTTTTTTTTCCATGTCAATAAACTTTTTTGTTTTTTATAATAAAAAGTTTGCAAGTGTTGGAGAAATTTTTGTCAAGTGTAAGAAATTGGATTGAATTGGTTCACACAACAGGACAATCGTAACTCCTTTCTGGCAAAAAGTATGGCATGATGGACTAGGTCTGTTTAGCTTGCGCCATGTAATATTGGCAGGATCCCAGATTCCGTTGAATTTACATCACTTAGAGCATTGAACTAGGAATGATATTTCAATGTCATGATATGAGCCTTTACCAGAGGGTTTGTCTACGCTTGTTTTCTAACTAATAGCTAATCGACCAGGTAGGTAATGGTGGGGTTGGTTTCATTTGGTCGGTTGGTGAGGGTGGTCATGGAGAAGATTGGAGGCATTCAGTGGCGCCAATATCTTCAGATCAACTTGTTGAAATAATCAAAACTGCAACTGATGAACTGGAGATATCAAATGAAGATGGCACTGCTCTTCCACTTTCAGGGGAGTTGGAACCTGATTCTCTTATTGATTCTGATGAAGATGTCAAAGATGATATTGCCCACTTTGAAAACGAGGTTCATGCTCAGAATGATGCTTAGTATACTTGAGTGGTGTTTGAATTCTAATGTCATCTCTATATGCTCAGAATGATGCTTAGTATACTTGAATGGTGTTTGAATTCTAATGTCATCTCTATATCTATTTCTAATTGCAGGTTGATGCAACTTTTCTAAGGGCTGTACATGAAAATGTCAAAGAAGATAACATAATATTAGAAGTAAATTCGTTGCGGTATGATCTGGCCTCCATTCCATGCCTTTTTATCTTGTTGTAGACTTTCGGTTGTAAGATTTCATCATTTTGGCTTCATGGTGGTGATGATAAATTTGTTTGCTTAAAACAAACACACCTACTTCTGAAAACATGAATACTGGGTGGAGGATAACTTAATGTCTTAATCTGAGGTATTGGAAATACTAAGCCTGCATACGGCACTGATTGGGCATTGTTACAGCCAAATAATCTTCTAACTATCTTCACATCAGTATCACGTTAAAATAAAAAACATTGAACATATTCTTCATGTTGGTTGACTTCTTTCCAAAGCTTAAATCAAGCTTGCCTTCGTGTTTTTACCTTTTATTCAGTTATACTTTTTCACATTTATAACCTCATCCCTGATTTCTATTAAGGTTCTAGACTAATATCACCACATCCCTTAGCTCCTCTATCTTTTCGGTTAAGCTCTAGATACATTCTTAGTTTCCATCTCAAAAGTAGATGTACACTTATAGAATGTTTCTAATGTCTGAGCTGTTGCTTGTGGCATATTCTATGAAGTTAAATTCTCATCTATTCATGCTTCAGGTTGTCATACAATCTGACTTCTGCTGATTGCGCTGGCGCATTGTTCTATGCGATGATGAAGCTGGCGGTAGATATTCCACATGCTTCATCTGGTAATCCCCTCATTGTAGTGAATCTTTCCATTCCTTTTGACATCTATTAGCTGTGAAACTATTTCTCTTAAGTTGAAAAATGAAGAACGAAACTACTTTTGTGATATTTGTGTAACAATTATTTTTACTAGCTCCAATTGGGTTAATTTTAGCAAGTGTGATCTAACTTATGTGTGAACCTCAGGCCCAGTCTTTTGTAATTTCCAGCTTCGAAATGTATCTTATCTCAGACTATGGACTAGCAGAATTGCTTCTGTTTCTCCAGAAGCTGAATCTTTCCTCAAATAGGTGTCACACCTTGCCTCTGTCTTGAAAGTACTGATATAAATGGGAAAAAGATATTGTTGCAATTGGTTAAACATTAAAACATTGATTATGCATTTCTAACCAAAGTTCCATGTGTGAAACTTATCAGCATTGAAGTATGCAGAAGACTTTGGGATCCAACATACAGTGGCAATGAAAATGCATATATGTTTGTCTATAAAGCCGCCTTTTTTTTCACATTAGTCTCATATTCTGCAGTTATAGAACTTTCTGCATTAAATTTCTCACAAGCTGTTGGCAGCAACTTTTTCCCCCTGAACAATGAAAAGTTTAAGGGATCTTAGATGCAGTGGATCTTAAACATTGATCTCTTCCCTCGATGTTGTGTTACTTAACTTCGGAAGTGCAATATTTGATATACTAAATATTTACTTGGGTTTAGTTATGAATGGCATGCTATGTCCAGATCATGTTACTTCCTTTGATAACGTCCCTAGAGCCTAGGTTGAAAAAATGAAAATAAAAGAAGTATGTATTATTATCACTTCAGTGCCTCTTCACCACAACTAAAAGCTGTTGTGGTTGCCAAATTTAGCCTTGTTACTGCAAACCCATTTTTCATGCACGAACCTGTGTTATCTCAATCGTTTCTTCATCAGATTTATAGCATTTTATCCCTAGTTTCTTGATGGTCTCCACACTATACATCTACATGTCCCAAGTCAAAGCCTACTTTTTCTCCGTGATATATGTGGTTGGTGTCCGCCATCATGCCTAATATGGAGTTATGATATATTTCCAGTCATCTGGTTCTTTCAGTTTGTAAGGTCATTTTCAGGTGGCAAACTGGGCTCAGTTGTTAAGATTGACCTTCTTAACTGTTGAGTTTTTCTCACGTGCTACTGAATTTGTACCTAAGATTGAAGCATGGTGTATAGTTTTGTCTCAGCTGTTTGCGCTACAAGTGGTGGTATTACGGTCATAACATGCTAGATCTACTTATAGATTCCTGCTTAAGGACGCACTAGTGAACCATATTTGGTTGAAACTCACTTGCGTGGATCTTTTCTACTAATATTATTTTATGAACTCTGATATTAACCCGATTGTGCACATTTTTTTAAATTTAGAAAAAGGATTTTCTAAAATTGTTGTTAGGAGAATGTCTATTCATTCAACATCTGGGTTCTAGGTGTTCTGCAGTCTTTTCCTTCATGATGTTCACGACAATTTTATCTGTTTTCTTGCAGGTGAACTTCTAAAAAATGTTACTAATGTGATCACAAAATGGAAAAGGCTTTTGAAATATTACCTGCCTAGCACAGATGAAGAGGTTGGTACATGGATCATCATATAAAATGATCATTACTAATTTACTTAATCGTTCATATATGTTAATTTACATATACATGTTGGCCTATTCTTGGCCCCATGATTTTTCTGGGTAACCACCACTTTTAAAGCATTCGTCATCATATCCGACAGCTCTAATTTTGCAGCATTATTGCCCCCATATTCTGTGTCTTGACAAGCTTAATTGTAATAAAGAGATGATCAAACGAGTCTTTGCTTTTCTATTATTGGTTGAAACACTAAGTGCAAAATAACAAGATCCTGTTGCAGTTAGATAATTCTGCTGTTTAGTTGATTTGTATCTTAATTTGGTATTTCTCTGTCATACCAAATCCATACAGATCGAGGTGATCTTGAAATTTGAAGAAATGTGTTTAGAGTCTACGAAGGAATACCAGACGCTCTTTATGAAGGTAACTTGGTTCAATTAAATTTGTTGTTTCAAAAGTTGTCTTTGAACCTCTTCGAATTTATATTTATCTCGTAAGTTTTAATGAACAACCTGTTACGCCGTGAACGCCAGTTATAATGTCTTGCTGGTGATTCACTGCATAAATCCTTTCTGTGAAGATAAATATTAGATAATTGATGATAAATGGAGAAAATGGAAACGAACATTTTCCTACATTTCCAGTAATGTGGCAATCTATTCCAGTTTCTATCTGAGGCAAATTATGAATTCCCTTTGAAGTCTAGTGATCTGAGTTCTTTTTCTAGATTTTGCACCTCCTGTACGAGGAAGATGTTTTGCAAGAAGAGGCTATCCTTGATTGGGCATCAGAAAAAGAGGGCGCTGATGAAGCTGATAAAGTCTTCCTGAAACAGGCAGAGGGATTTATCAAGGTTGGTAATCATGATCAGTTTCATGTGCAAGGCAATTAGTTTTTTTCTCATTTAAAAAAAAAAAACTGAAGCGATAGATTCGCAAAGCTGTGGCGACACTGTCCTTTTAACCCTTCACTGGTGCAGTGCACTTGTACTGAGAGTGATGGAGCCAAGAATTTGGTGGGGGGGGGGGGGGTTCTTGATATGGTATTAAAATAAAAACATGTGCAATATTTAAAAAAATAATAATAATAAATATTTTTATGAAGTCACTATAAGCAAATATGTTGCTATTCACATAATCAAATAAACAATAAACAATGATATAATACAGAAATTAAATAAACAATTGTGACTAACATAAGTTTAGATAACAACTAGTAATCAAAGAACTATAAGTATATTTATGAAATTTTAAGTACGAAGATTTATAACCAAAAAAAAATTCACTCGACTTTAAGGGATTTCTTCCTCTTATGCTTAATATATTTACAGTTAGCATATTGTATAGAAATGCCGCTATCAAATAACAGAGTAAGCTAGACTCATACAATTGGATATAAATTGTCAATAAAAACCTAGTCTTTTTTTTTTTTTTAGCTTAGGGATTTATGACATTTAACCTATTTCAAAGTAATACTTTCAAATAACTAAAATACCCCTATACAATTATTAAAAATTTGAGGGGGGTCACTTCTGGCTCCTTTCTTCCTCCCCGGACACCTTCCACCACATTTTGGGTAAGTGTTAATGCACAGACAACAATAAAGTAAGTGTTGGGGTGCAATGCACCTGACCATGTTAACATTGCATACACAAATATTGATTAATGAATTGCAGTGGCTGAAAGAGGCTCCTGAAGAAGACGAAGAAGAGGAGTGACAGTTGGATTGAGTTTGACAATATAATTCAACCTTGTCCGTAGCTGTACAGATGTTGGGCGTAATCTAATGGAAATTTCATCGGCTTTCCCAGATTCAATTGATTTAGGAAATTATGATCCTTTTCTCACTGAAAGATATCCCCAGATTTTCTTGGTCTAACCAACCACCAGTAAAAGTTGAGCATTTGATGATCTGAGTATGGTAACATAAAATTAGGGATTCGTGAGCTGCAAAATGGCAAAGCCATGTATTTTGTTTCTTAATGCAAATTGTAGATTGGTGCGAACAACATTTCTTCCCATGATGGCACAGTGTGATATTAGGATTGTGGATGGATTGAAGAATGAGTTGGAAGGACTTCAAATAAATGAATTTTGATTTTATGAATGTCAGAGTGGGTTTTCAAATTTATATATATATAGTATAATGATAATGATTTTGATGTTGGGGTCTTCTGTGGAGTTTGTTTAAGACCAAGTGGCGGGTATTCCCGCTTAATTTTCTTCTGGTACTTTGCGAACAGTTTCTACTACAAAATGTAGTAGTTCTTTATGTTAAAGTTTGATCTAAAAGCCCCAGAAATATGTGACTGTATTTACAAATTTGTGGACTCCGTGTGACCTCATTGCAAGTGAATGAAAATGTGATTCAGACGAAATCCAGGACAGCCTAACATTAAGATTTTCGCATATGTGTAATTCAAGTTGTGTGCCAAATACAGACTCAAAACACAAGTTTTCCGAATGAAGTGATCTTCCCTAAATATGCAAATTGTTGCAGTTAGCCGCCTCACATGCATTGGGGTAACTTTTCCCTCTAATTTTAATTTTATGAAATTTGGACGAGGTTGAATCTTGAAATGCAATATACAAGGTGATAGATGGTGTTAAAAATTGTACGAATAATCGTGTATAATCTTGGGGGTTGAGGAATCAATTTGATGGTGTATTTAGTAAGCTGGCTGTGTTTCTGTCTCCAGTTGAATGAAACTTCAAAGTGTAAGCTCCAGCAATATCTCATGTAGATGCAAGTAAGTATGCTGTTGTTTTAACGCCATCCGGATAATATTCTTAAAATCAAAATATCATCATCCTCGCACTTTTTATGTTTCAGAGTCCTAAAATTAATCATTTTATTTGGCGTTGCTGCTCAAATTCACTTTCTAGCGCTAAAAACCTTGTATTCAGTTTGAACTTTGAAGCCCAGTAATTTGGAAAAGGATAATTATAATTGATTCGATTTTGAAATGTGACACGAATGAGATAGGGTAAAATGAACGAGAGGATCTTAAGTGCTTCTTTTATGGGTTTTTCTCCAATCATTTTTTCCTTTATTTATTATTTTTTTATTTTTTTTTGTCTTTTGCCTTCGAAATAGGTATTGTAACATTTTCGTCTCAACTCGATTTTTCATAAGAAATATATCAAATTATTCCTCTTTTGACGATCTTTGATTTAACATCCATAATGTATATATTATAATAAAAATATTAATTTTTAAGTGTAAATCATTTTTTTAGGATGTTAATGATTAATGATATATTTTGATTTTCTAAAAAATTATATATTTTGATTTGGAAATATTTATATATAAAATTAAAATGTGATATAATTCAAAAAAATATATTTTTTTTTGAACGGATTGAATGTTTTCAGAAGAATAAAATTATTTACTTTAATTTTACATTTTTATGTTAATAATTTTTAATATTTTAAATTATTTGGTTTAAAAAAATCATAAAAATACAAATTTGTTAGGTTTACACTTTAAAATTGAAAAAACTTAGACATATTTTCTAAAGTGATTTGTTGATTGAATTATTTTGCTTATTACTTTTTTCTATTTTGTGAAAAGATAAATTATGTTACCTACAAAAATAATAAGTCAATTATTTTTTATTTGAATATAACACGATAATATAATTTACCACTCATATACTTAAGTAATTAATATGTTTGTGGCTTTTTATTCTAATATTATATTATTTAATATATGTGAATTTCAAACGATAATAATTCATTGACATTATTTTATCATTATATGCATATGTAATTATTACAACCTGTATAATACATACTGAAATAATAGGAAGATAAATTAATCAAATTTAAAGTTTGTACTTAAAATATTCAGCATCATCAGACCATGCATTCAAATAATCTTTTTTTTCTTCCCAGAAACGATAGAATATGCATTCAAATAATCGAATTAACAAAATTTATGAAAATATAACTGGTAGTAACTATTTGGGCAAATTTAATTATATACGGTAATGTTCATCGTTTAATTAAAAAAATAAGCGCATTATTTTTATATTTACAGGATTAAGTGAACTCGCCTGTGCCACAGACGAGTTCACAAAACCTGCGAGGGGCGACTTCTGTTAATTTTTTTTTTTTAATTGTGAAAACGCCTCTGCGAGAGGCGATATACCGTATAATACGGTCCAATATACTCAAAGTCGCCCCTAGACATCTGATTCTCTTTTTTTTTTTTGCATTTTTCCTTCGTCCAATGGCAGAGGGGTTGGGGCAGGGTAGAGGTGGCAGTGGGCAGGGGTGCAGTGTGCGGCAGGGGTGCAGTGGTGGTGGGGGGCAGTGGTGTGGTGCAGGGGCAGCAGTGAGTTGTCACATCCGGTTGAATTTTTTGAGGGAAAAGTTTGACGGGATGTTATATATATGTATCATCTTCAATACACATTCCCATATTTTTATCATCTCCTCTAACCCACCTTACAGTTTACTCTTCTCTCCCTCTTCAGTCTCTTTTGTATCATCTTCAATACGCATTATTATTTTTAGAAAATATTACAAAAGAGACTGAAGAGGGGGAGAAGAGTAAACTGTAAGGTGGGTTGGAGGAGATGATAAAAATATGGGAATGTGTATTGAAGATGATACATATATATAACATCCGATCAAACTTTTTCCTCAAAAAATTCAACTAGATGTGACAACTCACTGCTGCCCCTGCACCACACCACTGCACCCCTGCCGCACACTGCACTCCTGCCCATTGCCACCTCTACCCTGCCCCAACCCCTCTGTCATTGGACGAAGGAAAAATACAAAAAAAAAAGAAAAAGAAAAATCAGAGGCAGGGGCGACTTTGAGTATATTGGACCGTATTATACGGTATATCGCCCCTCGCAGAGGCGTTTTCACAATAAAAATAAAAAATAAAAATTTAACAGAAGTCGCCCCTCGCAGGGGCGACATTAAACAGTGTTGTGTCAGGTTTTGTGAACTACAGGCGAGTTCACTTAATCCTGTAAATAAAAAAAAAAAAAAGCGCGCTTATTTTTTTTATTAAACGATGAACAATATCGTAAATAATTAAATTTGCCAACTATTTGTGATAATGAAAGGTATTAAACGTAAATATATAAAAATATTGAATATTTATAATTTTTGAAAATCTAACTGGTAGTTTTAATTTATGATAATGAAAGATATTAAATGTAAAAAAACCACATGTAAAGAGGAAGAAAGATAATTGGACAAAAAAAATATCAATTCCCGATTTTATATCCTCAAATAATATTTAGGCTAATAGTTTTATTATTATTATTATTATTATTATTATTATTATTATTATTATTATTATTATTATTATTATTATTATTATTATTATTATTATTATTATTATTACTATTATTATTATTATTATTATTATTATTATTATTATTATTATTAAAAAAGTACTCATTCCCCTGTGCATCGCACATGTGGAAAACTAGTTACATTATAAATTACTGCACTTAGGATCCTCTAGTCCACTTTTGCTCTATCACATTCGTGTCCCACTTCAAAATCGAGTCAATTATAATTATCTTTTTGCAATTTATGAATTTAAAGTTCATTATTTAGGTTCAGGATTCAGGATTCATGTTTAGATTTTATGTTTAAAGTTTAGGGTTCGACTTTCTTGGATTAGGGTATATTTGTAAACTTACGAAGTTGCGATTCACGGTTCATGATTTAATGGTTTAGTGTTTATAATTCAACATATCATAGTTTAGGGTTCATGATTCATGTGTTCGGGGTTCACAATTTATGTTGTATGATTCGATTTTGAAGTGAGATAGGTAATTGTGGGATAGAGGATCATTTTCCCAATAAAAGGTGGATGACACACGTGTCTCTCACTTTTTAGGGCTTTTCCATGTATTTAAGAGAAATTTAAAAAAATTAAAACATAACAAAAATTCGGCGAAAATTTGTGGAAGCAACACGTAGTTATCCTTATTTTCATAACCTTTTTTTAGTATTAAAGTTTGATTTGATGGGAGCAATACATTCGAAGTTTTGTCACCAAATTTAGTTTTTAATTCATATGCAACGATATGGAGCGAAAACGAACCCCTTATTATTAATTGCAACCTCAAATACTGCTAAGTACATTAATTTACTGAAAACATCACATATAAATAATTTAAATACTCATATTTTCTGTAGACATGGTATTAAGTTTCTATTTTACCCTTATACTATTATAAATAATAATTAATGTTCAAAGTTTAGTTTCAAACTTAAGATTGCTTATTCAGAACTTAGTTTCTGAATGATCTATGGTTCACGATTTGGACTTAACTATGGTACGTTCAAAATTTAGTTTTCAATTTTTTCATTGTATGTTCAAAATTTAGTTTGTTCATTTTATGTTAAAAATTAGTTTACATTTTGTTTAATTGATTGTTCGAAATAAAGTTTTCAACTCTGAATTGTCTATTTAAATTTCAAGATGCACTTACTCCGTTCAAAATTTAAATTCTCAACAAGTAAGAAATTATGATTTGTATTTTGTGAACGCTGCTCGGAGGGACATGTCTATAAAACGCAAACTTTTTAAATTTGTGACATGGAAAAAATACAAAATGACTTGCATTTTATAGTTTTGGACTGTCTCTTTTCAATTAAAGTAGTTATCTCATATGATAGATGAGTGTTAGGATTTTGGGGGTGAGAGAGTGAGAGTACAGAGAGGTAACAACGCGAAAAAATCATGTATTGGTCCAGATAAATTCATTTATATTTAAAAAAAAATCGAAATATTTAATGTTGCATCATCCATAACAGGTCCTCTGTCCCACATTTACCCTGTCTCAATCGTTTCCCACTCCAAAATCAAGCCATGCAACATGAATTGTAAACTCAGAACACATGAAACATGAACTCTAAACTATTGAATTATAAACACTGAACCATTAAATAATGAACCATGAACTGTGAATCGTGAAATCATAACTTTACCATAGAAAATATACCTTAAATAATGAACTATGAACTGTGAATCGTGAAATCGTAAGTCTACAATAAAAAATATACGTCCAAGAAAGTCGAATCATAGACCTTACACATGGAATCTAAATATGAATGTTAAATCCTGAGCCTAAATCATGAACTTTAAATTCAAAAATCACAAAAAAATAATTATAATTGACTCAATTTTGGAGTAGAACACTCTTGAAATAAGATAAAAGTGGGATAAATGATACCATCTGGTACAAATCTATACTTAATACTAAAGGAGAAGCGTGATAATTCAGGTTCTAACAAGTGTCCCGTTGAGGTGTCGCATTCTCCTTATTTGTTGGGTTCTCACCCAATCAAGTTTTTATTTTTTATTATTTTTTTTAGTTTTGCATTTTTCCTATGAAGTATAAATATTTTGTAATTTTTTCGTCTCAACTCGATTTTCGATGAAAAATATACCAAATTAATAAACTTTTCACGATCTTCGATTTAACATCCATGATGCATATATATAATTAAAATATTAATTTTAATTGTAAAATATATTTTTAGGATGATTATGATATACTTTTATTTTTAAATATTTGCATATAAAATAAAAATGTGATATTACTTTTTTAAGAGAATTAAATTTATTGGGTTCTCACCCAATCAAGTTTTTTTTTTCTTTTTTTTTTTTGTATTTTTCCTACGAAGTTTAAATGTTTTATAACTTATTCGGCTCAACTCGATTTTCGATGAAAAATATACCAAATTAATAAACTTTTCACGATCTTCTATTTAACATTCATGATGAATATATATAATTAAAATATTAATTTTAATTGTAAAATATATTTTTAGGATGATTATGATATATTTTTTTAAATATTTGCGTATAAAATAAAAATGTGATATTACTTTTTTAAGAGAATTAAAATTACTTACTTTAATTTTATATTTTTTAAACCTTAACAATTTTTGGATAATTTGAAATATTTTGCTTAAAAATGATTAAAAAATAAATAAATTAGTTAGATTTATATTTACCGTAGAAAAACCTCAGCTATATTTGTTAAAATAATTTGTTGATTAAATTAGTTTGCTTTTCAATTATTTATTTCTATTATGTGAAACAAATTATGATAGATCGATTATTTTTATTTGAATATGACATGATAATATAATTTATCAAAAATATACTTAAGTGACTATTATATTTATGATTTCTTATAATAATATAAAAAGAATTCATCACGGGTGCACATCTAGTCTAGTATGATATAAAGAAATGTAACTAACGTTTATGGGAAAAGCAACCCCAAAGATGCCCATAAATCGCGTTTCTTGTTTAAAGAAACAGAACAGAATCGCAGATAACTGGTGCATTCCCTTATCTCTTCCATAGCTGATAACGAAGCAACCATCAATGGCTTCAGCTTCTCCTTCCTCCTTCGCTTTCATAGTTTCTAAGCCACCCATTGCTAAACCCCACCCTTCTTCCTCTGTCGTTCCTTTTAGAAATGCGCAGCTGAAGGGAGGAAGGATAGTTACAGCCGCGAAAGCAGAGTTCGACTTAGCTTTCTTCGAGAGAGATTTACAAGGAAGTGATGCGCCGCCCTCCATACCCGGGTCGGGCTTCCCTGATATGGAGGATAAGGAGGAGCCGCAATGCCCTCCAGGCCTCCGCAAGTACGAAACTATGGTGGTTTTAAGGCCCGATATGTCCGAGGATGAACGCCTTGCCTTCACTCAGAAGTATGAAGAGGTGCTTTTCTTTTCTTCTCCTTCCCATTTTACTTAATCATTGTGCTCTGGATTCTGTTTTTCATACTTTCGCTTCACCAATCCTGTGAATTTGGTATTTTTCTTTTTTCCCTATTCTGCTTATTTTGGGGAACAATTTGGAACTTCTCTCTCCCAGTCTCTCTCATAATTGTTTTGGCTTCGCTTTCCGGAACAATTTTGAGCATCTCTCTCATAATTGTTTGGCATTTGATAAATTATATGGAAAATAAAAAACCATTTGATTTTGCGGGTTTATTTGGAAAATATTATGGAAAATGAGAAATCATTTAATTTTGCTTGCTTACGATTATATGATGATGATGATGACGGTTAGCACAGTGTAGTGCCTATACTCTATACGCATCCGGGATTTGTGAAGAATAATGACTTGTAATCTATGTCTACTAGTTATATATGCTGTTAGTTATATGTATTGACTGAATGATATGGAGAAAACCACTTGAACGTTATTGTTTGAACAAGCTGCCCTACAAAAATTAGAGCTTCGGCTTGTTGTTTCTTGCAAGAAGATATTTCTTAAAACAAAAATAAACATCTAGATCCGTCGTGTGCAGTTGCTGGTGGCGGGTGGGGGTATGTACGTGGAGGTGTTCAACAGAGGTGTAATTCCACTTGCGTACAGCATCAGGAAGAAGAACAAAGCTGGAGAAAGCAACACTTACTTTGATGGTATCTATCTTCTCTTCACATATTTCACCGACCCCGACTCCATCAAGATTCTTTCAGATACCCTACTAGCAGATGATGACGTTATCCGGTCCTCCAGCTTCAAGATAAGGAAAAGGAAGTTGTTTTAGACCTACATTGTTTCTGATCTCTTTCTTTCTATGACCTTTTCTAATGATGTTCAGTTTTGTATCAAGCTTTCCTGTAAATGATAATGTTACGTATCATTTTCCAGCCATTTGGTGTTGGTGACCCTCTGCATTTGACATGTTATCTATAGTACAGTTGATGTGCATCTGATATATAGGGGTGGACAAGCTACTCATTATCGACCCGAGAAAAAACTCAACTCCTTTTTAACTTAATCTGAGTGAAACTGAAATGCTCGAAATCAACTCAGGAAAATCAATCAAGTTTTCTTGAACTGAAGGTCTGAGTTCTGCAGTCGAGCTCAATCATATAGTGCATCGACTATATTTTGCTCGATTGCACCCCAAGTGATATATGTACAGTATAAGTGAAGCATGCTTAAGAAAATTGAGATTTTTGGCAATGCATTTATTAATTGTTTACCCCTTCCGTAGTTGTGCTCTTTGCATTTGGCATTTTGTCTTCAAATTGAAAAGGTAATGAGCATAAAAACGAAATTGTCTTGAGAGTTTGTTTTTGAAGAAATCTTGAAACTGACAACTAACATAAGGTAGTTTACAATTGAGATTCTTTACATGTACAATTATCCTCCACTAGATACAAAAAAAATTGACTCTATCTTCCCATTGGAAAACTATCTTATTGCCTTATACAATGACAGTGTGAAGCGGTAAAGTACAAATAATACAACACAAAGTTACATCAAGAGATCAAACTATTACTCAGCTTCTTCGGCAGGTGCCCGATGGTAAACGATAGACGCATTTGAACTTAGAGGATCTGCGTGATACTGACCATAAAATGCATAAATACCTATTGTAACAATGCCAAGGACTATGAATCTCACCCAAGCTTCATAGTGCAGCTGCAAAACAAAGGATGCATCAGAAAGGACGACATTAGTTTTCGGGTTTCTTTTACCAGCCGATGCAAGTGGTTGTATTGTATGAAGTTAAGTTTTGAAGCTAAAAGATATGTAACGAATATAAATTACCTGAGCAAACAGAAAAATGTTGACGAAAATGCTAATAGATGGAACAATCGGAACACCTGGACAGGAAAAACCTGGTGGATCTGTATAGACCTGCAAAAACCGAGTTAACTATATGAACTAATTGTAAATGCATACTATGTCTTTTCGACCATATATATAATTATATTACTATAGCGATTTATGATCCGCATCAGTGCAAGGATTTTGCATCGGATTTGTGCTAAAAGTGATTTCTAGCCAACTGATGAAGCAGCGGATTCCACATTTTTATTTCACAATCTAGATTAATTTTGAAGATTAGGACAAGCAACTTCATTCAAAATGGGCACATATATATGTGGAATTTAATTATACTCACTTGCCGAAGATAAAGGGCTGCAACAGAAAAGATTGCGATAACAGCAGCTAAAATTACAAAAACAAATGAAGCATCAAGACGGTAGAGAACTCCAGCAGCAAAACCAGAACAGGCAAGTGTGAAAAGGCAAATGATGCCTTCTGTCCTTCTGGAAATCCTCTGGGTAGAAGAAGCCTGACTCGAAGTCTTGTCCTTCCAGCGAAGGGCTATGACACATGCTGAAACGACTGAATACCCTGTCTGAAACAAATCTCATCAGATTTAGACACTCACAAAGTGTCATTGTCT
Organism: Ajuga chamaepitys; assembly: GCA_958295605.1. NCBI lineage: Eukaryota > Viridiplantae > Streptophyta > Magnoliopsida > Lamiales > Lamiaceae > Ajuga > Ajuga chamaepitys. The sequence continues at coordinate 52,292,243 of OY282499.1, forward strand.
CTGGAAAGTTTATTCGGAACAACACAGCTGTTGGTCTTAAATGCCAACCCAAAAAAGGGTAGTTTTTTTGTAATTTGAAATAAATATAAATTATAGGTCTTAAAACATCATACCAAGGTTCCGACGGACAGAATATGTGAGAGCGCGCTCACGTTGAGAAGTCCTGCCAAGATGATGGCAACTAGACCAACCCAAATTTGTGAATGAATTGGGGTGTGTCGAGTTGGGTGTACTTTGGCAAATATGGCTGGTAGTAAACCATCCCTTCCAAGTCCAAGATATAGCCGAGACTGCTAAGTGAAACCACCAAGCAATGATTAATTGGCCATAATAAAATAGACATATAACTCTCATTTGAATAAAGAACAAGTATGCTCTTCACCTGAACGTAAAGCCCAACTAGCAGTGTTGTTGTAAGCCCAGCAACAGCACCAAAGCTGATTAATACAGAGACATACTTCAATCCCCTGGAGGTGAAAGCTTCTGCCAAAGGAGCATCTTCCCCAAGAAACTGGTACGGGACCATTCCAGTAATCACTAAGCACACACCAACGTACAATGCAACACAGACTACAAGGCTACCGATTATCCCCAAAGGTAAATCCCTCTGAAACATCAAGCAGAGAAAGTATGATAAAGACAGTTTCAGGATCTGAAGTGGAGTCAGCAGAATAAGTGAAATATGCCAAATTTATCTGCTTTTGACGTACCTGGGGTCTCTTAGATTCTTCAGCGGAATTTGCTACTGCATCGAATCCAACATAGGAAAAGAATACGACTGTTGCTCCAGTCAGTATTGATTTGGCACCATTTGGAGCAAAAGGAGTCCAATTCGAGACATCAACCTCAAATGCCCCAACAATGACGATGAAAAGAACAATGAGGATCTGCAGAAAATTCTTGTTGTGTCAGCTATATCGGGTCCATCGTGTTGCATTGTTTTGCTATGCCAAATGGTTGTATTTCTCTTGTTTTTTTTACTACACACACTCTGAATCTGTCATTTACGAGTAAACCCATTTGAGGAAGCAAAAGAGTCGCCTACAAGAAGGCAACAATAAAACCTAACACTTGACATGAATAATAGTATTAATCCTGAATATTACGTCCATTACTGGCTCACCCCCACCTTAATTCATTCACCGAGTTTACCAACGCGAACCAGAACTCATAACATTCTACACAGTACATTAAAGAATGAACACAATATAGTTAATTAGGAATTATCTGCTGAAAGAGCTAAAGCAATTATATCTTTCCCTGAATCTCAAAAGCCATTGCATCTCCGATGAAGCTACAATGTATAAATAAAGCACCACTTCGAGGACTCTGATAGCATTAATTTGATAACTCTAGACTTGAGATCATACAATTCATCTCACGGAATATTTCAAGTTAAATTCTCAAACATCAGAAGAAACCCAAGAAACTTCTCTGGTTTGAGCATCTTAAAATCACTATGGATCTGACATATTGGTGCTTAATCGTTTGTCCAAATGCACCAATATATCAGCTAATATTGAAGTCTCCCTGCTGGCCAAACAGTTCTTATCTACTGAGCAATAAAATATGTTAATAATCTGATAGGTCAGTCACATTTGGAAAATATGTACATGAATATGAAAACGAACAAAAAACTAACAAATTCCATGGAGATAAATCTTATGCTACTGACTGATTTCTGTGGTATTGATTATTCGGACTCACAAGGGCATTGATTTCCTGTGCTAGATTACCTTTACACAAAGTTTTTGAAAAGAAAACTTTAGGATATATTATATATCACCTTCGTTACAGTCATGATTGAATTTAGCATCGATGATTCGCCAACACCCTGACATAGAACTATTGTGAGAAACACAAGGAGGATGGGAGCTAATATATTTATAGATAAAGCTCCAAAAACTTCTTCCCCGTGCCCAACCCAGCTTGGGATGTTATCCTTGAGGAATGGAATCAGCTCTAAGACAGTAACCACATAGCTAGCTAGGCTACGGGCTATGCTAGCAGCACCAATATGATAGTCAAGCATTAATTGAGCAAACACAAGAAACGCCGTGAGCTCATTGAAAGCTGAGTAAGTATAAAGGTATGCTCCCCCAACAACTGCCGGAAAGCGAGAAGCTAGCTCAGCATAGCACAGTGCATTGAGCACACAAGATGCTCCTGCTATGATGAAACTAATTGTAACTCCTGTATTGGAAATCAAAGGAATAGTTAACTTCAACATGGTGGTAATCATGAGGTTCTCATCATTGAGGACATAATTGAAAGGTAAAACAGAATGTAGAAGAGTAAGCATTAACTTCTTCAAGAATATTTATAAAATTTAGAAATATGGCACCACGGTCAAACTTCAAAGTTCAAACTTTAACCTCTTTTCGACTATTGTCATGATCTTTTAGTAGTATAACCATGAATGACCATAAGTATTGATTTTAGCACCTCCAAATCTTATCTGAGAAACGAAAATGAGCGATTATACCTACAAGCACACAGTGTCCCCTACCTAGATATTGAATATCAAAAGCAAAAAGAAGTTCTGTTCAAATGAAAAAACAACAAAGCGCAGAACTCATTGAACTTTAACACTGACCAGGACCAGCATCCCGAGCAACGGTGCCGGTGACGACGAATATACCGGCCCCAATAGATGCGCCAATGCCGAGTAAAATCAAATCGAAGACCCCCAGCCGCCGGACGAGACCGTCGCGAGAGCTAGTAACGACGGAGGCGTCGAAATCCCGCGACAGGGGTTTCGATCGAAGAGCCGACGAGCAGAAGCGAGAGAAGAAAGATGATGGCGACGACGTCATCGCTTAGCTCAGCTGAGATGACAGAGTGAGAGAGGGAGATGATTTGTTGGTTGGTGTATAACTGTATATATACGAGTTTGGAAAGGTACAAGTATTCATGCATGAAGTTCTAGTGGGCACTGGTCAAAGCAACGGTCAAAGTGACTGCTTTGTGATATTGTTCTACGACTCAAGAACTAATATTTATGAAGTTGAAGGCTGCGTTTGTAAATGAGTGTTTCTTCATGTTAATTGAGTTTGAGTTAAAGTTGGTTTATATTATAAAATGTGGTAAAGATGATTTGATGTGTGTTAGAAATAATTAAAAAAATATTGATTTATTAAAGGAAAAACATAATTAGTGTGTCTTCGAAAAAAGTAATTGATGAAGGATAATTTAGATATTGACTAAATATTATGTAACTGCCCTTACCCCCTATATAAAAGAAAATCTGATGAATAAGAGAACCCTAATTATTCCGTGTTTCTTTCTTCTTTATTTTCTATTTATTTATATTTCTCATGCAACACGTTATCAGCACGATTTTCTAACCATTAAAAAGAAACGTCAGACTTCTTCTTCGGATACTGAACAACGGCATTTGTCCAATCCCCGCCATGCATATCCGAAGAAAATCAGACGGTGATATCACCAAACCTACTCAAGGTAATTGTTCGATTTTTTTAACTAAGTGAATTTAATGAATTTATGGTTCGCTTGGTTGGGAGGGTGTTGGGAGGGTTTAGAGGTAGGGAATGAGAATGAATGACGCTCATTCCCATTTATGTACTTGATACATAATGAATAAATTAATCAATATCCAATTTTATTATCATTGTCATTAATGAGTTTCAACCACGCGGACCCTTAATGCATGTTGGATGATCACTGTGACGTGTAGATTATTGTTCATGGTTTTTTTATAATTTCATACACTGATCATAAGAAAAATTGGGCAAATACCCCTAATCAAGAACCCTGCAGTGTCTCTCTCTCTATATATAACTAGTACTATTCCCGTGCGATGCACGGAAGTTTATTTAAAAAGTAATGATTTTAATAAAACTAAATATGATATAGTCTAATATTTAAATATGTGATCGTTTTACCCTAATAAAATGTTTTTTTAAATGTAGAATAAATTATAAATAAAATTATAAGTAATGTGAATAAGTTTCTCGCATGTTATACATGAATTTAATATAACTCACTTTATATATAGGTATATTATATATGTCTATATATATAAATCAATATTAAGATAAATATCTTTTTCAAAATGTTCATTTCTTATCTTTGAAATCCAAACACACATTTAGTGTGTCTATTACATTCTCCACCTATATGAATTATAGCTTAATTAATTATGAATGTTAAAACAAACATAAATATTTAACTATCAACTCATATTATTAAATAAAATAAACTGAATAATGTTATAAGTAAATTATTTTTCTTTCATTTTTTCTATTCTACTTTAAATATTTAAATTTATCTAAATAAAAATTTAAATTCTAATTATAACTATTGACTTTTAAAAAATCTTAGTTGCAAGTTTTAATACCTTACTTGGTATTTTAGATATACAAAGAATAATAAAATAAAAAATTAACAAAATAAGATTCAAAAGTTATTCAATAGTTGGAATAACAAAATAAAACATCTTTTGTTTTTTTTGAATAGTTCGAATGACAAAATAAAACATATGAGTTCTTCAATATTTCTTAATACTTTCATATATATGTTGAGAAGTTTCAATTAAATTATACGTTTATATTGTAAATAGTAGATTCATCTTTATACGTTTATATTGTAAATAGTAGATTCATCTAAAGATACACATTGATTAATGTAAAAAAAATTGCTTAGGTTGCAAAATGTGAAAAAAAAGAAAAAGAAAGAAAAAAAAAGAGAGGATATAATTGAGATTGGTTAATGTTACCAAGTATTGTTTAGGTTGCAAAGTCTAAAAAATATATATAGTTTACGTTGGTTAATTTTGCTTATTTAAAAGAAGTTTAGTTGCAACTTGCATAATAGCATGGTTTAGGTTGCAAAGTGTAATTATTTATAGAAAAGTAACATTAATATATGCAAAATATAAAAAAGTAATATTTTTTTTAAGATTAATTACCATATATAAAGTTATATATATGAGCGAAAGTCATAGTCTTGTGATTTATCAACAAAAATAATTATTATAACAAATAAACATTAGCAAATTTAATAATTTAATAAGATGATTATAAGTCAAATATAAACTATCGCTTTTAATTCGATATAGTATGTGTTCAACTGTATATACAATGATTTTTCTCTCAATGTAATAAATGAAGAAAACTTAAGATAATTCAAGTCAAATAAATCAAACTGATTAGTTGTCGTTATAATGAAATAATCAAGTAATATAATTTGTAAAGAGAATTATTTGAATGATTTTTCATTTTGTTCCGAATCAATGCTATATTTGTTTTGCAACCTACAATAAATATTGAAATCTTACTCAATGCTATATTTGTTTTAATATATATACACATATGAATGTCAAATCGAATATCGTCAAAAGATGATTAATTTGATATAGTATACATAATAAATATATGAGAAATGAAAAAACATATTTGCCACCTTAGAAAGTAAAATTAATTTTGATTCTTACCAAATGTGACAACAACTTATCAATCACAGTCTGAAATTTTAGGCTGGAAAGTGCTACTTACAGAAGTGACCCTACCGTGTCTTATATGTATAAATATATATATATATATATATATATAGATTTTTAATTTATAAAATAATTTTTAAATTCTAACTATAAATAATTTAAAATATCCATGAAATATATAATAAATGGAACAATGCTATTTTATTTGGGTAGTTCATATGTAATGTAAAGTTTAATATTGTTTTTCTTTATGTCCTTACTTTTATTTTATATTTTTTTAATTTATCTAAAAAACTTTCAAATTCTAATTATAATTTTTTGCAACTTTTGAGATTTCATTTGGTGATTTCAAATACACTTAAATAATTTTATTTAAGAAATTCTTATTTTAACAAAATAAAATTCAAAAGTTCTTTAATAATTCAAATAACAAATTAAAGTTTATGAGCTCTTCAAAATATTTGGATATTTCCGTATTTTATATGGTATTGTAAATTATTTATATAAATGTTATATTTTTCTTACAAATAATTTATTTATTTGAAGATAAAAATTGATTAATGCGGAAAAAGCTATTTAGATTGTTAAGAGTAAAAAAGACAGTTGATGTTGATTAGTGCGACAAAGTATTATTTAGCTTACAAAGTTTAAACAGATATAATTGAATATTAGAAAAAGTAAAAAAAATAAAAAGATTGCAAAAATTAACAAATTTTGTAATTTAGGCTGCAGAGAATACATTTCCTTAAAAGAGTAATCTTAACAAAATACACATTATTAAAAATATAAATAGGTAATTAAAAATAATTATAAAAAAATACTCATGATTTTTTTAAAGAAATCATTTTACTAATTTTAGTTGCAACTAAAACCAAAATATTATAGGTCAAGTTACAATGACCATCAATTATAACACAAAAATTAACAAACAAACAATCCGTTTATTCAAATCAAATATCCCATTATAATGTATGTGATATGAATGTCAAATCGAAGCTCGTGAAAAGATGAATAATTTGGTATATTATGCATAAAAATCGGATTTAAGATGAAAAAATTATTTGTATTTAAAAATAAATAAAAGAAAGTTATGAACATACCAAAAATAGGAAAAGTTACTAATTATAGTCTAAAATTTTTGGAGGGAAAACTAAAATGACACTAATACCCTCCATTTTACTTTTATATATATAGATGTAGAGAAAATAAATTAGATTCCTCTTCTTGTTATTGTATAAACATCATCATTATATATATATATAAAAAAGAAAAGAAATCGAGAATAGATTTGTTGGGACAGATTCGAGGATATAGCAGAATTCGATGGAACAGATGTCGTTTTTTGGTTATTTTAAAATCATTGGCAGCACTCTATGAATTGGCACATTCTTTAATAATCCGGAATTATAGATCTTACTTTTGTATCTAATTTAGTTGTTAGCACATAACCTTACATATTGATTGTTTTTTGGTCTAAGGGATTCAAAATCATTATGAGAGATTACTGCCCTTATGCTAATTATTTTGAATATTGAATAAAAGTGCATTTTTAAGATCTCATATGTATAAGTGTTTCAATCCATATACATTATATGTGCATATGACTTTATCAATTTTAGCAATTATGGAATTCACACGATTTGAATGATTCTCATAAGACGACTTTTGTTTTATCTGATTTGATACTTTCTTATGGAATTAAAAGTTATTAGTCCACTTATTATGCTATGTGAGGTTCTTGAAACTAGAATTTTAATTAAGTTTATGTGGTTGATACTTTTAGAAATTGAGTATTCCTCTGATTATGTTATTGTTAAGTATGATGAAATGTGAATTTTCATGATAAGAAAAATCCATGGGCTATACCAAATTAGTGCAAATAAGTGTGATAAAGTATTTTCACAAAGTACGAAAAAGTTGTTATATATGGTCCCAAAATCTAATTCATAATAAATTGACAAAACCAACTCATCCTAAATTTGCGATATTAGACTCAAAAGCAATTGAGTACCGCTACTGACTTCTTTTATGTTGAAACTACTTCAATGGAAATAGCTACTTCAATCATATCATCCATCGATCCCTAAGGACAAAGAATCGTCCAACAAACTCAAAGTCTATGCTCTAATGAAACTGAGGTAACATAGTAATCCTAACTCACTTTGAAAGTATTCGTTAGTTAAAGGATAACTCAATGCACTGTGGGTTGCCATATTTTTTTTTTCTTTTTTGGAATAATAGATAACTCTCTACATTCAAAATTAATCATTTGTGGAAAGAAACCCACTTACCAGACTACAAAATGGTCAATGAATTTAATAACGACATGTTTTGTCTGAAAACAAAACTCTCTTTATGTGTAAAGAAATCATAGAAGATGATATGATACATAAAATCTATTTACTTTCCTACTCCAAATGCTTATACTAGCGAACCCGTATAGACTAGAGTATGAAATAAAAGAATTAGGATATTCAATTAGCTAATCAACCAGTGCAAGTAGTTGAGAGACATGGTCAGTTTCTTCTAAAAAAAAATAACACCAAGCGCGCTGGGATAAAGAAAATTCCATAGTCTAACTATGGTGAACTAAATACAGAAAATAACTCCTAAAGTAAAGGGAATGAATGTGTCTGTCTCTACAATTGTGGTAATGATACACCACAAAGTAAGGGACGTAGAAGCCCTGGAGGCCTTCTGATTTGCCTACCCCAAATGGACAAGGTGGTTATGGAAATAATATACAAAAGACACCTCAGAACCCTCTAAAACAAAAGGGATAGAGTTGGTAATGAACTTTTAAATAAGTATGAAAATATTATACTTTTGTATAAAAACTGCTAGAGCAATTAACTATAAGAGATACAGGAAGTCCAAAGAACAGAGACTCACTGCATCGCTGCATAAGGGCCATCATTGAATCACAAGTACTAAAAGGGCGAAGAATCGTCGAATTTTCTAGATGCCTAATGACATAACAATTATAGTTACAAGACGCTCTATATGCACCAAGAGCTACTAAAATATTGTTAAGTAAAAGATACTCGTATCAAAGATTATCATTTAGAAACTACCCGTGAGAATGAAATTGAATATATTATGATACCTCTAATGAATATGAAAGGAAACACATCATATAGAAATTAATGAGTCAATATAGTAGCATGTACTCTGCTACTATGATGATCTTTGGATCAAATATCGTCACCCAAAATGGGTCTTGGGACACGAAACTATCACCCACAATGGACTTTGGAACACATATTTATATGTTAATAGACTTATATGTTGTTACCAAGACGAACTTTGGGACATTCACTTATACAGGCTTTGGTACAATGACTTTAGACATCATAGTCATAACACGATATCTGTATTTAAGAAATTATATGGACATTTTTTCTTCCGAGTGAAATACAAAAGGGATGTAAATCTGATACAGTGTACAGTGTCAGTGTTAATTTTATTATAGCACAGTCAATGCTTTCTAAAGTATTAAAAGCACGACCAACATCCCACGCTGCCTCATTAACTATTTTAGGGTACATCACTCATTCTGCCAAGCCTACTATTTAGCAATAGGTAGGATCGAGACCTTCCTATGCCAGATATATAAGCAAGACATTCCATTCTCACAAAAGAATACAATATAATATATGTGGACCTTTCAAACCAGAAAGCGGGCCATTAAAGTATCTATGGATCTAGTAAATGCATTGACACACTCATTGACTATCATATTCTTGTTCACAATAAATGTTGCATTTAAGAAATTCCTAGAAAAGATTGTATAAGGGTTCACCACCCACACTCCATAAAGTCTACAAAACTTGTTAACATAAAAAAGTTTCCATCAAAAGGATTTTATGATTATTGCATATCAATCAGGATCAATGTAGAGCATCATTTAATCCATGTGCATACACAAAAATGGTCTCACATATGCCGCCATCAAAAGGATATAAATGGAGGATTAGGCATTGAAATGCGTACTAAAATGCCTATCAGATATGGGGTTAATGTAATATCGTTGTAACTTTACTTTATTTGTCTCAGAACCACTACTAACCAATAATTTATGCGTACCAGTTGGTAACTGGATTTAGCATGATATTTTTTACATTTACATATATTTAGTTATGCAGTATATGTGCCTATTGCGCCCCCACAGCGCACCGAAATGGGTCTTTAAAGACAATTAAGTATTTATGTTGGATATGGATTCCTAACTATTACCCGCTATTTGGAACCTTTAACAGACGAGATTTTTTTTCCGCAAGATTGATGGATTGTCACTTTAAGGAGACAGTCTTCCCGTCGTTAGGGGGAGATAAGAAAAAGAATTTTCTAAGGAAAAGACATAAGTGTTTCCTAGTATGTCTCATTAGGATCCCCACACTTCATAATTTAAAGTGAAGTAAAACGAATTATCGATCTTCAAAGTATGGAAGATTTGATTGTTGATGCATTTGCTAAAATCGCTAAAGTGACAAGATCATATATACTAGCTGTAAATGTACCTGTAAGGTTAAAAGTCCCCAGTAAGGGGCACAACACCACAGATAAAGGTGTTGCAACCATACTTAGTGAAGGTGTGGTTGATGCCGTGGCTCCCAAAAGGAAATAGAGAATGCCACGTGGTTCGATAAACACCTGCCCAAGGAAGGTGACAGGTATGATACAATTCGAATCATCAATAAAAAGAACTACTTTCAAATTATCTCTGATTAATTATATCCGTGAATCATCACTAGAGGACGCTCCGAAGGTTAATATGATTCTAGAGATAATGAGAGTGCATGTGAGTTAATTGAAAAATCTTTCACATGCATTGATGATGTATACATTGTTGCTCAATGAATGATAGAGCACAATAATATCAAACCACGCTCTATTGTAAGATATCAACAAAGAGCACATTGACCTATACAGAATTAATCCAGGTAGAACTTGAATCTATGACAAAATATCAGGTATTTGGTTTGGTAGTGCCAGCCTCACCAAGTGTAAAGTCTGTAGGACATAAAATATATTTTGTCAGTAAGCGTAGTGAGAAGAATAAGTCCTGAGATGTAAAACTTAACTTCAAGAACAAAGTTTTCTCACAAAGCCCTGGAATTGACTATGAGGAGACATATTCTCCCGCAATGGACGTCTTAACGTCTTATTCATAAGTTTCCAAAGGATTGGAAATGCAACATATTAATGTGGTTACAACATTTCACTTTGGGGATCTTGTTATTAAGATATGTGAAAGTGTCAGATAGACTTGCATTGTCCAACTCAAGCACCTCTAGACCATAGAGTGTATTTACAATATTAGATTGAAATAAATCTTGACGGAAATGGTATACCCGTCTAAGTGACTACTTGATTAGGAAGGGAAAGAACAAGTAACATTGCCCATATGCATTTATAAAAAAAAAAACGAGTTCTATATTTGCAACTATAGCAGCTTTTGTCGATGTTAAAGACATAATAGATACTCTTAAAGAAATAAGAGATACTGTGATGTATTTGAAATCTAAATTGAGATAAAGGATCATGGGAAAACTCGGTATTATCTATGCCTTGAACTAGAAGACCGAGTTTGTGGAATATTAATTCCTTAGTTTGCATATATCCAAAAGATTATCAGGCGATTTAACATGAATAAAGTGCAATCTGTTAATACTCCTATGATTGATTGATATGTGGACATAAGGAAAGATCCATTTGAATCTAAGGAAAATGACGAAAGAGCTATAGAGAGATGAAATTCCCTACTTAATTTGAATGTCTGCATTATTGTACAAATAGCTCAATGTACTCAATTATGTATCATTTTCTCAATGAACATGTTGGTTATATTTTACTCAGGACATCGCAGTATAGTGGAATGACATCAAAAGGTATTTTGATATCTAAAAGAAACCACTGCCATGAATTTGTTCTTCCCATATTAAAGACATGAGAGATTACAAATGAAATTGTAACCTTAAAGGAAATGTCAAATGCTCTTATATAGAGAGATAAAAGGATTATAAAAGAATATGTAACTCCTAAATAAATGTTGAAGCTACCCCTTACTGCGATATACTAAATACTACTTTGGTTGGTTTAGATGTTGGTTATCTTATTGGCCAATGTAAATGTCAATACCAAATTGGTTATGTATTACAATGAGGAAGACGACGAAATCTTGAAGATCAACCAATCACAACTACTCTAGCTACCTCATCACATTTCTCATGAATGATATCTCAAGAAGTTCATTAACCTATATAGTGAAGTATTAGTGACTTGAGCTATACCAACGAAGAGCGTACCTGAAGTTATGGAGATGAAGTTATTTGAACAAACATATGTCTCATGATTTATGTAAAATTGAGGATGAAGATATTTTCGAAACTCTCTTGATAGATGTACGTATCAAGGGAACGATGTAGACTTCAGGGGGAGTCTCAACAAAGGTGTGTTGCACTCTTTTTTCCTTCGACCAAGGTTTATTTTTTTCACTGGGTTTTGTTACTTGGCAAGATTTTTAACGAGGTAACAAATTATGCACCATGTACCCTTTGACTTGGCACAAGGGAAGTATTAAAGGAAAAACACAATTAATGTGCCTTCGTCAAAAGTAATTGATGAAGGACAATTTAGGTATTCACTAAATATTATGTAACTGTGAAACCCTTGTATTTGACACCCTATATAAGGGAATCTGATGAATAAGAGAACCCTAATTATTCCGTGTCCTTCTTTCTTCTCTATTTTCTGTTTATTTATGTTTCTCCTGCAACATGATTATTAATTAAAATTGTATTTAGAATTGTGTGTGTTTGATAATGTGTTAAAGAGGTAGTTAAGAAATGATTGGTTATTGAATAAATGTGTATTGTGATTGGGTTTGATTGATGATTTGTGTAAGAGGGTTGTGAACAATATATTACCCTAAAGCCATAAACAAACGGTTGTTGGGTTGAGCATAATCCACAACGAATTGACCCAACCCTAAACAAATGCAGTCCTTTTTTTTCCTAACATTAAGCAAGTATTTTTTTAATTTCTAAATATGAGATAGATAAACCCTCATAAATAATATAATAACTTAAAAAATTGAAAATATTAATACACTTAAAATTTTACAAACATCATTAATATATTTAAATAAGTCACTAAAATAAATTTTATAAATTATTTAATTATTTAATCTACTTCTATTATAAAAGTCTGAGTTGTTTCTTACAAAATTTGATTCGCTTATTATATCTTTAATAGATTTTAATTTTTAAAGTATGCATAGTAACTATATCTTCAAAGTTTTATTTATAGGTGGGACTTGTATGCATAAGATGCACAATAGACTTTATTTCATACCCCTTTTATTTAACAAAGGACTTCAAAGTCTCGCTTAAATATGGTTCATTATAATTTTGCGTCCATCGGCACGCGACCCGTGGGTTGCAAATCTTTTTGTTTTTTGTTTTTCTCACACAGCGCAATACTCTATATCCATAAGGCCGCCTTTGTGTTCCTAAAATGGAGAGTGTACCAACGATGAACTCGCATTATTCCACTCGCAATTGTGCGGGTTCTAATCCGTGCAGGCACATTATTTTGTGGTGTTTATATATACTAGCAATGAGCACGTGCGTTGCACGTGGACTCATTTTTTTATAACTATTACTTTTTTAAAATATTAAAATTAATTTGAACGCGGAATGACACTCTCAACATCTCACTCCTTTTCACTTTCTCTTTTAGTCTCTTAATTTGTGAGCATAATCATGAACTTTATATGTGGAGACATGCATGCATAGTATTATCTTTGATTTCATTATTTTTATTATTTGTGTACTACGATAATTAGAGTTCAGACTTAATGAAATTTCATTTGTTTGTTAAATGTCGTAGGATAATGTGTGAAAAAAGTTGATGACTACGTAAATTTAAGTTTTTTTAAAAAATGACTAAAGAAAAAAAAAGATGTAAAATATGATAAGATTAAGTGATGAAAATAAATACTAAATACAAAAGAAAATTTGATAGTTGAAGTACTTATTTGTATCAGTTTCAAAATCGTTGTTTCGTTGGTTTTTTTTTTTTTTTTTTTTTTTTTTTTTTTTTTTTGTGAAACTTCTTGCTTTATAGAAAAAATATATTACGGAATAAAGTTGTTTGTAGATCGATTGTTTATAAAATGATATTGTAGTGATATGTTTTAAAATTGTTGTTTGGTGCGATAAACCGTGTTTTGTACTGGCAATTTTAGTTATGAACCATAGAGTTTAATGTAATTTAAAAAATAATAAATTATAATTAAAGGAATATAATTAAGTAATGTTTTCACAGTTTTGTTTCACGCAAAACATAAGAAAAAACAAACTAAGATAAGTCTAAATTTAAAACTCAAAGTCACGATAGAAGGGTGTAAAAATGCAAAACTAAATTAAAATAATAAACTCAAAAGTCAGGATAGACGAGCATAAAAAATGATGGGCTTTGGCGTAGAAATTAGACCTTCTCTTTCTTAATCTTTTTGGGAACTATCTTAGTATTCGTTTTTTTTTTTTTTTAATTTTGGTAATGCATTGGGTAATTGCCACTTCATCATCACTTTATCTGAAGTGCAATCTTCATAAATCTTCCTTTTAATTTTTCGTTTGACTTTTCCTTGTTCTCTTATTGCTTCTTTTTTCAGCGGTGAACTGTCTTCGGCTTTTCTTTTCCCACCCTTTTGTTTTTGTTTTCATTCATGTTGTTTTCTTCTTTTTCTCTCATTATTTCTTTCTTCGTTGGTGAATTGCATTAGCTTTTCTTTTCTTTCCTTTTTTTTAACTGGACTTTCTTGTGGTGCTTTATTGGTTGAAGTTTTTCCCTGTATTTCAATCTTGTTTCTTTGTTCCTCTTCTTGCTTATGTGATATCTCTTTTGCTGTCTTCTTTTTTCTTGGTTCTTTTTTCGTGGTTGTGACGGTTGTCTGCTCTTGATTGCGTCTCTTCTTGTTCTTCGGTTTCATTATTTCTATTTTCTCGGTAATTGCACACAATCTTCCTTGTTCATCATTTGTTTTCTCGTTCAATGGTATGAGAAAACGAATCTCTTTGTGTGCTTGATGTTAGCTGTGTGTAGTAGTTGAAATCATTATGTACCTGTAAATCATTTATAATTTAAATTATTTTTATTTCGAGCTCTTGGGTTTGTGATCATGCTTTCGGAATTTATAATTATAAGTGTATTTTTTTTCTTAGCATTGATGCGATATATTCTTGGACCGAGCATTTGACATGCGTAGCTGCTATGTTGCCAAAAATTATAATCTTATTGAATGGCTTTTAAATTCACTATGTACCTGTCCAATTTTATAATAGGTAGGGTAAGTGATCATTTACCCATTGTGGTAACTTTCATATTTGTATGAGTTACACTGAAAACAAAAGAGTGTGAGGTTAAACAAACGATTTTATCTATAAATATATCTTGAATTCTGTATTTTTATGTTTGCAAAATTTAGAATGTGTTGTCTTGGTTTAGCTTCAATGGATTTTCCCACACACTTTTTGCAAACAACCTTTTCATCTTCCTTGTAGGTTCCTCTATTACATCTGTCACATGCTTCATAACATATCTTTATAATATTCTCCACAGTGTCTACTATTCCGTTAAAACAACAATAGATTCCCAAGTACATTGATAACAAATATTTTTTTAATTGAAATATAATATAATATATGCTCTAAATTATTTGTATATTGAACTTACCTCTGTCAATGTCTCTCTATTTTCTATGATATCTTTAAGAGTCACTTTATGAGCATTTATCATTGTTTGATTCGTAGTCATCTTAAATATCTTAATTGAATCTTGTATTATGTTTGACCTGCATATATTATTTTTAATGTGTCAGAAAAATAACTTTCCATCATCTTACTTGGGTTTCTAGTTTATTACTTACCATCGGCAAATGTGCTCCATCAGAATTTGGGTTTATCTGTAGGACGCTTTGCCGTTGTAGTTTGTAACTTTAATCCAGTTGTTAAGAAAATAGACTGCAATTAATGCATTTCGTTTTGCGTTTTCTTTTAACACTTCCCACCATAAAAGTTTTACGTTTATTTTCTTTTTTGATGACATATAAAATATTTATGTGGACATATATTATTATGTTTTTCAAGAATTTTGTTAGATAAGAATGACGAAGATTAATTGAAAAGAGTTCGAGGAAGATTTTACTTACTATGTGTCCATGATGGTTATTTCCCTCAAGGTTAATTCTTGTGTCCCTTAGTATTTTTTACTATTTTGTTATCCACATTTGCAAGCATTCCACAAAAATCTGGTATATTCAAAATATATCTTTGTTATTTTTATTCTCAAATTAAGTCGTATTTATATAGAGACTTAGGGTTTCAGTATTTTATTAAATCATTTTTTGTCTCCAAGCTTGGTCTCGAGGTAAAAAGAAAAAGATTTTAGCACCTTTTTTTGTCGTCAATAATAACCTTAAATAGTACCTTTCACCTTCAGATATATTTTGAGCACTTATACATCTAATCACTTCTCCTTTGTTCCTTTGTTTCTAACGCTTGTCTTTTTGTCCCAGACATAATGCTCTAGAAATTCCTTGTAACAATATTTCTCGCATCTCTATTTTTAGCACACATGGAAAAGAACTTCGTGAGCATTGTTTTTAAATAATAGTGAACATCCACTATTTTCTGCAAATTTTGATTATTCCAATAGGTGATATATTATTGGTTAGCTAGATAAAGTTGCAATGTTACAACTGCTGAGTATATTTCATTTAAATTAAATTAAAAAATTCCACCTAGCTTCTTGAGTAGAAACCCATTGTGCATATGAATATGGTTCAATTTTGTGTATGGTGGTATTGTCATCATTTTGTGCCACATTAATCGCCACTTTATCATGACCTATATAGATGTACTTGTACAAATACTTCACAGCTTTTGCTCCAGAACATATTTCTACATTGATATGACCATTATATCTAGAGAATAAATATGGTTTGTAAGGAACTACCCAGTGGTTATCTAATTGTGCATTATCTTTAACCACAGATGATTTTTTTAGATTTTTTCCTCCACATGGTCCGTACATCATATGTTTCTTTACCATCTCATATAGTTCATGATACTTTCCTAGATCAGGAGTTTATGCACAAATATACTTATAAAACTAATCGACATTATTTATCGGCTTCAAAATAATAAGCATGTGTGGCAATCCCTTTTTTTAAAATTCGACAACGTGAACATGTGGTACTACTTTTCACATATCTCTTTTTTGAATAGTTGATCTTTCAAATCATGCAATTTGTCCGAAAAACTCTTACAATTAAATCTGGACGATCTTGTGGTTCGCTGGCCATCATCTAAATTTTCTTGAATTTCCTTACAATCATGATTGCAAGTCATTGTGATAAACATACCTGGTTTTCCAAATCTATGAACTCATGTCAATGCGTCTAGATATTTGACTCACATATCCCTTAGACCACATATAAATGATTGTTGAAGAATGATTCTCTTTTTAACTCCATCGCCTCTAGTTTCTTCTTTGAAGACAATGTTCATGATTCCTTAATATAATTCTACTCCCAAATTTGTTTGATTATATCAGAAAAAATTTAACCTTGTTGTCTCCAACTTTATATAATTATCAACTGTATATTGTTGCAATAATCGTCCAGCTAATAAAGGCGTGAATCGCCTTTAATTTCAAATATGAAGCCAATAACAACTATATTCTCTACATGAAATTTTCTTATCACTTCCTTTATCAACATCTGTTTTAAAAAATAATAAAGATAAAATTAGAAAATAAGTAATATATCAAATAGATTGTGTAACATAAATAACGTTATTTAGTTAATTATGTGGTTGATATTGATATAGAAATTAGTTATCATTAAAATAATAAAATAACCTTTTGATATGAATATATTTGCCTCTTCTTTTGTTCTTCAAAACATTATTTTTGTATTATTCTGCGGAATTCAAATTTGCATATTTCCTCTTCCGGACATCAAGCTCCTTCGTCTTTTTTATTCTTCATCTATGGGCAATTTGATTATGTAATAATTGTAGTATCTAAATTTGACATTATAAATTTTGCTAAATTAAAATTACCTGAAGTCTGTTGCACAATTGTCGATTGATATACCAACTGGAATGAAATAAATCAATATAATTAGTAACAAAAAGAAAAAAAATATATAAAACTTATATTTAAGAGGACATCACAATAATTTATTAGTTAGTGTGGTTGACTCAACCCTCTTTTCATTGAAAAACAACACAATATATAAGTTCAGTTTCTAGGATTTAATCGTAAAAAGTGAACTTGTATTGAACTGAGTGGAAAAGAAACATTATCACATTTTCTATATTCTCTGCCAATTTTTTGAACTTCGGTTCTCCACTAATTTCTTCGATTTTGGATTATGCTTCTCTACATTTTCTACTAATTTCTCTACCTTCGGATCTCCGTTAATTTTTTCAAATTCGGATTATGCAAGCTTTGACCAATGATTGTTAGGCTAAGTGTATTAAATAGGTTTATAAATTAGGTAGTTTAATGATTTAATATGATTAGGAAAGAGATAGTTTGGATAAGTGAGTTTCTGTTGGATATATTGATATTAAATAGAATTAAAAATTAGGTAGTTTAGATTGTTGGATTTATGTTGGATAAATGATATTTAATGATATTTTCATTATTTAATAAAAAGATTAAAAAAATATTTTATTTTGGTAAGTTCCCATTTATTTGATTATTCTGGGTTTATTCGATTTTGAATTAATATTAGGAACCTACCTGCCTACTTTTTGTGCGTGCGTGTGTGATTTCCTCAAAGATTCAGTTTTAATAAGGTATTACATTCTACTTTGTGATTAGAGGTGTAAATGAGATATTAATTTTTTTTATAAAGCAAATGTTAGTTTTGAAAATGATGTTAAATTTATCGTACGGCAAGCTACACATGTGTCTTTGTTCTTATATAAGATTCAATTTTGATAAGAATGTTTGCTATCACGGTTCTTCATATGTTAATGTTTGTATAAGATAAGATTTATCACAACAAATTTGCTCACTATTTCTTTTTCTCATTAAAATATTTTAGGCTTTTCATTCTTCTAATATGAGCTAACTTAAATAAATAGTGTTAAGAAAAGACAATATTTTTTATTTTTTCTATATCTATATACCTTTTTCCTCTTCGTATTATATTAAAATAATTTTAATATATAGTCACATTATATGCAAGCATAAGAGCTTAAATTATGTTTATTTTTTAATGGTTAACTAAATAAATTTAACATGTAAAAATGAAAATTGTAGCACAATATCTAACTGTCAATAGTAAAAACGTAAAGTTTTAAGATTATGCCATAAAATTTATCTTTATTTTTTTTAAAAAAAATTGACAGTGTGAATATTATAATGTGGTAGTTTAGATAAGATTGAAAAATATATAAATTTGATTGTTTTATAATATCTTAATGTAATATTATCTAGTACAATTGCTTAAAATAAATGCAAAGAACATATCACTGAAAAACTCGATAAATATGTTTTAATATGATATTAATTTCATTTCAAAATGCAATGTATTTGAAAGTTTAAATATGTAGTTTTTTAGGATGAGTTTGAATATAAAAATGACTCTTTTTTATAATCACGTAAGGAAACATAAATTATTTTAAATTACTTAACCACCCTTAAATTTAATACCTATTAAGAATATTATAGGCATCAGAAGAAAAGACGAAACATAAAATAAGACAAAAAAATCCATACTTTTATATGAAACTAATTTTTTATTCCAAAATTCAATGTATTGAAAGTGTAGAAGAAGAATAATTTAAGTATGTATTTTTTTAGGAGGAGTTTGAATTAAATAAGATCTCTTACTTTTCATATACAAGTAATTAAATAATAATATATTTTAAGTTACTTAATACTACTGATGCTTCGTACGGAATATATTTAATTTATTTATAGTGTATGGCCAAAGTATGTGTTTTTAAAATTCAACTATGATCAGAAAACATAAATTATTTTTGGTATACTACATATCTATTCTATTATGGTTAAGAATCCTTAAATTCTATTTAAAAAAAAAAAAGAATTCTTAATATGATTAATGAAAAAGTTATTCAATCTCGCAAGGAAAGATATTTGAGAATGACACTATGATAAATTTTAGCAACACATGTGAAATAATTATTGAAATCTTGATCGGGAGCTTCAACTAATTCATTAAACTAAATTATAAAGTGTAATTTTCATGTTTGTAGATATAATGTCTGAAAGGGATGGTTCTAAAATAATTAATTAATTAGACTTATTTTTTACAAAAAATCATCCAATCACAATTATATACTCTTCTTAAAATAACTTTTAGATCTATTTTAATATGAAACAAATTTTATTTTAAAATTCAAAGTATTAAAAGTGTAAAAGAATAATAATTTAAGTATATAGTTTTTAAGGAGGATTTTGAAATATAAAGGTACTCTTGCTTTTTATAATGAAGTATGAGAAACATAATTTATTTTAAATTACTTTAACTATCCATAAATTTAATACTTAGTAAGGATATTACAGACATCATGAGAAACGACGAAACGAAATAACAGGACGAAAAATCCATATTTTTATATTAATACTAATACTAATTAGCAATAATAAATAGATAGATATAGATATAGATATAGATATGTTGGATATATTGAAATATTTTATTATTTGATAAAATTACTTAATTATCTTTGATATTTAATATTTTATAGGGACATTATAGTCGTCACAAGAAAAGACGAAACATTCACACTTTTATATTAGTAATATATATATATATATATATATATATATATATATATATATCATTGAGATAACATAAAATGTATTTCAAATATAATAATTATTAATGGTGTAACAGTAAACATTTTCTTGTGCTAGTCTAAGGTGATGGGTTCAATTCCTATTGCTTACAAATTTTAGTATTTATACTTTTATCAATTATCTTTTTTTCCTTTATATTTACATTTTAATTTATTATATATGACTGGAGTATTAAATAGTTTTCATTTAATTTAATTTAATAATAAAAAATAAATTGACAATTTGTATAATTCTATTTTTTTAGTTTGCATTTCTTTTATTATTTCCTTTTTTTTCCCATTTTTCTATTTAAAATCTTTATATATTATATTTTATTAATTATTTTCTTTATATAATGATCAATAAAATTAATAATAACAATTAGTAAATAAATATTTTTTATTTAATAATAAAACTAAATTTATAATTTATTATAATCTTTTAATTACTTCCTTCTTTTTTCTTTTTTTTTTGAGAAACCATCAGTGTGATGGGGGGATTAGGCAAATCCCCAACTTGTATATAAACTCATTCTGGAAATTTACAAGGGTATTAAGAACTGCTATTACAAGTGGGAAGATTCACCTAAATTTGAAATTGGGTAAACCCAAGGCATCAACAGAAATGTAACCCCTAAGTCTATTACATTTCTCACTTTCAAAGAATTAAAAATCGCTCTCTTCTTGAATCGCTTTGTTTGCCAAATAATCTGCTGCCTTGTTACCTTCCCTATGGATATGAGAAACACGCAATAACATATCATCAACAAGTTTCAGGAATTTTGCATATAGCTGTTGATGCTTCCAGCCGCCAAGCGCATCATTTTTTAGCAAATAGAGCACAACAAGGGAATCCACTTCTAACCAAGCCTTACAATGCCCAACTTTTTGCAAAGAGTGAGGCCTTCGATAATAGTAGTTAGTTCAACAGTTATATTATCAGAAATATGCAAAAATTTCCAGAATCCAGCCACAAATATGCTATTTTGATCACGTACCAGACCACCTGAACCAACAGTTCCAGGATTGCCTTTGCTAGCCCCATCAGTGTTCAATTTAAAGAACTCATCATTTGGGGGGAGCCATTTTACTAAAACCGGTGTTTTCCCACTTTTAATTCTCATAGGAATCTGCCAAATTGCTACAAGAAACCAGCTGCCACTCCAAAATCCAACAGGCAGTAAGATTACAATAGACGCAAGTCTAAGCTTGTCAACCACCATTCGTTGAATTTGGGTAGCAGGTAGGATCTTGTTATGAAATTTGGCCATGTTACGAGCATACCAGATGTACCAAAAGATCAGAAAAGGTAAAGAGCTTCTGATATGATCATTGCCACGATTTTGAGCAAACCAGATGTCAAGAAGGCTTTGAACAAAGCAATTGGGATGTATGACAATCTGGAAAAAGGAAGCAAAATAGTTCCAGACTGATATTGAGTATTGACAGTGTATCAAAGTGTGTTTGGTCTCTTCACAAGCCCTAGCGCACAAGGGGCAAATTGATACGACCTCAAATCATTTTTTCTTCAGGTTGTCATCAAGGGATTGATCAACCTCCAATAAATATAGAATAGGTTTTCAAAATGGATTTAGGCCACATCATTGAATGCCAAGCCATTAAGGGCTTGCGCATTCTCAGTGCATTCCAAGAGGAAGAAAAAGTGAAGAGACCATTTGATGTAAGCTTCCAAACAGGCTTGTCAGAGTATTTACTATTAATAGAGTAAGTTGTATGTTACCAATTATATGCTTCGGCAGTAAGCTAGCCAACTTACTCAAATTCCATCCACCATTTTCCCAAAAGTCATTAACCTTCTCACTGCAGTAAAAAACATTTACAAATCTGCACAAAGGTGAGTCCGACATCCAATTATCAAACCAAAAAGAGATTTCACCTCTCCTAATTCTCCAATAAATGTTTCCATCAGTAAACTCTTGGACTTTCAAAAGCCTTTTCAAAAAATAAGATTGATTTCTAGCAATATCAGCATTAAAATGATGAGTGTTTTTCAAATATTTTTGCTTTAAAAATTAGCACCAAAGTACATCAGAAGCAGATTCCACCATGAGTGGACAACAAATGCATTAGTTATATCGAAGAGACTTCTCATGCCTAACCCATCCTCTTCCCTTGGAAAACACACTTGCTCCCAAGAAGCCCGGTGTATTTTCCTTGAGTCCGATTTAGATCCCCACAGGAAACTGTTGAAGAACCTATGTATGCTATTCACAACAATTTTTGTGGGTCCTATAATTCTAAGTAGAGCTGACAAAACTGGCCCGGCCCGAAATATAGAGCGGGCTGGGCCAGAATATTAGAGGCTCGAAAAAAATCGGGTTTTTTTTAGGCGGGCCAAGCCCGGCCTGACCCGAAGGCCCGCGGGCCGGCCCGATGAAATTGAATTTTTTTCCCTCACTAATTGAATAAGAAAAATTTAGGAATTAGGTAATATCTTGTGTACTATTTGAAACATGTTTTTCTTTTTTCCTTTTCTAGCAGAGCATAAATGTATCTATTTACCGAGAAATTAAAACAATTGACTTAATACTCTATTTCTTCAGTTTTATTAGCTGAAGATGGAAAATGAATTGGATCCAAGCATGCTCATTAATTATTATGTGTCGAAAAATGAAAAATTGATTAACATGTAGTATAGTACGTACACAAAAATTAAATAACGTGTGACGTGTAGTATATAACTATATATCATCATCCATTCCTTCTTTTTTTTTTTTATTATTATTATTGTTATATCTGGGGTTTGAGACATGCCTATAGATTAATAGATATCATTCGATATTGCAACGAATAGTAATATATTATCTTCCGATCAAGTTTTTTCTTAAGAGAATTAAACTGAAGTTCGCCTCAATATATAATTCTACTTCATGGTTAAAGTAACAAAAAAAAAAAAAAAAAAAAACTCATTGGTGGGCTTTTTTGGCCAGATGGCCGAGGTCCTCCGCGCCGGGCCTAGCATTTCTAGGCCCGAAATAAATCGGGCCCGGCCCGACCGAATTGCCACCTCTAATTCTAAGGGTGTACAAAGGCATGGATGCTAAAACACTCTTAATAAGCTCAAGCCGGCTGCCCATGCTAAAAAAATAGTTTATCCCACCCAGATAGCTTACACTTAATCTTTTCAAATAATTCTTGAAACAAATCATTCTTCACTCTACCTTTATATAGATGAACACCTAAATATTTAAAAGAGAGTTTTTCTTCTACAAAATTAGACAAATCCAAAATCCTCCCTTTCCTATATCCTAAAGTATCTTTCCCAAAGATAACAGAGCTTTTAGAAAAATTAATGTTCTGCCAGAAGCACCTTCAAAGTAATTAAGGAAGTGCAACAGTTTTTTAAAACACACAATATCAGTAGAGGCAAAAATGACAGTGTCATCTGCAAAGGATAGAGAAGGTATTAACAGACCTTTCTTATAGTACCTTAGACCCGGATAAAGCTCATATAACTCCAGCAAACCATTGGTCAAAAGATTGGAAAATAAAGCAAATAGGCTGGGGATAGGGGATCCCCCTGCCGTATACCCCTGTTAGACTTAAAGAAACCAGTTAGAGCACCATTGATCAAGAGAGAAAACCAAGAATTTCAATGCATATGTCACAAACAGTCTAGGAAAGCCAAGCAATGTAAGCACTTTGTAAAGGACCCCCCCACTCAATTCTATCATATGCTTTATGTAGATCAACCTTAAGGATTATTCTACCATTTTTGGTTTTCACATTGAGATCATTAACCATTTTTTGGGCAAGTATTATGTTATCAGCTATATTCCTTGAAGGAACAAAACCACTTTGTAAAGGAGGCACTAATGTGGGAAGGAGCTTGGACAACCTATTATTGACCATTTTAGTAAAGACTTTATTAATGACATTACACAAGCTAATGGGTAGGGTGCTCTTTTTTGGGAATAAGAGAGATTGAAGTGCAAGTGAAACTCCTGGGCATAGGTATACCCAAACAAAATTCCTTTGCAGCTTCAAATAAATCAGTTTTAACAATTTCCCAGCAGGTTTGAAGAAAATATGCTGAAAAACCATCCGGACCTGCCATACTATGCTTATCCATATCAAACACCACCTCATGAACCACACTGATCTCAGGGCTAGCAATTAGGTTGCTGGCTTCAGCTTGGCTTATGAGAGGTTTGATAGTACTAAAAATAGGGCTTTCCAGATTACAATCCTCAAATGAAAATATTTTCTCAAAAAATTCACAAGCTGATGAAGCTATAATCTGAGGATCAGTGATCATAAACAAAGGAAGCAAAAAAACTACAACCAAGTACCCCATTATAAACAACAACATCAATTAATTGATCAGAAGCAAACAGTAAATCCACTCTAATTAAATCTTTCCAAAGTATCCAGATTTTAGCGTTTTTATTCAATGCTGAAAACCTAAAGACTGGATAAAAAACAAATCAGGATTATCAGACTTGGTTTCCAATATAGCCAAAATATCAGGTTTTTTCCTTTTAACAAGCTGTTTCAAATAAGTTTGAGATTTCTTATTATTAATACCTCTTACATTCCATGTAATAACTATCATTTCTTGGAAGCAGAGTGATTACCTTTGGTGAATATAGTACCTCTTCTTGTGTGCATCACTAAGGGACCTGAGTTTTTACCTTTCATGTTTCTCAATCTCTTCATTTCTCCCAGTTTCTTCTTTTCAATATGCCAATCACCATCCCAAGCATCGTCCTCCAGCTTGTCCTCCATCAACTCATGCAAAGGGGACATGTGAGAAACATGGTCAGGATTCATATCAGACTAAAAAATACAATTATCATCAGTAACATTAAGAGCTAACTGGGAAAAGGCATTTTCATGCACTGCAATATGCTCAACAGGGTCAAACCTAATGGATCTTGACCCCTCAGGCCTCCTCACAACATTACTCCAAGTTTGTTTTTCCTGATTTTCACCATTTTGTGAACTACTGTTATTTAAAGGAGGAGTACCAACAACACTTTTTCCTTTGTCCAGGGGAAGATTGTTGGTGTTTTCCTCTCTTTCCAAATCACTAGGGGCAACATCATTACTTCTTTTGTTAGTTTTTTTTTTTTTACTTATTGTACTTTTGATTTACAAGTCATACTGCTTAAGTAAACAAATCATATTCTTTTGTAAAATAGTTTATACTAGGTGGATGACCAAATTATATGTTTTGTCATACCAAGTAATTAAAAAAAGCATGCAGTATTCACTGCTGACTTAGCTGAACAAAAATGAGAGTAATTTGGATTTCATGAAAGAAGTCAAGAACTCAAGTTCGAATATCATGTCATTGTGATTATATTTCTAAAATTTTATTAAGAGATTTTTTGTATAGTATATGAGATTTTTTTGTAGTCATGAAAAATAAATGTACAGTAGTAAACAACAACAAAAATATATTGTAACTATTAAACTTGTACTGCTAGACAACATAATATGTACTATAAGCAAATAGTAAATATACTGTAACCTGGAAAAATAATTATAGAATATTATACAAAGAATAAATAGTTATACTGTAACTAATAAATTTATACTATTATGCAACATAATATATACTATAAACAAATAGTGAATATACTGTAACCTGGAAAATTATAGAGTAACATGCAAATAATAAATAGATATACTATAAATTGTAAACAATGTATTACTAAATGAACTTATATTTTTAAGGAAGCTAATGTATACTATAAGAAAATAATAATTACACTGTAAGAAAAATAAATATACAACAGTATACAACAAAAAATATTACACTGTAGCTAATAAACGTATAATATTAAGCAACATAATATATACTATAAGGGTCCGTTTGCTTAAGACTGGGGAATACTGGGCCAAATCTGACTGAGGGAGTTAATGAGTGTGCTTTATCGGGATTCGATCCTCTAAATCTACTGAGCCAAGAAAGCAAACGGACCCTAAGTATACTGTAAATATACTGTAACCTGGAAAAATAATTATAGATGATTGTCGGAAACTAAATAGCGAGGCATGCGAAGAAATGTCTCCGCAGATCAGGACATTCACACCATCCACCTTCAACAGGTGGATAAACACTTAATCTGAGGCGGAAGCAAGATCCTCCACCGGGACAGCCTCCGGAGCCTCAGAGGGAAAACATGCCCACAATCTGACTTCGATCCTTCAACAAATGATTTCTCAGAATCATAGACGAAACCCTCATCGGAATCATCGAAGAGCACTTCCATAAAAGAACAGAAGATCGAACAGGGAAAGGGGGGTTGGGTAAGAAAGATCTGGTTCAGATCTGAGAGATTTGACATATCTGAAAGAGTTTTAGAAGAGCGGCGAGAGAGATCAGAATTAGGGTTTGGGTGTGGATGAGGGTGTTCTCGAAAGAGTGAGAGGATTCTAGATAGTGGGGGATGTTTTAATTAGTGTTTTAGATTTAGGTTAAGTAGTGACATTTCTGTAAATTAACTAAAGCAGAATTTGATGACTTTTATTTCCATTTATGGGTAGTGCAAAGTTAAGTGGGACGAATAAGGCTAGTATACAAGTTTAACTGGGACGGAGGGAGTACAAGTTATTAAAATGAAGTATTTTGAAATTTCGATTAAACTATGCCTACATTTAGTATAACTATTCAATTTATATTAAACTAGCAATATATATTTTTACATGACAAATTTCTTTATATGAGCATTAAAAAGTAAATATAAAGCGAATTATTATGCTTGTAGGAAACAAGATTATATTTTATATTTTTTTTTTCAATGACTTAGAAGAATGTAATCAATATACATCATAAGTAACATTTGTAAACATTACAACTAGAGAAAATAATACTTGATATATGAATTTTATTGATTTTAAAATGTTACAATAAAGTCACTTATTATATATATAATACAATAATTTTAAGATGAAAAAGATGGGGGAAAAAGCAGTAAAGTTAGTTTATATGTAAAACCAATAGAACATAAATGCATCAGTAGTGATACTGGGTAAATTTTTAAATACTATTGGTCTATACAATGGATCGAATTTTTTTCAAATATATCTATGTGTTGAATATTATATTTAGTACACACTTTACAAATCTACATAAATCTATTCACTAATGTAATACTTTTAATAGGAGATGTAAGTTTAACAGACCAAAGAAAAAAATGTTATGTTAGAAAATTAGAGAGGCAGAAATAAAAAAAATAAGGTTTATAATGATTGGAGTTTAGACTGAGGTATGAAATTTATTGTGTTTAGAAATATTGAAAGGACAAAGGTAAAAATTAGTGAACACGAATAGTTGCACCTAACTTTTTTTAAATACTTGAATCCTAACATTAAAGGAAAGTATTAAATCGATAAAAAATATTATACATATATTATAAGCATATGTAATGATTGATAAATAAATTCACTATGCTATATAAAATTATAGGGTATAATAAAGAAAAAAAAAGAACTATAAAGAAACAACAAACTAAGTTGTTTAGATTTGTGTTAAAAAAACAAACTAAGTTGTACTACGTGAATGATTAAAAAAAAGTACCATGTGAATGAGTATCACATCCTTAAATTAAACCGTGCAAAACAATAAAGACAGCAAAATGTTAATATTATATTAGCTTATGAGTATAGATTAAATACAAATAAATAATTACATTTGAATAACGTGTTGTATAGACGAAATAAAAAATAAAATTGGAGAAATAAAATCAGAATGCATGGTTTAAACATGTATGTATAAGACTTTTAAATAAGTGTGCAATGTGAGAAAATTTGGGAGTACTTCACTATAACTAAACAGGGATGTAATGACATAAAAATATTTAAATCATCTATTATATTTAATAAAGATTGGAGCATGTGCCTCGATTCAAGATTGTGAGAACTATCTATGTAGTCGGTCTTCCATAAAAAGAAACATTATTTATTTTATTACTATGCTATAGTACTAGGATTCTTATTTTAAATGACTTATAATTTTCAAATTTGACGTTGAATTGAGAAAATAATTATGAAAATTGAAACAAGCAATCTTAGATCAATAAATAAATTATACTAAAAAGTGTTATACTTACTAATAATAAAAAAAATAAGAATAAAGTTTTCATAATTGAAGTTGGATGCTGAACCTTGATACTATGTCGTTGAAAGTTTTTCCTCACATTAAAATATGCAAAGAATTTTATATGTAAATGTATGTTGAGATCGAAATTATTTATTAGAGAAATTATAGAGAAAATTCGTTAAGCCTAATATTTTAGGAAAAATTGATGAAAATGTCCCGTAAGTTTGCCCTAATTAAGAAAATATCCTTTAAATTTGACAGTTTTAAAAAATGCCTTTTAACTTACCAAAAATTGATAAAAATGCCCCATGACCGACTTTGACCTGTTACCCATCCGGTCACCGTGAGCTGGTTGTTATGTTCCTACTTGTGTGGCTTCTTTTTCTGACGTGGCTTTGAATATATTTTTTTATTTCTGACTTGACTTAATAAATAAATTTATTAAAAATACATTTAAAACTAAAAAAAAAAAAAAGGGAAAACCCCCCGAACTATATCTTCTTCCCCACCTCCCATCTCCACGCTCACCCCCTGTCTATTTTTTTTCTTCTTCTCCATTCAAAGAACATGGTTCGTATTAGGAGTATTATTGTAATGTATTCTTGTCCCACATTGATTGTATGTATCTTGTATTTCACTTTGTATTCTGATATATTGTAATCAGGGGCGGATCCAAGATTTATAAATAGGGTGGGCTGAGAGGTGAAGTTGCAACTTAAATGGGGTGGGCTTCGTTAAAATTTAGAGTACTAAATAATAAAAATAATAAAAATTATACATTTAAAATTAAGGTTCCAGAAATTTTGCACTGGGCTGGAGCCCGGTACAGGCCGGTACTAGCTCCGCCCCTGATTGTAATCATTATTTTGGAATAAAATAAAGCAAAATATTTCCTATACCTATAGTTCGTGGATCCAGAGCTCAGAAACAACTTGTATGTCCCTGCTCCATTTAAATCTCAGATGCCGAGTAATATTCTTTCGAGCATTATCGTGCGGCGGCGGATGGATAACCGTCAGCTGCCCCGCCGCCGCCGCCGCCCGCCGCCGCCGCCTTGCTGATACATATGTACAGATACATATATATACACACATATACAGATTTGACCCAAATTTACCATTTTCTTTTCTATTGACTTTGAATTATCTAATATAATTGAGATTCCAAGCACTAAACTCATCAAATCTGGATAGGGGTGGGGGAAATCAATGAAAAAGAAAGTCGAATTGTGTATATATATATGTGTGTGTGTGTGTGTATATATATATGTGTATGATGAAGGAGAAGAAGGAGGGGGTTCGGGGGTTAAGGATTTTGGTTGCAGGTGGGGAGCGGTGCAGGGGGGCTGGAGTTTGGGAATAGGTTAGAATATTTTTTAAATTTTTTATAGTAATATTATATATTTTGGTATATATATAAATATATTTATTTATGAAGATTATATTTAATATTTTAAAACTTTATATGAGTAATTTTAGAATTAATTTTTGAATTCTTCTATCTATTTTATAAATTAGATTATAACTTAAAATAATATATTAATTACACATAAGAAAAAAAGTCTCCACATAACCCTTTAATTGCCACATCAGCCTTTGACCGATTGACTTACTTGCTATAGCCGGTCATAGGACATTTTTAACAATACAGGACATTTTTAAAAAGTGTCAAACTTAAAGGATATTTTCTTAATTAGGGCAAACTTACGGAACATTTTTACCAATTTTTCTAATATTTTATGTGTATATAACAAATAATGAACTTATGAGTGTGAGTTGATGATATAATGAGACAAATGAATATGTATTTTTCTTCAAATGCCAGTGATTTGGTGCAAAAATGAAAATCTATACCTTCATTATTACATAGTTTTTCAATCATCGTATAACTTTATTCATGATATGTATTAATGATGCTCGAGTTATTGTATAATGAGAAGTAAACACTAATTAAAATATATTAAAATTTATATATACAATAGAAAAGTTTGTAAGGCTAAATATTTCCACATTAATTATTATAACTTGTTTTGTTAAGACTAAGATTATTTAACTTTGGGAAAATCGATATAAAAATACTCTGTAACTATTACATAATTACAAAACTAACCAGCAACTTTACCGCTTTGTAAAAATGCCTTGTAACTTCTTGATAAAAATGCCCTGTCGCCAGCTGCAGTAGATTGGACAATCGTTCATTTATGAGTTGTCCCTCATTTATTGATGTAACACTAGTTTTTATTTTATTTTATTTTTTTATTTTTTTATTTTTTCTGCTGACTCACTTATTAGGATGGTTGAAAAATTAAAAGTATAGGCCCCTGCCCCCACCCCCTTTTAGGGTGTTTCTGAGAGTATGAACTTTTATGTTTCTCTTTTGTGATTCTTTTAGTTTCTAGCTGATTTAGAATTGTGTTTGTTCAATTGATCAATTTTTTTTTTATTGCATTGAATATCTAAGAAGTGTATCAATATTACAATGATAAATAATTACATTGGGTTTTATTAAAACGATCGGCTAATACCACCACACAAAGTACATTTATTTTACATATAAATTAATTTTTTGATTAGATAATAGTAAAAAGTTGCACCACGTGCGACCCACGTGCTTGTTTCTAGTTTAGAAAAGTAGCCTAGACTTAGGCTGTGTTTGCTTATGGCTGGAGGAGGCTGGATTACTGTAGGCTGGGGGAAATAAAGTGGAAAGAGAAGGTTGAGTTAAATAAATGAGTGTTTAATTTTGTTGGTTGGAGATTAGGTTGTGGTTTGTTTTTAGTGCAAAAAGTGATAAAAATGTAATGTGATATGTTTAAATATATTGCTAGCAACCCCAAAAGAAACACGATTCGATTGACCCAATCCTCAATGGATTGTGATAAGTAAACACACCTTTAGGGTTTTTTTATGTTTTTTTTTTATACTTTTAAAAAGAATCCTTTTTTAATTTAAACAATTCAAGGTTTTGGGAATTTTATAGTTACTTAAATAAATTTATCCAACTTAATTTTTTTTCTGATAGTTGTAGATTTATTTGATTATACTAGATATCCACAAATATGATGCACATGATATAATAATTTATTATATTAATGATGTTGGGGCGTGTTTATTTGTGTCTGTTAGGGTGGTTAGGACAATTTAATGCCTCATTGTCCTTGGTTAACTACCTAGGTCACGTTCAACTGATCCATCTCTTGGCTCAGTTCAATTATCTGAATAACCTATTGTAGCAAATCCTGGAATCTGGCCTGGGGTGTGTAACATGATATTCCTGCCTGTCTTGCTTTTTTTCCTTTCATTGTTCGGGGGCAAACAATAACTCATGTTTGGGAGTTTGATAAACATAGTTTATGCATTCCTTTTTGCTCAATTATATGATAGCACATTAATAAATTGCATGTATAATGGATATTTTTGTTTAAATTGATTATCTTGTAAAAATATGATATGTTTGCTCTTTTATAGTGAATTATGTGTTCTAAGGTTAAAAAATCACTTGGATGAAGTTTGGAGAAGAAACGAGCGAGACAAGAGGTGAAACAACGAATATACGTGAAAACTGCATGCCGCTTGGTCGAGCAAATGACAATTAAAGTGTGCTAATTTGGAGTCGGTCGAGCTCCAAGCGGTACGGTCGAGCGCAAGACAATAATTTGAAGAAAAATGTGCAACTCGGTCGAGCGAAATGCAGCGTCAAAACTTCGTCCAGACATGCCTTCTGTATTTTGCTCACATCACGAGATATACATGTTTAAATAAGCTGAAATAAGTGGCATTCAAAAGCCAACTCAAATAACTACATTTTTTCAGTAATAACTAATGTCAAATTTTGATCTGATGACCTCCAAATATGACTTTTAAATTGGACAAGACGTGTTGGACGGTAATGCGGCCGCCTGATCAAGTTGTTTGCATTGTGTACGTTTTGTACGTGTTTTTTGATGGATTTTCGTACTACTACCACTATTTTTCATACCCAACTATAAAAAGGGCCTTAGGATTATGAAAATAGACATTAAGCCTCATATTTTGAAGGTCATAGCAAGGAAAAAACAAGGATAAGGTGAAGAGCAAGAATTCAAGATATACAAATCGGCTCTTTCTTTTATTTCTTTATAAAAGAACATATTGTTATTTAGATATTTTTGTGTTTATTCCACAAACATGTCCGGCTTGTTTCTTTATATTCTAGGGTTAGAGAGTAAACTATGTGGAATTAATTGTTGATTTTATTTAATTGATCAAATCTCGTTTTATGTTCTTACTTACATGTTTTTGTTTTGATTGTATGTTTGATAATCTGGCCAATTATTAGACATCTTAGGCTTGATAAACCAAAATCTGAGAGAGGATATTTTGTTGATAGGCCAAGAACACATAACATAAATATTCAATAGAACTGAAAAGTTTGAGATATTTGTGAGGGCATTGATCTTTAATACTTTTAGGAGTTACATGTGTAGCAGTCGATCGAAGATGATGGCTCTTGCATGTAATCAACAATTTATTCACTCTGAGAGGGGGTTTAAACTAACATTGTGATCGTTCAATAGAAACTAGAATTCGGTTGAAAAATTCGATTAGTAAGATATGAATTATAAGTGAAGCATAATTGAAACCGATCTGTAGAATCTTATTTCTATTTGATTCTCCTATATTTGATTTGTTTTTTAAATATGCAGAATTCTTAATGGCATTATTTATTTATTTATTTATTAATAGATTTATCTAAGTTTATTAGTTTATTTTAGATTTTCTTATTGATATATTTATTATATGGATTTAATGTTACGCCTATTTTTGGCTCATTTACTACCTGAGTCCGAACTTATCCTTAAATATTAGATTATTGATTATGTTTTTATGTATTCAAGATTAAGTTTTCATGTCACTTATATTCAATAGGTGTTATTACATAAAAAACAAAATAAAACAAGCAAAAAAAAAAAAAAAAGGGAAAATGCGGAAGCCACGAGCTGACCTCTCACAAATCAGCAAAAAGAAAGAATCTAAAATAAAGAGAAAACTGGAACTAATAGCTATACGATGGGATTGTCATCGGTGAAACAATAACGGTACTGTCGTCATGTGAGAAGACGAATGAGTTTGCCATCGGCGGAACAATAACGTATTGTCTTCATATTAGAAGTAGGATGGGATTGTCATCGATGGATGGAGTTTCCATCAGCGGAAGTATGACTAGCTAGTCAACATGCTGTAATGAGAAAATTAATCCCTATAGCATAAGTCGACAGATATCAGACGAGAATACCATCAGAACGACAGGAAAGTCGAGAGGAAAGTGGTAGCACGGGTGTTTCCAAAGAAACAAATGGACAGTCTTTGATGAAAAAATAATAGGATTGCCATTGTAAATGGCTGGAGAACGTCGTGCTAAGTCATGGTATGAAGGCTAGAAATTGTAGAAAACCAGATCTGACACCAAAATAATAACTTGGTACTGCTATGCCACAGCAAGAGAGGCAAATATGGCCCATTCAATTTCCGTGTGTTCTACTCCAAAAGAGGCCAACAACAGATCGTTGACCATGATGGCGAAAAATCGGTGCACAGGAGAATAGTGCGGTCGCTTGGAGGGATGAAATCTGTAGAAGAAACCTAGCAGAAGGGGTGTAATGGGGGGAGGGGGGGGGGAGGGTAGTGTGGTCGCTTGAAACATAATTTTCCTTTCACATAATTTGGGAAAAAATGACAGTGTTTCAACTCTAGTTGGTCTTCTCAGTATGTGAATTGGTTGGAATATAGTATATCTGAGGATGCTACATTCCACTTGTGTTGTTATCGCTTTAACTCAGAATCTGGAGAAGAAGTAAGAGGTCACTTTGTTGAGGAAGGGTTTAGAAATTGGAAAAATGCGGAATGACTGAAAGAATATGTGGGAGGTCCTAATAGTGCTGTAACAAGGCTTGGGCTCAGTGTGAAGCTTTGAAAAATCAAAAGCAACATATTCCATATACTTTTTACAAGCATGACGATCAAGCTAAAAAAGGGTATCGAATGCAATTAAATGCATCAATTAATTGTGTTCGATTTCTTTTACATTAAGGGCATGGTGATGATGAATCAAAGATTTCAATTATTCAAGGTAATTTTTTTTAGCTATTAAATTTTCTAGCTGATCAAAATGATGATATTAACTATGTATGTTGCATGTGGTGCTCCTAAAAATCTCAAATTGATTGCACCTAGTATTTAAAAGGATATTGTGAAGTTGTCGCAGTGTGAACCATTAACATCATCATGGAAGAAATTGGTGATGCAGTATTTTTCATTCCAGTTGATGAATGTCACAATATTTCAATGAACGATCAGATGGCGGGTGTGCTACGTTTTGCTAATAACAATGGTTGTGTAGTTGAACATTTTGTTGGTGTTTAACGTGTTATTAGCACCACATCTCTTGCACTAAAAGAAGCAATTGATTGTTTATTTTCTAGCATCATTTAAGCATTTCGAGGTTACGAGAGCAAGGTTATGATGGAGCTAGTAATATGCAAGGGGAGTTTAATCAGGGGCAGACCCAGGTTATAAGGTTAGGGGGGCTGACAAACAACGAACCCCCGACCAACATTAACATACACGTGATAATAAATATTAAATATATTATATTTATTATTTAAATTGAATATCAATAATATTTATTATTAAATATGTCAAAATTTATCATTAGTTACCTATATATTAATACTTAGAGCATTTTTATTATATGTTATGAAAATTATCTAAACTTATCATAATATTTCATATATTGAGGGGGGCCGATACACACATATTGTTAAAAATGAGTACAAAATATACATATTATAAATATTTTAGATATAAAACTAGTGGAGTGGGGTGGGGTTGGGAGGCCAAGGCCACCTCCACCATAAGGGTAGGCCCGTCCTTGAGTTTAATGGTTTAAAGTCACTTATTCTACAGAAGAACCCATGTGTTTTTTACATTCATTGTTTTGCTCACCAACTTCAACTTGCACTTGTAGTTGTTGCCAAAAACACGTCCAAGTTTCAACACTTCTCTTTTCAATGACTAGTGTGATAAATGTTGTTGTGGCTTCTTCTAAATGTGCGACATTCTTCATCAAAAGGAATATTTAGTGCTTTCAACAATGGTGAACTTTCAAGTAGCAGAGGTTTAAACCAAGAAACATCTCTCAAACGTCCTTGTGATACATGATGAAGCTCACATTGTGGTACTATTTTTTCTTCCACAATCAAGCTTCTCGAGATGATTATAGATGACGGAATAATAACTGAGCAAAGAAGTGAGGCAAATAATTTATTAGGGTTGATGTAATGATTTGAATTTGTGTTTACTTTACATTTGATGAAAGCCACATTAGGAATTACAAATGAACTATCAAAGGCATTACAAAGGAAGGATCAAGATGTTGTCAATGCCACAACTTTGGTTAAAATATCCAAGCAGCAACTACAAGAATTAAGAGGAGAATGATGAGATTCTTTTTATAATCAAGTTTCTTCCTTTTGTACGAAGAAAACATTGACGTTCTGAATATGGATGATATATTTGTAGCTCGATACAGTCAGAGCATAAAGCACAAGAAAGTGAAGCTATAAATTCCCCTTATTTTTCGAGTTAAATTATTCTGCTCAATCATAGACAGACAACTTGTGGGTTAGATGATTGTTTCACAGAGGCAAATATTGAATTATTACTTTGTGTAGCATGTTTGTGTTCGGGTAACTCATTCATGGCTTTTAATAAGCGAAAAATTATCAATCTTGCTAAGTTTTCCCACAAGACTTCTCCATGGTGAAAATTGAGGCACCTGATGATGAACTGGAAACTTATATATGTGATATGTGTTACAGTGATGAGTTCAAATGACTGAAGGTGTTAGGAAATTTATCTTTATTTTTTTATGATGACAAAACCTCAATGTAAAGTAGGAACTAGTGGCCCCACATTTTCTATAACCTTTGTAATAGATAAGGGCTAGTACTACTTAGACAATGTCACAACAAGCATACAACAAAGATATCAAGGTTACACGCCATTAAGAAAGTCCAAGGAAGTAGCAAGGAAACAAAGACTGGAGTGAGCATGTAGTAAGGTCACTTATGCTTTCGTAGCATATAACATTGCTTGCAGAAAGGAAGATCCAACTAGTAGGCAAGTGGAAGCAATGTCAACATTGTGAAAGTCATAAGTCAATGTCAGAGATTTGATATTAAAAAATATAGTCAGTACAGATAGGATTAAATTTTGTGCTGACTATCCAATTACTTAGGGATACATAACTAACAAAACTAAAAACAACACTGAACACTGACATCAAGCCACAACCACTCTCACCAAATCTCTGCAGAAAGGACAAATGGCTCTAAGACCATACGAGGAGCATTAAATGCCAATGAGAATACTTTTCTCACTCTTCAATAAGAAGAAATCCCAACAACTACAAATAGAAGGAGATGGAGGTCGAGCAAAGACTACCGTACTATTGAGCAACTGAAATTACTTCTCACCAAGCACTCAAGCATTCTAATTCAAAGCTTCAAAGCGTACATCACTCTGATAATCTTACAAGTGGTTGTGCCAAGTATACAAGAGCAAATAGCGAGCAAGCAACAATGCATTCAAGTGAAGATTCAAGCTACATCAAGATTCTCAAGTCAAGCTACCTCTCAAGCTTTGTCTAGGTTATAATCCTTCTCATTAAGGAAGTATTCCCACATTTCAACTGATATTCAAGTTTAGAGGCAACTACCAGAAGTTGAAGAAAAACTTTCATTAAACCAATCTAACAAGCGATTTTTAAAAGGAGAGTCTTCATTTGAATTCGGGAATCAAAGTAGACTAGGTGTTCTGAGGAACGTGGGTATAGTAGAGGAGTAGCCTTCCGAGGATAGACAAAAACTACTGTAAGGAGTCAAGTTGGACTTAGACCTCGGCTTAGCTAAGTTTGTACTGTGTGAACAGCTAAGTGAATTTTCCTTGTGTGAGGGAAGAGTGGATATAGAAGGATTACCCTCACCTTCGAACCACTATAACCTTTGGGTCTACTTTCTTACTGCTTTTAATTAATGTTGGTGGCATACTACTTAAGTACTGCATTGATTTGTAAGAAAACGAATATGCATTATTCCGCTGCATAAAACTCTACCTAAGCATTGCTTACTATAAGTAACTTAAGACTAGCCTGCTTTGTGCCTACTACTTTAAGATTGCTTACTATACAAGTTTTACTATAAGAACTAGTTTCTTGCAGTAAGCAGCAATTATGTGCTCTAAGTACTTGAAAAAGAAAAAAACGAGTTAGAGGTTTATTCATCCCTTTAAACGTCTACCACTTGGGACCAACAAAAGGATATTGGAGTTCTTGCATATAAGATGGTTGCAACACGATATATGAGGTGTATCCATTGGCTTATTTGCTAGTAGCTCTTGCATTAGTTCTTTCAAAAAAAGGAAGATACTTTTTATCATCTTTGTTGATTATTATTCAAATTATGGTTATGTCTATCTATTTGAAGGAAAATATAATTCAATAAATGCATTAGAAGTGTCCATTAGGGAGGTTGAAAGACAATTAGATAGAATAAAAAATCATTAGGTTTGATAGAGGTGGTGAATATTATGAAAAAATAATGATGAATCGGAGTAATACCTAGTCCCATCTACTAGATTCCTTGAAAATCGTGACATGTGCTCAATACACTATGTCGGATACACCACAATAAAATGGTGTAGCATAAAGGTGAAGTTGTACTCTAATGGATATGGTTAAGAGTATGTTAAAGTATTTTCTCTTTACCCACCTTATTATAGATGTTTGAACTAAAAATTGTCATGTATTTGTTGAATAAGATTCCTAGAAAAGCAGTTCCAAAAATGACTTTGAACAATGTACGGGTAAGAAAGCTAGTTTAGGCACCTACATGTTTGAGGTTGCCCGGAAAAAATTAGAATTTATAATCCACAACATAAGAAACTTGACTTAAGAACAATCAGGGGATTCTTCATTGGTTATCCAAAAATATCTAAAAGATATAAGTTTTACTGTCCTAATCACTGTACAAGAATTACTGAAACTGGAAATGTTAGGTTCACTGAAATTGATAAAATCAGTGGGAGCGTTGAACCACAAATAATGGATAATGGAGAAGTAAGGCTGGAGATTCCTCTACCTAAAACTTCATCTGAAATTGTGTTTTTGAACCATAAAATAACTTACAAGAACAACATATAAATGAATAAATTTCCAGTGATGAACCTATTATTAATTAACCTACAATACGGAACCACAACGAAAAATAGCAAGAAAGTCTGTAAGGACAAGACAATCTGCTATTTATGATGATTATGTGGTTTATCTACATGAGTCATGATTTGACATTGAAAATGATGATGTTCCAGTTTTCTTTTCATAAGCCATGAAAAGTAATAATTTCGTTATGTGGTTGATGTTACGAAAGAATAATTGAAATCAATGGCTCATAATGAAGTTTGTGATCCTGTAGAATTGCCAGAAGGATGTTAAAGAGTTGGGAGTAAATAGGTCTTCAAGACCAATCACAACTCAAATGGTAATATTGAAAGACATTAGGCTAGACCATTTTTCAAAGGTTACACTCAGAAAAATGGCATTGACTACATAGAGACATTCTCTTCAGTGTCTCAGAAAGGCCAATTTAGAATTATTATGGCTTCGGTAGCTCATTGCTATTTAGAGTTACACCAAATGAATGTTAAAATTATTTTTCTAGGATGGGGATCTAGTGGAAGAAATCTATATGAATCAACTTAAGGGCTTCTCCATTAAAGTAACAAACATGTAGTGTGTAAACTTAAGAAATCAATATACAAACTTAAGCAAGCTTCTCGACAATAGGTATCTTATGTTCAATAATACCATTGTTGATAACATCTTGCTTGCAACAAATGATCTTTGGTTTATTATTTGAAATTAAGAAACTCCTCTTTGAGAATTTTGAAATGAATGATATGGGTGAGGCAACTTATGTGAATCAAATATAAATATTTTCATGATAAATCACAAGGATGGTTAGGGTTGTCTCATAAAGCATATATCAATAAAGTTCTAGAGAGATTTAGATGGAGAAGTGATCATCAAGCATTGTTCCAATCCAGAAGGGAGATACATTTAGCGTTATGCAATGCCCAAATAATGAGTTAGAGCGTGAGCTAATAAAAGAAATTCCTTATGCATTAATTATTGGTAGTTTGATGTTTGCACAAACTTATATGAGGCTAGAATGCTTGACATCCTACCAAAACGATCCAAGAATGGACCGCTGTAAAGCTGTAAAGAAAGTAGTAAGGTACTTACAATGAATGAAAAATCACATAATTATCTAACATATAATCGTCTAGCGGTGATTGGATATTCAGATTCAGATTATGTTGGATGTGTAGATAATCAAAAGTCTACATTTGGTTATTGTTCCTATTAACTAGGGGAGCAATCTCATGAAAAGAGTCTGAAATAGTCTGTAATTGTTGCATCCACTACGAAGGATGAATATTTGGCATGATGTAAGGCCACATTTCAAGGTAAATTGGCTGTAGGATGATACATATCGTGTATGCATGCATTTAGGTATATTTAGAAGAGGATTTTATGGCATTTGCATGCTCAATTGATCGATTTGTGCTTATATTCGTTATATATGCCGTTTGACGTGTTTGTGCTTGTCTTAAGGTTATTTAGCTAATTTTGAGCTAAAAAGTCCGTTTGGGTGAAGTTTGACGAGTATACGAGTCAAAAGAGGGAAGAAACGATGAAGTATGGAAGAAAAGAGGAATAAAAATACGAAGGAATTACTCGACTGAGTCACAAAAGCAACTCGATCGAGCTAAACATTCATATTTTCTGTAAAACCTCGTCGAAGGTGTTGCTAATTCGAGTTCAAAATGGACTCAGTCGAGCTATAGGTTTGAATTTTCTAAAGAATTAAGCTCTGAAAGTCGACCCGGTCAAGTCACTAAATTGACTTGGTCGAGTCAGCAATGCGGTTTTGATGTCCTATGCGGTTAGGCCTATTTTTGGCCTGTTTAAACCGCAATCCATCCCACACTATAAATACTCCCAAGTCCAAAAAGATACATCATATTGGGAAGCACTCAGATCAAAGAACAAGGATTGCAAGAGTCGAAGATCAAGATTGAGATTTCGGGTTTTGTTTGCTTTCATTCATTTTTATAAATCAACAATGTTTATCTACGAATAATGTCGATTTTTATCTTCAGACATGAGTAGCTAAACACCATTATTTTCAAGGGTCATAAAGTAGGTTATTAATCGATTATGTTTTGATTACTTTCGTTTAATTCTAGACACCATTCTTATTTGATTAACTATATGCTTGTTTTATTTATATGATTGTATCAACTTGATCACTTGATACTTGTCTACTTGCCTAACAATTCGATGTCCAAGAGGAGAGTTTTGTTAATAGGCTTACAAGTATATAACGTAGACACCAATAATCGTTCGAGAGGAGTGAGGTCTTGCGTAGGCATCAGTTTAAGGAATCCTTGAGAGTCTTTTATGTGATAGTTAGCCCAAGAAGGTGATTGTCCTTAATTGATCTACACGTTAGGGTCGTCTGAGAGGAGGGCTAATTAAGAGTAGTGCCGCCTAATATCAATAAGAATTGGTTTAAAAAGTCTAGATTAATAGGATAATCAAACATAAAGATAATAACTCAAATCGAATCCCTATAATACGTCTTTTATCAGATTGAGCTCTTCGTGATTGTTTAATTCTTCTATTTCGGCACTTGTTTATTTCCTTTGTTTTACTTTATGCAATTTAGTTTTCTGGTAAAAATTAACTCTTGTATTCAAGAGTCTAGATAGGGTAGAACTATTACGATTAGGGTACTTAACTGCGCATAGGTAAATAGTCTCTGTAGGATCGACCTTGACTGCCACTAGCTACACTAGCACTTTACACTTGCGGTAACACTAGGTTAGAAAATAGTGCATCACAGGACTTTATTTCAGGACTTGGATGATGTCGACATTATTTCCAAGTCACTGGAAATTTAT
Source organism: Ajuga chamaepitys (assembly GCA_958295605.1). Taxonomy (NCBI): domain Eukaryota; kingdom Viridiplantae; phylum Streptophyta; class Magnoliopsida; order Lamiales; family Lamiaceae; genus Ajuga; species Ajuga chamaepitys. Next base: position 52,333,727 of record OY282499.1, read on the forward strand.
TATAATAATTCTGCAAATTCTTCTCTAAAAACGACAAGTATTCCAAATTGTCAAACATATGGAATTTAAGCATCTTGCTGTAAAAGAAGAATTTCGAAAACAAAAGATGTCAATTGTGAGCACATTAACATCAATCTCATGATTGTGGATCTGTTGACTAAAGGATTGCCTCCAAAGACATTTATTGGCGAAAACTAGTTTAAGACACCTGCATGTTTGGCATGCAACTGACATTTTGAGCTCTCTTGTGTGTTGTTTATGAACCTGAATGATATCATGTTTCATCATTAATGTATACATGAATGTTGACATAAAGTTTGACAAGACTTGGTCTCTAATAGAGACATTAATGTGGACCATTATTGAAATTATGATATTAAGTAGAAGTCTAATATTGTGGTACATGGAAGAAACTATTTCTAGTGAATGACGTAGAACTGACTTGCCTCGTGGTAGTCTATACTTGATATCGGCATTATGATCTGACCAATGAACTCAGAACTTGTCTTTATGTTGCAAATTATGTCATTATTTAAACCATGGAAGCTCAATTCAGTCACTTTGGTCAAGTGGGAAAATGTACGATTTTTGTGGCCCGCGTGCCATCAAAGTAAGATATTGAGATATTTTAGACATCTTTATGATTTAAATAAATAATGCTCCAAATGAATTTTGGTCAGTATACATACGATATGATTTTCACGTTGATAGACGGTGAATGGATAGCAATCATAATTCCATGAAAAATCTAATCCTATCAAGAATTAGTGCTCTCTCCACCTATAAAACAAAACCGAATTACATTATTTATATCACCTAATTAATGATATTCAATGCTCTATTACAAAAGAAAGATCGGGGGAGGGGGGGGGGGGGGGGGAGGGGGGGGGGGAAATCCAATTCCTTCCATAAAGGATAATCAAGAATTTATTTATCAATCAAAAAATTAATCGATTGCATCTCAAGGTCAATGACCTAATAACATCTCTTAATGGAATGTGAAAGTCATGTAGTTTCAAGATCCATGTTATAATCTTGATTACATATACATGATTGGACTTACATTATATGCATGTTTAGAGCTTGATTTGTTATATGGTTTGATCAATCAAAGGTGATTCCCTACTGTTTTGGGCTTGTGAATATTTCTTGTTGGTAGTATACATGACTTAGGGGTCTTATACAGTTGATCTTCGATTTACTAATTTTTCTACATGGTGAAAAATGGGGATACCCATGTTAGTTAAATGTGTTTTTACCTTTGAATATTTCTATTGTTGATTATTTATGAATTTTATATGGTTATAAGAGTTATATAAGTAGAAAGTATATCATCTAAATATGTGAACATTACCTCAAATACGTCATACGTCGAAAATCATGTTTGGTGTGAAACTTTCAAAAATTATATAAAGTTATCTACTTAGACTATTTAAGAATTGTTATACTATGTTATATTATGTGATTTTAAAAGTCTATGGTTAAAATTTGAAGACGTTTCGTTGAATTTATGATTTTTAGTGATTTTTACAAGACAAGTTGATTTTAGTTATAAAGTTGTCGATTTTTATCCTAGAAAATGATTTTTATAGAATTATTCCTTTCGAGTTTTGAATAAATGTTTTACTATGTCAAGTTATATGAATTTAGGAGACTATGATTAAATTTTGAGAGATTTTCATGTAATATGATTTCTAGTAAATTTTATAAGACAAGTTGAGACTATGATTAAATTTTGAGAGATTTTCATGTAATATGATTTCTAGTAAATTTTATAAGACAAGTTGATATAAATATTAGTTTTCAACTCTAGTAGATGACTAATGATGTAAACGTATAATGAAGTCAACTGAACAATGAGTTACAACTTAAAACCATTAATATGAATACAAATTGATAGTTAATATTTAATTGATTAGTAAACTACAACTTTCTGAATAAGAACGTCTATGACGCAATTTTCTGTTAGGATTGTAATTTGAATATTACTTAAATTCACAAGATAAGGTTGTCGGGATGATCGAGGATTTCGAGATGTCATCAGTCCTAGAATTTTGAATTAACTGCAGCGGTGTACAAATAACAATTTTTTATAATTGATGTCAGTGAAGAGGTAAGTAGAAATTCATGTACAACTACGATGCTTGAACATAATATTTGTGCTTATTATTTGTTATGATTAGATGATAGTGTATAATATTTTTGTATAAAGTATTATGTTTCAGTGGTAATGTAAGTGAATGTGTTTCCATTTATGAGGATATCAATCATGGGCATGAACATTTGCAAGGATTTTCAAGTGTACATGAAACTAGTCAAAAAAACATAATTTCAAAAATTATTAATATTTTGGGGTTGGTCACTGTTGGTACATCCAATGTTGATATTATGTATATATGGTGTCTCTAGGGAGGCTACCGCGACAGGCGTAACATGGGTAAGCTCCCTATAGAACACCTTTATGATGATGGGTATGGCAAGGGGTAGACTTTCCGGAGGATTGTGGGGGCAAACAGGAGGCGAATCCAGGTGATCTCGAGAGGATACTCTACTAGTTCGTACCAACCATCAATGATGACTCGGTGGACTAAAAGGAAGGAGGAGGTGCCTTAGTAGTGACGAGAATGGGCAATGGGTAATTTCCGCGAGGTGTATGCTAGTGACAGGAGCCAATTTTCACCGGAAGAATTCACCTTGAGAGAAGAGTTTCAAGAAATGATGTTATGCATTATTTTCATCTCACAAATGTACTTCGTATATGACCTGTAGTCGGTCGTGTTGTGCACTTTTCATGCATAATTTCTGATTACTGAGCTTTAACTCATGTAGTTCTCGCATTGCAGGTTGGAGTTCCTTCAGATTATGAGAGCTATGCACATGGATGACGACCTAAAAGACTCATAGTCTGGGTATTTTGTATTAAGTCTCTAAAGTATGTCATGAGGTTTGTGATGTCTCTTGAATGTGTTAAAGTCATATATTAGTTGTCTTATGTTTGGTTTTTTAAAGTCGCACATGCGCACAACGTTTATTTTGGCAAAATATTTCTTATTGTTGTATGTCAAGCTACTTTGGAGTGGGGTGTTATAGTTTGGTACTTTGATTTAAAAGCATTAATTTATTTAATTATTAGTTAAAAATCACAATCTCATTCAATTATCTAGATAAGATTATTAGGATTGCACTAGTTAATAGGGTTGGAACCAATCTTTATGGGCTTGACCTTGGTCGTTGCTATCTGCTGCTACATAGGCTATGTTTGTTTATGGTTGTGGGTGACTGGAGTACTGTAGGCTATTGGTACACGTGGTCGTGCACGTACTTTTAGGTCAATTTAAGTGTCTTTTCACGGGCTTTTATGTGCATATCCACATGTATTTATTGCATTTTTTTCATATTGGGTAGTTTGACGTGTTTAGTTCGTTTTCATGTCAAAACAGGTGAATTAAGGCCGGAAAAACAAGTTTCGAAGATCTCAAATTGACAATTCAGAATCAAGGGGAAAAGAAAACAAGGAAAAAAATAGGACCTTGCCCGAGTTGCTTGAGCCATGCCCGTGGTTCAAGCCACGGCCGAGGCTGACTAGCCCACGGCCCTGGTAAATTGTCCAGAAGATGGCCAAATTTCACTCAACAGACTGCGGCCGAGGCAATATCAAGCCACACTCGTGGCGTTCCCAGACCATGACCGCGACCAGGATTAGCCACGCCCGTGGCAAAAGGTCGAGAAGAGGGGTAAAATCCAGCCCAACCAGACCGCGATTGAGGCAAAGTCTGGGCCGCGGTCGCGGCCCCAAATTAGGCCCAAACCCTTGTTCTTCACCACGGCCGCGATGCGGCCCTCTGTTTTAAAAACCCTAACACGTTTTTGCCTAACTTGGTACAACACTTTCTCCTCTCTATATATAGAACCTCCAATTCGAAAATGACCTATCTTGGAACACATTTTCAGCCACTTTTGAGCCACCACCAACCTTAGGAAGTAAGGAAGTGGAAGTGGGTTGAAGATCAAGATCATCAATCCAACATTTTGGTTCATTCTATTTTATTTTTATGTCTTCTTTGATTGTTACTTGTTTTATCTTTGTAATAGTTAATATGGGTGGCTAGCACCCTTTTGAATTCACCCTTGATCAATGTGGAACCTTGAGTCGAAGACATTTATGTGATTATTGCGGTTAATATTACCAATTGGATTGTGTATTTAAGTGTTTTATGTTATTTGTTGTTATTGAGTCACATTTATGAATTGATTATTGGATTGATCACCCTTTAGGAGATTTATGAATGTGTTGCTAGTATTCGGAGGTGCTATCCGTAATTGCAGTGCTTTCGACTCATTTGTAGCAAACAGTGAATGTTCATTGGTGAAAACATAAAGTTCGACCACTAAAACCAAGCTTGCGAGGTTTATGTCATATTTATCTCGTTGTCTTGGTGCCTAATGCATTTGATTATTGAATCTAAGAGAGCTTGTTCGAGGATTCAGTTAAATCGAATAGGATTAGTCGAAGAGCTTGTTTTGATTAACTAAGATTAAGAGATAACAAGGCTATTAGAGCTTGTTAATATTCGAGATAAGGGCTTGAATCACAATTAATCAGGTATTAACAATAGTTGCATAAATTGTCTAAGACCAAGGGGAAGCATGATCAAGGGTGGATCGTTTTGTTACTTGAAAATAAAAAACCGAAAAATCTATTCTATTGTCTTTGATTATTTGTTTATTTGAATTCTAATATTAAATGCTTTCAATATCATTTAATTTGTTTTTATTGTTATTAGTAGGTTGTTAGTTGATTACTAAAACTCCTCCCCAACTTTTATTGCTTTTTTAAGTTGTTTAAATTTCTATATATTTAACTCTAATTTCTTGATATTAGAATCGAAACTAATTGGTCGTTCTCTGTGGGATTGACCCTTGCTTGCCACTCTGCTTAGTAGGGTAGTTAGTGAGGTTAAGTGTTGTTAATACAATACGAGATATAATAATTAATTTTGTACGCGTATGTGACGTGCGTTGCCGGGGAATGGTGTTGATTAGTGTTGTTTTTAGCATTCGAGCGCTACTTTTAGTTTTATAGATAGTTGTTTATTTGTTTAGTTATCGTGATACTTATTGTAATTTTTCTTGCTTGTTGCATATTAGTGGATGTTCTTGCGTTCACAAGGAGAAAAAAGGCTATTATTTGAACCGGATATTGTTGAGCGTGAGCGAGTTTTGAGTAGACGAGCCCGATTATTTGAGAAAATCAGAGGAGAATTTGAGGGATTGAATATTGAAGTTGAAGAGACAACCGAGCTAGAAGACATGACAAATGAAGAAGTGCCGGAACGAACAATAAAGGAATTGGCTAACACAAGGGTTGCACATCAACCCTTGTGCATTACGTTTCCGGAGTTGGGTGATGATACCACATTTGAGCTCAAGTCGGGGTTAATTCACTTATTGCCATCATTCCATGGGTTGTCCGGTGAAGATCCTCATAAACACTTGAAAGAATTTCATATAGTTTGCTCGAGCATGAAACCTACGAAAGTGATTGAAGAGTAGATTAAGTTGAGGGCCTTTCCATTTTCGTTGAAGGATCTAGCTAAAGACTGGTTGTATACCTCCTGCCCGACACTATTGCCACTTGGGAACAAATGGAGATGCAATTCTTAGAGAAGTAGTTCCCAGCTTCAAGAGCAACAAACAGAAGGAATGACATAAGCAGGATCCGATAGTGCCACGATGAAACCTTCTATGAGTATTGGGAATGCTTTAAGAAGCTTGTGGCCAGTTGTCCACAACACCAGATAACGGCACAATTGCTTATTCAGTATTTCTATGAGGGGTTGTGCTTGACAGATAGGAACATGATCGATTCTGCAAGCAGAGGGGCGTTGGTTGACAAGACCCCAACAGAAGCACGGACATTAATTTCCAAGATGGCAGCCAACACCCAACCATTCAGGTGTCGAGAGCCAGTGAGACATGTTAAGGAAGTCCTCGATTCGAGTATTGAAGAGAGGTTGGATCAACTTACCGACCTAGTGAAGAAAGTGGCTTCGGGTGGCACTCCTACTCACAAAGCCTTACAGAATCTGTCAAATAACCGAACACTCCACTGATACGTGTCCTATTCTCGGAGAGGAGATGGAGGCTCATGCCAATGGAGTACACAATTTCTATCCTAACCCTGCAGGCAGAAAGTATGACCCATTCTCTCAGAGTTACAACCCAAGATGGAGAGATCACCCTAACTTTAAATATGGGAATCAGAATCAGAATGTGCAACAGGGAGAACAAGGTGGGCAAAACCGAGCCCCTTACCCTAAGGGGATGTATCAGCAGAAGCAGCCCACATAATTGTCATCTTCAGATCCATCATTGGTAGATATTGTGAAGAGCTTGGCCACTAGTACAATCCAGTTTCAGAAAGAGTCTCAATCGAGATGTCAAAATCTTGAGACACAAGTCAGTCAAATTGCCTCTTCAGTATCTCTATTGGAAAATGCACAGAGTGGTAAGCTCCCTGCATAGTCGGAGATCAATTCGAAAAATGTCAGTGCAATCACCCTAAGGAGTGGGGTGGTGCTTGGAGAGCCTAACAAGCCCGGGCATCACTTTGGGGGTGAAGAGGAAGTTGAAAATCAGGGAAAATTTACTGAAGAACAAGCCACGCCCGAGGCACAAAGGGCCTCGACCGTGGCCAACTTGAGCAATTCGAGGGGAACCTCACTGGAAGAAATTCCACGCCCAAGGCGTTTGAAGCCTCGCCCGCAGTGGACGCCTCGGCTGCGGCCGCGGCCGCGGCCTTCTGCAGCAAGAAACAGGGCAACATTCTGGAGCATTCACCACGACCGCGGCCCCTGAAGATAAAAAAAACTCCACAATTCGAGAGGGTGGTGGATAGAAATAATGATCGGGAAATTCTTGAGGTATTCCGGAAGGTGGAGATCAACATCCCATTGATCGAAGCTGTGAAGCAGATTCTCTGTTATGCCAAATTCTTGAAAGATTTGTGCACCAACAAGAGAAGGCTTAAGGGGAACGAGAAAGTGCTCATGGGTGAAAGCGTATCAGCAATTTTCCAGAAGAAACTTCCTCAGAAATGCAAGGATCCTGGGATATTCGTAATCCCACGTAAAATCGATAACTGTAGGGTCGAATGAGCTATGATCGATTTGGGAGCATCGATCAATGTGATGTCCCGATCAATATTTCATAGTTTGAATCTGGGACCGCTGAAAGACATAAGGGTGGTTATTTAACTAGCAGACCGCATCACTTCATTGCCGGATGAGGTAGTTGAGGATGTGTTAGTCAAAGTGGACAATCTTGTGTTCCCAACCGACTTTTATATGTTAGATATGCAAGGTGATTCGTCTAACTCCACACCAATTTTATTGGGAATTCCTTATTTAACACTTCCCAAACTAAAATTGATGTACATGAGGGAACCCTCACGATGGATTTCGACGGTCAAGTTGTAAAATTTAACATATTCGAGTCTATGAAATTCCTAGAAGATGTGCATAGTGTCTTTTCTATCGATATCATTGACCCTATGGTAGAGGAAGTTCTTGAGTGTTATTGTAGGGATCCAGATGCTATTGAACTTGCAAACAACTTAGAAGAAGTGGAACCTTGGGAGGTTAATGGAGAGTTAGTGGAAACAGTGGCTCAACTACACCCTCCCAAACAATTTCGATAGAAATACGATCCAAAGTTCGTCCCTCTTCTGGATACACATGAGAAGACACCCCCTTCCACCATCAAGGCTCCTAATCTCGAACTCAAGTCTCTTCACGACCACTTGAAGTATGCTTACCTAGGAGCGAACGAGACATTACCGGTGATCATCTCATCCAAGTTGTCTCCAAACCAAGAAGCATCCTTGATAGAGGTCCTTAGAGAACACAAGGGAGCAATTGGTTAGACTATTGCCGACATCAAAGGCATTAGTCCATATCTTTGTATGCACCGTATTCTACTTGAGGATTCAAAACCAAGTCGGGAACCACAAAGGAGATTTAACCCACCTATGATGGAGGTGGTGAAGAAGGAAGTTATCAAGCTACTCGATGTTGGGATTATCTACCCTATATCTGATAGCAAGTATGTGAGCCCAACACAAGTCGTGGCCAAAAATTCGGGAGTAACGGTAGTGGAGAATAAAGATGGGGAATTGGTTCCCACTCGTTTGCAAACCGGGTGGAGAGTTTGCATAGATTACCACAAGTTGAATGCCAGGACCCGCAAAGATCACTTCCCCTTGCCATTCATTCACCAAATGCTAGAAAGATTGGCCGGACATTCATTTTGTTTCTTCTTGGATGGGTACTTCGGGTATTTCCAAATAGCCATTGCACCCGAAGACCAAGAAAAGACCATCTTTACATGTCTCTTCGGCACTTTTGCATGGAGAAGGATGCCATTTGGGCTATGCAACGCCCCAGCCACTTTTCAAAGGTGTATGGTGAGTATCTTTAATGTTGGGCTTATTATTTAGGTCTTTATGGACGATTTTAGCATGTATGGTGAGTCTTTTGAAAAATATCTTGATAATCTTGTTAAAATCTTGAAAAGATGCATGGAAACGAATCTTGTGTTGAATCGGGAAAAATGCCATTTTATGGTTGAACAAGGCATAGTTCTTGGGCATATCATTTCATCAAAGGGCATTAAAGTAGATAAATCCAAAGTTGATCTTTTACTGCCTTGCCTTACCCCACAACTATGCGGGAAGTGCGATCTTTTCTTGGCCATGCAGGTTTCTACAGGCGATTTATCAAGGATTTCTCAAAGATCTCAGCCCCTCTATGTAGGCTATTGCAAAAGGATGTCGAATTTGAGATGTCTACTTATTGCAAGATTGCTTTTGATCAATTGAAAGAGGTCGTTACATCACCTCCCATTATCCAACCACCGGATTGGACACTACCGTTCAAGTATGTGTGGTACACGTGTCTCGTGCACGCACTTTAGGGCACTTTAGTGTCATTTTAGTGTCAATAATGTGCATAATCACGTGTATTTAGTGCTTTTGTATTCTCATGGGCAAAATAATGCGTTTGTGTTGTTTTTGTGTTAAGACAGGTGAAAAAAGATCGAAAAAGAACACCAAACGATCGCGGAGTCGAGGGATCAGTCGAAGAAACAAGGGACAGGGCTGAGGGATAGATCTCGGTTGAGACAGGGCAAAATCTCGGCCGAGATAATTCTCCAGGGAAATCCTGGAGTTTTGAGACATTGAAGATCTCGACCGAGACGGGTACGACATCTCGACCGAGATAGCTCTCCAGAGAAAATAAGAGTTTCAAAGAGATGAAGATCTCGGCCGAGATGAAACCCAATCTCGGCCGAGATAACCCAAACCCTAAAAATCCTCTTTTCACGTCTCGGCCGAGATGCAACCCAATCTCGTCCGAGATTGTCCCTCGGCTTACAATCTGAAAAGCCCTTTTTCACGTCTTGGCCGAGACACACTTTCGTCTCGGCCGAGATTCCTTACCCTGTTTTAAAATCCTGAATGCGATTTTGCCTATTTTTTACTAGCACTTTCTCCCCTTATATATATATATATATACACATCATCCCATTCGAATTTGACCTATCTTTTTTATACTTTTGGAAGCACTATTCAGTCACCATCACATCCAAGGAGGAGAAAAGGGCAAGAAGAAGTCACATCATCTTCCCCATTGATCATCCTTGGGTTTTATCACTCTATCTTTATGAATTCTTGTATTTTCTGTAATTTCTTTATTGTATTAGGTGTAATGGGTGGCTAGCACCCTAAATTCTACCCTTGATCATGTTGAACCTTGATTGATGATGAGAATGTGATTATTGACTCTTGATGTTACCTTATTTATGCAATTTAAATGTTCTATAATGCTTGATTGAATTTTCTCATGCCTAGATGCTTGTTTTAGGATTGATCACCCTTTGGGAGGCATTTATTGTATGTTGCTAGAGATTGAACTTCACTTTCCGTGATTGTTGAAGCTTCAATCTCCCTTAGTAGCGAACAATGCTTGATATCATTGGTGGCATTATAGAGTTTGGCCTCTAAACCCGATCGTGTCGAGGTTTATGCTTTATTTATCTCGTTGTTCTAGCTCGTGACCACCCAATATCAATTAGTGTGAAAAGAGCTTGTTTGGATCACTAATTGATTTGGGTAGGGATAAATCGATAAGCGTACCTTCGATTTATCCACAATTAAGGGACAACACGGTCTACATAAGCGGACCTTGTAGATTGTGGGATAAGGGTTTAAATCGCATTGAATTTGGGACATCAACGATAATCATTAGGTAGTCGGATTCAAGGGGATACTAGATCGAGGGTAGACCTTTTATCACATTCTAAACCCAAAAAACATTTGTTATTTGTCTTTCTTTTTTTGATATAAAATACCAAAAATATTTATTGCTTATCTAGAACTTTAGTTGATCACTTGTTAGCATTTAGTTGTTAACTCAATCCAAAACCCCCCTCGTTTACTTGTTTAAGATTATTACCCTATCCATCGTAAATCATTAGTTGCTTGTAATCCGAACAACACTAATCCACCGTTCTCTGTGGGATCGACCCTTACTTACCACTCTACTCGTTAGAGTCCTAGGCTAGGTATCGCGTATACATATTCTTATATATACGTTTAATTGGGTGGTAAGAAACGACCACTAGCAATGTGCGACGCCAGTGACTACGCAGTGGGAGCTGTTTTGGGGCAACGAAAAGGAAAATTGGCTCATGTGATCTACTATGCCTCAAGGACCCTAAATTCGGCACAAGCAAACTATACTACCACAGAAAAAGATATTTTGGCTATAGTTTTTGCTTTAGAGAAGTTTAGATCATATTTGCTTGGTAGTAAAATTGTCGGTTTTTTCTAACCATGCAGCTCTTCGGTTTCTATTATTAGAAAAGGAAGCTAAACCAAGACTCATAAGATGGATTTTGCTACTTTAAGAATTTGATTTAGAAATCAAAGATAAGAAAGGGAAGGAGAATTCGGTGGCTGATCACTTAAGCCGATTGACACAAGAGGAGAATGAAATGCCCTTGAGGGAGAGCTTTCCCGATGAACAGTTGTTTGTAGCCTCTGATGTTGTGACACCGTGGTATGCAGATTTGGTGAATTACCTTGTTGCTAAGGTATTTCCTGTCGGGATGACTAAGGCTCAAAGAGACAAGTTAAGGAGTGATGCCAAACATTTGGGATGATCCATACTTGTGGAAGCACGAATCCGACCAAGTTACCCGAAGGTGTGTCCCGGAGTCTGAATTCAACTCCATACTTGCTTTTTGCCACTCTTACGCTTGTGGCGGGCATTTCGATTCAAAGAGGACTGTACACAAGGTCCTAGAGAGTGGTTTCTTTTGGCCATCATTGTTCAAAGATGCCCATACCTTTTGCAAATCATGCCTCAATTGCCAAAAAGACGGGTTATATTTCTCAAAGAAACCAAATGCCCCAAAACCTGATTGTAGGTTGTGAGATTTTTTATGTTTGGGGTATGAACTTCATGGGACCATTCCCTTCGTCTTATGGGAACTTGTAAATTTTGCTTGCCGTCGACTATGTGTCCAAGTGGGTGGAGGAGAAAGCAACCCGAACCAATGTTGTGGCCGAGTTTATTAAATCCAACATTTTTGCTCGATTTGGGATTCCAAGAGCCATTATAAGTGATATAGGCACACATTTTTGCAACCAAACAATCGACGCATTTTTGCACAAGGTTTCAATGCCCTATCACCCACAAACTAACGGGCAAGCCGAAACTTCAAATCGGAAAATTAAGTTGATATTGGAGAAGATTGTTCAACCAAATCGCAAGGATTGGAGTTTGAGGTTCAACGATGCATTATGGGCGTATAGAACCGCCTATAAAACTCCAATTGGTATGTCTCCCTATTGACTTATTTATGGAAAGCCAGGCCACCTCCCGGTCGAACTTGAACACAAAGCCTATTGGGCTATCCGGAGATGGAATATGAACCTCGATGAGGCCGGTGTACACCGAAAGCTCCAATTGCAAGAGCTTGTAGAAATCTGAAATGAAGCCTTTGAAAATGCCATGATTTACAAGGAGAAAACAAAGGCTTTCCATGACTCAAGGATCACCCGGAAAACTTTTGTGGTTGGGCAGAATGTTGTTATATCACTCCCGATTGAAGTTATTCCGGGACAAACTCCGTTCAAGGTGGATAGGACCTTTTATTATCACTAAGGTGTTTGGTCATGGTGCCATCGAGATTGGAAGTGGCAAAACCGAAAAAAATTTCAAAGTCAACGGGCATCTTCTCAAGCCATATCTAGAGCATTTCCAAGGCACATCCAGAGAAGAGGACCACGTGGAGGATCCTCCGGTGGACTAGATGAGCCTCCTTCGAGCCAACAACATTAAACAAAGGCGCTTGTTGGGAGGCAACTCGGCGGTTACTTGTTTTTGCATTTTGAATTCATAGTTTAGTAGTATTTTATTTTGTTTAAATTGTGTAGGTACCAAACAAGCCATTCAAGGAGATAGTGTGAAATGGGGGTGAAGGAGTCCAAAATGGAGGAATTATACTAGAAAAATCACCACGACCGAGGTCATATACGCCTCGCCCACGGACCTCCAACGAAGAAAAACATGATAGCATTCTGGACGAAATACCATGGCTGTGGTGTTTTCATACCATGTCCGAGGCGAAGTCACACCATCCATTTTGTAAGTTCATTCGTTAAGTACTTGTTGATTGAATGCAAGTAATTAGTATAATGAACTTGATTTTTATTGGATTTTTCGATTGAACTTGATTTGTTGATTGGTGATGAAGTTTGACATTAGTTGCACAATGATTGATTAGTTTTGTCAAACTCGGAATTTAATGTGTGTGATTGTTCTTTATAGGCCAAATGGGACCATCCAAGAAGACATCCAAGAAACCTACTGGCAAAAGTGCCACCACAAGCAAAGGCACAACAAGTATAAGCAAGGGCAAGGGCAGATTGGTGATTCGAGAACCTATTCAAGAAGAACCGTATTTTTCTTTAATGTGTGTGATTGTTCTTTATAGGCCATATTTTTCTTACCTTTTACACTAACAAACCTCAACCCAATATCCAATAAAAAAAATCAAACACCCATTTATTTGTTAGTTATCGCTATTGAAGATGTATAGACGAAGATGAAATAAATTTCGGACTCTTACAAACAAAGTCGAGACTAGAGTTTGACTCTATGTCCATTAGACGATATTGCCACGTAAACAGTTGCAATACGTATCAAAGCAATCGCCTCCAAGATACAAAGACTTTAAAACTTCAGGCCATTGCACTATGAATCAGAAGTTATCTACGAACATACTCAGATATTTGGAACTTTCTTGACATAACTAATGCAGAATTGAGAGAACTAGAATGCCTTTTTAAAGTTGCATTTTTCTTGTGAATTGGAAGTGAGAAGAATGCAATCCAGAGGGGTCTACTTATATATTTTGAAGACTTGTGGTGCGTTTTCAGAAAGGCACATTTTGACTCTTGGTGGCCTCAGTTCGGCTAGGCTGGAACCGGTTCGTAGGTCTGGGCTCGTACTCGCCCGATTTGCGTTGGTCGTTGGCGGGTCGGTTCGGTGCGCCCTTGTTCCACCTCGCTGGTGTGCCACGTCACCGCACCCGACTTGAACTGTTGTGGATCCGCGAGCCACCTATTCGGACCATCTGGCCAAAACTTTAAGTGCAAAGCGCGCCTCTAAAGTGACTCAATGCGACATGTGCGACGTGCACGTACAGACCGGGGCTCGAGCTCGGGCTCTCGGGTCCATTTAGCTAGCCAAAGGCTAAAATCCCACTAGGATCCACCATAAGGTTCCGCATAGGGGAGCACACTTGATAAACCCTTAATAAGTGCTCTACTAAATAAAGAGTATCAAATTACTCCTACTTTCCTATGTGGGACAAGTTCCCATATTTTGCTTTATAAACTCTTCAAATTTCCAAGTTTAAGTTGCAACCTTTAGGGATTAATTTCTCATTCATCCGAAATTAGATTTGAGAACATAAATACACTAAATTCATCTACTCGAAACGTAGATCGTGAATTTTCAACTTATTTTCATTTTCCGCAAATGGATTAATATAATAAAATTGGTCAAATTTGGTCAACACCCAAAATTCCAAACCAGTTTCCAACATTATTTAACTGTATATTCTCTTTCTACTTTATTTTTCCAACCTACAGTATTCCAACCTCCTCCAGCGATAGCTAAACACAACTTAAATTAAAATTTTAAATATTATTACCCCTCCAAATCTTCTTAAGACTACCATTGCTATTTCTGTTAGCACTTCTTGTTTCTCTGCCGCTTTATTGTATAGTTATTAATTTTGTATTATTTTTTTCTTTTGAATTGAAAGATAGTAGCTAAAACGTCCTTACAAGAAAAGATGATAATTGCTCCTACTTTACACCATTCACAATTGCCGATTACTGATTTGTTGTCAATCATATGACTACTTGTAGTGTGTTGCCGCTTGTGTGTGTGTTTGTGTATTGAAGGAAGAATATAACTAATTCGTATATAGCGCAAATCAAGCTTCAGAAAACTTGAATCCATTAGTTTTGTCCAACTAATTCAAAGCTTCATTACACATTGCATAGATCTCATTTAAGTTTTGTCTCTTGTTGTTTGATCATACCAACACTTGGGTCTTCCAGGCATCTCCACAATGAGTCACTGCAACCTACGGGTAGCATCATTTTGATCACCTACCTACTTGCGGCGTTCCCATCGGCAAACATATCTTGTTTCTCTTATACATTTATTTACTTGCATAGTGTTTTTATATATAGAAGATAAATGAAAAACTTGCTCTTTCATACTCCAATTCTTAGGCGGTGATAAAGACCTAGAAGAATCATGCATCGAATACAGCAACACGCCTATGCGTATGACAACATACTGTGAATAGTGAATCAATTTCATCAAAACAACTATTATTTAGCAGAATATGTTGAGCAAAATCTGGAACCGGTTTAATCAAGTCAAGAATCAGCCTAGAATTAATGAGCCGGTGTCATAACTACCTTGAACCGGCAGTTAAGAGCACCAGTCAGTTTGCAACAGTTTTGGCAATGCTTTAAAAATAGTTTTCTGCAATCGTTTTGTAGCTGATTTTCATCTTGCGTTTCAAAGCAATTCGAGCTCAACTAATTTTGTAGATATATGCTGTTTAGTGTGTAGAGTTGATTCATTCAGTTTTTTCCTTCACAGAGTTACAAATTACAGAGAATTGTTGATTTAGGGTTCTAAGTTCAATTAGGGGTTTCTAATTGGAGTTTTCTTTGAATCCTTGTAATTCTTGTAATTGAACCTGTGGTATAGTGGATTAAGGAGCACCGATCCTCCGTGGATGTAGATCGTTGATCGAACCATGTTAATTCCTTGTGTTTATATGAATTTTGTTTCGAGTTCTTTGTGTGTGCGTTTATTTAGGTATTTTGTGAATCCTTGGAGTGTTAATTCTAACAACTGGTGCAGTCCGTGGGAAATGAACCCACAACCACGTTAAGAGAAAGACATGGCTGGAATGAAGCTTGATGTTGAGAAGTTCACCGGGAAGAATGACTTTGGGCTATGGAAGATCAAGATGAATGTTGTCTTGATTCAAAATGGCTTGGCGATGGCTTTGAAGCCTTTGGAGGAGTAGCATGATGCTGATAAGCCCAAGAATGCAGAAATGGTTCAAAAGGCACACAGTTCAATCATACTCCACCTTAGGGATAAACCACTGAGGGAGATCGCAAAGACCAAGACAACAATCGAGGCCTGGAGGAAGTTAGAAGAGTTGTATCAATCTAAAACTGTAACCAACAAGTTATTCTTGAAACATAAATTGTTGGCTTTCAAGATGAAAGATGATAAGGGCTTACTTGATCAACTTCATGAGTTTAATCGGTTGATTGGTGAACTTGAGGATCTGGAGGTAAAAATGGAAGAAAATGACAAATCTCTAATGTTACTTAACTCACTGCCAAAGTCACTTGAAAACTTCGAGGATACTTTAATGTTTGGAAGGCAAGATAAGTTGAGTTTTGACTCAATTCTTACACTGTTGAAGACTAAACTCTTACAACTTCAAGGAGAAAAGAAGAATTAATCTGCTAGAGAAGGCTTGAACATTAAGTTCAAGAAACAAAACCAAAAGAAGAAGTTCTAGAATAATAAGTCAAAGGAACATAAATTTGGTAGAGATGATGCCAAGAAGTCCACTAATTGGGTGGAGAAAAGAAATTGCTATGCCTATAAGCAGACTGGACATTTAAAGAAAAATTGTCCTAAAAAAAAGAAGAAGTTAGACTCAAAAGAAGCAGATGCAGCTATAGTAGAGGAAGGATATGAATGTGCTGAAGTTCTAACAATCTCAGATGGGAAAATGTCTGAAGAATGGGTTTTGGACTCTGGATGCTCTTTCCGTATGTGTCCAAATGATTCTTGGTTTCAAGAGCTGAAGAAGTTTGATGGTGGATCAGCTTTGCTAGGCAATGATCAATCATGCAAGGTTCAAGGAAGTGGATCTGTGAAAATCCAAATGTTTGATGGTGTTCAAAGGGTAAGTTCCAATGTAAGGGATGTTTCCTGATCTCAAAAGGAATCTGATCTCCTTAAGTACTCTAAATTCATCTGGTTGTGAGTTCAGTACAATAAATGGTTTTATCCATATTACTAAAGGAGGAAAAACAGTAACGAAAGGCAAGAACAAAATGGTCTGTTCATTCTGATTGGAAAATCTGTTACTGGTTCAGTAGATGTAACAATGGACAAAACTACTATTGTTCTGTGGCATAAGAGGTTGGGACATATTGGTGAAAAGGGAATGATAGAGCTCTCAAGGAGAGGGGTATTTGGAAACCTGGGAAATATCAAACTTGACTTCTGTGATCAATGCATTCTTAGAAAACCAAAGAAGCTAGTTTATGGAAAAGGGTTCACAACACTCAGGAACCATTTGACTATGTTCATTCTGACATCTAGGGTCCTGCAAGAGTTGAGACACATGGTGGAGGCAAATATTTCATGACTGTGATAGATGATTATAGTAGAAAGGTTTGGGCATTCATTCTTAAACAAAAGAGTGATGCTTATGAAAGGTTAAAGACTGGCTGATATAGATAGAAACCAAGAGAGGAAAGAAGCTCAAACATCTAAGAACTAACAATGGATTGGAGTATTTGTCAGCAAAATTTAATGACTTGTACAAAGAGAAGGGTATCACAAGATATAAGACTGTTCCACTTAATCCACAACAAAATGGGTTAGCTGAGAGGATGAATAGAACAATACTTGAAAGAGTGAGATGCATGTCGGTAGATGCTAAGCTACCAAAGTCATTTTGGGGAGAAGCAGTAAGCACAACATTTTTTCTAATCAACAGAACACCTTCATCAACATTGAATTTCAAAACACCAGATGAAATGTGGTATGGAAAGCTTTCAAGTTATACTGATCTTAAGGTGTTTGGATGCCAAGCTTTCGTACATGTAAGACGAGACAAACTTGATCCTAGAGCACTAAGATGCATTTTCATATGATATCTAGAAGGGATCAAAGGATACAGACTCTGGTGCCTGGAAGAGACATCATCAGAAGGTGCTTGTTAGCAAGGATGTTAGGTTCAATGAGCAAGTCATGGGATATTCTTCCATAGGAGATAAGAATGAGTCTGATAGAGATATTTCAACAGAGAATCCATCTGTTGAGGTGGAGATCTCAGGAAGCAGTAGACACCAGAACACTGATCAAGATGACAGTTCATCTGAAGATGAAGAAAGACAAGGAGATGATCATGGATTAAGGGATTATCACCTAGCTAGAGATAGAGTAAGAAGAACTATACATCCACCTAACAGATTTGGACAAGCAAACATGGTCTACTATGCTCTGAGTGTAGCAGAAGTTTTGGAACACTATGAACCTCAAAGTTATAAATAAGTTGTGTCTGGAAATGAGAAAGAGCAGTGGCTAGCTGCAATGATGGAAGAAATGCAGTCTTTAGAAAGAAATAACAC
The DNA here is from genome assembly GCA_958295605.1 of Ajuga chamaepitys. NCBI lineage: Eukaryota > Viridiplantae > Streptophyta > Magnoliopsida > Lamiales > Lamiaceae > Ajuga > Ajuga chamaepitys. Next base: position 52,351,779 of record OY282499.1, read on the forward strand.
TTGGAAACTAGTAACTAAACCAACACACCAGAAGTTAGTCAGTTCCAAGTGGATTTACAAGAAGGAAGTAGAAGTCTGTGGTGGTGAAATGATAAGATACAAGGCAAAGCTTGTAGCTAGGGGATTCACTCAAAGAGAAGGCATAAACTTTAATGAGGTGTTTTCACCTGTTGTAAAGCATTGTTCAATTAGACTCTTGCTAGCTAAAGTAACACAGGAAGATATGGAATTACAACAGCTTGATTTGAAGACAACATTTCAACATGGTGATTTTGTTGAGGATATCTATATGAAAGAATCTGAGGGGTTTATACTTCCTGGAAATGAGAACAAAGTATGTCATCTGAGGAAGTCCTTGTATGGGTTGAAACAGAGTCCCAGACAGTGGAACAAGAAGTTTAACCAGTTTATGATAAATGCAGGATTCACTAGGAGCCTGTATAACAATTGTGTTTATTTTGAGAAGCAAGTAAGGAAAAATCAGACCTATGTGCTACTGTATGTTGATGACATTCTCATTTCCAGTAAGTGTAAGTTGAAGATTGAACATTTGAAATAGAAATTAAGCTCTAAGTTTGAGATGAAAGACTTAGGGGATGCAAAGAAGATTCTAGGAATGGATATTCTGAGGGATAGAACAACTGGGAAGTTGTGTTTGTCGCAGAAGAGTTATCTACAGAAAGTGCTAGGAAGGTTCAATAGGCATGAGTCCAGACCTGTAGTTACACCAGTGGGACAACAGTTCAAACTTTCAAAAGATCAGTGTCCTAAGACAACAACTAATATCAAGTACATGGAATCAGTTCCATATGCAAGTGGAGTTGGGAGTTTAATGTATGGAATGATCTACAGTAGACCAGACCTAGCTTATGGAGTATCTCTGGTAAGTATATTCATGTCAAACCCTGGAAGAATGCATAGGGAAACCTGACACGTCGGTTTCTAACCTAGTGTTCCGCAAGTGTACGGATGTAGGTGTAGTACTATTGTCAAGGTCGATCCCACAAGGAATAGTTTTAGGTAGTTTGATACCCTAATACTCTAGGAATGTCCTAACTAGATACTAAGTTTTAAAGGTTGATTTTACTAATTAAAATACTCAATTAAATATAACTTCAAACTTAGGAACACGAAAACTAACAATCAAAGAGAAAAGGTATCCTAGGGCTTCGATTTCAGGATATTATTTCAATGTGGAATATGATTAACCTATTAATTTACCAATTCTAATGTTTATTAGGCGGCACGACAATAATCTAATCCTTCTCTCGAAGCGATTAAACCGTTGATTAATTAAGCTAATTACCCTCTCGAGTCAATTAAACCTAATAACTCCCAAACGATCCTAAGCCACGGCCTACACAGTCATAGACAACTGCGCTCTATGTTCTAAGTCTGATAACAATTCCCTCCTCTCGAAGCGGAATTGTTAAACTAAATTACTAAATCTAGGTGATCAAGCTAAATTCAGTTTAAGCATAAACATAGAGATAAAACACATAAAGAATGGAATTAAATAGATTAAATCATAAATCAAAACATTGTTATAATAATCCCTACTTTCTAACCCTAGGACACGAATAGCTTAGCTACTCATGCCTAGCAATAATCCAATACAAAATCTTAATAAAAACATTGTAAAGAATTAAACTAGAAAAGAATAAATAAACCCGGATGACTCCGTCTCGATGATCTTCGTCTTCTTTGTCCTCCAAGATGATGTAATTTATGTTCTTGATGATTCCTTCCTTTTTCCTAGAGCTTGGGGTCCTTTTTATAGAGTTGGGGACGAATCTTCGGGAAGATAGAGTCAAAATCCTATTAAAATTAGGTAATTATCGCAGGAAAACACTTCTGACACGGCCGTGTTTCTTAAGTGACACGGCCGTGTTGCTTTGCAAAAATCCACTTTTCCAGCAACAATTTGACACGGCCATGTTGCAGCTGTGACACGGCCGTGTTCCATTCCAGAACCCACAATGCGTTGCAAGACACTTTTGACACGGCCGTGTTGCTTTGTGACGCGGCCGTGTCGGTTCTTGCCCGGTTTTGCTCCTGGACCGGTTCAGGGCGGTTCGGACCGGTTTGAACCGGTTCTTGGACGGTTTTCACTCCTTTGGGCCGGTTTTCACTCTATTTGACTTGTTTCTCCTTCGTACTTCATCCAAATGGCATAAAAATACCTAATTATCTTCAAAACAAGTCGAAACACGTCAAATGGCCCAAATATTATAAATATCAATAAGTGCTGGTCAAATATACACGTATATGCCATAAAATATGATCCTAAATCGACCTAAATACATGCATAAATAACGTGTTATCAAACTCCCCCAAACTTAAACTGTTGTTCGTCCCGAACATCATACAAAAAGACACAAAGAAGACAAGTGATTATGCATTTTGTTTAGGGCGATTAGACGATGAATTCAGTTTCAGTTTGATTTTCCTTAAAACAACTAGGCAACACAATTCACTTGAGCATATGCGATAACGCGAACATCAACTACTCTCGAGACTTTGAACTTTCGAATCATTCAACCCTCACCGGGTGAGTGTTTCACTCATCTCTCAAGTGTTTAGGCTAAAATAATGTTCACTCATATTGAATTACATGCAAAGCCTACCATATGCTTGCCAATCGTCTACACTAGACCTCGTACTTGATATGTGTGACAAAAAATCAAAAAGGTCTTTATTTTGGTTGTAATGTGGGCTTAAGGTAAGGTGAGATACATTTGGATATAAGTGACTATTCATTGGACTAATCAAGTTACGTCTAACCCGACTACCCCTCAATACAATCACTCAACCTCACTCTTCAAATTTCAGCAAATCACCCCGCAAGTTGACTTCTTCACCTTCCCAAGTCCATACAACTTAAGTGCTTTTCAATTCTGTGGGTACCACATTTTTGGGACTACCCGAATGTTCTAAGCAAATTCACAATTTAAGCACTTTATTTTCTAGCTTCTCCTCTATAATACAACTTTTCTCTTTTTTTTTTTTTTTTCAATCTTTTTTTTTTTTTTTTTTTTTTAGAGAGGCCATTCTTCGTTTTTCACCTATCACTTTTCTCTTATTTCCTTCATCTTTTGAAAATATCCCTACTTCCCATTCCTTCCCACAATTTGTTCACCCAAAAATTCCTTCCAATTCTCCTCCCTCTTACTTGATTAATCCAATTAAGGCCAAAAGAGTTAAATCAAAAGGTTTTGGCTGATATTGTTAGATTATGAATAAATAAAGCTATAAGGCTCAATTGGGCTAACTAGGGACAATTTTTTCAATATGGGTCAAAGGCAATTTTTCATAGTTCGAACGAATAGGCTTAAACAAAAAATTTGCCTAAGATCATTTCCTACATCACAACATATACTTGACACATTCTTAGTAAAGACTCAAGGCAAGTTCTAGAGACTAGTACACATATTCAATCAAATTCACACCGAAAGAAAGTATATTACTCCGAAAATTGGAGTATAATTAGGCTCAAATTCTCACAAGGTAAATTTTGATTGAATATTCTCAGTTCAAGCTCAATTTCGTCTCAAAACACCTCTCATGCTCTATTATGTGCCATTTTTTCATCTAAATCATCTCATCATTAACTATTCATCATCCATCTTTCCCTATTATTCTCTTTTTATTTTTTTTCACTTGTTACCTATTTCCGGGTTTTATTATTCTTATGACTCTAAACTAAAACACTAATAAGACTCTAAACTCTAAACTCCTAAGACTCAACATGGAAACACTATGCAATCAAACTCGGGCTCACAGACCCAACAGCACTAATATATCAGAAAAATGGGCTCACAGACCCGATAAACCAATTTAAACAATAAAAAATCAGCAAAATGGGCACACGGACCCATAATTAACAGCACAAAATTCGAACGAGGTAAATCAAAACTATAAATATAGCTGCCAAGACGTCCCATGGTCTACCCCCTCCCCCAAACTTGGCTGAAAGCCAATGTTTGGAGGAAAAACGTGGTACGCCTTGGTGCTAACTTACAAATCGTTTCGACGACGGCTTTTTGAAACCCCTACGAGCTCCGAAATCGTGCCATTTTGCTGCTTATTGAATCTTGGTTCGGCCGTCTCCGCATCGCGTTCTGAATTTTTGCATTTTTTTCTGCTGAAGTATTGACACGGTCGTGTTGAATGTTGCGACACGGTCGTGTTACTTTTGAGCCAAAATTGATGTTTTTGGGCCGATTTTGACACGGCCGTGTCGGTTGTGTGACACGGCCGTGTTGCATTCCAGTGTGAATTCGTGTTTGGAGCTTGGTTTTGACACGGCCGTGTTATAAGGCTGACACGGCCGTGTTGCTGTTGAACCAAAATTTGGGTTCTAGACCTGATTTTGACGCGGCCGTGTCGTTTGTGTGACACGGCCGTGTTGCATTCCAGTGCTGAAAACACTTTCCAAGTGCTTTTTGACGCGGCCGTGTCGCACGTGCGACACGGCCGTGTTGCATCTTCTGCTCCTTTTAACGCGATTTTTCCGTCTTTTCGACCCCCTTTTCTTGCAACACTCGTCCATGTTGATTCCTAAAAACATAAAACACTAAAACACACGTAAAACATAAAATTAACGCAATAATAAAAAAATAAACATAAAACAATAACCATCGGGTTGCCTCCCGACAAGCGCTTTGTTTTACGTCTTCAGCCGGACGTCCTTTTCCTATCAACCTTCTTCTAGCCACCCCGAGTTGGAAGTTTTCTGAACACTTAAAGAGCTATTTGGGGCACGAGGATTTTCTATAGCAGCTAGGGTAGTGTAAATAATGCAACAATTGTGCCTACCCCTTAGACCCGATTTATGTATTTTGAGTGTGATTATTTCGTTTTGAACCCGAAAAACCAACTCCCCTTTAGGTACATCTATTAGTGCTTGGCTAGTCGCCAAGAAGGGTCTTCCTAAGATAAAAGGGAATTCATCACTCCCTTTCATGTCAACAACTAAGAAATCACTAGGGAATTCAAAATTTAGCACTTTTACCACTACATCCTCTGCTACTCCCAACGGCGTTAATGAAGATCCATCCGCCAATTTGATAGTAGTAAAGGACCGTTTAATTTCCCTTAATCCTAATTGTCTATACTGCTTAAGAGACATCAAATTTATGCTAGACCCTAAGTCACACATGACATTATGAAATTCATGACTACCAATTGAGCAAGAAATAGTAAAACTCCCTGGATCTTTTGCTTTTGTTGCTCTTCTTGGTTTCATGCTTGTGTTTGCGTTCTTCTTGGGCCTGCTCGGTCTCTTCTTTGTCGCCTCTTTTCCATCCTCCCACTCCTTTGTTTTCTCTTTAACTTCGATTCTCTCCTTTAGTGGTTCCTGTTTCACAACACCAACTCTAGATTGCTCTAAAGGATCAAGGTTAGCAAAGAACGAATTTTTAAAACAAAAATCAAAAGACTCATCAAGAATAGGAGATGAAGTTTTCTTATCTATGATTGTATTGACCTCCTCCTTCTCAATGTTTTTGACTTCCTCGCTTGATTCCTTCGCTTCTTGGTCCTTCAAGCTCTCTTCATGCTCATCTAGCTCCACAATATTGCAGTGCTCCTTCGGGTTAACCACTGTATCAATCGGGTATTGGCCTTGCTTGTGTTGAGCTCCTACTATCTTTATCAGCTGACTCATGTTTGATGTCAACTCTCCAATGCTAGCTTGAGTCTGCACCAACGTGTTCTCGAGCCTCTTGATGTCTGCCCCTTGCCCAGTGATATGCTTGTTTAGCTCCATGAATTTTCCATCCACTTTCTTCTCCAACTGAGCTAACTTTTCATCATACTTTTCGAATTGTGACATCGCGATCTCTTCTTGTGATGGCTTCTTACCGTCATGGATCATGCCATTTGTAACAGCAAATCCGGGTGGCGGATTGAGTGTATTTTGCGCGTTCCCATATGAAAAGTTATGATGGTTCAGATTCTGAGGGTACTGATTGTACCGAGGCTGATTGTTCTGGAAATTGTTGAAGTTCCGTTGATTCACAAATTTTACTTCTTCAACTTCTTCCGGACCCCCTGGCTGTTGTGCTAACGTCAGATTAGTTAGCAGATTCACCTGGCTCGTCAATGCTGTTACTTGTGCTGTGAGCTTTTCAATTGGCTCATTATTGACGGGCTCGACTTTTTGGACACTTGCTACCCTCCTTGGCATGTTTCTCTCATTCGACCATTGGTAGCTCGTTCTGGCCATAGCATCCAGGATTGAGAATGCCATCCTCACTGACTTCTCCATCAAACTTCCACCCGCAGCTGCATCCACTTGGTTTCTAGTCGGAGCAAGTAGACCATTGTAGAACTTGCATACTTGCTGCTTCTTGGTGAACCCATGTTGAGGGCAACTCCGGATAAGATCCCGGAATCGCTCCCAAGCCTCTCCGAATGGCTCTTGGTCCAATTGCTTGAACTGATTGATCTGGTTCTGCAGGTCGAGCATCTTGCTTGGTGGAAAGTACTTCAATAGGAACGAAGTGCTCAATTCTTCCCAACTGATGATATCTTCCAAGGAATTGAACCATTGGAGAGCTCTATCCTTCAACGAAAAGGGAAACAATCGCAGCTTAACCTGCTCGTGTGGCACATGGTTTATTTTGATTGTGTCCGCCAATCTTCGGAACTTTATCAGGTGAGCATTCGGATCCTCCATTGCACTTCCTCCATACTGGTTCTGCTGCACTATGTTGATCAGTGCAGGCTTCAGCTCGAAACTATTTGCATTCAGAGGCGGGAGTTGTACTCCTCCTGACTGTTGATTAGGATTTGGCCTTAAACAGTCACTAATAGGTGTATTGTCTTCTTCTCCCGCATCTGGCTCTATTGGAATCTGTCCGTGCTGTTGTGGCAACTGTTGCTGCTGTACAGGTATCTGCTGCTGTATAATAGTGACGCGATCGTCCAATCGTACTAAGGCTGTTAGCACTCTATTTAATACTTCATCATTCGGTTGCTGCGGTGGGTTCTCCATCTCAGCTGTGAAGTTTCTTCTCGTTCGGTGTCTGCGAGCTGTCGCTTCAATTTCTGGATCGAAAGGAAGAAGGGTTTCTTTCCCTTTTGATCTGGTGTGCATACGAAGCCTGAAAACACCAAAAACAAGAACTACCGCGTAACACTAAAATTATCCCAAAAAATAAAAACGAAAATTAAAATTAAAATTAAAATTACAAAAAGAATAAAATCTAGTCTAGTTTCCTCCTATTTTTCAAGATAAAAACTAAGCGCTAAATTCTATTCCCCGGCAACGGCGCCAAAAACTTGACACGTCGGTTTCTAACCTAGTGTTCCGCAAGTGTACGGATGTAGGTGTAGTACTATTGTCAAGGTCGATCCCACAAGGAATAGTTTTAGGTAGTTTGATACCCTAATACTCTAGGAATGTCCTAACTAGATACTAAGTTTTAAAGGTTGATTTTACTAATTAAAATACTCAATTAAATATAACTTCAAACTTAGGAACACGAAAACTAACAATCAAAGAGAAAAGGTATCCTAGGGCTTCGATTTCAGGATATTATTTCAATGTGGAATATGATTAACCTATTAATTTACCAATTCTAATGTTTATTAGGCGGCACGACAATAATCTAATCCTTCTCTCGAAGCGATTAAACCGTTGATTAATTAAGCTAATTACCCTCTCGAGTCAATTAAACCTAATAACTCCCAAACGATCCTAAGCCACGGCCTACACAATCATAGACAACTGCGCTCTATGTTCTAAGTCTGATAACAATTCCCTCCTCTCGAAGCGGAATTGTTAAACTAAATTACTAAATCTAGGTGATCAAGCTAAATTCAGTTTAAGCATAAACATAGAGATAAAACACATAAAGAATGGAATTAAATAGATTAAATCATAAATCAAAACATTGTTATAATAATCCCTACTTTCTAACCCTAGGACACAAATAGCTTAGCTACTCATGCCTAGCAATAATCCAATACAAAATCTTAATAAAAACATTGTAAAGAATTAAACTAGAAAAGAATAAATAAACCCGGATGACTCCGTCTCGATGATCTTCGTCTTCTTTGTCCTCCAAGATGATGTAATTTATGTTCTTGATGATTCCTTCCTTTTTCCTAGAGCTTGGGGTCCTTTTTATAGAGTTGGGGATGAATCTTCGGGAAGATAGAGTCAAAATCCTATTAAAATTAGGTAATTATCGCAGGAAAACACTTCTGACACGGCCGTGTTTCTTAAGTGACACGGCCGTGTTGCTTTGCAAAAATCCACTTTTCCAGCAACAATTTGACACGGCCGTGTTGCAGCTGTGACACGGCCGTGTTCCATTCCAGAACCCACAATGCGTTGCAAGACACTTTTGACACGGCCGTGTTGCTTTGTGACGCGGCCGTGTCGGTTCTTGCCCGGTTTTGCTCCTGGACCGGTTCAGGGCGGTTCGGACCGGTTTGAACCGGTTCTTAGACGGTTTTCACTCCTTTGGGCTGGTTTTCACTCTATTTGACTTGTTTCTCCTTCGTACTTCATCCAAATGGCATAAAAATACCTAATTATCTTCAAAACAAGTCGAAACACGTCAAATGGCCCAAATATTATAAATATCAATAAGTGCTGGTCAAATATACACGTATATGCCATAAAATATGATCCTAAATCGACCTAAATACATGCATAAATAACGTGTTATCAAAACCTTAAAGTATGTATTGAGATACTTAAAAGGCTCATTGAGTTTGGGATTGATGTTTGAACAAACTGATAAAGTGAAAGAGTCATTGTTGGGCTATGTTTATGCAGATTTTACTGGGAACTTGGATACACGAAAGTCCATCATAGGGTATATTTTGACACTCTATGGAATAATTGTCAGCTGGAGGTCAGTACATCAATCCATGGTTGCACTTTTAACCACAGAAGCTGAGTACATTGCCATGACAGATGTTGTAAAGAAAGCAGTGCGGCTAAAAGGAATCCTCAAGGATTTTGGGATAGATCAAGGCTGTGTTACAATTCTGTGTGATAATCAAAGCACTCTACACTTGGTAAAACACCAAGTTTTTCATGAAAGGTCAAAGCACATTGATGTGAAGTTACACTTTGTGAGAGATATAATGGAGAAGGGGACTGTGGCAATCAAGAAGGTATCTAATGAGGAGAATATTGCTGATTTTCTTACTAAGTCTCTTACTAGCTCGAAGTTTGGATATTGCACAAGCTTGGTAAAGCTTGTGGCATGTGTTTAAATTTTAGATTGTAGAACAGGTTTGAGGAGATGAAGTGTTTTGAATTCATTGAGGTGGAGAATTGTGAATAGTGAATCAATTTCATCAAAACAACTTTTATTTAGCATAATATGTTGAGCCAAATCTGGAACCGGTTTAATCAAGTCAAGAATCGGCCTGGAATTAATGAGCTGGTGTCATAACCACCTTGAACCGGCAGTTAAGAGCACCAGTCAGTTTGCAATGGTTTTGGCAATGCTTTAACAACAGTTTCCTGCAATCGTTTTGTAACTGATTTTCATCTTGCGTTTCAGAGTAATTCGAGCCCAACTAATTTCGTAGATATAGGCGCTTTAGTGTGTAGAGTTGATTCATTCGGTTTTCCCCTTCACACAGTTATAGATTACGGAGAATTTGTTGAGTTAGGGTTCTACGTTCAATTAGGGGTTTCTAATTGGAGTTTTGAATCCTTGTAATTATTGTAATTGAACTTGTGGTATAGTGGATTGACGGGCACCGATCCTCCGTGGATGTAGATCGTTAATCAAACCACGTTAATTCCTTGTGTTTGTGTGAATTTTATTTCGAGTTCTTCGTGTGTGCATTTGTTTAGCCATTGTCCAAGGTTTTGGTTGAATACTTCTGATCTTGAGGTGTTTTGTGACTCCGTGGAGTGTTAATTCTAACACATACTTTGCAATCTGCAGACACTTTTTGTTTGTCTCAGTGCAGAATATAAGAAAAAAAGGAAATGGCATGTATTTTACACAGTAAAATTCTTTCTGGAAATAGCAAATATTTTAGGAGGAAAAGTGACAAATCTATAAATTTTAACAATGTCCTGCTTTTATATAAATATAAATATAAATATAAATATTATATATATAGATATAGATATAGAATACAAATACAGATGATTATTATTATTATTATTATTATTATTATTATTATTATTACTACTACTACTACTACTATTATTATTATTATTATTATTATTATTATTATTATTATTATTATTATTATTATTATTATTATTATTATTATTATACTACCTGCAAGCTCTAATAGTGCCCAATTTTGAAAGTTTTTAATAATGTTCATTTATAAACTAAATAACAAACATAAAAAACTTTTTTCTGCTATCTATAATGTGGTATGATGGTGTTTGTGGTGCTTTCAAATTTGCGAGTCATGAATTTGAACCTCACGGCTTGTGATTCAATATTTTTATTATTTTACATTTTATTAATTATGCTATTCATGTATTAATTTATTATAAAGTAATATTAATAATTCTATATAAATAAAAATAAAAGATCAATCTATTATAATTTAATTTTTAAAATTTATTTTATTTTTTATTATATTTGTTATTATTTTTTTTTTTGTTTATTTGGTTTGTTTGTTTGTTTGTTTGTTTGTTTGTTTTTTTTTTTTTTTTGTGGATTCAAAACTTACATTGTCCAAGTAAACAGATATTTCCTCTATCCCATAAAAGAGTCTTGTTTGAAAAAAATCTTGTCCTAAAATAAGAGTCATGTTTCAAAATTCACTCTCATTTTACTAGTTTAAGTAAAATAAATAAATTATTTTACAAATTATTTAGATATGATTGAATAAGTCAAATAATAAAATCCCATTTAAGTGCGTATTGATGGACTTTAGAGAGTTATCTTCATCAAATCGACCAAAAATAAAAATTTCATTTTTCAAACATGAAACTTTCTTGTGCGGAACAATATTTTTTTGTTATACAAATAAGATATAGGATTCACAAAAAAATAAAAACTAAAAGAACTACAAATAATATTGTCCAGGTAAACAAATAATATGTTTTGTTAAACAAGTTGCACTATATCGGATCTGCCACAACAAGAAGGGGAAAAACAAAAAAATCAACCATATTATGTTGTTCAAGTAAACAAATAATATTTTTTTGGTAACAAGTTATATTAAAGAATTACAAATAATATTGTTCAGGTAAACAAATAGTATTTTTTTGTTAAATAAATTATATGGGTTCCGCAACATTAAAAAAAGAAAAAAAAAACTATAAAATTACAAATATGATTGTGTAGGTAAACAAATTATACGTTTTGGTTAACCAAGTTAGCAATATTAAATCCGCAACAACAAGAAATAAAATTAAAAAAACACTAATAAAAAATAAAAACTATATAAATTATTAAATTATTTCTAATTATTGAATGAACTAATGTTAATTAATATTAATTAATTAATTAAAGTATTAATAAATGTATTAACAAAATCTTACATAATAATAATACAGAATTGTCTATAAATAGAAAGTTGTACATTTTCCCGCTGATAGGCATGGCCCAGTAACTTCGGGTCGGATCAACCCGACCTGAAGCAACTGAGCTCAGAAGAACGAGCCCAGCAACCAAGCCGACCCAGAAGCGCGCACGGGCCTGGAGCAGCCCAATCGCGGCATATTTGGAAAGTGAGATCCCCACGATCTCACTTCCAACTCCCATGCAGATATGGTGGGCGTAATTGTAGGGATTTAGTTAGGGTTTGAATTAAGTAGTATAAATAGCAGAATTATACTCAGATTTAGGTTCGCACTTTGTACTCCTAAACTGCAACGTGTAAGATTGAAAGGAATATAGTGAAAAACACCCTGGCCGGTGATATTTTAAGCCCGTGGACGTAGATCTCCGGATCGAACCACGTACATCTTGTGTTCTTTAATTTTCTTGCATTGGGTTGCGTTACAAATTGAATTTTACTTCGAGTTCATTGGATAACCGGATTGCGCTTTATCAATTGGCGCCGTCTGTGGGAACGATTGACAAGAAAGCCCTAGTATACTTCAACGTCATCACAATCGCTATGGTGAATACTCGTCGATCTGCTAATCCTACCCGGTCCCGTCGTGATCCTCCTGTGGATCAGAATCCACCACCCCGTCAACAAAATCAAGATTCGCCCGCGGAACACGCCAACCTGCAGAATCACCCCCCTGCTAATGATCCGGCGCAAGTTAATCCGCCCCTTGCCCCCGAGTTATCGCAGGTGCAACAAGCCTTTCTTCAGGAGCACGCTGCTTTATTTCAAGAATGGAATAATCGGCGCGCCCACTCCTGTGAGCGTGCCAACAACGGCGTTGTCCAGGGTGTGAGAAATCTGCCTCGCGATTTGTCACGTGAATTGGATGAAGATCCACCTCATCGAGTGAAACATGATCGTCGTCGACGGAGGACAGTCTCTCCAGCTGATAACCGCATCTCTAATGGGTCGAGGCCCCATTACGCTCACGAAGACGTGCATCGCCGTAGACCTGCAGACGCCCCAAAGCGTGCTCGCTTAGACAAATCCCGTGTGTTGGATCCCCTGGAACAAGAGCAAGCTCAATTTGCTGCGGAGCTTGACAAAGTGTTGGGTCTCGATGCTGATGGGGAAATCATTACCCCGTTCTCCGAGGAGATTCTTGCTACCCCACTTCCCGAGGGGTTCAAGCTTCCTCCCGTATCTGTCTACAACGGCACCAGGGATCCCAGTAACTTTCTGAACGCCTTCAAATATGCGATGTTCAACCGCAATTGTACACCTCACCAATTGTGTAAGGTGTTTCCTGAGTATCTCCAGGATGAAGCTAGACTTTGGTTCGATTCTTTGCCCCAGGGCAGCGTAACCTCTTTTCGGGATCTCGCCGAACAGTTTTGGGCGCGTTTTCATACGCGAGCAAAACCCATGGCCACCTTGGCCGACCTCATGAATATGGAACAACGGGATGGGAAAACTTTTACCCAATTTCTCGATCGCTTCACGGCAGAGAGCCTTAAGGTGGGAAGCCGGTCTGACGATGTTATCATCAATGCTTTTATGAATGGCCTTCGCCCCGGGCCTCTTTACACCGAGCTTGTTCGAAACCCTCCTACTACGACCTGGGCTTTGTTCAACATTGTATGCAAGTTCGCGAAGGCTGAGGAGCAAACCCGTCGTAAACGCGAGAAGCATGCCAGCAATCGGCAACCAGATAAAACGCCAGCCGGGACCAGTACCCGGCCTAATGCCTTCTCTCGTCTAAGTCGAGGACGTTTGGAACCTCGCGAAGATATCCCCCAACTTACTCCGCTTACAAAATCACAAGCAAAAATTCTTTCCGTTCACAAGAACGATCTGCGACCGTGCCCGCGGATGACTGCTCTGGTAGAAAAGCGTAACCGCGACAAGTGGTGTGCGTACCACCATGATCATGGACATGAAACCGAGGAATGTCGAGAGCTTGGAAAAGAAATCGAAGGCTGTTTAAAGAGGGGTTTCTTACGGCAGTATGTCGTTCGGACCGAGGACAGGCCTCGGTCAAATCAAAATGGGGGTTCGCAACAAAACCGTGGAGGCTACAATGACCGAGGTTCACGGCAAAACAGGCCACAATGGCAGAATAACAGGCCTGGATACAACAACTATGCGCGGCCGGACCAGGGAAGCCGTCAACAACCCCACTTGTTGCCGCAACCGCCTCCTCATGGAGGACCTAGAGACAATCCGCCCACTCACGTCATAAATGTGATCTATGGGGTCATTCCCAACGGGGCTTCTCGAAGTGCCATGAAGGCGGAAGCACGCAGGCCTCCTCCAGAGGAGCCGCGCCACAAACGCTTCCACCAATCTGAAACCGTAAGTTTCACCTACGAAGATCCTGTTCCCGAACTCACCCCACATATTGACGCCATCGTAATCGACATGGCCGTAGCTAATGTTACGATAAAGCGGGTTTTCATCGACAACGGAGCCGCAGTTAGCGTCATATTCGCTGACTGTTTTCAGAAAATGGGCATTCCTCGTGAACAACTCCGACCGGCCCCCGGGCCGTTACAGACCTTCACCCAGGGTGAGGTCCGACCTGAAGGAGTCATCAACCTTCCTGCCTCGCTCGGAACTTATCCCGCCATAAAAACCATCTTCGTTGACTTCTATGTGGTCAATTCCCCATCTCCATACAACATGATTTTAGGCCGAGACTGGCTCACCCCAGCGAAGGTCGTTTGCTCCACATACCATCTTGCACTGAAATTCCCAACACCCCATGGCGAGGTGGCTATCCGTGGCAACCAGCGGGTTTCTAAAGAGTGCATGTATGTGGCACTTAAAAAGACAACAAAGGTTCCTCCCAAGCCTCAGTTTCAAGTAGCCACCTCGGCACCCACCTTGGATTCGGCTGCATCACTCGGAGACAACACTGTTAAGGTGCCGCTAGACCCGGCCAAGCCAGAGCAGACTGTTACAGTCGGTGCTGCGGACACACCATTGTTGCATAACGCCATCATCCAGACCTTGCGAGAATATTCGGAAGTTTTCACGTGGTCTCCCTTGGATATGCCGGGGGTCTCTCCGGACCTCATCACTCACAAGTTAAACATTGATCCCAGCGTGAAGGCCATACAACAAAAACGGAGGAAATTTGCTCTGGAGAGGAACGCATCCATCCGAACCGAAGTACAACAGCTCCTAGATGCAGACATCCTATTTGAAGTGCACTATCCTTCCTGGCTTTCTAATCCCGTGATGGTGACTAAGTCAAATTAAAGGCACCTATAGCCAAGGATGATACACTGAAAATGTACCTCGCTTTGACACTCAAACTCCTGTCAACTTTTGCTTCGGTTGATATCCAGCAGGTGCCTCGCAAAGAAAATGTTCAAGCTGATGCTCTCAGCAAAATGGCCTCCGCGGTCCCTACTAACATGTCTCCGGACATCGTCGTCGAAGATGCAGTCCATCCTTCCATTCATGAGGCCACAGTCTCCGTATTGACTGAGAGCAGTCCCAATTGGATGATCCCGATCATCCATTATCTCCGGGATGGTACGCTGCCGGATGATAAATTACAAGCTCGGCGGATAGTTCTTAAGGCACCTAAGTATGCACTCCATGATGGGATCTTGTATCGCCAGTCATACTTACAACCGAGTCTTCGTTGCCTTGCCCCTGCCCAGGCTGATCATGTTCTCCTCGAATTTCACGAGGGGGCCTGTGCCAGCCATATTGGCTCGCGAACGTTGGCCAAGAAAGTTCTTCGGTGGGGGTACTACTGGCCCACGTTGTTTAATGATGCCCATGACTTAGTGGCCAAGTGCGACAAGTGCCAGCGACACTCTCGAGTGAAGCATTTACCACAAACCGAACTCACTGGCATACAAAGTGCCTGGCCATTTATCCAATGGGGAATTGATATTATGGGCCCGTTTCCAGTCGCTCGGGGGGGACTAAAATTTCTTGTGGTTGCCGTTGATTACTTCACCAAATGGGTTGAAGCCGAACCCCTCACTGCCATCACTGGTCAGAACATCTTGAAATTTGTCTGGCGAAATATCATATGTCGCTTCGGCATCCCGAGCGCCATTATCTCAGACAATGGCAAACAGTTTGCCAATGACCTCTTCCGGTCATGGTGCGAAGAGCTGCACATTAAACAAATTTTCACCTCTGTCGCTCATCCTCAAGCCAACGGTCAAATCGAAGTCACCAATCGCACATTGCTTACGGGTATGAAGAAAAGCTTAGATCAAGCTAAAGGTCTCTGGGCCGAGAATCTTCCGCAGGTTCTTTGGACCTATCGCACCACGCCGCACACCTCAACCAGAGAAACCCCCTACAGCCTCACTTTTGGTTCCGAGGCTGTCATTCCTTCGGAAATCGGGGTACCTAGTCCCCGCCTTGTTACTCTGGATCCCGAAGCTAACAATGATGCCCTCCGTGCTAACTTAGACGAGCTCGAATATCGTCGCGATCAATCTTTCATTCAGCAAGCTAAATGTAAGCAACGCGCAGCTCAGTATCACAACCTCTGGGTTAGGGGTACTCAGTTTAACGTCGGAGACCTAGTACTCCGGCTCAACTCTGCCAGCAAGGCTGCCCCCGAGGGTGAACTGCATGCCGCCTGGGAAGGGCCTTACCGTGTCATTGCTGCGCATGACTCCGGGTGCTATCAGTTAGCACATCTAGATGGTACTCCGATTCCCCGAACATGGCATGTTACCAATCTGAGGTGCTTTTATCTATGAGTGCCGATGGCCAAGTATCTTTTCTACCTTTACATTTCTTGTAAGCTATTTCGTTTCCGTACTATAACGTCTTCTTGTTTAAGAGTCTCCTTGTATTTTTCAAATTGTTCCGACAATTACTTTGAATAGAGTTTTCACTTTACGAATCTCACTGTACTTTTCTACTCTGCGGGGACGCCCTAACTTAGACTTATTATTATCTGTCTCCGGACACATTGATCTCTCGTCCGATCCGTCCGGAGAGATCAACATTTAGTCCCCGGACTTATATTTCCTCTCGTCCGTTTAACCGGAGAGGTCCTTAACTCCCGCCCGATCCGTCCGGGGAGATTCTTTGCCTTCTTTCTCTACCAAGCATTATTTACATATTGTGCTCCCGAGTACAAATTAAAGTAATTACACTTGCATCATGATCAAAAAAGTTAATCACTTTTCTTTTAACATACTTATCAAAACGTATCAAAATATTTCTACCGCTTTACTCCCCACAAAGGGTTCTTTACATATCTGCATACATTGTTACAACAAGATAACATTATTTTCGGCCTCCGAGCCAATATTCTGCGCTCCGGCGTTGAGACCTGTCCCGGGGGCTTCTCCGCATCCTTCGGGATCTGGAGGCTCCTCGGCTCTGAGCTCCTGATCTTTCTCTGCTTTGACTTCCTCTGCGCCGCGGACTCACTCTTGGCACTGGCCTTGGAACGTCACCCCTCGCTCTGCCCCGAGGACTCGGGTGAGACGCTGGTCTCGAAGTCTTAGCCCATTCCGTGGGATCCCATTCTGCGGGGTCCATCACCTCGATCTCCTCGGCTAGCTTCTCAACCTCCTCCTCCGCAACAGCTACTGGGGCCTCCTCGACAGCAGTCACCGGGGTCGGCTCCTGGATTACGATCCCTTTGCCTTTCCCCGCCGCCCTCTTTTTACTCCTCCGTGGCACTTTAGCAATCTCTTGGCCCCGGCTGGAGCTTGCAATATATTCTTCGGCAGTGTGCCGCCACCTGCCATGTCCTCTCAGGCCCTCATACATGTTTAAGAGTAATTCCAGTACTTCCCGCTTTCTTACAAGCTCGGAAGAGTCCGCAGGGCCGGCCGTCATCAGTGACGAAAATTTGCCCTGGATTTCGGTGATCCGCTCCTCGACCTCTTCGAAAGTCAGCAGGCCGTACTCCGTCAGTATTCGTTCATATTCCCTTTGGTGGATAATGACACGGTCTAGTTCGGCGACGGTCGACAAGTATTTCAGCTCCCGGTCTCTCGCCTTTTCCGCGGCCTTGACTCTTGCTTCCTCGGCCTCTTTGGCCCTTCTCTCCGCTATGGCCACCTTCCTCTCCATCCGAGGAACCACTTGTTTTTGCAGGTTATCCTTCTCTCCGCGGAACCAGTCTAAAGACTGCATAAGTTTCTTTATTATATTATGAAGCTCCTCGGTATCCTCCTGATCGCAGCACACCATCAGTATTACGGAACACACTCAAATCATCGCAAAACAATAACTCAACAGTATGGTCCGAAATCAATATAATATTCACAACAAAAAAGAAGCATACATTGTCTGCGGTCATTACAACAAAATTACAAGTTGCTCCTATTGTCTATCATATATCAAATCATCAAAATTGCGGGGAACGACTGACCTCCCCCTCTTGGCCTCCTTCAGCTTCCTCTGGCACCTCCACCTCGACCTCGTGCTCTCCTTCCGGCAGCTCGCAGATCTCACCCGCGTCATCTGTCGCTGCCTCTGCGGCGATCTCCATTCGCGGAGGTGGATCCTTGTCTCGGGGCTCTGCGATGAATTCACCACGGCGGAAGGCCAGGAACTCTTGATCTTGGTCCACGTCACAGGTAGTGATCTCCTCGGCACTCAGGATCTTCTTCTTTTCCGCCAGTACCTTCACCAGGGGCCACTCTGGGACACGAGCCAGGGTATTGTAATACGCCTCCTCCACAGCTCCCACGGCGTTGAAATCGTATCCGAACTCGAGACGATAGACATCCACGTTCGGATAGATTTCCTTAACCTTCTCCAGCAACACTGATCGAGTGGCCGTATCCCCGACCGCGACGAAGTTGGTCCGAAAGTTGAGAAAAGTGCTCGTTTGAAACAACTTTTCGGCAAAAGCCTTCAACACCGCCTCCTGACCATCCACCACAGCCGCTTCCTGAGCCTTTATCTCCGCCCGCAGTTCGGCTGTTTCACCGCGGAGAGCCCCGACCTCGGCCTCCACCTCGCGCAATCGCGCCACCTCCTTCTCCACCAAGGCAGCTCTCTTGCGCGCCTCGGACAAGTCATGCGTTAACCTGTCATTCCGGGCACGCAACTCCCTCACTGCCTCGGCCAGCCCTTCCTTGGCCTCTCTCTCACTCCTCCGGCCGAGATCCATGATCCCCTGCGCCAACCGCAGAAGCTCCTCGGCATCCGGCCCCTCAGGCCCAACACACTTATGGGCCCTTGCCCCTTAACACACAAACATCAAAACCACCATCAGAAGCATAAAGAGAATTTAAGCCGCAGTTTTTCACCTCGGCAGAAGGTTATATATGCTTTACCTCGGCGCTCTGCTCCGTGCGGAGTCTTTTGGCCATTCCCAGAGGAGTCACAGATGGTTCCGACCTCCTCTTTGTTCCTGGGGTTGTCCCCGCCACCACAACACCCTCCTCCGTCCCCGCTGACGGCCTCGGACTGGGCGACGCCCTACTTCTAGGGGTTACTTCGGTCGCCGCTCCCTTCTTCTTTGCCGCCGCGGGCACCGCAGGGCTTCTCGTAGACTCCTTTCCGAAGCGTCCCACTGCAAAAAAGAATTTGTGGTTAGTCCTGTGCACATTGCAGTATATTACGCAATTTTAAGAGTTCCTACCCTCCTCGGCTGCCCCAGCTTCCGACTCCTGCCCCCGGGGGGAAACCCCCTCTGCATCGCCCGAGTAATACGAGCTTAATCCTGCCTCCTCCAGCTCCTCCTCGGTGTAGAGGGTCTTGAACGTACCTACAGTACGGAACTGCCTAACCACCTCCGGCTCCGGCTCCGCCACCGGGGCATTATCCACCACCTCCTCCCTCCTCCACCTCGGGAGGGCCAGCCCCGTCTTCACATAAATAAATTTCTCCTTCCACCCCTCCACCTTGCTCGTGTTTTGCACCTTAAACCCACCTCGGGCCCGGGGGCTAAAGGAGTACCATCCCTTCGATTTCCCGAAGGCCTTCAGTTGGAAGAAAAACCTAAACAACTCTACATTTGGTTCTAGCACGGCATTTTTACATACCACGGTAAACCCAACAACTTGCCTCACGGCATTGGGCGCTAATTGACTCAGGACAATGTTGTAATATCTCAGCAGCTGTACAACGATGTCCCAAAGGGGGAATCTTATTCCTATTCTCAGATGGTCTATATACACACTAATGAAACCCTTCGGCGGGCAACAGGCTCTGTCACTAGGCTCCGGCACTATGTATTCTAAGTTAAAGGGAAAGTAAAAAGATGGAATCAGGGCTTCTATTTGCACCCGAGTCATCCGCAGTGCCTCCACAGCCACCTCGAAATCCTCCTCCAGACATTCACCAAATCCTACTGCCCGGGTGTCGGATTCCCTAAAATCTGCCCTATATACCATCCTATTCACTCGTCTTTCTGGAATAATATAACGCAGAGGACGTACATCTAATGGGGCTTTATCGGTTCCTACCTCCCTAAGTGAAGATGAAGACGATGAAGAAGACATACTTACTTGGTCTTGGTTTGAGATGGTTCACAAATGCACAGATGAATCTCCTTTTTTCCCGCTCTCTGTAACTTGCCAATCGCAAATGAGGAAGATGAAGTTTACTGTGCAAACATTCTATATATATACTCCTGCATCAACGGCTCAGATCTGGCCTTTTCAAATTTCGCGTCTCAGCGTCGCGTGTGGTGGTCACGCGCGTTACAGTAACCAAGGCGCGTGGGAGACACGCGTCTTGGAAATCTCAAACGCGTCACTTCACATCCCTCTTTCTAATGATGGCGCGGCCAATCACATCAACCTCATTCTTCCCTAGGAAGTTTTAGGCCTCACTCCGGTGTTCCCTTCACCTCGAGCAAATTCAGTTTGATCCCGCTTAACCTTATTACCCCGGGGGTACTCTAGTTCGGGCCCGGTCGACTCTATCGCCCCGAGGTTACTTCAGTCCGGATCATGTCGACCCCGTGACCGCGGGATACTTCAGTTCGGTCAAGTTTGGTCTTCGCAGAGCCCATCACTCTGGGTATGTATCATCTCGGCTCCGGTCGATTCTTGGACCCTAGGGGTACTTCGGCTCGACAAAGGCAGCATCCCTTCTCGCTCGCCACGTCGTTGCATCGCTCAACCTCGGCACCTGTTATACCTAGCCTTACTTGTAACCGCAGCTCCTACCTCGCTCCGGCTGGTGGGGGGGCATCTGATAGGTATGGCCCAGTAACTTCGGGTTGGATCAACCCGACCCGAAGCAACTGAGCCCAGCAACCAAGCCGGCCCAGAAGCGCGCACGGGCCTGGAGCAGCCCAATCGCGGCATATTTGGAAAGTGAGATCCCCATGATCTCACTTCCAACTCCCATGCAGATATGGTGGGCGTAATTGTAGGGATTTAGTTAGGGTTTGAATTAAGTAGTATAAATAGCAGAATTGTACTCAGATTTAGGATTCGCACTTTGTACTCCTAAACTGCAACGTGTAAGATTGAAAGGAATATAGTGAAAGACACCCCGACCGGTGATATTTTACTCCCGTGGACGTAAATCTCCGGATCGAACCATGTACATCTTGTGTTCTTTCACTACAAGAATTTTTTAAATAGACAACAGATTTTATTTGTTGTCCAGTTATAAATAAGTCTGTTATTAATAATGCTGTTGTTAAAAGTACACTTTTAACTACAAGTAAAAACCATTGTCTGTTCCATGAAAAACAACACTTTATATAACAGATATAATATGTTGTCTTTGTTAATTCAAACTACAGTTTGTATATGTTGTTTAACCTTAAAACCGTTGTTTTTGTTAGTTTTAGCAACAGTTTTTCCCCGTTGTTCTACAATTTAAATCGTTGTCTATTTAGTGTTAATTTTCAAATTTAGCAGCTCTTTTTAGCTGTTATCTTTTACCTGTTGTTCTTCATTTTAAATCGTGTCTATTTAACAAACAATTTATTAAAAATAATTATAAATTGAAAATAATTACCCATCTCTCAAATATGCATTCATAGATCAAAATAATTCTCTCCAATCCAAGACAACACATGATTGTGTAATATCTAAAAATGTGTAACTCATAAAAAAGGATAACATGTGTACTCCTTGCCACTTTACGCCACAAAATATTAACTAATTTGAATCCAAGACTTCAAAAAATGTTTGAAACTTCACATATCTATACCAAAACCAAATCTTTCTTCTTTTATGAGTTAATGAGTGATATTATTGTGGCGGCCTGAAGAAATGGCAGTAGCAGTTTTAGACTTCCCACTTTAACCACCACGCCAGCAAAATCATATCCCGGAATGCCCTGAGCAAAATTAGAAGTGAAGATAATCAACTAATTGCATGCACAATATGCTGCCAAATAAAATTAAAGGTTAAGTCAAGTGTAACTCTACATGTAAACCTAACGAAAATCATGAAGGTTGGCAGGTTATTAGAAACAGCAGACGCACATAGCAACCAAAATGTGATTGCAAGATGTATATCCCTATTTATGGTTCAACTAATTTACCTCTTTTGTGTGTGAGGGTGAATTAAGAAGAATCGCCGCAGCCATCGAGGTTTGGGAATTCCAAGAATTGAGTCTGATGGATCTACGGCTGATGCAGGACAATGCAAATAACTCTCTGGCAGCATACTAAAGAATCCAAGGAAAGAGATTCCCTTAAAGGTTGTTGCGATAAATAATGGAAACGAAATGAAAAATGGGAAAATAATATTTTTATCATATCCCTGCACCTCCCAGTCACTATAGCAGTGGGAAATTCAGGCAAGTTTCTTCACAGTTGCTCTCATCTGCAGTACCAATAAAATTAACTTTCACGCGTGTATAAATGTATGCATGTGTGTGCGTATTATACTAACCGCCTCGGACATGACGGCGCGATCTGGATCCTCATTATGCTAACAAACAAATATTACCAAATGCACTTTTACATGGTGCATCAGCATGTGTGTATGTGTCATGATTATCAAGATACACATATAGAAGAGGCAGAAAACACAGCTTACAGTCCAGTCGTCGGAGAGAGGTGTAGACTATATGTGTAGGAGAGGAAGCTCTCATTGAATCCACCTAAGCATTGGTTCTTGTGCTGCTATTAATGTCAAGATTTCGGAGAAATTTCTTCTTTGAAATGGTGATGTAGATGCCCCGGGTTGCCGTCGGTTTCAAGAGGAAAGACCCTGACCCTGACACTGCCACCGTTATCGCCAGTTTGATTCCCGACTGTGTTCGAATCCACCATATTTGGTTCATCATATCTGCAACAAATAACAAGATATAAAATTTACTCTTTTCTTGAAACAAGGGATACGTTTAAACATGATTGTTTGTTCTTATGGAAATTGTGAATATGAGCGTACATATGAGAAGTAGTGAGAGTGGTCGGAGTACTCCGAAAAAGTTGAAGAGGAAATCTTGCTGCTACTGAGGAGAATGGTCTGATGTTAGTTCAAACTTGCAACATAACATCATAAATAAGAGGCGTTGAAGCAGTCCCTTTGACAAATTTCACAACATAAACAAATGCTTATATCTAGTTAATACTCTCATATTTCTATTATGGTAGATTTTGCCTACATTTGAAGCCTGAATATTATTAATTCTAGGGGAAATAGTAGTATGGAGAGAAAAGAGTCTCTTACCCCCCCCCCCCCCCCCCCAATTTCCCATTTGCAGCAGCAGTAGTAGATGGCACATAATCATGACCGCGAGACTGCATATAGTTTGGGACATGCAAGATGAGCTAGTTTCTAATAACAATTGCACTTGTAAAGTGATTTTGTAAAACTGAAATGTGCTTGCAACACGCCTCAGACCACCAAGTCAGAGACAAAGAAATAAGGAATTTAATAATGTGTAGTTCAATCTTTGAATTTATTTTACAACTAATGGTGGAACAACACTAATTAACTAAATTAGACTAAAAGGGGGAAACAAGCAAAATAAATAAATAAATGGAACATTAAACTTGAAGTGTTTTTAACAGGCAAAACATCAAAGTAAGCAAGAACTGGATTATAAAAGTATCTAGGTTATCACAGATCCTAAAATTTGATAAATTTTCTTTTTGTTTATTACTGTTTCAGAATCCTACATTGTCCACCCCCCGTCCCCTTAATTGCCAATATATGAGATCTGACCTTCAAAATTCTTAATATTTTCCTGAGACAACCAAATGAAGCAACTAATACAACTAAATGGAATTGATAATTATCAAAGAGGGATATAAACATAATCATTTGTAAATATAGTTGGGTTAACATTCACATACCCGAATTTTTGGGGTCTCCAATCTCACTTCGTTCGACTTCAACCTGCAGTGATACATGAAAAAAGAGCCTTATTGACAGTCCAGCAGCATTCACCAAAAATGTTGAAGCAACTTCATTTAGAATTAGAATACAAGTGTCCCATATATAAATCTTCTCTTTGTGAATAAATCAAATAAGCACCTAAAGGGGTTATGAATTCATGAGAGGTGACCACAACGAATCTATCAAAAAATGAGATTCAGCCTGAATATACCATATTTCCACCCATTGTATCTGCCCCAATGTTCAAACTTTTTCATAGAAAACCATGTCAAAGTAAAAACTTAATTAAAACATTTCATGTTACAAAAAATCAATTAAAACACCAAGCTACTTGCATCATCTTTTGGAACATGCTTTGACCATGAAGGAAATTTTAAGCAGAAGCAATAAGAGAAATGTCTTCACAATCCAATTCTTATCAATCAACAAATTGGGTGACTTCAGGTCCCTGTGAAACAACAGGTGGCGAAAGATGATGAAGGTAATTGATTCCCTTTGCATAGATACATACACATGAAGGAAAAAAGATAAAATAATAAACCGAATACGAATAAGACTCAACAAAATTAGAGATTTGGGAATTTAAACACACCACATCGATAGCCATGTGCATCTGTCATCTCTGGTCTAAATTCTCACCAGCAACTAGCCTGTGTATTAGTCGGAATGGACTCCTTAGACGACATACAATCAACTTCCTAGATAACATGCAATCAATGGAGAATAAATTAAAAAACAGGAGAAATAGCAAGTACTCGATCCAGTCATCGGATTAAAAGAAACTTAAGCATACAAGAAAAAACAAGGAAGCAGAGCCAATATAAGAAACCATGTTTAACCCTTTGATCAAACTGCACTTTTTGAAGTGATCCAAGTGGTTAACTAATATTTTTTCCGTATCAAGGAGTCATAAGTGATCAATAGCTACAATTCGTAATATAGGAAGCCTTATAAGAATAAGTAACCGATACACAAAGGGATTTGACCAGGTATAATGGCACATTTTTGACATAGATGTCTTTATCGTCTAAAGGAGTTTATGGAAAAGTAAGTAACAAATAAAAAAGAAGAGCTAGAGGAACTGTTAGAAACATACATTAACATCAAAGTAGTAGATTCAGTTAGATAATAGCTTAAAATTTTAATACCACAAACGGGGAAAGCCAGGAATTCCCAATCCAATATTTGTCGAGCGGCAATTATTACAGGTCCTCCCAAAGAAGGAATCCAGAAGAATCCTTTAGTCTGCACCCCCTGTTCAGTAATCCAGATATGAGGGGGGAAAAGAGCATTATGACAACTCTAACAGTAAATATACCAATGCTATAGACTAATTACTTTAATACCTCATTTGCAACATTTTAAAGAGCTTGATATAAGCTTATCCAGACTAGTATTGTGGCCAAGGTAGGTAAACATCCTGTGATTAACATTCAAAATGAAAATGATATTTAACTTTAACAATTAATAGTAATAGTGATGTTCATTGCTGAAAAGGAATTTTTTGGGTCAAATTTGAGTAAAAAGACTGAATGGCAAAAACTATAATCTAGAAATGATGTGTAATTCAATTACTGGTTTACACCTCAAAACCAAATACATCATCAAGATCTGGAATATAAGCAGCGCAAGATAGAGACCTCACGACAATACCAGAATATCTAATCTACCTATGACTGCTGAAGTTAAAAAACACATGGTCACTCCTAGCTATTTCTATCCAAAATGCTTGAGTTGTATATTCCTATCAAAGATGCAACATCAAGCAATAAAATAGAAGTAATTCTGGAATGATGGATAAAAATTGTAGCTGCTAGCTGTCCAGCATTATGCAACATCAATTTGTTAATTTCTTTAGGCGCCAACTTCAATTCATTACCTAATTATTTCATTTAACTGCCCTTAGGAACAAATTTACTTGGATCCGACAAATACCCAAATTCAACGGGCTTATTTATCTCACTAACTGTCTACTGCCAATTATTACCGAAACTACCTTGAGATGGTAATTATATCAGAATAACACGATCAAGTGCAATAAGTAAAAGTCAAGACCTCAAAATAATTTATTCCAAAATAGGGGAAATATGTCTACGATCCATTGAAATGACACGTTCAAGGAAGTAGTGCAAATTAGGGCTATGATGATACCTCCTTTAATTCGATAGTTTAGTTTTCAAACTCTGAAAATCGGATCTCTTCTTCTGACCTGAGATTTAAGATCGGAGCCGCTGAGGTGGATATCGAAGGAGCAGCTCCGCGTACTAAGGCGGATATCGGAGGAGCACCGCTGATACCGCAGGAGTTCGGAGAGGTACGGCGATGGTGAAAGAGGAGAGAGAGAAAAGGGAAGAAACGGCGCGCAAGAGCGCGCTTTTATTTGATGACTACAAATTAATTAGAATTATAATATTATAAATTAAATATATAAATGTTACGGGCTCAGTCACTTTAGCCGCACAGGTTCATAGCTCTTGAAATTGGGCCAGAATTGATGAGGCCCAAAATAGGGAGGCTCATGTGGAGGCGGGCTAAACTTGTGCCTTAATTCTCCATCTAGCAGCCTAATCTCCGATAAAGAGATCTACTACTTCTACTAATAATTTGTAATATAATTTGAGTCCAAAATTAATATAAAAACTCTTTCATGACCCAATTTAATACTTGAGCAATAAAATATTTTTTCCTTATATCAATTTTACTCTTCCATTCTCTCCACTGATCTCCAAATGTGAGGTGGCAATTCGGGCGGTGCGGCCCGATCGAGACGAGTCCATTGGGCTAACGTCATATTTCGGGCTGGCCCGGACCAAAATTTAATCGGGTCTAAAATTAGTTGGTCCGGCCCGGCTTATTCCCCTATAATATATTACGATTATCGGGCAACCCGATAATTTCAATGAAGAGTTTAATAAAATGCAATATATAAAATAAAATCATAACTATTATTTTATTTCAAATATATTATTAATTATTAAAATTACAATGAAGAGTTTATTAACATATCTAGAACATAATTTAATGAATTTTGAATAACACAACATAATTTTACAACATAACAAAAGTATTGTAAATTAAAATGCTTTTTTGTCAACAATTTTCTAAAAATGTTGACAATAATGTTGTCTATTGGAGCAATGTATTACCAATAAACAACAGATTTGAGCAACTGTCGTTAAAAATGTTGTCTATCTGTGGAAAAAGACGCTAATAGACGACAGATGTTGAAAACCGTTGTAAACTTGTTGTCTATTAAATTGTATGTCGCTAATAAACAACAGATAACGGTAAAACTGTTGTTAATTCATGAATATACAACACTGCTGGAAAAAACTGTTGTCTTTTAATTGTTGTCTATTTATGAAATTGTTGTAGTGTTTAATTTTCTTGCATTGGGTTGCGTTACAAATTGAATTTTACTTCGAGTTCATTGGATAACCGAATTGCGCTTTATCACCCGCCATTTATTTCTCTTTCCAATTTGAGAAATATTTAATTTTTTTTTATTTTAATTTACTCCCTCTGTTTCCTATTAATCGGCTTTTTAGAATAAAATGAAAGAAATTAAGAATGCAATAGATTGACAAATATATTTCTCAGCCAATATCACGTTCACACCATTAATTCCTAATCTCACTATACCTCTCTTTGTCAATAATTATCTTCCGCTTTTCTTTCTCAAGATTATGCTACGCCTCTTTCTCTCTCTGTAGAAGTATACGCGGCCTCTCAATTATCTTCCTCTCACCACATCTTTTCTCTTTCTTATGCAATTCTTTATATCTGCATACATGGTGCTTTGAAGTATCACGATTTATTATGATTGTTACCCTCTATATATAATCTAAAAACATTGATATTTAAGAAAAAAGGGGGAAATGTATTTCAATTTACATTATGGAATGAAGGAGGGAGAAATAGTATACGATAATTTAGAATGAAAGACGGCGAAGATTTAGTATGATAAAGATTTGACCAAATCAAAATATTAGTGATAAGTTGAAAATAAGAGATATTTTATAATTGGGCCAGAGATAAAATTAGGAGAAATCGTGATACATTTAAAACATCAATTAATTAGAAAAATAAGTAACAAGTTAAAACATCAATTAATATGAAACGAAAAGAGTATTATTTATATCTATAATTAGTGTTGTTGGTAATGATTTCTAGCGTGTCAGCCCACAATTTTTCACTGACGTGATTAATGGAAGTGGTTATCTGGAAACACGTTATTTTAAGTCATGATTAATTATATCTCGTGTCATAAATTTTGATGAAACATACCTAATTCATTCAAATAACCTCTATGATTATCTTAAGTTTTGGATTTGGTATTAAATAAAAATGGTAGATAAATAAATTAATCCATGAAATTTTGTCTACCTTTGGAATGTGTACAAATCAAAACTAAAATTATCAAACCAAGCTAATTAAGGTAAGCATATTATTCCGTAAAACTAGGTTTCAGTTATTTATTTATTGACTGAGAGACATATTCGACAATTAAAACATAAAATATCATTAAGGTAATGTAAATCAAATAATCGCGATTTTATTGGAAGTAATTTCAAACACAATTTATTTCTTTTAAAACATTAATAAAGTAATGTAAATCAAATAATCGCAATTTTCTTGAGATTAATTTTAGGCGTTGTTGTCAGAATCGGACTAGACCTGCCGATTCAACCGATTGGACGGGGAGCCTGTGTTCGAATTGGTCCGAATGGACCTATAAAATCATTTTTATGATTCAACCGGTAACAACCGGATTGAACCGCGCAAAGTCGGGATACCAGGGAACCGGAAAAATCAGTTGCTTCAATTTTATTTTTATTAGAAAAAAAAATCTTTTGTACTTATTTCACTTATAGATTTCTTTTTACTTTCTTTATGAGTCCATAAAATTTTATCAAGTTACTCATTATTTACCATATATTGTCATGTTTAGAAAGAGATTTTGAAGTTAAAAGAAACTTATGAACTATAAAATATTTTTTTTTTAAAGACATCCATGTTCATAAGTAGTATATTATGTTATAATTATATTTATTTAACATTTAAAGTTTAATTGATAATTTTATATTTGAGTATTTACTTTTTAGTGGATGAAAATGTGTATAATTACATAAAAAATATAAGTAAATGGTGATTACTAATTTTTCGATTAGACCGCCATTCTAATCCGACTGTTTGGATCGTCGGTTCGGTTATATAATATTGATTTCAAGCATCATTAATTTCTTTACATATATATTATATTATTTAGACATAATTGGACCAAATTAACACACTAGGGTTTGAGCGAAAATGTGAGAGGTGATTTGAATAGGGGACTGCGAAATGGTTTAACTACCGGCAAAACTTGTAATTTATTACCTACAACAATCGAAAAGATTTTATCAAAGATAAAAATATTATTACTTAAGCAAAGTTTATAAGTACAAGAATCTTGATCTAATCAGTAAAATCCTACCCTATCCAAACAGATGGATATACAGAGGAAAAAGGAAAAAATGCGTCTAAGTGATAACCAACCGAAGAACCTGCTCCATGACTACATGCACAACAAGCAAGGAGTCGGAAAACCACCACTACGATACCAAAATATTAAACAGTAGAAGCCATCTAGAACAAAAAAACAAAATAAAAACTAAAAACACACTAACCACAAGGACGCTAGCAAAGGAGGAGGAAGGTCGATGAAAAGACCAGAAGGGCCGGCAAAAGTCGCGCATCGAAGAAGAAAAGTCTCACGAAAGGAAAAATCCTAGCAGAGAGGAGAAACCTAAAAGATCAACAAAATAAAATGAAAAATGAATTAAGGAAACAACAACATGAAGTGATTGTCAGGTGGAATATAGCCGACGACTCTTTGTCATCGGCCATTGAAGGTTCGAGAGATAGCGGTTCTTTTTCTTCTCGACTGATGTAGGCGGTAGTTTTTCTCTAATCATTTTCCCTTTTCCTTTCCTCGGTTGATGTACAAAAATCTTGAATATAAGTAAAATTATTCTGCGTAACTGAAAAGTTACGACGAGATTGCAGAGACCCTTTGGAAGGTGGAGAGACAATCATTGGATGAGAAACTTGCTCGTAGATGGAGAGGCGGTTTCTTGTTGGGAAGAAGTCAGTTATTTCCCTAGGGCATATCGATACAAAGATTAGTTGGGTATCTCATAAAAAATATGAGTTGCATTAAAAAATCATGAATGTTAGATATTTGTGAAATGTTGGTGTCAAAATGTTGCTGAATGTAAAATTGCTAGCTGGTGTGATAAGCTAAGGGTGCAGTGATCAAATAAGCTGAAGACGCTGATGAAAAGTGCTTTGAAAAAGTAGCAGGAATTAAGCATATTCAGTTTTTTGAAGGAAGGGTATAAGACAATGGTTTTCAACTGATTTAACTGTCATATAACCGTTGTTTTATGCGGTTGCAATTCTGTAAATTTTTCAGCTCGGTTTTTAGATCAGTTTTCAGTCATTTTCAGCGGCAGTTATTTAGCATTTTCGTTCCAATTGTATCTCTAGACATTAAGAGTGGATATACATAACTTGTAACACACAATTAGGATCTAGAGAGAGGAAATTAGAAGCTTGAGAGGTGAAAAATGAGTTCAAAACTGTGAACTTCGTTTTTTGAGTGTTTCCTTGTAATCTTTACGTCCAAATTAGTGGATTTGTTTCTGGTGTTGCCTGTGGATGTAGGCATTCATGCTGAACCACGTAAATCCTGAGTTCTTGATCATTTCTAGCTTGCATGAGATATAGTTTTGAATCGCTTGCAAGGTGTTTGGTTTATTGACTGAGAGAATTTTCTTTTTAAAAGTGTTTGAATCTGCTTTGCAACAATATTAATACAAAAATTACGTCAAAAAAATTACGTCAAAAAAATTAATACAAAAAAAAGTTCATTATTGTTCAAAATAATTAAATTAGAATTCATTCGTCTCACAGTGAAAAAATTCTATTAATATATTTGATGAATAGTGCACAACCACAAGATTGAGTAAATCGTTGCTTCATTCATAGATACTCCCTCCATCCCGGCCTAACTGACCTATTTTGACCGGGCATGGAGGTTAAGAAAAAACAGATTATGTGAAATTTTTTACTTTTTTAAAGATGGAGATTGAGGGTGGAGATTTTGAAGACGAAGAATGTAAATTTTTTTTGTCATTTATAGGCTGACAAGTTAAGTTGAGACAAACCGAAAAGAAAAGTAGACAAGTTATAGCGTGACGGAGGTAGTATTAATTTGTAAGAAAAATAAATATATTCATATTTATATATTTTTAATACTTTTTGTTGCTATTTTGTATTATTAACAAACACATAGATTTTTTATTTTATTTTAATTTTTTTATGTTATAACAATAAATATATAGGGAAGGTCTTTTGTACACCAAGATCCGTGTAACCCGGTCATGTGTCAAAATGTATTACTCCCTCCGGCCCGTCTAATTTTGCATATATGAAGGGACACATATATTAAGAAAAAACTATATTTTACTTTTTAATTGATTTTTTCAAATGTGGAGATTGAGGGTGTAGATTTTGATGGTGGGGATTGTAAGAGAAATTTCATTTTTAAGGGTGTGCAAAATTATATAGGACGGACCAAAAGAGAAAGTGTGCAAAATTAGGTGGGACGGGGATAATACTATTTATGCCTAAAAATAATTACACATGATGGGTACATGTATCACTTATGCTTAAATGTATTTACATGTTCTGCGTAAATGTATTGTAATGCTTTTATCCAAAACATGTAATACTTTTAAGCATGAATTATAATATTCAATCCGAATTACACCGTGCAACCAGTGCACGTGAGATTTTGCCAAATATATAAGTTATTATTATTTATTTGTGTTATTAATTATTAATTAATTAAGACAGTAATAAATATATTTATAAAATAATTAATAAAAATTGAAGATCGTTGGAGCCCGCAAATTTAAATCAGGCGCTGCCCATCAACGGCCATGGTTCAAAATTGGAGCATTTTTCATAAATGTTATTGTTAGTTGCAAAACAGGAAAAAGAAAAGAAAAAGAAAAACTATGACCCGGTCGGCTAGGTTTGCGCGGATGTTAAATGCACAATAGAAGAGTAGGTCTTGGATGCATCCAACACACAATAAGCTTATTGTGCACTCTCCAATTTAATTTGGAAATTAGATATATATTAAGGGCTGCGTTTGGATACACAATAGGAATTGTGGCGTAGCGGTCAAAGCTTATATGCGCGCGCTGTGAGGTCTTGTGTTCAAGCCTTAGCGCGCGTAGTTTTTTTAATTTTTTTCTATTCAAATTAATCTTGGAATTATATATATAACAAGGGTTGTGTTTGGATATTACCAAACTCATAGTGGCGCAGTGGTATAGTGCTGTTGTGCGCACGCTGAGGTCTCGTGTTTGAGCCTTGCGCAGCGCACAACCTTGAATTTTTTTTTTTTCTGTAAAACGAATAATATATATATATATATATATATTAACTCATGTTTGTTATTATATAAGAGACACTAGCTTAGGTGGTAAAATTTTAAATTGTTAGATATTAGGGCATAGGTTCGAATCCCATCTTCTCCAAATTTTTATATATGTGCACTTTTTATATTATTTTAGACAATGTAATATATTATTTAAAAAAATTATATATTATTTAAAAAAAATGTGTATACCTGTAACATAACATATACTATTACACAATATAATGTGTATACCTGTAACATAACATATACTATTACACAATATAACATATACTATTACGCAATATAACATATACTATTACGCAATATATATATTATTAAAAAAAAATGTGTATACCTGTAACATAACATATATTATTACACAATATAATGTTGCATATACTATTACACAATATAACGTATACTATTACGCAATATAACATATACTATTAAACAACAGAATATATTATTAAAAAATTGTACATGTAACTATAACATATACTATTACGCGATATAACATATACTATTGCGCAACATAAAAAGAGGTAAAAAACATATACTATTACGCGATATAACATATACTATTGCGCAACATAAAAAGAGGTAAAAACAGAGCAAAATCAGGGTTCAAACCCGCGCGGGAGCGCGCCTGGACCCCCCGCGCGCGTGTCTCACCGCTGCACTACATATTATTATTGAGAATTCATCCAAACAAGGCCCTTATATATATATTCTTAATTTCAAATTAAATAGGAGAGTGCACAATAGTACAATTGTGTGTTGGGTGCACACAAGTTTTTGCCACAATAGAAATGTATATAACCATTTTTCAAGGTACATTGGTATAGGATGAAGGGAGTGCACTGTAGATCAATTGCACTTAAGGGTTAGTTATTCAGAAAAGCTAATCGATCCTATCCACGATTGTTCACCTAAATCCCCGTTGGTTTACTGCAACAGTTCCAGTAAGTCTCACACGATCGCCACCTCACAGATATTATTTTCGATGTAATTCGAGGACAGCGAGGTGGTAACGTTGTAGGCTTTGTTTCTCTCACACAGACACAGTAGTTACCTGAATTGTCTCCTACCCTTCCTCCATCTTGTCTTTCTTCCTCCCACCCCTCTGTTGTATCTATATGTAATCATATTTAAAGGTAAAGGCAATTATCACAAACAATTCTTTTGTGCTAACCTGTATCACTTTGTGCTTCAGGGTATTATTTCCTATATACAAGCACTAATTTTCTTGGATTGAATCATGCTCAGAAGGCAATATGCTTAATTCTAAGATTGGAGATTCAATTGCTTTCAGAAGACCCACAATGCAAGATCGCCCAGGTGAGAAGGACAACGTTAAATTTGACTTCTCTTGACTAAGTTGCATTCTGTTATTGTCGATATATTCTATTAAAGAACCTTTTTATGTGTGAGTTGCTCCAATTTGATAGAATTTCTGCTTATTATTTTTTATGTTTTTCGTGGGTTTCAAGAAGTAGTACGATCATGCTTGTCCATTCTTTTGAAACTTTACTCGTTTCAGGATATGGTTTTCGAGATTGAAGTGTTCATAAATAAGTTTGTAAAAAATCTTGTCAATGAAGTTGATCGTCCTTTTTACCTTTTTGTCATGATCATTATCTTTCAGATTTGGCAATTTCAGGTCTAGGGAAATTGTTGAGACTTTACAGCTGCTCATTGAGTGAATTGGTGCTAGAACGTTGGAGCAATTAAGAGAGGAGCGTTGTGCTTCGGTGCTGTTTCTAAGGCTGTCGGATCCTTTGGCTTTAGCATTGACTGTATATATTCATAATTTGCATGTTGTTTGGAGTACATTTTGTGTGCTGCGCTTGATTCAAGTATGAGTAGAAGAGTGCGGAGGAGGGTTGTGAAGGGGGACAAAGAGAAGGCGGATTTCCCTGAGATTGATGAAAATTTGGCTTCGGATGAGAAAAGGTCGCTTGATTGGACTAGGTTACCTTATGATACAGTAATTCAGCTTTTCTCATGTCTGAACTATCGTGATCGAGCCAGTTTGTCATCAACCTGCCAGACATGGCGAGCTTTGGGTAAATCTCCATGTTTGTGGCAGACATTGGATCTGCGGTCTCATAAGTTTGATGCTGCAGGTGCTTCATCACTTGCCCCTATGTGTGAGAATCTTCATAAGCTTTGGTTCCGAGGACCTGAATCTGTCAGTGCTATTATAACTCTTCAAGCTAAGAACTTACGTGAGATAAGGGGCGATGGTTGCAGGAAAATGACTGATGCAACACTTAGTGTGCTTGCAGCTCGACATGAAGCGCTAGAGTGCCTTGAGATCGGGCCAGATTTATGTGAAAAGGTTACTGGTGATGCTCTAAAAGCCATAGCAATTTGTTGTCCACAACTACGGAAACTTCGTATCTCAGGTATTCATGAAGTTGGTGGCGATGCTATCAATGCTTTGGCAAAGCATTGCCGAAATTTGACAGACATTGGATTCATTGACTGCAGAAAAGTGGATGAGACTGCCCTGGGTAATGTTGCATCCGTTCGCTTTCTTTCGGTTGCAGGAAGTACAAACATAAAGTGGAATTTAGTAGCGCAACACTGGAGTAAGCTGCAAAACCTTATTGGCTTAGATGTTTCTAGAACAAATATAACTCCGAGTACTGTCTCTAGACTCTTCTCATCATCACTTAGCCTGAAGGTCTTATCCGCCTTGACTTGTCCAGCACTTGAGGAGGATGCCTCATTTGTCACAAGTTACAACTATAAAGGTAAAGTCCTACTGGCTATCTTCACAGACATCCTTAAAGGGGTAGGCAACTTATTTATCGATTCGCCAAAGAATGATAGTAAAATTTTTCTGCATTTGAGAAATTCGGAGAAGGATAAGAAATTAGGTGAGATCTTAAATTGGCTGGAATGGATAATTTCCTATTCGCTTCTACGCATCTCTGAGAGCAATCTACCTAATTTGGATAAGTTTTGGCTCAACCAAGGCACAACTCTATTACTTAGTCTCATGCAGAGTGCCCAGGAGGAGGTTCAAGAAAGGGCAGCCATGGCTCTTGCAACCTTTGTCATAACTGATGATGAAATTGCCAACATTGACACTGGAAGGGCGGAAGCAGTTTTGCGGGATGATGGTATATGCCTTCTCCTAAACCTTGCCCAGTCATGGCGGGACGGACTTCAGTCAGAAGCTACTAAGGTAAGTTTCTAGTGAAGGTGCTTCACTGGAGAAGAACTTGTGCTGCTTTATTTCTAAGTTGATTCTGCTTCTTTAGCTATCTCTTGGCTGTTGTCATTCTGATGATTTTCGGGCTATTGCTTCTCTTGTATTCAGGCACAACTTACAAGGGTAGTAATAGTGATTCATTGAGTTATGGTGCACAAAATTAATGTTATATAACTTAAAATTTGTACACAGGCCATTGCAAACTTATCAGTGAATTCTAACGTTGCGAAAGCTGTGGCAGAGGAAGGAGGGGTTGGCATTCTTGTAAATCTCGCAAGGTGTGACAATAACTTAGTAGTTGAAGAGGCTGCGGGAGGGCTATGGAACCTTTCTGTTGGTGATGACCATAAGGTTGTCTTGTGTTATTTGGTTTGTACTTCATTACTTACATTTGAGGCTCTATTCTTCAAGTAATGAAATAGAATTTCCACTCTAGGGTGCCATTGCTGAATCTGGTGGAGTAAAAGCTTTAGTGGACCTTGTCTTCAAATGGTCAAAGTGTACTGGTGGTGAAGGAGTCTTGGTATGCTTCACATTCTTCAGCATTCCTATTTGAAATTTGTTGATGCTTTATGTTGTCATGTGGTGGAATAGGAGCCAAGCTGTTATAATAGGACTAAGTAGTCGCGGCTGTTATTGTGATTGATGTCAGGAACGTGCAGCTGGTGCACTGGCGAATTTGGCAGCAGACGAGAAATGCAGCATTGAAGTAGCTTCAGCGGGAGGTGTACAAGCCTTAGTGAAACTAGCTCGGTGCTGCAAGGTTGAAGCAGTGCAAGAGCAGGTGGCTTCCTCCTTTAATTGAATGCCAATGTATAGGTTTTTTGTTTAAAGTAAGCAACTAATATACTGTAAAAATGTGACTCTACCCAATGAGTTGTTCCCTGCTCTTTCTTATCTTGGCTATTGTGGATATAGTTGATGAGGATGAAATTCTGACTATTGTGGAGTTATGAGATGAGAGGAGGTGTGAGATAGGATAAGTTCAGAGTAGCTCAGTCGGTCTCAATTCACAAAGAAATAATAATGTTATAATTGTTATATTTCGTCGTCAAGGGGATCCTCTTCCCCTTTTATCTACTTCATCTATATTGAATAAACTTATTCTGTTTCCCTAAAAGAAAAAGAAAAAGAAAAAAGAAAGAAAAAAAACAGGCACAAAAAAGAAAAAAGAATGAATGTTATGACTAGTAATACAGAAATCTTCAACCAACTTCTCAATGACCCCTATCTGTAAATATTATTAGGTCGATCAAGTGTAAGCCCCTGAACCTGTTTTTACAATTAGATTTTGCTTTGGCAGTGTATGTTCACACAGTCGGTCAATTTCTTTGGATGAGTTAACATCATCTCATTTTGCCCCCAAACTGATTTATTTTTCTTTTTTAATCTATGCAGATGTCTATTTTCAGAGAATCAGTAAATGTTTAGTGTTCAAAATTGAATTTTGTGTTCCTTTTTGAATGCTCCTGTTATCATGTGCCTAGGGCTGTGGATTGTAATTGAGCTTTTCCTAAATTATTGAGTGGAGAGTCATCAGAACTTGACATTCATTTGTTAGAAGCTACTTTTTAGCCATCCCAGAGATATTTTTCCCCTAATAATATATTAAAGAGTACCCAAGTTTTGATAAAAGTTTCTCGATCCTATTGTCCAGGCAGCTCGGGCATTGGCAAATTTGGCTGTTCATGGAGATAGCAATGGTAACAATGCTGCAGTAGGACAAGAGGCCGGAGCTCTTGATGCTCTAGTCCAACTTTCTCGTTCTCCTCATGAAGGTGTTAGGTAAGATGAGCCCTGTTGTTTCCTGATTGATTTCTGTTAAAGATTTTCTAAGTATTACATATCCTTTTGTATTTGGAAAATACTTTGCTGATTCTAGAATCTAATAAACCACTGATGGCTCACTCATAGGCAAGAAGCTGCTGGTGCATTATGGAATTTATCCTTTGACGATGGAAATCGAGAATCAATTGCTGCAGCTGGAGGAGTTGAAGCATTGGTAAACATTATTATATTTGTTTATTTACCTTGTTAAAATCACTTCTAGGAACTCTTTATTGACTGCTTTGAAGGTGATTTAATGTTTCTTACAAGTTTACTGATTTAGAAGCCATATTTACTCCAGAGTTGCATTAAGTAGTTGTGGGCTAGCCAGTTACAATTTTAAAAGAGTACCTTTTAGCAGCCTATTAACTCTTCTTTTCGTTTTCTTTTTTTCCGACTATGAAATGTTTCCATATCTGTGACAGTAATTGTTCTCCACTAGCTTTGCAACATGTTATATGCTTGAGGAGCTTGCTGCAAAAATTGATGTTTATGGCAGCATGCTGATAATTTTATCCATCCCTGTTAAATTTCATGAAATTCGAATAACATTATGGTTTAGCATTTTAAGAAAGGTAGTTTCTTCTTTACAAGTTTACAGAAAAAGACTAATCTTCATAAGCCATCAAAATTCTCTCTTTATTACCTCAAATTTTGACAATGTTGCTAATAATCTTCTGCGAGGCATCTAATGACTTTCAATTTCATACTGCTTTCTGCACAAGGGTCTGTAATAAATGTAAAAAAAAAAAAAAAAAAAAAAGAGGTTTATTATTGAGCTTGCACTTCTGAACATGGGAATACTAGGCAGTTATAAACTTCGCCTTTTTTCTGTTTTTTTGGAAAACATGCTTCAATAATTATCTCGTGTGGCCAAAGGGCTTCCAACATTAGGTCCCAGTTGAGCTATTTTCCCTTCCACGTTCTTAATTATTACGAGTGTCATTCTATTGAGTGTTATGTAGGAAATTTAATATGCATCGAAAGCCTCCTTCTATTTCCTTGTACCCAGACTCAGTTTGAAGACAATAAATTAAAGAAATGAAAAAGAAACATGCATAACACACACTCCGTGCTATTGGAAGTGGATTTTCTTCCTAAACCAGTGATGAGAATGGGCAATTTCTGGTGACATATGATGGCCCTCCCTCTCTTGTTTTCACATTCATGCTTGTGCTTCTCCTTTTACTTTTATGCATGTTCTCTAATTAGAATGCGGTTTGATTCGCTAGAATGTATACAAGTAAGTTTGAAGTAAAATTTAGTATTCACAGCCCAAAAATGTGTAGGTCATGTACCGCATTCTGTTTTAGTGTCTCAATAAGCGTGCTCCTAACGTACCCAAACATTGAAGTTTGTACCAACTACCATGTTCCCTTTTACATACTACGACCCGGAACGTACTGTTTTCCAGATAACTCTGCAGGACTGTGAGAAAGTTGGAAGAATGATGACAAGACTCATTACGGAGCTTTATATCTTTTATTTGGTTTTGTACTATTTAAAATATCAAAGAGGTTCACGCGTTAAAACACCATATATTATCTTTCTCATCGCGCTGCATTAGTTTTCTATCGTGTAGTTCTAGTTAGGATTAGAACATAAATGACAAATGGAGCTTATGAATTTTGTAGTTCTTGTTCCGATTTCTTGATTTTTATGGGCGGCAGAAGTTTTCTCATGTTCCTAGTGTATGCAGTTGCTTTTCTCTGAATATCTAGATTGTTTCACTATGTTTTTATTTCTTGAACTCAACTTAAGAAGGAGATGAATTTGGTTGAGTTCAGGATTCACCCTTGCTTGCATAATTACAAAGTCCTTGCTTCACCTCAAGGTATCAAAGATGCAATTGGATGGATGACAGTTGCTATATGATAATGATACATACCGTCGCCGAAACGTCTGAAGAGCTGCATGTTTTTATTATTTTTGTTATTATTTACTTATGTTCTATTTTTAAGACTTTAGTTTAATTCAGTCTGTGGGCTTTTCCCGCATGGGCTGAGGATAGTATAAGTAGGTTGACAACTTGCAGATTTAGGATCTTTATCTTTATCTTTATTGTGGAATTAAGCCGTATTGGCTAGGGCGGAAGATCTCCTTCCGTGGGAATTTGCTATTGGTGTTGCGTTACTTTGAGTGAATTTATTCTCCAATCTCTCTGTCTCTAACAATTTGGTCCGACCTACCGGCACCATGACTCGTACTGATTCTTGCCTTGATGCGCTCGAAACTACCGTCGGCACGTTAGAGAAGGGATTGGATAACTTGGACAAGAAGGTTTCTTCCGTCGCCGAGGGTTTGGGTTCCCAGATGTCCGAACTCCACACCATGTTGCGTCAACTGATGCGCGACAAGAGTCCCGCGCTTGACGCCACCTCGTCCGCGGCTCCAGCCCCGCCGCCACACGACGCTCCGCTACCTGCCACCGACGCGACCCTGCCCGCGCGTCGCACGACGTCTGTTTCCAACCCTGTGAAGTTGGAACTTCCCATATTTAAGGGTGACAACCCCTCATCCTGGATTTCTCGGGCGGAGCAATACTTCCGTGTTGACAATACACCAGACGAGATGAAGGTGGAATTGACCCTTATCGCAATGGACGGCACTGCCCTCCAATGGCTCCAATGGCTACTTTCCCGTTTTCCGGGTATGAGTTGGCGCAAATTCACTGTTGAATTATTACGCCGTTACGAGGCTGATCCTCGTACGAATCCATACGAGGCTCTTGCTGCCACCCGCCAAACTGCCACCGTTGACGAATACATTGATCTTTTTATCTCACGCCTGTCCTCGGTGACTAATCTTTCGGACTCCGCCGCCCTCGGGTTGTTCTTGAATGGCCTTCGTGATGACATTCGCTTTCGAATTTGTTCGAAGGATGCGGAGGAAATTTCAGCCACTATGCACTTAGCTCGTGAAATTGAACGCCAGTTGCAGATCTTGCATCCGTCCCGTGCTCCCATTTCTTTATCACGGCCGCCATATTCTCGACCCGACTTCTCCTTCTCGGCTGCGAATACGACGTCCATTCCGCATCCGCACCGCCCTACTGGGACTTTTCATCGCAGCTCGCCTTCGTCCACCATTATTCGCGAGCCGTCGCGTTCCGCGTCTTCTGGCGCCAGCTCGGGCCAGACCCCAGTTTCGACAGGCCCTTCCGGATCCCGCAACCGGCCTTTTACACAGATGTCTCATTCTGATTACATGGACCTCCGGGCTAAAGGTCTTTGTTATCGGTGTCGCGAGCCGTACTCACCCACTCACGTCTGTGCGTCTCGTTCCTTGCGCATTATGCTCCTCGATGATGACGAGGACGACGACGATCCCAACAGCCACCCTGACCCGTCTGTCCTTGACGAAGCTGACCCTACTCTTCACAGCCTTCAATTATCTGCCGCCACAGCTCGTGGGTTCGACGGCCCCCGTACAATGAAGCTCTGGGGCCACATCGGCACCGAGCAGGTTGTGATCATGGTGGATAGTGGTGCCACTCACTGCTTCATCTCCCCAGTGACTGTTAAGCGTTTGGGTCTTCCAGTAGACGAGTCACAATTTCTGCCCGTTCGCTTAGGCAACGGTACTGATACCGATACAGTGGGGTTGTGCCCGCGTATTGCTCTACGTTTGGGAGGTGGTCAGTTTCTCCTCTCAGCGTATGTCTTTCCGGTCAGCGGCGTTGATATTATCCTGGGCATTTCTTGGCTTGCTACTCTTGGCGAGGTTCGGGCAAATTGGGCAGCCCTCACTATGACCTTCACACATTTGGGATCAGAGATCCGTTTATCGGGCACGCCGGGGCTGATCCGTCGGCAAATTTCTGCCGCTGCCACACTCAAATTAGCCAACATTGAGGACGCTTGGCTAGTCTGGCCTATGGAATTTTCAGGTATTTCTTCGGATTCCGTTCTCGATCTTCCTTTTGATATTCAGTCCTTGTTGGAGGAGTTTCCACAGGTTCTAAGGGCGGACACAAACTTGCCACCGCCGCGGGATTACGATCACCGCATTCCGCTCATTCCAGGCTCGACCCCTGTCTCGGTCCGGCCGTATCGCTACAGCTCCTCCCAAAAAGATATCATCGAGACGATGGTTGATGATATGCTTCAAGCAGGCTTAATTCAGCCCAGCTCAGGCCCCTACTCGAGTCCGGTCTTGTTAGTCCACAAGAAGGATGGCAGCTGGCGTTTTTGTGTGGACTACCGGGAGTTGAATAAACGCACGGTCCCGGACAAATATCCGATTCCGGTGATACAGGAGTTACTTGATGAATTACATGGGGCTTCACGGTTTACTCGTCTCGACCTCCGTTCCGGGTACCATCAGATCAGGATGGCCCCCGAGGATATTGAGAAGACGGGATTTCGTACGCACTCAGGCCATTACGAGTGGGTTGTCATGCCTTTTGGTCTACGCAATGCTCCGTCCACCTTTCAGGCGATAATGAACGATCTTTTTCGTCCCTTATTACGGAAATTTGTGCTTGTTTTTTTTGACGACATCTTAATCTACAGTCCGGACCGTGTCACTCACCTCGAGCATCTCCACCAAGTTTTGGGGCTATTAACGTCCGCGGCATTTGTTATCAACCCAAAGAAGTGTGCGTGGGCCCGCACCTCAATCGATTATTTGGGACATGTGGTATCCGCGGATGGGGTCCGAATGGATCCGTCTAAGGTCTTGGCCGTATTGCAGTGGCCAACGCCGAAGTCCGTCAAGGGGGTTCGTGGGTTCCTTGGCCTTACCGGCTATTATCGTCGCTTTATTAAAGATTATGGCAAATTAGCCTTGCCCCTTACCATGCTGTTGCGAAATGAAGCTGAGGCCAAGTTTCAATGGACTGAAGCTGCGCACGAGGCTTTCACAGCCCTTCAACGCGCAATCACAACAGCGCCTGTCCTCATTACACCGGATCTTTCCGGGGAATTCTGTATTGAATGTGACGCCTCGGGTCGTGGCATCGGTGCCGTCCTCATGCAATCACAGCAGCCTGTTGCTTACTATAGTAAAGCTCTTTCGGAACGCAACGCCGCAAAATCAACATACGAAAAAGAGCTAATGGCGTTGGTCATGGCCGTTCTACATTGGCGTTCATATCTTCTTGGGCGGAAATTTATTGTCCGCACTGATCACCGCAGCTTGCGCCACCTCTTGTGTCAATCGATTTCATCTCCGGCACAACAATATTGGGCCTCAAAGTTGCTTGGATTTGACTTTGACATTGAATACAAAGCAGGCTCTTCTAATGCGGCGGCAGACGCTCTCTCACGCCGCGACTCGAACGTGGAACTCGCTGCCATTTCTATTCCGCAGTGGGTAGATTGGGGCGCCCTACGGCGCGAGGTGGTCTCCGATCCCGTTTACGCGCCGATTATCCACGCGTTAGAGCGAGGGGAGCCCGTAACCCGGCCTTTCACACTAGTCAACGGCCTCTTGTATTTTAAGGACAGGTTGGCTGTCCCGTCTTCATCTGTTTGGGTGGAACGTTTGTTGTCCGAGTTCCATGCTACCCCCACAGGTGGCCACGCCGGTGCCTTTCGGACATATCGCCGGCTGGCCGCGAACGTCTATTGGCCCGGAATGATGAAGTCTGTTACTCGCTTTGTTTCCGCTTGTCTGATTTGTCAACGCCAAAAATCAGATAACCGTTCGCCGGCTGGACTCCTTCAACCGCTTCCAATTCCTACACGGGTGTGGGAGGATATTAGTATGGACTTCATCTCGGGGCTCCCTCGTTCAAATCATTGGGATACAATATTGGTCGTTGTGGATCGTCTGTCTAAAGCCTCACATTTTATTGGTCTGGCGCATCCCTTTACAGCTCGCGGGGTGGCCGCTGCTATTTGTCGTGAGGTCGTGCGTCTCCACGGGGTACCTCGCTCGATTGTCTCCGATCGTGATCCCGTGTAACTTGCAGATTTAGGATCTTTATCTTTATCTTTATTGTGGAATTAAGCCGTATTGGCTAGGGCGGAAGATCTCCTTCCGTGGGAATTTGCTATTGGTGTTGCGTTACTTTGAGTGAATTTATTCTCCAATCTCTCTGTCTCTAACAGATAAATTTAATGCAACTTTTTCCAGCTCGGTTGAGTGGTTTTTACCTTTTTTTTTTTTTTTTTTATTTCCTTCTGGTTGTTAGGTTGCTCTAGCACAATCCTGTTCAAATGCCTCTCATGGCCTTCAGGAGAGGGCTGCTGGTGCGCTCTGGGGATTGTCTGTGTCAGAAGCAAATAGGTATCTGGGCAGCTGCTCCTATTTATATGAGATTTCTGCTTCTAATGCTCGAGTAGGTGTGACCTCAGATTAATAATTGAAGATGTTGGTCATTTGGGAAATTCTATACGT
This sequence comes from Ajuga chamaepitys, assembly GCA_958295605.1. NCBI lineage: Eukaryota > Viridiplantae > Streptophyta > Magnoliopsida > Lamiales > Lamiaceae > Ajuga > Ajuga chamaepitys. The sequence goes on from OY282499.1 coordinate 52,395,436, forward strand.
AGTGTTTCATCAATCAGCTGCATTCCTGTCTGAGAAAGATGTAAATGACGTAAGCAATTAGCCCCGTCCCTGTTGGACAAAGAAAATAACCAGCTTAATCTGAGATAACAATCATTTCTCCATAACATTCTTGACATTTAAAGGGATTTAAGCACTGTACTCTTTTAGTGTATTTTGATATGCTGTATGTAATTCAGTTGGGAAACCTCTTCCCACATTTTCCGATAATTAATAAAATTGTTTCCTATAAAAGAAATTCTTAACATCTTTGAACTTAATATAATGAGATTTCAGTTTAGTCTGTTATCCAGCTTCAAGTCAACCCCACATTAAATTATCTTCAAACCACGAAGTTACCTGTGACCACAGGATATTGGGATGACATATAGCCTAGGAGAACGTGGTACACTCTGTTCAATTAATATGAATTCTTCCTGTCTTTATGTCCTGCTTCCAGTTAAAGTTCCTTCTGATTTTTTGTATCTTTTGTTGCTTATATTGCTATGAAGATTCAACCTGTTTTTCTGCTTGGTATAATGTTACTGGAAGTGGACACTTTTACAGACCATAAGGCATCAAATGATTCCATCAGCCAATGATGACTGTCTAATGTGTTCGGTATAATTCCCTATGCCTACTTTGTAATGAAGTAGTAAAGAGATGATTTTACTAACTGTCAAATTATGGGCCATTGATCATGGAAATCGCCGACCAAACAGAATAGGAATGAATCTGATAATATCACCATTTTACTATGGGAAAAAAATTGCTGATCAGAGGGCATAATTAGTAAAATAGAGCCCTGTTGATGTACAACGATTAGGTTGCTGTAAATGCACACTGCAGGAGAAGGAAGAAAGAATGGCAACTAAGAGGGAATTGGTTTGAATCCCCAGCAATATGTGAATAATAGTTTATCTCCAGGTGAAAGTAAGAATAAATGGATATTATGTTTATATCGAACTTTAGTGGGCATAACTATGAGATGTCCAAATTAGGGACAATTTGGACAATTATATGACTAGGTCTCTGAATTCCGGGTTTTGCTAACACCTTTTGTGTAGTTCGAAATTTTACTTTATTCCATGTTCAATCACATTTTATAAATTTGTAGCTCTTATGTGGTTCTTATTCATAATTTATGTATCAATTATTTGTTCATTCTGTATAGTATTGCTATTGGTCAAGAAGGAGGTGTGCCACCACTACTTGCACTTGCTCAATCAGATGCTGAGGTATGTTTTCTGAAATAATAGAGCGATTCAGAAACTTCTCTCAACCTTTTATTTATGACCTATGTAGTCTCTTTTTCAATATTTTCTGTGTCAGAAAATGGATCCTTATGATGCAGTTCAACATTTTGTTCCCTTTATTCTTATTAATATAGCACGAATCAACTTCCAGGACGTGCATGAGACAGCAGCAGGTGCTCTTTGGAACCTGGCTTTCAATCCCGGTAATGCTCTCCGCATTGTGGAGGAAGGGGGTGTTTCTACGCTAACCCATCTTTGTTCTACTTCTACTTCAAAAATGGCACGTTTCATGTCTGCTTTGGCTTTGTCCTACATGTTTGATGGAAGGTATGTAACAGTTCCCTTTCAATGTGGATGTTTATCTTTTGGGACTCATTTACAATATTTTGGGGAAGAAAAATGTATAAATATGCTATAACTTTTTGCAGAATGGATGAAATTGCAGCAATGCGAATGTCAACACAGAGCTCTTCCAAGAGCATAAACTTAGACGGCTCTAGAAGAATGGCCTTGAAACAGATTGAAGCTTTCACTATGGCCTTTTCTGATCCTCAAGCATTCATGGCCGCTGCTTCATCATTAGCCCCTGCAGCATTGGCACGGGTAACAGAATCTACTCGCATTCAAGAAGCAGGTCATTTGAGATGCAGGTTCGCTCTCAATCTCATTCGTAATCCATGTGCAACTCTCTGTAACTTTCCGTCTTAGTTCGTTGGATTTTCATTCTGTTTTGATATTTTAGGACCTAATACTGTTTTTGGCTCGTAGACAATCCAACTATTTCTGATATTTTGTATGACTGTGGGATATCTTCTCCATCACTCTCTGAATCTATAGTTTCGGTCGACATTTTACCCAGTTTTCCATAGATATATCTGATGTTCTCAGGAGTTCGCTTCCAATTTATTATATTTCCAGAAAATACGTGTTGCCTGCTGATTGATCTGACATCTTTTTATTGTATCACAGTGGAGCTGAGATTGGAAGATTCGTTTCTATGCTACGGAACCCTTCTCCTACATTAAAGTCGTGTGCTGCATTTGCTCTTCTTCAGGTATAGTTACATCATCATCACACATGCACACCGGCAACATTCTCGTCCGACTAAGTGCCATGGACTTCTGCTGTTCATTGATAGTTTCAGAACTACCCTGAGGCTGAATGTTTTGGGTAGTTTTATAATGTGTGTTTATGGACGTTCCCTAAATTGTGGGTGGCAGTTTACCATCGCGGGTGGACGACATGCAGTGCACCATGTGAGGCTTCTCGAGAAGAGTGGAGCTCCACGAGTAGTGCGTGTAGCAGCGGCAGCCGCAGGTGCGCCTCTTGAAGCCAAAATATTTGCTCGTATCGTACTAAGAAACCTGGAGCACCATCACTCTCATTCTTCCGTCTGAGATACTCACCGTAACACTCACCTGTTAGTTCTTAATGATGCTGTGCTCTTGCATCAAAGTTTTGGTTTTCACAATCTTGATGAATTTTTCATTGTGCTACAATCATTATAGCTTCTTGTATGCTTTTTTATCATCGTTAACCATAAGTTTAAGTTCTTATAGTGTAGGTCTTGTAAGTTTGTAACAACTTGCTTGACGGAAGAAGCCATGGCGTCTGGAGATGTGTTTTTTTTTTTTTTTTTTTCCCATATGAAATTAAACAAAAATATGAGTAAATAGTATTTCAAGATTATATAACAAATTGTGTACTTCAAAATATGAAGACATTAAATTAAGTTGAATATAAGTAAAGTCAACATAACAGATTTAAAATCATAATGAATAAATAAAACTGTATAAAATAAGTGATGTAGTCATGTAGAGACAGAGATAAAGAAAAAACAGTATTAAACATGATAAAATCTCCGTATTTTGGTTTGAATTTGGGACATTTTACGTTACGAATGAAACTCATTGCACAATAGGAGCATCGTTTGAATGATTCAGCTCCGTCATTTTATGTTAGACAAAACAATTTCTGTTGTTATCACTTGAATTATCCAACTTCGTCAAATGTCTTTTAAAACAATAGTAAGAGGTTTCCCTGTTAGAGGGTATCATATACATGGGTCACTGATTTTTTTATTAGGATTTATAAAGGAATGACACTCATGTGCATAAGATGCACGTTAGGCTTATTGTATACCACCCTTCTATTTCGCGCGCGCAATCTATATACATTAAGGTGTGTCTGGAATTACAAGATTGGGGCTAGCTTAGTTGGTAAAAGTGCGGCATTTTACCCTTCAGAATTCCGAGCATAGTATATGTTATAAAACCTGAGAGTATATGGCTAACAATATATTTAATATTCACAGTATATTTAATATTTCGACATAGTATACGTCTGATTGTACGTTGTTTTAATTAATTTTTGTGCCTAACAATATATTTAATATTCACAGTATGTTTAATATTACGATATAGTATACGTTATGATGCATGACTGTATACGTTGTTTTAATTAATTTTTGTTTCATACTGCGGAATATTTATTTTTTCCAACTTACAATACTCACAGTATATTTAATATTTGGATATAGTATACATTATGATGTCTGACAGTATACGTTGTTTTAGTTAATTTTTGTTTCATATTGCGAAATATTTATTTTTTCCAACTTATAATACTCAAAGTATATTTAATATTTCGATATAGTATATGTTATGATTTCTGACAATATATGTTTTCTTTAACTAACTTTCTTATACACTGCGAAATATTTATGTTTTGCAAATTAGTTTTTAACCACAAAATATATTTAATATTTTGACATTATATATATTATGATGTATGACAGTATAGGTTTGGTTTAATTAATTTTTCTTGTATATTGTACAATATTTATGTTTCGAACTTACAATACAATTATTGTTGCATTATAAAAAAATTTAATAATACAATTTATAATTTTCTAGACTCACATGCTAAAAAATAAAAAATTTAAAGGGGGAAAAAAAAGAAGGAAAAGGAAAAAAAAATATGAAGGAAGAAGAAAGAAACACAGAAAAAAGGAAAAAAAAAAATGAAGGAAGAAGGAAGAAACACACACAGAAAAAAAAGAAAAAAATATAGAGCATGGGCGAGGTAGCATCCGGAATTGAACCCGACCTCAAGGTTGAGATGTTTAAGGCTGCATCAAATGTCACCAAATTATTTGTTTTTAGTGTTCAACAAACAGACCCTTAATTATATAAAATATGTGCACGAAATATTAATATAAAAATAGAATGGGGTACAATAAGTTGCACCTAAGTTTTTATCTTTATAGAGTTATGGAAAAAAACAAATAAATAAGTGAATTTCTTAATACATTCATATTTGTACGACTATTATACTATCTAAGATGCTGCTATCTAGTGTTCACATTAAGTTAACGTATCTTAACGAATGGGCTCAATAAATATTATTATATAGAAATAGAACTATATATTTGGGATGTCTAACAAATTAATATTTTTCCATATATATGAGACAAATCGAGTAAAAGCACTTTATTTATTATTAGGATGAGTTTATATCTGTAACACCCTAATCCCAATAATCGGGACCGAGGTGCTACTAATATATTTTTTTTTTTTCCTTTGCTTTTATTTAAAAAGTAACTCAGAATTAATAACGGAAGCATGACATAAAAGATTTATCCAACAAAAGCAGTCATTTTATTTATAATAACTACTGCCAAAACAGCATTTACAGAAGTGGGTTCAAAAATGTCTGAGTAAAGGATAACACTCGGATTACAAAACCTATTTACAAGGTAAAACAAAAACATCCTTAAGTTGTGGGAGGAGGAAGGGATCCAGTGACCTTCGCCGCTACAGTCCCGCCACACCGCTCAATTAGCCTGGAGATTTGTAAATGAGGGCATGAGTATAAACTCAATGGGAACTTTGCAAGCAACTATACTAAGTGAAAGTGCACAATAATAAATATATCCTTGACTTATGTGCCCATCTTACGACACAAAAGCCTCTGACTTAGGAGCCAATCTTACGACTCGGAAGCCATATTGCGTGACTAGGGCAATCTTACGATTCCGAAGTCTGACTAGGAGCCAATCTTACGACTCATAGCCATATTGAAGATCACTTAAGAGCCAAACATGTGACTCGAAAGCATTCGACTGATGAGCCAATCTTATGACTCAAAAGCCCTACTCAAAAGCCCATCTTACGACTTGTGAGTGAATATACATATCAAGTACAAATCCAATAGCATAACATACTTACAAAGAGCCCAGTCACCCACCTTGTTTGCTTGCTTTAAAAACTAAAGGTAGGTCGCAAATGTCCCAAGGCCCGATCCGCACTACACCAAGCATATGTTGTTTGTTTAATTAGTATTACTTATCGGGTTCAGTTATATTTTAAAAATAATTAATGTGGTATCCTTTTCTTTGGATTATATCTATTTTCACAATATTTAATATATAAGCCAAGTTATTATAAATTATAATTTTAAACTAAAAAGCATAATTATCTACTAAATTTAAATTACAGACAACATTAATTAAGACATACTTAAAATTAACTAACATGCAAAATAACAATTACCTAATACGACCTAAAAGAAAATAACTAAATATATTAATCTATTTAAAACAATTAAATTCCTAAATTTAAATAAACTATAAAATAACGGAAAAGTAAAACTATTAAAGAAGACATACCTCCAAAGTTTTAGACACCGGACAACAACCTCCGGAAACACTAGTTCGAACGTAGTCGAAAAATAACTTATAAGGATCTCCTAATTAAAGGAATTCCTTTTTATATAATATAATATATTTCTTACTTGTTTCCTTATGTTTTGGTAAAGGAGTTGATAACTCATTTTATACACCAAAATTGATGAAATTCTTCAAAAACATAACGATGTGGGACTCAAGGCGTACAGTTAGTTATCGCTTTACTTCTTATTCACGTACAAATCATCAATCTAACTAAATATTATTATTATATTGTTACATTTATTTGTTTGAGTATACATACTTGTTAACTAAATAATATTATTTTATTACTATAATTATTTGCCTTAGTATACATATATCTAGATGTTTGTGTATTTATATTATGTTACGTATGCATATATAGATATGGTATTTAATTAATTTTATCTTATTTCTTAAACTCGATGTTAACTATATACTTTTATATTGTAAACTTTTAATTCTTATTTTTTTGGTGCTAGGGGTGCAGTCGGCCTGGTATATTGCGGTCATACTTATTTTCTAAACATAAAATTATAAATCAAATAGCTTTGCAATTTAGACTAAAATAAAATTGGTAAAAATATTTGAAATGCCAAAAATGTATTTTATTGTGTTTCAAAAATTCGGGGTATCACAATCTCCCCTACTTTTAAAAATTTCGTCCTCGAAATTGTACTTACTTGGTTTAGGATATTCGAATATTTTGCCAAGATCTCATCCTCTCGTTCCCAAGTAGCTTCTTCATTTCCATGTCTACTCCATTGCACTAGTACTAATGGAATCTCTTTATTCCCCAAAGTGTGAATTTTTCTTCCTAGGATAGCAATGGGGTTCTCCTCATAAGTGAGGTTTCTATTGACTTCCAAATCTTCATGATGAATAATGTGATTTGGATCTGGGACATACTTCCTAAGTACTGAAACATGGAAGACATTGTGAATATTGGTAAGTTCCGGTGGCAGAGCTAATTTATAAGTAACATCTCCTATTCTATCTAGGATCTCAAAAGGACCAATATATCTAGGTTTCAACTTCCCTCTCTTTCCGAAGCGTATTACTCCCTTCATTGGTGCCATCTTGAGAAAAACCTTATCACCAAGATTGAATTGTAGATCTTTCCTTCGTGTGTCAGCGTATGATTTCTGTCGATCCTGGGCGGCCTTAATTCTTTCTCGAATCTTAGTTACTACTCCAATGGTTCTTTCGATGATTTCAGGCCCTAAAATCTTTCGTTCTCCAACTTCATCCCAGTAAATCGACGATCTACACCTTCTCCCGTAGAGTGCTTCATATGGTGCCATCTTTATTGTCGCCTGGTAACTGTTGTTATAGGAAAACTCTACTAGCGGTAAATATGTTTCCCAGTTTCCTCCAAAGTCTAGTACACAGGCTCTAAGCATATCCTCGAGCGTCTGTATTGTTCTTTCTGACTGTCCATCAGTTTGTGGATGATATGACGTGCTGAAATGGAGCTTTGTCCCGAGGGCTATCTGTAAACTTTTCCAGAATCTTGACGTGAAACGTGTGTCTCTATCCGAAACTATGGTAACGGGTACTCCATGCAGTCTAATAATCTCATCTATGTACCTTTGAGCAAGTTGATCCATGCTAAGTGTCATTCTTACTGGAATAAAGTGCGCTGTCTTCGTAAGTCTATTAATAACCCAAATAGCTTCATTCCTTTTTGCTGTTCGTGGTAGTCCAGTAACAAAATCCATTGCTATGTGTTCCCATTTCCATTCGGGAATCTCCAAAGGGTGTAAAAGTCCTGAAGGTCGTTGGTGTTCTGCTTTAACTTGTTGGCACGTTAGACATTTTTCAACAAATTGCCCTATCGATCGTTTCATATTTCTCCACCAGTAGATCTCCTTTAGATCCTTGAACATCTTCGTCCCTCCCGGATGAGCAGTGTACGGTGTATTGTGAGCTTCTTCAAGAATTTCCCTCCTGATATCCTCATCCTTGGGTACACACAATCTTCCTTCGTATGTTAAAGTCCCATCTGGTGCCATAAAGAATCCCTTGATGGTTCCTGCGATTGCTCGGTCTTTCATTTTGAGGAGGAATTTGTCAGTTTTTTGTGCTATCTTTATTCGTTCTTTCAAAGTAGGTTGAATGGTTAATGTTGCGATCACAGCAGCAGTATGGCCTGTCTTCACAAAATCTAGATTCAGCTTTGCAAATTCTATCAGCAGTTGTTGCTGTTGTGTTGGTAGAGCGATCATGTGTCCTTCATTTTTCCTGCTAAGTGCATCAGCTACGACATTCGCCTTGCCTGGATGATAGTGGATGGTACAATCATAATCCTTTACTAGCTCCAGCCATCTTCTTTGGCGCATGTTGAGTTCCTTTTGTGTGAAGAAGTACTTTAGGCTCTTATGGTCCGTGTAAATCTCGCATTTCCCACCGTAGAGATAATGACGCCATATCTTCAATGCGTGAACAACAGCAGCTAATTCTAGGTCATGTGTAGGGTAGTTTAGCTCATGGGGTTTTAATTGTCTTGAGGCATAAGCTACGACTTTTCCATGTTGCATCAAAACACATCCTAGTCCTAGCTTAGAAGCATCGGTATAAATGACAAATCCTTCTGCTCCGTCAGGAATAGTTAGAACTGGCGCAGTTATAAGCCTCTGCTTAAGCTCTTGGAAATTATTTTCGCATTCGTCTGTCCAGTTGAACTGATTGCTCTTCTTCGTTAATTGAGTTAAAGGCCTAGCGATCTTTGCGAAATCTTGGATGAATCTTCTGTAGTAACCAGCTAGACCCAGAAAACTTCGGACCTCATTCACATTCTTTGGAGCTTTCCAATTTATTACTGTTTCGACTTTGGCAGGATCTACTTCGATTCCGCTAGCCGTGATGATATGGCCTAGAAAAACAACTCGATCCAGCCAAAATTCGCACTTGCTAAACTTAGCGTGAAGTTTCTCTTGTCGTAAGGTACTGAGAATAGTTCTAAGATGTTCCTTATGTTGTTCTTTGCTTCTCGAGTACACTAAGATGTCATCAATAAAAACTATGACAAACTGGTCTAGATAAGGATGGAATACTCTATTCATCAAATCCATAAAGACTGCGGGTGCATTTGTCAACCCAAAAGGCATTACTATGAACTCATAATGTCCATATCGTGTTCTAAAGGCCGTCTTAGAAATATCACATTCCTTAACCTTGAGTTGATGGTAGCCCGATCTCAAATCGATCTTTGAGAACACGCTTGCTCCTTTCAGCTGGTAAAAAAGATCCTCTATTCTTGGCAAGGGATACTTATTCTTGACGGTTAGGCGGTTGAGTTCCCGGTAGTCAATACACATTCTAAGTGATCCATCTTTTTTCTTTACAAACAACACAGGAGCTCCCCATGGAGAGACACTTGGCCTGATGAACTTCTTATCCAATAGGTCTTGAAGTTGTATTTTAAGGTCTTGCAATTCCTTAGGCGCCATTCGATATGGTGCTTTAGATATTGGTGCAGCCCCTGGCACCAAATCTATAGTGAACTCGACCTGCCGATCGGGTGGTATTCCTGGCAACTCATCTGGAAACACGTCCACGAAATCTCTCACCGTTGGTATGTCAGTAGGTGTAACATTAACAACCTTATTTTCCATGACATTCACAAGGTAGCCTTCACTCCCCTTTTCCCGTAACATCTTCACAGCTTCCATTGCTGACATAATACGTGGTTTGGTATTGGTTTTGGCCCCATAAAAGGTAAATTTGGATCCTATTGTTCTTTCAAAGTCAATTTCACGCTCAAAACATCGGATTGTTGCTTTATTCTTTGACAACCAATCTACACCTAATATAACGTCAAAACATTTCATCTCTAATACGTACAGATCAGTTTCCATTTCTTGACCACCTATCAAAAGCTTAACACCAAACACGATATCCTTAGTCCTAATGGTCTTTCCTGAGGGAATACTTACTGTCAACTCCTCTCCATTTGTGTTACTTTTCAAACCTAGTTTTCTTTTAAAATCTTCTGACATAAAAGAATGTGATGCACCAGTATCAAACAAAATATATGCTGGAAGATCGTAGACAAGTAGTATACCTGCCATGGTTTCATTCTCCTCGGTCACTTTGTCTTGTCCTAGAGCAAAGACGCGTGCCTTCCCTGTCTTCTTGTCTGGTGTATTAACATTTTGTGGTGCCTTGGTCTGTGTGGCAGTGCATTCCCAATACCTATGTCCTGGTCGACGACACTTATAACAAACATTCTTTCCTACCAAACACTCCCCATGGTGGTGCTTATTGCAGTTGGGGCAAATCGGGATTGTATTCGGTCCTAGACCCCCCCTTGGGTTAATCCTCTTAACAAAGTGGTTAGTCTTGTTCTTATCCCTAGCATCCCATTTCCTTTTCCCAAGTTGTTCTTGAGGTTTCTGATCATGTTCTAGGTTCTGGCTAAGGGATACAATATGCGCTCGTTCAAACGTTTCATGGTACGCTGGCAATCTCAAACCTGATACAATACCTCCAATTTCAGGACGCAAACCCCTTTCAAAACGTCGTGCCTTTCTCTCATCCGTATCAACTAAGTGTGGAGCATATTTTGATAACTGATTAAAACGCCTTTCATACTCCATCACTGGAAGGGTTCCTTGTTTCAGATTCACAAACTCAATTTCTTTTTGGTCGCGGATAGATTGTGGAAAGTAACGACCCATCATCATGTTTTTGAAATCATTCCAGGTCATGTTTTGCTTCTGCTCATTCGTCATTGTTCGTTCGTGCGATTTCCACCAGTGCCCAGCATCTTCCACCAGTTGAAATATTGCGCACGAGACCTTTTGATGTTCAGTTGACTCCATATGGTTAAAGATTCTTTCAAGCTCAAGAATCCATTCCTCAGCGACCATAGGTCCTTCGCTACCCTTAAATCTTGGTGGGGAAAAACGACGAAATTGCTCTATTATGACATTAGTATTGGCATCCTGGTTCAGTGGGTTGGGTACGTTTTGGTTGGCTGGTATTTGTTGTATGAGTCCCTGCAAAGAGTTCAGGAACTCCCGCGCAAAATCTGCTCCTTGTACTCCAACAACGGGTGGGGGTTGTCCCTCAGCGGCTGGCGCAACAAAAGGCTCATTTTCATTCGGAACCTGTTTACGAGGTCTTCCTCGTGCTGCCATACTTTGGGAAGAGAAAGAAAAATGACACTTAGTTATATTCTTATACGCTTCTATTCAACGCATCGAATTAATTTGGAAGCAAATCATATACGAAAACATCGAGTTTACGAATCCATAAATATATATAATGAGCAAAATGGAGTTAGCACCTTACCCTTACAAATGGATAGAGTAAAGAGTACATACAAAATATCAACTGGCTAACCATGCTTTTACGAGCAAGAGATAAGCATGGTCAAAAGGGTAGTACATTTACATTCTATTGACATAAGTAGTTACAATCTAATCGTATACAACACGCCTCTACTTAATAACTAACCACTATTACTATACATATATACATCATTTGGGTTTTAGATTACATTAGAACCAGTGACTAGATCCTGCCTGGTTCTCGGATGGTGAGGTACGGACATATCGTCTATCCCTAGTGGATACACCCTCATCATGGGCTGATCCTATGGACTCGTTGGGCTCGGTATCTTCTGAGGGGTCCTCCTCCTCCTCGTCCTCGTCCTCTTCTGCTACTCCTGCTTCCTCCCTTTGCGATCTTGCGAACTCGAGACAGAATTCCGCCCGATCCCTAGTGCGTTCGGCAAGACGTTCATCAGCAATAGCTTCTGAGCGCTTGTTGGCGGCAACCTCGTCATAATGATTTGCCCTTTGCCTCTGTCCCTCTGCCTCCATTTCCATCTGGTCTGCAATTGCGAGGCACCTTTGACGTTCTCTAATAACCATAGCGAGGCGGACACTAAAATGTTCATAATCAATCGTCAGTCCAGCCGTAGAGTCTATCGTAAGCATTTCGTCCAATAACCGATGGGCAACATCTCTATAATTTGGGAGGACAGTGTCTGCTAAGCGCATAGAAGCCTCGTACTCAGTAATGTGATGTCCTTCTTGTATGGCGTTGTTCCAACGTCTCAGTAATATATTTATATGCTCGCCTATATTCTGATATTCACCCTGTCTGGTCCTCCGGTAGACTGATATCGCGGGTGGTAGATCTCTGTTAGCGAGTGTTCTTCGTCTATATACTACTGTTTTTCTAGCAGTTTGTTTTCTTCGAACCATCCTATCATAAAGAAGAAATATGGGTCAGTCTCTAATCTGGCTTCTTAATTGGTAGTAAAAGTTTCGAGGACAAAACATTTTTGAACTTATATAAAACTCATAATAAAATATACATACCTTGGAGCGAGTGCAGGTCTGTTGGCAAAGTCACGTTTCCCCTCGATTTTATTTTGTAAAGTAGGTATACCGAAAAGTAAACCCGCTCTGATACCACTCTGTAACACCCTAATCCCAATAATCGGGACCGAGGTGCTACTAATATTTTTTTTTTCCTTTGCTTTTATTTAAAAAGTAACTCAGAATTAATAACGGAAGCATGACATAAAAGATTTATCCAACAAAAGCAGTCATTTTATTTATAATAACTACTGTCAAAACAGCATTTACAGAAGTGGGTTCAAAAATGTCTGAGTAAAGGATAACACTCGGATTACAAAACCTATTTACAAGGTAAAACAAAAACATCCTTAAGTTGTGGGAGGAGGAAGGGATCCAGTGACCTTCGCCGCTACAGTCCCGCCACACCGCTCAATTAGCCTGGAGATTTGTAAATGAGGGCATGAGTATAAACTCAATGGGAACTTTGCAAGCAACTATACTAAGTGAAAGTGCACAATAATAAATATATCCTTGACTTATGTGCCCATCTTACGACACAAAAGCCTCTGACTTAGGAGCTAATCTTACGACTCGGAAGTCATATTGCTTGACTAGGGCAATCTTACGATTCCGAAGTCTGACTAGGAGCCAATCTTACGACTCATAGCCATATTGAAGATCACTTAAGAGCCAAACATGTGACTCGAAAGCATTCGACTGATGAGCCAATCTTACGACTCAAAAGCCCTACTCAAAAGCCCATCTTACGACTTGTGAGTGAATATACATATCAAGTACAAATCCAATAGCATAACATACTTACAAAGAGCCCAGTCACCCACCTTGTTTGCTTGCTTTAAAAACTAAAGGTAGGTCGCAAATGTCCCAAGACCCGATCCGCACTACACCAAGCATATGTTGTTTGTTTAATTAGTATTACTTATCGGGTTCAGTTATATTTTAAAAATAATTAATGTGGTATCCTTTTCTTTGGATTATATCTATTTTCACAATATTTAATATATAAGCCAAGTTATTATAAATTATAATTTTAAACTAAAAAGCATAATTATCTACTAAATTTAAATTACAGACAACATTAATTAAGACATACTTAAAATTAACTAACATGCAAAATAACAACTACCTAATACGACCTAAAAGAAAATAACTAAATATATTAATCTATTTAAAACAATTAAATTCCTAAATTTAAATAAACTATAAAATAACGGAAAAGTAAAACTATTAAATAAGACATACCTCCAAAGTTTTAGACACCGGACAACAACCTCCGGAAACACTAGTTCGAACGTAGTCGAAAAATAACTTATAAGGATCTCCTAATTAAAGGAATTCCTTTTTATATAATATAATATATTTCTTACTTGTTTCCTTATGGTAAAGGAGTTGATAACTCATTTTATACACTAAAATTGATGAAATTCTTCAAAAACATAACGATGTGAGACTCAAGGCGTACAGTTAGTTATCGCTTTACTTCTTATTCACGTACAAATCATCAATCTAACTAAATATTATTATTACGTTACATTTATTTGTTTGAGTATACATACTTGTTAACTAAATAATATTATTTTATTACTATAATTATTTGCCTTAGTATACATATATCTAGATGTTTGTGTATTTATATTATGTTACGTATGCATATATAGATATGGTATTTAATTAATTTTATCTTATTTCTTAAACTCGATGTTAACTATATACTTTTATATTGTAAACTTTTAATTCTTATTTTTTTGTTGCTAGGGGTACAGTCGGCCTGGTATATTGCGGTCATACTTATTTTCTAAACATAAAATTATAAATCAAATAGCTTTGCAATTTAGACTAAAATAAAATTGGTAAAAATATTTGAAATGCCAAAAATGTATTTTATTGTGTTTCAAAAATTCGGGAAATCACAATATCTCTGCATGCAACGCAGCTAGTTTTTCCGCTGTGCTTTTTTTCTAATGGTATTCATATATAGGGATGTAAACAAATCAAATAATTTTAATTCTATTCATGATTGGAATTCAATCGAGAGGATATCTTTTTGGAAAGTTCAAATTCAAATATAAAAGTAATTGTATTTGATTCGAATAACTCGAATATTCGATACATTTATATGTCATGAATAAAAAAATTAAATGATATTTATGATACTAAATATATAATGTATATAACCATATATTTGAAATAAATTTATATAGATAACATATATTGTTAAATGTTGTAACGGAAAATGTTTAAAAAAATTCTGAATATTTTACAGATAAAATATATATGAAAACAAAAAAAAATATAAATTTTGAGTCGAATATGTTTGAATTTTTACAAATTAATTTTGAATCACTTTTTTAAGATTCAATTAATAGTCGAATTCAAATTTAAGTTAATATTTATATATTCAACTCTAATTTTTAGTATTTGGTTTATTTCAATTCGTTTATAATCCTACTTGTAGAGTTGATCTTTGAAATTTATAACTCTAAAATGGTTGTTAATTGTTTCCCCATAATAAAACCTAAACATGTTTTGTTAATTGATACATAGATATATATATATATATATATATATATATATATATATCAAAAGTCTAAAATAAATAAGCAATTTGATGTTATCAATTGACTAAAATAAAATAAGAATGAAACTAAAATCCGTTCCGGAAGAAATGCATATGAATAAATATGCAAGGTTGGTGATAGAAGATTTAAAATTTGACGTCTGTTACTAATTATAAATTAAGATCTAAAGGATGGCATCACAAGTATTCTCTTCAACAATTATTACTCATATTAGAAAAAAATGATCATTAATATTCTTTTAAAGATGGTCAATAGTTGCAGTAAGGGAGAGGATAATTTAATACTTTTACAAGTTAATTTTGGAACATCTAAAGTATTACTCCCTCCGTCCTACAGTTTTTTTTACTCAGATCAAGGCAGTGGAAGTTATTATAGTTATAGTGCCAAATTAGGAAATGGAGTAATAACTATTCTACATCACATACAAGAAGTACTTAAATTAACAGAATTCCTTTATCAAATTAAAACAAACCATTTGTCTTCCATTTTTATAGAAACAATTTCAAAATAGCCCGCCTTCAGATTCTGAAAAAAATTGGAATCTTAAAACTTCTTCAAATACAATCAAACTCCCCGCCCAACATACAAATTAATAAGATTGTATATACTTGCAACATCACAACAAGATTTCACTGATAGAAGAACGGTATTTGATTAATGCTTGAAATAAATTTGAATCAGCTTGCTCCGGATTCAGAGATGAGAGAAATTAATTTAAATGAGTTGTCGACCGACGTTAACTCGGACAATGGTGAATTTTCCACTTTGCTGGTAGAATCGACGTTTGATGGGGTGCTCAGTCCACCATTGAACGGACCAGCTACTCAAGCAAATAAGAAGAAAAAAATGTCAATCCAAACAAAGAGGGTTGTTGTTACAATGTTGCTTGAGGAGAGCAGTGGAGGGCACACAAAGAGAGGAGCCATCACAAAGGTAGCAAACTTCTTTTCTATTTCAACTCGATCAGTTTCTCGCATTTGGAGAGAAGCGAGAATTCACCGCGAGACAGTTGGTGATAGTATACCAGAATTCTCATCGAAACTAATCCACAAGGTGGGTCATAAGAGAATCGAGGTGGACCTGGAGTAGGTGAAAAACTTGCCTGTTCGTTGGAGGACAAATATAAGATCATTGTCGTCGGCTATCGAAGTTTCCAAATCAACATTGCATCGAAGGATCAAGGATGGATTCTTAAGGCCGCATACTAATGCTATTAAACCATACTTGACGAATGAGAACAAGATGAAGAGGTTGGAATTTTGCTTGTCAATGGTTGATATAGGTACAATCCAATCTAAACCGACTTTTGTTAACATGCACGACTGGGTACATATAGATGAAAAGTGATTTTACATGACTAAAACCTCAAATAGGTATTATATCCTTCCTAATGAACCGGAACCTTACCGCACATGTAAGAGCAAGAGATTCCTTACCAAGATAATGTTTATGGCTGCCGTTGCTCGTCCGCAATTTGATCCCAACACTAATGCACATTTTGATGGGAAAATAGGTATACGGCCATTTGTTTATAAAGAACCAGCAAAAAGAAGTAGCAAGAATCGTACAGCGGGAACATTGGAGACAAAACCAATTTTATCGGTTACTAAGGATGTTATCAGGTCATGCTTAATCGAAAAAGTGTTACCCGCAATCAAAGAAAAATGGCCAACTTTTGGATCTAACACCATCTATATCCAACAAGACAACGCAAAGGCTCATATATGTGCAAATGATCCGGATTTTGTAGCTACTGCAACAGGAGATGGGTTTGATATTCGCTTATGTTGCCAACCCCAAACTAGTCCCAATTTAAACATGCTAGATCTTGGATTTTTCAGAGCAATAGATGTTATTCAACATCAAGAGACTCCGAACACAATCGACGAATTTATTTCGGTTGTGGAGAAAGCTTTTGAGGTGTACCCCTCAGAAAATATAAATAACGTCTTCTTAACATTGTAATCTTGCATGGTTAAGGTGCTATGCAATTTAGGTGGGAACAAATACAAAATCCCGCACATCAACAAAGGAAAATTTATCAGAAATAACCAATTGCCGGAATGTATTAGCTTCGACTTTGAGATTCTGAATGAAGTTCAAGCAGTTGTTGGAAACAATCGTTGAAGAATTTCTCATGCAATCGTTGTTAGAGGGGTTCTTTTTATTACTTGTAATATTTGTTTGATTTTCTACAGCTTTAAATTAGTTTGTGGTGACCTGTTAAGCTTTGCAATTAACATGATTCTTAAACCTTCCATTAGCATTACAGAAAGACTACACAAAGATTGGATATAAATCAAATGCATATGCATACTCACTAAATAAATTGATTTTTTCTCATTTTCTTCTTTTACTTGCATTACAGAAAGACTACTTGCATATGCATTACACATCGGATTTTTCACACCAATGACACAGTACATATAATAGAAAAATTTAGGAAGAAGTTTTTTTAGCATCTGCAGAATAGTAAGATTACCTTCTTGAGCATGGGATATATACCCTTCTTCTGTTGGTAAAAGATTTAAATCAAGCCCCTTTCCTGATTTTTGCTTGCCACATGTTGGAAGACCCTCCGTTCGATTACACATAGAAAAACTAGCTCCTTCTTCAGAGAGGAAGTTCAGGTCTTGCTTCACTTTTTGCTGCTTCACTTTCTGCTGCACGCCTAAATCCCTTGACATTGTTGAAGAGCCTAAATCCCTTGACATTGTTGAAGACGCATACAAATGTTCTTTCACTTCTGTTCTAATGAGTATTCACAAGCAAGCTTGCCTGTATATATATAGACGTTGCTTAAAAAGTGGCTGTTTGTACTCATAAATTGTGTATTGGTAATACTCATAAAATGAATAGGTCAGTCGCTGTTTTCTAGAGAAAGAAATAATGCCTCTTGGAAACAATAGGTAATCCGCTTGTTCCCGGTGAAATTTAATATTTATATAGCAAAAAACAAGATACATTAAATAGGGGTAAATAATTAAATATAGAAATAAGTCTATCTTTGTAGGACGGACGAAATTGGAAAGGAAGTCTATCTTTGTGGGACAGAGGGAGTATAATTTATTCATTAAGTCTCTGTATTTTTATTTAGTCGCGATGAGTCATTTATATTTACTTTTGTGCGTGTCATTGACACATTGGTTTCTAACCTAGTGTTCCGCAAGTGTACGATGTAGGTGTAGTAGCGGTAGTCAAGGTCGATCCCACAAGGAATAGTCTTAGGTAGTTCGATACCTCAATACTCTAGGAATGTCCTAACTAGATACTAAATTGCAAAAGATTGATTTTACTAAAACTAACAAAGTTTAACTAATTAACTCAATTAACTATGATTTCAAACTTAGCAAACACAAAGAACTAACAGTCAAGGAGAAAAGGTATCCTAGGGTTTCGATTTCAGGATGTTACTTCAATGATGATTATATTCAACTTATTGATTTTTAAACCGATCTAGTGTTTATTAGGCGGTGCTCTATTAACCTAACCCTTCTCTCGAAGCGATTAAATCGTTGATTAACTAAGACAATTACCCTCTTAAGTTAATTAATCCTAGCAACTCCCAAAAGCTCACAAACCTATGCCTACACAGTCATAAACAACTGCGCTCTATGGTGTACGTCTGATAACAAATCCCTCCTCTCGAAGCAGATTTGTTAAAAGGAATTACTAAACCTAGATGGCCAGTCTAAATTCAGTTATAAGAACAAACATAAAGATAAACACGTGGAAGCACGAAAACAATAAGTTAAAACGTAAATCAAAACATTGTTATAAAAAATCCTTACTTTCTAACCCTAGGACACGAATAGCTTAGCTACTCATGCCTAGGTTCAATCCAATACAATATTCTAAACAAAACATTATAAAGAATAAAAACTAAGAAGAACCGCTAAACCCGAGTGAATCATTCTGTTGATTAAAGTCTTCTCTATCGTCCAAGTCGTCTATCGAATGTAAGAATCTGATATTATGTGTGTCGTCTCCAAAACGAGCTTCTCTTCCTTTTATAGACCTCGAACAAACCCCGGGAAAATTAGGAATCAATTCCTACTTTGAACAGAATTTTGCTTCAAAACCGGACTTATGACACGGCCGTGTTGATCAGGTGACACGGCCGTGTTGCTTTTAAAATCTTCCAAACAATGCACAATTTGGCGCGGCCGTGTTGCTTAAGTGACACGGCTGCGTTGCTCCCACAGAGCCGTTTCACCATTTGCGCAACACTTTTGACATGACCATGTTGCTTAAGTGACACGGCCATGTCGGTTCTTGCCCTGTTTTATTCCAGGACCGGTTCAGGCCGGTATGGATCGGTTTTCACTAGTTTGGGTCGATTTTCACTCTCCTCCAACTTGTTCTTTCGTCTGGTAGTCGTAAATCATGACTTTTAATCCTGAAAATGCTCAAAAATACCTCAAAACAAGTCAAACACGTTACATGGTCCAATTTATAACATTTTATCCAATTCTTGACCAAATATGCACATAATTCTTATAAAATAGTATCATAAATCGACCTAATTACATGCATAATTAACTTGTATCAAAACCCCCCAAATTTAAGCTGTTGTTTGTCCCGAACAACATAAAAGAAAAGCGACAGCTCATGTATTTAGGGCGATTAGATGATGAATTAGTTTCAGACAGATTTTCCCAAAAGCTATACATCATAGTATGAATGAGCATATGTGATAGAGCAAAAATGAACTACTTTCGAGAATTAAGCTTTCGAAGCATTTGATCCTCACCAGGTAAGTGTTTCTCTCATCTCTCAACTGTTTATGCTAAAAATATCATTCCTCTCAGATTGGACTACATGCTCAGTTTTACCATAGGCTTGCCAATTGTCTAAGTTGGATGCAGTACTGTGGCATAAGTGACAAAGAATCAAGTAGGTCTTTTATTTGGTTGTAATGTTGGCTTAAGGTAAGGCGGGACACATTTGGACATAAGTGACTATTTATTGGACTAATCAAGTTATTCCTAACCCAAATACCCCTCAATACAATCACTCGATTTCACTCTTCCCTTCTCAGCAAATCACCCCTCAAGGTGACTTCTTCACCTTACCAAAAGTGTTTTTCAACCAAGTGTTTTTTCATACTAATTATTTGGGTACCACATCATGGGACTACCCACTTTTTCCAAATCAATTAAACACTTCTTCTTCTAACCTCTCCTTATTACACTTAAAACAATAAAACACTTATTCACAGCTGGCTCTTTATATATATATATATGCAAAAATTACAAGAAAAACTGAACCTTACACTAGGAGGGATTAAAATTTCTTGCTTTTGCACCTAACACTTCAGATGCCCTTTATCCTTTAACCTGCCCATAATTGCACCCATCTTGTTCCCAATTTTTAACCCAACTACCTTCCAATCCACCTCCCTCTTAACTCAATCAGTCCAATTTTAAGGCTAAAGGCTAAATCGAAAGATACTTGGCTTGCAACGTAAGGTTATGAACAAAAAGCTGAGAGCTCAAATGGGCTAACTACGGATAATTTTTACAAATTTTCTGGTAAAAAGGATAATTCTTAAAAGGCTCAATAATAGGTTACAAAGCAAGGACTGCCTATATCCCTTTCTAAGTCACATTACACCTTTGACATATTCACAACAGAGTCTCAAGGCAAGTTCTAGAAACCAAGACACATATCCAATCAAAATCACACCGAAAGAAACTAGATTACTCTAAAAATAGGAGTCATATTTAGGCTCAATTCCTCACACGGGTCAGTTTGATCAACGTTCTAGGCTTAGCTCAATTTCGTCTCAACTTACCTATCATGCTCTACTATGTGTCGATTTTTTAAATTCATGCACAAAATTGCCTCATCATTAACACATCATCATCCATCAGTTCCCTAAATTTTCAACAATTACAACTCGGGTTTAAATTCTTTTTCTTATGACTCTAACAACTAAACAATAATAAGACTCTAGACTCTAGACTCCTAAAACTCATCATGGGAACAAAAAACAATCAAACTTAGGCTCACAGACCCAACAACACCAATCAAACAGATAAATGGGCACACGGACCCAACAATTCAAGCAATAATTATACAAATGGGCTCACAGACCCGACACTTGACCATAATTAACAAGTCAGCAAGCACTCAAACAATCTATGACAATACAGAATAACACAAAAATTGATCAACTCAACATAGAAATAGCAACAAAACTATAAATGTAGCTGCCAAGACGTCCCACGGCTCACCCCCTTCCCCAAACTTGGCTAAAAGCCAATGTTTGGAGGAAAAGAGTGGTACACCTTGGTGCTAACTTACAAATCACTGTGGTGGTGGTGGTGGTTGGAACCCGTACTGGCTCCAAAACTGCGCCATCACCTCCCACTGAGTTTGTTGTTGTTGTCTCCATGTGAGCTCTTCATCACTCCTTTGGAGGAGTGTGTTAAGTAGTCCTCGTTGATCATGTAATTTTGAATGGATTGTTTGAAGAGACCCCCGGACCTCTGTTCGGTGCCTGTCCATTGTGGTACGAATGGACTGCATCGACTCAGTATTGAGATGAACATCATCCCGGAGAGAAGTTATGATGCCGACCATGTCCTCAGTAAATTCGGACTCGGAGGCAACTGTTGTTGCTGCTCGTTTCTTCCGGGGTTGTCTCGGGGCTTGGCTACTACCTTCGGCTGGTGGCCTGGACTGGAACACCTCGGAGTCTAGTGGTTGGGACAGCTAAAGATGTGCTTCAGTAGATAATGAAAGATTGGCGGAATCGTTGACACTTGTTACCGCTGTCCCAAGCTCATAAGGCAGGCGAAGATAGGGCCCAACATTCTGGTACACATACGGGACGGTCCCATTCTCACCTAAGATTACAACTTGCATAGATTCGAGCAAATCCCATGTAAATTGTACCTCGCCTCTTACCGGCTCCATATAAGTAAGGTCATTGTCATCAAAAGTTACTGCTATTGGAGTGATCAGTCCTCCAATCATAATGCTGTCTTTCTGCTTTCGGATGACATTTTCCAAGTGCTCCATCAGTATCTTTGTATAATCCACTTTGTAGCCATGCAGGATGTTCCACAACATGTGGAGTTCGCTTTGTCTAATGGCTCCCACTTCACGCCGGGCAAATAAAGTGTAGGCAAGCAGCTTCTGTATGTAACGAATGACTGGATTACGAATCCACGAAGGTTGCCTTGGAGATATAAGGTTGTGTTGCTACAATCGGGGGTACAACTGTCAACAAACCCCAGAATGTGTGAGGGTCAAATAACTCCAGTAACTTCTCCCTCTGAGCTGTCGGAAAGCCATAGATCATATCCAGCTGACTATATGTCAACGATCGAGCCTTCCCCATTAGCTGGAAAGTGATATCGTCCGGTCGGCGGGAGTGAAGGGAGCTAGCTGCAGTGATGCTAAAAGTGCTTAGGAACTCGATGGTGATTCGCTTGTACATTTGTTGCACTCTCATGAATTGAAGTAGTCCAACTCGGTTGAGTAGAGTACGGACATTCTCATGAATGCCCATTGCCCGAGTCAGGTTGTCGCTGCCAAACCTAGTTGGTATAACAGTGCAATGACGAAGCTCCTCGAACCGAGCCTTGTGTTCAGCTTGTGTCAAAGAAAACCCGAAAAGAGTCTGACTGTCATTTGGGTTGACAGCCGGGGTTTCTTCGACCAAGACTTGTTTGCCTTTGGTTCGACTAGAGTTCCCTTTTGGTGGTGCCATGTTTATAACCTGTACACACAACTCAACACCACACACATCATTAGGCACACAACACACAGTTCATTTGGCACACAAACCAAAATTCGTCACAATTACTGTCTATAAATAAAACATTTTGTAGTATTCAACAAGACAATCATATTCTAGTAATACTTGAGCAATTTGCACATTATATACCCCCTATTTCATGTTCAACTCCTAAACTCTTCGATTTGAAGTCATTTAAATGGCAAATCATCGAATCCTATCAACTTAACTCATGCATTGTAAGCCAATTTATCTTTGTATCACATAGGATTGCAACAAGAGGTAGTAATTAAGGCACAAAGCTCATTATGAATCATGCACATAACATGTTCGATAAAATTTCCCAATTAAAAAAACATATGAAATTCAATCCCGTTGTTCTCGTTTCATTCTAACCACAATGTTTATGTCTATTACGTAACAATCAACACACATCTCATTCCTATAGCAAAACCCAATCACTATTCTAGCATGTTCATGCTACAATATCAATAATTCGCATATAAACACTACATTGTTCGCACAATTTCGAATTTAAACATTCTCTAGTACCAATTAAGCATGATAAAAATCATTGGAAGCAAACAAATTCGAGTTAGCTTCACTTACCGGAGAAGTTTAGACGAAGAAATAGCGATTCAGAGTGTGCCCTGGTTCCTCTGATTTGAGTCAAAAAATTCGACTTTTGTTTGTGCAAGGAGTGAATTAGTGTGTGTGATTGTTTTTGTGATGGATTGTGTGAGATTTTGAGAGTGTTTGAGCTTGATTTGGTGGAGTGTGTGTTAGTATGTGTTTTTCGTGCGTGTGTGTGCAAGAGAGAAGGGGAGAGATGATAAAACCTCCGATTTGCTTTTTTAAACTGAAAAGCATCTGACACAGCCGTGTTGGATGTGTGACGCGGCTGTGTTGCCGTGTTACTGTTGCGATGCGGCCGTGTTGCTGTCCAGTGCTGAAACGCGCATTCCTGAATGATTTTGACGCGGCCGTGTTGCTTTAGAGCCAAAAAATGGATTTCTGGCATGATTTTGACGCGGCCGCGTCCATCGTGCGATGCGGCCGTGTTGGTTCCTAGTGTTTAAAAAATAACGTTTCAGCCTCTTTTTGACACGGCTGTGTCCCATTATTGACACAGCCTTGTTAATTCCTACTCATGCTGCTCGATTTTTGTCTTCTTTTCGACCCCCGTTTCTCGCAACACCCGTCCACGTTGATTCCTGAAAAACATAAAACACCAAAACACACGTAAAAATGTAAAAATTGAAAGAAATAATTGAAATAACATAAAACAGTAAACATCGGGTTGCCTCCCGACAAGCGCTTTGTTTTACATCTCAAGCTTGACGATCTTTCCGGTTCTAATTGAGTTCTTTCAACCGCACTTCATGCACGGTTTGAATTTGGTCGGACTTATAGTATTTCTTGATTCTTTGTCCGTTGATGAGAAATGTGCTTCTGTCTTGATTTAACAACTCAACTACACCGGATGCTCTAACGATTTTGATTGTGAATGGACCCGACCATCTTGATTTTAACTTGCCCGGAAAAAGTCTTAGACGCGAATTAAGAAAGAGAACTTGTTCACCGGCTTCAAATGTGCGATCCTTGATCATTCGGTCATGAAACCTCTTGACCCACTCTTTGTACAAACTGGAGTTCTCAAATGCTTGATTTCTAAATTCCTCAAATTCATTGAGCTTTAAGAGTCGCTCTTTTCCAGTAGCCTCGAAGTCGAAGTTCAACTTCTTAACTGCCCAATATGCTCTATGCTCCAACTCAACCGGCAGATGACATGCCTTTCCAAAAACCAATTGATACGGCGAAAGCCCCAAAGGAGTTTTATATGCCGTCATATATCCCCAAAGTGCATCATCTAATTTCATCGCCCAATGTTTCCGGTTCTCATTTACTGACTTCTCCAATATTTGCTTGATTTCTCGGTTTGCAAGCTCCACTTGTCCTGAGGATGATACGGAGTAGTCACACGATGTTTTACCCCATACTTAGCCAATAATGTTGCCATCCACCTATTGCAAAAATGTGAGCCCCCATCACTAATCAAGGCTCTCGGAGTGCCATACCTTGTCAAGATATTCTTTTGGAGGAACTTGAGCACCACCTTGGCGTCATTCATTTGGGTCGAAAGAGCTTCCACACATCTCGAAACATACTCCACTGCTACCAAGATGTATTGGAACCCATTCAAGGATGGAAAGGGTCCCATGAAATTGATACCCCACACGTCGAACAACTCAACTTCAAGAATTGTGGTAAGAGGCATATCGTGCTTCAGTGTTATTCCCCCTGTTCTTTGGCACTTATCACATTGCGGAATGAATGCATGGCAGTCTTTGTGAATTGTTGGCCAATAAAAGCCACTTTGAAGCACCTTCGCTGTTGTTCGTGCTGATGCAAAATGTCCCCCAGTTGGGGATGAATGACAATGAGCTATGATGTCCTTCACTTCAGCTTGAGGGACACACCTTCTAATGATTGTACCTGCACATCTCCAATAGAGATAGGGATCATCCCATATGTAGAACTTCACATCATGGAAGAATTTCTTCTTCTTATGATGAGGGAAGTCCGGAACAATCCCACTCGCTATAAAATTTGCGATGTCACTGTACCATGGGCCATTCTCCACAATCATCACATGCTCGTCTGGAAAGATATCGCTAATAGCTGTCTGTTGGCCCCTTGCATCCGCCTCATTCTCAATTCGAGACAAGTGGTCAGCTACCACATTTTCGCAGCCCTTTCTATCTTTGATTTCCAAGTCGAATTCTTGTAAAAGCAGTATCCATCTAATCAGTCTGGGCTTGGAATCCTGCTTAGCAAACAAATACTTAAGAGCAGTATGGTCAGTATAAACTATTGTTTTAGCCTGTACAAGATAGGAACGAAATTTATCACAAGCATAAACAACAGCTAAAAGTTCCTTCTCTGTTGTAGTATAATTTGCCTGAGCCGGATCGAGAGTCTTGTTGGCATATTATACAACTCTAAAAACCTTTTACCTCTTCTGGCCCAATGCAGCTCCCACAGCCATGTCGCTCACATCACACATAACTTCGAATGATTGTGACCAGTCGGGTGTAATTAGTACTGGAGCGGTGATCAATGCCTTCTTTAGTGTCTCAAAGGCCTGTACACATGCATCATCGAAAATAAAAGGAGTATCTTTCTCTAACAAGCGAGATAGAGGTTTAGCAATTTTAGAGAAATCCTTTATGAACCTTCTATAAAACTCCGCATGTCCTAAAAAACTTCTAACCCCTTTTTCATTCCTAGGAGGTGGTAATTTCTCTATTTCCACTACCTTAGCCCTATCAAATTCTAATCCTTTTGATGAAATCCTATGCCCTAAGATTATCCCATCTTTCACCATGAAATGGCATTTTTCCCAATTAAGGACTAGATTGGTGTCTTCACACCTTTTAAGCACCTGAGCTAAGTTATCTAGACAATTATCAAAGGAAGAACCAAAAGACAAAGAAATCATCCATAAATACCTCCATTATGTTTCTATCAAACCCCCAAAGATTGCCATCATACAACATTGAAAAGTAGCGGGCGCATTAAAAAGCCCAAATTGCATTCTACGAAAAGCAAAAACACCATAGGGACACACAAAAGCAGTTTTTTCTTGATCCTCCGGAGCAATTACAATCTGATTGTACCCAAAATAACCATCAATAAAATAATAATACGCATAACCTGCTAACCTATCAAGCATCTGATCTAGAAAGGGAAGGGGAAAATGGTCTTTACGAGTAGTTGCATTAAGTTTCCTATAATCTATACATACACGCCAGCCCGTAATCACCCTAGTGGCTATGACCTCATCAAGATCACCCTTTACTACAGTCATCCCCCCTTTCTTTGGCACTACCTGAGTTGGACTCACCCACTTACTATCAGAAATAGGAAAGATTATCCCAGCATCTAACCACTTAAGCACTTCTTTCCTAACTACTTCTTGCATCATTGGGTTAAGCCTACATTGATTTTGAATAGAGGATTTATACTCATCTTCCATCAAAATTTTATGCATGCATATACTGGTACTAATTCCCTTTAAATCAGCAATCGACCACCCTATAGCAGATTTATAAGTCCTCAATACACGCAACATCTTATCAGTTTCAGAGTCAGTGAGGAAAGAAGAGATTATTACCGGATATCTGTTTTCATTATCTAAAAATGCATACCGTAGATGATCAGGTAACGATTTCAGCTCTGGGTATCCATCACCCCCTTTTGGCCCTTCCTCAACCACTTTCTTGTTGATATTTTCTTGAGTCAAACTTTCTTTACGAGCCTCCTGCAAAGCATTTAATGCACTAACACTTTCGGCAAGATCAAGGTCAGTAGGGTCATGGAAATTAGCATTATACACAGAATTTGCAATGCACGTTTCAAGGGAATCACTATCCTTAGGTGAGGTTAACTTCCTACACAATACAACATCAATAGAATGAATAAAACTACATGTTTCCAATTGAGCTACATCCCCACTATCATGATGATGTAGAGCCTTATAGATGGAAAAAGTAACTTGCTCTTTATCTACCCTTAACGTCAACTCCCCCTTTTGAACATCTATCAATGCTTTTCCCGTTGCTAGAAACGGGCGACCTAAGATTAAAGGGACATCTCTGTCTTCTACCATATCCAAAACCACAAAGTCAGCTGGTATTATAAACTTCCCAACTTTTAACAAAACATCCTCTACAATCCCCCTTGGCCAAGTCATAGACCGATCAGCCATTTGTAGGGCCATTGTAGTGGGTTTCATGGTGCCTGGATTTAATTTCTCATAAATAGACAGTGACATCAAATTAATACTAGCCCCTAGATCACACAGTGCTTTATCAAATGTAACATTACCTATTTGACACGTAAGAGTAAAACTACCTGGATCTTTTCGCTTGAGCGGTAGCTTCCTCTGGATCACAGCACTGCACTCTTCAGTCAGGCTGACTGTCTCGTATTCTTCCCACTTCCTCTTCTTTGAGATCACTTCCTTAAAAAAATTAGCGTAGTTCGGCATTTGTTGTAGTGCTTCAACAAAGGGAATGTTAATTTGGATCCTCTTTAGCACATCCAAAAACTTCGTGAACTGCTCATCAATCTTCTTCTTTCTCAAGGCCTGTAGGAACGGAACAGCCGAGACATAAGGTGGGATATCTGCTTTGATTTCCTTTCCTTCGCTTTGTTTCACTGTCTTCTTTTTGCCCGACTGATCTTGCTTCTCTTCCAATTTCTCCTTTTCCACTACTTTCTCTTTATCAACTGGGGTCCTCGTACTCAGTACCACTCCTCAGCTGAATGGCTTGACATTGCTCTCTCGGATTCACCACCGTATCACTCGGATATTGGCCGTGCTTATGTTGGGCCCCAACAATCTTAATCAATTGACTCATTTTAGAAGATAACTCACCAATGCTTGCTTGAGTTTGAACCATCGTGTTCTCGAGCCTCTTGATGTCTACCCCTTGCCCAGTAATATGCTTGTTTAGCTCAATAAATTTCTCATCTACTTTCTTCTCCAACTGAGCTAACTTATCATCATACTTTTCAAACTGTGACTGGACAATTTCTTCTTGTGATGGCTTCTTACCGTCATGGATCATACCATGTGTAACAGCAAACCCAGGCGGCAGATTGAGTGTATTCTTGGCATTCCCATAAGAGAAATTCTGGTGATTCTGATTCTGTGGGTACTGATTGTACCTAGGCTGATTGTTTTGGAAGTTGTTGAAGTTCCTTTGACTTAGAAAATTAACATCCTCAACTTCTTTCTGACCCCCTGTCTGTTGTGCTAAAGTCAGACTCGTTAGCAGATTTACCTGACTTGTTAAAGCTGTCAGCTGTGATGTGAGTTTTTCAAGCGGCTCATTGCTGACTGTCTCCACTTCCATAAAATTTGCTACCCTCCATGGCTGGTTTCTCTCATTCGGTCACTGATAACTCGTTCTGGCCATAGCGTCCAAAATCGAGAAAGCTGACTTTACTGGTGTCTCCATCAAACTACCACCTGCAGCTGCATCCACCTGGTTTCTAGTCGGAGCAAGTAAACCATTATAGAACTTACATACATGTTGCTTCTTCGTAAAACCATGTTGAGGGCAGCTCCGAATAAGATCCCGGAGTCGCTCCCAAGCCTCTCCGAACGGCTCCCTATCCAATTGCTTGAACTGGTTAATCTGATTCTGCAGGTCAAGCATCTTGCTCGGTGAAAAATACTTCAACAGTAACGAATTACTCAAGTCTTCCCAGCTTGTGATATCTTCCAATGAATTGAACCATTGTAGGGCTCTATCTTTCAATGAAAAGGGAAACAGTCTCAGTTTAACCTGCTCATATGGCACATGGTTTATCTTGATGGTATCTGCTAGTCTTAAAAACTTTATCAGGTGAGCATTCGGATCCTCTAAAGCACTTCCCCCATACTGGTTTTGTTGCACTATGTTGATTAGTGTAGGCTTCAGCTCGAAACTGTTAGCATTAAGTGGTAGAGGTCGTATTCCTCCTGCCTGCTGATTTGGATTAGGCTTCGGGCAGTCACTGATGGGAGTATCATCTTCATCTCCTGCCTCTGGTTCTATCTGAATTGGTATGTGTTGTTGTTGCAGTTGTGGCTGCTGCGGAGTTATCTGCTGTTATATATTAGTAACTCGATCATCCAAGCGTGCCAAAGCTGTCAGCACTCTGTTTAAGGCTTCATCCTGATTTACTTGCTGTGGTGGGTTCTCCATCTTAAACGCGAAATTCATTCTAGTTCGATGTCTACGAGATGTCGCTTTAATTTCTGATCGAAAGGAAGAAGGGTTTCTTTCCCTTTTGATTTGGTGTGCATGCGAAGCCTGAAAACACCAAAAACAACGAATACCGCGTAACACTAAAATTAAACAAAAATTTTAAAGCGAAAATTAAATAAAAAAAAATACGAAAAAAAAATCTAGTAGTTTTCTCCTATTTTTCAAGATAAAAACTAAGCGCTAAATCATATTCCCCGGCAACGGCGCCAAAAACTTGACACGTCGGTTCCTAACCCAGTGTTCCGCAAGTGTACGGATGTAGGTGTAGTAGCGGTAGTCAAGGTCGATCCCACAAGGAATAGTTTTAGGTAGTTCGATACCTCAATACTCTAGGAATGTCCTAACTAGATACTAAATAGCAAAAGATTGATTTTACTAAAACTAACAAAGTTTAACTAATTAACTCAATTAACTATGATTTCAAACTTAGCAAACACAAAGAACTAACAATCAAGGAGAAAAGGTATCCTAGGGTTTCGATTTCAGGATGTTACTTCACTGACAATTATATTCAACTTATAGATTTTTAAACCGGTCTAGTGTTTATTAGGTGGTGCTCTATTAACCTAACCCTTCTCTCGAAGCAATTAAATCGTAGATTAACTAAGACAATTACCCTCTCGAGTTAATTAATCCTAGCAATTCCCAAAAGCTCACAAACCTATGCCTACACAGTCATAGACACCTGCGCTCTATGTTGTATGTCTGATAACAAATTCCTCCTCTCGAAGCGAATTTGTTAAACGGGATTACTAAACCTAGATGACCAGTCCAAATTCAGTTATAAGAAAAAAAATAAAGATAAACACATGGAAGAATGGAAACAATAAGTTAAAACGTAAATCAAAACATTATTATAAAAAAATCCCCACTTCCTAACCCTAGGACACAAATAACTTAGCTACTCATGCCTAGGTTCAATCCAATACAATATTCTAAACAAAACATTATAAAGAATAAAAACTAAGAAGAACCGCTAAACCCGAGTGAATCGTTCTGTTGATTGAAGTCTTCTCTGTCGTCCAAGTCGTCTATCGAATGTAAGAATCTGATATTATGTATGTCGTCTCCAAAATGAACTTAGACCTCGAACAAACCCCGGGAGAATTAGGAATGAATTCCTACTTTGGACATAATTTTGCTTCAAAATCGGCTTATGACACGGCATTGTTGATCAAGTGACACGACCGTGTTGCTTTTAAAATCTTCCAAACAACGCACAATTTGGCGCGGCCGTGTTGCTTAAGTGACACGGCCACGTTGCTCCCACAGAGCCATTTCACCATTTGCGCAACACTTTTGACATGACCGTGTTGCTTAAGTGACACAGTCGTGTCGGTTCTTGCCCTGCTTTGTTCCTGGACCGGTTCAGGCCACTATGTATCGGTTTTCACTGGTTTGGACCGATTTTCACTCTCCTTCGACTTGTTCTTTCGTCCGGTAGTCGTAAATCACGACTTTTAATCCTGAAAATGCTCAAAAATACCTCAAAACAAGTCAAACACGTTACATGGTCCAATTTATAACACTTTATCCAATTCTTGACCAAATATGCACATAATTCTTATAAAATAGTATCATAAATCGACCTAATTACATGCATAATTAATGTGTATCAGTCATATATATTTTTAAGAAAATGACCATCCTTTTGAAAATATCAATATTGGAAAATGAGAAGAAAAAAAAAT
Source organism: Ajuga chamaepitys (assembly GCA_958295605.1). Classification (NCBI taxonomy): domain Eukaryota; kingdom Viridiplantae; phylum Streptophyta; class Magnoliopsida; order Lamiales; family Lamiaceae; genus Ajuga; species Ajuga chamaepitys. The sequence goes on from OY282499.1 coordinate 52,426,579, forward strand.
GAAGGAATATCCTCATTCTTTATTTATTTTTCTCATTCATTTTCAGTGTAATGATTGCAATTATCAACATAATTTCATCTTCATTTATTTAATGCGCTAGAGAAAGTTATACTTTTTTTTTTCACAGGACGCGGAACAGTTTCATTTTGGTCTCAACCCTTGCAAAAGTGACCCCGGAAAAAATTTCGTTAACAGTTTTGGTCATGCCATCACATTTTCTATTAATTTTTTTGCACTTTTGACCCCATACAAATTAGCCCTTGTGGTCCTATGCGCTATATTACCTGTTTGGAGGGAAAAACTACTATTTTGGAGCCAAAATCTATGGTAGTGTGCACACACAACAACCTTACAAAACGGTAAAACATTTCCTATGAATTCACAACAAAAAACATCGATTTTCAGTGTTGCGGGTTGAAGATAACATTACAAGACAACTAGGGATATGTTATGCTCTACTATATCAAATATGAAATGGTTAGAGTTGTTGGGTTCATTTGTAGCATTAAAAGTTTTTCATTCCTAATATTTCCTCCCAAAACACAACCAAATGCATTCGTATTTCCCAATACACTTTCCTAGTTCCTACTAATACATCAGACTAGAAAAATGTTCTCCCGAATACTCCCAAATTAATCACAACCACACTCCCTTAATATTAAAGGATGAGGCACCAGATATTTTAAATAATCTTTCACCTTCAAAAGAAACTACTCACTTGAGAACAAAAGAATTCTTTGTAGGTAGCAAGCTCGAGCAATGCATTGGTGTATTTTGATAAAATTGGACTTGTCAAAAAGAAAAAAGAGGAATCTGCATACTGATGGTCACCATACTTTCATAACTTAAATAGACAACCTTCCAATAATGGCATCGCTACTTTGGTAATTCTATAAATTAATATTCTCAAATCTAACCAAGAAATGTATTTTTAACCAGATGAGGTTGAAAGGTCATTTGCTTCCGATTATCCAAGAAATGGAATTTGACTCCCGACTAAAAATTGTGAATAAGTTTAATCAGAGAGTACAGTTTTCAAAGAGAGACGAGTAAATTATAGCAATACTACCATGCAAAATAGAGAAAAAAGTAGTTTAGCCATACAAATTAACAAAAGTTTCGCGCTACGATTGAACAGATCATAAACAAATCACAAACTCAATGAAGGAAGTTGTATATATCATAGATTTCATAAGTTATTAACCTGATCGAACTCTCGTAGCAAGTACACTAATTCATAGATACATGTAAGCTCTAAAACTAATAGAAATTCACACGGTACCGAGCAAATTTTAGCAAAACAACTCTCTCCTAATTAGATCTTAGTAATAGAACACAGAACTTTTGCAAGCATAATAAAATTGTGAACAATGAAAAAAATTGGTTCAATACATTGCCGATATTACTGCCTGAATCGTGAAAACACATAGTCTGATTAACCATGGGCTGTCACTGCAAAATGAAATAAAAAAGGTCAGGAGGATGCATTTAACACTATGGAAAATCTTATTGGGCATCCAAAAATCCCTCGACTCACATGCAGGCTTGGAAAGCAATTACAATCAAGATTTGAGTGCGTTTACCAGGCTCGGAACGCAGATGCGACCAAAACTAATGATACACGTTAAGTATGCATGTATTTAGGTCGATTTAGGTATATATTTTATGACATTTACATGCATATTAGGCCAAGAATTGTTTATATTTGTTATATTGGGTCATGTGACGTGTTTTGACTTCTTTTGGAGTTAATTAGATGATTTTATTCCATTTGGACGAAGTTCAGAGAAGAAACAAGTCAAATAGGGTAAAAAAACGGACGAAAAGGAAGTTAAAAGAGCAAAAAGGTTGACCACGGTCACGTCAAAAGTGGCCTAGAACATGAAAAACATGCTGCCTAACAAACGCGGTCGCGTCAATATGGCGCACGATCGCATCGAAAGCTTCCCGAAAGTGAACTTTTATGTCAGCTTGATACACCTCTAGTATTTTGACCATATCTTGAGATCTACAACTTTGATTGAGTTGCAATTGGTGGTGTTGTAAATCTGATTCAAAGGGCTACAACTTTGCTTTAACGAGAAAAAATCCAAAATGATCAGAAAACCCTAAAAAATGGCTTGAAAGTCAGACCTGAAAACTCGCTTGGGCATCCGGCGTGCAGTCGTGCCAAACCCTACGCGTTCGGGCCAAAATCACTTGTTTTAAGCATTTTTTGGATTAAGTTCAACACGAACGCTCCATGCATGTGCGCGACCGTGTTCCTTGTCAATTTTGATATTCAAATCCTAATCTAAAGAGGATTTTAGCCCGATATTTCCCAAGATTCGTCCCAAACTCAAATCCGTTTTCAAATAGGATTTTAATCCTATTCTCTCTAGTATCCGTCCCCAACTTATAAAAATAGGCCAAAATTGAGTTTTAAGAGATCAACTCACAATTTTACATACTCTCAAGCACGAGGCTTGGGAGCGAGGATCGACGAGCAAGACGTGACGAAGATCGATGACTCAAGATTCAGGTTTTGTTGTTCCTTTTCTTTTGTTAATTAGTCCAAACATGTTTGTCTATGGATGTATTGAGTTTTTTACATTGATTATGAGTAGCTAAGCACATATTGTGTCCTAGGGTTAAAGAATAGATTGTGAATACATATGTTTTGATTTTATCTTTAATTCTAGACTCCAAGTTTAATTTAGTTTATCTATGTGCTTCGTTCTTATTTTATGAACTGCTTAATCTGGTTAATTTAGTAATTCTACTTGCTTAACAAATCCTCTCCGAGAGGAGAGACTTGTTAATAGGCGTACAAGCATATAGCGTAATTATCTATGATTGCGTAGGCATTGGCTTAGGGGGAGCCCTTGGGAGTCTTTTAGGTTTGGTCGACTCGAGAGGGTGAGTACTCGTAATTGATCTACGAGTTAGCCGCTTCGAGGGGAGGGTTAATTTAGAGTAATGTCGTCTAATAAACAACATAATTAGTTAATCTTGCATATGAGTTCATAGTTGAAATCTATGCCATAGGATACATCTTGATCCATCTGAGTCACAACTTACAAATTAATTCTCTGGTTTCCAGTTCATCTTTATTAATTGTTTATTTTATGCATTTTAGTTTAAGTTTACAAACAGCCTACACCAATCTAGAGTCTAGTTAGGAGAGTCTTAGAATATTTGGAGTATCGAACTACGCTTAGAGTCAGTCTCTGTGGGATCGACCTTGACTACCGCTACCTACACCTACACCGTATACTTGCGGAAAAATAGGGTTAGGAAAACCACTCTCAACTAACAGTAATCAGCTGATCGCAATTCTAAATCTAATAGTGACCGAGTAAACCAAAACTAAAATTCAAAAGTAAAACTAAAAGAGGAACTCACAAAAAATCTATTTCGGCGGAGCGCAGAGGATTTCGACAGCACGGAGGATTCCTTGCAAATTGGTCGTGATCTGGGTTGGGGATTTTTTGGGATGAAATTAGGATTTTCAGAAATTCTATTTTGGGCAGATTTTATTTTATTTAATAGATTATTCCTTTTTTTTTTTTTAATTATTGAGGTTACTTAACGGGTATATGTTAAGCACGTACCAAAAAATATTAACTTCATCAAATTTGGGACCTATTGTACTAGTTTTTTTGTTTATGAGATTACATATGTTAGTGAAATTTTTTTGGGGTCACTTTTGCACGGATTAGGACCAAACGTATAATTCTCTCTAATGAGCAACAATTGAATGTGAGAATAGTTCCACGTTTTCATGGAATATTAAATATATACTTGGATTTATATAAACTAGTATCGTACCCGTGTGATGCATGGGAAGATCTTTCACATAGTATTATTGAATGTGGTTGCATTACGATTTTTTCTTTTTTATCGTTGTTAAATGTTGTTTAAGTGGTAAAATAAAGTATGATTAGGCCGAATATAAACTTCCATGATCCCAAAAATGTATGGAAATATGCATCAACTATATATCTATAGAAATACATATTAAAATGTATTACCTCCGTCCCAACTTAACCTGCCTACTTGCCATTTTAGTTTGTCCCACCTTAACCTGCCTACCCCATAAATAGCAAATTTCTCTCACAATCTCCACCCTCAAAATCTCCATTCCCAATCTTCACCTTTAAAAAAGTCAAAGATTCCACAAAATCTATTTTTTCTTAATCCCCGTGCCCGGTCAACCTAGGCAGGTTAAGCCGGGACGGAGGGAGTAACATATATCAACCAAAAATGCACAACGGCTACAAAATTCTGAAAGACCTCCTTGTTCACAACATTGGTGGTAGTCTTTCTTTCTGGATCTTCATCACCACAAACTTAAATCTTCAACCCCTTTCTATTAGTGACGCGAGAGACAGCAACAAACAACTGATCATTACTGAAAATAATTTTTTTCAAGAACAAACCAACATGATTAAGTGATTGTCCTTGACTCTTGTTCATTGTCATCGCATAAGAAATGATAAACGAAAAATTATTGCCTCTAAAATCAAAAAGGTATTCTCTTATCTAAAGGAGTCACAGACAGTCGAGGGATGGGAACCGTTACACCAGTGTTATCCCCTGATATTACATTTGCCTTAACCACGTGATCACCAAGTATATCACCTTTGTCTTAACCACGTGATCACCAAATTTTGTAATCACCAATCGTGTACCATTACACAAGCCCGTGAATGATCAATGTTTCGTAACAACATAACTGGTGTACCAATTTTAAGCTTTAGCTAGTGATTTACCCATGCAATGCACGGGAAGTACTTTCACACATTAATATTTATTCTAATTGCAATATGAAATATTTTTTTTATTGTAGATAAGTACGGCGTGGGTGTTATAGTATGTAGTCTGATGGCCTAAAATTTTTTTATCTTTATTGATGTAATATATATTATGTTGATCTGAAAAATATCGAGATAATACAAATAAATCAACTGTCTAAATTAACATGTAATATTTGAAAAGAAATAAACATAGTGTTTACAAATTTGGAAAACATTCTGATCAACAACATTTGTGGTAGTCTTTCTTTCCGGATCTTCATCACCACTCTCCCTTCCGCCGTCGAACCTATGACAATTTCATTCTTTGTCCCTTGAGAACACACAGAATACCATATGGATGTATTTCAGTATTTAGAGGCCTTTCTTGTACCCAAAGGTGTGTTTGAAATGATATTTACAACCAAAATAACTAGGAAAGCTAATCCAACTTTTCACAGGCCACGACTATTACCAAACAGAAAATATTGCATAAGATAAACCCAAGTATAGTCAAATAATTCTCCAAAACATTCATTGTAACATTCGAATTCATTACATCATTCTAAATATTATTACAAATCACACATATAACTTAGAGGTAAATAGCAAGCTTTTAAGTTGCGATTTGTAGGAATATCAAAACCATTTGACGTTTAATGGTCATCCTCGTAAGCTTGTAGACAGGTCATTCATCCGTAGAAAAATAGACCCTAAATTAGAGGAACAACATTCCAAGACTAAAAAATAGTAAATACATCATAAGCACCACAAAAACCAGTTAAAAATGGACCAACGAAGAGGGCCTTATTCCTTACAAGAAAAAAAAGAAGGCTAGTCAGAAATAATTTTTGCCAATAATGTCTCCCTCAACCTAAAATTTTTGAAGTAATGTTACAAATATCATGACCACAATCTCTCACGCTCCAATAGTTAAACAATGTTTCTAGCTCAATGGTCCATTAGCATCTTTAACAACAATGCAACATTCAAATTAGAAATATTACAATTGTGAATAAAATCATTACAAATCGTATATTTGAAAACAATGTAGATCAAGTTACATGCTACTATTTCACTTAAAATAGTTTAAAATAGCGCGTAGACTAATAATTTGTTAATTAAGAAAGAAAAAAAATACATTCTATTAAATAATTGAGCTCAAGAAATTAGAACACTCAACTTGCTTCTTGGGTCTCTTTGCCATTGTATTATCTATTAATCAACAAAGCTAAGTCAAAAGTCGACTTCAAAAAATAAAAATAGTCAAAATCACTCCTTTGTTTTACTGTTACTCGCAATAATCTCAAGATATTTTTCACAAATCCTAATACATGCATTTCATACTTTTTGTCCATACTATGAGTATCCTATTTGAAAGGTTACACGTTTCTCTTGCCAAAGACTATACCGGTTGGTATAATTTGTTTTTCAAGTCCCAATCAATCTAGTTAATTAGTGTAGGATAGATTAGTAAAGATGTTACTCAGTACAATTGAATAAATACATGATAAATAAACTAAAACATACCTTTTATGCTCCTCGTAAATTATTGATTGCTTACTAAAATCTCCCCAACTTGATAGCATACCAGATCTTCAACTATGTTTCATCGGAGAAACTAAAAAACTAAAAATGAAAAATTAATGACAGAAATAGAAATGAGAAATAATTCATCTAATAAAGATTTTATTCAAACATGATATGGCAAGCCCAATATGAATTTGCAATCAATTTATCTAAAATAATTATTAAAGAGTAAAAACAAACAAATAACACGGTAGCATCAATAGAACTAATTCAACAACATATATATCAACATGAACTGAGTTATAATTTGCAACAACTGCCCTTGACATAACCTGTCAACCATATACTATCAAAACCCTTGTTCTACCATTTCCCCATGAGCACACCATAAAAATCAGTTTATTGATACAGTTTTAAAATCACAGTCATAATACAAAAGAACGAAGAATAAGAATTAAGATATCGTGAAACAAATTATTTGCTTCAAAGTAAGGGACAAAATCATCACAACACATGTTGCTTACTATCAGAGGTAAATATACTTCATCCATATTCAAAAGAAAAAATGAAAATAAAGAAAATGTAGCAAAATTGAAAGCTTCACAATAGTCAAAATCAAATTGAAGTAATAAATCAAATGAACTAAATAATTTCTATAAGGTTTGATCACCAGTTGTGGTCCTTAGAGAGGAAATGCCAACATTGGAATATAGTACATTGTCCTACTCCCACCATGAGTGGTGAATCACACAGAAACCGTAAAAACCACCATATTAAATTGATCTCCATTAGACATTTTGAAAAGTATAAGAGTCATAAATAGTTTCTTGGAGAGAAGGGGACGAAAAAAAAATTAAATAAGGTGAGTATCGTTTCAAAGTCATGAACACTAAAAAATATGTCATCCTATTAGCACCAGAGAAAAGGATTCTCACAGAGGTTGTACACTAAACCTTTATTCTTACTAATATTCAAGACTATACTCAATGTTAATCTTGTCTGCATATGATTTATTGTTGAAAGATTTTTGCCCGCATTCCTCAATTCATGATTCTATTGACTATGACCTATCCTGATTACATACCTTCATTCTCTACTTACATTATCATTTTGGATTGTTGACCACTATCTAAATTACACGATTATAAAGAAAAGGTTAGCCCCTAAGGAATTACAACTCGCTACAAATCAAACCCAAAACTCATCACAAAAAATTCATTTCCATGGAATGTTGTTTTAATCCAATAAAATACATATCATGGATTCTCATTAAAGGGGAAAAAAGAAAAAAAAAAAATAGACATAACATTTAACTAAAATAGTAAAAAGAAATTGTAGATATCAAAGCTTAGCTATTTGCAAAAGAGCTATGCAAACTTCTGATGAATAGTCCAAATTTAGTAACATGTATTCACATGGTAATCAAATAGCACAATCTTGACAAATGTTTTTCTTCCTCTTTTTAGAAAAGGGAAAGACCATAAGCGGGATAAAAATCGAATCAATAACATGAAAAACAAAATCGTAATCCATGTGTAACAAATTGAAAGATTAACAAAACTTATAAAGAGAAAGTAAAATAAAGCCATGAGATTAGCCAAACATTGAACAGTATAAGGAAAACAAAAAGTCGAAGTACTTGAAAGGATGATGGTGATTTGTGTATATTGACAAATTTAATTTAATTTTTTTATTTTCATAAGATACCTAAGTTTTGCTAAGAAATTCTTGAAACGCGAATCACTTATTTGGTTGTCATATGGTAACTCCATTCTACGTATTCTAAGGTGCAACATTTGAACAAATGCTTGCAAACTAAATCTTCCCAAGAAAAGAACCATAAATAATAAAAAAAGGGACATATGAAAATATTTAAAATAAATAAAATCAGAATATTTGCATAAACAATAAAAAACGAAAGTAAGCAATTGAGGCTCTCTTTAGTGGCTTTACCTTCACCAAGATTGTAACAGAGTGCACCATGAGAGATCATGGTCAAACTCCATTCAATTTAACCACTTGAAACTATAAGCAGTGAGACAATTCTAGATGGTCTTAACTGTAGTTTAACTACTATTATGATCAAATATATCGATGTGACCTTTGAACAAATTAATGTTATATGTGATTGGCAATTAGTACTACCAAAAACTTCTTAATGATTCTTAATAAAGCCCACATAGCAATTACGTGACTTAGCTCTAGATATACGAAAAGATAGTCAAGATCAGAGAAAACCCACCTGCCCAAAAAAGGAGGAACGCCACAAAGGAGAATATATAGGATAACCCAAGCGCTTCAAATGAAGATTTTGGGTCCATAATTGCTCTTTAGAACCTCAGGAGCCATTTAGTATGTGCTTCCAACAACCTCATTACTTTTCACCTAAGGATGATCGATAGAAAGTAGATTCAAACTAATCGCATATAGTCAGCAAAGACATGTTCACATGAGAATATTTCATACCAAGTTTGAAGCAAATTTACAGCCCACGGCCGATTCCTTTTAGTGGAGATGTTTCTTTTATTTGCAAAAATAAAATTTTCTGGTTTGAGATCACGGTGCATCACCCCGTGTCTGTGGCAAACCTGCAGCAGAAAATGCACCGGTTCGAAATTTCAATCACAACAAATGTTATGACAAACAGAAGGTTAAAATATTCACATGGAAAAAAGTCAGATGGTACTATCTCTCTACTTTTTAATTTCCCAATAGACCTAATAATCATCCAATCATCACAAGCATCTGTTCGAATCTCTATATAATACAACACTCACTCCCATTACACCCTATTAATGTGACATCACTAATCAAAATCCTACTCAACATAATTAGGAAAGAAGATCTCTGCAACCAATTATTTTTCAGCTTAAAATCACTTTAGAAACAAGGATTGGTTTTCAAATGTTTGCAACACTATTTTCTGATTTCAGAAATCAACTAAAAACATATTTTCAGAAGCTGGTATCTCTTGCTTTCAACGGATTCTATCGGATTTTAGGTATTTTCCTAGATAAATAGAACTTGTGTTGACAAATTCTGACACTACCTACTTTTAGTTTTCCTACAACAAACATCCCGTCATGATCTCAAATTGAATTCCCAGTAAATCCAATTATCAATGACATGATAGGACATGATGATCCAAAATTTCTTGCTCACTCAAGTGATAAACCGAAACTAATAAAATCTACAAACTGATCATCAAGGAAAGAAGAACACAAGAACATGAATGAAACAATGAATAAGGACCTGAACAACTTCAACAATGGCCCTCATGACAAAAACTGCAGCTCTCTTAGTGTAATGTCCCCTGGCAACAATGCGGTCGGAAAGCTCACCGCCTTCATAAAGCTCCATCACAATATGAATCGCTTGCAAATTCCATTCCTGTGCTTTCTAAGAAATTTAAGAAAGTCCACATGAAATCCTACATGTCCCGATAACTTTTACAATTCAGATTGCAGAGATGTCCGAAAGTGATGAATTATGTTCTAAGTTCAAAGGATATGCTTCAGATGGGAGAGAGAAAGAAGCAGAGAAGGAGAGTCACGGAGGGAGCCATAATTTGTATTCTAATTTATTCGCGTAGATTTTAATCGTGCAATTTAATCACAAAATGCATCAAATCTGAACAACAAATCCAGATCTTAATAACCCATGCCATGCTCATGCCCAACATGGGGAGAAAGAAATCTGCAATTTTTCATCTGGTTAAAAAAGTCATGTTTTTCCTTCGCGGATTAAGAAACTAATGGAAAAATAAATGGTTGAAGAAATTGGGCCTCAAAATCTTTTTTCTTTTTTATTATCAGAGGTCCTCAATTCACTCATGTGCAGAAGAACAAAGGTCGTGAATGTAGACAATTCTAAGGAAGTTTCTCATGTGCAGCTTAATCAGGATTCAATTTATTTGGTAGCAACGAGAGTTCAGTATCTTTAATTTCATCAATAACAAATTTATATCAAAAATTTGACTATTGTTATAGCCTATATGTCGTTGCTTCCATTTCTTAATGGTCGTTTATTTCTCCATGCAAATGCATAATTGCTCTATTCGATTTTAGGGATACAAAATGAGTACTTAATCAGATTATATATACAAATAAAAAGCATAAACAGGAAAAAAGTACCACATAACATGGTTCTGGAGTCTCTCCTCTATCATCAGAACTCAAAAGGTTCTAGTAAAATTCATCGGCTGTTTTACTTAGCGCCAAGAGACTCGCCAATGGGAAAGAACCCTCAGAGGATTGTTTCAAAGACTTAGTCTGTTTCATTTCAGATCCTCCTTTCAATCTGTCAGACCCCGATTTTCTTGTACGTCTCTGATTAAATATTCATGACTCCTGTTTTTTCTCTAAACATCTCTCTCAGAGCTATCCCACTACTTCCCTCATAAGAGAAAAGATAAAAGAGAATGATGAAGGAGCAGACCAATCCTTCATGCGGTGGTGCTCCACCCGAGAAGACAATCCAGAAGCCACTGCCGCCATCCAGGCGCGAGGATGCGCAATTTTAGGTGTTTTCCATCGAACCCTAAAGTCAAGAGTTGAGCAGAATCATGTCGTTACTGTCCTGACCACCAACCGCATTGCCATATGTTGCTGTTAGTATGCTGCGAAGTGAAAAGGGAAGAAGGAAATAGAGACCTACAAAAGATGGTAAATGAAAGGATTAGGAAATTTTACGTCAGAAATTTTGAATAAAATCATGAATTTGAAGAGAAAAGTTGGGAAGAAAATATAGGTATGGTTGTTGGCTGGGTGAGAGAGATCTTCACTTGCCCGAAAATCGAGATTTGTTTCGAACTTTACTATATTAATTGGTCAACGGAAACGGGTTTCCTTTTTAAGGAAGTTAAAAATGGTGGATAATGGGCCGATTTTAAAATAAATTTTACGGCCAAATTAAATATATATTATTTTTTAATTTCGCAATATAATATGGATATTTGAACGGCAAACTATTTTTTTTGCACAAATAGAAATGTATAGTTGTATTTTTGTACTCATAGTAAGTGTGTATATATGTATATATATGTATATAGATAAAAATGAATGTAGACACATTTTAATCACTATATTATGGATTGATATATTTCAGTTTTGAAAAAAAAGGAATATGTCAACAAATTCATCAATTGATTGTTTTGTTTGATTGTAACATAAAAGATATCAGTAAAGATTTATTTTACTAATAATTGATTGTTTTGTTGGTAAAGTAAATCTGCATATAACAAATTTTCTTTAATATTTGGGATCAAAAGTTCATCAGCAATAAATTCAGCAACAAATATTCCTTTGTTACGAAATAGAAACATTGACTTTCAGTTTTTATTACCTAAAAAAATGGTGGGCGGCCGGGCCCACTCAATTCGAATAAAAAAAATTAAAAAAATTAAAAAATAAAAAAATAAAAAACTTACCTGGATTAGTATGTGGAAATGAGCGGAAAAAACATTTGTTTCCAATTTAGGGGTTTTTTTTCTTACTCCTTAAAATCTGTAACGATATCAATTAGTATCTATATTTGTTCAAGTTGTTTGTGTATTTTTTTTCTTTTCACGTAAATTGAGCAGAAATGTATCTGTAAAGATCAATAAGTATCATGCCATTTATTTTGTGCTACACATATACCATCTGTCAAATAACTTATAAATAGGGATATCAAACTAACATTCCAAAATATCCGATTCTGCAACATTATCAATAACAACTTTCCAAAATGTATGTAAATTAATGTTGACTTTCAGTTTTAAAGTTCTAAAAACAAGGTAGGCCGTCGGGCCCACTATTTTTTATAAAGAAAAAAAAGAAAATCAGTTTATGGGGATAAAACCTTACCCAGAATGATATGTGCTAATGGGCGGGAAAAACCACTTCTTTCCAATTCGAACAAAAGTTCATTTTTATATTAGATATATATAGATACCAAATTTTAAGAGCTTAATGTGGTTAAATAAAAGCACAACAAAACATAATACTTCAAGAGCTTAATAATATATTTTGCCTTATACAATATCTAATGTTTTAACCTTACTCAAGATGAGAGGAACGATACTAAGTAGTTGTCCCCTACATATTTTTTAATCTTTTAGCCTCATATATATTCTTTTTTCCTTGCTATATACCATGCACTTTATTATTTACTTTCTTTTTCCTACCATTCCTACAAAGTAAGTCGCGAAATTATCTGGAGAAAAGATGCCTGGGATAAAAACAAAGTGCACAAGTAAACATTAACCAATAAATTGCAACTATACTTAAGGACATAACCTTACCATTAATATATTGTAAATCAATAATTCAAAAATCGAATCCACATATAAAAGAAGATATGTAAGTCATCAAAAAATGAAATAAAGTCGGACGCTGGAAGGCCAATACCCATATTGATATTCTCTTAGGCTGCCTTTGAATGGAGGATTACAGATGAATTAATTAGAATTCTTTGCATTTAAAAATTCACTAATTTCAAATTTTTATTTGGATGTTTGGATGTACTGAGTAGATTAAATTATTATTTTCTCTTAAAAAGATAACAATAATAAAAGTGGTTGTAGTGTATGTGTAGCTTGTGAAGTATGAAGTGTAAAGTATATGTAGGTGTGTATGTGAAGTGTGTGCCTGTAATGTGTTTCCGCATCATAGTGTGCATGAAGTGTGCATGAAGTGTGTGTGAAGTGTGTGAATTGTGAGTGCAGTATGTGTTTAGTTTGCACATGAATTTTGTGTAGCGTGTAAATATATGTGTACACAGGGCCGGATCTAAAACATATGATTTGGGGGGATACAAACGGAGAACCACTTATCAATATTAATATACAAAGTGATAATAGATACTCCCTCCGTCCTAGTTAAATTTGCACACTTGTCTTATCTGTCCGTCCCACTTAACTTTGCACAACCTGTAAATAGAAATAAAAGTCAACAAATTCTGCCTTAGTTAATTTACAAAAATGCCACTACTTAACCTAACTTTCACTAGTTTAAACATAACCTAATTAAACTAATTTAAAACTGAACCCCACCTCACCAAAATACCCTCCAGTACCTAGAATCCTCTCACTCTTTCGAGAACACCCCCTTCCACACTCAAACCCTAATTCTGATCTCTCTCTTACTCTTCTCTCGCCGCTCTTTTGAAACTCTTCCAGATCTGTTCGATCTTTTGTTCTTTTGTAGAAGTGCTCTTTGATGATTCCGATGAGGGGTTCGTCTATGATTATGAGAAATCATTTGTTGAAGAATCGGAGTTAGATTGTGGGGGTGTTCTTCCCTTTGAGGCCCAGGAGGCTGTCCGGTGAAGGATCTTGCTTCTGCCTCAGATTTAAGTGTTTATCCACCCGTTGAAGGTGGATGGTACGAATCTCCTGATCTGCGAAGAGATTTCTTCGCATGCCTCGCTATTTGGTTTTCGGCGATAAAAAAGGTTAAGTGCTTATGTCCTCAATCGAATCCAAAATTCTTTTTAAAAATAGTTGGATCTGAGGCTTTCTTTCACTTTTCCAGTCCAACTTCAAATTTTTTTGTTTGAAAAGATAAAATTCCCTTTAAATTGTTTGATTGTTGATGATTCTACATGAAAAAATTTAGATTTGGTAGTTTCTTTGACTATTCCAGTCCAACCTGGAATCTTTTTACTGTTTATGGTTTCTGAGAAAATAGCCCCTTCAAATCGATTTTTATTTAGGGGTTTTTGGTTCTTATGGTCCCCAAATCAGATTATGAAAATCCTAATTTTGGAACTGTAAACCCTTAAATGATTTTTCCCTAATTTTGGTGGGGTTGTGAAGCATGTTTACTCTTATGATTATTCAGATGGCATGAACCAATGCTGGTATTAATTGTTGTTATTGTTGATATAATGTGTATTGTTGAATTATGGCTCTGATACCGTTGCCTTTGTGATTGATGATAGGCTAGTGTATTTTGAATCTGTCTTCATGCTGATCTAGTTGTGCTTCTGTGTAATTACTTGTACGATAATTATTTGTTGTATGGTGGCTGAACTATATGATGTGCTATTAGCTGACTGGTTTGTGCTATCCAATAGATAATTGTTGTTTCACAGTAAATGTAAGATTAAATTGATGAGGTGTTGATTTTGGTTGCTTAAACTAGTCAATTATGACTAGTTTCATGTTTCCATCAACACTTTGGGGCTACATCATTTTACCCAGTGATGAAACTATTATGAGGGTAAAACAAAAAATAATGGAACCAAAATTGGATCATCTTATGTTTACTTCATTTGATCGCATTGTTTACAGTCTAAGAAAAACAAACACTTCTATTGTGTTTATATTGTAAACAACAGAACAAAAAATACCCCTTACTATCTGATCTAATTCACATATAACCAAGATTTATCATTATTCCTCCCACTTCATAATTACCTGCAGCCTGTTCATGTGTCATTAGACGTTCAATGCCTTCTCTTATTATCTGTTCTTCAACTTCCAATGCTATAGGCAGTGTCCGTTGTCTTGTTTAATTGTGTTAATTTTGCAATGTGTGGTAGTTTGTAATTGTTGCCACCTTTGACCTTCATCATTTCAACCAGGCATGCTTGCAAACTCAAAAAAACATTGTTGAGCTTTTCTTCAAATGATTGAAGAACATTAGTCACTAAGGCTTGCACATTATAGCTCCTTGTCTCAACTTGTAGAGATTGGATAGCCCTGAAATAGCCTAAATCTAGGACATTAGTATCTGGTGAGTTTGGGGGTTGGCACATAAGCTGAATCTCAAATCCGTATGTTGTTGCAACAGTTCTTAAATCTAGATCAAAGTTGCTTAAATATGGTCTTGCATTGTCCTGTTGAATGATGATTTGTTTACTTGCATGGTTGGCCATTTTACCTTGATAGCTGGTATAATCTGAATTTTTCCAATGATGAAACGATGTGCATTTAGACAATAAATTATGCTAGTAATGTCATCAATTTGTCCCAACAGACACATAAACTATTAGGTCAGATTTAGGAGGCTTACTATTAGCATTAAACTAGATAATGAAAAGATTCTGATAGTTAAGGGAGTCACCTTATCCAATAGGCATTCCTTAATGATCTGTTTGGTAATTGATTCAATTGGTTTGGTGATCAAAGTGCCTCTAGCTCTGTTTGCACTATTTCTGAGGGCATGCTCTAATATTGTGAATGAGAAAATTTCAATTTTCCCATCAAACAACAATTCCCCATCTAATGTGTATTGTGGCCTTGCCACAACACACATAAACATCACCTTGGGAATAAAATGTTTGCTCTTACATGCCCTATATGGGTCTTCTTCGACTGCAAGCTTATATGCTCTGTCACTTGTTTGTTGCAAGTAAAACCATTTTCCATCTATATGGACTACATTATGCATGCTTTGATACCAGATCTTGTTCTGATTTGTGTCCTTGTGTAAGAAAGAGGTTGTATTTCAGTCTTTAGAGCTTGTTTGCATCAGTTAATTGAGGTTTTATTGCATTTGTACAAGGCTTTATGGCCCCCGATTTAATCCACCTGCCCACTCTACTTTTGTTTACACTCAGCTCGTTTGCAAGTCTTCGGATTGTGCCTTTTTTAAAAAATGATATGGCTTTCATAGCTCCTTCATCTAATGCAACAACCCTTGTTGAAGCTGATCTAGCCCTAATTTCTGGAAAGGAAACTGATTGACCTTCTGAAATCTGCTTCCTTGCAGATTTCCAAATAAGCTATCGTTCGAACAGAAACTCCAAATGATGCTCCGACTTCCTTCGCCTTGCCATTCTTCAAAACTCCGTCAGTGTTGTTGGCTAAAAGAGTTTGAGCTATAAGGAGTCGATCTGATGGAGTCAAATGTGGTCCCTTCTAGGTGTTGTTCATATTCTGCTTTCTAGTGTAAATCTTGAATTCAAGTTTGTAAATGCATTGAATGCTAGTTTTAGGGATATTTATAGGTTGTTTTTTGAATGATTTGAAAGTAGTTCAGCTTAGGAGAGAAATTTGAATGTAATTTCATGTTTGGTTGAGGATTTTTTGTAATTTCAGGATTTGAATTTTGGTGGAAAATTTCCCCCAAAATTTTTTACACTAAATTTCCAGAATTCCATACTTAGATACTGCCTTTTCTTTGATTCTGAAATTTTTTGTTTTTTGTTTACTGTTCAATAGATTAGAATTTAGGAAAAGGGAGGAAAGTGTTAACACACTAATCCTTCCCTTAAAAATCTGATTAAAATCCTCAAAAATCAAAGGAAAATCAGTCAACTACTTTTTCTTAACATTCGTGCCCCGTTAGCCCCGCAAATTTAACCGGGATAGAGGGAATATTAAATATATTATATATTATATTTATTATTTAATTGGAATATCAACAATATTTATTATTAAATATATCAAAATGTATATTTAGTTAAATATATATAAAATCTTAGACTATTTTTATTGTATATCATGAAAATTATATAGATTTATCCTAATAATTTATAATTTTGAGGATGATTATAACACACATATTCTTTAAGATAAACACACAATATCCCCATCCACATCCCTACTTAATATAAAAGTAGGATAGTTTAGGGTGATGTGTCTCCACCACCTTAATTCTAGGCTTTAAACAAAAAGGGAAAAAAAAAAAAAACGAACCAACAAACGTTCCTCTCTCATCTTTTTGTTTTTTATTTTGATATTTCCAACTATAATTTAAATTGCACATAACTTTTTCGTTCCTAATCTATATTCGACAAATAGTATATTAAATTAATCTTCATGCTGGGATCTTTAGTTTGACACGCATATTAAATATATAAAAACCAATTACTTAAGAACAAAATATTAGACTTAACATATGAATTATAATATATTTTTTAGTATTGAATTATTTGCTTAGTTTTGTAATATGTACATAATTAAATTATTTTTATGGGGTTGAGCCACAAGTATTTAAATTATTAATTTTATACTAAAAAATAATCTGATTCTTAAATTTATAATATTGATTGTTTCATTATAATATTTTTTAATATGTGGTTATTTCTATAAATTTTGTTTTTAACAAAAATTGTAAAAAAAAAAAAATCCCCTATACTATTACAGTAAGAGGAACACACATGTCATCTATATAAGTCCTCTATCAAAAAAAATACGTGTCAGTCATACAGACTGTATGAGTGCTTTTTTTTTAAAGGAAAAAGAAGAATTGGACGTACCAATCACTAAAATTCTCTCTTCAATTCTTTTTCTTTATAACTTAAAATTTGAATGTTTGTAACTTTTCATATCAACTTAATTCTTGATGAAAAATATATCAAATTAATCATTATTCACGATATTCAAATAGACATCCATATTGCATGTAATAAATTTGTTGGATTTACATTGGTCAATTGTACAAAAAATGTATGTTAGAAAAAAAATATGGGTATGTTTGCTTATAATTTTTCTCAGTAGATTTAGGAGACCAAATTTCAATGAAGCACACTTATTAACTCTCTCAGCTAAGTTTGGCTCAGCACTCCCCAACCTTAAGTAAACACACCCTATGGGTATTTATTTCCAATAACTTATTTCATGTCAGAAAAAAATATGGCATACTACCAAAGTTCAAATAACTTATTTCACTTTTTTTGTGAAATTGGGTCTAAAATTCGTATTGCTTACATAAAAAATAAATTTTAATATTTACTTAATTTTAATACATAAAATATAGTAAAATATATATACACATATATAATGACTTATATATATTTTATAATGATTGGTAGCAATATTAGTAAATATTATTAATGTAATAGAATATTTTGTCCCGTGCATCGCACGGGCGAACATCTAGTTACTATAAAAGAGAGAGGACGAAATATGATTTGCATTTGAAATTTGCTCAAGAACTGTCTGCCCATATGCTCTTTCACAGTTTTTGGCAAGATGGGCCACTGCTTCACTGCCTCTGTTGCCACTTTCCCAGCACCATCACCCAAAAATCCCATTTGTTTTCAATGATCCACCATCTACTCTCCATTACCCGAGAACCAAGCCTAGATGATCCAATGGAAGAATAATTTAATAATGGTGGCTTACTGTAATTAAGGAGAGGATAATTTTTCTAGGAGTTGAAGATAAAACTTACATATAAACGAAGATGAACACTATAACGCGAGAAAAAAGGAGATAGAAGAATAATGTTTTTACTCCATGTGATTGGAATGGGGCTAATTAGGGTTTATTGAGCTTGACCTGCTCACATTTAAAATGATGGATGGGCCAATATTCCTATAAAATATGGATGGACAGTCTAAGGAAGCAAGGGTTTTGCGCAACAATAAGATGAACAAAAATGGGGATGTCATTGTCATTAGTATAGTGTCTCATTTATATTACACGAAAAACAAATTCGATATATTCATTTCTTATTCTATTATATTTGTCTATAAATTTTATAACAATATATTAGCTTAAATAATTTTTTTTTAATTGCTTCCACATGAAGTGGTTATTCAAGAAGCAAGATTGCCCAAACAAATGTCAATGCTACGATTGCCAGCATCATCTATAACGAGGGGTGTGTTTGCTTAGAGCTGGGAAGTACTGAGTTATTGTTAGCTGAGTAAGTGTACTGAGTGTGCTTTATTGGGATTGAGTTCACTCAATGAATTGAGGGCAACCGAAAACAAATACCCCCTCTATGTTCATACATTAAGCATACATTTGTATTGTCTATATCACGTCAATATACGACATTTACTATGTTTTAACATTATTTTAGCATTATATTTAGCTCATTTGAAACATTATGGTGTTATACATTAAATGTTGTTAGAATTTTTTTAAATGATCTAGCTCGTGCATCGCACTGGTGGACAACTAGTACATATTATATATATTTTAGTGATAAAAAATATGAGGTGGGGGGAGGTGAGGGGAGCCTCGGCCAGTCCACCCTCTAGGGTAGTTCTGCCCCTGTGTGTAACGTATGTGTAGTAGATGTTGTATGTGTATGTAATGTGTTATATGAAGTACATTTAGTGTGTGCATTGTGTGTGATTATAGTGTATACAT
The DNA here is from genome assembly GCA_958295605.1 of Ajuga chamaepitys. Classification (NCBI taxonomy): domain Eukaryota; kingdom Viridiplantae; phylum Streptophyta; class Magnoliopsida; order Lamiales; family Lamiaceae; genus Ajuga; species Ajuga chamaepitys. The sequence goes on from OY282499.1 coordinate 52,445,920, forward strand.
GGATGGAAATGAGTCTGGTATGGCGCGGGTTTGGTGATACCTCAATACTCTAGGAATGTCCTAACTAGATACTAGATTGTAAAAGGTTGATTTTAACAAAAACTGAGGAATTTAACGAATAACTATGTTACTTATGACTTGGCAAACAAAAAGAACTAACAATCAATGAAAAAGGGTATCCTAGGGCTTCGATTTCAGGATATTATTTCAATGCTAAATATGATTAACCTATAGATTTACCAATTCTAGTGTTTATTAGGCGGCACGACAATAATCTAACCCTTCTCTCGAAGCGATTAAACCGTTGATTAATTAAGCTAATTACCCTCTCGAGTCAATTAAACCCAATAACTCCCAAACGATCCTAAGCCACGGCCTACACAGTCATAGACAATTACGCTCTATGTTATAAGTCTGATAACGATTCCCTCCTCTCGAAGCGGAATTGCTAAACTAAATTACTAAATCTAGTTATAAGCACAAACATAGAGATAAACACGTAAAGAATGAAATCAATAAATCAAACCATAAATCAAAACATTGTCATAATAATCCCTACTTTCTAACCCTAGGACACAAATAGCTTAGCTACTCATGCCTAGCAATAATCCAATACAAAATTCTACGAAAAACATTGTAAAAGATAAAACTAGGAAAGAACGACTAAACCCGGATGAATCCGTCTCGATGATCTTCGTCTTCTTTGTCCTCCAAGACTTCTTCTAGGTAGAACGATGATGTAATTGATGTTCTTGATGTTTTCTATCTGATTCCCCAATTTCTAAAGCTTGGGGTCCTTTTTATAGAGTTGGGGACGAATCCTTGGGAAGATAGGATCAAAATCCTATTAAAATTAGGAAATTCTCGTAGGAAAGGCTTTCTGACACGGCCGTGTTGGCATTGTGACGCGGCCGCATCCGTTTTGCCCGGGCAAATTTTCAGGTCTGACTTCCAAGTCATTTTTTAGGGTCTTCCGGTCATTTTTGGGATTTGTCTATTTCAGGCAAAATTGTAGCCCTTTGAATCAGCTTTCTAACACCACCAATTTCACCTCAATCGGAGTTGTATATATCAAGATATGGCCAAAATACTAGAGGTGTGTCAAACTGATAGAAAACTTCACTTTCGGGACACATTTTGACGCGGCCGTGTTGGTTATTGACGCGGCCGTGTTGGTTGGCAGTGCATTTTTCCATGTTCTAGGCCACTTTTGACGCGGCTGTGTTCATATTTGACGTGTCCGTGTTGGCCCTTTTTGCTCCTTTAACTCCCTTTTCATTCGTTTTGACCCTATTTGGCTTGTTTCTTCTTCGAACTTTATCCAAATGGAATAAAATTACGTAATTAACTTCAAAACAAGTAGAAACACGTCAAATGACCCAAATATTATTATTATTAATATAAATAAATGCCGGTCAAATATTCATGTAAATGATATAAAATAGGGAAAATTGGTAAAAATATACCGTAAGTTTACCATATTTAAGAAAATATCCTTTAAATTTGGCAATTTTTAAAAATGCCTCATAACTTACAAAAAATTGTTAAAAAACCCTGTGACCGGCTATAACAAGTCAGTCAACAGGTCAAAGGGGTGACGTGGCAGTCATGAGCTGATGTGGCGATTTTTTTCTTTCTAATATGTTATTAATTTTATTTTAAATTATAATATAAATTATAAAACATTTTTAAAATCCTAATTAAATTACAAAATGATTTGAAAAATATTAAAATTAATTTATAAAAATAAAAATAATCTTTAAAAGATCTTAAATCATTTTGAATACCTAAAAAATTATTCACTACAAGAAATATCACTAATAGTGACTGATTTTAGTGACGGACAATTTCCGTCACAATCTAATTACGGACTAGTGACGGAATAAAGACGGATATGGACTACAAGAGTGTTTGAGTATTAGCAACGACTTAGTGACGGAATTATGGCGTAATTTAGAGACGGAAAAAAATCCATCATTAAACCGTAGTTACGAAGGGCGCTAAAAATGTGCGAATAAAATATTTTAAGGTTGTGACGGAAATATTCCGTCATTAATCTTATATCGACGGATTAATGACGGAATTTTAGCCGTTGCTATGTAGTGACGGAAAATATTCCGTCATTAATCTTGTATCGACGGAATAGTGACGGAATTTTAGTTGTTGCTATGTAGTGACGGAAATATTCCGTCATTAATCTTATATTGACGGATTAGTGACGGAATTGTAGCCGTTGCTATGTAGTGACGGAAAAAATTCCGTCATTAATCTTGTATTGACGGAATAGTGACGGAATTTTAACCGTTGCTATGTAGTGACGGAAAAAATTCCGTCATTAATCTTGTATTGACGGAATAGTGACGGAATTTTAACCGTTGCTATGTAGTGACGGAAAAAATTCCGTCATTACTTAATGCCCATATAAATGACGTTTATTTAATGACTCGAAACCATAAATTTAATTAGAAAAAATAAGTAACTGAAGAAAATTAACGTATTTAAACCCGACTGATGAGCAGAAATTTTTTCATTTTATTTCCCCAATAAAATTCGAATCACGAATTATTAGTGATACTAAATAATACCCGTATCCATATTTTATTACTATGCCCGAAACGACATCATTCTGGTTGGTAATGACGAAAATATTCCGTCATTATACTAAAAAACTCTCGCTTAAAAAAAAAAAGTGTGTGAGCAGAGAATTGAACCTGGTCCTAGTGGAATTAGTACAAGTTACTTACCACCAGGCCAGATCATATTTTATTAATTACTTTCATTTAGATTTTACTTATTTACTTATTTATATATAATTCATCCCTACTTTCTCTGCAGAAAAACACACACAACACACTATCTCCATTTCTCCATTCTTTAAGCTTCAAATCTGGTGTTTGGTGCTGAAGAAGCTATCGGAGACTGAATCGGTCACCGTTTCTCCGGAAAACGACGGCGTTATTCCGCCGAGTTCTGGTGTGTACGCAATTTACGACGGCAGCGGCGATCTTCAATTCGTCGGCATAACGAGGAATCTCGCCGCCAGTGTTCTCACACATAAGAACTCCGTGCCGGAGCTCTGTTCCTCTGGTAAGGTATTATACTTTGTGGTTTGATGCGTAAATAAAGTTTGCTCAACAGTTTTGCTAGTAGACATTTCAGATTCTCTTATTCTAGGGCTCAATTTGTTGCGACATAGAAAGTTGAGATGCTCTTATCGGCCAGCAATTGATGTTTAAAATCCCGTTTCAGCTCGATTTGTTGAAGTTTGTGTCAAATTGAGTTAACCTAGTTTGAACAATTTCAGGAGATGCAGAAGAGCCAGATGCTTCCCCAGCTGCTTTACACGAAAAACTATTGAAGTGTATAACTGCCTGCATCCATGTAGCTCGCATTGGTGATATTATTGAGCAGCAGAAAAACTTCATTGATATGTATTTGTTGTCTCTCTCCCCTAATTTCACGTGGACAGGTGCATAAATTCCACTGTCTTGCACCTCTTAATCAAAATCTTATCTCATACTTATGCTTTACTTTCATGTTTTGGACAGTCAAAATGGAAGCTTTTTCTTCTATTAAAGAGCTTTGCCTAAAGTTGCATAGTTATATAAACAATGTGGAAGGTGGCTCCACCCATACCAGCACAACTGCTTTTATTCATGAGGTAGTATCAGATCCCCTGGTTGTTTAGTTGCATCAGAAAACACTTTTATGGACTCTAATGTGGCTATCTAAATATTTCAGCTATTTTATACTCTGTCGCCCGAATTGCTTAAATCCCTGCGCACAGTAAAAATTGGACAGGTATGTCTATTTTTGGTTCTCAATTTCATTTTAATCTCTACTGCGTGCTTCTCTCTTTTTACTTGTCATTTTATGAGTAATGCATTTGCGAAATTAATCACCGGGGTTCGATTATGTAGCAAAATGGGACAAATTGTAACTGGAGATATGGAAAATCATACTCTTTATGTCCAAAATAAGGGTCATGTCAAACAGTCAACGTCGAAATACCTAAATTCACAAACAAGTTAATTTATGCACGTGAAAATTCATGGTCTTTAGAAGTTTTTACCTGATAAAAGCTAAAATGTTGGTACTCTTTGATGCCTCTTATTGCTTGCAGAGTTAGTTTTCATTTTTATTTGATTTGGGCTCTCTCTGGATTCTTGTCAGGTTCATATAGCAGCATCAGTATGAGGTATATCATAGTTTGAACTTGCTTTTGTTTTTCATGTTTTTTTTTTATGTGCGAAAGGAACATCTGTTTTCCTGTAATTCAACCCTGTTGTGCCTTGAAATACTGTTAAGATGCTGAGGTGATATTTCATATTTTACCCTTAATCAGATCATCTTCAAAATGGTGGAAGATAATCCTCGATATGTTGGTCATGAGATGGATAATCTGAATAATCTGAATATCGTTTATGGTGATGAATCTCTTCCACGTTTGTATGAAAATTCCCGAATATCAGTTGATCAACTTCCTTCACAAGAAGGTATTACCTGAATTTAGTAATTATTTTTCCTTTACTTTTGGTTTTTGTGCATTTTCTGGTTCTTGCCGTTTCTGCGCCATATTGATAAGTTCTTGTACTAATTTTTGGAAAACCTATATTTCATTTTATCTTTTAGGTATTATTAGACGTGCTGTGGCTCTTGGACGGTATCTTCAGAATCCATTAGCCATGGTTGCCACATTATGTGGGCCAAGTAAGGAGATATTGTCTTGGAAGCTCAATCCTTCGGACGATATTGTTCTTGTATGATAAAGCATTTGGTCAAGCAACAGGTACAAATGTTTGTTTTTCTTATTGGTTGAGTTTTTGTGAATGCTGAAGAGGAATGGTGGTTGCAGGGAATTTTGATAAATGGGCAGTTTCCAGGGCTACCAATGGGCTACCAAGAACAGATTTCGCATTGGAGATACACTTCGCAACTCAAATTTCACTATTACTCTTATTTGCTTCAAACTTTCTGAAATTTGTTGTTAATTCTATGTAATTTTTGCGTTCATCAGATTTCAAGTACCAGAATGATTCCCTTCTGGTAGTGAGCGCTGCAGATTACGTGAACTGCAACACTTGGAATCCGATCTCCAAATTCGAAGACGGCGACACGATTATCAAGTTCGATCGATCTGGATTCTTCTACTTCATCAGCGGGCAGCCTGACCACTGCAAATCCGGGCAGAGGCTGATTATCCGTGTGATGCATCCTTTAGAAGTGGAGTCGCCGGGACTTGCACCATCTCCTGGCGGAGATTGGGCGGCGCCGGCTGTCAATTCTTCCACGAAGTTCTCCGTCGTCTCCTACTTCATGACTGCTCTGGCAGGATTTCTAGTTGTTGTTTACTTATTCATGTAGTATTGGATCACTATTCGTTGCTTAGGTTTTGGTTTTTATTTGTTGGTTATTCTTAGGGTGATTTGATTTGGTATTTGTTTTGACATTGTTTCTAGTTTTTTGTTGGTTTTTGATTCAATGATGAACTTGCTTCCAGATTTCTAGCTTTGCTGATTAATTTTGCATCTTTTTTCTAAGGGTACGCATCTTCTGTATCTTCGCTATATATAAGAAAATAAATATCATTTAATGGAACATCTCAATTACCAAGTTAACAACTATCTATTCATTAGATAGTATAGTGACGGAATAAAGACGGATTTTTTTTTTGTAACGGAATAATTCCGTTACTAATATAGGCAAGATAGTGACGGAAATATTCCGTCATTAATCCTGTAGTGACGGAATAGTGACGGAATTTTAGTCGTTGCCATTTAGTGACGGATATATTCCGTTATAATTTTATGACGGATTTTTTTAGAATTGTGACAGAATTTCCGTCACTAAACTAGTGACGGAATAAAAAATCCGTCATTATCGGTTTAGTGACAAAGGTTTTTGTAACAAAACATTTCCGTCACTAATCCGTCACTATTCATTCATTGTGACGGAATTTTTCAGTTTAGTGACGGAAATTTCCGTCGCAATCAATTATTTTTCTTGTAGTGATTTTAAAATAAATATAATAATTCTACCCTTCTTCTTCCCCGCCAACCCCCCTTCTTCTTCCCCTGTACCTTCGCCGCCCCTCACCCACCGTCGGCGATGACTTTGCCGGCGGTTTCAGCCTTCCCCGACCCTACTTCTCTCTTGCTACGCCTAACAGTCTCCTAAAGAAACTATTACTATTGATGGTCAAAATAATGGTCTTCTCTCTTTTCCTGGAGAGAAATCTTTTGCATTCTTTCTGCCTAATCTGAGTTTGAGTGGGGACTAAATAAATCTTTTTATTCTTTCTGCTAATTTGTGGGGTTGTTGGTATTGGGACTAAACAAATTTTAGAGGATGGATCTAAAACCTACAACCCAGATTCGTCGCAGCCTTGCACTGCTGCTGCTCAATTGTGAGCCGCTGGCGCACTCCTCCACGTGCCATCGCCTCCTGCCGCATTTCCCGATCACCCACCACAGCTTGGTACCAGCGGTGCCCCGTCCCGTCTGCCTCTCAGCCTCTCGTAGGTGCAGCAGACCTCAATTGTTGTTGTTCTTATTGTTTGAACGGAATTCAGAGCACAATTCCGGGCCTCCAGGGCCCGATTCGGCTGTCGGCGTGGTAGAGGTTGGGTGGTGGTTGAAATAGAAGGTGGACTGCAGGGCTGTAAAAGATTTCAAGCCACATCACATTTAATAAGGTGGACTCCAATTACAAGCCACATGGGTTGAAAATGTTGATTAATGAATCCACATAATATTTAATTAGCCACATCACATGTCACCGGCTAAGTAACAGCTGATAGCCGGTGACAAGGCATTTTTAACAATTTTTGTTAAGTTGTTGGGCATTTTTAAAAATTGTCAAACTTAAAGGATATTTTCTTAAATATGGTAAACTTACGGGATATTTTTACCAATTTTCCCTATAAAATATGATCCTAAATCGACCTAAATACATGCATAAGTAACGCGTATCATTTGGCTAAATTTGTAACCCCACTATAACAAAATAGGTCTTTTGTATAACATTTTTACACCACAATTGTGGTACTAATAATAAGTTACTTGTGACCACTTGTTGTCACAAATCTTTCAACAAATTATTTGAGACAATTTTAAGACTACTTTTAGACGCAACTAGTTATTGCAAAAAATATTCAAGACGCATTTAAGACCATGTTTGTCATTACAAATATATTATTTGTGCCCTTTATTGAGACGACAATAAAGTTGTGACAAATACTAATCATTTTTTGTGACCATTTTTTGCTTTCTCAAAAGACCATTTTTCTTGTAGTGCCCGCCCCGTAAAAGAAATCCTAAATCCGTAACCCGATTTGGCCCACTAGGTTTACCTACCGGGTTAACCAAACCCCCTCCCCGAAGGCAATAAAATTAAATAAAATATTAAATATATAAAAGATAACTCTTCAATCAAATATCAAATAAACAACTTAATATATAAATGAAGACACGGATTGAGGATTAACTCAAAGAAGTTACATCAATTACTCATTCAACAAAAAAATAAGCAAATATAAGGCATACATAAAACATTAATATCATATGAATAATACAAAATATCCTTAAAAAAATTTAATATTAAAATAAAGCATCACCACCGAGGTGAGGATAGGGGGTATGGACTATTTTAGAATAGCTTGTTTTATGTTATGTATTGATAAAATTATAAAATATTTATATATTTAATATATTCGGGTCGGGTTAGGGGCGGATTTAGCAAATTCCTTTACCCGCTAAAATCCTTTTAACCGGGTTTTTAACGGGTTTGACTGAAGCTGGTTTCATGCGGGTCTGGGTTTGAACTCGCCCTATTGTCATCCCTAGTTATATATGAGAGCAAAATCTTTATATACATCAGATGCATGAATTATTTTATACACAATGGGTCGAACTAATTATCGAAGTATCACTTTTGTGACAAAAAGTATAACTTAATTGGCCAAAAGTGTTACTTTTTTTATAAATTATCAATAAAGTGATTACTCATTGATCCTTCAGGAAAGAAAATAATTTTTTAGTCAATTAAGTGATATTGTTGCTACCTTATTGATCTGACCTAGAAAAAGCGCTCAATCAAGATTAAAAAAATAGTAAAAAAATTAGAGTTCATTCTTTTGGCATCCATTTTTCAGCGATTAATGTTTTTTCGAGAAAAAACTAATCTATTGTTTTTGAAAAAATAATTACATTTTACTAAAAAAATTATTTAAATTTCTAAAAAGATATTCTACTATAGGGAGTAAAAATAACAAATACTTTTTTTCGAAACTAATATTTTTGAAGCAATCCAACTAATTAATAGTTGAATATTACTTGTGAGTTATAAATAGAGAATTTATGTAAATATTAACATTGAAAAATTATATAAACTTGATAAGAACACATAATCTTTCAAAAAAACATATGAATGATTAAGTATTCTGAAAATACAGTACATCTTTCTAAAAAAGTATTACGTTTTTCGAAAAAATATTACTCCCTCCGTCCCGGTTAAAGCTTCCACTTTGACCGGGCACGGATGTTAAGAAAAAACAGTTATTTGACTTTTTTAAAGGTGGAGATTGGGTGGTTGAGATTTTGAGGGTGAGGATTGTGGGAATAATTTCCTTTTTTGGGCTGGCAACTTTAAGTGGGACGGACTGATAAGGCAAGTAGGAAGCTTTAACCGGGACGGAGGGAGTATATCACCTGTTTTTCCTATGCCAAAATTTTATTTTTTTAATTGAGCAAAAATTTAGAATCTACTCGAACCGTTGCACATAAGAAGATCCATGCATGTGATGTACATAAGTCTAACTCATATATATGAGAGAGTGAGGATGCATTTCAAAATGACTAGTTGTGAAAAAAGTTTCAAATCCATAAAAATTGAAATTGTGAAAAAAAATTCAAATCCATAAAAACTAAAATAGGGATTTAGAAGGAATTTAAATCTATTTTATTATTATTTTATTTTTTGCCAAAAAAAATTAGTGAATTTAAGTGTATATTATAAATTTATTACTCAAATTCATAGTTAACTTCCTCTATTCAACCGTAAGAAGTTCTTTTTTATTATCCTTTTGCTCATGTTAATTGTTGGAATAGTTCATGCATGATATAAATTATAAATTAGTTGGACGGTCTTTCTTTCTTAGGCAAATATAAAAAGAAGGAAAGACAATAAATTACTATTTTCCCCAGTAATGCACTGTTATTCAACATATGTGTTTTAGACTGCATCCCTCACAGGCAGTTGGAGCAGCTCTATGCATTAGTTGACTTGGGATCAACTGTGCCAACATAAAGATGGTGGTGGGATGGGCTTTAGGAGTTTCAGTGATTTCAATAAAGCTTTATTGGCAAAGCAAGTGTGGCGGCTCATTTTGAGGCCTGATTTGTTGGTGGTAAATGTGCTTAAGGCTTGGTACTTTTGGTATCGTGATATAATGGAGGCAGAGATTTGATTCTAATCCATCATATATTTGGTGCTCGATGTGTTGGAGTAGGGAGCTTCTAGCTAAGGGTTTGATGTGGAGAGTGGGGGATGGTGTCTCTACTGCTCCCTATAAGGAGGTGTCGATTCCGGGGTTGGCTTCAAGGAAAACTAGCTCGAGGTGGTTCGTCTCGGGGACGAGGGTGTCAGACTTTATTGCGCCGGGGCATCAGCGGGATGACGAAAAGCTTCGGTTGGTCTTTCTGCCGTTTGAAGTGGAAGCCATTTTGGATATACCATTGCTTGATAATGTTGTTGCAGATAGGAGATATAGGCGATTTGAAGCAAAAGGGCCTTTTTCAGTAAAATCGGCTTATCGGCTAGCAGTTGGGGGATAAAATCCGCCAACTTCATCATCTTCTTGGCATCGAGCATGGTGGCGATTTATGTGGGCTCTGTCTATTCCATTAAAGGTAAAATTATTCTCTACACATGGTTTTTTAGCTTTTCCTAGTAATTTGGCTGCACATCATGTCCCTATTCACCCTATGTGTATGGGGTATTGGGGTGTAAGGATAGGGTTGAAACAACGATGCATGGTTTGTTCTTTTGCCCGGTGGTTAAGTCTTTTTGGAAGGACAATTGCTTTTGGATTTCGTTAAAGAGGTGTCGACGTACTTCGTTTGAAGATTGTTGCAAACAAATTCATGATCTCTTTGGCGAGGATCTTTTCTTGGTCTTTGTGGTAGCTGTGTGCGTTATTTGAGGTAGGTAGTGCAAATGGCGACATGAGGACGGGGTGTGTGGACGCCACCGATGTGGGACTTTATTGAGGAATTCTTGGGAGGCTACCATCAAGCAAACGGAGCGATGGATGTGAGGGTACAAATGCCAATTGATGAGGCAAGGTGGACGAGACCGGATGATGGAGTGTTGCGGCTTGATGTTGATCCTAGTTATGATTGTCGCTAAAATCGGTTTGGCGTTTGTTTTATGTTGCACAATCATGATGATGTCCTGATTGTTGTGGGGTGCCACCATATTAGAAATCCAGGTTCTGTGTTGGCATGAGAGTTGCAAGCGTTAAGTAGGATGAGGTTTTGTGTGCATTGTTGTTTTGATTCTGCTGTGGTGTTTCCATATATATTCTTTGCTTGCTATGCATGCAATCACGAGGCAAGAATCAGATGTTTCTTATGTTGGACTTCTCACGAGTGATATTCTGATGTTTATGCAGTTTACTTGTTTTCTTAGTATTGATCATATGTCTCCTAGAGCTAATTGTGTGGCACATAGTCTTTCTGGTTTTTCTTTTTCTTCAGTCGATTCAATTGTTTGGATGGGCCTCATTTTCCTACTTGGATTGAGAGTCTTGTACTGGAGGATTTACAGTGATTAATAAGATTCTCTATTTCAAAAACATTTTTACATGTTATTATTAAAATATTACAAAAAAAGTAGCACATGAAATCTATTTTGTAAAGAAAAAAAAAACATGTATTTTTCTCAATATTACAATGACAATTTGTAACTTCCATGAATTTATATCCAATTTTATGAGGAAAAAAACGAATATATAAAGTCTTGCACACGCATGTTAAAAGACTAATACACATCACTAACATAAGATTTAACAAATTTAAAAATCAAATAATATCTACCTAAGATTTTTATAGTATTATGTTTTAGTACAATCTTGAAAGTTTTATAGTCTGCACTGTCTACGTTGCAATACAGAAACTGACGAAATTAAAAACGAAAAACAAACACCAAAATAGACACGGGGCTGAATCCCTCAGACCCCTTTGACCTTTTGTTATTGATACTCCGTATAACGATAGGTTTACAAAGAGACTCGATTTCCTAACACCTAACTATACTATATCTAATAACGTCTGGCGACTCCCGTCGACTTAGCCGGCACTAACACGGCACACCACCGAAGGCCAAACGAGCTCTCCCGAACCCGCCTTGAAGTCCCTTCTCTCGAAGATCCTTCGACACAAACAATAGTGAAACTATATGCACCACCCTCTACGGAACGACTTGTTCCTTACAAAAAGCATTAAATATAAATACCAACAAAAAGTAATTATGATGAATATCAATCTTAGATAATTCTTCTAGCAACTAATAAAACTCTCTGTTGTTTGATACATGCTAGTTTTACATGTATTTTAGGTCAATTAAAGGTTGTAATATGGGACATATGCATGTGTATTTGGGCGAAAAGTGATTAAATTCCATCTCTTGAGCTAGATGACGTGTTTCTGCTTGTTGTGGTGTTATTCAGGTATAAAAAGGCCAAAAAGTCCGTTTGGGCAAGGTTCGGGTGGAAAACGAGCAAGAAAAGTCGGAAATAGCAAGAAGATGTTGAAGCATGGTCAGAAAGTATGACTCGGTCGAGTTGTTTAACAACTCGGTCGAGGGAGAAATGAAGAGAAACGTGAAAATTGGTCAGAGACTCCAACTCGGTCGAGGCCGATTACAACTCGGTCGAGTTTACCCAACTCGGTCGAGGCCGATTCTGACTCGGTCGAGTCAGCTTTCCGGGTCCAAAACAGAGTCTGCGCGTTTTAAAGCCAATTTTGGCCCCAATTTGACCTAAACTATATAAGGAAGTCCCAAAACTCTGAAATAGAGGAGAGAGCTCATTAGAAGATATTTTGAAGAGGAAAGCAACATCGAAGAATCGAGATCAAGACGACGATTAGGGTGCTTATTCATTGGCTCATTTCTTTATTTCAAATCATGTTTGTCTATGAACATATTTGTGTTATGAATATGAACATGAGTGAGTAGTTCTTTATTATTCTAGGGTTTTGAAAGTAGGTTTTAACGATGTTTTATTAATCGAAGTTTTCTATTCTAGTTAATGATTGTTATTCGTTATCTATATGTTGTGATTTATTTTCATGAATAGTTAATTTGATCACTTAACTACTTCTACATAATTCATAAGTTGGCTTTGAAAGGAGGAATTTGTGAATGGAAATACAACATATAGCGTAGTTGTTGAGCGCTCTGAAAGGAGGTGAGATAAATGCGTAGGCATAGGTCTAAGATCGATTGGGAGTTCATTAGGTCTAGTCGACTTGAAAGGGTGGCTAGGGGTAATGAATCTACAAGTTAATTGTTTCGAAAGGAGAGTTAACATATATGAGTGTCGTCTAATAACGATAGTAATCATTGCTAGTTTAGAATAATTCGATTGTCAAACTTAGTTAATTCTGAAATCAATTCTCTAGAATATATCTTCCAATCTTGCAAATTTGATAAATTGTTTTCTTATACTTGAATTTAAGTGTTTAGTAATAATTTAGTAAGATGAGTTCAATATTAAAATCAACCCAATTGAGAGCCTAGTTAGGAGTGTTTTAGGATATTTAGAGTATCAAACTAGTCATTAAGTCAGTCCTTGTGGGATCGACCTTGCTTGCCGTTATATACACTTGCACCCGTACACTTGCGGAGCGTTAGGTTATAAAATAGGCGAAAAAGTTTTTGGCGCCGTTGCCGGGGACTGAGTTTAGTGTTTTAGTTTTTATTCTGATAACTAGAACAAGACTAGACTAGGCAACAATTTATTTTTGCACATTTGATTTCCGTTTTTATTTTTATTTTTATCTATTTCAATTTTACGTGGGTATTTTCTTATTAGTGTTTTCAGGGATTGTGCATGCATACCAGGTCTAAGGGAAAAGAACATCTTATTCCGTGTGATCTAGAAATTGAAGCTACAGCTCGAAGACACGGAGCAAGGAGAAATCGACCGATTGAGATGGAAAATCCACCAAACCAAGAGGAGGTTATGAACCGCATCCTGATGGCACTGACCAATTTGGATGACAGAGTCACTAATATCCAACAACAACAACCTCCACAGAATCCAGTTCTTCCAGGAAGAAATCAGAATAACAACGAGAACAATGATGAGGACACTTCCCCAATAAGTGACTGCCTTCGTCCTCTGCCTAATCAGAATCCTGGAGGAGTACAACCGCCACCGCTCAATGCACACAGTTTTGAGCTCAAACCAGCGCTCATCAATATTGTGCAACAAAATCAGTATGGCGGTACTGCTTTAGAAGATCCGAACACTCATTTAACGAAGTTTCGGAGACTGGCTGATACGATAAAAATCAACCATGTACCGCATGAGCAAGTGAAGATGAGGCTCTTTCCTTTTTCCTTAAAGGATAGAGCTCTGCAATGGTTTAATTCGTTAGAGGAAATCACTGAGTGGGATGAATTAAGTGAAAGATTCTTATTGAAGTACTTCCCACCCAGCAAGATGCTAGAATTGCAGAACAAAATCACACAGTTCAGACAGTTGGATCAGGAGCCACTGGGTGAAGCATGGGAAAGATTCAGAGATTTAATCCGAAGCTGTCCTCAGCATGGGCTCACCAGGAAGCAACAAATCTGTAAGTTTTACAATGGCTTGCTTGCACCAACTAGAGATCACGTAGACGCTGCGTCAGGAGGGAGTTTGATGGAGAAGAGTGTGAATGCGGCGTTTGCTATTCTAGATGCTATGTCTAGAACCAGTTATCAATGGCCGAACGAGCGTAATCAGCCGATGAGAGTTGCTAGTGTAGTTGAAGTGGAATCAAATCAGAATTTGGCTTCTCAGATTTCAGCTTTGACGACCCAAATGAACTTGCTAACTAATCTGACGTTAGCACAACATTCTGAGCAATCACAGCCGCAACTAGCCCAAGAAGAAATGGAAGATGTGAACTTTGTGAATCAGCGGAATTTCAATAATTACCAAGGTAATCAACCAAGGTATAACCAATATTCACAAGGTAACCAATATCCACAAGGGAATCGGAATTATTCCAACTTGACTTATGGAAACTCGAAGAACACCCTTACTCCTCCACCAGGGTTCAAAGTCACAAATGGAATCATACATGATGGACAAAACCCAACTCCGGAAGAGTTAAGAGAAGCACAAGCAGCACAATTTGAGGAGAAGTTAGCGCAGCTGGAGAAGAAAATGGAAGGGAAGCATATTGAGCTGAGTAAAAATATAGCAGGCATGGGTGCAGAATTGAAAAGTGTGGCATCGGACATCCAACATTTGATTAAAGCAACAGCAGCTCAGCATAAGAAAGGGCAGTTTCCTAGTGATACAGTGGTTAATCCAAGGGAACATTGTCAAGCCATTCAGTTGAGGAGTGGCACTGAATATGAAGGACCAAAGAAGCCGGTGGTGGAAGGCAAAGTCGTTGAGAAAGAGCACTTGGAGGAACAAGCTGAGCCGGAGGAAAAAGGCAAAGAAGCGGAGAACGTGATAGAGCGAGGGATTACATTTGAAGGTGGCTCTAAATATGTTCCTCCCATTCCATACCCTCAAGCACTAAGAAGAAAGAAAGTGGACGACCAGTTTGCTAAGTTCTTAGACATCTTCAAGAAGATTCAAATCAATATCCCATTCGTGGAGGCACTTCAACAAATGCCCAATTATGCAAAATTTCTCAAGGAAGTGATATCAAAGAAACGAAAGCTTGAGGATTATGAGACTATCAACCTGTCTGAGGAGTGCAGCGCAGTGATTCAAAGGAAGCTGCCATTGAAGCAGAAAGATCCAGGTAGCTTTACAATTGCTTGCAAAATAGGTAATGACACATTTGAAAGAGCACTTTGTGATTTAGGAGCTAGCATTAATCTTATGCCCTTTTCTATTTTTGAAAAACTAGGAATAGGCACATTTAAACCTACCACAATTGCACTTCAAATGGCTGATAGATCTTTGACTTATCCTAGGGGAATAGTAGAAGATGTTCTTGTGCAAATAGATAAATTCATATTTCCTGCAGATTTTGTGGTCTTAGATATGATGGAGGATAAAGATGTTCCTTTAATTCTAGGTCGCCCGTTTTTAGCAACGGGCAGTGCTTTAATTGATGTCCAAAAAGGAGAACTCACACTTAGAGTAAATAAGGACAAATTGACATTCTCTATTTATAAGGCTATGAAAATGCATGATGATGAAGAGGTTAATCAAGTTGAAACATGTAGTGCTATAGATAGGGTAGATACTACATTGCATGAAGACATTCTGACACTTAGCGATTCTGATGTGTTAAAGCATTGTATCACAAATTCAATTTTTTTTGTGAAAGACATAGATGCTACTAATCTTGATCTTGTAGATGGGGTTAGTGCTTTGAACGCTTTGCAGGAAAAAAGGATGGAAGATGCAGAACATGAAGACATCACTAAGGAAGTCGTGAAAGAAGCACATGAAGAGAAAGCCAGTGGACCTGAGTTAAAACCATTACCGGAGCATCTGAGGTACGAATTTCTTGATCTAGAGAAAAAGCAACCGGTAATCATCTCTGCTTCTTTGACTGAGTCAGAAACTGAAAAGTTGTTGAGAGTGCTTAGGAAACATAAGTCGGCTATAGGATGGACAATTCATGATTTAAAAGGGATTAGCCCGACTATATGTATGCATAAAATCTTGATGGAGGATAGCTATAAACCCAGTGTTCAAAATCAGCGTAGATTAAATCCTATGATGCAAGAAATAGTACGAAAAGAGGTTCTTAAATGGCTAGATGCAGGGATAGTTTTCCCTATATCGGATAGCAAGTGGGTTAGTCCCACTCAGGTTGTACCTAAGAAAGGGGGAATGATGGTAGTAAGAGGTGATAATGATGAAGTCATAGCTACCAGGGTAGTTACAGGGTGGAGAGTTTGCATTGATTATAGAAAATTAAATGCGGCAACTCGTAAGGATCACTTTCCCTTACCTTTTTTGGATCAAATGCTAGATAGACTCGCAGGGTATGAGTTTTATTGTTTCTTAGATGGGTATTCTGGGTATAACCAAATCATGATAGCACCTGAGGATCAAGAGAAAACAGCCTTTGTATGCCCTTATGGAGTGTTTGCATTTCGTAGAATGCCCTTTGGTTTATGCAATGCTCCTGCTACATTTCAACGTTGTATGATGGCAATATTTAGTGGACTCATAGAGAATATAATGGAAGTTTTTATGGATGATTTCTCTGTGTTTGGTTCCTCATTTGATCATTGTCTTAATAATTTGTCATTAGTATTACAACGTTGTGAAGAGACTAATCTTGTGTTGAATTGGGAGAAATGCCACTTCATGGTGAAGGATGGTATCGTGTTAGGACATAGAATCTCTCCTGCAGGGTTAGAAGTTGATCGTGCGAAGGTAGTTGCCATTGAGCGATTACCACCTCCGGCAAATGAGAAAGCTGTGAGGAGTTTTCTTGGACATGCGGGATTTTATAGAAGGTTTATTCGTGATTTCTCTAAAATTACTAAGCCTTTATCCCGTCTATTGGAAAAAGATGTTGCGTTTGTTTTTGATGATTCTTGCAGGGAAGCATTTGAAACATTGAAGAAGGCATTAGTATCTGCTCCAATTCTGATCACTCCTGACTGGTCGCAGCCCTTTGAGTTGATGTGCGACGCCAGTGACATAGCCGTAGGGGCTGCATTAGGGCAAAAACGGGACAAACTATTCAGAATCATCTACTATGCAAGTAAAACACTTGATTCCGCTCAATCAAACTATACAACCACTGAGAAGGAGATGCTGGCCGTGGTATATGCATTTGATAAGTTCCGGTCGTACTTGATTGGAGCTAAAACAATTGTATACACTGATCACGCAGCCATTAGATACTTGTTCGATAAGAAGGATTCCAAACCGAGATTGATACGATGGATTCTTTTACTCCAAGAGTTCGATGTAGAGATTCGAGACCGGAAAGGATGTGAAAACGTGGTTGCGGACCATTTATCTCGGATCACCAATGAAGAGGACAAGAAGGGGCAGAAAGAAGATATCAATGAATGTTTCCCGGATGAGTACATATTGACAATGGAGGAGGTACCATGGTTTGGGGATATTGTGAACTATTTAGCATGTGGACTTTCACCTCCGGATTTGACAACCCATAAGAAGAGGAAGTTTTTTCATGACATCAAGTTTTATATTTGGGATGATCCTGTTCTTTTCGAAGGTGCGCTGATACCATACTTCGTAAGTGTGTTCCCCAAGCTGAAGTAGGAGACATAATCACTCAGTGCCACTCATCTCCAAGTGGAGGCCACTTTGCATCAGCGAAAACTGCGGCGAAGGTCTTACAAAGCGGATTTTACTGGCCAACCATTCATAAAGATTGCTTCGAGTTCATCACGAAGTGTGATCGCTGCCAAAGGACGGGGGGTATCTCTAGAAAACACGAGATGCCTCTCACGAATATAATTGAGGTGGAACTATTCGATGTTTGGGGAATCGACTTCATGGGGCCCTTCCCTTCATCAAAGGGGTTCCAATATATTCTACTTGCAGTGGATTATGTTTCGAGATGGGTGGAAGCGATTCCAACCCAAACGAATGACTCACGAGTGGTGATCAAATTCCTTCAGAAGAACGTAATCACACGATATGGAGCACCAAGAGCATTGCTGAGTGATGGGGGTTCGCACTTCTGCAACAAATGGTTGGCTGCACTGCTAGCTAAATATGGAGTAAAACATCGTGTCACAACTCCATACCACCCGCAAGCAAATGGTCAAGCAGAGCTCGCCAACCGAGAAATTAAGCAAATCTTGGAGAAATCGGTTAGTGGGAACCGTAAAGATTGGGCTTTGAAGTTAGATGACGCATTGTGGGCGTATAGAACGGCGTACAAAATGCCGTTGGGTATGTCACCATATCAATTGGTCTTTGGAAAGTCATGTCATTTACCGGTTGAATGGGAGCATCGTGCATACTGGGCTGTGAAGAAACTCAACTTCGACTTTGATTCAGCGGGCCAAGCTCGAGTTCTAAAACTCAATGAATTGGAAGAATTCCGAACACAAGCATTTGAGAACTCAAGCATCTACAAGGAGCGCACAAAAAGGATCCATGATAGAATGATAAAGAATCGACACTTTGAAGTTGGTGAACAAGTTCTCTTGTTCAATTCACAGTTGCGCTTGTTTCCCGGAAAGCTAAAGTCACGATGGACGGGACCGTTCACAATTAAGCAGGTGCGAAAGTCGGGAGTAGTGGAATTGATGGATGCACAAGGGAGCACATTCCTTGTAAATGGTCAGAGGATCAAGAAATACTACAACCCGAGTCAAATTGCAACCGTAGATGAATTACGGTTGACCGAGCTGAACTAAAAAAAAAATTCCAAAAGGTCGTCGAGCTAAAGACGATAAAAGTAGCGCTTGTCGGGAGGCAACCCGATGTTTTGGTTTGTTTTAAATTTTCGTATTTTGAAATTTATGTTTTGAGTTGTCTTAATTAGTTTGTTAGTGTGCATAGGAAATACGACGTCATCGAAAAAGCAAGGAAAGACTTGAAAAGATGCGAGAAAAAGGAGTAAAAACGGAGAAAAGGATAAAACAGGGGAGATTCAGCGAGTTCAACTCGCCCGGGGCAAAATAACACTCGCCCGAGGCGATTTTGAAGAACAAAACTGAGAAATTCCATAAAATCTGCCTCGGCCGAGGCCACCAAAACTCGACCGAGTTGTCTACCAAAACTCGGCCGAGGCATTAATAACTCGTCCGAGGCCAATTTGACGGGAAAAATGCAAGAGTTCCAGAAAGTTGAACTCGGTCGAGGCCAAATCCAACTCGACCGAGGCGCACTAATAACTCGACCGAGGCTCTTTTCATGCGGTCGAGGCGCAGGACAGGGCAAAACGTGACCGTTTTCAGAAAAGACTAACTCGACCGAGTCACAGGTAACTCGGTCGAGTCGCAGGTAACAGTTTCTTAAACACGTTTTTTTCCCCTTTTCCTTCAAATTTTTACCTCCTCCTTCTTCTCCCTCTCTAAGAAACCCTCCATTCCCCCCCCCCCCCCCAATTCTCTCTAATCTTCTTCAAAAACACACGAAATTCACAAACCCACTTCATAATCTTCAAAGTTTCCCAATTTTGACTTTGTGAAAGAGACAAATTGGGACTCTCTTCTCCACGTAGGGCTCAATTTCGAAAAGGGTCTTGCATCTAAGAATTTCCGGTAAGAATGCTTAACTTGCACTTGTTTGTTTATCAAGGATGGTTATTGTGTTTATTAGTTGGGATTGTAGTTGCCATTGATAAGTTTTGAGCATGACATTGATGTGTGCACTTGTAGTGCAACCGTGTAGCAAATTTTGTTGGGAAAACTTATTATGAGTGGACTTGAGTGAATTGCACATATAGTTGAGTAGTTATGCTTGTGGGAATTGAATTAGAGCTATTTCCTTTTAATTCACATGCAAGAGTCATTGTGGCATTTTATCGAATATGTTGCGTACATTGTGGTTCTTGGGTGAAGACTAGGCTTTAATTGGTTCAATTATGTTCTATGTTGATGCAGAAAAATAGAGAAGTTTACATTGATAGCAATATTGATGTTTACCTCTCCTGTGGGCTCATTTGATGCAAATTTGCAATTAACATAGTCGGAGAATGAATTACACGTTCATAAGCCTAGGAGAGTAGGTGTTGCTTGTGTGTACCATGGTACTAACTGGAAAATGTTGTTTTATAGGGTACATTATGCCACCTAAAGGAAGAAAACGGAAGGTTGCAGGTGAAACATCCTCGGCTAATCCACCCTCGGCTAATCCACCGGCATTCTCGCCTGATAATCCTCTATTTTACAACATCATACTACAATCACCTGAAGAAGAGAGGCGATGGAAGAAACTCATTGGGAGAAAGATCATCCCCACTAAATTTACTACCTCTGTCGTGGAAAACCACTTTGGCATTCACAAGAATTTATGGATGCTCATAAAGAGGGTCGGTTGGGAGAACTTATTGGGAAGAGGTCGGGTCACATATCGGAATGATACATTAGAGTTTCTCACTACTCTAGTTCTACACCCTACCTCTGCTCAAGACAGAAAGCCGAGCAGTATGTCATTCCGGCTTCGCAACAAGACTTACACACTTACTCGAGCTGCACTGAATGACATCTACAAGCTGCCAAACACAGGAGATTGCACCCCGCCAGATGAATATAATGAGCACACGTTCTGGAATCATATGGTAGAAGTCCCGGGACTTGTGCCTTGGATGAAGAGCGATCCATCGAGGAATAAGGTGTCTTGGATTCGTAATCCGGTTTTCCGGTATTTACATCGCTTAATTGCCTATACGGTGCTTGCTCGCCCTGAGACGGGCACTGTGACTCAAAAGGAGATGTTTCTTTTATGGTGTGTGGCAACGGGACGAAAGATTGATCTCAGCCAAATTCTGATGGAGCAGTTCGATCGCCAAGCAGTAAAACAAACGGGAGATATCTCGATTGGGGGTCTTATTACTCCTATAGTGAATCATTTTCAAGTGGTTTCTGATGATGACTCAGCTGAGAGAGTTCCCGGCGACTGGGGTATATCATTGGATGATGTTTGTAGGCTGAAGATGATTTTTTGGAGCAAAACGGAGGATCAATATTTGCTGTTGCAGAATCGAGGAGGGTTCTTTCGTCTTCCTAATGCCCAACTAACTAAGATTGAGGGGCTTGAGGATATAGCTAATTGGAAGATGCACTCCCCAGCTCATCGTGCACAAGAAGTTGACCCTACTCCTGATGAGTCTCGACTTTATCAAGTTGTGCACCGAATTGAGAGTCAAGGTGAAGAAACTAGTGGCTCGGGCCAAGGAGGCCAAGAGAACATGGCTCAAGTGCTCCCTACATTGATTACATCTTTGAGCAATTTGATGACACAGCAGCATCAGAGGATTGAGGAAGACAAACAGTGGCGAGTACGGCAAGAAGAACGGTGGGCTCAGCAGGATGATCGATGGAATACGGAGACCACTTGGAGATTACAACAAGATGAGAGGTGGATCAGACATGAGCAGAGACAAGCTTATCAACAACAGCAGTTGGATGCAATGGCTCAGTTCTGGCAGCCATGGGGTTTTAACCCACCACCACCACCTCCACCTCAGTAGCACTGTGAGAAGGCACAAAGACGCATCACTCTTTTTCCCACAAACTTGGTTTCAATCAAGTTTGGGGGAGGGGGTGGATAGTGTTACGTCTTGGCCGCTTTTTTTTTTTTTTTTTACGTTGTTATTTCATTCGGTGTTATTGAGGTCATGATTGTTCTTGGTTGTGTATCGTATTTTACATCTTGCTTGAGTTAGTTGGTAAAGGGTCTGTGTGCCCGAATAGCTGATTCGATTGATCTGTCGTATTAGTTAATGTTAGTTTATGTTTTGCATTTTAATTGTCATTTTAGGTTAATTTTAAATTTCGTTGTTTAGAAGTCGTCAACTTGGTTCTTGATAAGCATAAAAAGGGTATTAGATGATAATTTGTCAATGATGAAATTTGTTTTTTTGGAAGTAAATGAGGATAGAACACATAACAGAGCATGATAGGCAGTTGGAGAAAAAATTGGGCTTAGACTTGAACAATAATCACAAATTAACCTGTGAGGTTTTGAGCTTTATATGTACTCTTATCTATAGAGTAATTTTATCATTCTTTCGGTGTGAAGTGATTGATCACATAGTATTTAGTCTCTAGAACTTGCCTTGCGTCTTTATAGGAATGTGTCGAGTACATGATGTGGCATAGAAAATGATATTAGGCATTCTTTTGCTAAAAGCCCTATTTTTTAGCCTTTAAAAATAATCTTTTGTACCCAAAAAGTGAAAAATCCCTAGTCAGCCATTTTGAGCTTTAAAGCCTTCTTTTTCAAAGCCATACATTACAAGCTTATACCTTTCTTTTAGCTTTGGCCCGAGCAATTGGACTAAGTGAGTAAGAGGGAGGTGTATTGGAAGGTAGAGGGGTAAGAGTATCAAGGTGGAGTGAATGTTTGGGATGATGTGAAAAGAGATTTGGGGAGGCAAAAGAGAAAGGAATAGAAAAATTCCCTCTAAAAAAAAAAAAAAATGGAAAAGAGAAAGTTGGAGGAGGGGTTAATAATGAGAATATACATATGCCTATGTGTGTTTGAAGGTGAAAGAAGAACGAGTAGTCCCAAATGTGGTACTCGATCGGGTAGTCCCAAAGTGGTACCTGAGTGAAAGTGGCATAAATAATCTTGATTGTTGCATAAATGTTGTGGTAAGGTGAAGAAGCCAAATTAATTGGTTTTTCTGAGAATTGAAGATTGAGATTGAGTGAACAAAGTTGATGGGTAGTCGGGTTAGGAATAGCTTGATTAGTCCAATAAATAGTCACTTATATCTAAATGTATCCCACCTAACCATAAGCCAACATTACAGCAAAAAAAAAAAAAAATAAAGACCTATTGATTCTTTGTCACACATGTCAAGTATGAGGTCTAATTTAGACAATAGGCAAGCATATGGTAGACGATGCATGTGATTCAATGTGAGCGCAAATACTTTCCATATCATACACTTGAGAGATGAGCGATACACTTATCCGGTGAGGATTGTTGTTTTAAGTTTAATGTCTCGACAGTAGTTGAAACCTGCCATGTCACTAATGCTCAAATGTTATGTTGTTGGTTTTGAAAGGAAAAAAAACAAAAAGAGAATTTCTGAGACCGAAAATGTCATTTAATTGCCCTGAAATTTTATGATCATTGTGATGTTATGCTTTTTATTTATTGTTCGGGACGAACAATGGTTAAGTTTGGGGGTTTTGATACATGCTAGTTTTACATGTATTTTAGGTCAATTAAAGGTTGTAATATGGGACATATGCATGTGTATTTGGGCGAAAAGTGATTAAATTCCATCTCTTGAGCTAGATGACGTGTTTCTGCTTGTTGTGGTGTTATTCAGGTATAAAAAGGCCAAAAAGTCCGTTTGGGCAAGGTTCGGGTGGAAAACGAGCAAGAAAAGTCGGAAATAGCAAGAAGATGTTGAAGCATGGTCAGAAAGTATGACTCGGTCGAGTTGTTTAACAACTCGGTCGAGGGAGAAATGAAGAGAAACGTGAAAATTGGTCAGAGACTCCAACTCGGTCGAGGCCGATTACAACTCGGTCGAGTTTACCCAACTCGGTCGAGGCCGATTCTAACTCGGTCGAGTCAGCTTTCCGGGTCCAAAACAGAGTCTGCGCGTTTTAAAGCCCATTTTGGCCCCAATTTGACCTAAACTATATAAGGAAGTCCCAAAACTCTGAAATAGAGGAGAGAGCTCATTAGAAGATATTTTGAAGAGGAAAGCAACATCGAAGAATCGAGATCAAGACGACGATTAGGGTGCTTATTCATTGGCTCATTTCTTTATTTCAAATCATGTTTGTCTATGAACATATTTGTGTTATGAATATGAACATGAGTGAGTAGTTCTTTATTATTCTAGGATTTTGAAAGTAGGTTTTAACGATGTTTTATTAATCGAAGTTTTCTATTCTAGTTAATGATTGTTATTCGTTATCTATATGTTGTGATTTATTTTCATGAATAGTTAATTTGATCACTTAACTACTTCTACATAATTCATAAGTTGGCTTTGAAAGGAGGAATTTGTGAATGGAAATACAACATATAGCGTAGTTGTTGAGCGCTCTGAAAGGAGGTGAGATAAATGCGTAGGCATAGGTCTAAGATCGATTGGGAGTTCATTAGGTCTAGTCGACTTGAAAGGGTGGCTAGGGGTAATGAATCTACAAGTTAATTGTTTCGAAAGGAGAGTTAACATATATGAGTGCCGTCTAATAACGATAGTAATCATTGCTAGTTTAGAATAATTAGATTGTCAAACTTAGTTAATTCTGAAATCAATTCTCTAGAATATATCTTCCAATCTTGCAAATTTGATAAATTATTTTCTTATACTTGAATTTAAGTGTTTAGTAATAATTTAGTAAGATGAGTTCAATATTAAAATCAACCCAATTGAGAGCCTAGTTAGGAGTGTTTTAGGATATTTAGAGTATCAAACTAGTCATTAAGTCAGTCCTTGTGGGATCGACCTTGCTTGCCGTTATATACACTTGCACCCGTACACTTGCGGAGCGTTAGGTTATAAAATAGGCGAACATTGTTGCTTCACCACTGCACCGCCACCATATGTTCATATATATAAGGGATTTTAGTTTGCTGGGCTGAAGCCCATGTAGTATCCCATATGTTCATATATATAAGGGATTTTAGTTTGCTGGGCTGAAGCCCATGTAGTATCTTCAATGATATTACGTGATTTATTTCTTCCATCCTTATCCGCTGTAGATTCTTGATATCCAAGTAATACTTGACACTCAAGTATTATCTCTCCATATCTTTTTCGATATATATCTTAAAAAGATACTCCATCAAATCTTATCCGTTTCTTATGATCCGCCTACAAAAACAATAATATATTAAAATAACAAAATATTATAACACAACTAATTACGAATAATAAATCTAATAAATTCAATAAATTATATAAACATAATATAAAGGATTTTGACAAAAATATTGCCAACACAAAATATTCTAACAATCTCCCCCTTTGGCATTTTTTGTCAAAAATCCGAAAAATAACTAATGATCTGCAAAAGCAAAGGTTACGACATCATAACCAAAAAAAAAAAAATTACTCCCCCTAAACATAAGCAACAATGATGGTAAAGTAGTTTGGCAGCAAAAAATAATTAGCAACGAAAAAAAATCTAGCTAGCAACTAACATAGTATCAACGAAAAAAAACCTAGCTAGCAACTAACATAGTATCTCCCCCTTTTTGACGAAAAATCCAAAGATACAAAACTCCCCCTTACTATAACTCCCCCTCATTTGAACCCACTGACCCATAGTCAAGCTCACTGTATGGGTGGTAAATTAAGAGGTGCAACATTTAATTAAACCAAAATTCCAAATAAACAAATATTTTCAACTCAAGACATATAGAATTTTTATCCATAACCTCATAAAAAACCATGCAGGGGTTGCCTAAAAATAAGAAAACAATAGAATGCAGACTCAATTTATCTTATCACATCCACGGTATTAGGCAAGCAGAAGTGTTTGGCAAAGAACTAAACGAAATTCCACATCAACTTCATAATTGATTTTGACTTTTTGCACACAACAATTTAGAGGCTTAAACGAAAAAATTAACTCAAGGTATCCTTATTCCTCCAACTGTTTTTACCCTCTCGTGGAGTAGCTCGCAAACCCCACGAGCCAATACCGCACTAGGAAAACCCGGTGCGACGAGCTCTTGTTGATCCTTATAACCCCTTTGATAATAGAGATACAAAAATATTAAGAAATTTATTTTTGTGGTCGGCGGCTTTCATAAATCAATCACTTTCTGTGCTAGTAGCTCTTTTCGATTTGTGAACCGGTAGCTGCTCTCAACATCATTTCATGACCATAGCCCTTTCCGACAAGCGGGGGATAATTAAAACAAGATAGTCTTTATCAACTAGAAGGAAAAGGAATGTAAAGTTTTAATCCAAATAAAGCTTTGAACTTGCCCTTTTGCATGGAGTTTTATAAAGAATAAAATTGAGATGAATGCATGAAAAACAACACTTAGGATCCTCTAGTCCACTTTTACTCTATCCCACTCGTGTCCCACCTTAAAATCGAGCCAATTATAATTATTTTCTTGCAATTTATGAATTTAAAGTTCATTATTTAGGTTCAGGATTCAGGATCCATGTTTAGATTTCATGTTTAAAGTCTAGGATTCGACTTTTTTGGACTAGGGTATATTTTCTATTGTAAGCTTACGATGTCACGATTCACGGTTCATGGTTCATGATTTAATGTTTATAATTCAATAGATCATAGTTTAGGGTTCATGATTCATGTGTTCGGGGTTCACGATTTATATTATATGACTCGATTTTAAAGTGGGATAGAGTTGGGATAGGGTAAATGTGGGATAGAGGATCCTTTCCCGAAAAACAATGCCTAATGCAGAATCCTACATGATATGCATGTTGCAACATATGGTTTTTTTTTTTTTCTATGCAACACAAACGAACAATAATCCTAAAGATTTTCCAGAGAGTTACGAAATTTTCTCTATTAAATGCCTTATTTTCAGTTAATTCGCTGCTGGAATATGATCAATTCTTTTAGCACATTAATATACCAATACCCAAAAACAGTGGTGACACGGGCCGACGACCTTACTTTTGGGAAGTTGAACAAGTAGATTTTCTAACCCATATTTTTCTTTGAGTGCGATTTATCAAATCTACTTTAGTTCTAGGGGCTTGGCGTGGTATTCCTCTAACATCCCAACTATAAATGTTATCATTACTAAGGTCAAACTGCATTCTGTAACAATTTGGACGTATATGACCCAAAACACCACAGTAATGACAAATAGAGCACAAAACGAGAATTTTCAGCAGTTTTTTACTTTTCATGTTGTAACACAGCAGGACGAGCAGTATTATTAACATGTGCATAATGTGATCCTCGACCAGAATGTGCAAAAATACCCCGTTTCTGAACTGGTGCAGTGTGTGTACATTGATCATGACCAGATTTCTCATTAAAGTTACAATGATCATTCTGTGTTGTAACATACCCAAAATTAAGGAAACCCCTATGCGAATTTGAGGAGGACTCACCATGATAACCAAGACCAGTGACATCACCATGACTTTTACCTAAATTAATAAGCTCGGTTAGAGTAGCCTTACCAGAGTTCAGTCGTTTCAAAACCTGATTTGATTGTTTCAAATCGGTGGATAGCTTCTCAATTGTTTGATCTTTGATTTTCATACTATTTTTTAAAGAGTCAAAAGTCAGTAGTAAAAGAATTAAGATCAGTTTGAAGAGCTGCTACCTCTTTCTCTTTTTCAGCCAGTTTATCTTGCAACATGGCTTCAGATTCTAGGATCTTCTCAGCTACTTTCTCATCCATGACCTTCTGTAGTACATTAAGTTCCACCTTGAGTGCTGAAATTGTCTGATCTTTCTTGGCAGCAGCTTGTTGCAATGTTT
The DNA here is from genome assembly GCA_958295605.1 of Ajuga chamaepitys. Lineage (NCBI taxonomy): Eukaryota > Viridiplantae > Streptophyta > Magnoliopsida > Lamiales > Lamiaceae > Ajuga > Ajuga chamaepitys. Next base: position 52,473,238 of record OY282499.1, read on the forward strand.
TTACTTCATTCCTCAACTGGTCTGTTGTGACATTGGCTTCCAACAATTGATTTTTCAATTGTTTGATGGCCTTGCAGCCTTGAAAATATGCGACCGACAGTTTCTTGTACATATTCTGCATCTCCTCAATTGTGGGACCTGTTTCTCCATCAGAAGCATCAGATTCATAAAAATTAGGTAAATCATGTTGGAACATAGAATTACCTTGCTCGCCAATATTTGTTGAATCAGATTCAACATGACTCGTGAGGCAGGAGTACACTCTAGTGGATGCACTTAATGTTTCCAGGCTCAAATCTCCTTCATGACCTGATGAATCGATCAATGAGTCTTTTAAAGGTTTATTCCGCTTTCTAAGGAAGGTAGGACACTCGATTTTGAAGTGGCCTTTTCCACCACACTCCCTACATCTCGCTTTATCAAATCTTGATCCTACAGGGTTAGCAACAGATGTACTATAATGATAAGAATCAACCTTTGGAACATTTTTCTTACCCGAGGATGATTTTGGATTTGACTTTCGCAATTTCTTCACCATATTTTCAAGAAAGTACATAATAATGAAGACTTCCAGAATCGCCCGTATTAGGATACGGACCCGCTCTTGATACCACTTGAAAGTTTTATAGTCTGCACTGTCTACGTTGCAACACAGAAACTGACGAAATTAAAAACGAAAAACAAACACCAAAATAGACACGGGGCTGAATCCCTCAGACCCCTCGGACCTTTTGTTATTGATACTCCGTATAACGATAGGTTTTACAAAGAGACTCGATTCCCTAACACCTAACCTATACTATATATATCTAATAACGTCCGACGACTCCCGTCGACTTAGCCGGCACTAACACGGCACACCACCGAAGGTCGAACGAGCTCTCCCGAACCCGCCTTGAAGTCCTTCTCCCGAAGATCCTTCGACACAAACAATAGTGAAACTATATGCACCACCCTCTACGGAACGACTTGTTCCTTACAAAAAGTAATTATGATGAATATCAATCTTAGATAATTCTTCTAGCAACTAATAAAACTCGCACCACCCTCTACGGAACGACTTGTTCCTTACAAAAAGTAATTATGATGAATATCAATCTTAGATAATTCTTCTAGCAACTAATAAAACTCTCTGTTGTTGCTTCACCACTGCACCGCCACCATATGTTCATATATATAAGGGATTTTAGTTTGCTGGGCTGAAGCCCATGTAGTATCTTCAATGATATTACTTGATTTATTTCTTCCTTTCTTATCTGCTGTAGATTCTTGATATCCAAGTAATACTTGACACTCAAGTATTATCTCTCCATATATTTTCCGATATATATCTTAAAAAGATACTCCATCAAATATTATCCGTTTCTTATGATCCGCCTACAAAAACAATAATATATTAACATAACAAAATATTATAACACAACTAATTACGAATAATAAATCTAATAAATTCAATAAATTATATAAACATAATATAAAGGATTTTGACAAAAATATTGCCAACACAAAATACTCTAACAATGTGAAGGGGTTTCTACCGAAGATTTTTTATATTAAAAAAAAAATCAAAATTTTGATTTTACATAGTTAAACATAGTTTCCAAATTGAATATCCAAAAACATTAATTTGATATATAAAATTCTTTTTTCTTGCTTTGTCTGGAAAAAAGGTAGTTTTTCATTTCTTTGTTTTAAGAAAAAACAATAATGATAAATTTGACGTTGTTATTTATTCAATTCAAGATTATGAGAAAACAAGGGTCTTAGTCCCACATTAAAACGATAAAAAAGGAAAAAGACTGGGAAGTCTTCTTTACTTATTGCCCAAGGAACGGTCCTAGTCACTCTCAGATATTTGTGTTTAAACGGTTATCGTCCTTGGGTATTTCTGTAAATACGATTTTGAAATTCAATTCAAGAAATATGGGTAGAAATTGACCGATTTGAAAGCTAAAATTCTACCAAATATGACTCTGTCAGAGAATCCAAAAGATTTGGCCCCCCAAAGCCTTATGAAAACCCGTTTTTTTCTCACAACCGTGTCCCCTGTGGCCCTCCGCTACCGGTGATCACACCTACTTCCAGTTTTGTCTTCACTGCCGCTCGCGCTCTCTCTTGCTTGGATGCTTTTGTGGTCTTCTTAAGTCTTCATGATAACTGTTCCAAACAGGTTTGATCACAGAATCAAAGCTAATTTTCTTCATCATCTTTCTCTTCTTTTATGTACTTTTTCGGAATCGAATTTCTGATCAGTTAAACTTTTTATTTTAGAAGATGGAAAGCAATGGTTTTGACGAATTATTTGCTGCTTAATCTCTTTGATGTTTATGAATGTACGTGTACATGTTTGTCCTCATGTATGAATCTACAAGCACAGCCTATGAATCTCGATTCTTGATCTGCCTTTCCGATTCTGTGCTCTGATTGCTGTATCTTTCCGTTAGTTAAATTGACTCGTTTGTATAGTCCCTCAGTGAGACTGATCAAGTCGCTTTTACCTTAGAGAGAGAGAGAGAGAGCCAGTCTTTTGTAAAGTCCAATGAGACAAACAATTGCTTAATCTTTATTTCTTTTTTAAACTTCATTATTATCAGGTATACTTTTGCGTGATTTGCAGAATTTAAATTTCTTTGTGTGTGATTCAGATGCTCAATGTAATGAGGTATACATTCCAATGAATCCTGCGGTTGTATTCAGAGAAAATTTCAAACAAAATATGGATGCTTCAACCTCTAAGGAAGATGGGAATTTCGCTCAAGAACTTGAAGACGAGCTAATGAAATTTACAGCTAATTACAGAGAAAAGAAATTTGGCGCACGCTTGGTTGATCAAACGGAAAAACTCCGCAAAAGTACTGATATGAAAGACAACTTCATGGAATGTTCAAAATCGGGGGAAAGTGAGGCACAAAACTCGGATACAGAGTGCTCAAGCTCATTTGATGGCTCTGGTTATGGAGCTGATGATGCCTTGGGCAACTCTGAAGTTTTATCGTGTTTTTATGATGATGCTGAATCAGATTTGAACTTTGATGGATCTGGTAAACTGCTTAGGATGAGGTATTTTTTTCAGTTCGCACTTGTCTTCTTTGTATTTTCTCCCATGAATTCAGCTGTCAAAGTTATCTTCTTTTTTCAGTTCTTTAGTACATATAAGTCATAAGTTGATGCCTGAAGAAATTGAAGATGATATGTTTAATTTCAAGAATAAGTATACGAAGTTGTATCTGATAGTTCCACTTTTGTCATTATGAATTGTTTTTCATATTTCATATAAAGTAAAGAGGGAAATAACTTCTAACTTCATATATTCTTTAAAAATATTGTTTCTTGTGCTTTCATTTGATGCATTTTTCTGATCCTTAGGAAGAAAGTGTCGTCTCATTGGAAGTCTTTCGTTCACCCTATTATGTCGCGCTGTAAATGGTTGGAATTGCAAATCAAGAAGCTGGAGGCACAAGCCAAGAAATATGACAGAGAGATTGAGGAATTTAGGACACGTAAGTTACAAGGTGACCAGAACCATGGTAGTAGTGAGGTCCTCAGGCGAAAGAAAAGAAGGCGGATTGAAGCAACAAATGACGTAGCAACATATATGTCGAAACATAACCTTTTCTCTTATTATGGTACAATAGCGTCTCTTTGGAAATAAGTTATACTTGTTTATATTGGTTGTTCCAGTTAAAAATTATATAGATAGCATTTTGCAGAGAACTGGACGTCCATCAGTGAGGCGGCTCGCCACGTGTTGAAGAATCCTGGTGAGTGAATGCTGCCTTGATACTTGTATGACTGCTATAAAAGCTTGTACCTTGTAGTCTTGTACTTGCATGACTTTGGATTGATGAGTAGGTCCGATGGTTTCAATATACTTTTGATTTGTGGCTGTAGAATCTTATACATTCTAATGTCAGCATATTTTTACATATATAGATGTAGATATGTAATATGCAGAGATTATTTGAGTAATAATAGTTGACAGAAAGCAAAGTGAGTTGTATATATCTTGTTTCAGATGCAGCTCAGGGGCAACTCAACGTTGACGATGAGTGTTGTGACAATGGTGAATGCGTTGAGGCTGGTATTGACGATAATTATTTGGAAGACATATGGCGGAAGATTGAGCACTTACAGTCAAGAGTTGCTTGGATGAAGGCGAGAGTTGGCAAGGTAACACGGGGACAGGCTAGGAACTTCTCTTGCACGGGATCGACTGCTGTAAATTATGCTCCTATCAGCTCACCAAGCCCTCCAAAGCCAATTGAAAAGTACATTGCATCTCAACTTCTGTCAGAGTATAATTTGGGCGGTCTACTTTTGCCAAATAATGGACAGGCTGTTCCCGCTGCAAATGGAGGCAGCGATGGTGCTCATTTTGCGTGTCCATTTGGAGATGTGAGTATTGCTTTCTATGTTTTCACCTGATCAGGTGCTTTATACTTATATAGTGAAGTTAGTACTCATCAAAATCGATAATGTATTCAGGAGGATGATGAAATTCTTATCGACAATCAAAGAGTGATGGAAGAGATGCGTTATTTTGATCAGCAACCACCGGAAATTAGTTCTGTGGCAAGTCTTGCTAATGAGCAAAGGCAACGTGCTGCTCAGTGAGTTGGATCTGACGTTCTTTACCTCTCCTAACAAGAGGAATTGGTTTCTTAAATTGAAGAGGATACGGTGCGGTTAAACCTGGAAATACGACACCTGTTTCGTCTAGAAAACCACGGTATAGGTTTATAGATTTCGGGTTTTTGCCCTGTTTATGTACAGCCTTGATTCATTCTATTCTTTAGTACATATGTCTCACTTAGAACTGACTGAAGAAATGCATGTGGTTTTTATTCAATGTATAGTTAATTAGGCAATGGCTTCTACTTCTGGTCTGAGCCCAATTGTGAAGAGGACTCAATTATTTGGTAATAATAGTAAATTGTTGATGGTTGACATGCATTTGTTTAAGAGGGAAGATTTTATTTATGCTTTAATAGGCATGCAAATTCATGATTCAGCTTTGCCAAATATCATAATCCGGGAGAATTTAACACAAACAATTTCGTCTTGATCCTTGTTTCTAACATAAAATAGAAAAGTGCAACAGCAAAACTATAATGGTGATAAGAAGCGTTTCAAGATTCATCAACCCACACAAAAAAGGACTACAAATACAGGATAACAATTCCAATTCCAATGCGGGGTGGTGTTACGGGGCGCTTCTAGTGAGATTAAATAACTCGCGCACCGTGTGACAAACAATCGACTCCTTCGATTACTTGCGAACGCAATCACACCCAAAGGTGATTTAGTGGCACAGCAAATTGGATAGCTTGAAAGCTCAATTGTATTAATAAACGCAGCACGATTACAACTTGAGCTTGTGGAGAGGGGGGCCTCCGACAACACTCGATTACACGACAGCTTTAATTTTCTATTCCCCCCTATAGTACCAAAAAATAAAAATAGCCTACTGACAGTAGTAGATATTGAAAAGTCAAACAACCATGGCAAAACTGGAACGGGGCCCTACTATAAACATTTACAAATATTACAAATCCCTACACCTAAAGACTTGCATCCATTGGTAAAGGTTGCGCGGCAATCCGCCAACGCCCCGAAGTGTGATAAGTTATCCCGGCGGCCCGCGGATAACAAGGGGCATCCTGTGACAACTCTCCCCCACCTGAGATGGCGACGTCCCCGGCACCACTGAGGCTAGATAAGCATCAATGAGAGATTGAACGCCTTAAGGTTCGTCGCCCACTCCCAAGTAGCATCTTCAGAATTGCGACCAAGCCACTTCACCAAGTACTCCCTGTGAACCTTCTTCTTCTTACATGTATCTCGGTGACAAAGAATGGCTTCAGCCCCCGTTTCTCTATGTTGCGTGATAGTGTCATTTATGGGCGACGCAGTAGGTTGCGGGTGGCATCTTCCATGTCAGCCTGATATGGCTTGAGCTGGCTGACATGAAGAACATTGTGGATTCTCCACCAGGGAGACAACTCTAGCCGGTAGGCTACCTTTCCTATCTTTTCAAGGATCAGCACCGGTCCGATGTATTTCTGCATTAAATGAGGATCGCCGGCACGCGATTATTTGCATAGCCTTTGATCTGGGACCTTTACCAATACCTTGTCCCCAACACGATACTCAACAAAGCGGCGTTTAAGATTTTTACATACTTCTGCATCCGCTTCCAAGCTTTCTCGAGGCAACCGTGGGCCAAATCAAGATTCTGCTTTCATTCAATAGAGAAATGATGTGTAGGAGAAGCTCTGGCACCATGCAGGGCGTCAATCGTGTGTGGGAGTAGCACCTGCTGCCCGGTTCAAATCTCGAAAGGGCTGCTATTTGTAGTAGAGCACTTCTGAGCATTAAAGCACAACTGAGCAGCATCCAAAAGCTTCACCCAGTCCTTCTGATTAGCACTTACGAAGTGTCGAGATACTCATCCAGCATCGAATTGAAGCGCTCCATCTGCCCGTCGGACTATGGGTGGTAGCTTGAGCTCATGTTCAGTTTGGAGCCGAGTAGTTTGAAGAGTTCTGTCCAAAAGTTGCCAGTGAATCGTCTCAAACAGGGACAAAATATTTACTAGCCAATTCTGGCAACAGTTATTTCAGTTGCTGGGAATCCAAGAGAGCATGAGTTCTGCTTATCATCCCCAATCAGATGGCCGAACTGAAAGAGTGAATCAATGATTGGAAAATTACTTGAGGTGTATGTTTGAGGCAAGCCCAAATAAGCGGTTTCTTGGTTGGTATTGACAGAATATTGGTATAATACCAGCTATCATACTGCTATTAGAATGACTCTTTTTGAAGCTCTATATGGATTCACTCCCATTCCTTTGACATTTAGAGGTTCTATGCAAAGCTTTGTGGTGGGAGTTGAAGCTACCCTAAAGGAAAAACAAAAAATTCAGTAGCAACTGAAGCACCTCTTGCAGAAGGCCCAAGACAAAATGAAACTCTATGCCGACAAAAATAGAATTGATAGAGTATTTGAGGTTGGAGACTGGGTGTATCTCAAACTTAAGCCTTACAGACAAAGGACATTGCACCAAGGGAGAGTGTGGAAATTATGTCCCAAATATGTTGGCATTCCAGGTGGTGCAAAAGATTGGAAAAGTGGATTACAAACTACTACTGCCCAACACGGCAATAGTGCATCCAGTATTTCATGTTTCCCTGCTCAAGAAGATGATTGGACCTACTGCTCAATCCACTACTGATCTACCAGAATTTGATGATGAAGGGAAACCAGTGTTGCAACCTGTCAAGATCTTAACACGAAGAATAGTGAAGCAGCACAACAAACCTACTACTTAATTGCTGGTGCAACGGGCACACTTACCCGAAGAGGAGGCAACATGGGAAGATTACACCCATTTCAGCGAAAGATTCCCAGAAATGATGCCTTGAGGACAAGGCACCTTTTGAAGAAGGGGGCAATGTCACAAACGTGAACGTTAATTCTGTTATTTTTTATTTTTGGTTTTGTTTTTAATTCAGCGAGGGAGGAGTGTGTTTTACTCTATTAAAACGCTACGCGAGTCTAGTTGAGGGAGAGTCGAAACACCCTCGTTTCACTACTGTGAATTTTGTTAAATGGTACACTACATTTCTTAGGGCTTTCGGACTGTGAACCGCGTGTCAGAGCGGATCTTCTTCCTGTGAGCTGTTTTTACATATGGAGTTGGAACACTGATAAATCAGGGACAAGCCCGAACTGACTAAATAGGCGCATCCATACATCAAGAAGTACTGCATGCCATTCACCCACTTGCCTAAGCCCCCAAGTATAAGATCTAAGTAGAGGTCGTTTGCTTATGAGGCAGGCCATTCTGAAATAGAAGTCCGTCAAATCATGAATACATAAGTCCTGCCCGTAGAGGCATAGACAACTCATGACAAAACATTTTATGCTAATAGAATTCTGTTTTCCTCCTCATTACCTTACTTTCTCTCTCCCTATCTCTCTTCATATGTATTCTTATGTGATTGTGTGTGTATTTCGCTCGTGAATTCTGTACATAACACTAGAGTACATGTTCTTTATATAATATGTTAGTTCTATAAACTTCACATGATTTATTTCTTTGTTTAATGCGCCTATTATTTAATTTCCTTTTCCTCAAAATCCTTGTACAAACTGTTCCAGATAAGTTAGGCCAAAACTCAAAATTTCTCCCTTTTTCCCCCTTTTCTGAAAATCTGCAGAGCGAAGGTTCTTTCTTTCTGCAGTAGGGCAACTGCGGATTATGACTTTAGGAGTTGCAGCCCAACATAATCATCACAAAAATTCAAAATCAACTGTCATCACTTACTGCAAACTGTACCACTGCTTTTGAATTTTTCAACGTCAAAATGAAGAATTTACCACTTCTTCACTCAAATTCATAAAAGAAACTTCATGTAAATGAAGAAGGGATCTCTTTATTTATCTGCTTCAAAGTAAATAAGAAAAGAAAAGAAAAAAGGCTTTGACACAAGCACTTTCCTGTGTTGTGTTTGACATTCTCATCCCCACCAAAAATTGGGATTGGTTGAGGCTGCAAATTCAAATATTTTAGATGTTCAAGAAACCAAGCTAAAAATATACTATTTGCCAAAAATTGAGCCACCATAAGAATGCCTCCCCTATATTTCTAACTTGCCTTCAACCCTGAAAAAAATAATTTGAACTTTCATGCTACATCTTTTGTTTGAGGATTTACCTAGGAAATGGCATAAGAGCGCGTGCAGACGGACTGAAGCGCCTCGGTTATCATAGCTGAGAAACTGGTCATTGCTTGAAAAACTCCAGGCAACCCTGTCTGAATGTTATTTAACGTCATTGCTCTGGTCACCTCTACTGCCTTCGAATGTTTAATCATCTCGTCTTCAACCCGCCTTTGGCATGTACCAAGCTCTGCTTTTTTCTCGGCCAGTGGGTCCCTCGCATCCAAAACATGCCCATCATCGGCGCCCATATCGGGAGGCCCTATACCGACCATAGAGTACGAGCGGTAATACTTCTTCTCAAGGTTTCTGATAGAGGAAGACTTCTTCTCAAGCTCCTTTGACACAGTTTCAGTTCGCTTCTTGATCTTCAGCTCCTCTACTTGTTTTAAAGATATCGAGTTAACGACGTTATCGAAGCTCTTGATGGCTTCGGAAGCAACTGTGTCAGGGACCCTTTCAAGGGCGAGCTTCCACTCATCGAAGAAAGCAAAAACCTCCGAGAGTTCCCCATTTCCGTTAGTTAGTTGGCTGTTGACTGGGACGAGGGTGAGCTTGAACCAGCCGTGGAGAGAACGGATGAAATCCCGTTGGAACTTGATGAGGTGGCAGAAACTGGTGTGCCAGGCTGATACGGCGGAGATGAGATCGCGTGTGGCCTGCCGATGCAGATCGGAAGTCGATTCGAATCTCGTTGCGTGGTTTACAAGGCCCCGGACTTGCTGGACTATGTCATTCTGGACTTGGTGAAATTGATTCATTGATCTCCACATGTACATGAAACTGCAATAATTTGTTTGTTAGGATAAAAGATGGGATATCTGAATCTCAGTACTTCCAAATTGTTTGAACTGGATGCTTTTCATTTGTAAAAATTGAAGAAATAAAAGTAACAAATGACATAAACTAGAGGAGCATATTTCAGTCTTGTATTTATACCGTTGTTTGGACAACCCTATTGTTTAAACTCCGCATGACATCGCTATAACAAGAGATTGATTATCGACTTTCTAACGAACACAAGATAGGACATACCCATGACAGAGTTCAACAAGCTGCGGTACAAGATCAGAGTCTCGTAATCCAATAATGGCGGATGAGGTGGTTGAAACAGCCTGAGATGTCACCAAAATTAGAGATTGCAGCCTCTTTATTGATGCCTTTGTCTTGTCCAACTTCACTACCTCTTCCCCACGGTACTCCTGGCTTTGAAGCGCTGATAACTTCCTCTCGTGCTCGATTTTCACTCCTTCTCTAGCCTATAATCATTATCAGTGCACCAATGCTTACCTATTAAAAACTGTTGAAAGAAGCAGCCTAGTGTGTAAATATTCTAAAGCGCAAGTTCTCAAGTTCAAATTTTTCGCCCTTGCAAATATTTCTCACTTATCAGTACACCAATGCTTAACTATTAAAAACTGTTGAAAGAAGCAGCCTAGGGTGTAAATATCTCTAAAGCGCAAGTTCTCAAGTTCAAAATTTTCGCCCTTGCAAATATTTCGCACAAAACTATTTTATGGTCAGTAACCACAAAGAACTCATCATTCATAAACTACAACCAATACAGGTCAGCATTATAATCAGCAAAAGAGTAAAGACCAAACATACTTAAGTAATTCGAGGATTTGCTAATGCTTCTGGATTATCGTAGATTTTTGTTAAATTGGAACATGCCATGCCAATATTTCTACAATATTTGAATACAAAATCACTGATGTCCTGATCCGGGTAAGAACAGCATCATATATAACTGATTGACTACTTAGATATCCTTTAAAAAACGTAACTTAGCATATAAATGTTTCACTGATTTGTTTCTTGACAATCAGCATTATTCAACTTCAATACTCCTATAAACAAGCAATTACAGCTTTAAATAAGAGAAAATCAAACCTAAATTAATCAAGAATAATCAAAGGATGCAAGAAACTGGAAAGAGGAAAGAGATATCTCGAAGTTTACCTTCACTTCTTGGTACAGTTTCTTCTCCCAGGCCAAGAGCCGTTCCAAAGTGGAACAGAGGCTCTTGGGCCCACCAGATTGCTCGATTGAGCTGGGCTCGAGCCGATATTTGACTCTCAACGGAGGCTTCGAAGTCCAGCTTGAGCTCAAGCTGCTCAACATTCCACTAGAATGATACACTGTTTCTGCACTCCAAAAATTCACACATATATTGCTCAATTATTGAACCAGATACCTCATTTGTCATTAACTAATCATATAAAAAAGCAGCTCTAAATAATAATAAGAATTGCCACACTTTTCAGTTTTATAATAATATAGCATAATTTCAATAAAATAAATAGAGAATTCATTATTCTTATCAATTCAGAATTCAAATAATGGCGCTTACTTCTCAACTGCTTGAAGCTTCGATCGAGCTGATCCCGGCCGGCTTCGAGCATCTCCGTCACCTGATCTCCGGCAGAAGCAGCTTTATCAAAATACTCTTTCAGAGCGGTAACAATCTCCGCCAAATCTTTGTGCCTCACTACAATCCTCCTATCTGAATTCTCGTTTCCCCAACTAACCGACGATTTGCCATCTTCCTCCGATGATTGCTTCTCCGATATACTCGAGAACTTGGAATTTGCATTTGCTTTCACATTTTTCACCGATTCGAAATTGGACCTTGTTTCAAAATCGGATCTGGATTTGAAATCCCCTTCTTCTCCTTCATCGCTGGAGCTGCTCGTGCTGCTATAATTATCATGATCTCCCCATTCACTGCACTGCACTTCCTCTCTCTCGGTTTCTTCCTCTTCGCTTTCCCAGATTTTCGAATTCGGTACTGCTTTAGGGCTTTTCTTCATGTAATTATCGGAATAGCGCGAGTAAGATGAGTAATTCGATGCTCGATCATCGAATTGCTGCTTGACCTCATTTTCCCCGAGTGGAACATTTTGATTTTGACGGCTAACTTTAGAATAGGATGAAGACTGTGATGCTTTATCGTCATTACCATTGTCAATGTAGCGATGGTCGTCGTCGTTGTTGGTTTCGTTTTTCTTGCTTTTGTGGAGTTGCTCGAAGTATTCGGAGTCCGGTGGCGATGGAGGAGGGTAGAAATTGTCCCAATTCCATACTGAAGATGTTTGCGAAGGTGTGGCTGAATAAGTTGAGTTTGCTCTTGCGTTGTAAGCGAAATTATGGTTGGGTGGTGGAGAGGAAGTGAAGCTTGAGTCTGACAGTATGTGAGGTACTTTAACGGGCTTTCTCCGACGCGGCGGTGGTGGTGGAGGTTTGTGGGAGAAATGGGAAGAAGTGGTGGACATGGGGGGTGGTGGAGGGGGTGGATGGATGGACGGTGAAGGAGAAGGAGGGGGAAAGGAGGTGCTGCGATTAGTGGGAGGGGTGAAGATGGGGGTTTTAGTGGGGGCGGTGGTTGTGCGGAGGAGGACGGCGGGGGTATGGTCGGAAACTGAGAATGGTTCGGCGGAAGCGAAGGTGACAAGAGCGGAGCCGGTGACGCGGAGGGAATGGCAGTAGTCGGAGTGTGCGGCGGCAAGGTGGTGGCGGGAGTAAACAGCCTCCTTGATGAGGCGGCGGCGCTCCTTGCAGCGGCGCACAGTGTCCTCGTTATCAAGCTTGGACGCCGTACAACCCATTTATTCACTTCCGTCGAAGAAGAAAGGAGCGGTGGACAAATGGACGTTTTATTTTCTCGCAGTTCACATACTGCCACTCTACAGAATTCTCTCTACCTCGACTTAAATAAATCGAATAAATTATTTAATCATCATTTAAAATTGGCTTTCTTGTTACTGTTACAACTTACAGGGGTATATCAATGAATTACTGGGATTTCATATTTAATGCCATTACCTATATTTTCTCCTGCAACATATTTTGTTTAAAATAAATACCAACCAACTTTCCCTCAAAAAAAAAATACCAACCAACTTTAAAGGATTGCTTTATGCCTTCTTATCTTCTCAATTTTCCATGATTTTATGAACTCATACATCTCGTTAAAAATTTCCAATTCCACCGATTAAAAACAAAAGGATACGCATGTAAAATTTCTAACTTGGAATTGGAATTAAACATGTCTATTTTCAAAATATGTTGAGTGCTATCTCTATTTTAGTGGTTTTTTTGTTAGTGTTATCACTTATCAATAGGATGCGCATGTAAATATAGGTTTTCTCATCATGTATTCTTTACTATTTTTAAAACTGCTACTATTCCTATATTCAAATACTAAAATACTTTGAAACATGGAAAAAGTTAATTAACAGACAACAACTTTATAGTTTTGATACCTCCAGTTCCATACATGACGGTTCCAACCAATACCTCCACCGAATTCATTGCCTTTAATATTTCTGCACAGGCACTGATAATGCGCAATTCGGAAACCAAGAACTATAACGATAATCGACGTAAATAATATGGAAAAATACAGGATTTACGTGGTTCGATCCGGAGATCTACGTCCACGGGCAGAAAATCCCTCTTGCCGAGGTGTTTCGTTCACTAGAACTTTGAGATTACACGGAGTAATTTTGATTACAGAGTCCGAACCCTAATTCCGAGTTCTTTTCACCTATTTATACTACCAAATCAAAACCCTAACTAAATCCCTATAATCTTGCCCATCAAATCTGCATGGCAGTTGGGAAAAGATCATGGGCCTTGATTCGCGGAACAGACTTGATTCGCGGAACAGATTACGTTTTGGGCCAACGCGTGTTGCTGGGCCTGCTGGGCCTGGGCCTTCGCGCTTGCTGGCGCGTTTGCTGGGCCGGTAAGTGGGCTCATGTATTAACCCGACCCGAAGTAACCAGGTTATCCATATCAGATGCCCCCCCCCCCCAGCCGAAGCGAGGAGGGAGCTTCGGTTGTCACCGGAGTGGTACGGTAAGCAGGAAGGGCCGTGGTCACTGGCTGGCCGAAGTGTTTACGGTCGAATAAGTCGATCCGAGTCCTCGGAGGACTTGGTGGAGCAGTTTATGAACATGAAGTCGAGCTAGGCCGGAGTGTCTAAGACCTTTATCGGGATGCCAAACTTCCCCGAAGCAAGAAACGCGGTGTAAGTACGTAACAACCTGGCCGAGGTGGGAGGTTCACCGGAGTGAGTTGCCTGGCCAACATGAAGGGAACACCGGAGTGTGGTAGCATGACCGAGGTGGAAGATACACCGGAGTGTAGTTTGAATCTTCCTGAAGAAGGGTGAGGCTGATGTGATTGGCGGCGCCATCATGAGAGAGAGGGATGTGAAGTGACACGCTCTGCAACTTCCAAGAAACCTGTTCCCCACGCGTCTTGGGAACTGTAAAGCGCGTGTGGCGCACGTTTAAATCCTCATTATTGAATTTGAATTGTTTGCATCAACGCCGTTGATTTTTGTGTATATAATTGGAATAATTGCACAGTAACCTTTCATCTTCTTCATTGCGATTCATCAGTTTAGAAAGCGGGAAAAAGAGGAAATCTGCATTCGTGATTCATCTCAGATCAAAAAACTTCTCGAATCAACCCTTTCAAATTCAAACCAAGTAAGTATGTCTTCCTCTTCATCTTCTTCATCTTCTGCCTCATCTTCGGGCTCGATTGAAGAATTAGGGACTTCGAGTACCCCGTTAGACGTTCCCCCCCTATCATATCTTATTCCGGAGAGGAATGAGGTTAGAACAGTAGACAGAGTTGATGGCTTAGAGTGCAATGTCATGATGGTTTCGTTTTATGAATGCACGGTGGAGGATCTTGAGGTGTCCTCTATAGCGCTAAGGATGTCGCGAGAACAAATTTTGAGGGAGCTCCCGTCTTTTTACCTTCCCTTCGACCTTGAGTACATAATCCCTACCCCCGAGGATAGGGCCTGTTGCCCACCGCAGGGGTTTATTACCGTGTATATAGATCCCCTTAGAGTAGGATTGAGATTGCCGCTGTGGGACGTAGTCATCGAATTGTTAAAATACTACGGTATTGCCCTCTGTCAATTAGCGCCGAACGCGGTGAGGCAGGTGGTGGGATTCACCGTGGTCTGTAAACAGGCCGGAGTAGAACCAACTGTAGAACTTTTTAGGTTCTTCTACCAGCTAAAAAACTTCGGGAAGTCCAAGGGGTGGTATTCCTTTAGTCCCCGAGCCCGAGGAGGGTTCAAAGTTCAGAACCCGAGCAAAGTAGAGGGGTGGAAGGAGAAGTTCATATTCATTAGGAATAAAATAGCTCTCCCGAAGTGGAGGACTGACGAGGTGCTCGATACCGCCCCCGTGGAGAGCCCGGGGGCCGAAGTGGAGCATACGTTCCGGACAGTGGGGACTTTCAAAACCCTCTGCTCCGAGGAGGAGTTGGAGAAGGCAGGATTGAGCCTGTACTATTCGGGCAATGGGGGCGCCGAAGAGGGTAGGAGTTTTTTCTTTCCTTAATATTTTAAACTTGTCATTTTGCGCAGAACTAACCATAGACCTTATATGCAGTGGGACGCTTCGGAAAGCAACCAGCAGCAGGAAGCCCGCTAAGACTGCAGCGGCCAAGAAGAAAGGGAAAGCCGCTGAGGTGTCTCCCCGGGGGGAGATGCCACCCAGTGCGCAACCAGCGGCCGGATCTGACAAGCGGGTGATGTCGGCGGAGCCATCTCCCATGATGAAAAGGAGGCCAGAGCCTACCGGCACTCCGCAGGCACCGTCCAAAAGACCCCGAGTAGGGGAGAGTACGGAGGTAATACTCAAAACTCTGATCATAACTTTTACGTACGCGAGGTGTATAGTATGAGGTCTGAGTTCGGTGTCGTGTTGTATTATCCAGGTAGAACAGGCGACCCTCAGTAGGCTGGGGTTTGACGGCGCGGACGCCGAGAAGATTCTGCGGCTGGCCAGAGGAATCAGAGAGGTTGGCTTGAAGAGCGAGGTGGAGGCCAGAGAAGAGCTGGCCGCGGCAGCGCGGGATCTTCGCGCGCGAAATGGCAAGCTAGCTCATGACCTAGCCGAGGCGCGTAAAAGGGCGTCTTTGGTCGAAAACGAGGTGGTGCGCTTGCGCAGTGTGGGGGCCGAGAACGCTGCTCTGCGGGGAGAAAATCTGCAGCTTCGGATGGAGATGGAGGCGCGGGAAGCCGCTGTGATCGAAGGGCAAGGAGCGATGCTGAAGGCGTTCGCCGAAAAACTATTACACACCAGCACGTTCCTTGACTTCCAGACGGAGTTTGTGGCCATAGGGGACAAAGCCACACGAGCCTTGGTGCTGGAGGAGGTGAATGAGGCGTACCCGAATGTGGACATCAATCGTCCGGAATTCGGGTATGACTCTGAGGCGGTGGCCGAGGTGGAAAAGGCCTATTACGCCGCCCTAGCGAAGTTGCCGGAGTGGCCTCTGGTGAAGGCGCTCGGGGAGAAGAAGCAGCTTCTGACGGCCGCAGAAGTGGTAAACTGCGAGGTGGACCAGGACGAAGAATTCCTGGCATTCTGCCGCGGTGAACTGGCTACCGCACCCCGGAGCACCGAGCCCCCCCCACAGATGGAGGTCGAAGTCCCAGCTGCGATCGAGGCCGTCGCAGCAGCTGAAGGAGAAGAAGCCGAAGTGTCCGAGGGCCGGCGAGAGGAGTTGCCCGAAGAGACTGAGGCAATTGAGCGGGAGGTCAGTCGATCCCCGCAAATTTAAACTTGTATAGTTTAGGAATGTATGCGGAACGATGTACCGAATTTGGAACAATTGTACATTTGTCTTGTGAAATACAATCTTCTATTTTTCAAACTCTTGAACTTCTTGCTTTACTTGCATGAGCAGTTTTATGTCTGTTGTCGAACTGAATGTAACTCTGTACATACTTGAGAGTAATCGATCTGGTTGTCTTCGTTGTCTGTTTAGAACACCGCGGAGCTACATGAAACAATAAAGAAGCTCATGCGATCACTTGAGTGGTTCCGCGGAGAGAAGAATCATCTGCAGACGCACGTAGTGCCAAAACTGGAAAAGCAGGTTGCCTCAGCAGAGAAGAAGGTGGTTGAGGCCAATGAAAGAGCCAAGGACTTCGAGATGAAGTATCGAACTACAGCTGCCGAGATGAGCCGCGTCCGTGTTCATCAGAAGGAGTATGAACGAATTCTTTCAGTGTTCGGCCTTCTGACTTTTGAAGAAGTAGAGGAGCGGGTCGTTGAAATCCAAGGTGACATCGCGGCATTGATGTCGAGGAGCTCTGTCGAGTCCGCGGAGCTCGTGAGGAAACGAGAAGTCCTGGAGCTGCTTCTCAGTATGTATGAGGGGCTGAAGAGCCGAGGCAGGTGGAGGCCTACTGCGGAAGAATTCATTGCGAGCTCCAGTCGGGACCGAAGTACGCAGAGAGCTCCTCGGAAGGATAAGAAAAAACCATCCGGAAAGACCAAAGGCATAGTTATCCAAGAGCCAGCTCCAGTGGTCACAGTCGAAGAAGAACCCGCGGCGATTGCCGAAGAGGTAGTCGAGGAGCTGGCCAGGGAGATCGAGGTGATGGTTCCGGAGGAGTGGGACCCTGCGCAATGGGCCCAAACTCCAAGGTCCGTGCCACAACAAAGTAGCCAGGCGCGGACCAGAGATGAAGCCCCTAGGCAAGCGCCTAGAACAAGTCCTCGGCGTAGGGAAGCTCGAAGGGATGACCGAGCCGGAGCCCGAGGGAATAACAGAGCCGGAGCCCGAGGTCGAGGATCTACAAGATCCCGGAGGACCCAACGCAGACCGAGAAGCGGGTCCCAACGCCGGAGCGCTGAATATTGGCTCGGGGGCCGTAGATAGTTGTTTTATTATTATTATTATTTTTTTTTTGTTTTGCGAAGTCTTATGTAAAAAATTTCTTAATGTTGTAATATTCAGATAATAATAAAACTGTTGTAGTGTGTACGAACTGGTTTAATGAAGGTAACAGGTTACGAATCAATTTAATCGGGTGTTCGGGAACACGACGGGAAAAATTATTTACTGTTTAATTGGGTGTTCGGGAACACAGTATGGATTAGTCCAATCTCCCCGGACGGATCAGGAGGGAGTAATATATCTCCCCGGACGGATCAGGCGGGAGTAAACACTTCTCCGGTTAAACAGACGAGAAAGTGGTATGAGTCCGGGGACTAAAAATGCTAATCTCCTCGGACGGACCGAAAGAAAGATTTTTTACTGTCCGGAGACTAGTAATGATAATATGAGTGCGTTAGGGCGTCCCCGTAACGTAAAGGATAACACAACAGGTTATATAAGCAAAGAATTTTTATTCAATAATAAGTGCCGGAGCAAACGCAAAAGTACAAAGAGAGATAACAACTATAAAAGAAATTAAAGATGAGGTAGTACTTGAGATGTAGTCTTTACAGATAGAAACGCCTCAAGTTAGAGACGTGCCAGCTCCGGGGAATCGGGGTCCCGTTGAGATGTTCAAGCTGATAGGATCCAGAATCGTGTACAGCAACGACTCGGTAGGGACCTTCCCAAGAAGCGTGCAATTTCCCTTCGGGGGCAGCTTTGCTGGCTGAGTTGAGCCGAAGGACTAAGTCCCCGACATTGAACTGAGTGCCTCGGACCCGGAGGCTATGATACCGGGCTGCTCGTTGCTTACATCTGGCCTGTTGAATGAATGATTGATCCCGGCGATCTTCGAGCTCATCCAAATTTGTCCGGAGAGCCTCGTCATTATCCTCTGGAACCAATGTAAGGAGACGGGGGCTTGGCACACTGATTTCAGCAGGGATTACGGCTTCGGAACCGTAGGTAAGACTGTAAGGAGTCTCCCCGGTAGATGTATGAGGTGTTGTGCGATAGGCCCATAGGACTTGTGGAAGGTTTTCAGCCCAGAGACCTTTGGCATTATCCAGGCGCTTCTTTATTCCCGTGAGCAGTGTCCTATTTGTTACCTCAACCTGCCCGTTGGCTTGAGGGTGAGCGACCGAAGTGAAATTCTGTTTGATGTGGAGCTCTTCACACCATAAGCGGAATGGATCGTTGGCAAACTGTTTACCATTGTCCGAGGTGATAGTGCTCGGGATGCCGAAGCGACAAACAATATTGCACCACACAAATTTCAAAATATTCTGACCAGTAATGGCTGTAAGTGGTTCGGCTTCGACCCACTTGGTGAAGTAGTCTACGGCAACGACCAGGAACTTCAAACCTCCCGGAGCGACGGGGAATGGGCCGACAATGTCGATGCCCCACTGAATAAACGGCCACGCACTCTGGATTCCCGTGAGTTCGGTCTATGGCAGATGCTTTACACGGGAGTGCAGTTGGCACTTGCTGCATTTGGACACTAAGTCATGAGCATCGTTGAACAGGGTTGGCCAATAGTATCCCCAGCGGAGAACTTTCTTGGCTAATGTGCGAGAACCGATATGGCTGGCACAGGCCCCTTCGTGAACCTCCCGCAGAACTTGATTAGCTTCGGCAGGAGCAAGACACCGAAGATTCGGTTGTAGGTATGACCGTCGATATAAAACTCCACCATGAAAGGAGTATTTGGGAGCTTTGAGAACAACTTGCCGAGCTTGTAGTTTATCAATAGGCAGAACTCCATTTCGAAGATACTGGATGATAGGTGTCATCCAGTTCGGATCGTTATCGGTCAGTACCGAAACTGTGGCCTCTTGAATTGCTGGATGAAGCAAGTCTTCAACCATAATATCCGGAGATATATTATTTCGGACCGCGGAGGCCAATTTGCTGAGCGCATTTGCTCTTGTGTTCTGAGCTCGTGGTATTTTCTGCACAATAACTGCATCAAAAGTGGAGATAAGCTTTAGTGTTAAAGCACGATACCTGACCATTGTTTCATCCCTGGCGACATAAGTCCCCTGGATCTGTCTGGACACGACCTCGGAGTCCGTGAAGAGCTCAAGATGACGAACGCCTAGGGATTGAGCGAGCCTGAGCCCAGCGAGAACTGCCTCGTACTCCGCTTCATTATTAGTCACCTTGAACTTGAACCGGATGACGTATTTAACTTCAACCTCCTCGGGGTCGATGAGAAGCAATCCGGCACCACTTCCTCGGATCGTGGATGCTCCATCCACGAATAGTTGCCACCTCTGGGGTGAAGGAGCGATGGTAACACGATGATGTGTATCATTGTCTACGGGAGACTCATGATTGTCTCCCGGGGCTTCAGCCAGGAAGTCGGCCAGTGCTTGACCCTTAATTGCTCGGCGGGGGAGAAACTGGATGTCATATTCGCCCAACTCAATGGCCCACTTGGCGAGGCGCCCAGACACCTCGGGTTTTACAAGAATCTGGCGGATGGGGTGATTGGTCAGAACTCGTATTTCACGTCCTTGGAAGTATGGCCGAAGACGCTGGGCTGCCATAACAAGGGCCAAAGCAGTTTTTTCAAGCTCGGAATATCGAGTCTCTGCCCCGTGAAGTACTCGGCTTGCGAAGTACACGGGATGCTGGACGCCATCGATTTCTCGTACAAGAGCTGCACTAATAGCTTCCTCGGCGGAAGCCAGATACAGGTAGAGCGGCTCTCCGGGGAGAGGAACTGACAAAGTAGGCAGCTGCTGTATATGACGTTTCAAGGCTTCAAAAGCCTCGGTACACTCCGGAGTCCACTCAAAGGACTTCGCCTGTCTTAAGATTTTAAAGAATGGGAGCTGGCGTTCCGCCGCTTTTGACAAGAACCTATTTAAGGCCGCCAAACCACCTGTGAGGCGTTGAACGTCCCGGAATGTTTTTGGTGGCTGCAAATCTAACACATCACGGAGTTTGGCCGGATTGGCCTGCAGGCCATTTTGCGAAACCATATAACCGAGAAACTTCCCGGAGCCAACACCGAAAGTGCATTTCGCTGGATTGAGTCGCAAGTTATAGCGCCGCA
The DNA here is from genome assembly GCA_958295605.1 of Ajuga chamaepitys. Taxonomy (NCBI): domain Eukaryota; kingdom Viridiplantae; phylum Streptophyta; class Magnoliopsida; order Lamiales; family Lamiaceae; genus Ajuga; species Ajuga chamaepitys. Next base: position 52,493,737 of record OY282499.1, read on the forward strand.
GAGTGCGCAATGTTTCGGTAATGTCTTGCACACATGAAAGATGGGAGGAGCTTTTGATGACCAAGTCATCGACGTAAACCTCCACGTTACGACCAATCTGGGCGTGGAAGACAAAGTCCATTAAACGTTGATAGGTGGCTCCAGCGTTCTTGAGCCCGAAGGGCAGTTTCTTAAAAGCGTAGCACCCAAAGGCAGTGATAAATGCCGTTTTGAGGGCATCCTGCGGATCCATAAAAATCTGATGGTATCCCTTGTACAGATCTAGGAAGCAAAGTGCCACGTACCCCGTAATGGCTTCGGCCTTCTGGTCGATGGAGGGCAGAGGATAGCAGTCTTTCGGACAGTGTTTATTGAGATCGGAGAAATCAACACACATCCGCCATGCTCCACTGGTTTTTGTCACCATGACCGGATTGGATAACCAAGAGGGGTAGAATACCTCAAACAAGATGTCCGCATCTAGGAGTTGTTATACCTCGATTCGAATGGCTTCATTTCGCTCCGGAGCGAATTTCCTCTGCTTCTGTTGAATTGGCTTTACGCTGGGATCGATGTTCAGTTTGTGAGTAATCACTTCGGGAGAAACCCCGGGCATATCTAGAGGAGACCATGCAAAAACATCGGAATATTCTCGCAGGGTCTGAATAATGGCCTGATGTAGCCATGGCACATCTACAGCGCCTACAGTTACTGTCTGTTCCGGCTTAGACGGATCTAGCGGGACTTGGGCAGTGGCATCCCCCAATGGGGTACATTCCCGAGGTTCCAGAACCGATGATGCCACTTGAAGTTGCTGTTTGGGTGGAACCTTGACAGTCTTTTTGAGTGCCACATACATGCACTCTTTTGAAACCCGCTGACTCCCGCGGATAGCCACTTCGCCATGCGAGGTGGGAAACTTTAGCGCGAGGTGATACGTGGAGCAAATGGCTTTAGCAGGGGTGAGCCAATCCCGGCCCAATATCATGTTGTATGGTGACGGGGAGTTCACCACATAAAAATCCACGAAGATGGTTTTTATCCTCGGATAAGTCCCCAAAGATGCTGGGAGAGTGATGACACCTTCCGGTTGGACTTCACCTTGAGTGAAAGTCTGCAGTGGCCCGGGGGCCGGCCGAAGTTGGTCCCGAGAAATCCCCATCCTTTGGAAACAGTCGGCAAATATAACACTCACAGCGGCCCCATTATCCACGAAGACCCGCCTTATTGTTATGTTGGCTACAGTCATGTCGATGACAATAGCGTCTGTGTGAGGTGTTATCTCCGGAACAGGGTCCCTATCCGTGAAGCTGACAGTCTCGGACTGGTGGAGGCGTTTGTGACGTGGCTCCTCGGGAGGAGGACGTCGAGCCTCTGCCTTCAAGGCGTGTCGCGAGGCCCCGGTGGGAAGGGCTCCATATATCACGTTTATCACGTGAGGAGGTGCGTTGTCTTTGGGTCCTCCCGGAGGAGGAGGTGGTGGTGGGAGACGTGGTTGCTGGCGATTGCCGGAATCTTGCCGAGTGTAGTTGTTAGGTCCTGGCCGATTATTCTGCCACGGTGGCTGATTTTGTTGAGTGCCCCGGTCATGATAACCTCCGCGGTTGTGGGACGAACCCCCATTGTCATTTGTCCGAGGTTGGTCATTGGTTCGCGCAACGTATTGCCGCAAGAGACCCTTCTTGAGGCATTCCTCAATCTCCTTGCAAAGTTCCCGGCACTCCTCTGTCTCGTGCCCATGATCTCGGTGGTACGCGCACCACTTTCCACGGTTCCTCTTTTCAGGTGGAGCAGTCATCCGCGGACAAGGTCGCAGATCGTTCTTATGAATAGAAAGGATTTCGGCTCGTGACTTTGTCAACGGAGTCAATTGTGGAATATCACTTCGGGACTCTGAACGCCCCGGGGTCAGGCGAGAAAATGCACTAGGTCGAGTACTAGGCCCGGTTTGTGCTTTGTCAGATTGCCGCTTGCTAGCGTGTTTCTCTCGCTTCTGGCGAGTCTGCTCCTCGGCCTTAGCAAATTTGCACACTGTTTTGAACAGTGCTCGAGTTGTGACCGGTGTGTTCCGAACTAATTCGGTGTAAAGTGCTCCGGGGCGGAGTCCATTCATAAATGCGTTGATGATTACGTCGCCAGGGCAATTTCCCACCTTGAGGCTTATTGCTGTGAAGCGATCCAGAAATTGGGTAACGGTTTCACCGTCCCGCTGTTCCATGTTCATGACATCGGCCAGTGTGGCCATGGGCTTCACCCGCGCTTCGAACCGTGCCCAAAAGTGCTCGGCGAGTTCTCTGAAGGAGGATACGCTGTTGCGTGGGAGAGAATCAAACCAAACCCGAGCTTCATCCTGTAAGTACTCAGGGAAAATCTTGCAGTACTGTAGGGATGTAATGTTATCATGGCTAAGCATACTGTGCCTAAAAGCCCCAAGAAAATTGGCTGGATCTCCGGTGCCATTGTAAGGTGGAATGGCTGGCCGTTTGAACCCTTCGGGAAGGGTAGTGGCCATGATTTTTGAGGAGAACGGCGTGATGATATCTCCATTGGCATCAAGACCCAGAATTCTGTCCAGTTCAACATTGCGTTGAACTTGCTCATACTCTTGAAGATCTAGAGCATGAGGATTGGTATAGCGAACTCTCTTAGCTGCATTAAGTGGACGGCGGCGATCCACATCAGTAGGTTCCTCATTGCGAGGTCGTGATTCATTAGAACTCCCATGGTCCTCGGAAGAACCAGGTCGTTCCCGTCGTCGATCCTGACGCCCGCGGTGTCCCGGGTCCTGTTGATCACGCGAACGGGGTGGAGGCACCACGGGATTAGCATTATGGCCGGCAGGCCCCGCAGCAGGCTCCGCGGGATGTAGGCGATTAACTGCCCAATCTTGAAGAACATGTGCATGCTCTTGTAAGAAAGCCTGGAGCAGTTCTGGGGTAATTTGAATGCTAACCGGGGGTTGAGCAGCAGCAAGATTAGGGTTTTGCAGGTCTTGAGGGGGTGGAGGGTTTTGATTGCCCTGATGATTAGACGTACTCCCTGCAGGCAATTGCCTCGGCGGCAAAACTTGATCCACGGGCGGATCGTGGTTAGATTGATCACCGTGGCGAGATTGATTCAAACGTGTTGTCACCATGATTCTTGAATGCGATGTAAACGTCAAAAATTGTTGGTTAAAGCGGTTCCCACAGACGGCGCCAATTGATAATGCGCAATCCGGAAACCAAGAAATATAACGATAATCGACGTAAATAATATGGAAAAACACAGGATTTACGTGGTTCGATCCGGAGATCTACGTCCACGGGCAGAAAATCCCTCTTGCCGAGGTGTTTCGTTCACTAGAACTTTGAGATTACACGGAGTAATTTTGATTACAGAGTCCGAACCCTAATTCCGAGTTCTTTTCACCTATTTATACTACCAAATCAAAACCCTAACTAAATCCCTATAATCTTGCCCATCAAATCTGCATGGCAGTTGGGAAAAGATCATGGGCCTTGATTCGCGGAACAGACTTGATTCGCGGAACAGATTACGTTTTGGGCCAACGCGTGTTGCTGGGCCTGCTGGGCCTGGGCCTTCGCGCTTGCTGGCGCGTTTGCTGGGCCGGTAAGTGGGCTCATGTATTAACCCGACCCGAAGTAACCAGGTTATCCCTATCAGGCACCATTAAAACTGACCTTCGCCAAGTACATGGCCTAGAGTTTTCAGTTTCGTACATTTCTTACCGGGTATGACTATTAATAATTCTCGACTACATCTAATGTACGCAGCGGAATAACTAATCGAGAATATTGATCGTGATTTATAACTGAATTAAACGTTGAGCAATAACTACGCAAAAGATCGAATACTTACTTGTTGCGTAATTAATCGGACTGAATTGCGCGATTGATTCACCACTTCAGGTATCCACGCGTCTATATTGTCCGCCGCAGGAACTATCCTCGGTACAATTATTCGATAAGTGATCGCTAGGAAATCACTTGTCCAATTCTATAGTGCCTCCAACTTTTATCTGATAAAAATCCTTAATTCTCTACTATAGAGAATATGTATATATAATACCATATAACCCTAGGTTTATGGGCCTAATATCCATGTCCACTTAATTAATTAATTAGTCTGACTTATTAATTAATAAAGCCCGCATATCCTAATCTAGTCCATATCTTTCAATCTCTTACTTGGACTAGCATTAGATATAATTCGAAGCACTAACCTTGTACCCTTGAGCGGAACAATAATACACATAAAGTATGACCCTTCAGGCCCCCATTATCGACGATAATCTAATTAAAGTCTGCACAAAACTCCTAGACTGCGTTGCGCAGCGAACTCGATATATGAAGGACGTTTACGTGAATCCAGTAAACAAACCTTTATATGAAGTTTATGTAATATCCCTTCATTCACGAACCACCCGATCGAGTCTAGGATCTGCCATGTGTCTATCCAAATAGCTCAATCACTTTTCTCATCTTTATTATATGACACATTCGATCATATTCAATTACTTTAATTGAATACATCTTTTGCATTGGCCAATGACTTTATTGTCAAATAATATAGAGAAATACGAGTGTTCTCTCGAGTTTCAATCGAGGAATGAATCCCATTCTTGGCTCAACTACCATTTTCATTTGCCTCATGATGAACCCAACACAAGACGTGTCTTATCCTCCTTTGGGAGGCAAGCTTTGTACTTGGTCAAAGTTCATCACTTAACAAACAAAATGAGTATTGACCTCAGGTCAAAGGATCATTACATACTCCACACACTAATAAACCGTAGACACTGAAAACAAACGGTTTAATAGTAGGGTATACCAATACTCTCCAAAGTACCTATGTGTCCATCACGGATATCTAATATCTCGTAGTCGTGAGACCTACTACATTCTCTGAGAATGTGATGCAGACCACATGCTAACCTATCGCGTGTCATCAATATCCCATTCTTGATGACCATTGGTTATGGCAATTTTAGAATCATACTATATCATTTATGTCTCACACCTAAATAACAGTCATGATTCAAGGGAACAGTTATAAGAATAATAACAAACCATCAAAATAATTATTCTTATAAATGCATAAACTCAAAAGACAATCAAAATGTCATAGAATGCGATCAAGAATGAATGTCTCAAACGAAAAGGTTTCTAAGACATACAAACTATAAACTCCCACTGAATCAAGACCAACTACCGACGTATCTAACACCCAAGCTCTCAAAGTGCTTGTTGTGTCTAGCTATACACAACTGTTTGGTTGAAGGATTAACCAAGTTATCATCAGTGGATACTCTATCTAACTTCACATCTCCCTATCTATTATTCTCCAATCAGATTATATCTACAGGGAATATGCTTATTTCTGTTCGTGGCTCTCGGTTCCTTTTGCTAGAGCAATCGCACTTACCGTTGTCACAATACAACGGTATTGCACTGCTGGCACTTGAAACGACACCTAGTTCTTTTACGAACTTTAACAAAGCAACAACCCCTTTTGGCAGCTTTAGATTTAGCAATATACTCGGCTTTAGTGCTGGAATCGACAGTTCTACTCTGTTTGGAACTATTTCGATTCACTGCACCACCATTTAGAACGAAAACATATCCAGACAAAGACTTGAAGTCATCATGGTCCGTTGGAAGCCAACATCAGTGTACCCAGTAACTGATGACTCTAGCTACCCACCATAGACTTTAAGAAATATTCTTTAGCCCTTCTAAGGTACTTAAGAATAGCCTTGACAGTTCTCCAGTATTCCTTACCGAGATTTTGCTGAAATCTGCTCTTTCACGGATTGCAACATGGAATGATTGCTCCCCATTATCAGTATATCGTCGACATATATGATAAGGAAGACAATATTTCATTCTTACGTTTACTATAAACGCATAGATCCTATTTGCTTCTGACAAAATCAAACAATTTGATAGCTTTGTCATAACAAATATTTCAACTCCTAGATGCTTGCTTGAGTCCACAAATGAACTTCTTTAACTTGCATACTCCATTCGGTTTTTCTTTGGATACAAAACCTTCAGGCTGTGACATGTACACGGTGCCTTCGATTCTCCATTGAGAAACGCGGTTTTAACATCCATTTGCCAAATGTCAAAGTCATAGTATGCAGCTATTGCAAGTAATATCCTAATGGACTTGATGTTAGTGACTGGCGAAAAGGTTTCATCATAGTCAATGCTCTTGCGCTGACTATAACCCTTTGCCACCAACCTAGCCTTGTAGGTTTGTACCTTGCCACCTGCATCTCTCTTCTTCTTGAAGATCCATTTGCAGTCTATGGGACGAGCCCCAACTGGCAAATCAACTAGTTTCCGCACTAGTTGAGGTACATCGAGTCCATTTTAGATGTTAAGGCAGACAGCCACATCTTCGAAACGGTGCCCGACACCGCTTCGATATAGGTCTTAGATTCGTCGTCTTCTGAATCAACTTCATCATCTTGGTTCTCAACCAATAGATTTAGTCTTTCAGGTGCACGACGATTCCTTTGAGGCCTATTGAGTTGGTTTTGCGTTGGTTCATTCGGTTTATTCTGATCGTGAGTTGGTTTTCAACATTTTAGAATATTCTCAAGAATTTCACTATGATTCTCTTGAGGTGGGACTGATACAATATCTTGTCTTTGATTCATCTTATTGTCTTGAAGTGACCCTCTAAGAGTTGTTTCCCCTCCCAATAGATCATCATAACTCCCACTGAGTTCTTGTCCACTCCATTGGACAAGACCTCATCCTCTATGTTATCTTGCGGGTTTGATACAATATCTTGTTTTGATGCATCTCATTGTCTTGAGGTGACCCTCTAAGAGTCATTTCCCCTCCCAATAGATCATCAAAAACTCCCACTGAGTTCTTGTCCACTCCATTGGACAAGACCTCGTCCTCTATGTTATTTTTGTGGTTCTTGAATCTCTTCAAGATCTACCTTGTTGTGACCTTGTTCCTTGGAGATATTATTATCTTCAAGAAACGCCACATTCTTGGAACTATCACCTGGTGATCTCCAGGGCAGTAGAATTCATATCCTTAGTTTCCCGAGGATATCCACAAAATAGCATTTCTCACTTTTAGTCTCCAATTTATCAGTCGTCATCTTCTTAACAAACAGGACAACCCCACGTCCGCATATGGTTAAGACTCGACTTCTTGCCACACCATAACTTTTATGGCATTTGCGTGACCGATTCAAGAGGAACTCTATTTAGAACATAACCATCGGTTAGTAAGACATAACCCCAAAGGAATAAGGAAAGACTGGTGAAACTCATCATGGATCGAACCATATCTAATGAAGTTTGATTTCTCCTTTTGGATACTCCATTCATCTGTGGTGTACCCGGAGGTGTCCAGTCTGACCGGATTCCATGTGATTTCAAGTAATCAAGAAAATCTCGGCTTAAGTATTCCCCTCCTCGATCTAATCGGAGAGTCTTAATACTTCTCCCAAGTTGTTTCTCAACTTCTAACTTAAACTCCTTAAATTTCTCGAAGGCCCCAAGATTTGTGTTTCATGAGATACACATATCCATACCTTGAAAAATCATCAGTGAAAGTTATAAAGTACGAATATTCGCCTATTGCTTAAGTTGGAACGGTCCGCACACCGCTGTGCGAACCAACTCAAGCACAACCTTGGCACGTAACCCTTTTCCCATAAAGTGGTTAACTTGTCATCTTTCCTTTGAGACAAGATTCACAAGCACCATATGATTTGAAATCAAATGATGTGAGATAGTCTAACTTTCTCAATCTTACTTTTCTTTTCTCATTGATATGACCAAGTCTACAGTGCCATAGGTAGGGTTTATTATCCGTATTACTTAGCTCAGGCTGTTTGTTCTTGTACATTGAGAATATTTTGTTCACATTCAAGTATATATATTCCATTCAAAAGAAAGACACTTCCTTGAACAATCCATTAAGCAAAACAAGCATCTACTATTTGCAAAATAGAAAGAAAAAGTCATAAATGTCTAATATTCGAATGGAAATAATATTATTTGAAATCTAAAGAACAAAATATCAATTATATAAATCTAATTTATATCCCGAAGGAAGATCTAATCTAATCTACTTTCAACGTACAAAATAAACTACTTAAGCTCTCATCCAATGCACCATATGCTTTGAACTTCGGGCAGTCTCTCTTCCAGTGCCCCTTCTCATTGCAGAACAGACACTCATCCTTTGGTATTCTCAGCTTCTTTTGAACCCCTCCACTCTTAGGCATCAAGGCCGCATCCTTAGATGCTTTCTTCCTCTTCTTCTGCTTATTCTTCTGTTTGGAAGATCTCACAGAAGAGCTCACCATGAGCACAGAGTTGCCTTTAGAAGTAGATGATTCGTAGGTCTTGAGCATGTTGTGAAGCTCTAGCAGTGTTGCCTTCGTGTTGCTCATGTTGAAATTCACTATGAAGTTTTCAAATGAACTTGGAAGAGACTGCAAAATCAGATTTATTGAGACACTTGCGGGTAGCTTCGTTCCAATCGATTCCAACCTCTCAATCAATCCGATCATCTTCAGTATATGTTCAAAAACCTGGCCCCCATCATGAAGCTTACATTTGAGGAGATCTCTGAGTATCTCATACTCCATGGTCTGAGCTTCTGAAGCGTACAGATTCTCCAAGTGTTTCAGCATCTCATAAGGGAACATGCTCCAATGTTGCCTATGTTGTTCAATACTCATAGAGGACAACATTAAGCATTGAGCCAATGTGGCATCCTCAACATGTTTCTTATGAGCTTCTTCGTCAAACGTAGCGTACTTAGGAGAATTCTTGTCAGGGATGACACTGATTGGTTTGTCCAAGACATACTCAATCTCGTCTTGCCTTAGCTCCAATCGCAAATAACGGAGCCAATCCGTAAAGTTTGACCCAGTCAACTTGTTTGTTTCCATCAAACATTTATAAGCCAAAACCGACATTTTATCTGACGAGAAAATAATAAAATGGGAAAATAAATCAGAATAAAGTAAACAAAGATCACATTCGTATCACTAATCAAAACAAGAGTTTATTGTAATGATTAGCTCCCACTAATTTTAACATATTTTGCGCCCCCAAACACAAAATACGGATTTATAACAATTATAAATCTTAGTGGTCCAAGATCCAAGTTTATATTACTGCAGCCTCTGCTTTGGCTGATGACTACAATAATATCACTAGGTAAGCCTCTAAGCTAATTGCAACAACAATTTGCAATTCTTGGTTTATTAATCCAATTAATATTGCGTCCTCAAACTATTTTGGTCGCTTTGGCGTCTCAAAATAATTTAAGCAAGTCAATTCCATCACACGATGTCAACCATACATCTATGAATGAGTCCGAGTCTTGTCGATTTAGAGTAAACACTTTGGTGTAAAACTCGTGGTCGAAAAGATTAGGAATCTCAAACAATTATGATGGACGACGCATTTTATTTCTAAAACAAGACTTGGTTTTAGTGGGGATTTTATATGTGATACTAATTGTTAAATTTAATATCTAATATTAAATTAAACGCAATTACTGGGTGCCGCCTACCCAGGCATAAGAAATGCGAACCACACATATTGGGTGCCGCCTACCCATACATATTGACACGGACTACATGTATTGGGCGCCGTCTACCCAAACATAACGCGGTCTTAAATTACTATAATTTAAATTGTATAAGCATAAAATCAAATAATCGCTTATCACATAACATCAAACAAAGCTCAACGAATAAAATTATTAATCCAATTAAAATTTTATTCTTTAATTAAATGTGGATTAAAATTAAATATATTAATTCTAAATTAATATAAATATACATTTAATATTAATTCCAAATTAATATAAATATATAAGTCTAGTATTATTCTTTCAAATTAATAATACTATCAAAATTTATTAATCTAATTAATAAATTAATATTACTCTATTAGATTAATATATTAATCCCAAATTAATATAAGTATACTCTTAATGTTAATTCCAAATTAACATAAATATATAAGTTTATTATTATTATCTCAAAACAATAATAATAAAATTTAAAAATCTAATAAATTAATCTAATTTAATTAACTAAATTAAATCATTTTTTTTTTTTATAGTCCAGCTAATATGAGCTAAGCCCATCAACTAATTCATTAGCCCGGGCCCAGGCTAGTTTATCCAGCCCAACCCAAGATTATTCATGCCATTGCAGGCCAAGCACTTAGCATGCTGCAACTCGGCCTAGGACCGGGCCCAATACGGCCCAGCCCATTAGGGCTTAGGATAGCCTTCCAAGGTAGTCCGTCTTCTCCACAAAGCCGCCACTGTCCCTCCCGCCGTCGCCGCCCCCGACCGCCGCAGCGACGCCGTTCGTCGTGCAACAGCGCACCTGCCGCCAACATCATGTCGTTGTCGTCAAAAGCGCACAGCGGCAGCAGAGCCGCGCTGCCGTCGCCGTTGCGATCCCTTGTCTCGCAGCTACAACAGCTGCCGCCATACGCCGCACCACCGCGATGGCGAACGTGCAGTAGCGATAGTGGAGCCGTCGCCACCGCCACGAACGCGCAGTAGCAGGGCCCCTTGGTTTGTGCGTCTGAGCTTCGCCGGAATACGCAGCAGCAGCGGCGGCGGACACAGCCATCACCGCCGGCGGAGGAGCCCGTCAAAAGGAAATGAAGAAAGGTTGTGTTTTGTACAGTAACAAAACTGTTATGTTTTGTAATTAAAGTTTATTGGTTTTTACAAAACCAAGTTTCATAATTAAATTAATGCGTACATGCAGTTTTGCATCATCTAAAATTTTCTTCCAAAATATTTCGAAACAGTTTATAACAATTATCCAGAATTTCAAATTTCAGAATTTTAATCCACAAATTAATAAATCAATACAATTATAAATCGTGCCCCGGGCTCTGATACCATTGTTAGTAATTCTCGACTACATCTAATGTACGCAGCGGAATAACTAATCGAGAATATTGATCGTGATTTATAACTGAATTAAACGTTGAGCAATAACTACGCAAAAGATCGAATACTTACTTGTTGCGTAATTGATCGGACTGAATTGCGCGATTGATTCACCACTTCAGGTATCCACGCGTATATATTGTCCGCCGCAGGAACTATCCTCGGTACAATTATTCGATAAGTGATCGCTAGGAAATCACTTGTCCAATTCTATAGTGCCTCCAACTTTTATCTGATAAAAATCCTTAATTCTCTACTATAGAGAATATGTATATATAGTACCATATAACCCTAGGTTTATGGGCCTAATATCCATGTCCACTTAATTAATTAATTAGTCTGACTTATTAATTAATAAAGCCCACATATCCTAATCTAGTCCATATCTTTCAATAACCTCTACGGCTCCGTTGATGGCAGTTGTCCCTTTCCCGCTGCTATGCTTCCCACCGCTGTTGCTGCAACTGCCGTTGCACCTGTTGCCGCTCCTCCAACTCCGAATCCAGCGTATCTCGAATGGATTCAACAGGATCAGTTGATCTTTTCTGCCATAATTGGCGTAGCCAAGACATCGCGCGATGCATGGCTCACACTTTCCAACACCTATAGCAAGCCGTCTCGAGGTCGCATTATGTTCCTAAAAAACAAACTCCATAATCTCATGAAAGGTACGAGATCAATCACTGACTTTATGATGGATATTAAGAACACTGTCGACGAACTCGCTATTCTTGGTGTTGCTACTGATATCGAGGATATATCTATTCGTATTTTGAATGGTCTTGGCGATTCCTATCGTGAGTTATCTCATGCTATTCAAGCCCGTGACTCGTCGATTTCATTTGAAGAATTACACGAAAAACTCCTAAGCACCGAGGCTCAACTTGCATCTCGGAGCTAACCTTCTTCACAACAGCCCAGACTGCCTTCACTGCTTCTCGCCATCAGCAGTGCCCTCTGTCCAATCGTGAACAGCAGCCTACTTTCGGCAGTTTCACGCGTCCTCGAGCCCAACCCCCCTCTCGTCGACTTCTTCCAACACACCGAAGCCCTATCTGGGCAAATGTCAGCTATGTGGAATGCAAGGCCATTCCGCTCGCCGATGTCCTGACTTCGACCCCACCCCAGTTTCGCATTAGAATCAGCGTCCGACTTATTCATCTATGTCTGCCCATGCTGCAGCTACTGCCCCGACTGCCTCTGAATGGATTCTAGACTCGGGTACGTCGTACCATATCACCTTCTACTTCTATTCTCCGTACACCAGCATAGACGATATAGTTATTGGGGATGGTAAAGGTTTGAGTATCACCCATACTGGCTCTTTAAAATTTTCAGCAGCTCCTATGATGAATTTTGATAATGTCCTTGTTGTTCCATGAATGGCGAAAAATCTTATTTCTGTTTCTAGTTTGTGCAAACTTAATAATGTGGTTGTGATTTTCTCTGCCACTACATTTCAGGTGAAGTACAGTCGCATGGGGGGGGGGGGGTATTCTTCTCTAAGGACCCTGGGTTAATGGACTTATGTATGGTCAACAAAGTCACAGTCCCATCATGCCCTTATCACTGTCAAACAACCATTGCCTGTTTGGCATGCTAGGTTCAGTCATCCATCTACTAAAATTTTAAATTTCATGTTGTCTAGTCATAAACTCTTGTTTGCTCCTATTGCTGATTTTGATTGTATTTCTTTTTGTTGTATTCAGAGTCACAAGTTACCATTTGCTGACTCTTCTTTACAATCTTCTAGACCTCTTGAGTTAATTTATTCTGATGTTTGGACGTCACCCGTTTTTTCAGTTGATGGTTTTCGTTATTATGTTATATTTGTTGATCATTTAAGCAAATATGTTTGGTTGTACTCACTAAAACGAAAATCTAACGTTCTCCCTACATTCACAACTTTTAAACTACTTGTTGAGAACTTTTTTAAAACAACCATCACTACACTTTATTCTGATAAAGGGGGAGGAATTCATTGCACTTTGCTCTTTTCTTCAGAATAATGGCATATCTCATCTTACCACTCCACCTCACACACTCGAACATAATGGTGCCTCTGAGTGCCGTCATCGTCACATTATATCAACTGGTCTTGCACTTCTTCACAATGCATCCATGCCTCTCTCGTACTGGCCATATGCCATGTCCACTGGCACCTACATCATAAATCGTCTACCCAAAGTTGACCTTAACATGTTTTCCTCGTATGAAAAACTCCTTAATCAACCCCCTAATCTCCTCAAACTCCGTGTCTTTGGATATCGATGCTATCCGTGGCTTCGCCCATATTCCTCACACAAACTCAGTGACCGGTCTACCCAGTATGTATTTCTTGGATATTCCACTACTCAGAGTGCATATCTATGTCTTGATGTTAGCTCAAATCGTATATACACCTTCCGACACATTGAATTTTTCGAACATGCCTTTCCGTTTGCCTCTCCTGAATCCACTCCCATTCTTCCTCCTAACGCTCCAATACCGGGTCCCATTCCAGTCCCGCCTCCTGTGAAGGATACCTTGCCAGCTCTGCCGCCCTCTTTCCCCCTCCTTCACCGGTGCCTGATCTCGTTGGTTCTCATAAGATGGTTACTCGTTCTAAAAATTAGATATTCAAGCCCAATCCTCGTTACTGCTTGACCTCTTCTCTGAACTTGGCTGTAGAGCCCACCTGTGTTACTCAGGCTTTATCTGATGCTCGCTGGCATGACGCATATCTGCTGAATTTATTGCTCTTTTGAACAATGGAACTTGGGATCTTGTTCCTTCTGATCTATCTCAGAATATTGTTGCAAGTGGATCTTTCGTATTAAACATAAACCTGATGGCTCAATTGACAGATACAAAGCTCGTCTTGTTGCCAAAGGGTTTCACCAACGCCCCGGCATTGACTATTCTGAAACTTATAGTCCAGTTGTCAAACCAGCTACAGTTCGTCTAGTTCTCAGTCATGATGTTTCTCATGGTTGGCCTCTTCAACAGTTTGACGTTAATAATGCATTTCTTCATGGGACTCTCACTAATGATGTCTACATGGCTCAACCTCCTGGATTTTCTGACAAGAACTTCCCCAACTATGTCTGCAAATTACGAAAGTCTATCGATGGTCTCAAACAAGCGCCTCGTACTTGGCATAATGTGCATTGGCTTTCGTCACACGCACTCTGATGAGTCACTTTTTGTTTACAATAATGGTGGTATTCTGGCATATTTTCTTGTCTATGTAGATGATCTCATACTCACCGAGAATAATTATGTTTTTCTTCAACTAGTAGTCTCTGATCTCGGCTCTCAGTTTTCTATCAAGGACCTTGGCTCTTTATCTTATTTCTTGGGGATTGAGGTTCTTCGTGACTCTCGTCAATGCTTCTTATCTCAGTGCAAGTATGTCATCGATCTCCTTGCTCACCATAACATGCTCACTGTCAAGCTAGTCACCACACCTCTGGCCACCTCTGCCACTCTCACACTTAGTGATGGCACACCTCTTGCCGACTCTACACTTTATCGATAGGTACTGGGCAACTTACAATATCTGCAATTTACTCCTCCTGACATTGCTTCTATTGTTAATAAGTTATCTCAGTTTATGCATGCTCCGACTACCACTCATTGGGGTGCTGTGAAACGTCTTCTTCGATATCTTAATGGCACTCGGGATGTTGGAATTACTCTTTGTTCCACCTCTGCTCTCTCTCTTCATTGTTTCTCTAATGTTGACTGCGCTGGCAACGCTGATGATTGCACTTCTACGAGTGCTTACATAGTTTTTCTTGGTTCTAATCCTATCTCTTGGACTTCTCGCAAACAACGCTCAGTTGCTCACTCTTCCACAGAAGCCGAGTATCGGTCCATTGCATCTGCTACTATTGAGTTACAATGGACTCAATCTCTCCTTGGTGAACTTGGTTTTGTTGCTTCTACTTCCCCTGTTGTTTACTGTGATAATATTGGCGCCACATGCTTGTGCTCCAATCCGATTTTCCATTCCAGAATGAAGCATATTGCCATTGATTTTCACTTTGTACGTGATTTAGTCAAGTCTTATAAGCTTCGGGTTTCTCATGTTTCTTCGGCTGATCAACTTGCTGATGCTCTTACCAAACCTCTTTCCAGCGCTCGGTTACAATTGCTTATGTCCAAGATTGGTGTCACCAATGATGCTCCATCTTAAGGGGGTGTATTAGGATATTTGTTAATCTTGTTGTATTGTATAATTAGTTTAGTCTTTTTATCCCACATTGGTTGTTACTAACCAATATCATATTTGTAATTGTATAAATTGTGAGATTATATTTTTTTTTTAAAAAAAAAAAAGTGTGGAAAATATTTCTATAAAATAATTGTCGTCATAAATATCAGATAATTAATTTTACTCCAACTAAAGCATTACATTTCAAAGTACAAATATTAATGAAATTACTTTCATAGGTTTTTAGTTATTATTTATTAATGTCTTATAGATATAGAAAAACAATAGAAAATAATAAATTAAAATAGTGGGATTATTATAAACTAATCAACAAACAAACTACTTAAATCATGAAATAATATATATATGTATATGTATAAATATATATATATATATATATATATATATATATATATATATATATATATATATTGATCCTAATATAAATGGAAGGAAACATGCTCTTTTGAATTTTTAGAGTGTGGGGGTGAAGTGTGGCTCCATCTCTATATCCGTTTTATTAAATGGTACCTAATTATATTTTGAAAAATGAAAACTAAATTCTCGATTTTGTTGAGTGATTTTTGTCATTACAAGTTTTGTAAAAGTACTAATAAATTCCAAAGAAAATTAAAAGCATCTTAGAATTATATACAAATTGTTTTTTCTTATTTCTTATGGACTTGATTTTTCTGGCTCTATTTGTAACTTTTTAGAAGAATTGTAATCAACAGTTTTTCTAATTCTTAAAATTTTCTAATTATTCTCTCATTTTTCTTTTTATTATTAAGTTTCTAGTGGAGAAGTAACCGGAAAAATATTTTAGAGGGCAATTACTAAAAGGCGGCGACTATTTAGAGCCCACTAAATTTCTCAATATAACCCATTAATTTAATAAATTAAAATAATATTATAAAATGACGAGAATACCCTTAGTAATTGTAATATATAAATAATTTAATTAGAAAAAAATTAAAAATATAATATTTCTTCTTCCACGTAATCTTTTCCGTCAAAGTGTCTCTCTCCCTTGAACCTACATAAACTCTAGTTTCTTCAGGTCCCATTAATGGTGGCGAAAAATGAAGAATCATCTGATGCGGGCAAAACAACCTCCTTTTATTTATTTTCGTCAATTTAACGATTATTATGTATTTTTATCGCGATCTTTTTCTTTATTTTCAATCTGAAAAATGGACTTTTGGTGGTTATCATTCTGCTACACAGGGTCAAAGATCATTTTGCAAAGTTCGAACGACGCTCATTCCATACAGTTACAATCATTTGACTTCTACCTTGTTTGATTACAAAGTTCAATCCATATAGTTGCGATTATCAAACGACAGTTACCGTTGTCAAAATTTACAGATATGAATTAGATCGTATAGACGCACAAAATTTTACAGGACATAAAAATAAAAGCCATTTCAATACAATATTTAATCTAATATTCCATTCCCTACTACAGATTGAAACTAGAGAATAGAGATTGTTGAAGAATAAATACGTCTCTCTTTTTTGTCGTGACTGTGCATTTCAAGGACTGTCATTCTTACACTCCAATCATTCGCAAATAAGTGTCATTTTAGGGAAATCATTTTTTTTTTTCCACAAAAGAGTGTCATTCTTGAATTTTTTTTTTTGTATTTTCTTCCAACATTGTCCTTAACTAAAATCTAAGACCCCATTTGGATGGAGGGATTTGATTTGCCAATGGATTTAAAATGAATAAATTTCAAAATATTTAGATTTAAAATCCATGGACTTGAAATCTCTTGTTTGGATTTATGGTGGATTTGTGAAAGAATTTTTAAATCCAAAATTTTCAAATTCATTGTTTGGCAAAAAACTGATACAATATTTGTAAAATTCAATTTTTTTCTTTAAAGTTTAAACTAACAATTTATAATTTTATTAAATAAAATAATATTTATCTACATCTAAATTAACGAAAACAAATTTTTTTCCAAATATATATATATATATATATATACACACGCATATACATTTTATGTTATATCTCAAAAAATTATTAGGAGTATTTCATTGGAGATAAAAGAAAAAAAAAATATTGGGAGCATTTCATTGGAGAACGAGAGGGAGAGATAGCGATATGGAGAAGAGAATTAGAAGAAGAAGAAGAAGAAGAGAGAGAGAGAGAGAGAGAGAGAGAGAGAGAGAGAGAGAGAGAGAGAGAGAGAGGTGTGAGTGTTGATGGATTTGTAAATGACTACTTTTGTCAAATAATTTGAAATCCACCAAAATATAGTGTTAAATGGTGAATCTCACATCTTGGATTTCTAATAAGGTTGATTTAAATATTTGAATTTACAAACCACTCATTTAGTATTTTATCCAAACACATGAAGTGGATTTGACAATTGATAATGCGCAATCTGATATCCAAGAAACTTAACGAAAACCTACGTAAGCAATATGAAAAAACACAAGATTTACGTGGTTCGATCCGGAGATCTACGTCCACGGGCATAAAATAGCACCTGCCGAGGTGTATCTTTCACTCGAACTTTGAGTTTACACGTAGTAATTCAGAATACAGAATGCGAACCCTAATTCAGAGTTTTTTCCTCATATTTATACTATCTCCTAACAAACCCTAACTAATTCCCTATTGTCGCGCCTATTTTCCGCTGCGTGGCGGTTGGGGACGAATCGTGGGCCTTGAGTCACGGAACAAACTTCAAGTTGGGCCGACGCGTGCTTCTGGACCTTCTGGACCGGTCAATGGGCCAAAGTATTAACCCGACCCGAAGTGATCGGGCCATCCCTATCAGATGCCCCTCCCCCCCCAGCCGGAGCGAGGAAGGAGCTTCGGTTGTCGCCGGGGTGGAACTAGAAGCAACATAGGCCGTGGTCACGGGCGAGCCGAAGTGTTTGTGGATGACCAAGTCTGTCCGCGTCTAAGGGACCCCGCGGCGCAGACCACGGAAGCGGAACCGAACTAAGCCGGAGTACACGGGGCAGATAGCGAGATACCGAGTTCCCCAAAAGCGAGAAACGTATCGGAAGTACATAATGATCTGGCCGAGGTAAAAGGATCACCGGAGTGTAGTAGTCTGGCCAAAATGAAGGGAGCACGGGAGTGTGGTAATATGGCCGAGGTGAAAGGATCACCGGAGTGTAGTTTAAATCTTCTTGGCGAAGAGTGAGGTTGATGTGATTGGCGGCGCCATCATGAGAGAGAGGGATGTGAAGTGACACGCTCTGCGATTTCCAATAAACCTGTTTCCCACGCGCCTTGGGAACCGTAAAGCGCGTGAATAGCACGTCTAAATCTCCATCACTGAATTTGAATAGGCTGTATCAGAGTCGTTGGTTTTTTGCGTATATATTTGGAATAATTGCACAGTAACTCTTCATCTTCTTCATTGCGATTTGCCAGTTTAGAAAGCGGGAAAAAAGGGGAATTCTGTGCTTGTGATTCATCTCAAATCAAAACTTCTCAAACTCAACCCAAGTAAGTATGCCTTCTTCTTCATCTTCTTCCTTTGTTCAAGAAGTAGGGACTACGAGTGCCCCGTTAGATGTGCCCCCCCTTCGATATATTATTCCGGAAAGGAATGAGATTAGGACGGTAGACAGGGCCGACGGCATGGAAAGCAACGTTATGATGGTCGGTTTCTATGAATGCGCGGAGGAGGATTTTGAAGTGGCCACTGTAGCGTTACGGATGACGCGAGTGCAGATTGAGAGAGAAATCCCCTCATTTTACTTTCCATTTAACTTAGAATATATAGTACCGAACCCCGATGATAGGGCCTGCTGCCCGCCGCAGGGTTTTATTAGTGTGTATATAGATCCCCTGAGAATAGGCTTGAGACTGCCCCTGTGGGACATTGTGGTCCAGTTACTGAAATACTACGGCATTGCCTTAAGCCAACTAGCGCCGAACGCGGTTAGGCAAGTAGTGGGATTCACCGTAGTATGCAAGAATGCCGGGATAAAACCGACCGTAGAGCTTTTTAGGTTTTTTTACCAATTAAAAGCCTTCGGGAAATCCAAGGGGTGGTACTCCTTCAGTCCCCGAGCCCGAGGTGGGTTCAAGGTTCAAAATCCGAGTAAGGTGGAGGGATGGAAGGAGAGGTTTATATTTGTGAAAAACAAAGTAGCTCTCCCGAAGTGGAGGAGGGATGAGGTACTTGATACCGCTCCGGTGGAGAACCCGGAGGCCGAAGTCATACATGTATTCCGGTCAGTGGGGACATTCAAAACCCTCTGTACTGAGGAAGAACTGGAGGGGGCAGGACTGAGCCCGTATTATTCGGGTGATGCGGTTGCCGAAGAGGGTAGGAGTTCTTCTGTCTTGCTTTTTACAAACTGTTGTCTTGCATAGGACTAACTATAACCTCTGTATGCAGTGGGACGCTTCGGAAAAGACGCGGCGGCTGCCGCAGCCAAAAAGAAAGGGAAAGTTGTTGAAGTGTCTCCCCGGGGGAAGACGTCACCCAGTGCGCGGCCTAGCACTGGGTCTGAGGAGCAGGTAGGATTGGCGAGGCCTACCCCTGGATCTAAGAAGAGGCCGGAGCCCTCGGGGACACCTCCAGCGACAGCGAAAAGACTCCGCACCGGGGAGAGCACGGAGGTAAAGCCAAGATGCGTGGTAATTACTGTTAACTCAAATGCAGTGCATGTTTATCTGTGCTGATTTTTGTGTGCTGTGATTGGTTGCAGTTGATGGAGCAGGGGCCCCCAAGTCTATTGGGGTTGGAGGGGGCCGATGCCGAAGAACTTCTGCGCTTGGCGCGAGGTATCCTGGACCTCGGTCGTAAGAGCGAGAAGGAAGGCAAGGAGGAGCTGGCCGAAGTGGCTAGGGAGCTTCGGGCGCGCAACGACCGGCTGACCCAAGACCTGACCGAGGCGCGTAAGAGGGCGGCCATGGTTGAAAATGAGATTGCGCGTCTGCGCGGAGTGGAGGCAGAAACCAGTGTCCTCCGAGGGGAAGTACTGCAGCTGCGGGCAGAGATGGAGGCTCGGGAAGCTGCCATGGTCGAAGGTCAAGGAGCGATGCTGAAGGCATTCGCCGAGAAACTGTTCCAAACCAGCACGTTTCTTGACTTTCAGACTGATTTTGTGGCAATAGGGGACCAGGCCACCCGATCTGTGCTGCTGGAGCAGATCAAGGAAATCTACCCGAATGTGGACGTATATCGTCCAGAATTTGGGTACGATATTGACGCAGTGGCCGGGGTGGAGAGGGCCTATTACACAGCATTAGCAAATCTGCCGGAGTGGCGTCTGTTGAAGGCCTTAGCGGAGAAGAAGCAAATTTTGACGGCCGAGGAGATTGCTAACTGTGCGGTGGACCAGGACCAAGAGTTTCTGGCATTCCGCCGGGGTGAACTGGTCTCCCAGCCCCAAAACAAAGAACCCCCCCCCCCCCTCGGATGGAGGTTGATGCCATAGCTGCGGATGAAGCCGCCGCAGTTAACGAGGAGTAAGAAGCCGAAGTGTCGGAGGGCCGGCGAGAGGTGTTGCCCGAGGATACTGAGGGGACTGAGCGGGAGGTCAGTCGTTCCCCTCAAATTTAAAGTTGTAGATAATAGGAGTAGATGTAAACTGTGTATCGAAACATGGATAATGTACTTTGTCTTGATTGAATATAAATTTTGCTTTCGAGCTGAACTTTTTCCTTACATGCTTGAGATTGATCGGTCTTGTTGACTCGTTTGCCTGTTTAGAATATCGCGGAACTGCACGAAAGAATAAAAAAACTCATGCGATCACTTGAATGGTTCCGCGAAGAAAAGAACAACTTGCAAATGCACGTGGTGCCAAGGCTAGAAAAGCGGGTGTCCGTTGCAGAAAAGAGAGCGGAGGAAGCCGAAGAAAGAGCCAAAGATTTCGAACTGAAGTACCGGGCTAAAGCTGCTGAAATGAGCCGTGTCCTCATTCATCAAAGGGAGTATGACCGGATACTGTCTGAGTTCGGCCTTCTGACCTTTGAAGAAGTGGAGGAGCGGGTCGTAGAGATTCAGGGCGAAATCTCGGCACTTATGGCAAATGACCCCGCCGAGTCCTCAGAGCTTGTAAGAAAGCGAGAGGTTTTGGAGCTGCTTCTCAGCATGTATGAAGGACTGAAGGGCCGAGGCAGGTGGAGGCCTTCTGCCGAGGAATACATTGCTAGTACAAGCCGAAGCCAAGGTACTTCAAAAGCCCCCCAGAAGGGTAAAAAGAAGCCCGAGGGAAAGAGCAAAGGCATTGTCATTCGGGAGCCAGTTCCAGTGACTACGGTTGAAGAAGAGTCTGCTGCTGTTGCCGAAGAGATAGTCGAAGAACTGGCCAAAGAAATTGAAGTGATGGCTCCGGATGAATGGGACCCTGTGCAATGGGCCCAAACCCCGAGGTCTACTCCGCAGCCAAGTAGCCGTGCTCGTACAAGAGACGAGGTTCCCAGACAAACGCCGAGAACAAGTCCACGGCGTCGGGAAGCCCGCGGAGGGGAAAGAGCCGGAGCCCGAGGTCGAGGATCGACAAGATCCCGGAGGACACAGCGTAGGTCTAGGAGTAGGCCTCAACGCCAGGGCGCTGAATACTGGCTCGGGGGCCGTAGATAATGGCTTATCTTTTTTTTTTTTTTTTTTTTTTTTTTGAAGTCTTATGTAAAAAACTTTTTGGTGTTGTATCATTTGGAAGATAATAAAATCGTTTTGATGTGCACAGATGTGTTAAGGAAAACAACAAGTTATTAACTGTTTTAATTAGGTGTTCGGGAACACAATTCGAATAACTCCAATGTAAATCTCCCCGGACGGATCAGGCGGGAGTAAAATCTCCCCGGACGGATCAGGAGTAAACACTTCCCCGGTTAAACAGGCGAGAGAGTGATATAAGTCTGGGGACGAAATGTGAATCTCCTCGGACGGACCGAGAGAGAGATTTAATTGTCCGGAGACTAATAATGATAACACGGTTGCGTTAGGGCGTCCCCGTAACGTAAAAGAAAACACAGCAAGATGCATAAATAAAGAGTATTTATTCAATGACGAGTGCCGGAGCAAATTGAGGGATACAAAGAAAGATAACAGCATAAAAGATGCGTACAAAGAGCATAAAGATAAGATGATACTTGTCATTTGGCATTCACAGATAGAAGCGTCTCAAATTGGTAACATGCCAGCTTCGGGGGATTGAGGTTCCATCGAGATGCTCTAACTGATAGGATCCGGAATCGTGCGCGGCAACGATGCGATAAGGACCCTCCCACGAAGCATGTAATTTCCCCTCGGTGGCAGCTTTGCTGGCTGAATTGAGTCGAAGTACTAGGTCCCCGACATTGAATTGAGTGCCTCGAACCCGGAGGTGATGATACTGGGCTGCACGTTGTTTACACTTGGCCTGCTGGATGAATGATTGATCACGTCGATATTCGAGCTCATTCAAATTTGCACGGAGAGCTTCGTCGTTATCCTCGGGAATCAATGTGATGAGGCGGGGGCTTGGTACGCTGATTTCTGCTGGGATAACTGCCTCGGAGCCGTAAGTTAGGCTGTAGGGGGTCTCTCCGGTAGAGATATGCGATGTCGTGCGATAAGCCCATAGAACTTGCGGAAGGTTTTCGGCCCAGAGACCTTTGGCATTATCCAGGCGTTTCTTTATACACGTGAGCAGTGTTCGGTTGGTGACTTCAACCTGACCGTTGGCTTGAGGATGAGCTACCGAGGTGAAAATTTGTTTGATATGAAGCTCCTCGCACCATGACCGGAAGGGATCGTTGGCAAATTGCTTGCCGTTATCCGAGATGATAGTGCTCGGTATGCCAAAACGACATATGATATTTCGCCAGACGAACTTCAAGATGTTTTGGCCGGTGATGGCAGTAAGGGGTTCCGCTTCTACCCACTTGGTGAAGTAATCGACGGCGACCACCAGAAACTTCAACCCCCCCGGAGCGATCGGAAATGGGCCAACAATATCAATTCCCCACTGAATAAATGGCTACGCACTTTGGATTCCAGTAAGTTCGGCTTGAGGCAGGTGTTTCACACGAGAATGTAGCTGACACTTGCTGCATTTTGTCACTAAGTCGTGGGCATCGTTAAACAAAGTTGGCCAATAATATCCCCAGCGGAGAACTTTCTTGGCTAATGTCCGGGAACCGATGTGACTGGCACAGGCCCCTTCGTGAACCTCCCGTAGAACTTGATTAGCCTCGGCAGGAGCGAGGCATCGGAGACTTGGTTGTAAGTACGACCGTCGATACAAGACTCCATCATGAAAGGAGTATTTGGGGGCTTTGAGGACTACTTGCCGAGCTTGCAGCTTATCATTAGGCAGAATTCCATCTCGGAGATACTGAATGATAAGAGTCATCCAATTCGGATCACTATCGGTCAATACCGAAACCGTTGCCTCATGAATTGTCGGATGAAATAAGTCTTCGACTACTATATCCGGAGATATGTTAGTTCGGACCGCGGAGGCTAATTTGCTGAGCGCATCTGCTCTTGCATTCTGAGTACGTGGTATTTTCCGGATAACAACTGTATCAAGAGCTGACATAAGTTTGAGTGTTAAAGCACGATACCTGATCATTGTTTCATCCTTGGCGACATAAGTCCCCTGGATTTGCTTGGACACGACCTCGGAGTCCGTGAAGAGCTCAAGATGGCGAATGGCTAAGGATTTTGCGAGCCGGAGCCCGGCGAGGACTGCCTCGTATTCTGCTTCATTATTAGTCACCTTAAATTTGAATCGGATGACGTATTTAACTTCAACTCCCTCGGGGTCAATGAGGAGCACCCCGGCACCACTTCCTCGAGTCGTGGATGCACCATCCACATATAATTGCCACCTGCGAGGTGAGGGTACGAGGGTAGCGGGATGATGGGTAACACTGTTTGCCGAAGACTCATGATTATCCCCCGGGGTTTCAGCCAAAAAGTCGGCAAGTGCTTGACCCTTGATAGCTCGGCGGGGAAGAAATTGAATATCGTATTCGCCTAATTCGACAGCCCACTTGGCGAGGCGCCCGGACACCTCGGGCTTTACAAGAATCTGACGGATAGGATGATTGGTCAGAACTCGTATTTCACGTCCTTGGAAGTATGGCCGCAGACGCCGAGCCGCCATGACAAGAGCCAGCACGGTTTTTTCCAGCATAGAGTATCGTGTCTCCGCCCCGTGGAGTACGCGACTCGCGAAATACACGGGATGTTGAACACCATTGACTTCGCGCACAAGTGCAGCGCTAATAGCTTCCTCGGCGGAAGCTAAATACACATAGAGAGGCTCTCCGGAGAGAGGAAATGACAAAGTGGGCAACTGCTGAATATGATGCTTCAAAGCCTCGAAAGCCTCAGTACACTCCGGGGTCCATTCAAATGACTTCGCTTGTCTCAAAATTTTGAAGAATGGAAGTTGGCGCTCTGCCGCTTTAGATAAAAAGCGATTTAAGGCTGCCAAACCACCTGTGAGACGTTGAACGTCTCTGAACGTCTTCGGTGGCTGCAGATCCAAAACATCCCGAAGTTTGGCCGGATTGGCCTGAAGGCCGTGTTGTGAAACCATATAACCAAGAAACTTTCCGGAGCCAACGCCAAAAGTGCATTTTGCTGGATTAAGTCGCAAATTGTAACGCCGCAGGGTGCGCAACGTTTCGGCAATGTCTTGCACACATGAAGGATGGGAGATACTCTTTATAACAAGATCATCAACGTAAACCTCGACGTTGCGGCCAATCTGGTCGTGGAAAACGCGGTCCATGAGACGTTGATATGTGGCTCCAGCGTTCTTGAGCCCGAAGGGCATTTTCTTAAAAGCAAAACACCCGAAAGCAATGATGAATGCTGTCTTGAGGGCATCCTGCGGATCCATAAAGATCTGGTGGTATCCCTTATACAGATCTAAGAAACAAAGTGTCACGTACCCAGTAATGGCTTCGGCCTTTTGGTCAATGGAAGGTAGGGGATAACAGTCCTTCGGACAATGTTTATTGAGGTCGGAGAAATCGACACACATCCTCCATGCCTCGCTGGACTTTATCACCATCACTGGATTGGATAGCCAAGAGGGGTAATACACTTCGAACAAGATGTCCGCATCCAAGAGTTGTTGCACCTCGATTCGAATTGCTGCATTTCGCTCCGGAGCGAACTTCCTTTGCTTTTGCTGTATAGGCTTTACGCTGGGATCGATGTTCAGCTTGTGGGTTATTATATCGGGAGAGACCCCGGGCATATCCAAAGGGGACCATGCAAAGACATCGGAATACTCTCGCAAGGTCTGAATGATGGCCTGGTGTAACCATGGCACATCCACGGCACCGACAGTTACAGTCTGTTCTGGCTTGGACGGATCAAGCGGTACCTGGACGGTGGTATCCCCCAATGAGGTACATACCCGAGGTTCAAGAGCCGATGATGCTACCTGAAGCTACTGTTTGGGAGGAACTTTGGCAGTCTTTTTGAGTGCCACGTACATACACTCCTTAGAAACCCGCCGACTACCGCGGATAGCCACTTCGCCATGCGAGGTGGGGAATTTTAGAGCGAGGTGGTATGTGGAGCATATGGCTTTGGCGGGAGTAAGCCAGTCCCGACCCAAGATCATGTTGTACGGTGACGGGGAGTTCACCACATAAAAATCCACGAAAATGGTTTTTATCGCCGGATAGGTCCCCAGAGACGCCGGGAGAGTGATGACACCTTCTGGTTGGACTTCACCCTGAGTGAAAGTCTGCAATGGCCCGGGGGCCGGCCGAAGTTGTTCCCGAGGAATTCCCATCTTTTGGAAACAGTCGGCGAATATAACACTCACTGCGGCTCCATTGTCCACGAAGACCCGCTTTATTGTAATATTGGCCACAGTCATGTCGATGACAATGGCATCAGTATGAGGTGTTATCTCTGGAACCGGGTCCCTATCTGTGAAACTAACAGTTTCGGATTGATGGAGGCGCTTATGACGTGGCTCCTCGGGAGGAGGACGGCGAGCCTCTGCCTTCAAGGCATTTCGTGAAGCCCCGGTGGGGAGGGCCCCATATATCACGTTTATTACGTGAGTGGGTGCATTGTCTCCGGGTCCTCCCGGAGGAGGAGGTGGTGGCAGAAAACGAGGCTGCTGGCGATTGCCAGAGTCTTGCCGTGCATTATTGCTAGGTCCCGGCCGATTATTCTGCCACGGCGGCCGATTTTGTTGTGTGCCCCGGTCATGATAACCTCCGCGGTTATGAGACGAACCCCCATTCTGGCTTGTCCGAGGTTTGTCATCGGTCCGCACAATGTATTGTCGCAAGAGACCTTTCCTTAGACACTCCTCAATTTCCTTGCTGAGCTCTCGGCACTCCTCTGTCTCGTGCCCATGATCTCGGTGGTACGCACACCACTTTCCACGGTTCCTCTTTTCAGGCGGAGCAGTCATCCGCGGACAAGGCCGTAGATCGTTCTTGTGAACAGAAAGAATTTCAGCTCGTGACTTTGTCAACGGAGTAAATTGTGGAATATCACCTCGGGATTCTGAACGCCCCGGGTTCAGACGAGAAAAGGCACTAGGTCGTGTGCTAGGCCCAACTTGTGCCCTGTCGGACTGCCGCTTGCTAGCATGTTTCTCACGTTTTCGACGAGTCTGCTCCTCGGCCTTAGCATATCTGCACACCGTTTTGAACAGTGCTCGGGTTGTGACCGGTGGATTACGAACCAACTCGGTGTAGAGTGGTCCTGGACGGAGTCCATTCATGAATGCGTTGATGACTACATCATCTGAGCAATTTCCCACCTTGAGACTCTCCGCTGTAAAGCGGTCAAGAAATTGGGTAACGGTTTCACCGTCCCGCTGTTCCATATTCATGAGGTCGGCCAGGGTGGCCATGGGCTTCGCACGTGCTTCGAAACGCGCCCAGAAGTGCTCGGCGAGTTCTCTAAAAGAGGATACGCTATTGCGCGGGAGAGAATCAAACCAAACCCGAGCTTCATCCTGAAGATACTCAGGGAAAATCTTACAGTAATGGAGGGACGTAGTATGATCGCGGCTAAGCATGTTGTGCCTGAAAGCTCCAAGAAAGTTGGCTGGATCTCCGGTGCCGTCGTAAGGTGGTATGGCAGGCCTTTTGAACCCTTCGGGAAGGGAGGTGGCCATGATTTCTTGAGAAAACGGTGTGATGATATCTCTATTGGCATCAAGACCCAGGATTCTGTCGAGCTCGACATTGCGTTGGACTCGCTCATACTCTTGAAGATCTAGAGTATGAGGGTTGGCATAACGAACTCTTTTAGCCGCGTTGAGTGGACGGCGGCGATCGACATCCGTGGGTTCATTGTTGCGCTGTCTTGACCCGTTAGAACTCCCATGGTCCTCGGAAGAACCAGGTCGTTCCCGTCGCCGATCCTGACACCCGCGAAGCACCGGGTCTTGTCGATCATGCGAGTGCTGACGATGCGGAGGTACCGCGGGATTGACATCTTGTCCGGCAGGTCCCTCGGGATTTAGGCGATTGGCCGCCCAGTCTTGAAGAACATGAGCATGCTCTTGTAGGAAGGCCTGGAGTAATTCAGGAGTTATTTGAATATTGACCGGTTGCCGGGCAGCAGCGAGATTAGGGTTTTGCATGTCTTGTGGGGGTGGAGGTAAGAACTGGTTGTCCGAATTTATAACCGAGCCTTGGTTGCCCTGATGATGAGACGCACCTCTTGTCGGCGATTGCCTCGGCGGCAAAACTTGATCCACGGGTGGATCTTGATTGGATTGATCACCGTGGCGAGATTGATTCAGTCGAGTCATCACCATGATATTTGAATGCACTGTTAACGTCAGAAATTGCTTGCGGTTCCCACAGACGGCGCCAATTGATAATGCGCAATCTGATATCCAAGAAACTTAACGAAAACCTACGTAAGCAATATGAAAAAACACAAGATTTACGTGGTTCGATCCGGAGATCTACGTCCACGGGCACAAAATAGCACCTGCCGAGGTGTATCTTTCACTCGAACTTTGAGTTTACACGTAGTAATTCAGAATACAGAATGTGAACCCTAATTCAGAGTTTTTTCCTCATATTTATACTATCTCCTAACAAACCCTAACTAATTCCCTATTGTCGCGCCTATTTTCCGCTGCGTGGCGGTTGGGGACGAATCGTGGGCCTTGAGTCGCGGAACAAACTTCAAGTTGGGCCGACGCGTGCTTCTGGACCTTCTGGACCGGTTAATGGGCCAAAGTATTAACCCGACCCGAAGTGATCGGGCCATCCCTATCAACAATGAATTTATAAATCCAGAGCACAACTCCCTCTATCCAAATGGAGCCTAAGAAAAATTCCATACAAATATTATAATATTATACAAATAAGGTATTGGAGGATGATAGGGATAACCCGATCACCTCGGGTCGGGCTAATACCAAAGCCCACTGATCGGCCCAGCACGTGCAGGCCCAGCAAGCACGTGAAGGCCCACCACGCGTAGGCCCAGCAGGCCCAGGAACGCGCGTTGGCCCAGCGAGTGGTTTGTTCCGCGAATCAAGGCTGAAGATTCGTTCCCAACCGCCATGCAGCTGAAAGTGGGCGTGAATATAGGAAGTTTGTTAGGGTTCAGTTAGGGTTTAGGAAAGCTAAGTATAAATACGTGAAAAGAACTCTGAATTAGGGTTCGCACTCTGTATACTGAATTACTACCTGTAAACTCAACGTTCTAGTAAAGAAAACACCTCGGCAAGAGTGATTTTCTGCCCGTGGACGTAGATCTCCGGATCGAACCACGTAAATCTTGTGTTTTTATATTCTGTTTGTGTAGATTATCGTTAGATTTGGTGGTTACCGGATTGCGCTTTATCAATTGGCGCCGTCTGTGGGAACGCTTTAACCAACAATTTTTTACGTTTACATCGCATTCAAGAATCATGGTGACAACACGTTTGAATCAATCTCGCCACGGTGATCAATCTAACCAGGATCCACCCGTGGATCAAGTTTTGCCGCCGAGGCAGTTGCCGGCAGGGAGTACGTCTAATCATCAGGGCAATCAAAACCCTCCACCCCCTCAAGACCTGCAAAACCCTAATCTTGCTGTTGCTCAACCACCGGTTAACATTCAAATTACCCCAGAACTGCTCCAGGCTTTCCTACAAGAGCATGCACATGTTCTTCAAGATTGGGCAGTTAATCGCCTACATCCCGCGGGGCCTGCCGCGGGGCCTGCCGGCCATAATGCTAATCCCGTGGTGCCCCCACCTCGCTCGCGTGATCAACAGGACCCGGGGCACCGCGGACGTCAGGATCGGCGACGGGAACGACCTGGTTCTTCCGAGGACCATGGGAGTTCTAACGAATCACGACCTCGCAATGATGAACCTACCGATGTGGATCGCCGCCATCCACTTAATGCGGCTAAGAGAGTTCGCTATGCCAATCCTCATGCTCTAGATCTTCAAGAGTATGAGCAAGTTCAACGCAATGTTGAACTGGACAGGATTCTGGGTCTTGATGCCAATGGAGATATCATCACACCGTTCTCCCAGGAAATCATGGCCACTTCCCTTCCCGAAGGGTTCAAACGGCCAGCCATACCACCTTACAATGGCACCGGAGATCCGGCCAATTTTCTTGGAGCTTTTAGGCACAGCATGCTTAGCCATGATAACATTACATCCCTCCAGTACTGCAAGATTTTCCCTGAGTACTTACAGGATGAAGCTCGGGTTTGGTTTGATTCTCTCCCACGCAACAGCGTATCCTCCTTCAGAGAACTCGCTGAACATTTTTGGGCACGGTTCGAAGCACGGGCGAAGCCCATGGCCACCCTGGCCGATGTCATGAATATGGAACAACGAGACGGTGAAACTGTCACCCAATTTCTTGACCGCTTCACAGCGGTAAGTCTAAAGGTGGGAAATTGCCCCGACGACGTAGTCATCAACGCATTCATGAATGGACTCCGTCCCGGAGCACTTTACACCGAATTAGTTCGGAATACCCCAGTCACAACCCGAGCACTGTTCAAAACAGTGTGCAAATTTGCTAAGGCCGAGGAGCAGACTCGCCAGAAGCGTGAGAAACACGCTAGCAAGCGGCAATCCGACAAAGCACAAACCGGGCCTAGTACTCGACCTAGTGCATTTTCCCGCCTGACCCCGGGGCGTTCAGAATCCCGAAGTGATATCCCACAATTGACTCCGTTGACGAAGTCGCGATCTGAAATCCTTTCTATCCACAAGAACGATCTGCGACCTTGTCCGCGGATGACTGCGCCTCCTGAGAAGAGGAATCGTGGAAAGTGGTGTGCGTACCACCGAGATCATGGGCACGAGACAGAGGAGTGCCGAGAACTCGGCAAGGAAATCGAGGAGTGCCTGAGGAAAGGATTCTTGCGCCAATACATTGCGCGGACCGATGATAAGCCCCGGACAGGTCAGAATGGGGGGTCATCCAATAATCGCGGATATCATGACCGCGGCACACAACAAAATCGGCCGCCGTGGCAGAATAATCGGCCGGGGCCCAATAACTATGCACGGCAAGATTCTGGCAATCGCCAACAACCACGCCTCCCGCCGCCACCTCCTCCTCCGGGAGGACCCGGAGACAACGCGCCTCCTCACGTGATAAACGTGATATATGGGGCCCTTCCCACCGGGGCCTCGCGACACGCCTTGAAGGCAGAGGCTCGACGTCCTCCTCCCGAGGAGCCACGTCACAAACGCCTCCATCAATCCGAGACTGTCAGCTTCACGGATAGGGACCCAGTTCCGGAGATAACACCTCACACTGACGCTATTATCATCGACATGACTGTAGCCAACATAACAGTAAGGCGGGTCTTCGTGGATAATGGGGCCGCGGTGAGTGTTATATTTGCCGACTGTTTCCAAAGGATGGAGATTTCACGGGATCAACTTCGACCGGCTCCCGGGCCACTGCAGACTTTCACTCAAGGTGAAGTCCAGCCAGAAGGTGTCATCACTCTCCCAGCATCTTTGGGGACTTATCCGAAGATAAAAACCATCTTCGTGGATTTTTATGTGGTGAATTCCCCGTCACCGTACAACATGATATTGGGCCGGGACTGTCTTACCCCCGCCAAAGCCATTTGCTCCACGTATCACCTCGCACTAAAGTTTCCCACCTCGCATGGCGAAGTGGCTATCCGCGGGAGTCAGCGGGTTTCAAAAGAATGTATGTATGTGGCACTCAAAAAGACTGCCAAGGTTCCACCCAAACAGCAGCTTCAGGTGGCATCGTCGGTTCTGGAACCTCGGGAATGTACCTCGTTGGGGGATGCCACTGCACAAGTCCCGCTTGATCCGTCCAAGCCGGAACAGACAGTAACCGTAGGAGCCGTGGATGTGCCATGGCTACACCAGGCTATAATTCGGACCTTGCGAGAATATTCCGATGTCTTCGGATGGTCTCCTCTGGATATGCCCGGGGTCTCTCCCGATATAATAATGCACAAGCTAAATATCGATCCCAGCGTAAAGCCAATCCAGCAGAAGCAGAGGAAATTCGCTCCGGAGCGAAATGAGGCCATTCGAATCGAGGTAAAGCAACTCTTGGATGCAGACATCCTGTTCGAAGTATATTACCCCTCCTGGTTATCGAATCCAGTAATGGTGGTTAAATCCAGTGGGGCATGGCGGATGTGCGTCGACTTCTCCGACCTCAACAAACATTGTCCGAAGGATTGTTATCCCCTACCTTCCATAGATCAAAAGGCCGAGGCCATCACTGGGTATGAGGCCCTGTGTTTCTTAGATCTGTACAAGGGATACCACCAGATATTTATGGATCCGCAAGATGCCATCAAGACAGCATTCATCACTGCTTTTGGGTGCTATGCTTTTAAGAAAATGCCCTTCGGGCTCAAGAACGCCGGAGCCACATACCAGCGCCTCATGGATCGGGTTTTCCACGGCCAGATTGGCCGCAACGTTGAGGTTTACGTGGATGACCTTGTTATAAAGAGTATCTCCCATTCTTCTTGTGTGCAAGATATCGCCGAAACGTTGCGTGCCCTACGCAGCTACAATTTGCGCCTTAACCCGGCGAAATGCACTTTTGGCGTCGGCTCCGGCAAGTTTCTGGGATATATGGTTCACAACAGGGTTTGCAGGCCAACCCGGCCAAACTTCGGGATGTGCTAGAACTGCAGCCACCCAAGACATTCAGGGATGTTCAGCGCCTTACAGGTGGTTTGGCGGCCTTGAATCGGTTCTTATCTAAAGCGGCGGAGCGACAGCTCCCATTCTTCAAAGTCTTGAGACAGGCGAAGTCCTTTAAGTGGACACCGGAGTGCACCGAGGCCTTCGAGGCTTTGAAATGTCACATACAGCAGCTGCCTACTTTGTCAGTTCCTCTCCCCTGAGAGCCGCTTTACTTATATTTGGCTTCCTCCGAGTAAGCTATCAGTGCTGCACTTGTGCGCGAAGTCAATGGGGTCCAACATCCTGTCTACTTCGCGTCGTGTTCTCCACGGGGCGGAAACACGGTACTCCGTGTTAGAAAAAACCGCTTTGGCAATTGTTATGGCAGCTCGGCGTTTACGGCCATATTTCCAAGGACGTGAAATACGGGTTCTGACCAACCATCCTATCCGCCAGATTCTTGTCAAACCCGAGGTGTCTGGGCGCCTCGCAAAGTGGGCCGTCGAGTTAGGCGAATATGATATTCAATATCTTCCCCGATGAGCAATCAAGGGACAAGCACTTGCCGACTTTCTAGCTGAAACCCCGGGAGACGTTCCCCAGTCTCCGACAGACAAGGATACACATCACTCCTCTACCCACGTACCCGCACATATGAAATGGCGGCTATATGTAGATGGAGCCTCCACAACTCGGGGAAGTGGTGCCGGGATATTCCTCATTGACCCGGAGGAGGTTGAAGTAAAATACGTCATCCGTTTCAAGTTCAAGGTGACTAATAATGAAGCGGAGTATGAGGCAGTTCTCGCCGGGCTCCGGCTCGCTCAATCCTTGGGTGTTCGTCATCTTGAACTCTTCATAGACTCCGAGATCATGTCCAAACAAATTCAGGGGACCTATGTCGCCAAGCATGAAACAATGATCAGGTATCGTGCTCTAACACTCAAGCTCATGTCAACTTTTGATGCAGTTATTATCCAGAAAATACCGCGTGCTCAAAATGCAAGAGCAGACGCACTCAGCAAGTTGGCCTCCGCGGTCCAAACAAATATATCTCCGGATATCATGGTCGAAGACCTATCTCATCCAGCAATTCAGGAGGCCACGATTTCGGTACTGGCCAATAGTGATCCGAATTGGATGACTCCTATCATCCAATATCTCCGAGATGGAGTCCTGCCCACTGACAAGCTACGAGCTCGGCAGGTTGTCCTCAAAGCTCCCAAATACTCCTTTCATGATGGAGTCTTATACCGGCGGTCATACCTACAACCGAGTCTCCGGTGTCTCGCTCCTGCCGAAGCTACCCAAGTTCTGCGGGAGGTCCACGAAGGGGCCTGTGCCAGCCATATCGGCTCCCGGACATTAGCCAAGAAAGTTCTCCGCTGGGGATACTATTGGCCAACCCTGTTCAACGATGCTCACGACTTGGTGACCAAATGCAGCAAGTGCCAGCTGCACTCCCGTGTAAAGCATCTGCCACAGACCGAGCTCACTGGAATCCAGAGTGCGTGGCCGTTTATTCAGTGGGGTATCGACATTGTTGGTCCATTCCCCGTTGCTCCGGGAGGATTGAAGTTCCTGGTTGTTGCCGTAGACTACTTCACTAAGTGGGTCGAAGCCGAACCACTTACAGCCATTACTGGTCAGAATATCTTGAAATTTGTGTGGCGTAATATTGTTTGTCGCTTCGGCATCCCGAGCACTATCATCTCGGACAATGGTAAACAGTTTGCCAACGATCCATTCCGGTCATGGTGTGACGAGCTCCACATCAAACAGATTTTTACTTCGGTTGCTCACCCTCAAGCCAACGGGCAGGTTGAAGTAACCAATCGGACACTGCTCACGGGAATAAAGAAGCGCCTGGATAATGCCAAAGGACTCTGGGCTGAAAATCTTCCACAAGTCCTATGGGCTTATCGCACAACACCGCATACTTCTACCGAGGAGACTCCTTACAGCCTTACTTACGGTTCCGAAGCCGTTATCCCTGCTGAAATCAGTGTGCCGAGTCCTCGCCTCCTCACATTGGTTCCAGAGAATAATGACGAGGCTCTCCGGGCAAATTTGGATGAGCTTGAAGATCGCCGTGACCAATCATTCATTCAACAGGCCAGATGTAAACAACGAGCAGCCCGGTATCATAACCTCCGGGTCCGAGGCACTCAATTCAATGTCGGGGACTTAGTTCTTCGGCTCAACTCAGCCAGCAAAGCTGCCCCCGAAGGGAAATTACACGCTTCTTGGGAAGGTCCCTACCGAGTCATTGCCGCACACGACTCTGGATCCTATCAGCTTGAACATCTCAACGGGACCCCGATTCCCCGAAGCTGGCACGTCACTAACTTAAGGCGTTACTATCTGTGAAGGCCACATCTCAAGTACCATCTTACCTTTAATTTCTTTTATAGTTGTTATCTCTCTTTGTACTTTTGAGTTTGCTCCGGCACTTATCATTGAATAAAAATTCTTTCTTTGCATATCTTGCTGTGTTATCCTTTACGTTACGGGGACGCCCTAACGCACTCATATTATCATTACTAGTCTCCGGACAGTTAAAACTCTTTCTCTCGGTCCGTCCGAGGAGATTCGCATTTTAGTCCCCGGACTCATATCACTTTCTCGTCTGTTTAACCGGAGAAGTGTTTACTCCCGCCTGATCCGTCCGGGGAGGTGTTACTCCCGCCTGATCCGTCCGGGGAGATTGGATTTATCCATACTGTGTTCCCGAACACTCAATTAACACAATTAATAATTTTTCCTGTCGTGTTCCCGGACACCCGATTAAAATAGTTTGTAAATGCTTTCATTAAACCCGTTTGTATACACTACAACAGTTTTATTATCTTTTGAATATTACAAACATCATAAAGTTTTTTACATAAGACTTCAAACACATAAAAAAAAAAAAACAAAAACAAAACAAAAACACAACAACAAAAAGGAGGAAAGCCATTATCTCCGGCCCCCGAGCCAATACTCGGCGCTCCGGCGTTGCTGCCTGCTTCTTGATCTTCGCTGCGTCCTCCGGGACCCTGAAGTTCTTCGGCCTCGGGCTCCGGCTCTGTCATCCCCTCGAGCTTCCCTACGCCGAGGACTGGCCCTGGGCGCTTGCCTAGGGACTTCGTTTCTGGTCCGCGCTCGGCTACTTTGTTGTGGCGCGGACCTCGGGGTTTGAGCCCACTGCTCAGGGTCCCACTCCTCCGGAGCCATCACTTCGATTTCCCGGGCCAGCTCTTCGACTACCTCCTCGGCAACCACCGGGGGTTCTTCTTCAATCATGGTCACCGGAGCTGGCTCTCGGATAACTATGCCTTTGCTCTGTCCAGAGGGTTTCTTCTTGTCCTTCCGAGGCGCTTTCGGGGTACCTTGCCTCTGGCTTGTACTGGCAATAAACTCCTCGGCAGAGGACCTCCATCTGCCTCGGCCCTTGAGCCCTTCATACATGCTCAGAAGCAGCTCGAGTACTTCTCGTTTCCTTACGAGCTCCGATGACTCGAGAGAGCTCCTTGACATCAATGCTGCGATGTCACCTTGGATCTCTACGACCCGTTCCTCCACTTCTTCAAAGGTCAGAAGACCGAACTCCGAAAGTATCCGGTCGTACTCCCTCTGATGAACAAGGACGCGGCTCATCTCGGCAGTGGTAGACCGATATTTCATCTCGAAATCTTTGGCTCTCTCCTCGGCCTCAACCACTTTCCTCTCTGCCGAGGCTACCTTCTTCTCCAACTTTGGCACTACGTGCATTTGCAAATGATTCTTTTCTCCGCGGAACCACTCAAGTGATTGCATTAGCTTCTTTATTGTTTCGTGCAGCTCCGCGGTGTTCTAAACAGATAATAAGAGTCAACCAGATCGATTACTCTCAAGCATGTACAAGTTGGAATTCAGTTCAACAACAGACATAAATTGATCATGCAAGTAAAAAGAGAAGTGCAAGAGTCTGAGAAACAGAAATTATATTTCACATTTCAAAAGTACAACTGTTTCAATCAATACATCATTCCTAACATTCCTAAAAATGTACAACTTTAAATTTGCGGGGATCGACTGACCTCCCGCTCAACTGCCTCGGCCTCTTCGGGCAACCCCTCAGTCTCTTCAGTTGCTGCGACGGCCTCGATCGCAGCTGGGGCTTCGACCTCCATCCGTGGAGGGGGCTCAATGCTCCGGGGAGCGGTGACCAGTACACCTCGGCAGAATGCCAGGAATTCTTTGTCCTGGTCCACCTCGCAGTTTGCCACTTCCGCGGCCGTCAGGAGTTGCTTTTTCTCCCCGAGAGCTTTCACCAGGGGCCACTCCGGCAGATTTGCTAGCGCCGCATAGTAGGCCTTCTCCACTCCGGCTACTGACTCAAAGTCATACCCGAATTCTGGAAGATATATGTCCACATTCGGGTAGACCGCCTTCACTTGCTCCAGCAGCGCGGATCGAGTGGCCTGGTCCCCGATAGCCACAAACTCCGTCTGGAAGTCGAGGAACGTGGTGGTTTTGAAGAGCTTGTCGGCAAAGGCCTTCAGCAATGCTCCCTGCCCCTCGACTACGGCAGCTTCCTTAGCTTCCATTTCTGCCCGCAGCTGAAACAGTTCACCGCGGAGAGCGTGGTTCTCCGCATCCACCCCGCGCAGACGCGCGACCTCGGTTTCGACCAAGGCAGCCCTCTGGCGTGCCTCGGTCATATCGTGGGCCAGTCGGTCGTTGCGCGCCCGCAGTTCCCTGGCCACCTCGGCCAGCTTCTCCTTTCCCTCCTTCTCGCTCTTACGGCCGAGGTCTAGGATACCTCGCGCCAGGCGCAGGAGTTCTTCAGCATCCGCGCCCTCCAACCCCAGAAGACTCGGGGCCACCTGTTCAACCTGGACAGTTACACGACAAATAAGGTCATCCGCAGCCTTCATAACAGACACTTCGGGCACATAGAATACGATCAGCATTTTAAGTTTACCTGCGAGCTCTCCCCTACCCAGGGTCTTTTGGATGGCGCTTGCGGAGTCCCAGTAGGCTCCGGCCTCTTCTTTGATACGGGAGGAGACCCCGCCGGCGTCACCCGTTCTTCCGACCCCGCCGATGGTCGTGCACTCGGTGGCATCTTCCCCCGGGGAGACACCTCAGTGGTTTTTCCTTTCTTTTTTGCCACCGCCGACGCTGCAGGGCTTCCAGCAGGCTCCTTTCCGAATCGTCCCACTGCATACAAAGGTTGTGGTTAGTCCTGCGCAAAACGACAGTTTAAACAGCAAGAAAAAGAACTCCTACCCTCTTCAGTCCCTGCATTGCCCGAATAATACGGACTCAGCCCTGCCTCCTCCAATTCCTCCTCGGAACAGAGGGTTTTGAAAGTCCCCACTGTCCGAAATGTGTGTATCACTTCGGCCCCCGGGCTCTCCACAGGAGCGGTGTCAAGAACCTCATCAGTCCTCCACTTCGGCAGAGCTACTTTATTCCTAATGAATATAAACCTCTCCTTCCAACCCTCTACCTTACTCGGGTTCTGAACCTTGAACCCACCTCGGGCTCGGGGACTAAAAGAATACCACCCCTTGGACTTCCCGAAGTTTTTTAGTTGGAAGAAGAACCTAAAAAGCTCTACAGTTGGTTCTAATCCGGCCTGTTTACAGACCACGGTGAATCCCAGCACCTGCCTCACCGCGTTCGGCGCTAATTGACAGAGAGCAATACCGTAATATTTCAACAATTGGGTGACAATGTCCCACAGCGGCAGTCTCAGGCCTACTCTAAGGGTATCTACATATACACTAATAAACCCCTGCGGTGGGCAACAGGCCCTATCCTCGGGGTTAGGGATTATATACTCAAGGTTGAAGGGAAGGTAAAATGACGGGAGTTCCCTCTCAATTTGCTCTCGCGACATCCGTAGTGCCACGGAGGACACCTCCCGACCCTCCTCCGCGCACGGATAGAAAGCAACCATCATAACGTTGCATTCTCGGCCGTCGACCCTGTCTATGGTCCTAACCTCATTCCTCTCCGGAATGAGATATGATGGGGGGGATGTCTAA
The DNA here is from genome assembly GCA_958295605.1 of Ajuga chamaepitys. NCBI lineage: Eukaryota > Viridiplantae > Streptophyta > Magnoliopsida > Lamiales > Lamiaceae > Ajuga > Ajuga chamaepitys. Next base: position 52,532,007 of record OY282499.1, read on the forward strand.
CGGGGTATTCGAAGTCCCTAATTCTTCAATCGAGCCAGAAGATGAGGCAGAAGATGAAGAAGACGAAGAGGGAGACATACTTACTTGGGTGGAATTTGAGAAGGTTGATTTGAGAAGTTTTTGATCTGAGATGAATCACGAGTGCAGATTGCCTCTTTTTCCCGCTTTCTAAACTGATGAATCGCAATAAAGAAGATGAAAGGTTACTGTGCAGTTACTACAATTATATACACAAAAACCAACGGCTTCGATGCAGGCTATTCAAATTCAGTGATGGGGATTTAAGCGTGCTCTTCACGCGCTTTACAGTTCCCGAGGCGCGTGGGGAACAGGTTTCTTGGAAGTTGCAGAGCGTGTCACTTCACATCCCTCTCTCTCATGATGGCGCCGCCAATCACATCAGCCTCACCCTTCGTCAGGAAGATTCAAACTACACCCCGGTGTACACTCCACCTCGGTCATACTACCACACTCCGGTGCTCCCTCCATTTTGGTCAGACAACTCACTCCGGTGTACCCCCACCTCGGCCAGGTTGTTATAAACTTCCAACGCGTTTCTTGCTTCTGGGAAACTCGATATCTCGATAAATGTCTTATGCACTTCGGCCTAGTTCAGTCATCCGTAAACACTTCGGCCCGCCAGCGACCCCGGTCCTTCTTGCTTACGGTTCCACTCCGATGACAACCGAAGCTCCTACCTCGCTTCGGCTGGGGGGGGCATCTGATAGGGATAACCCGATCACCTCGGGTCGGGCTAATACCAAAGCCCACTGATCGGCCCAGCACGTGCAGGCCCACCACGCGTAGGCCCAGCAGGCCCAGGAACGCGCGTTGGCCCAGCGAGTGGTTTGTTCCGCGAATCAAGGCTGAAGATTCGTTCCCAACCACCATGCAGCTGAAAGTGGGCGTGAATATAGGAAGTTTGTTAGGGTTCAGTTAGGGTTTAGGAAAGCTAAGTATAAATACGTGAAAAGAACTCTGAATTAGGGTTCGCACTCTGTATACTGAATTACTACCTGTAAACTCAACGTTCTAGTAAAGAAAACACCTCGGCAAGAGTGATTTTCTGCCCGTGGACGTAGATCTCCGGATCGAACCACGTAAATCTTGTGTTTTTATATTATGTTTGTGTAGATTATCGTTAGATTTGGTGGTTACCGGATTGCGCTTTATCAGAGGAAAAATGGAGAAATCTATGATAATAAAAAATTAACGGAGAAAAAAATTGAGAGATGATGTTGTTTATTTTATAATCTCTTAAATTCCACCAAAATATCTAATACAAAATTATTAAAAAGGGAAATTAATATTAATTCGAATTTCGAAATGTTGTTCTAAAAAGGGAGGTGAGGTGAGAGCAATATGAATAATTTTTTGTTTATTCGCTTTGAACCCTAAGATTAACAATTAAATAAAGACAAATTCCAAGGGGGGCCCTTCGTTGTTGTGTGAAAAGAAGGCATATTCAAAGCAACATGGACAACTAAAAGGTTTTGAGTTTTGTGGAGAATAAATTCTCTTTCTCATCCCACAAATTAATACTACCTCTTTTTTTAAGATATCTTTTTAACTTTCATTAATTTCATGTGATGTTTTCTTCCAAAAAAATTCAACCATTGAGCCCAAAAAAAAGTAGTGTTGTTTAATATTCCAATGTGATTGAATTACTTTATTGAAGACAACACAATACAATAGAAAAGGGTTCAAGTTTGTCAAAGGATTTTCCTCTCTCCAGGACCAACTATCAAAATTACACTCTTTTTGCTCTAGGGTTTCTTTCACATATAATGACTAGGCTTTTTTTAGTGTGAAATTACAATTTCTACTATGTTATTTTTCATAACTAGGATAGCGCATGACCACTTTTTTTGATTTAATTATTTCTTACTGAGAACTGAATTGAGACCTTCTTGTACTTTTCATGTTTTCTTTTGTTGATTTTATTTTAGTTGTTTTCTCTCGTCTTTAGTGCTAAGTTGTCTATAATACGAACAAAAACAGAACTTACACCTCTAGAGAATGTAAATCTAATATCTAAATAATCAAAATATTATTTGAATTTGTGTAGCTGAGCCCATCTTATCTTGAAAGGGATGAAAATGTCCGGTATTTACATAGATACACCTGAAGTAAGACCCAACGCAATCCATATAAGATAATAGAACTATTCCAATTTTGCTCATAAAAAGGTTAAAGCAAAGAGGAACTTGTTCCAGCCCCCACCTATTTATTCCTCTTCCCCACAGAGGGCCCTTCCCTCCAATATCTTTTAAGCTATGTTTATTATAGGATGTAGGTAGATATAGTTTATTCGGATATTGAAATTCGAAGAATTCTCCCTTTCAAGAAGAAAATCGAATGTAATGAAAATGGAATATAGATGAGATGAAATAAGGTAAGATATCTACCGTAATATTTAAATCAATAGGTTAATTAGACTAATAGTGAAGGGGAATTAATGAAATTGGATGTGGCCGTCCCCATCCTCATCCCGCTCAACAGTCAAACATTGTTGAAGAGGGAAACGGGTGGGAGTTGCATTTGGATGAAATAATTTGAGAATGAAAATAAAATTCAAATTATAATCTTAAATTCATTAATATTATTTGGGTCATCGTGGATTTAAAAATCCTTCGCTTTCATTTATAGCTATTTTTTAAAAAAATTGAGGGGATTTTAAATTCCTCCGACCAAATACAACCTAAAATTATTCTATTTCATTTAACTCGAGTCTGAATCTTGCACATGCTATACTTTATTCTATTTGATATATATTATCTACATGATAATCAGCATTCAGAAACATGTACGTGTAATATACATACATACACACCCACAAATACAAGTATAAACAGTTTTAATGTATTTCATTAAGCGCAGGTGAGTGGAATTTACAAGTATGGATGGTCTTTTCACAGCACAGTACTGTTAACACAAATGCGACATGATTTGTCACCCTATTTAGTATTTACTAGACCATCCTTATATGAAAATTATTGGGGCTCTCATTGGCCATTACCAAATAGATAATTTGGTGCTTCAGCCTAGCAGCTGTATACACCACACATTACAAGAAAAAAATTAAAGTTGCTTTAAATGAAAGGATGATGAAAATCTGGCCCCTACATAACTTCATATGTGGGTCAATCTGCAATATTAATACACCTACCTATTGTATGATCCAACTCAATGCACATAGTAACATAAGGGCGAATCCGTACTGACAAAAAAATGAAAACTGGGAAACATAACCTAGAAAAGGAATCAAAACCAAACATGCAAGTGTGCTTCTTTTTCCAAAAGACATTCTGGCCCATGAAATGGACACAATTTTGTGCTCTTAAGAGGACCTACCACGATTCTTCACATAAACAAATATTCTGGAGTCAATTACAAACATATAGTGTGTAGATCGATCCACACATGCTTTATCTCATCTTAATGATGGGCAGAAGACATTGTTTTGCAATACTTTGTATTCTCAGAGGGGTGTTTCTGTAGAGGAACCCATAGCGCGCTCCTCATCGGGGAAACCGAAATTCTCGAATTGACCCTGAAGTAACAATATATGCATATACTTAGTGCCATGCACAAAACAACAGATTAAGGGTCTATATTGGGGGAAAGGCCATACCGTTGCATCGTTGATTGCACAAGCGACACAATAATGCTCCTGAAAAATATGCAATTTCGGAGTTAAATGAAAAAATATATATAGAAATAAATGAAGGAAAATGAAATCCAAAACAAAACAAAACCATGCCTAGACTAGTTCCATGATTTGATTAAAACATATCATATAAAAATTGAGGCAAAGTTATTATGTTCAAAAGTTTAAATGAAAGCTAAAGAAAAATCATCTTAAGTTTTCTTTTTAATTACTTCCCCCCACCCCACCCCCCAACAAAAAAGTTTAGCTGATTAAAGGAGTAAACCAACAACTTGCGCATATAATCTGAGTAGTTAATGGAACAGACTACGAAAAGTTCAAGATCAAGGTGCCTACAGGGACATTGAAAGATGCTATTTATGGTCACGGAAACACCAATTAGAGCAATAGTTTAGATTACAGTAGTTTCAGGCACTTCCAAACCAGAAAGTATTAGAAATGTTCTCATAAAACAACAAAGAATAGGGAACATCATTACCTCACAACATGGTATTCTAAATACCTTATTTTCTCATATAGAAAGCAGATAAAAGCAATTTTTATCTCACAGGAGAAAAATAATAAGATACTTGCCTGCATCATGTACCACTCTTCGAACTCGTCAAACAATTCCAGCCGTTCAATCCTATTCCAAGAAGAGGATAAGAATGGTTAAAAGGATCCTACATTCACCAGCTTCACAGAAAAGTAAAAAGAGGTTAAAAGAAATTAGAAAAGCTACACACATGGATCTGGAAAAGAATGTACCTTTAGGGCATACTCATCCAAAACAAAAAGAGAGGCATTATAACTGAACTTTTCAGGCAATCACAGTACGTCCTTTACTAATCTAAGTTCTCTGGAATCAAACTAAGTGGGGAGGGGGTAGTGAACATTTGCAATCGGGCTTGAACACAAGTGCATGTCCAGATTCACTCAACTAAAAAAAGAAATCCAAAATATGTACATCTTTATCCCCCTCCTATCATTGTGCCATCTGCCAGCCCTTCTTTTTCCAATTTGACTCTCCCCCTGCTCTGGAGAAACATTTAAACTCCTCCTAAACATTCCAAAATATACATCATAGCTGCTTTGTCACCTTTGACTCGTAGACATGGAGATCTAGAGTTGGCTAAGAACGATGGGGAAACATGGGTTTGAGGAAGATAGGACAGGAATGTGAAGGTAATATTTCGACCGCGCCGGCCGATATTGGGGGTGGTAGACTGCAGCTTTAAGGTGGGAGATAGACGGTGGCAATCGTAGTTCTCATAAACACAGCTAGTCCATAATGCATGCCATTAATCCAGGAAAAGGTGAAACTCAAGTTAATGAAACTGACATGTCGTGAATTAGATCTGAACAATAAGAATTTCAGAACCTAAAGAAATAAACTTAGCAAATACACTACAGCCAAGTTTTATTGTGAATTTGCTACAAGAAGCGACTAAAGTAGTCTAGCATGATATAATTTCCTCGAAAGATCTTTCAGTTTAAGTTTTAGAAATAAAAAATACAGCAGCCTCAAAAATAGCAGGACATGAAAGAAAGGTACAAAAATCTCTTCATAAATGGGGCAAATATACAATATATTTTAGGACTCAAAAAGATGAAAACAGCAGCATGTTTCACGGCATTTGAAATTCTGTGATAGATTGAGCAACACATACCTTCGTCTTTCTTGGGATTCAATAAATGTGCTATAAACTTTCAGCATATCCCATGCCACAGCTCTCTAGAGGACCTCGACCAATACAAGCATGAGATATTAGGAGTTAGGAAAGCATCCAAGATATATAATAATAAGAACCCCAGAAACAAGATTCCAAAAAATACTACAATCATTTGCAGTATATGCAAGGTCTATAAGAAAGTATAGAACCCACAATGCGAAGTTTTATTTTTTTCTCTTTTATCTGTTAGATATTAAGAACATGTTAGTCCCATCATTACAGAAGGATACCTGCCATCCTTGATCCAGAAATAGTCTTTCCTTCGACTGTAGAGTTGGTGTAGCATAAATACCTAATAGTGCACATCCCCGACTCTGCAATGGCAAACCATTTCAGTCAATTGCCATGATAAATTTTTTGCAATACCATATGACTGATCATTTCAACTGTTAGACCGGAGATAAAGCAGTGACATCTGATCTCGAGCAGCATCGCTCTTAACAATATGTTATCATGAAAAAGATGCATAAAAGTTCTACTTAAAAAAAACCCCACAGAAACAAAGAACAAGGAGAACAATCAGACCATAGAACCTTATCAAGCAAATGGAAAGGTGTCATTTGAGCATTTCAACTCATAAGCACAATGGCCATTGAAAGTCTATAATCACCTGATTAATCAATTTCAAGTGAGGAGGGCATGGTCTTTTGTTAGCTTACTAAGAAGAAGAACGAAAAAATAGCAAACCCTGAACTCTCCATTGATTCACAAATTGATAGATCCAAATATCCACCTTAATCTTCCATCAGATTTCTTTGACTATTTTCAAAATGGTTCGGTAAAGTTGTCACAGACTTGGGAGTTATAAGGAACCACAAGGCAGCAACCTGAGATGTTCCCCAAATCAAGGACTCTCTACCTTGCCTTGAAATGACATATAGCTTTTGATACCTACTCTGTTTGAAAGTTTCCCTCTACCAGTATCTAAGCTCTAATCTTTTTTTATACTGCCAACAGGTTATATGATTCTTATTATTTCTATCATTTATTTGAAGTGAATTGCCTTCCTCAATTTTCATACAGTGAAAGGATACTGTAAGGGAAAGATTTATTTGGACAGCTTGGGAATTGAATTGCAGGAGTTATACTAAAGAACTGATAAGAATTTAAAGAATCTTCACTAATTCGCTGTTGAATTCCAATCATCATATAATCTTATATTTCTCTTGGGGGCAGGGGAAACTAAAAATGGACGGAGGAAGCATAATAAATTAACTTTGGTCTTAAACGTAAGTAATAAATAAAACAAGATAATGAAATGTACCTCCAGGTTCCTTATCATCTGTTGCCCAAAAGCATCATCAGGACGAATCTGTTGGTAGCATACAGATTTTTTAGGCCATTAAATGGTTAACCAAAGAAGAAGGAACATTATAAAATACAAGAACACAACAGAGAAAAATAGAAATGAAACTAATAAAAAACAAGTCGTAGATGAAATTGTAAGAATGAGATTTCATTACCTGCTCATATAAGAAAAATATAGCTGTAGGAAATGTTTTGGAAGCCCATCCTACAATGGCGCGGCTCGATTCAGGATCTATGTATATAAGAACGCATTCTGCAATAATAAAAGTTGGCAAACTGATAATGGTATTAGAACTAAACAATTGCATTGACTCAAAGAGGGAAGATGAGGAAAAAGTGACGCAGAAGAAATTGAAGTAGAGGAAAAAACATGCAACTTAATTTTGATAAGGTATATTGATAGACAGAATTATTAAAGAAGCCGCCAACAATCAAACTTGTTCCTCACAAACTAACAAAAAGATACAGTTCAATATTGTACTCTTCCATTCACTTGGGTACACAACCTACACATTTTTCCAGGACAAGTAGAATACACAGTTCATACACATTTATAGCTGAAGCAACTCAGTAGAAATTTAGGGTAGGGAGGAGAGTTTTGAAATAACACCTACTAGCATTAAACAGAACAGATAAGCTTCAAACACACAATGTACATAAAACTTCTAAAGTTAAAATGCTGCAAAGAGATATGACGAATACCTGTCTTTTACTGTACAACCTTACGGTATAAGCACCAATTGGTTTTAGCTCCGATTTGAGTAGTATTCGACAAAATTATCATTATTAAATTACCATCAAATGTAATCAGACATTTTGAAAACAAAATGCAAAAACCTATGTAGTACATGAGTAATCATATAAAAAGAATGATATGCTATTAAATGCAAAGAAGAAGAAAAAAATTGCCCAGGTGGTTCATGCAGCATTTATGAATGCATTAAATAAATATGATTATCAAAGGTAATACACATACCTTGGATCTATACCAGCCAAAGAAATTATATCATCAAGCTTTTGTAAATCACGCAGATCAACAGGGAGGAGTTTGTATTGATCTCCGAGCACTTCCCCTTTCTCTGAACAAATCCAAGATAAGAATGTCAGTGTGACCATTCAGAAGCTGCTAAATCAATACCAGAATTACCACAGAACTTCCATATTTAGCCACAAGCGCAACAAAGGGAAACTGAAAGATGAATATCAATTAAATAGAATGAATCATATTTCCCATTTAGCTGAAATGAAATTCAAAGAGGCTCCCTCTGCAAAGTCACCAGTCACGGGCTAAAACAATATTTTATGAATTACATAATCAACGTTCAATTCTACAGATAATTCCTGTCAATAATGCATAGCTACTCTAGGAGGTTCTATGTCCTCTTCTTCTCATCTAACCACAACTGAATTCCAGTTTTAACAAAACCAAAATTAAAATGTGGCTTCGAAAAGCAGACAACAGCAAATTCAAGTGGTTACGAGAAAAAAATGAGATCAGAAACTTCACAGTATTGCACTCACACTTGCAGAGGAGGCAACAATCAGAACCAGCTTAGTACACACATTTCCGAAATACTCACAGTATAAGCTTGTTTCTGGATAGCACTGAAGTTTAGAAGTACATACATATAGGGTGTGTTTGCTTAAGGCTGGGGAGTGCTGAGCCAAACTTGACTAAAGGAGTTAATGGGTGTGCTTTATTGGGATTTGGTCCCCTGAATCTACTGAGGGAAACCATAAACAAACACACTCATAAACTATAAAGAGCTGTGAAACAGTATAAAGGGAAAGTCTTGTAATAGGCTCTACGGATGAATATATCCTCGAAATCTAAATAAAGAGCAATCCAAGAACGTGAGCATATTTTTTCTATGCCCTACTCACACGCTACTACAGATTACACGATCTACCTGCACCATAATGTAGAATACGTTACTGATATATGTATTGGAACAATAGAGATTATATTTCTATTCCATGTAAAGCGAGGATAACCACCACTAGAACCAAAAAAGAAAGTAAATGGGAGGGGAAAAGATAAGGAAAAAAACTTATTTTGCACTGGATGTCTCATATTTTGCAAGAGAGGGTGCTAGTCTTTCCTTCTCATCCATCTTTGTATAGGAAAATACTACCATTGGAATTATTAGATTCATTTGTACATACTTTTAAAGATACAGATGCGAGGTTGAAGAGTATTACTAGTCGTATGTTAAAATGATCTGGCATTGTTAAAATCGGAGCATTGCAGTAGCAGCCCAATTGTTTATTTCTTACCTTGAGAGATCAGTGCAGCTTCACCAACTTTACCCCTCAGCTCAGAGTTTTCAATAAGAGCAGCTTTCTTACGTGTCACCTAATAAATAGGAGAATGGAATATTAGAATAGACAGCTGGGATAAACTAGTCAGAAAAAACCCAATAAATTGGTCTTATCACTATCACTATTATAAGTAATAATGCAAGAAGGATGACTTTGATAGAAACAATTAAAGAGAAGCAAAGTTGCGGACCATTATACTTCATATATCTGGTTATGTCTCTACATGAGAAGTAAGTGATGGTAAGGGGAGAGAAAAAAATTACAAAAGTTCTACCTCTTTGAAATCTAATTCCACATAAAGATGAGGTGCTCTGCCTTCATCCTGTAAAAGTGGTTCAGTTTAGGCTCATAGCTTGCATTAAATGTGAGAAGATGAGTATTAAAAACAAGATACAGAGAGATCATAAAACCACGCTAGCATCACCTGGTGTAGCAAGAAGCATATTATATATCAAAAGTATAACATATTGTTTAGTGGAAGGATCTACCGAAACTAACTTGTAACCAGGAAATAAACAATATCTCACATGAAAACTCAAGCACCTGCAACTGGAAAAATGTGGTATCAAAACCAGCCCCAAGGGACAATATCTGCTTCTTGTTGCCATTCCCATCCACATTTATCTCACAGTCAAGAAACTGATAAAGAAGCTTCCGAAGTGCCGCATAACGAGCAAAATACCCTACACATAGAACAAAACATTGCGTATTGAATACTGTCACCATATTAACAGAAAATTGAAACGTCAAGTAGTTTAAGATCGTACCACGGTTTATTATGGGGGATCTCCTGACAGGCCTTTTAACAAACAAATGAACGTAGTCATCTTTCATGTATCCTTTCTTCACGCAAGACCTTTTACAGCAAATTGGATAGCATCAGTAGGAGCTACTATTATCGAGATACCACTATTTGTATTGAGATCGAATTTACTCGAATGAATTTCAAGAAACTATACGTAGCATGGGCAAACATGACCTTATTATCATCATCAAGGCAACAGATAGGATTTTATTCTCTATGCTTGAATTTAAGGGCGTGTGTAAATGTTATGTCACAAAAGTAGCTTTACAGTTCTTATTTAAAAAAAAGTAGCTTTAGAGTGTCCGCCACGTATTCCACATTTTAGAAAATTTTCAGCAACTGCTCTTTCATTCCCAAAAAGGATTTCCCAATAGAAGAGCACAATATGCAAATACCATCACAAAATTCTTCCACTTAATACTAAGCGACACGTTTCTCTTTTCTTATTTTATTGAGATTATGACTAGCCTTCTGATATTATTATAATCATAAATGGATATTCTGGGTTAAAGTATACATTCAATTATGGGAACACAGAATCGGAAATCAAACATGTGAAAGGGCGTCTATAAAGGAAAAACATCAGGTGCATTTCTTATATTTTAATTGCCTTGACAAAGAAAAGAAAATCCAGATCATAAGCAAACTATGATGCATAACTAAGATATATTGAGAACTAAGTCGCCAAGATATGGTTCAAATCCTTTACAAAACAACCATCACAACCACAAGCTGCACCTGGAGAAGCTGACATGATGCAGCATCTTAGTGTTATAATAACCAGTTCACTACATTTCCCTCACGTTGGTTTGCTAATACTATCCCAAGTTTCAAAACCAATTAAATGTCAGCTAAACCACTTCGTTGATATCTAAATGACTAAAGCGTTCGACCAAGAAAACTTAATAAGAGATCGGAAGCGTTAACCTCTGAGAATTCAAAAAAAAATAAAATAATATAGCCCTATCAATTAGCGGGTGATCGTTCCGCATAGTTGCATATAGAGCTGCCCCGTCAATTAGCGGGTGACTAAGGCAGATACAAATTCCACACCAATTAAAATAATCTATCAGGAAGCAGAAAAACAGAGAGAGAAGATGGCGTACAGCTTGCTAGCTGAGGCATCGTCATTGGTGGCTTGGACCGCCGCTCTGTTGCTTTGCCAGTCGGCTGCCGGTTTCGCCATCAAAATTCAGAGTGCTGTAACGGGCCCGCTTATATAAGCAGGATTCAAATTGTAGAGTGCGTTGTTGTACCGTAGGGTTGAATTTGCCAGAAACCGTATCCCAAATACAGATACTAGTAACTATAAATATAAATATGCATATACATACTATATTAGTAAATTATACGGTCAAGGGAATGCGCCATAGATCCCCTCAAAATAGGTAAACTCACTTCACTTTTCCCACTCAATTTCGATCTTACCCTTATTATTAAATTAAGTTAATTCTAAAAAAGAACGTTTACTTTAAGTCAAACAAAACAAATATTAAAAAATTTAAGAAAAAGAACAAAAAAAATGAAGAAGCACTATGTCGGCGAACACTCCCATCCTCCATTTTCTTATATTTATTGCAGATGTTTGTGATTAATGGAGCATAGGATAACAATCACTTCATCAATTTCCTAATTTTTTTTTAAAAATGTGTGCTTTAAATGACAAATTCATAAAAAACTCATAACATTTAAAGAAAAACTAAAATTTAGTAGAAGTAATCAAACTAGCATTATTGTTGTGCCCTCGTGAAATGGAATACATAATTTCCAATCAAGTAAGGAAGGTGTCGATATACATTGCGTAACCCCCAAAGTTTAGACCCCAAATCACCATAAACCACTGTCGCTGACCTAATCATAAAGGTAATACAACTTAAGACCGTCATCCAACAACGAAAAATGAATACCACCCACACATAGTCAGTAGATCGTCACAAGATTGGACCGCTCGCATGTGATGAAATTTGAAATACTCGTTTCTTTCGTACTATCTTCGTTCATATCCGTTTGAGAAATACAAGTATCTATACATTTGAGTGTAATTTCGTGTTTTATTGCATTCTCGGGTTATATTTTCATTTGATACAATTTAATGCACTTTCGGGTATTTTTTAGTTATATTTTGAAGGTTGGAAACATTTGGGATTGAAAGGAGGTCAATTGCACTCATTTCCAAATTCCGACCCACATACCCGAGGCCCAAACAAGCCGGAATCCAGTCCTGGTCGAGCCTAATTCGAAGATCTTTGAGTCTCAGACAAACATCATGAAGGGACCGGGTCGAGAAAACAAGCGAAAAGGGGTCGACCGTTCTATGTTTGTTTTTATCATATCTTCCTTGTAGGATGTCCGATTTGGGTGATTCAAGTTGACATGCGAAGAGGAGACGAAGCTCTACAACTTTCCTGTCGGGGTCGAGAGCTGATTCTTGATGAGGCAGCCTAAGAATCGCTAAGAAGGACAAGTCGAACGCGTTCAAGGGGTCCGACTCAACATTTAAGAAGGTCAAGCAAGCTTAATGGTGTTTTGACTATTATACCCTTACTTAGACTAGTTTTTTAGCAGATTTTCCCAGGGTGTGTGAGGGAATATGTCTCTCATATTAACACTCCCCCACCCCCAATTTCTATGAGCTCTTATCATTTATAAAAACCACACTTTCTATTTACTCTCTCTCACTCTAGTATTTCTCTCCCCCTTCTCTCTATAATAGAAGTAGGGTTCTTCACTTTGTTATTGAGAATCCAACCTATGGCTCTTGATATTGTGGAAGATTTTTGGGTCTTTTGCTAAATTAGTTAGTAAAAGCTTGCTACAATCAAGAAATTGAAAATTTCTCCATCAATTATTACAACTTAAGCTTTATCTTCTCTTTTTATTTATTATTATTCTTCTTGAATTTATTGTTTCTCTATTTCCTTTACATTAAATACTTGGTTGTTGTATTTATTGTTGGTCGGGGATAACATTATTGCCTTGTGAATAGTAATTGTGTGGTTAATTTCTAGGGTTGGGAGTAACCTAACCCCAGGGGTATGTGTTCTTGTTGATTACTTGGTGAATTTATAGGAAATTTGTGGTTGTAATTGATATTGTAGGTGTGGATGGATTATATCGTAGGTATATCTAACTTTTTCTTTTTTTGAATTAATAGGTATATCTAACTTAGGATATATTGGATCTCTCCGATGGGCCCATGATGTCACGAGATAATCCAAATCACATATATCAATCTCGATGGATGTCTTAATGCCTCGCTCCATAAGCAAAATTCACTTGGGGTAAGGATTGATGGATTAATTGGATGCCTAATTAATTTACTTGTCTTGACTTTATTAATTCCATTGTCGATCTTTAGTAATTGGAATTAGGTCAAATTATTCTGTAATTTGGTAATTGGTAATCCCTCTTATTTTTCCACTTGAACTTCTAATTTGCTAACAAGGCCTTCCATAACAACCCATAGGTTACTTGGTAATTGCAAGATCATAATTTTAGGTTTAAGGCAAAATAAATGTCCTGGAAACTCATTTATAGTGATAGAATTTCTTCTGTTTATTTTGTAATTTAATGTAATACCCGAGCCTCTCATAACTCACTAGCCAATATAATTTTTGCATTTCATGCATTCCATATTTTTATGTGCTATTTGTGTGATAGTTTTATAGTAATCAACTTGTTATATTTCTTACGTTATTCTATATTTTTTGCAACTAATTTGGAGATATTTACTTTGGTGGTCAAGAACCCCCTAGTCTAAAATACTGGGACATGCTACAAAATTTAAGACTACACGTGACAAGTTTAAAATATAGAACATTATGTAGTACGTGAAAGTGTTAGATATGTAAATGATTTTATTGTCGGGATAATAACAACTACAACAACAACAACAACAACAACAACAACAACAACAACAATAATAATAATAATAATCATCTACCGGATTAATGAAAAGAAAAGGCAGTGGAAAAGTGGTGTATAAAGGTGAGATCTTTATCATTCTATTTGGGGAAAACCTTACAAATCAGGTATTAGAGTCACACGCCGAGTTCACAATTAAAACCTGGTAAGCAACTGTATTCGTTTCAATTAATATTTCTTTCCTAAATTCATGGTTATTGAATTCAGTTAATTCAAGCTAAAGCCATGTGTGTATTTAAGATAGTTACCTACTTCTCCATTAATATATAATCAAATGAATAAGTCTGACTACGTAATCGATCATAAATTCCACCTTTATAACCTCATGATACTCTCATCTTTACTCATATATATATCAGATTCTCAGGTTTGTTTATTATATTAGTTTTATTAAATAAAGTTGTGTATATTTGTATATGTAAATGTTCATATGTTATTTTATAATTAAAATAACGTAGATTGAATTTGTGTTAAATCTGTCCAGATTTTTGGATTGTATGTCAGCTAATTAGCTAATTTCGACCATTGTGCGAACTGAATTTGGAAAAATGCAAAACACGAAAGTTGTAGTACGAAATGTTATATTTTTAACCCAACTTGAATCATATAAATATCAATTTTGTAGAAAAAGTTAGAGCCTTACTACCAAAATGCGACGAAGCTGAAATTATCGGACTAAAAGTACGTAACGATCTAGAACTTAACAATTTGTGCATTGATTTGAGTTAATTGTCATAGATTGACTACCACAGTGGGATATGAAGTTTCAAAAGTTACTCCGGAATAGAGGTAAGTAGAAATCCATTTGCAACTACAATGCTTGAACATAGTATTTGTGCTTATTATTTGTGATAATTGATTGTTATATGTGTTGTTGTATACCTTTGTATCAAGTGTTTTGTTCCGTTGCTAAAAATAAATTGATGTGCATCAATCATGAGCATTAGCATCTGCAATGAGTTGCATGTGTACAGGAAGGAAATCAAAATTGCATGTGTTTTTTTTTTTTAGAGTTGAAAATATTATGGAGTTGGTCACCGCTGGTACTTTGAGAGTCTCTATGACGTATATATGGTGTCTCTCGGGATGCTTCTGGTGACGGACGTGCACGTGGAAGAGGTTCCCACTTCAGCACCTTTATGATGAGGGGTACGGGAAAAGGTAGACTTTCCGGTGGACTGCAGGGGCAGGCAAGAGGCGGACCCCTGGTAGTCTCGGAAGGATAGTCGCTTGGTCGTACCAACCATCACTGATATCTCAAGTGGACTATAAGGGGGAAGGAGGGACCCTTGGTAGTCACGAGTATGGCCAATGAGTGATATTCTGGTGAGGTTGTGCCAGTGAAGGGAGCCAATTCCCGCCGAAAAGCTTTCTATTGAAAAGAGTTGAAAGAAATGGTTTTGTAAATTGTATCTCATCATTCACGCATTTGTCATGCATGATTTCTGCTTACTGAGTTTTAGCTCATGCAGTTCTTGCACTGTAGGTGAATTTGACTACGCATGAGCTCGTGGACTTATCTGGCATGCTGTTGGAGCTTCTGCAAGTTTTGAAGCCCCGTGTTTATGAATGACGACCTGTGGAGCTAAACCGCGGACACATTAGGCTTTTGCTAGTGTTATAATAATCTTTTTGGACATGTTCAAGTTAAGGAACTTTAATATGTATATTTTGTAAAAATGGTGTTGAAGGAAGAGTGATACTGTTGTGCTTGACTTGGATCTATGTGAATACATATTGGTGAAATTTTAATATCGAGGAAGTAATTAGATCGTTACTTTTGGAAGAAAAAAAAATACAGGTTTTGTAAGGTTAATTCCAGTATAGAATTAGTTAAGAAGGGAGGGTGTGACATTTAATCTATGTTTTTTAGTAATTAATCAATCTAGACCCTTCCAATTAGCCTAACTTAATCAATTGATAGAGCTTAGGTGTGCTTGTCGAGAGTATTCTCTATGTGGTTTGACATTCTATATGTAACCACTGTCACAAGTTGTATTCTTGCTATGTTTCAATCGCCGTAATTTGAAGCACTTTTCGAGACAAGTTCAACTTGTAGACCGCCACTATCTTGGAAGATTGAAGAGGAAAACTGTCTGCTCGCCACATGATTGCATTCGAGACAAGACCACATTCTTCACCTAATGATTACCCCTATGTGCCTACCTCATGGAAGACATATGGGATTTATCTCAATAGAAGACCTTGCCAGGTGGCAGACCCGTCACTACAAGAAAATAATTAATTGACTGGGAAAAAATTGTAGGCAATAATCCCAATTTTGTAGGCATTTATATTTGCCTACGGAATACCAACAAGAAACAATTGTAGGGACTTTGCTCGTAGGTGATTTGTTTGCCTACGGAAATGAAATATATATGTGGTTACCTGCCGATATTCCGTCGCAGATCCGTAGGCATCTTGTTTATCAAATAAAATAAAAATATGTTGGCAAAATATCAACATCGGAATATTTTGTAGGTAATTCTGTAGGCGAATTTCGCAACATAAATTTCGGTAGATAAATATTTTATTCGATAATTAATAAATCTATTTTTTGTTATTTGGTAGCGACGTGTCGTTGGACCGTACCAAATTAGATATTTATAATTCCGATTTCCCAACTCTACAAGTAGAGCGGTAAGTCGGGTCGAACCCACAGAGAACGGTAGACTAGTGTTATCTTAATAAATCAAGCGGTTATGAAACCTAAATAAAAGTATAAACAAACAATGAAAGCAATAGGGGGGAGGGTTGATTGTGATTATCTATTAAGAACTACCAAAAACTAATCAAACTAAATAACTCAAGATAATTAATCACTAAAGATTCAATTAACACAAGAACACAAGATAATTAGAATGAGTTTTTGGTTTTTAATAAATTTAAGGAATCTACCCTTGATCTAGTATTCCTTTGGCTTCAATGTATTACCCAACTATTGTTGATGCCCAATCCAATACAATCCAAGTCCCTATCCCACGAATTACTAAGTCTGCTCTGGCAATCGTGTTGTCTCTTACGTCTAGCTAATTGAAAGTCTGTTCTTCGACTAATGCTATCCGATTAAACCAATCAAATTAATAAAGCACCAAGATAATGGAATAGATTCGACTTGAACCTCGAAAGCTCGGGTTTACAGGTCGAATTCTACAATATCACCAACGACATCACTTGTTGTTCGCTACTAGGGGAATCAGGGAACCTACAATTACGGATAGTGATCTCTAATTCTAGCAACACATCTACACACTCCTTAGAGGGTGATCAATCCAATAAAAAGCATGTAAACATGAATCAATACCAGCAAATAATGTAGAATACTTGAAATTGCATTAGAAAGGTAACATCAACTAGCAATAGTTACATAATCATTGTCACTCAAAGTTCAACACATGATCAAGGGTAGAAATAGGGGTGTTACTCACCCATTAATACTAAAACTAACAGGAATTCAATGTAAAAGCTAAGAAACATGATAAACATAAAGATGAAACAAAAAATCTTGATTGGGGAAGAAGATCCTTCAATCCTTTGCCCAATCTCCCTTCTTGTTGGTCTTGGTGGCTAGAAATGGTTGTTAGATATGTCCTAAGATAGGTCAAATTTGAAATGGAACTTATATATATAAGGGAAGAGTTGTCACTTGGGTTTAAGGCATATTCACAATTTTAAAACAGGGTAAACAATCTCGGGTGAAATTCAAGTGTGTCTCGGCCAAGACGAAGCAATGAGGGTTTTATATTTTGTGACTTGAAGGCTGATCTCGGCCGAGATGCACTTGTGTCTCGGCCGAGACGTGAAAAGGGAAATTCAGGGTTTTGTTAGGGTTTGGCTCATCTCGACCGAGATTTGGGTTTCATCTCGATCGAGATCTTGATCTCTTGAAAACTTGGCTTTGCCCTGGAACGTCATCTCCGCCGAGATGCATTACCCGTCTCGGCCGAGATCTTCATCTCTTGAAAACTTGGCTTTGCCCTGGAAAGTCATCTCGGCCGAGATGTATTGCCCGTCTCGGCCGAGATCTTCATCTCTTGAAAACTTGGCTTTGCCCTGGAACGTCATCTCGGCCGAGATGCATTGCCCGTCTCGGCCGAGATCTTCCTTTAGCCTTATCCTTTGTTGCTTCGATCGATCCATCGACTCTGCGATCTTTTGATGCTCTTTTTCGATCCATTTGTACCTGTTTTGACACAAAAACGAACCAACCATATTATTTTGCCCAATGAGAATTAAATGCATAAAATACACGTGAAATTACACACAAACATCACTAAATTGACACTTAAAGCGTTCTAAAGTGTGTGCACGAACACGTGTACCAAATCTCCCCAAACTTAGAACTTTGTTCGTCCCGAACAAATAAAGAAAAAGAAGAAAGGACACGTGTTTAGGACAGATTTAAGTGGCAATCGGTTTCAGATTATTTTCTTAAAAGCAAGGCAAACATGATAGTAATGAGCATATATATGTGATAGACAAAATCCACTACTTTCGAGACATGACATTCTCGACTTGAGATCCTCATCGGGCGAGTGTATCTCTCAATCTCGAGTGTATCAAGTGGGACGTGTATACACTCGCATTGAAATGCATGAACCGCCTACCATAGGCTTGCCAATCATCTGAACTCGAAAATGTACTTGACAAGTGTGGCAAATAATCAAATAGGTCTTTATACAGGTTGTAATGTTGGCTTGGGGTAAGGTGGGATAATTCTAGGTAAAAGTGACTATAAAACGAACTAAACGAGTGAGCCCTACCCATCTACCCCTCAAACAATAATCACTCTTCCTCACTCTCTCAATTCCCAATCAAGTCGATCTTAAGATTCGACTACAACCTACTAATCTCTTGTTTATCAACTCTCAATTGAAGTGTATATCTTATGACCTTTTCAACTTTTAAGAGTGATGATCACAAGATGTGTGATTTTTACTAATCTCTCCAATTCTAACACTAAGAAAGTATATACAATCAACTATTTCTTTTGTTTTTCTGATTTTTCGACTTTTTCTCAGTTTTTGATTTTTTTTTTTTAAGTATAATAAATATTTACAACCAATGGAGAGGTTAATAATCTCGATTTTCGCCTATTTTGTGTGTTTCCTTTCACCCTTCAACATTTTCCACTAGTTAACCCACATTTGATCACAACTTTCCAACCGCCTCCCTCATACTCAAATAGTCCATTTAGGGTCAAAGGCTAAATGAAAAGGGAATTAGCTTGTAAAGTTGGTTATCAAACAAAAAGGCTAAAGCTCAAGGGTCTTACTAGGGGCAATTTTCATATTTTTGGTAAAAGGGGAATATTTTCAAGCTTTGAAATAGGTTCAAATCAAGAAGTGCCTAAAATCATTTTCAATGCCACAACAATGCATCGACTTATTCGATATCGAGAATCAAGGCAAGTTCTAGAGACAATTAAGGGCCCGCTTGGTTGCAAATCATCAATGGAAATGGTAATGGGTATGAATGAGGGGTTAATCATATTAAGGGATTTTAGTTTTCTGTTCACGATCGCCCATAAATTCTCCATCTCGTACAGGCGGGGGGAGCTGATCTCTTTCCTGCCATAAATCATCGAGCTAAGTAGCTTCTACAAGTATTTGACGACTGGGCTTCATATAGAAGTCAACCTAGAGCCCCTCGGGTCATAAACTTGTGGTGCAACTATTCCAAGAGCGACAGTGATTTGCCCCCATAATTATTGCACATTGAACTCTCGTAGAGCACCAGTATCGCCGACGATTGGCCTTTTGAAGTCATATATATCCCTCAAGTTGTCGTGGCTCAAGGTCTTCATCTCATTCAAAAGCTGAAATTTGATGTTGTAGACCTTTGTCTTGCATGAAATTGACTACTCCCGGACTTCGAGGGTGCTAAAGAATTCTAGCATAAATTTGTGGAAAGTGGGTCGGGGTGTTAGGCATCGGGCGAGCCCCACTTTTTCTAAAATGTTATTCATATTCTCCCTTATGTCCATGGTGTCCAAAATCTTCGGATCGTCAAAACGGGTTGCCGACACCCCTCTTTTTATCAACTTGTTGAACTTCTTATTTTGCTTGTCTGTGCTTAGAATGATATTAAAGTCGGAGGGTGTCTTGGGCCTATCTGTGGTTGGTGGAATTTCTGGTGTGGGATCCTCCGGTGTGTGCTCACCTGCTTTGCTCTTGCCTTTTGCGTCCAAAATGCAGTTTGACAAGACAATTCAACTTAATTCCACAATCAAACTACTTATTGATCCTTACTTCACATTTAATCAAAATCCGAATAGAAACAAGTTCAAGCCATATGTAACACAATAACTCAACAAAATAATGAACTTGTAACTTGGGCAAATTGACCAAATAGTGATATATTCAACCAATCAAGCATCTACCTAAATTGTTCCTAGTAATGAAATTATTAATCACATCAACAAAAATATGCCTTAATGAAGCACAAAAATTGACACGGTAACAATTTCAATAAGCAAAAACAACAACAAGATAGTGCAAAAAAAAAGCTTGAAAGGTTCTTTAAATCCAATTTCATTCCCAATGACAAATTTATCACCCCATTCACCTTCCTAATGCATAAACACATTCCAAACAACATATCTATCATCAAAATTGTATTCCCAAATCGTCAAGCACTCACAATTAATCAAGCATTCAATATACACTTCCAAACAATCAATCAATTTGATAAAACGAGACGAAAGTACAAAATTGAAGTCATAAGCATGCTCCTAATACAATAATAACGAATATGTAAACATTAGGAAGTGGAGAAAGTACATACCAACCGGGTTTAGTCGAGGAAATTTAAAAAATTTCTCTTTCACGCCCTTTTCAATTCGACCTCGAATTTACCCAAAATCCGAAAATAATTGGATGGATATGTGTGTAGTGATGTGGGTGAGGTGTGGTGTGAATTCGAGAGGAAGAAATTGAGTGAAAGTGGTGATTTGAGTGTGTGAAAGTGTGAAAATCTCGTGTTTTTGCGAAGGAGGGGGAGGATTTCATGACCTAACTATTCGCGCAAGGTTACCTGGACTCGTCTCGGTCGAGATTCGTTTCCTAGTGTTGTGTCTCGGCCGAGATCCTTTCTTCGGTCTTGGGCTCCTCTTACTCAGCAACGGGTCTCGGCCGAGATGCTTTGTGTGTCTCGACTGAGATAGCCTCACAGGGAACTCTGCCCCAATTCTGGACCAGTTGATCTCGGCCGAGATGTCTTGGTATCTCGGTCGAGATAGGTTTCCAGGAAATTTGGCCATTTTGGTCTCTGCTGAATCTCGGCCGAGATGCTTTCTCTGTCTCGGTCGAGACAACTTCACAAGGAATTGCCCATTTTTGCTTTCATGATGTCTCGGCCGAGAAAATCATGCATCTCGGCTGATATTCTTTCCCCTGCACTTTTTCTTCAATTTGATCCTCTTCACCCTCATTTTATGCTATTTCTTGATTATTTTGGTCTATACCTGCACATACTTCAACAAAAACATCAAATATGCCACAAGACATTTATTAAGCAACCAAACTATGAATTTTAAAGTGCAAAAATTCAAAGTTACCGTCGGGTTGCCTCCCGACAAGCGCCTTTGTTTAACGTCGTTGGCTCGACGGATGTTCGGTCAGTGGATTTGTGGATCCTCCACTTGTTCCACTTGTTCTTTTTCATTGTACTCTTCTTGGAAACTTTCAAAATAGGGCTTGAGAAGGTGCCCATTCACCTTGAAGATTTTGCAAGTTTTGTTGCTCTCAATTTCAACAGTGTCATGTGGAGACACTCCTTTGACAATCTAGGGTCCAAGCCACCAAGACCGAAGTTTTCCCGGAAATAGCTTTAGCCTTGAATGGTATAGCAATACTTTGTCTCCCACATTGAATATCTTCCGAGTAATCCTTGAATCATGGAACGCCTTTGTTTTCTCTTTGTAAATTATGGCACTTTCGAAAGCCTCATTTCGTATCTCCTCAAGCTCTTAGAGTTGGAGCTTACGATGAGTTCCGACTTCGTCCAGATTCATGTTGCAACGCCGAATGGCCCAATAAGCTATGTGCTCAATTTCCACTGGCAAATGACAAGGTTTCCCATAAACGAGACGGTACGGGAACCTCCGATCAGCGTTTTATAGGTTGTTCTATAGGCCCATAGTGCGTCTTCTAGCCGGATACTCCAGTCCTTCCAGTTTGGTTGAACTGTCTTCTCTAGAATCTGCTTGTTCTCCCTATTTGAAGTCTCGGCCATTCCGTTCGTTTGAGGGTGGTACGGTGTAGATACCTTGTGTAGAACTTCGTACTTTTTCAAGAGGGCCTCAATTGTCCGGTTGCAAAGTGAGTCCCGCTATCGCTTATTATGGCTCTTGGAATTCCGAACTGGGCGAATATGTTGGACTTGATAAACCCGGCTGCGAATTTCGAATCATTCAACCTTGTGGCTTTGGCCTCCACCCATTTAGAGACGTAGTCTACGGCTAGCAAAATGTATAAGTTGCCAAAGGAGGACGGGAACGTGCCCATAAAGTCCATGCCCCAAATATCGAAGATTTCACACACGACTATTGAATTTTGAGGCATTTGATTCCTCTGGGACACGTTCTTTGTTCTTTGACATCTTTCACAAGTCTTGCAAAAAGCAAGGGCGTCTCTAAATATGATGGGCCAAAACAATCCACTCTCAAGAACTTTGTGTGCCGTCCTCTTTGGCCCGAAGTGCCCACCACAAGCATACGAATGACAAAAGTTAAGTACTGATTGAACCTCATCTTCAGGGATGTACCTCCTAATCACCTGATCCGACCCATACTTCCATAAATAGGGGTCATCCCAAACAAAATACTTCGACTCACTCCTCAGTCTATCTTTTTGAGCCTTGCTCATCCCATTGGGAAATCGCTTGGAAACCAAATAGTTTACAATGTTAGCATACCAAGGAACCTTCGAGTTGGATACTGTGAACAACTGCTTGTTTCGAAAACTCTCTCGAAGAGGCAAATCTATCCCCTCTTGGCTTACTCTGCTCAAGTGATCGGCTACAAAATTTTTAGCACCCTTTTTATCCCTAATTTCTAAGTCGAACTCCTGTAGTAGCAAGATCCAACGTATCAGTCTGGGCTTTGCTTCCTTCTTTGCAATGAGGAACCTGAGGGCAGCATGATCAGTAAACACGATGATTTTGGTCCCAACTAGATAGGACCTGAATTTCTTGAGCGCAAAAACTACGGCGAGGAGTTCCTTTTCGGTAGTGGTATAGTTGGCCTAGGCCGGATTCAGTGTTCGTGAAGCGTAGTAAATCACATGTGCCACTTTTCCTCTTCTCTGCCCTAGGACTGCATCCACTGCTTGATCACTAGCATCACACATTAGCTCGAAGGGAAGCTCCCAATCAGGTGGTTGGATATTGGGAGGAGTGACGAGCCTTTCCTTAAGTACATCGAACGCAATCTTGCATTCTTCATTCATGTCGAAATCAACGTCTTTTTGCAATAGACCACACAAAGGAGAGGCAATCTTGAAAAAATCTTTTATGAACCTGCGGTAAAAACCTGCATGGCCAAGAAATGAACAAACTTCCCGCACATTTGCGGGTAAGGCAAAGAGGCAATTATTTCAACTTTAGCTCTATCTACTTGAATGTCTTTTACAGAAATCAAATGTCCTAGCACAATTCCTTGCTCTATCATGAAATGGTATTTTTCCCAATTCAACAAAAGATTTTTATCAATGCATCTTTTTAGGATTTTCACAAGATTCTCAAGGCAATTTTCGAATGATTTTCCATAAACACTAAAGTCATCCATGAAAACTTCAATGAAATGCCCAATAAACTCGGAGAAGACACTTACCATACACCTTTGGAAGGTGGCGGGTGCGTTGCAAAACCCAAACGGCATACGCCTCCAAGCGAACGTGCCAAAGGGGCACGTAAAAGTTGTCTTCTCTTGATCTTCTGGAGCAATCGGGACTTGGAAGTAGCCAAAAAAACCATCTAAGAAGCAGTAAAAAGGGTGGCCAGCCAATCTCTCTAGCATTTGGTCGATGAAGGGTAGTGGAAAATAGTCTTTTCTTGTCACAGCATTCAGCTTCCTATAGTTGATACAGACTCGCCAGCCAGTCTGTAATCGCGTAGGCACCATCTCCCCATCTTTTCCCTCTATGAATGTTATGCCGGATTTCTTGGGGACCACCTGAGTCGGACTCACAAATTGGCTATCGGATATGGGATAGATCATGTCCAACAATTTGATAACTTCCTTCTTGACTACTTCCATCATGGGAAGATTGAGCCTTCGCTGTGGTTCTCTGCTCGGTTTTGCATCATCTTCGAGAAGTATGCGGTGCATGCATAAGGATGGACTTATTCCCTTGATGTCGGCAATAGTCCATCCTATTGCCTCCTTGTTCTGCTTGAGAACTTTAATCAATACTTGCTCTTGACTGTGAGTTAACTTTGAAGAAATGATCAGGGGTAATGTCTCATCATTCCCAAGGTACGCATCCTTGAGGTGAGAATGTCGAGCCTTAAGCTCGAGAACGGGTGCCTTGATTGTAGAGGGGAGAACTTTCTCTTGTGACTCCGAAAGGGGAATGAACTTTTGAACAGATTTCGGCTGGAATGACTTGGAAGGCGGAGGCTGTGCCACTGTTTCCAACGACTCTGTTTTAGTGTCCCATGGTTTTATCTCCTTTAACTGATTGACCAATTCATTGAATTCCTGATCTCTGCAACAATGCTCAAACAATTCTTCCACAAGGGGATCAATAATATCAACAGAGAATACACTATTAACGTCTTCGGGATATCGCATAGATTCAAATATATTAAACCTTACCACTTGACCATCGAACTCCATGGCGAGGGTTCCCTCACGTACATTTGATTTGCAGATAATATTGGTGTTAATTACTGCTATGTAGAATCTAAATATTTGAGCATTCTAACATTCAATTATAATTGCCGACTCTAGAAACTGATGAAATTGTTATTGTTATTTGATTAACACCCAATCACTCTAACATCCGATTAGATTCATAGCAAAAAAAGGTAAATAACTTATTTACCTCTACATCAGGAGATCCTACCCTAACTTCGGGCAATGACGTTGTCGCTGCCGTTGGAGCACTACCGATCTGTTGCTCTTCCGCCTCACCACAGTATCAGCAACAGTAGTCCGTCGCGCCTCTGCCTCACGCGATTCTGCCCCAATCGCCGGCGATGGCACCTGCGCTTCCGCCGAAACATTCTCAGTCTGCCGCGCCTCCACCTCCGCTTCTACCTCTGCCTCCATGTCAGGCGGTGGCTTTGTTACCGCCACAGTCCGCCGAGTCTCCACCTTAGTTTTCTTACCACCACGCTTACAAGGAGCCATATGAGGTGGATTGTACCGTTTCGCTTCACAACATTGCGGTGGATTGCAGGGTCTTGGTTAGAGAAGTTTCACAGGGTGGGTTGTAGGGTTTCTCTAGAGAGGTGACATGACAAGACAACATATGGGAGGGATAGTTTTATCAATTTTCTTTATATTAATGCATGAAAGGATTAAAATTATTATATTTTTGTAAGGTGATTAAAATTGATATAAAATTTCTATTAAAAAGTATTTTGAATTTTTTCCTCATAACTTTGTGTGGGCAGTACATGTAACCTGATTTTTGGGAGATTAGATCCTCTATTCCATACAATATGATATCATCCATTGGCTCGTGCACCCCGCCTATTTGCTTACACACGCACAATAAGTAGAAGTAGATTCCCATTCCAACGAAGAAGGGGAGGGGGACTGTAAATCATCGGGCCCTCTTTTAACTCTCAAACCCTAAGAATTATCACTCAAACCCTAGAATATCAATGGTGTTCGATTGGTATCCAACTACAGTTAGCTACTTTATTTGAATAACACTGGTAATTCGATTTGATTTCGTTATTTATTTGGTGGATCAATCAAAATCTGAAAAATGGACATTGAGGAAAAGCAAGCGGAGCACATACACTACTTTGTGAATAAGGCCTCCAGTCTCAAGGGCCCAGCACTTGCCAATGTCGTCGTTGAGGCCACTTCCCACCCCTCTCTCTTTGCTTTTTCCGAGATTCTTGCCGTTCCCAACGTTATCGAGGTGTGCTATGTTTTGCAGCTATTTCAATTTATCATGTTGATCCTTGAAGATTTATGTTTAGCCGTGTTGATGAGGTCGGGAAGTTCCTATTGTGATGATTTTATTGAAGTGACTGCGATAGGCTAGCATTTGTGTTGCCTTGCTTTAAAATAGATTTGGGGATATAATCATATCTGTGTTCTGCTGCGTTGAAGTGAATTTTGTTTTTTGTTTTTTTTTTTTTTTTTAAAATTACAACTTTATGTATTTCATTTAGGAGTTGCCTCTGATTTTAGTACTTGGTGGTCATATGATTCCTGCTAGTCAGTATCCTATTGGAGTTGATATAGAAAATAGAGTTATAGGTAGTCGTTTGTATGAGTTTAATATCGTATTTCTGATGGAGGACATATTGAGTATGTGAATGTGGAACTGAAGATGATGCCATATGTAAGTTGTAATAGGCTTTCATAGGTGCGAGCTAGTTAAAATTTAAAGCATAAATTGTGATTTCAAGCGGATATGATGTCATAGGAATTTTACTTGCTGAGGTTATTCTAAATCAGTTATTGTAACTTTCCATATTGGAAGTTGTTGAAATTTGAATAGTACCGTCCTTATGGCCATGCTTGAAGACATTAAAGATTTGTCCTTTTTGGGGGTGGGGAAGATATATTGGTGTTTGAGTTTTTGGGGGCGAGTGTTCACCGCTTAGGCAACTTTTTGGCCCATGCTTTAAGGATTTCTTGATTGAATGTGTGCCTTATCTGTGCGCTCACACACACAAACACGTATATCTCATCCATGTGAGGCATACAAATCTGAAATTTTATGTTGATATGTGAGCCAAGTTTGGTACTTGAGTTGGCAATGATTAACATTATTATGAATATAATTTATGAATGCTTTGTGGAGCTAGTGGCAAGATTAGCTCCGTTTTCTACTGGGAATTTGAATACTGGCCAGGCATGAATTTATTCAAAGAAGAGAATGCTGAAAGCAGTGGCCCACTTCCCCCCCCTAAATCTGCCACAGGCTGAAAGCAAGATTCAGGAAGTGAAAGCTAATATTTTTACTTCTTAAAGTCCTGTATCTAAGCATAATAGTATCAATCAAATATCAACATGATCAAATTAACTCTCATTATGCTGACTACGTAGTAATCTACTTGGTGATCACTATACGCCCTTATTGTTGCTAATATCTGTTTAATTTTTTCTTTTATTCAAAATTCTCAATCTATATGTTTGATTGCAGCTTGAAGGAACTGAGAATGGTGTCTCCCTTGATTTGCTTCGCTTGTTTGCACATGGTACTTGGAGTGACTATAAGAGTAAGACTTGATCTCTTGCAAATCATTTCGTCATAGCTATCCCTTTTACTTGGAATTGCCTGATCTTTCAATAAGTTGTTTACCTCCTCGGAAAATATTGGACCTGTTTCTGTATAGCAGTTCTGTTTCCTGGAAAACATTCTCTTGGCTATTAGTTATTATCTGGACTTGTAAATTCCTTTGACATTTCTGTCTGTTACTGCCAGTCAGAGCCTATAGTGTTTTGGATTCTATAGTGAAGCCCATACAGTCAGAATGCTTATGCAGGATCTGTATAGTTCTCGATCTTAATTAGTGCATTTTTTGGTAGAAACTTGTTTTTTCGAGAAAGAGGTAAAAACTTGTCTGGAAGTCATTCTAGTGATATGATTTTTTAAGCTTAAGGAGTCCCAGCTGTCTTACTCAGTGATGGGTTGAAAACATGCTCTAAGGATTAGACCTGACTGTGAAGTGACTTCTAGGACGACTTTTTCTACCCTATCCAAGTGGGTAGTGCCCCACTTGGATGATCCACCACACACGTAAAAAGTGTATAGAGATGAAAACAATATTAACCATTAGATCCATTTACACTTTCCAAGTGTATGGTGGATCATCCACTTGGGTACTACCCAAATGGGTAGCATAGAATATAGCCTTCTAGGACTATCTGTAGCAGGAGACTGAAAGATAATTTTTTCATAAATGTGTGTGCGGATGCAGACATGCATCAACCCTACACGATCAGGCTGACTATGGTTTGACATATGCAATGCAAAATTCTTTCGACGATAGGATTTTATTCTGATCACATGATCTATGCACTCAAATAGCATTTGAACATTTCCATTTCTCTGGCAAGTTCCTTTTTTAATCTTGTCAACTGTTTTATGATGGCACATGCGCCTCTTCTCTTCCTCTGGGTACTTATTAGTGGTCTTGCGATCCCTAAGAAGGAGAGATTTCTATTGGTTTTATGGTGCTTATACCATATGATGTGTAGTGCTTCTATGAATGACTTTTCATGGAGTTATTTTTTATGTAGGTTGTGTTAGCCGTCTGCCACAGTTAGTTCCTGATCAAGTCCTCAAGCTGAAGCAGCTGTCTGTGCTGACTCTGGCTGAGACAAACAAGGTAGCTTGTCATATTCATGTGATGGTGTATTGTGTTCTTTAAAGTTATAGAAATCTATTAGCCTTGACTGATCAATCATCACTTGTTCCAGATGAAAATATTTAAAGCTTAAATATTCACAATTTGTTCTTCTAGTTCACCTTGAAGGTGCTGGTCAGGTCAATTGGAATCTCTGTATAGAAATATTCATGCCAATTTCTATCAAACTGATCCATGGATTCAAAAAGTATATTGGAAATGTTTTTCAAAGTACACATTCTAAAATTACTCGTTTAGTCTGTTGCAACTATTTTCTGGGCCTTGTTCTTTGTGTCCTCTTCTTGGTTTTTCATTTCTAGCAATGCGATTTTACTGGGTATGAGAAGAAGAGTTCCTCTGCATGTAATTCCCTGCTGACCAGCCTATTTCACTGTTATTCTTTGGTTTTAAATGTTAGGAGGAAGTGAGAATTTTAATTTGCATGCACGAAATACATGAATATTCCCTTGGATAATATTTTTTCATTTGGTTTTCAAGATTATGTTATTTGACTACTTGATGATACGCATGGAATTTTTTGAGCCACTTTTTTGGCCTTTGCCTAGGTATTGCCATACGATACATTGATGCAAGAATTGGATGTTTCTAATGTTCGCGAACTGGAGGATTTTCTCATCAACGATTGCATGTATGTGGTAAGTTTATGTCTTGTTTGGTTTTTTTCTTGTCCCTGAACTATTTATATAGCACTTAATATCACATTACTTGTGAGAGGAATTTGCAATATACAGCAAAATATCGCGTGGTCAGTCCACTCAGTTTTGGCTTACTTATATCTGGATCCCCCCTATTTTTCATTCAGCTTTTGAGTTTGTTCCTTCGTCCTACTAACAAACTAGTCTATCTTCTGGAGTATAAAGTTGATGAAACACTTATTGCCAAAGTTAAATATTAGATATTTACGTTGCTGTTGTGTACAGGGGATAGTTAGAGGAAAGCTGGATCAGCTGCGAAGATGTTTTGAGGTCTTATTCTGTAGTTTGCCTCTTTTTAAAGCATCTGATAGGTTACTGCTTTTCTGACTTGTAATTTGGTTTCTCATCTGTGTCTCAATGGGATTGTAGGTGCAATTTGCGGCAGGAAGGGATATCAGACCTGGACAATTGGGTAGTATGATTCAAACTCTAGCGAATTGGTAAATATTACCACCTGGGAGATTTGAATCTTTTGTTGGCTTCTGTCGTATTGTGTATTTTTAGGTTAAGTGGTACGAGTATTTGGGGTGTGATATGTTGACCTTTCTGTATATTATCTTCTTATGGGAATTCTTTCTATGTGAAATATTTAAATCTAAATGCCTGAATCAGAATCTATAACAGTTTCCTGCGTAATGACACCATGTTACATAGTTGTTTCCTCTTGAGTGTATCCCATCCATTATTTTTCACTGACTTTTGGACTATGTCTGGCACTGAATTGTGTATTTGAATCTCATTTGACAACTGCTTAGGTTGACTACATCAGATGATCTTCTTGTCTCTATTCAAGAGAAGATCAATTGGGCGGATACCATGAATGAGATAGACAAGAAGCACAAAAAGGAAATAGATGAAAAGGTAGAAGAAGTGAAGAAGACACTATCTCTGAAGGTCAGTTAAGTAACTTCCTTAGGCGTCGTACTATGCTTTTCCCCCCAAACATTGTGCTCTACAGTATAAAACCTCAATGCTATCGGAATCTATGAAGCTATGCTCGTTGAGGGGTGGGGGTTGTTTGGAGTCCATCTTAAACTCACTGCTTTTGTAATTTAAACATCCGAATAAAGTTCAGAATCTGATAAGCATAACCCAACAATAGCCTACTGCCTGCTATCTACTTAGCCACCTACAGATGTTGATTTCTAGATTTCGTAGTCATATGTTAGAACTAGTCTTGTTCAAAAATTTCTATGCATAAGTGATGCCTTGCTGGTATGGCCTGTCTTTGTATTCAAATTTATTTGTTAGAACTAGTCTTGTTCAACCATTTCAATGCATAAATGATGCCTCACTGGTATGGCCTGTCTTTGTATTCAAATTTATTGTTATAATTGATATTATGCCAACAAGTATGTATATAAGCTCTGGATTGTTAGTCGATGTTGTCTTACTTACGTTGTGGCAGAAGTTACAAACTGTAAGCAGGCCGACATTGACTACAGAGGGCACGAAGAGAACTTTTCTGAACATGGTGGAGTGATGAACTTTGACCAAGATCGTAATCGACCAAAGAGGTAGCAGTTGATACTAGTCCTTCAATTAATTTAGGTTTAATCTTCTGCAATTATTGTCATGGATTAATGTGCTAGTACGACGACAGTGTCTTCTTTCTGTTATTCCATTAAACCTTCAATGGAGGGAAACCAACATATATATTCTTCTGGAACTTCCTATCACATTTCCAGTTTCTTTGTACAAGCAATTGCTTTCTCCTGCTACTGAATATACCTATCATCATTACTATTCAGTTTATTCTTGAGCAGTGTTGTTGGTTCCGGGCACATGGCCTCGGGTGCTCACAATAAACATTTAAACGAGCAGCTTTGATATAATTCTGGTTTTGAGATCCATAGCTGATGGTTGTTTGATTGAACAATGCGCAGGAGACGACATCCTATAGGTTAAAGAGATAGAAGTAAGGGAGATCCTAGAATGAATTGGTGGAGCAACTTGCTGTTTTGGGTTCATCTAAGTGCTAAAAACGACGAGGGCGATCACCATGCACTGAACTCAGCACCGTGGTTCATCAGGCCCGAATTTCACTGAAGGCTTGCTCCAATGTGTTTTTTTCTTTTTGAAGTGAGAACTGTGTACTTTTCAAATGCGGCCAACATTTATATTGGTGACGGTATGCTCATTTTTTTAATTGTGGGACGGCGTGAGTATAATATATATAATTTATTTTACTAATGCACATTTTTCTACTTAATGTTACGAATGGTTGTCCTATTTGTAGATAACATATAGGCGATCCGTAATAGGACTTCAAATCAAACTTACACCACTCTTAAAAAATATAATAGATCACATAAGTATATAATCGTTCCTTTTTTTCTTTTTGTTGTCTGTCCAATATTTCTGTTGTCTGTCCCAAAACAAAAATCCAATATTACATGGACATATATTTCCTATTGTCTTGTGAATTATTATCTTCACG
The DNA here is from genome assembly GCA_958295605.1 of Ajuga chamaepitys. Classification (NCBI taxonomy): domain Eukaryota; kingdom Viridiplantae; phylum Streptophyta; class Magnoliopsida; order Lamiales; family Lamiaceae; genus Ajuga; species Ajuga chamaepitys. The sequence goes on from OY282499.1 coordinate 52,563,448, forward strand.
TATGTCAAAATATATGGGTATTAAAGGAAAAGAAAGATGGTTAAAATTAATTTTTAAGAACATACTATAAAATATGAAGTGAGTATTTTAAATTTTATTTATATTGAATGGGTCGAAGATGCTGGAGACATCCCATATTATGTTATGATGCGGGCGGCGATACAAGAAAAGAATTAACGTTCTGGCTGACCCACTGTTACAGGATGCCCTTTGTTATCCCCGGGCTGCCGGGCTACCTTATCACACTTCAGGTCGTCGGCAGATTGCTCCGCAATCTTCACCAACGGATTTAAGTCTTTAGGGCATCCTTTGTTATCCCCGGGCTGCCGGGCTACCTTATCACACTTCAGGTCGTCGGCAGATTGCTCCGCAATCTTCACCAACGGATTTAAGTTTTTAGGTGTAGAGTTTTGTAATATTTGTAAATGTTTGTAGTAGGGTTCCTTTCCAGTTTTGCTATGCTTGTTTAGTTTTTCAATGTCTAATACTGTCAATAGGCTATTTTTATTTTGGGTACTATAGGGGGGAATAGAAAATTGAAGCTGTCGTGTAATCGAGTGTTGTCGGAGGCCCCCCTCTCCACAAGCTTAAGTTGTAATCGTGCGGTGTTTATTAATACAATCAAGCTTTCAAGCTTTTCAATTTGTTGTGCCACTAAAGCACCTTCGGGTGTGATTGCATCGCAACAATCGAGCTGTCCGACGCGTGCGATTGAGAGTCGGGAGTAATCGAAGGAGTCGATTGCTTGCCACACGGTGCACGAGTTATTTAATCTCATTACAAGCGCCCCGTGACAGGTGATATCAGAGCCTCGGTCTAACCACCGGGATCGAGGCAGGATGACGGAAGAAACGCAAACGGGGCGAGGTCCCTATGCGAACCAGCGGTTGAAATCCGTGAAAGATACGTGTGGGGATCTTCGGGAAATGAACGGTATCCTCGAAGAGCGAGTTGCGTAACTCGAGGCGTTTGCGTCGGAGCAAAAGGTCGAACTCGATGAGTGTCGGCAAGCATGCACTGTATTGGCGGAGGCCGCGCGGGCAGCCAATGCGCGTGATGTGCATCGTCAGTTGGAGGACATGAATCATCAGTTGGAGGAGTCACGGATTCAAATAGGGTTGCTGCAGCGGGCGTTGAGCAATACCCCCGTTGCTACTGAAAGAGGGTCACACTCTCGGGTACCTGACTCAAAGGCCTTTAATGGTGCGAGGGATGCAAAGGAGGTCGAGAACTTCCTCTTTGATATGGAGCAATACTTCATAGCTGTCGATATCGAAGACGAGGTCCGACGTGTGTCCACGACTACCATGTATCTGATGGGAGATGCCAAACTATGGTGGTGAGACAAGTATAAGGAGATTCAGGCTGGTCGGGTTGAGCTAGAAACGTAGCTCAGCTCCAGGAGGCGATCCGACAACAGTTTTTTCTGGAGAATGTGGAGTACAATGCCCGACGGGTGTTGAGGGACCTCAAACATACCGGGTCTGTGAGGGATTACGTGAAAGCCTTCTCGGTTCTCATGCTGGACATCCACGACATGTTCGAGAAAAACAAACTCTTCACTTTCATAGAGGACTTGAAGCCGTGGGCGCGACTTGAGCTGTGTCATCAACGGGTGAGCACTATTGAGACCGCAATGAGTGCGGCTGAGTGCCTGATGGATTATTCGACAGAGCCCCGTACTAACACGAGGCCACTGGCTGGGAGCAATGGTGGTCAAGTGAAAGGGAGTGGTGCGAGATCTTTCAGGGCGAATGCTGGGAAATGTGGGGGAGACAAACTGTCTCACTCGCAAGGAAGTAACTCGCAGTGGAGTTTTGGGCGGAAGCCTCCGCAAGATTACAAGCAGGGCTTGTCCTAGAGAAGTGGCGGGTGATTCCTCTGAGATGGGCCTCACAGGATCAAAGACTGCCCGAAGAAGCAGTTGTTGAATGCCTGATGAGTTTGGCGGGGCCTGGGCATAAATCTAAGCAAGCTGAGTCCCAGGAGTCCAGCGATGATGGGGATGACTCCGAGGGAGAAGAGAATCTTGGAGCCATTGCGCATTGGTGTGCGACGTTGCCACCAAGTGGCAGCATAGAAGAAGGTGCTGCCGAGGAAAACTGCCCCGGCTCTTACGAGCCAAACTGAAGAGAATCAACCGTCGAGAGTTCCGAAAAGGAAGGGATTGATGTTTGTTGATGTGAGAATCAATGGGAAGCCTATGCGGGCGATGATCGACACATGAGCTACCCATAATTACCTAGCCAGAGCCGAAGTGGAGAGACTCGGGTTGGTGTTGGAAAAGGGAGTTGGGTGAGTGAAGGCTATAAATTCCGCTGTGCAGCCTATCGCCGGTGTGGCCAAGTCTGTGTTGCTGTGAGGTGGTCCGTTAAAAGGGAGAACTTATTTGTCCGTCGTGGTGATGGACGACTTCAAGCTCATCCTCGGGTTTGAATTCTTGCGAGATACGAGGGCTGCGGTCCTCCCGCACGTTGATTCGTTGATGATGATGATGGGAAACTAGCCATGCATCATCCCCACTTGGGCTAGCAAGTTGGGGGACAAGAGTCTGTCGGCAATGCAGTTTCAGAAGGGGTGCAAGCACGGTGAACTATCTTTTTTGTGCAACCTTAGTTTTGAGGAGATCAAACAGAAGTTAGGGCCTCTTCCAGGAGTTGTGAAGAAGCTGCTAATGGAGTTCGGAGATGTGATGCCGGATCAACTACCTCGAAGGCTTCCGCCGAAGAGGGACGTTGATCACGAAATTGAGTTGGTGTCGGGGACTAAGCCCTCTGCCAGGGCGCCATATCGAATGAGTCAGCCTGAGCTTGCGGAGCTCAGGAAGCAGTTGAAGGAGCTACTTGAAGGCGGATTGATTAGGCCCGCGAAGTCACCGTTTGGAGCTCCGGTCTTGTTTCAGAAGAAGACGGATGGTTCCCTTCGATTTTTTTGTGAATATTGGGTGCTAAACAAGATAACAGTGAAGAATCGCTATCCTATCCCCTTGGTGGCAGATTATTTCGACCGTCTCAGCCGGACGAAGTATTTTGCGAAGATTGACTTGAGATAGGGCTACTAGCAAGTCCAGATCAAGGAGGGTGATGAGTATAAGACGACAGTGGTCACTCGGTATGGGGCGTTTGAGTGGTTGGTGATACCTTTTGGGTTTGACGAATGCCCTTGCCACTTTCAGCCCCCTGATAAACCAAGTACTCCACGGATTTTTGGATGAATTTGTGGTGGTGTACTTGGATGATATTGTAGTCTTTAGCGAGACCTTGGCGGGGCACGTGGCACATCTCCGCAAGGTCCTCGTAAGGCTACACGAGCACGAACTGTATGTCAAACCTTCGAAGTGCTCGTTTGCTGAGGAGAGTATTAGTTCTTAGGCCATATCTTGGAGAGAGGCAGGATTCGCATGGATCTACAGAATATTCGTGCTATCAAGGAGTGACAGCCACTAGACAACGTGCATGAGGTGCGCTCGTTCCTTGGGCTAGCTAACTACTATCGGCGGTTTGTGAAGGGTTACCCTGAGATAGCACGCCCCTTGACGGATTTGACGAAGAAGTTGGAGACTTGGTCTTGGACACCCCAATGCCAAGTTGCCTTCGAGAGATTGAAGAGGGCTATTGTGACCGACCCCGTGTTGGCACTACCGGATTTGTCGAAACTATTTGTGGTGGAGACCGATGCCTCTGATTTTGCACTAGGGGGAGTCTTGATACAGGAGGGACATCTGGTTACTTTCGAGAGCCGGAAGCTAAAGGACGTGGAGAGACGTTATTCAGTGCATGAGAAAGAGTTGCTAGCCGTTGTCTACTGCTTTAGATAGTGGCGACACTATCTGCTGGGTTTACCGTTTGTTGTCAGGATGGACAATATCGCCATAAGTCATTTTTTATCGCAGGCTAATCTGACGGGGAAGCAAGCTCGATGGCAGGAGTTGCTTTCTGAGTTTAACTTTATGCTGGAATACCGTGCCGGTTCTAGTAATCATGTGGCGGATGCGCTAAGTCGTAGGTTAGATATTCAGGTGGTAGCTACGCTCTCTTCAAGCACGGTTACCACCCACTTGTGAGACCATATACGTGAGCATACGAAGGCGAATGCAGCAACTTAGTCTCTGGTGCATCTTGTCGGGGAGGGCAAAACTCGTCAGTTCTGGCTGAAAGATGGGATTGTGAGGACCAAGGGGAACTACCTATACGTTCCGAGAGGTGGAGACCTGCGGAAATCAATTATTGCGGAGTGCCATGACACGCTGTGGGCTGGACACCCGGGAGAAGAGCACACAGTGGTGCTAGTCCAACGGGGCGTACTATTGGTTGCAGATGCGGGACGATATCGCAACTTTTGTGCATACCTGCTTGGTTTGTCAGCAGGACAAGGCAGACCGACAAAAGAAGGCGGGCTTGCTGGAGCCTCTACAAGTCCCTACTCGTCCATGGGAGAGTGTCTCTATGGACTACATCATTGGTCTACCCAAGGTTGGGGAGCTCGACACTATCATTGTCGTGGTAGATCGATTTTCTAAATATGCCACTTTTATGACAGCCCCTAAAAGCTTCACGGCGGAAGAGACGGCTCAGCTTTTCTTCAAACATATTGTCAAACATTGGGGATTGCCAAGGGATATCATCAACGATTGAGATTGTGGCAACCCATGTAGTTTATAAACAAAATCTAGAAAAATAGCTACTAATTGAGAAGCTCTATAAGGATAGACCGTGCAATGAAGTGGTTTTTTTGTGAATCTGTCCACAATTACCCAGATAATGTATTTTTCAGCTAAATTAGGCAATCGTTCTATAAAATCCATTGAGATATGCCTCCAAGCTTGAGTTGTAATGGGTAATGGTTGCAACAGGCCTGGTGACTTCAAATTCTAATGCTTATTGATTTGGCATTGGTGACAAGTGGTGACATATTCAGGGACATCTTTCCTTAGTTCGCCACCAGAGCAAATTACTGATTCAACTGAAAGTGACAGCTTCTCCTGGGTGACCTCCTTCAGCTGAAGCATGCATATACTCTAATATTTGTGCATCAGATCTCCATATTTGCTCACATAAAGTTTACCTTTATCTCTCTCTACCTTAAAAAGTATGGGTGATTTCTTACAAAATAATATAGTGTCAAAAATACCCTTCTGCATACACTTATTTTTATGAGGAAATATACAAGGACAACTATGTAATTTACTAATATGTATTTAGGTCATGTTTATCAACAACATATCACAACCCAACTTATCAATAAACTATTCATTTATCTCTCATTCACATACACAACCTATTCCACAATTGAAAAAATACATTTTTATACTTTATCAACAACCTAACATTTTAATAAATATTAATTTCTTTTATCAAAATACATAATATATTTTCCAATAAACCAATATTTTTGCTACGGTTTAATAATTGCATATTATTTTTACGTTTTTTCTAATATATTTCAACGAAAATAAATTATTTTCATTCTTCAATTCCAATAAGGTGATTTTTTTTGGCACTTAAAATAAAATTGAGAGGTTTGATGATATTGAGAACTTTGATAATCTTCAGAATTTATAAGGAGATTCAAAGTTTGGACAATCTTGGGAGTTTGAATAATTTTGGGAGAAGAAAAAATAATTTGGATAGTTTAGATCCGTGATATGAAATGATAGAAATTATATGAGAAAAGATATAACACTAGGCTCTATTTATAAAGGAAAAAAAAATAAAGAGCTTTAAATTTTAATTCAAAATATGTCAACATTAGATTCTATTTGTAGAGAAAAAGAAAATAAGAATTTTGATAAATTATTTATTTTTTGTCAAATAAAAATTATGTCATTTATCACTAAAACTATATCCAATAAATAATTTAATACAACCAATGGGGTATTGACACGTGGCAGGTTGTGAAATGGATTGGGTCATCAACATTATTAGGTTTTCTATTTCTTTTTCAATAGAATTTGTCGTCTTATGACGACCGGTTGTGCGAGAAGCACCGCTAAACATGGTCTTATTGCTAGGAATAATAATTCCATCCCCTATTTAGTTTAGTATGGGTGGTTTAACATAGTATCGAAAATGCTCTTCTGCGTACATTTATCTATGAGAAAATATACAAGGACAACTACGTAATTTACTAATATGTATTTATTACTAGGGATTAATAATTCCATTTCCTATTTAGATTTATATATTTTTTTTTATTGGTTTAATATCTAAAATTTCTAATCAAATGTAATAAATTTATATTTTAATTTTAGATCTTGAATTTAATTAAACTTGTGTGAGGTATTATTAATTTGAGATTTCATTAAATATTCATAATATTTGTTTAGCTTTAATATATTATATGTTAATTCAATATATCATACGAAGTAAACTTGGGAGAAAACTGTACCAAATTTAGAAATATAACTTTTATTATAAATTACAAGATGATTCTAATATAATATTTCTAGGAAAAAATTTTATATATATATATATATATATATATATATATACTTACATGCAAAGAAAAAATAGCATGCATTATATTTTTATGGTAAACTGAAAGTTGGTTTAATTTAAGATAAGCAACACGTCAAACATTTGTAAAAATTAGAATATGAGAATTGTTATCTAAAATTTGGATTCTTATCAAACGAAAATTATTTCCAATAACCTTTCAAGTCATATTGAATTTCAGTATTAGTTTAAATTTGATTTTTAACATGTCTTTTTTATCACATATATAATATATAATATCGATAAGAAAATATGAATTTGAATAATCATAAAGAGACAAATTAAGAAGATTGTATTTCATATATATAACAATACCCTTTAGCCGTTACTCATAATTATATTTCATTCTAATTTAAATAATTACTATAACATACTAGATCTAAATCTATTCTATAACAATGCAAATAATGCATGACTTATTTACATACTGAGAGTCAAATCTTTTTTTATATTTTAAAGTATGATATTTCAAACAAATGAAAATATTCGTGATGTATATTTTTATTATAACAATTAATATATTTTGATAACTAAGCTTTACTTATCTATTTCCTTCTAAAAGAAGAATCGATAATTGTTAACAATAAAGTAGAAGAACGTTAGTTCGAATGACTAATCCTTGTTAGAAGAGTTAGTATCTAACCTTTCACCAAGAGAGGAGGTTAAGGGTGAAATCTTCCCCAATCTTACCTTTTAGTTTCTACACTTGAACTTTAGAAGAGATGATAAAAAATAAAGCAATTTAGCTTGATCTTATAGAAATTTCTTAATTGATTTCTGAAAAGACAATCTGAAAATATATTCTCATTTAATATACATCTCATTATCTGAATATTTTTAGGGTAACAACCATACTATTATATCACGCAGCCAAAATGTCGACTAAAACAATATGTTCCAGTACATCTCAAATATTAAAGTTAGCTAATGTTATCTATAATTATGATATATAATTACTTGAAATGTATTAGTTCACAATTTAAAGTAACATATATTTGAAAATAAAAAGAGAAATAATCTACATTCTCCTGTATATATTTGACAATATTTATCACAAGAATGAGGTAATTTTAGTGAACATTAAAATAATATTTGAGTTACATCAAATAACTTCATCAGATAACTTCAGTTCAAAAGTGATGTAGCATTGGCGGATCCAACTAAGAACAAAGGGGTACAGATGTACCCCCAAGTCCAGATATAATTGGTTTAAAGTATATGTTTAGTATGAAATTATTTTTGGCCTGGCGGTTTGTGCTCGAGCTTTTAGGCTCTGCAATAAGGGTTCAATTCTTCACTGCAGTGTATGTTACTGTTTTTTTTCCAGGAACTTGTAGTAGTTGGGTCTTCATGGCAGGTTTAAAAGGGCACTAATTGGGCTAGCAAATTAATGGCTTCTAAATATTCGGCTTTTTAAACAAATAAAAAATTGTTATAGGTTCTTGCTATTTTCTTGTTCACGTTTATAATCTTAATCAAATGGAGTGATTTTTAATTTTTTTCCCCCTATTTTTTTAGATCCATGTCAATTCATTTTCAAAATTCTTTTATTGTGATTGAATAACACCAGGTTGCTATATATAAAAGAAAAGAAAACTATCAAGGGGAAGCCAATATATTTTTTTTGGAAAAAATGTATGGATTTAATCACTCCCTCCATCACAAGAAAAAGATCATGTAAATAGAACTTTGTTTTTTAAACAAAAAAATAATAATAATAATAATATATTTTTTCTTTTTTAAATTAAGCATCATACCCCCATATTGAAAATCATGTATACGCCACTATGATGTAGTACAATTTATATGATTGTTAATGAGATAATTTAATATATATATATATATATATATTTATTCAAAATCAATTAAAGAGACAATGGGCTATATACATGAAGGAAGAATATATACAATACCATTGGATGTGTGCCATGTGGAACACCACTTAAAATCAACGGTCTATTTTTCTTCATTTTTATTAATTATCTACACAACACAGAATGTTAGTGGAGGTAGCATAGACTTTTCTTTTTTGAAGATATATAACTCATTCTTAACAAAAAGTACAAAAAAACAAAAAAAAAAAAAAAAAAGTAAAAAAAATACAAAAAAAAAAGAAGCAAAAAGCAAAAAACAAAAAAAAAAATATTAAGTCGTCCTTAGTGATCCGACTGTGCCGAGTGGATATCTCGTTCGTACTTTGACAAAATAACTTAACAATTTTTTTTATCAATTAGATGAATATGCTACTTTCTAAAACTGTGATTTTTTTCTCACTTAGTCAGATTTTTTTTATTTGACTTATTCAATAGTATAAACTTATTAATAAAATTAAGATTTCAATATTTTTACTTTGACTAATAAAACAACACATTGGCATCTTGAATCTGTACTTTTTTTTCGGGCACAACATAAAATTTGAAAAACGAGTTTTTTTATGGAACAAATGGGATTATTATAAACTATATAATTGTTTCACTTAATATATTTGTTTTTGTTTTATAAAAAAATAAGCATTTAAAGTACTCGATCAGATTATACTTGTTAAAGAAGGCATTAGTGCAAGATTCATATTTGTTAAATAATATATTTTTAATCAATAGAACCTTTGTAAGAAGAAGTATTTTTTATCTTGACATACTATACAATTTTTTAAGATTATTTAAATTTTCTTAAAAAATATAAAAAAAAAAAACATAATAGTAATTTTGAGTAAATTCCATAGATCACGTGCAATGCACATGTCTCTACCTAGTATCTTAAAAGGCCAGTTCTGTAGGCAAAATAAGAAGTATTATAAGGCTCAGGTAGACACTCCATAATTCTTGCTTGAACATCAGAACCCCTTTATAATTGTTCCTGTAATTCCTCAATCCACACGGGCTTTATACAAGTTATAGCAATGCAACTTCCTTTTTCTCTTCTTGATAGTGCATCTACTACCTTGTTTTCAGTTCCCTTCTTAGACTCTATTGTATAATCAAACCCCAACAGTTTAGTTAAGTACTTATGTTGTAAGGGAGTTGAGATCTTTTGTTTCAAAAGATATTTTAGGCTCTTTTGATCAGTTTTTATGACAAATAACCCATGAATGAGATAATGTCTCCATTTGTCAACAGCTAAGAGAATGGCCAAAAACTCCTTCTCATAGATTGACAGTCCCAAGCTTTTACCCCCAATGTTTTACTGAGATATGCCAATGGGTGATGTTCTTGCATAAAAAAAACTCCAATCCCCCCACAACAAGGATCACCACAAAAGGTTTAGTAAAGTCTGGCAACCTCAAAACTGGTGTTGATATCATTGCTAGCTTGAGTTTGTCAAAAGCTTCCTTGGTTTGTTCATTCCAGTCAAATTGAGCCTTTTTGGTGAGATCGGTTAATAGCTTAGCTATGACTCCATAATGTCTGACAAACTTTCTGTAGTATCCTTCAGACCCATTAAACTTCTTAAAACCTTTATAGTAGTGGGGTATGGTCAATCTGCCATGACTCTAATCTTGTTTGGTTCTCCACTAACCCCTTCTCCACTGGTAACATGCCAAAGTACTCTAATTGAGCTTGTCTAAGGTACATTTGGTAATTTTTGCATACAACTGATGCTCTTTTAATAGTTGGAACATCTTCCTCAAATTCTCAACATGTCTTTCCATGAATGAGCTATACACCAATATATCATCAAAGAACACCAAGATAAACTTCTTAAAAAATGAGTGAATTACTTAGTTCATCACAGTTTAGAAAGTTGTTGGGGCATTTGTGAGGCCAAAAGCCATCACTCTGAACTTATAGAGGCCTAATGCAGTAACAAAAGTTATCTTGTAGATATCTTCAGGTACCACTCTAATTTGGTGGTAACCAGCTCTCAAGTCATTTTTTAAGAAAACCCTTGCATTGCCTAACTCATCCAACAAATCCTACTAATGGAATAGGGTAACAGTCCTTAACAGTTACTGCATTGAGCTTCCTATATTCAACACAAAATCTCCAACTTCCATCTTTTTTCTTGACTAAGAGAAATGCAGATGAATAGGGACTGTTGATGGGTTGTATCACCCCCACTCTTCAACATTTCCTCTACTAATTTCTCAATTTCTTGTCTCTGTAAGAAGGAATATCTATAAGGTTTCTCTTTAATAGGTTTTGTTCCATCCTTAATGACAATCTTGTTATCCCATAGCCTTTCAGGGGGTAATTCAGTTGGTGTCTCAAACACCTCTTTGTATTCATCCACTAAAGATTGAATTTCCACTAAGTGTGTGTTTCTCTCTACTCCAATAATTGAGCATAAGTAAGCTTGTATATCCCTTTTTGCTCTTCTAATAGTCATATGCATCTCCTTAGTTGTGATCATGCTTATCCTGATGTCAGGTCTTACAGCTTGTAATGTCACTATTCTCCCCTTATTCTCAAATTGTACCAAATGTTTCTTAAAATAAAAAATAATTGGCCCTAGCTGACTCGGGATATCTACCCCAATAACCATATCACACACCCCCCCCCCCCTAATTTCAACAGTTTTACTGTTGGATAAATATGCAATTTCTAATTTCCCAATAAAATTGAGAGCACCTGGAGTTACATTCAACTTTCCTACCATCAACCACTGTCACCACCATTGGAGCGATATATTCCACCAGATTACTAATTATATCAGCTATGGATGGATCCAAGAAGCTATGTGTACTTCCTGTGTCAGCAAAATTGTAATATGTTTTCCCTTAGCAGTTGTTACAAACTACACAGAAAACTCACTCAGACAATACATCGAACATCTTGCAAGTAATTCAAAACTATAACACATGCAAGCTAGAAACTATTAAGAACACCAAATTTACGTGGTTCAGCATAAATGCCTACATCCACAGGAAAGACCAGAAATAATTTCACTAATTTGGACGTAAAGATTACAAGGACCCACTCAAGAAATGAAGTTCACAGTTTGAACTCATTTTTCCCTCTCAAGCTTTGATTTCCTCTCTCTAGATCCTAATTGTGTGTTACAAGTTGTTAATAACCACTCCTTATATCTAGAGATGAAACTAGAATGAAAATGATGGATAACCGCTGCTGAAAATGACTGAAATCGGATCTCAAAACTGAGCTGAAACTCACATAATTGCCACGCCATAAGACAACGGCTGTTTGGCAGTTAAATCAGTTAAGAACCGTTGTCTTTCACCCTTTCTTTCCAAAACCGAATCTGCTTAATTTCTGCTGCTTTTCTAAAGCACTTTTTCACCAGCTTTCTCCAGCTTATTTAATCACTCTTCCTCAGCTTATAAAATCAGCCATCAGTTATACATTCAACAACATTTTTTACACCAACATCTCACAACAGTCTCTTCCAATTTGATTGTGTTAGGGTGATAATTGCCAGACAGTGCATTCAATGATATTTGGCTCTTTCTCCTCCTCTTCTACTTCCTCAAGCACAAGTGTATCAGGTGGATCATCACAATCATCCACCCCCATAATCACAAACATTTTTTTAATTACAGTAGCCTTTTCTGTTGGCATAATGTCGACACTTGGTGACCCAGTGTCATGCTGTTTAGCGAGTTTTGCCCCCTCGTTTTCGTTTTCCAATACATGCCCGAGCTTCTTAAGCTCTCCAAGCTGTTTTCCACTTCGGTAATAATACTGACATCTATATTTAGAGTATTAAAATATAGACAATACTTCGACATCTATATATATGTGAGGTTAGATTTTTTATTTACACAATATCCTCAATCTCTATCCCCCATAAACTTTTTGGCTCGATCCCTTGTTTGGAGTGCTTTTGGTTGTCGTTTTCCAACAAATAGATCAATGACATCTGTTTAATCAGCAAATCCCAAAAAGTTAGAAAATTATAAATATGTATTATGTATTAAAATAGAAAAAGGAATAAAGTAACAATGGAATAGAATAGATTAATCTTACTAAATATGATTGACTCGTCTTCAGATCCTGGATCTGCGTAATTTATCCCTGTTCCAGACATAGGTATGTTGTTAAAAAAATAACAGCATATATGATTAGAGATGACCCCATTAACAGAAGGTATAGTGCTATTTCTTGATCAAAATATATGCTCAGTTAAATAATCTAATTACTAATAATTTGTTTACTAATCTAATCAGTTTACTTGTATTTACAACGCAATGCCACTCAATTTTGAAAAATAATAACTTGCTGAAGGATAAAAAACTGCACATTCCGATAATCATTTCGTAAAAGTTTTCCAATCTTTTGATCGGCATCTAATATTCTATTCAAGCAAAACATACGACACAATTATGATGTAGATTCTTTGCCTTTTCAACGAAAAAGATATGAATATATAAACAATACATAAATAGTTGCAATAGAATGTAAATGTAAACAACATGATGATGTATTGGACTTTGCAAAGTGTTGCCGAACTAAAATGTAATACAAACTTACAATGTTGAATTGATGAAAGTGTCAGCTGAATTTGCAAGACGAAATGGTTGTGCTTTGTTGATCCAATATTTATAGATCAAAGCGTAGGGTTTGATTCTGTTTTCAAGATCTTGATTTTAGCGCATATCAAATATATTCAGATCTTCTTGTTTAGTATTTTATGTAGAGTAACTGATCCAAATTTGCAAAGTATTTATAGAATCGTAAAATAGGATTTGTAATTATTATTTTTTTCCCTGAATTTATGTGACAGAATAAAATTGTAGATCTGGTTGTCGAGAAAATCCTGCAATATAGCTTATTTATTTGAAAATTTAACATAGAAAATATCAGTAAAGATTTTATTGATAATTGATTGTTTTGTTTGTAAAGTAAATCTGCATGTAACATTTTTTCCTTAATCATTGGGATCAAAAGCTCATCAACAATAAATTCTCAAACAAATTTTCCTTTGTTAGGAATCACAATCACTGACTTTCACTTTTTATCACCTGAAAAATTGGTGGGCGGCCAGGCACTTAATTCGATTGAAAAAAGTAAAAATTAATTTTCGATTTTTTTTTACCCGGATTAGCATGTGCAAATGGACGGGAAAAAATGCTTCTTTCCAATTCGAGCAAAATATCATTTTGTTTATATATATGTAGATTTTAGTCACATTTTATTATAATTTTAACCTTTCTAGTATAACTATAAACATGTTTGACTTTTTTGTCATTTTTACAGTCATGGCAATGTCGTGGCAGAGTTGGGTTATTTGAAGATAATAAAGTATCATTAAATTACTGAAATCGGTCAATAATACTAATTGACAGGAAGATACAGTTTCAGGAACATAAATAAATATAAAACAATTGAAGCATAAAACTACTATATCTAAATATATACAGATCAAAACCCAGTACATCAAACAAATTGATATTGTGTTGGGCAAATTGCGTACCAAAATATTTATTCTCGGATTTATCACTAATCTTTTGGTGAAATCCCCGAACATGAGCAAATCAATGTTGTAATACTCAATGATCATTGAATTTTAAAATGGACATCAAAAAATGAATTTCTCATTATCTCAGGGACTGATACTCCCACTTATTGAGGGAAAACGAAAGAGAAAAATAAAATACAAATAAAAAATGAAAGATTTTCCTATCGTCTTAAGAGGGAAGATGGCAACAACTAGTCTGGGGTTGGAGATGGATTTTTTGAAAGAGATTTTTTCTTTTGATAGTAGGCTTGGAGGTTCAAGGGTTGCATAAATAAAATAAAGTTTCTTTCTTTAGAAGAGATATAATAAGATAATTAATACGGAGTGAAATGGTAAAAAACAGTTCATTAGCTATCTGAAAAGAAGATGCTAAAACTATAATAAATTTACAAAAATATTAAAATTATACTACTCCCTTCGTCCCGAATAAACTTGCACCCTTAGATATAAACAAAATCTATTTTTTTATTTTATGCTGAGTTTTTTCAAAGGTGGATTGAGGGTGGAGATTGTGTTATGACTTTTGTTTTTAAGGGGTGTGCAAATTTAATTGGGATGAACAAAAAAACAAAGTGTTTGGGAGGGAGGGAGGGAGTATAAGTTATTGAAATGCTACTTACACAACTTCTCACGGATCCAATATCCCTTAGAATCAGTTTGGGCTACCTAAGGGCCCAATATAGTTGGGCTTGGAAAAAATGATTGCATTATTCAAGAATGGGGTCCTGGGCGTAGTATCCGTCAATCCACAGTGTTATCATATTATAAGCCAAATGTGCAAATAACATGGACAACTTTATTTGTTTATGGAGAGAAATGTTGTAGATTAATCAATTAGGCAACTGAAGAGTAAAACTGGTATAGGCATGATCATGGTGCAGGCTGAGCTCCTTGTTCAAGGCATAGTGTTATTTCCAGTTCTAACAAGGAAAAGGAATCTCCCTCATTTTACTAATTGTCAATCCCCTTCCCAACTGGTTTTAATTGTTGAACAATTCCATTTCTAGTAATTGAATTGCATTTCTAAACCCCAAACATAATAACAACACTAATACAATTCAAAAAGCCAATACCACAACCCTAATAATATATGCCTCCCTCCCTACCTAAAAGAACTCAAAGTCCAGAAATTTACCACCCGATTTCATATCTCCTCCCACCACCCTTTTGCTTCCACTCCCCACTCCACCCAACTCCACTTGCCCGGACTTCGCTGGAAACTCAGCCTCCACCGGCCTCGGCACCTCAGGAGGTGTGCTGCACCTAATCAGAGCCCAATTCACCCCTTCAAAGAAGGCATGCTGCTTTATCTCCGTTGCTCCTCTTTTCACCCCTAGCCGGTTTTGTGGCTCCTTAACAAGCAACCCACGAATTAGGTCTCGGCTAGCATAGCTTGTTGCTGGTGAATCCGGAAACTTCAGCTGCTGCCCGACTACGTTAAAGAGCGTTGCCCGATTTCCCGACCCCTTGAACGGGGTTTTACCATAGAGCAACTCGTACAAGAAAATACCAAATGTCCACCAATCTACTGCACTACCGTGGCCTTCGCCCTTGATTATTTCGGGGGCCAAGTATTCGTGGGTCCCAACAAAAGACATGGACCGTGCTGCAGTAGGTTCGGCGACGAGCTCCGGTAGGGTACCGGAGGCTATTCCTGTCTCTGTTCTGGACTTGCCCGATTTCTTTTTACCTTTTTGAGGGAAAAATCGGGGGAGGAAGCACGTCGGCTGAATGCATGATGATGTAGGCTCGATGCATGCTGGCTGCACACAGAATGCAGGTCCTCGTTCTGAATTGAATGCTGAGTTTCTGACTAGGGTTGGTGAAACAGCGCATCTAAGGGAAAGGTCGAAATCTGAAAGCATGATGTGGCCATCATCGCGAACCAGCACGTTTTCTGGTTTTAGGTCTCTGTATACTACTCCCAGCATATGAAGGTACTCTAGTGCCAGCAGAACTTCTGCCGCGTAAAACCTGCATTTATCACATATTTTACTGTAAATAAAAGAGAATCCAGAGAGAGCATCTTACATGTCTGGGGTAATTTATTCTTATTTTATTTCAACAACTGTGTAGGAGTTTGTTAATTGTGTGAACAAAAAATAATATAGATATTGATTGAAGCTAAATACTCCAAAATGTATCAATAGGACTAAAAGATGTTATCCGCACAAAGCATCAGTGCTAGTACGCACTCGAAAGTTACCATCAACCAATAAGGGAACTTTAGAAACAGGGCTAAAACTAGATCTGATCTTTGCTCAAATTCAGAATTAAGTTAATGAGTTTGACCCCACCTCAGTTACTAATTATTAAAAGGTGAAGATACTTGAGATTCTTAACATGTATTGAGCTATATATTCCGTCATTAAACAGCATATCATCATTATCTTACTTTGGATCCATACAATAAGGTTCCGTATGTTCAGCCACCTATAATAATAAACACCATTTTAATTCAGGCCATTAATCTTTATATCAAGCAACTACCTGCATGAAACTGCCGGTTTTGTCATCCCATGAACTAAAGAATATAAGTGGTCAAGAAATGTAACTAATCAAGCAAAAAAATATAACTTGGTGATCTAGAGGATGAAATTTAATACCAAAAGAGATACTGTTGGCATTCTGTTCTATCTATGCTCAATAACAATAATAAAGTGTGAAAGCTCACAACTTAGCTGTGAAATTAATTCTTCCTAATAATTGAATAAATCAGGCTCCTCATATAACCAACTTATAAAATTGTATAAGTTAAATGAGGGATAATCCCCAACAAAGCACTCTGAAATCAGATTCATGTTAGCTGCTTGAGCTGTGTGATCATTGAATGGAGTTCGGCAAAACTTAGTATTTAAAAGTCGGAAGGAATAATGTTGAACTGTGAACTAAATATAGTCTTCGTGTTGGTACCAAAAAACAACACAAGCTTACAATAACGTAAATACCTTGTAGCATATTCTGAAAAGTGTTTTCCAGGTTGTCGCTGCCTAAGAGTATGGAGGTCTCCTCCAGGACAATATTCCATGACCAAGCAACAAAACCGGTCCGTCTCAAAATGAGTATACAAAGTAGGCAAGAAGGGATGGTCCAGCAGCTGCAAGATTTCTCTTTCCGTCTGGGCCCTGTTCAACTTGTTCCTACTGGCGAGAGACTCCTTATCCATAACCTTCATCGCAAAAAAACACCTAGTCGAGCTCAGCTCAGACAGATACACGCTTCCAATATCCCCACACCCCAGTCTTCTCAATAACTTGAAATGGCTCATGCCCAAAATACCATCACGTGCTCTAATAGCAAGTATAGCCTTCCATCTAGGATCATTTCCTTTGTGAGGCTTGTTCGCTCCAGTGAGGTTACTCCAATTGCTGTCATCACTAAGGCCACTGCTATCGCTTGCTCTGCTAAGGCTGCTTTTGGTACTCTCAAGAGAATCCCCTGGAATGCTCCCTTTCGTATTCTCAAAGTTCCTTTCCACGCTAAGCATGCCATCACTCACGATCCCGTCGCTTCTATATGTGCTAGCACAGCTATTGGCAATGCTCATTGCCCTAGCCACACCGATGCTATCAATGCTACTAAGGGGACTAACGTTTCCACTTGGAGGTAATGAGGCGTCCCAAATGCATTCTTTCTCATCCGTATCTGGGCGTGGACTTGCTACAGTATTTTGTGAGGGGCGGGAAGCAGCAAATGGGGATGAAACGGCTGCTAAATCATTAGGCTCTTCGACCAAGCTCTCTGCAGGTGAAGGCATCATTGGGCATTGCTTGATACTCGGTATTCTGAGTGAAAGATCTTCAAGAAATGGGCCTTTCTTGGACAAGTTTTTGACCAAGCACTTTCCATCCTCATTGTTCCGGCCAATCGGTATATAAACTGGTCTCATCATATCTGTGTCTACAGGCTCAGGGGGGTGACTCACACCATGAAATGAAGTAGATCCTGCTTCTTCAAATGAATCAACACCGATTTTAAAGGAAAGAACATCGGGCATCATTTCTTCATCCTCTTCCTCCTCCTCCAAGTAGCTTTTTCCTTTCCATGCTAGTGGAGGGCCACGCGAGTCCGGCTCTTGAAATTTGGATGGTTTTCTGATCTCTTCTTTCAAAAAAGTGGGTACCGTCTTAGTTGCCCTAGGAGCAAGAGGCAGTTGCTTGCGAACCGAGTGCAATTCGTGGATCCTTTCCATATCAGATCACCGTTTAACATCAGAAGTATCTCTCTTGACTATATAAAGCTGCGAATGGACAAGATAACATCAAGATACGGCTGTACACCCACTTTTCACCAACAGTTTGATCAAATTTTTATCATATAGAGATCAAATTAGCCTAACAAACTTAAGAAATTAATGAAGTAAATTAACAAGACATTTCTCCAACATTCACACAGCAAAGCACATGTAAATCTGCTGGTGAATAGACTCAAAAAGCAAAAAACTAACCATATAAATCTCAAGTATCTGCAGCTACATGTTTTCAACACACATCTAAAATAAATCAAAATAACTTTAAAAAACTAAGGGGGGGAAAACAAGAACAAAGAGAGTAAGAGAAAAGCAGATCTGTGGTTACAAAAAGGGTCAACTAATTGTTGAATTATCACTTACCAAAACCATATCAAGTACAGAACTATTTAATGAAAAATAATTGAAATGGCAAACTCTCAAGTTTCAAAGTACCCAGTACTCACAAAGCTTCTAGAATATCATCAACCTCATTAATATTAATAAGAAATTGAAGAAGTTGAAAACCCAGCTTAAATTAGCAAAACGTCACCATTCTCTTTGCATCATCTTCCAACCTTCTAAAAATAAAAATGAAAATGTAGTAGTTTACGTGTATTAATGATATCCAAGCATCTATGATTACATAGAGAATTAGAGAAAAAAGCAAGGGGACAAGAAGAATTACTTTTACTTAGATTCCACGCAAATACCATAACCCATTAAATTAGAGAGACAGGAAATTGACATTCAAACAAAAATACAAAGGCAAGCACACCATCAACAAAGACATTTCACACCTGAAGACTGAAAAGAAACAAAACAAAAAAATAATAGAGAGCCAACAGAGAAGCACAAGTAATATCCGCAAGGATTTACCTCCTCATAAAAACTAGCATTTCAGAAAAATGAAGATAAGGGAGGTTTGACGAGGAGAGACAAGGTCTGATTTGTTGAAAAGAAAAGAAGAGGTTTTGGTTAAATTGGGTGACTTTACTTTTGCAGAGGAATGAGGAAGAGTGATACTGTAATAGGAAAATGGGAAATTTGTGTAGCGTGGAAGAGTGATTAGTGGTATCTCCATGGAGCTTTTTGGCTTTATCTCATTCTGTATTTGTGTTCTTTTGGGGACTTTGGTCGCTTTAGTCATGTGATACTGCTGAACCGGGGGTTGTATTGTAATTGCCATACTTACATTAAATACATTAATAAATAGTGTCTATTTACGATAGATACGTTTACATTCATAACACCCACTTCCCCTCACCCCTAAAAAATATTACTCCACTATTTTTTTTTTTTTTTTACTTTTTTCCTATTAAAAGTGAATTGAATTAAATTTTCATGATAAGTTATAATAATTAATAAACGACTTTCAAAAATATTAAAAACATCTTTTTAGAATAAACACATTTATAACTTTATAAGTTCATAATAATATTATATGTGTGACAATGTGAGTATAATACTGAGTATTTTTTTAATTAGAGAATCTTATTATTCAAAAGTTGTGGCATACAAGATTCCCAATCCAAAAACGTAATATCTGGCCCAACGAATTGACAGAAGTAATAGAAAAATACGTCAAACAATGCCAACACCATTACAAATCTTTAGACATTTGAGAAATTGTAAAAATCATGTTCATACATGAGCCTCTAAATCTCATCTACAATAACTTTATAATAATTCAAAGAATTCACTTTCTCTATGACTACATGCACAACAAGTAAGAAATTTGTAAAACCGCTCACCTTCATCATCAAAGAATCCATAGAAAATCAAGGAAGACTAACAGGAAGACACATCTAAAAACAGATATCAGATATCGCATATGGCGTGGAAGATGCACAAAGATAGGAAGAATCATACTGAGTATTTCTATTGTACACAAGTTATATGAATCTTAAATCCGTAAAATCTGGATTGTGAGCAGATTCGTTGGGATATGAACAGAATTTCATAAAATGATATTAGTGTTTATGAGGAAATATAT
Organism: Ajuga chamaepitys; assembly: GCA_958295605.1. Taxonomy (NCBI): domain Eukaryota; kingdom Viridiplantae; phylum Streptophyta; class Magnoliopsida; order Lamiales; family Lamiaceae; genus Ajuga; species Ajuga chamaepitys. Next base: position 52,583,582 of record OY282499.1, read on the forward strand.
TATACTAAAAATTAATATAGTTCAATAAAATAAATGATATTCAATGTAAAGAGTGATATATTTTTCACAAAATAGTCTACAAAATTCATGTATTATTTTCTGTTCGAATTGAACAGATTTAAAATTGATGCATCTAATTTGCACAAGAATTTGTGATAGGGACAGGGAAATGGAGGTGGGTATAAATACGGGCAATCTGGAAGTGTGGCCGAATAACGTGGAACGAAATGACGACGGTGCCACATTTAATTGGCCCTTAACATTAGTTTGTTTGGCCAGGATGGTAGATAAAAAGACAAGAGGAATTCAATAAAATTAGCAAGGGAGGAAAGTGAACATGCAAAGTAAATAGGCATAAAATAACTTTTTCAAAATCATGGCCTATTTAGTAAACAAAAGTGAAAACAAGAGCAATAGGGGCAATAGTGTCTATTAATGAATAGGAGGGTGTGGCAATAGCAACGGGGCGGGGACCATGTGTGACCGTTAATGGGCCAGATGGGGGGCCCAGGTTTGCCTCTTGTTTGGGGTGAAGACGTCTTTTTCAGAGGGGCACCTTAGCGACGGCAGAAGCAACCGCTTCTCCGCCTTTGTCTCGTCTAGTCCATTTCCCACTATTTCTTTTTATCACAATACAATTATTACTATTTTACTCAAATAATACTTACTTTTTCTTACCCAATACTCAAAATAATAGTACTCCCTCCCTCCGTCCCCATTCAATTTGTCTATCTTGATCGGAAAAGAAAGTTAAAAAAAATTATAAAATATTTGACTTTTTCAAATGTGAAGGTTGAATGTGGAGATCGTGAGAGAAATTTATCATTTATAAACTAACAAATTAGATTGGGACAAACCGAAAGCAGACAAATTAGAGTGAGACGAAAGAAATATTTCTTTTTCGACATAATAGTCATATCAATATAATGTTATGATATAAAAAAGTGGAACTCTCTAAATTAGGAAAGTTTTTCATTTTTCTGCCCATTTTTAGTTTCTAAAAATAAATTTTGGATTTTAATTAATTTAGGTAATTGCACTAATTTACGGGAAAGATTTATTGCCATAAAATTTTGTTTATGTTTTTGTTTTAATGCCAATAATTACAACGATTTATGAGAAATTTTGTTGTTATAAAATTATATTATTTTGATACTTTTAATTACGTAAATTCGTCACATAAAAAGTGAAAAATAGAAATTACATAATACAAGTATGGACTGATTTGTAAAATGCTTCATATAATTTGCAAATATTATTATCATTATCCCTTCCATATTCGTCCACACAAAGTCAACATAAAAATCAATATATATAATAATTAATAGATAATAGATGATAGAGTTATATTTGAGTACTTTGTAAAATGAATGGAGTATAAAATATTAAATTTGAAATAAATAATTATTTGTTAGTTGATCAATGGGGTTGAATTTGAATATTTATGGTGGGTCAAACCATTTGTATGTATGCAAATAAAACTAAAAAAATTAATTTTAGACAAAAAAAAAAAAGTTGTTGTCTTCTTTGTTTAAAACATTTAAATTATTTAATTTATTTTATTAGATTAGTTTATTCAATTTTCTTATAAATAAATATATTGGACTAGTTCTAGTACTACCAATAACAATACTCTAGATAATTTCATATAATACAATAATAAAAATATACAAGGCCACTCTTACACTAGACTACATTAGGCATCAATACAGTTTAGGCTGCAAATAGTCGCAGCCACAATTTTTTTTTACCACAACCTAATTTTTAATGTAGTTCAGTTTTATATAAAAATAAATATAAAATTCTTAATATTAATTACACCCTATTATTATTCAATTAAATTAATTAAATTAAAATATTATAAATAAAATAATAAAATATTAAAAAAAAAAAAAAGAAAGGGCCAGCGATGAAGTCTATCAGAACACGGAGAAGAAAGTAAAATAGGAAGGAGGAAGAGGAAGAAACTACTGGTTTCGATTTCAATTGGCTATAAATCAGGTTGGTTCGAGTTATGGATTTTGCCGGTATTGAAAAAAAGAATTTAGAATTTTAGATCTCAGATTAGACATGGGATTTAGTAGAAGATCAATCCTTAATTGTTATAATATGAAGGTGAAAATTTGAGGAATGGAATGGAAGAGAGAAACAATTGTTCTATATGAATTTGCAAGGTCACACAGTTGGCATCAAACGGCCATTGGCACTTAATATTCTTTGTCTGTGTAATAGTCGGACTAAAGAAGTGTCCATTCGTCTGTGTTATGTGGGGGAATAGGAGATTACTTCATTCATATGAACTGACCATGAAGACATAGGATTTTTGCAGAAGAAGAACAATTAAACTTTTTACTTTTATTTTTAAAATTATATATTTGTTATTTTAATTATTTATGTTATATTATCACAAAGGGTATTTTGATCATTTTATAATGGTATTTTAATTTATTAAATTAGTGGGTTATGTTAAAAAAATTTATGGATTGTAAATAGTTGCCGCCTATTATTATGTTCCCAACCCACCATAATGATTAATGTGACAGTAACCGATATGTTAGAATCTCATAAAAATAAATAATATCTTCATACAACAACGATGAACACATATAACCGATATGTTAGAATCTCATAAAAATAAATAATACTCCCTCCGTCCCAAGCTAATTGTCCTACCTTGACCTGACACGGAGGCTAAGAAAAAATAGATTTTGTGGAATCTTTGACTTTTTCAAAGGTGGAGATTGAATGTGAAGATTTTGATGGTGGAGATTGTGGGAGAATTTGTCATTCATGAGGTAGGACAATTAGCTTGGGACAAATAAATAAGGTAAGTAGGACAATTAGGTCGGGACAGAGGAAGTATCTTCATACAACAACGATGAACACATTAATATTTGTCCACGGTATGTAGGAAACATTTCCAATTAAGTTTAATATGCATTGCATATTTCTTCAAGGTATAATTACTAGCGATTCCATTATTGTCAGACTTGGAAATCTGCATTAAGTGTGTTTTGTCTGAGAAAACAAAAATTGTGTTGGAATATTGAATGAAAAGGTTAACATGTAAGTTACTACTTCCATCTTTTAGTTTTTTTTTAACTTAAGTTTAGAAAATTAAGGAGTGATTCAAATTGACAAACAATTTTTTAATTAATTTTCTTCTATTTCCTTAAATTTTTAAAACTACAGCGATTTCCTTTATATTTTACCTCTTTCCAAATAATTAGGGGGTGATATTGGAAGAAATAGAAAGGAACAAAAAAAAACTAAAAAGACAATTATTTAAACTATCTTACAAATCTAAAAAACAACTAAAAATGAATGTAGTATCTATTTTGATAAATTATAGAAGAAAAGTTACCCAATAAATCAAGTAATAAGTTACTCCTTTTCTCAGGTGGCTAAGGGGATACTTGTGCTTATGTAGTGGTACGTGTCAGGTCCGCTGTGGCACATCCTCGAATGATACATTCACTTAAATAGTGTAAATGTATTTTTGTTTAGGAATTTGTAAGGTATGATATGTATTGGAAATTATAAAAACTGATGTAGATAATGGGGTGTGGATGTGAAGGTGTTGATCATCCGACTATAAAATGAAATACATTGTGAATGAATCATGCTACATCCGAATGAGAACATCACAAAACAAATATCCCTTATATTGGTAGTTTCAATGTGTCTGGCGGCCCCGCCAAATTTAAGAAATTGTTTATAAGTATAATTTGTTATTTCCGGTCATCATTTCTCAATTGTACATTTCATTGATTTGTTAGGTTAATATGAGCAATCACTTTCAATTGTACCTTTTTGGCATGTTTGTATTTTAAAATTTTACTCGAGGTCAAAAAGTGTATTTGTAGGCAAATGAATTATATTGTGGTTGAAAAATCGTCCCTGATTGAGAAAAGATGTAAGAATAAATAATGAAAGAAATGTAAAGAGATTGAAGGAGGCAAGAAATAAAGCATGGAAAATGATTGAAGGAGGAAAGAGACGTATGAAAGAGGTAGCCTACATAACATGCGAATATAAACAGGCCACTGTCTCATAACTCTCTAAACCTAAACAACTGCTTGCTTCCAATTTTCCCCTTCTATCATCTTCCATTTTACCCCCTTCTTCCCAACTTAACTTGTCTACTTGTCATTTTGATCTGTCTCAATTTAACTTGTCAACTCATAAATGACAAATTTCTAACAAAATCTCTATCTTTAAAAAAGTCAAAGATTCTACAAAATCTATTTTTCTACACCTCCGTGCCCGGTCAACTAGGCAAGTTAAGTTGGGACGGAGGGATTACTACTTTCGCAGCTCAATTCATTAACTTATTTTATATATTCCAATTTCGCTGCCTTCTAATATTTACCAATCCACGAGTTGAACAAACATTTTCGCATTCTCTTCCTCATCTCCATCAATACATAATTCGATGAATTAAGTGGACCTAGTCCAATCCTGTTAAAATAATTTATAGTAAGATAATATTTTAATTCGTATTTTTTATACTTTAACTAATTATAATACATATTCATATTAAGTTTTATATGTTATTCTTAAAAATATGTTAAAATTTTAAATAATCAAGTAACTAAATAAGCTATATTTTTAATAATAACAAATCTTTATATAAATACTTAATATAAAATATTATTAATATATATAGGTTAATTAGAGGATCGAAGCAGAGTCCATTATTGTAGTTTAAACGGGGATTAATTTATGTTAAGTTCGGGATGAAGATAGATTATCCATTCGGACACCGGATATTTTGCTGCTCCTAAATTTTGTAGCATTCCAGGTCTAAGTAAACATTTATTTATCTTTTTTTTTATTATTATTATATTTAAACGAAAATTTTTGGATGGTGATTTGTGTTGGTGTTGTTGATACGGGTTCATGGATTGAGTGGACACGTTTTGCAGGTAAGTTCTGCTGATTTAGACTAGACCCAAATCATTTTGTACGTATCAAAATTTTCGGGCTGTTATCATTACTTGTATAAAGTGATTGAAATTACCAACAGTGTTATTCTACGCCGCTTGCAAGATCTTAAATCTGTGTAATTTGAGTTATCGGTTATTTTTTATGAAAAAATACTATAATATTTATTTTGAAGAAAAATATTATGTTAAAAATGTTTTAATGTTTATGTTGAAATGATTAACCTTTCTTTCAGTGACGAATCTAGAATTTTAAAATTGGGGATACGATATATATTAGAAAAAAAATATAAACGAATGGTATGACATAATTAACAATGTATAAAGATATTGTTCTATACTTAAAGCCGTAAAATCTAAACTACGAAAATAAAAATTATAAAATACACAACATACAAGAGAGAAGTTCTCAAAAGTGAGGATTACAAATTGAGGAGTCTTACTTCAATGCAATAGTTGTACATGTACAACTTTCTATTTTCAATTATTAGATATTTTAAAATGTCATCTTGACCATTCATTAGTTTAAAATTTTATGAGAAAAGGAAAAGGGTGAAGTTGACATTTTCCTCTTTAACTCTTCCACATAACTCTGCTTGATTAATAAACCAGCAAACTTTACTAGACACAATAGGCCATCGTTTATGCTCTTATTTTCCCATTTTTTTTTTGTTTTGCTTTTTTTCTTTTCCCTTCTTTTGAGCAAGTAATTTTTTTTTTATGTGATTACTTATTGCATCAAGTAAATTTTTTATAATTCTCTAAAATATTGGTATGCTAAAAAATTTCGGATTAGAAATTTGGTAAACTAAAATAACGGGTTGAAATTATTTTTGATCCCTTAGATTTTCGCTTATACAATTTTAGTTCCAAAAATGTTAGAAATTCAATTTAATTCCGTAACTTTAGAATTGATTGCGATTTAGTCCTTTTTTTGTTGTCGGTGACCAATTTGCTCTGGAAATTACGAGTGCCGGTCACGTGACTCATTTTTCGGTCTATTTTTAAATACTTAGCACCCACTAGTGAGTTTGAATTAATAATTTAAAAAAAAAAAAAAAAACTAAAGAGGATTTTTTTTTTTAATTCCTTCTCACTTCGGTGCCACACATTTAAGAATCACACAAGAAAATGAGACATGCATGTGAACACCACAAGGGTTTTTCCAGCCAAATTGGTTATCAACAAAAATAACCCTTGATAATTTATTCGTCCGTCGTCAATTTGTCTCAACTCCACAGAAATTCCCGGCATACGACCGTCCCTGAGTTTCCACTCTGTCTCTCCACCGTCCAAATCATAGGGAGTAGGAAAATTATGATAATTTTAATGTGTTAGAATAAATAACTTAATGGGCCTATATGTTGAACTCTGGAAATTAACTAAATTGCCCTTTAGTTCATTAGTTGCACAAGTGCAACTATTGCATCTTAGAGTGACTCCAAATTGAGATTGTAAATTTAGTTTTATTTGGAATTTATTTTAGGGAGTACAATTATAAAATTATATGATACTTTTTTCAAATACATAGTAATTTTTTTTTTTTTTTTAAACTGTACCCCCAACGCCCCATGTAGATACGCCCCTGCTTTTTTTAGAACAAGTAATACATTTCAATATAAACATTGATTATTTTCATGGATCCACCCTTTTAACCCGAACATGCACTTGATGTACATGTGAATTGGTGTGGAATTAGAAAAAATATTCATTAAAAAAAGTGAATAGTGTTTGAAGAAAAAATGATTTTAAAGAATTGATTAGAGAAATAGCACTACTGATTGTACAATCAATTTATTTAAAGCTAAAACAGTTTTTTTCCAAGCACTCTAAAAGAATTTTTCTCAAAATTATACACTTATAGATCTATTAAATGCTACACATGTAAAATAAATTGAACGTGTGTTTTAAATAGTGAATAAATTGTTTTTGTGGGTAATACGCCATCTGACTTATTTAACACCTGTGCAGTCAATCTAACTTGCTTAGCTCTAACTTAAAAACAATATTTACACAAATTCATTAATGTTTTTAATTAACTTTAATTGGATAATCTGTAGGGTTCATTCATCGTGCTAACATATTAAGATAAATTAGATTAAAGGATTTGAGAATTGAGAGCATTAACATTGGGATCTGCCGCTCTATGTGTTTGTTTAGTTTCTCTTCAATACATTGGAGAATATCAAATTTACCTTTTCGCTTACTTTTTATAACTTTATTTACTTTAACTAACAGTATTTCAGCACTTCTTGTCTTAAACAAACATTTCGTCCAATTTATTTACAACTTATTAACGTCTTGCCACCGGTGAGGGCTGTTAGTTATGATTTGAGTCTTTCTAAGGAACAAGGAACACGGTCTTTCGAATTTCATACCACTTCACACAAGGTTTTCGATGTATATTCATTCTAGCCACTTCAACACTTGTAAAATAGTATCTTAACTTTATTATTATTTTGGCTAAACACATACTCAAAACATTACTATTGACGTAATTTACGAGTTCTACTCATCTTATAGGCAAACTCATTATTCTTGACCCAAAATTCTCTTAGTGCAAGTTGGGTTTGTATTCGATCAAAAATATTCACCCTTAATCTTTGCATGCATTTACAATGTGTTATATTTCCTAGAAATGTAACCTTTAGATTTAATATTAAATTAAGAAATTCAAATTTTGCTACTTGTATTAAATTGATACTGAGCTTTGATACACAACTTTATTTTCATTTCAATGATGGTTCAATTCATTTTAAACCATCTTATATATATGCTCTGTGGTAATCGGAGCTCTATGCGAATTACTTCTTCATTACTTATATTCAACAAAAAAAGCAAACAAACAACTTGGACTAAATTGTGTATAAATTAAAGAGGGTGTATGGCTAAACTTGTTTCAAACATCTTGTAAGCTCCAACATTTTATAAATTGTTCGAAAAGTTTATAAGATGTAATTTCTTAAGAGCTATAAGTTAATAAAGTGTTTGGATAAAATAGTTTATAAGCTTGCAATTGAATAAAGTGATTAGTTATAACGTGTGTAGTGTGTGAAGTGTGTGTAGAGTGTGAAAACTGTGTAGGATATGTAGGATGTGAAGTGTGTGTAGTGTGTGAGGTGTGTGAAATGTGTGTAGTGTGTGTATATGTGTGTAGTATGTGAAATTAGAGTGTAACTTATAAGATTTTAAAACATAAGATGAACTTGAGGAACTTAATTTTTTTGGAGCTTATAAGCTCTAAGAACTTATTTTTACATCTTATAAGTTGATTAACATCTTATTTTACCAAACATGCACATTACAAGAGCTTATAAGCTCTCAAACATCTTATAAGTGTTGAAAATAATGGCAGAATATTATGGAAATGAAGAAGAATGCAATGAAACAGTGTTCTATAATATAACTAAAGTTGAGTGTGTTTGATACATCTCATGCATTCGACTGATAGACATATATATACTACTCTAGAGAACATACTAGAACACTACATTTGTTGATACTTCATACATACATTGCAGGTTGTACACAAGTTAGAGAACAAGAGTACTTGCTGCTTTCTCCAGAAAAGCATTGTTGCTTTTTTAGAATAACAATTAAGACTTGTTGCACTTGTAGCTGTTATTTTGTCTTGCTGCATTGTTACTGCCTTTAGCCAAACCACTGTTCCATTGACTAACTCCATGCTGCTCCTTTCCATTTCTATTTTCATGCTCCTCAATTCAAAGGAGGTCTGAGGTAGGACATTGAGTTTATTTCTCAGCTGACTGAAGGATTGAAGAGACAGTGGCTTTGTGAAGATATCGACAGTCTGATTAATTGATGGCACATGTTGAATCTTCAAGACCTTGTTCATAATCTTTTCTCTAATAAAGTGTAAATCCAACTCTAGGTGCTTAGTTCTTGAGTGATAGACTGGATTTGCTGATAATGAAATAGCACTTTGATTATCAACCCAAATAGTAGTGTCAGGATCTTGTGCTAATTTGAGCACTTTCAATAATGATTGCAACCGTACTACTTCGCAAGAAGCATGAACCAGTACTCTGTGTTCTGCCTCTGTACTCGATCTAGAAACAAGGTTTTGTTTCTTTGTACTCCATGCTAGCAGATTTTTTCCAAGATACACACAAAACCCTGAGGTTGATCTTCTATCATCCACATCAGACGCCAAATCAGCATCTGCATAAGCTATAATTTTGTTGCATGCTCCTGAAACAAAACTAAGACCATACTCCAAGCTTCCTGACAAGTGATAAGTATCTCAGGATTCTTTTTACACTCTTCCAATGTTTATCCAATGTATTTTGCATGAATTGACTCACTTTGTTCACACTATAAGCTATATCAGGTCTTGTGATCTTGAAAAATTCAATTTTCTCAGCACCATCTCCAGCTTCAAATACCAAGCCCTTGAGGCTTATTTTAAGCCATATAAAGATCTTTTCAGCTTGCATACCAGATTGTTTCCCAACTCAAATCCTGGAACTTGCTCCATATAAATCTCATTCTCCAATTCTCCATTCAAGAAGGCATTATCTACATCCAATTGTCTAATTTTCCATCCCTTAGCAACAACAACAAATCACATGACTCTTATGCTCGCTGGTTTCACTACAGGGCTATATGTGTCTATTAAAATCATAACCAGGTTGTTGTGAGTACCCCTTTGCAACCAATCTGGGTTTATACCTCACAATATTTCCATCAGCGCTTCTTTTTATTTTGAAGACCCATCTATATCCAATGACATTTATGTCATTTGGCCATGCACACAGTTCCCATGTTTGATTCTTTGAGAGTGCAGTATACTTCTTTTCCATGGCAGCTCTCCATTCTGGTATCTTCAAGGCATCCAAGTAATTATGTTGTTCTATTTCAGAGTTCACTGTTCTCATAGTGTGATACACCTTGTGCTTGAAGATTCCATATTTTGATCTAGTGATCATGTGATGCACTCTCCCTACATTATTCTTATGCACCACAGTTTCTTCATCATTGTACTCACCCACATCTCTGTTAGAATAGGCAAACTGCTCAAGTTGTGCCCTTTCAATTGGTATATCTATTGTATCATCTTAGTGTATGGGAATGTTGGAGTGGTGTGATGACTGAGATGGAGTGCTGTGTGGTGTATGTATGTGCTGACTTTAGGTTGGTGTGTGAATATCAGGTTGATTAGGAATATGTATATCAAACTCACCAACCTTAAGAAGTTGAGAGGAATGGGGTTGTGTAGTGCAAGGAATGCAGTGGTCGTTGGTGTCTTTATTTTTCTGCTTGAAAGGGAACTGTGTTTCATCAAACTGAATGTTTCTTGTGATGATGATTTTGTTGTTTGGTAGCAAGACTTTATAGCCTTTATACTAAGTACTATATCCAAGAAACGTTCCTCCCTCAGTTCTAAACTCCAACTTATGTTTTCTATAGGGTCTAAGATGAGGAAAACAAAGACAATCAAATACCTTTAGAGTGTTTTAGTTTGGTCTCATTCCAGTTAGCATTTCAGTGGTGACTTGTGATGAAGAATTTTAGTGGGTAGTCTATTTATGAGATAGACACTAGTAATGAATGCATCATCCTAATATTTGAGGGAAACTTGGGATTTGGAAAGAAGGTCTAGACTTGTCTTTACTATATGTCTATGTTTCCTTTCTACAAGGCCATTCTGTTCAGGTGTATAGGGACAGGATATTCTGTGATGAATTCCACGATCATTGAAGAATTATGAGATAGAGTTGAATCAGTCCCACCATCACTTTGTACTTGTTTGATTTCTTTTGTGAAACTGATTTTCAATCAGGGTTTTGAAATGAACAAAGGCTTGATAGGTATCAGATTTAAATTTTAAGAGATAGATCAATGTAAACCTGGAATGATTATTAGTAAAGCTGACATAATACTGATAACAATTATGAGATTTAATTCGATTCATTGAAAGGCAATTTGTGACTCTTTCCTTGTACGCAAGGAGTACATAGTGGCTCTCTCTCTAGTACAAAAGGGGATACTACTGGTCCTAAGAAAATTTTGAACATCATAAGATGGATGCCCTAGTCTACAATGCCAAGTTTCCAAATCTACTTTATTTCCTAAAACAACAGAATTAGCTAGGATGGACTTCTGGTGACTTTTTTGGTTTGATGAGGAAGGACTGGTTTGGTGGTTAGCATCTCTGGAACTGGTTAACTAGAATTTGTATAGACCATTCTCAACAGTCCCTTGTAAAAGGGTTTCCTTTGTGCATAGATCCTTTACAAGACATAAGTTAGAGTAGAACTCAAAGTAAACAGAGTTATCTTTGCAGAATTGTGAAACACTAATAAGATTTCTGGTTGTTTGTGGGACATGTAAAAGGTTTTTGAGCAAGAAAGTGTGAGTGTGTGAGGGATTTAAATGATCTTACAGTAGATTTACCAAAGTCAGATATACACAGACCTAATCCATTGCCTATCTGAACCTTCTCATCTCCTTGATAATCTGTGGCAGTGTTTAGGTTTCCAAATTTGTAGGTAAGATGATTTGTAGCACCTGAATCTGGAAAACCATGCAATCTCTTGACACCCTTCTCCTTGTCCAAAGCTTGCCATGTTGGCAGATGGTCCTCCATATGAATTTGAATTTGCTGAAGTACCTTGTTGGTTTTTCTGTGAATAACATGCTTCATCCTTGCAGTAGCACTTATCACTGGCATGGTTAGTGTAGCCACACCAGTAGCAAGGTTTGTAGATGTTCCTGCCTCTTTCTCTACCATTAGAACCACCTCTGAATGGGCTTCTTCCTCCTCTATTGATGTTGGACTGTTGGTTATATTGTTGTTGTCCTAGAGATCTGCCTCTTCCTCTACCATTATTATAGCCTTTCCCTCTTCCTTGAGTAGCAAGATTGGCACTCAGGACAGACCCTTCAACACTAAACTACATGTTTTCAGATCATTCAAGCATGCTTTCGAAGCTAAGAAGGAGAGAATGCACTTCCCTTATTGAAAGTGGCTCAACTCTTGAGTTGATTGAAACCATCACAGGGTATTCTGATCCCAACCTGGAAATAATATGAAGAATCTCATCATCATCTGTCATTGTTTGCTCTGCAGATTTTAGTAAGTCACAACATGACTTTATCTTGTTGAGATACTCTCTTGGAGTGAGAGCCTTTCTTCATGGTCTGTAGTTGATATTTGTACTGCATTATCTTTGCTCTGGAGCTGCAGCAGTTAGATGTCAAAACTGCTTTCTTGCATGGGGATTTGGTGGAGAGCATTTATATGCAACAACCAGAAGGCTTTGTACTTCCTGGAAATGAGCACAAGGTGTGTCATCTAAAGAAGTCACTGTATGGCTTAAAACAAAGCCCAAGGCAGTGGAACAGAAAGTTCAATGAGTTCATGTTAAGTGCTGGTTTTGATAGATGTAAGTATGACAGTTATGTCTATCTTGAAAGACAGGGAAAGATTGTTCTTACTTATCTATTACTCTATGTAGATGATATGTTAATTTCCAGTAAGAGTAAGAACAGGATTGAACAATTAAAACAAAAGCTGAGCTCAGAATTTGAGATGAAAGATCTGGGCAGTGCAAAGAAGATTTTGGGCATGGATATTTTGAGAGACAGAAACAGTGGAAGACTGTGGTTATCTCATTCTGAGCACTTAAGGAAGGTACTAAGAAGATATAAGATGCATGAATCTAGAGCAGTAGTAACTCCATTTGGACATTAATTCAAACTATCCAATGATCAATGTCCAAAGACAGAATAAGAGCTGAAGGATATGAGGAGCATTCCATATGCAAGTGGGGTAGGAAGCTTGATGTATCCCATGATCTGTAGTAGACCAGATTTGGCTTATGGAGTGGCAATGGTGAGTAGATTTATGTCTAATCCTGGAAAGCCTCACTGGGAAGCACTGAAGTATATACTGAGATACTTAAGAAGATCATTAAGTCTGGGATTAATGTTTGAAAGAAAGGATAATAGTGAAGAACCAATCCAAGGCTTTGTGGATTCTGACTTTGCTGGAAATTTAGACAACATAAAGTCTATTATAGGACATGTCTTTACATTTTATGGAACAACTGTGTGTTGGAGAGCTGTTCATCAATCTGTTGTGGCTCTTTCCACAACTGAAGCAGAGTACTTGGCAGTAATTGACGCTGTAAAAGACGCCATGTGGCTTAGGGGAATTCCAAAAGACTTTGGAGTGCTGCAGAGGTCTGTGACAGTGTAGTGTGATAATCAAAGCACAATCCACTTAGTGAAACACCAGGTATTCCATGAAAGGTCAAAGCATATAGATGTAAGAATGCATTTTGTTAGGGATGAGATAAAAAAAGGTGTGATTTCCGTGAAGAAAGTGGCTACTAAAGAAAATCCTGCAGATACGTTTACCAAGTCTCTTCCTGGAAACAAATTTTCAGCATTGTACAAGCTTAATACAGTTTGTTCAGTGTGTTTAGCTCCAGCAAATTCAGTGATGGTTTGAGGATAGGATTGAGTACTTTGATTCATTGAGGTGGAGAATTATAAAGTGGTTAATTTCATCAAAGAGATATGTGATCAAGTGTATGTTGGACCAGAGATATCAGAACCGGGTTCAGGAGTTGAAGAACCGGATGCAAAACATAATCAAACCGGCAGTTATGATTCCGTTATAACTGCACAACTTTGACAATGGTGGATGTAGATCACAGTGATCAAACCACGTTAAAAGTGTTTGTTGCTTGATTTTGTGTGATCAGTTTGCGCAGTTTGTTGTTCTTCATCTCTTTGGTTTCAATCTTCATTTCTTAAGTGTTTGCGGTGAGTTTGGTGTTCATTGATCTATCAATTTCTATACAAATCAAAATTTAGTACTCAATTTGATTCAAATAACATAATTTTTCATAAGATCACGTGTATTAGACGATACCACTAACTAATACGGATCATGCATTAAAGCCGGCACTAAGATAAAACATGTGATGTAAGATATGATTAAGTAAGAAGTATAGAAATACATGTATAGTATAAAGTAGCAACTGAAAGGCATGGACCCACATTCCATTCTAGTCCATATGTACAAGGGAAGTAGTTGATAAGAAGAAAACAAAAAGAAAATTCGTAATAAGATCAAAATTTTGCGTGTGGGAGTATTAATTAATGAATGGGTTTTATAAAGAAGTTGTGATGTGGGTTGCCAATCCCATCAAAGCTTCAAATTTAGTGATTAAAATGATTAGGCAACTATTTTTTTTGAAAAGATTCTTTATACCCAAATTACTAATAAATAAACTTTTTGTGGGCCTAATCAACCACTTTTTTGCTTTATCAATTGTGAGGGGGCATGAGTATTGGAATTAGGGAAAGGGATATGACCATTCAAATGTTGGTTTATATAATTACAAAATGAAATCATATATTGTATTTTATTGGTAAAATCTCATTTTAATGGACTACTTATAAAACTGGTGTTACCACATGGAGTAGTAGTCCCATGCTAAATTATGAATAGTGCAGTAAGTAAATGAAGAATGAGGGTTGATTAACAGCCTTTGTTACATAATAAACGCTTAATCTACCTAAGCTGTACAATTATACAAGTCTAACAGTCAAGTACGTTTCATTATTGATGATCACCTATTATTTAATTTAAGACGGATCTTTAAAACCAAATGATTTAAGGTGATATATAAATGGAATTTCTTTTTTAAGATAATGATCGAGGTCTGAGATTTAAATAATTGATATTATGTAGCTAGTCAGTCCAAATTAATTATAAAATAAATAATTCCAAGAATAACGATTACTTAATCCGTGATAGACGACCTAAGATATTTGTGTGATCTTGCTAATATTGAACATCATGATAGTACCATATGTCTATAATATTATGGACCTAGTATAATAATCTCTATATTATCTTACTCGAGACAACATTAATTGGATGGACAATCCATTCAAGATTCTTTAATTCAAACTTTATATCTCTCAACAATATTAAATTTATTATTTTTGCAACTAAATTTATATGGAGAGATTTGTGAGGTCCCTTCCATCTATAAATAAACATAACCTTTAAATTTTTTATTTAATTCTACCACATTGAGGCCATTTCAAACAAAGTAAACCAAAATTTAAATCCAAATGGAGTCATTTTAAAGCAAGACCAATTGTTTTAGCTACTTCTCTTCCTTTGATAACCATTCCATAATCTAAATTGAGTATTTAATATTTAAAGGTGGAGATTGATGGTGGAGATTTAAGGGTGGAGATTGTAAGATTCTTTTATATTTTAGGGGTGTGCAAAATAGGATGGGATGACCGAAAAAGGAAAATATACAAATTAGGGCGGGACGGAGGGAGTATATGCTGTATGAGTGTCTTTATTATTTTGTTTTGTTACAACTTAATTCAGTTGCTAGTTTTGTGGATTAAATAAATAAAAATACTACAATTTACTTTTATTACTGGTTGATCAGAGCCAAAAAAAATAAAAAGGAAATGAAAGTACTAATATAAAGATATTATTATTATTATTATTATTATTATGGGTTGATGGGCACATTATCTTAAATAAGCGTGGGTCTCCAATCCCATGAAAGCTACTACCTGGTGATGAAAATGATTAGGCACCCAAATTTTGCAAAAATAAAAAAATAAATATATAATTGAATAAATGATTTGTGGGCCTATGTTATGTTTGCTTTATGAAAAGTGAGGAGTAGGAGTTTTGAAATTAGAGAAAGGGGCTGCCACTGCCCCATTCAAAACTGCCCTCTTTATCTCATTCCTTTTCTCACTCTTCCCTTCACTCCATTTCATTTTATTTTTCTTATTCAATCATATAAAAAAAATACCTCGTCGGACACGGATATTAAGAAAAAGATATTTTTGCTTTTAAGTTGATTTTATCAAAGGTGTAGATTGAGGGTCGAGATTTTGAGGGTGGAGATTGCGAAAAAAAATTCATTTTTAAGGGTGTGCAAAGTTAAGTGGGACGAACAGAAAAGACAAATGTACAAATTTAAGTGGGATGAAGAGAGTATTTGTGTAATTTAGAAAATCACAAGAATTACTTAAAAACATTCGAATGATATTTAATGAATTGAATTATATTATGTAATTAACTCATTTACAAATTCGGTGAAGTTAAAAATCATTTTCAAAATCCAAACCATGAATATCAATTTTATGTATCATTATTACCCTCTAGTCTCTGCATACAAAATATGAGTCATATTTCAAGGATTATTTTTATCACAAAAAAGGTTACGTTTCAAAAATTAAAATTTCTTTTTATTAATCAAAACTAAAATAAAAAAATTTAATTTCACGAGTAAGTTATATATTACTCAAAAAATATAAAACAATCCTAAAAGTTAGAATTTGTGGCTGTAGTGATTTATCCCTTCATCAATTAAAAAAGTTATCATTGTAAACTGATTGATGGACAGAGTATATCAAAGAAAATAGTAACATAAATATGATTTAGATGTTTAACATAAATTTTAGAGATGTAAAATAAGTTCGGTTTTTTTTTTTTATCGTCTTTTTTAGGATCAATCCTGATCCAATCCTAAAAATATAAGAGTTGAGTCTCAATTTTAAAGGCTCTTATAGCTTAAGGGCTTTTAGTCTGGTCCTTCTCGGCCCTACTAGGGCTTGGGCCAGACTAGGGTAAGGCCGGCCTTGAGAGCCTTATTTATATATTCCCTCCATACCGGCCTAACTTGCCTACTTCGACCGGGTACGGAGGTTAAGAAAAAATAAATTTTGTAGAATTTTTTACTTTTTTAAAAGTGAAGATTGTGAGAGAAATTTGTCATTTATGGACTGACAAGTTAAGTTGGAACAAACCGTAAAGGAAAATAGGCAAGTTAGAGCAAGACGGACGTAGTATTTTATATAAGTAATATAGAATATATATATATATATATATGTTTATATTATATATAGTATCTCATAAATAAATTTAAAGTTTCATATAATCAATGGGTTTTCATGTTTCCTATACTCTATCGGCTTCACTATTCTGAAGTTCATATTTTCTTCTATAATATTGCATTCATGTTCTCTAGTATTTCTGCTTTTGAATATATATGTTGGATTCTTAAATATATCGTGTTGTATCTTATACAATACGATAATATTTAGAAACCCCAACATATACCGAAAAGAGTATGGGTTGCTTGAATTTTGAAATTTTTTAATTAATCATTTTCTCTGGAAAATTTAAAACATATTACTTATGAAATTTAAGAACGAGAACAATTAAATTAAAATACATGAACTTAAGGATAGGTTTGGACATGAATTTTCAAAGTCCTTATAGCATCATGACTTTTAACCCTGATCCTTTAGAATTTGGATTTTTGAGAACTTTATTGACTATCTCTAAGGATAATAATAAAGGGTGAAGAAAATGTCTGAATATATAAAAAAAGATGCCCAATAGTTTCCAATTAATCTTGTTTCTTGACAGGGGCAACAATTATGGGCCGGGCCCAACCTATTTTACAGTCAAAGCTAGTTCCGATTTATGGAGAAAGCCCAGAGGATGCTCCAAAAATGAAAACGTTTTGTTTTAGTATATGGGCTGAAAATATGGAATTAAAGTGTGGGATTTATTTATTTACTTTTTATTATTATTAACAATTAACAATAAAAGAGTATTATTGCTACTCGTTTGTTTTATGGAAGACTTATCTCAATTCTGTATTCTCATTTTCATTTTTTTAAAGAGTATTTTGCTTTATATGTTAAGCTTTCATTTCTACCACCAAAGATTTATTTACAAATACTAAATATTTATTCATCTGATGCACTGGATTACTACATAATTGAAATATATCACAATTATAGTTTATGTAAAATGTGTAAGTAGCCCAATACGGTGGAAAAGGAATTTAAAATTTATAATAATTTAACAAAGTAAGCGATAGCACATAGCAGTTTATTAAATTACAAACCATAGGTTCCTAAAATCTCGTTACATACAAACTAGATAATCCATATCCATATAAAACAAATAGACATCATTTATAAACACTTTATTTGTATCACTTTTAAAATTTTGACTTTTATGTAACCCTTTTGTAACACTTATGAATATGTAACATTTCCATGTAACATTTGTGAATATGTAACACTTTCATAATATGTAACACTTTGGATGTAACACTTTTTAAATTGTAACATTTTTAGGTAACACTTTTAAATAAGTAACACTTTTTGGGTAATACTTTTGTATAAGTATTACTTTTTAGGTAATATCTTAAATAAAATTATATATTTCTTTTATTCAAAACTTATAATCATAGTTAGATTCTTACGTGCATTTTGAAGAGCTAAAATCTTTTAATTGCTTATATTTTGTAAAATGACTTTTTGAGGCAAATATTTATAGATGTGTTACATCTTAATTATCATATATAATGAAACATTCAGAACATGAAATGGTAAAAATAACCAACTTAGGCCTACGATAGAAATTTATTAGAGCAAGTAATTACTTAATTTTAAAGGTGGCTTCAAGTTGTCTTAAAGTTATCTACAACAAGTAGATATATAAAATTATTGTGATTGGTTTAAATGATATTGTCTCCAAATGTAAATGCTATAATTAAATGTAACAAATTAGTGTGATATAGAATATATATATATATATATATATGAGAGGACGAAATTGAAAAAAAAAAAATAAATCAAAATTTTGTATGAAATTAGATAGTAGAATAAGCTAAATAAAATCAAGTTAGGTTGTACTTTGATGGAAATTTAATCTTGAAAATAGTTTATTGATGTTACGACAAAACAATTGGGTATACATAGTGTTTCTTACAAAATAAGACAAAATAGATATTATAGTCTAGTGGTTTGACCTTTACAAACAAAGATCTTACAGGCTTGCAACCTGGGTTCGAAACCCAGCTATAACAACATTGAACATTTTTTATATTTTAAAAAAAAGTGTTACATAAAGGGTTATATGTAATATTTTTTAGTGTTACCCTAAAGTGTTACAATTTAAGATCTAGTGTAACACTAATGAAAAGTGTTACTAAAGATCATCAAAAGTGTTACTTTAAACTTTAGGTAACACCGAAAAATGTAACACCAATAAAGTGTTACCAAATATCTATTGTAACACCTTTTTGTATATATGTAACACTTTTTGGGTGTTACATAAGCTTATTTATGTTGTAGTGACAAAATCTATTTTTTCTTAACTTTCGTGCCCGGTCAACTAGGCAAGTTAAACCAAGACGGAGGGAGTATAATTTATATCTTAATTTTTTTTTTGTTTTTTGGGTTCGTACTTGCTCATGCACTCATTTATAAGTTACTTATGATATTCTAACAAAATAAATTTGTACAAATATAATTTATTAATGGAATTGAGAATTTGTGTTACAATCTCTATTTCTTCCTCTGATTTTTCTCTTCAGGTTGAGCTTTGGAATTTGATGGAGAGTTAACTTGGATAAGCGCTGATTCGAGGGGTTTGGCACCTTGATCTCGAATCAAATGTTGTTTCTGAAATTCTAACCTTTGAGTGTTTTCGAAGGATACCTGGAATGTTGGAGGAATTACATCTTTGCTCCGAAATTCTCCAACTTATATTGTGGTGTGTCTTGGAATGAAGAAGAGTACCATTTATATAGGTGTATGATGAAATCGTTAGCCATAAAATGATATAATTTAATTGGTCATTCATGATTTGATGACACATCCTTCTTTCAATAGGAAGATATAACTTGATTTGGGGATGATCTTATCTTTCATAATAAGATTTTTTATTTGATTTTATCACTAAAACATTGGTAATTCACTTTCATATTGAGCAAGAATTTATCTTGATTCCCAATAAAATAAGGATTTTGAAACTTGAGAATATCCCGTTAACTATTTGATTACACCAATTTTACGTGCCTAGATACATGTTTGATCTTATAATTGCTAATGACGATGTAATGTATACTTGCACTGAGCATCCGATATATATAGTTGTAGTGTCACCGAGCCGAACCACACTTAGATTCACCTAAATAATTTTTTGGATACTAGTTTGATAAATTTCATTGAAGAGTGTAGTGTGATTATGAGAAGTGTTTGGGAATCCATGCATTCAAGAGTGTAAATTCCGACATACTACTGAAGGTGAAAAAACATTATTTGATCAAATTAAATACACACACATATATGTGTGTACACAAACAAAGAACTTGTTAGAAATTGAGTTAAGGATTGTTCAATTTAATTATAGCTTAATATATTTTAATGTAATTTTTTTTGTCGGATATGGTAATAAAATGGAATAAAGAAGCTCTTGGCTCATGTGTTATTTATAGAAAAGTAATTGTTTTATCAATTGTACTATTCATATTTTTATGACCTTCACTATAAACTAAAAGGTACACATATTGATCGTAGTGTTATACAAATGGTCTTCTCTCATAGAATAGATGTCCAAATATTGTATTTCTATTCTTTTTTTCTTTCAAAATTTAGAATTTAATAGCTCGATATTCTTCTTGTTAATGTAAAGTGACTTGCCATTTTATTGACGTGAAATCTCTGTAACACATTTTTTTTTATTAACTCTATCTTTATACTGTGAATTTCCAGTAGCATTTAAGTTGGCGTAATTGCTTGTTTATCTTGTGTGTTTTCTTTTGATGATATACATCTGCTATAGTTGAGCTTGATGTGTACTTCTGATGTTCCAAAGAAAAAGTAAAATAATAACAATAATTTTATAGATGTTATATATGACGTAAAAAGAAAAGATAATAATAACATTGTTCTATGATAAACTAATCCAAGCGTAAAAAACGTAGAACCAAAAAAGTTATAATAACAATTACAATTTAAACAACGCAAAAAGAAAAAAAATTAATGACCTTGTTCTACAATTATCTTATATGGTGTTAAAAAGAAAATAAGAACAAGGCTTAATTACGTGAAAATTCACGATATTTTAGTCAATTATCATTTACAACATACTTTTTAAAACATAACATAGAAACACACAACTTTTATGATTTTTTTCAATTCAGTACACTCGATGTTTTACTTTAATTGACGATGTGGAGCGCAAAATTGAGATTTTGACCCGTCTTATTGCATATATGTAGTTGTGCGAATTCTTTTAACCCTTAATTATATGGAAAAAAATATTATTTTATTGTTAAACTTATCATAAAACGTTGTCGTTTCATTTAATTAGAGGTTTATAAATATTATATGATTGTATGTCTGTAGCTGAGATACATAAAATTCTAATTTTGGGCTCCATGTCAGTGATTAGAGCAAAATATTTACCCGGATGTATTGAATTGAAAAAATCATAAAAATAGTGTATTTCTATGTTATGTTTGAAAAATTATGCTGTAAATGATAATTAATCAAGAGGTCGTGAATTTTTACGTAATTATGAACCCTAAAAATAATAAGGTTGATCTACGAGCCTAATAATCCAAGCAAAAAAATGTGGAATGTGGCAGCGAGACATTATGATAAGCTTATAATTTTTCATGTTCTCTACCGTCATTACTTATCATCGTATTAACATTTGTTACTGTGGATGGGTCTTTTTAAGTAGCTTAGTTAACTGTGTTTGTTTATGAAATCAATTGACTGTTTTGCGCATAGATCGCTTTGTTGATACGCAAAATTTGTATCCAATTAAATGCGTCACATAATAAAATATGCGTTGAAAATCAATTTTATATTGATTATTTTAATATTAGGAATTAATTAAATAAAATTCCTAAGTTAAATAATCAATTTAATTGGTGATTTACTAAATATTTTAGGGATAATTACAAAATGGCCGCCGAACTATTAGCACTTTTTCACTTCGGCATATAAACTATTAACAGTGACTAAACCGCCGCCAACCTATTTGAATATTACTACTTGAAAGCTGCCGGCCAGAATACCGCCCAAATTTATTGCACACCCGGTTTCGGAAAACCACCTTTTGGGACAGAATTTGGGCGGTATTCTGGCCGGCAGCTTTCGAGTAGTAATATTCAAATAGGTTGGCGGCGGTTTAGTCACTGTTAATAGTTTATATGCCGAAGTGAAAAAGTGCTAATAGTTCGGCGACCATTTTGTAATTATCCCAATATTTTATTGGTCAATCGGAAGCCGCCACGTGTCAAGATGATGCAGATATTACTAAACTAAATTAAATTAATTTAGTAATTATCCAAAAAGATGAGGATAAACATCAAGTCATGGCGGACCAATCACAATGCTCCATTGTTGCAATAATTATTAAATTAAATACAATTAACTTAATAATTATCTTATGGATAATGATATTGTGGAGGATCAATCATATCACTCCATTCGGACCCGAGCCCGTTAGGGTTTTCCAATCCTACAACTATAAATAGGGCCTCATTTTCCACCAAAAGGATCAACAACACAAATAAACAACACAAGTCAAGAAGCAAGTGAAGAATTCCAGAGCAAAATTCTTCAGCATTCTTCAAGCAACTCCAAGCGTTCTTCGGCGTTCTCCAAGAAATGGCTTTTGATTCGAGATCAAGGTGCTGAGCCCCTCCAATCAACGTTTCGAGATAAATATTCGAAGGTGTTCATCGACGTTCATCAAAATCTTCGAAGCTGTTCTTCAAACATCCATCCAAGAAGACCGTTTGATCCAAAATTAAGCTTCCGAGCCTTTGGGTCAAACGTTATTCAAGTCAAAGCTCAAAATCGGAGAAGATCGAAGTCAACTCTGCATTTGAAGGCATAAATAATTGAAGAGAAGAATCAGAGGGATTTTAGGGATCGTACCGCAATATTGTTTAATTCGAAATTTTTAATTTGTACGAATTATTTTGTGTTTTTACACAAAATTTGTTGTTACAAATTTTTGGCACGCCCAGTGGGACATCTCTACCTCTCATCTCTTCTCCTCAACCAACAACTGAAGATAGTGTTATGGCGCCTCATAAGATCACGCTGACAAAGATCGCTGCAACAAACTCTCCAACTGCAAATGTCAACGTCGTCACAAGGAGTATGTCAAGTAACTCGCGATCGTTGGCATCTTCAGAGGGAAATACTTCTTCCGAGGCTACAAAGAGGGATTTGCGAGACATTGCTGATAGCAATAGGGATGACAAGGACAACTCTGCATGTTCTACACCCGTTCTTCATCAAGCTCAGAAGCAGCTCCGATCATGACAACAAATGCTTCAACTCTTGAAGAACAACTCGTGAGCTTGACTAAAACTATTGAAGGGCTTACGAGACATGCACAAGAGCAAGACTCCTTGATCGCAAAACTGATAAGCAAGGTTGATAGCGGTACTACAAGTCGTGCTCCTGAAAAAGCACCTGTTGAGGATCAAGATGAGGCTCAAGAATCTGCGGGACATCAATATCAACCAAACGAGAAGGAGAGAACCATGGATAAACTGCAAGTCTCCTCCGATGGTATGGTCCATGTTGATCAACTAAAAGAGATCATCTTAGGAACCCTAAAGGACAAATTTCACGGGACATCTAAGTCATCTTCAACTTACACCAAACCATACTCTCTGAGGATTGACAACTTGAAGATGCCTTCCGGTTATCAACCCCCGAAGTTCCAACTCTTCGATGGTAAAGGCAGCCCCAAGCAACATATCGCTCATTTCGTCGAGACATGCAACGACGCTGGGACATATGGTGATCATTTGACGAAGCAATTTGTCCGCTCTTTGAAGGGGAATGCATTCGACTGGTACATAGACTTAGAAGCCAATTCCATTGATAGCTGGGAGAAAATGGAGCAAGAATTCCTCAACCTCTTTTACAACACTAGGAGAACCGTAAGCATGATTGAATTGACCAACACGCATCAATGGAAAGAGGATGCCGTAGTTGACTACATCAACCGATGGAGGAATCTAAGCCTCAATTGCAAAGATCGTTTGTCAGAAGCTTCTGCGATTGAAATGTGCACCCAAGGAATGCAATGGGGTCTTCGGTACATCCTCCAAGGAATTCGGCCAAGGACATTTGAAGAATTAGCAACTAGAGCGCATGATATGGAGCTAAGTATGGCTTCAAGTGGAGTTGAAGGACCACCGACCCTTGACTTCCCAAAATCCAAAGAAAGACAAGAAATCAAGAAAGGGGGCACGCCATTCGTCAAACCATCAACCAAAGAATCTATGGCGGTAAATGTTAAATCCATCAAGTTCCGAACAAAGAATGATGATAAAGAAGGTGAAAAGCAAAACATTCCTCGAGAGACGGGACAAAGAAAGTTAACCTTGAAGGAAATGCAGAACAAACAATACCCTGTCCTAGATTCGGATGTTCCCGGGATTTTTGATGACCTGCTCAAAGAAGGTTTGATCAAGTTGCCAGAAATGAAGCGACCGGAAGAGGCTGGAAGAATCGACGACCCAAAGTACTGCAAATACCATCGGCTGTTGGGCCACCCAATTCAAGATTGCTTCGTATTTAAAGACAAAGTGTTGCGGTTGTCTCGGGAAGGAAAAATCCTTTTAGAGGAAGATGCTACAACAAATCTCATCACTGTTACATGCTCGACAACAAATCATCAAAATGAAGAAGCCTGCCTATCCGAGACGGAGGATCGCTCCACTGATAGGGATCATACTTCAGCAATCACTTTCGCCAACGAGGATTTGCGACTCGGCTCTGATCCACATAATAGACCGTTATTCAGGACTGCATACACTCGTGAGAAAAAGGTGAACAAAATACTCATTGACGGAGGCTCTGCCGTAAACATCATGCCTCTACGAACAATGAAAGAGTTAGGGATTTCCACAGATGAGCTCGTGAGTAGTCGACTGATGATCCAAGGATTTAACCAAGAGGGACAACGAGCTCTTGGAGTTATAAGGCTAAACTTATTGATGGACGAGATGACTTTGACGGCCTTGATTTATGTGATAGATGCTAGAAGGTCATATAATATGCTCCTCGGTCGCCCATGGTTGCATGAGAATGGGGTAGTTCCATCTACTTGGCACCAGTGTTTGAAATATTGCGTAAATGGTGTCGTAAGAAAAGTAGTTGCTGACGATAAGCCTTTCTCTGAGGCTGAATCACATTTTGCCGATGCCAAATACTACTTCAAAGATGCAAAAATAACAAAAGCCAAAGAAGTTCTCTCAAGCAAAAAATCTGAAAAGGGCCAAGCCGCTAAAGACGAACCATGTAAACCTTCACCTTGTTGCGATGGAATGATCTCAAAGGGAAACATGCTCCTTTCCCAAGAAGAACCTCTGAAAGAGTTGACCTTGCCACTACACAAGCTTGATGCAACAATCCCGTTAAGTCAACCACTTGAAGGATTCATCCATCCGACATTGGGAGCTAGAACTGAGCATGGAACACTTCCATTACCTGATGACGACAAGCATTATGGCCCTAAAGCCTTTAAACTTCTTGTCCAAACCGGGTACAACCCACAAGAAAGTAGCTCCAGTAAATCCGATGTTGTCACGAATACAGTAAAGAAGGCTGGCCATGGTGGCAAAAGTTCCAAGATAGGTCTTGGTTATACACCAGCAAATCCTGTTCACATTAGCATCAAAAGGGCAACCACTAATTATGTCATTGAGGGAGAAGTCTCGTCAACAGAAGACATTTTTGATAGAAATTGGAGGAAAGTACGTCGGGTCTCCGTCTTTGAAAGACTTGGCCCAGCGAAAAGACGTGAGAGAAATATTCGCCAAAGGATAAATGCCGCCAAGTTACAAGGGGGCATTGAGCAAAAATCCAATCAAAGGATTAGAAGCTTAATCCCGTCCCGTATGAAGAGGCGCACCACTTTAATTGTGTCATGTGATAAAGAGCTGAAGGCTAGAATGCAAACAATCATCTTCACAAAAACACAAGATGAAGACAATAGAGAAAGTGTGGCTTCTTCATACTTTGTCAATAGTGGCGCCCAGCATGTCCCCCAACGTGCCCCTCAGAGCATTATAAGAAACCTAAGAAGGAAAATCATTCAACTAGTCAGAGGTGGCTACATCAACGAAGGAAATGGTACTATGCACACAATCCAAATAAGGCAAAGGAACGGGCAAATGAGAGCATGCGTGGACTTTAAGAAATTCGAAGAAGTAAATGAGGACATGGCCTCAACAAATCACATCACCCTGTGTGAAGATGGACATGTAGAAGAGGAAGATGCTGAAAAGGCCCCACTTACACTTGAAGATGGGGAACAAGTCGGTCCCATAAATGAGAAGTCCTCGAAGCACTACTATGCCTGAGATTGCTGCCAAAAAAAAAAAAAGAACCTCCTGGCCCACATGAGGATAAACTGTGCACGGCGACCATCAAAGGTAAAGTATGTGGTTAAAATGCTAACTTACCCCACTTTGACTAAAGTGGTTAAAGAATAGTCAAACCTGGCCCGCATGAGTGTAAACTGTGCATGGCACCCCCCAAAAACAAACACAAAGGTGGCAATTGAACTACGTTATGATTTGATCCCTTTCACCAGGGTACGTAGGCAGCTTAGTATTCTAAGTTCAGTCATATATTGTGTTTTCCTCTTCTAAGTCGCTCCAAGTTAAGAAGATTCAAGTTGATGTTAATCGAACTCCAAGTGTGTCTGGCTTTCAGCTGATCCCATCCAATGCCAGAGTCCATCAAGACGGATTGTCAAGCTTAGCTCGATCATGGTTGTCGGAGTTCTTTAGATCATTTGTCTCAGTTGAGTTCGTTCCTCTAAGTCTTCGAGATGACTGCGTCTCTCCCAAGTGAAGTTGCCTCCCGAATCTTCAAGATGAATCCACTTGTGCAAGTCGAGTCGGATGTGTCTCTTGAGGTTGAGTCTGCTGAATGCACCTCTTGAAGTCGGAATGTTGGATGTGTCGCTTCAAGTTGAATCTATCGGATGCTAAGCCGAGTTCGTCTCTCCCAAGTTGAAGTTGACTCCCGAATCTTCAAGATGAATCCACTTGTCCAAGTCGAGTCAGTCGGATGTGTCTCTTGAAGTCGAGTCTGCTGAATGCACCTCTTGAAGTCGGAATGTTGGATGTGTCGCTTCAAGTCGAATCTATCGGATGCTAAGCCGAGTTCGTCTCTCCCAAGTTGAAGTTGCCTCCCGAATCTTCAAGATGAATCCACTTGTGCAAGTTTAAGTCAGTCGGATGTGTCTCTTGAAGTCGAGTCTGCTGAATGCACCTCTTGAAGTCAGAATGTCGAATGTGTCGCTCTGAGTTGTCGTCGTCTCTCAAGTCTTTAAGAAGAGTCCGCCTCTTCAAGTCGAGTCTATCTGATGTGCCTCTGCAAGTCGGAGTCGTCTCTCAAATCTTCAAGAAGAGTCTGCCTCTTCAACTCGAGTCTGTCGGATGTGACTCTGCAACTCTTCAAGTCGAGTCTATCGGATGTGCCTCTGCAAGTCGAAGTCGTCTCTCAAATCATCAAGAAGAGTCTGCCTCTTCAACTGGAGTCTGTCGAATGTGACTCTGCAACTCTCCAAGTCGAGTATTTCGGATGTGCCTCTGCAAGTCGATGTCGTCTCTCAAGTCTTCAAGAAGAGTCTGCCTCTCTGAGTCAAGTCTGTTGGGAGTGTTTCCTCAAGTCGAGTTCGTCTCCACCAAGTTGAATTTGCCTCCCGAATCTTCAAGGTGAATCCGCCTCTTGAAGTCGAGTCTGCAAAATGCGCCTCTTGAAGTCAAGTATGTTGGATATCTCTCGAAGTCGAGTATGCAGAATGCGTCTCTTAAAGTCGAGTAAGTTGACATGACTGTCGAAGTTGAGTCCGTGGGGTGCGTTGCTCCAAATCGAGCCCGTCTCTCAAGTCTTCAAGATGAGTCCGCCTCTCCAAGTCGAGTCTGTTGGGTGTGTTTCCTCAAGTCGAGTTCGTCTCCCCCAACTTGAAGTTGCCCCCCGAATCTTCAAGGTGAATCCGCCTCTTGAAGTCAAGTCTGCAGAATGCGCCTCTTGAAGTCGAGTAAGTTGACATGTCTGTCGAAGTTGAGTCCGTGGGGTGCGTTGCTCCAAGTCGAGCCCGTCTCTCAAGTCTTCAAGATGAGTCCACCTCTCCAAATCGAGTCTGTCGGATGTGTTTCTCGAGGTTGAGTCTGTTAGGTGCGTCACTCCAAGTCAATGCCATCTCTCAAGTCTTCAAGATGAGTCCGCCTCTCCAAGTCGAGTATGTCGGATGTGCCTTTCCAAGCTGACGTCGGCTCTCAATTCTTTAAAGATGAGTCCGCCTCTCCATGTCGAGTCTGTTGGATGTGCCTCTGCAAGTCGGCGTAGTCTCTCAAGTCTTCAAGAAAAGTCCGCCTCTCCATGTCGATGCCAACTCTCAAGTCTTCAAAATGAATCCGCCTCTCTAAGTCGAGTATGTCGGATGTGCCTTTCCAAGTTGACGCCGGCTCTCAAGTCTTCAAGATGAGGCTGCCTCTCCAAGTCGAGTCTGTTATTTCAATTGATTCGCAAGAAGCGTTGCTCTGAAGTGACTCTTTGCTTCTTTAATGGTGCTCGTTTGCCGCAACAAAGGTTGGATCATGTCTATGTGTGCTTTCATTGACCAAACTTGACCCAAATTTCGATGGACACGAGAAAGATGCAAGATCTATCAGAGGATAATGCAAGATCTATCAGTGTATCCTCGAGGTATGTGCTAAGCTTGGAACAAATACTCGCAACTCAAAAGTACGCAATAATAGGAAAGTCCGCCAAGACGGATGTCCGACCGTGATATCAACGTCTCCCCAGTAAAAGTCGGCAACATGTTGTCGGAAGGGACTCGTCAGATTGACCACCGCCATGTGTATATATTCTTAGACCCGAAAGACACTTTCTCCTCAGATTGGTTGTCACAAAGAATCACCAGTATTGCAACTCGAAAGAAGACGTGATATGTTCGAGACGAGCCATTATGGACAGTATAAAAAAAAAGTAAGAAAGAAAAAGAAAGGACTTAACGAAGACTGCAAAGAAATTTTCCTTCGGCATATGAAAAAGTGCAGATAGTAAATTAGAACAAACCAACTACCCAGCTCAAAGACATACACAGGGCACATAAAAAAAGAAAAAGAGCAACAGTTCAACCATTCATACCTTTGCAGAAACAATTCGAAAGCTCCGACGGGCAAAAAGATCCTTCGTAGAGATGATTCGCAACTTCTTCGACCGACGGTCGAGTAGCAATATCGAATGCGTAGACAATGACGGCAAGAAGTTCCTTAAAAAGACGACCGATTGCGGGATGCCGACGACCACTACAACAAATAAGGGAATTAGGGACGAATGGAAAACGTCACTAAAAGTGATGAAAATGTCACTAATAGTTATGTGGGACGAAATTATTTCGTCACATCAAACGTCACAATATCCTAGTCGCTAATAATATTTAGAGACGAATTTTTCAAAACGTCTCTAAAACATTTTTTTAGTGACGTTTCTTAATTGTCTCAAAAAATTATTTTTAGTGACGTTTTTTTAATTGTCTCAAAAGATTTTGTTTAGTGACGTTTTATATTTGTCTCAAAAGAGTTTTTTTAGTGACGTTTTCATTAATTGTCTCAAGAAAAATTCTTTTAGTGACGCTTTTTTAATTGTCTCAAAAGAGTTTTTTTAGTGACGTTTTTATTAATTGTCTCAAAATAGTTCATTTAGCCACACTTTTTTTATTGTCTCAATAGAGTTCTTTTAGTGACGATTTTTTTAATTGTCTCAAAAAGAGTTCTTTTAGTGACATTCTTTTATTGTCAAAGATCACTTTTAGTGACTTTTTTTTGTAATTGTCTTAAAAAAATATCTTTTGCGACGTTTTTTTTAATAGTTTGAAAGACCTTTTTTAGTGACGTTTTCTTTATTTGTCTCAAAATATATTTTGTGGTAACGCATAAATTATATTGCCTCAATATTATATATTACAATACCTGATAGTACCTTTAATAACAGAACAACATAATAAGAGAGAGAACAATAATCAACACACAAGTGAATCTTCAATAATAATTTGCATGTAAATGACGATTGTTCTGAACTTAATCCATCTAAAAACAAAGCAATTTCATTCAAAATACAATACAATTACCCATTTGCATATGTGATTCAGTAGGAATGAATAAATCGTAAGCTAGCAACTCGTCAACAAAAGGCTAATAAAACGACAATTATTATTATAAAATATTTTCTATCCTCAGGTCGAGCTCACAAGAACGAAAAAATGGCCTGTCCCGATCCTGTAATCAAGGGAGAGCAATACCAAATTAGAACTCAATCCTCAGATCAGAAAGTCATAGATGCAAAGTTAGATATGGAAGCAATATGCAAATCAATCATATTTGTGGTACTTATAAAATATAATTGCATGGTAGTGATTATACTAATAAGAAAAAGCTGACAGCTTTGTAATAATGGAATAAGAATTTTGAAGTGTAAAGTAGCTTATGAATAAAGGACTAGTAAAGCTATGTAAAGTGTTATTTTCTACTGTATATGTATATATTTTAGTCCCTTTGCTAATCCAAGCTTAACTTTATGGCATCACAAAGTAGATTCAAAAACTAGTTAGTGGAAAAGCAAACAGTGCATGTGTTTTGGCAACAGATCACTAAATGATAACTAATAACTAATAAACTCGGATAAGGGTGTATATAGTTTGCAGCTTAAGAAGAATCAGAAATGAAGGCACCTATGTGTACATAAAGACAAAGAAAGACAAATATTTCTCGTGTACTTCACTCCAGGTTCCTTCGGTTAAATTTTCAAATTCATGAACACATCAATTTCAGCCAAAATTGTAGAAAATCAAACATAACAGAGAAAGCTGCTTGATTACCAGTAAAATATTTATCTTGATAGCAAAACACACTGATTCTATCAAGTATTGACTGTTGACAACCAACCATTTCAGTAAATCAAAGATACATTCCATCAGCAAGCAGGTATGTGTGTATCAAACATGATTCTCCAATGAAGTAGTAATAATGTGAGAACAAATACCTTGGCTTCTGCAATGTCTTTATCCCTTCCAGCAGCTTCTTTTATCAATTGCAACTGGTCCACAAGAACAAATTGCAAGTTATGCAAAACATGAACAAGTTGTAGTAGTTGTTTATGGAATAGTGGATACTTTTAAATTGTTGGTCCTTTAGAGATTGATCGGCTTTATAAAAAAGATTACAAACTATAAGCAAATTATTCTTCTTAGAAAAACTTTAGGTGCAATCATGTGTACTAACAAATAGCCATATGAGAAAAAATGCATCCATTGATGCTAGAAGTTTAATTTGGCGCAGGCTAATCAGCATGTATGCTGCAACACTGTGAATGGCATTGCTAAAGAAAAGGGATTGAAACATAAGTGTTTTGCAAACAACATAATTACCAACATTTAGGATACCTAATCAATCAACGAATTAATGGGGCATTTAGCAATGACTTTTGATGCCATTTTCCATACTTGTAAAGAGGATGTCAAACAGAGAGGCATCTACCACAAAGCTAAGAATCATATTTCACATACATGCTACTACTCAGGCAAGAATTTGCTGTCATTTTTTGGTAATTTCTGTAAATATTAATTATGCGTAATGGACAAGGTGGTATGATTGTAATGAACAGGTCTCCTTTATTTGCATAATGACATATAATTCTTGAATGCAAAGAAAAGGCAATATATCCTAAGTTCCATATGGATTATAGAACTTCATCTATTCACTTCCACAGATGGTAAAAACTAGTAGCATAGTATTGAAATCCAATATGCAAGTGTAATCCATATAGCTGAAGTAAACTACAAGCAGTAGTTGCATAACAGAACATCAAAATCAAAACAACCAAGACAGGGAGTCATATATTCATCTTAGTGAAAGGGAAGCACCTTACTGCCCGATGGAGCACTTTTCTTAGGGCAGAATGTCCTTTGATTCCTGTCCGAAGTAGCAAATCAAACATTAAACACAATTAGACAAATCATGAATGACAACGCTAAATGCTAAATGCATTATATAGCGGATACACGAGTAACACGATTGCACATTGCAATTAAACATCCAAAAGCAAAAATCACTGTGAATCAGGGGATATCACAAGGATATATACCAACAAAGGTACACCAGCCCCCCAATTCCAGATTAACACCAAACAATTCAAACTTCAAAAACACATTGTTAAAAGCAGTTAGCATACAACCAACACGAATTGACAGCATTCACTTATTACCCAAGCTAAAATTTTCCCGTCCTGAAAGAAAATGAGGATGAGGATCAACAAAAGACGATAACGCATCACTAATAATCAAAACCATTTACCTATAACTATCAAACGACACAAATTCTGCTAAAATAGGTGGCTGATAAAATCAAACATCATCGTATACTGAATCTATTCGAGAAATTTGCAGATTTAGAAACGAAAACGAGCAAAACGAGAGGGGAGAGAGAGAGAGAGAGCTCCTGCTGCTAACTATGCTGGAGAGAGCTCGCTCGCGCGATCGAGGAGAATGGAACGGCAGCTCCGGCGCGATCGTCAACGAGCTGCAGGAAGAGTGTCCGATTCTGGTTGAAGATCGTCGACGAGCGAGATGAACGAGCTGGAGTGAGCTGGAGCTGGGAGTTTCTATTTGGGAAAATTGATTTATTTGGAGTTCTAAATAATTAACTAAGAGAGAGAGATAAGAGGGAAAATTGATATATTTTGAGAAAATGTTATAACTTGGCTACTTAATTAAAAAAAACGTACTTAAAAGAATTAAAATTAAAAAAATTGCTTATAATTTATACAATTTTTTATTTATTATATTATATAAAAAACATAAAAAATGTGCTTATGTAGTTTTAAATTAAAATAAAATGATATTGTGATGTTTTAGGGGGAAACGTCACAAAATGTGTTTTAAGTAATTCTAAAATTAAAAAATAAGATATTGTGACGTTTAAGGAAAAAACGTCACATGATGTAATAAAATAATTTTAAAATTAAAAGAAAAATGATATTGTGATGTTTTAAAGAAGAAGTCACAAAATGTAATAAAGTAATTCTAAAATTAAAAGAACAAGATATTATGACGTTTTAAGGGGAAACGTCACATGATATAATAAAGTAATTTTTTAAATTAAAAGAAAATGATATTGTGACGTTTTAGGGGAAAACGTCACATAATGTGTTATAAGTAATTCTAAAATTAAAAGAAAATGAGATTGTGACGTTTTAGGGAAAAACGTCACATAATGTAATAAAGTAATTTTTAAATTAAAAGAAAATGATATTGTGACGTTTTAGGGGAAAACGTCACAAAATGTATTATAAGTAATTCTAAAATTAAAAGAAAATGATATTGTGACGTTTTAAGGAAAAACGTCACATAATGTAATAAAGTAATTTTTTAAATTAAAAGAAAATGATATTGTGACGTTTTAGGGGAAAACGTCACAAAATGTATTATAAGTAATTCTAAAATTAAAAGAAAATGATATTGTGACGTTTTAGGGAAAAACGTCACATAATGTAATAAAGTAATTTTTTAAATTAAAAGAAAATGATATTGTGACGTTTTAGGGAAAAACGTCTCAAAATGTAATAAAGTAATTTTATAATTAAAAGAAAATGATATTGTGACGTTTTAGAGGAAAACATCACAAAATGTATTATAAGTAATTCTAAAATTAAAAGAAAATTAAGAAAAACGTCAGTAATATACACTATTTTGGGACGTATTTAGAAAAAGGTCACAAAACAATGTCTCATTTTGAGACGTTTCTAAAAAAAAGGTCACTAATATATATCCTTTTGAGACATTCTTGAGAAATGTCACAAAATAATGTAATATTTTGAGACATTTAAGAAAAACGTCACTAATATACACGATTTTGAGACGTACCTAATAAAAGGTCACAAAATAATGTCTCATTTTGAGACTTTTCTAAAAAAAGGTCACTAATATATATTCTTTTGAGACGTTCTTGAGAAACGTCACAAAATAATGTAACATTTTGAGACATTTAAGAAAAACGTCACTAATATACACTATATTGGGACGTATTTACAAAAAGGTCACAAAATAATGTCTCATTTTGAGACGTTTCTAAAAAAAGGTCACCAATATATATCCTTTTGAGACGTTCTTGAGAAATGTCACAAAATAATGTAACATTTTGAGACATTTAAGAAAAACGTCACTAATATACACTATTTTGGGACGTATTTACAAAAAGGTCACAAAATAATGTCTCATTTTGAGACGTTTCTAAAAAAACGTCACAAATAGTATACTATTTAGAGACGTTTTAAAAAAAAATGTCACACAATAATTTATTTGGTACAATATGTGTAAAACGTCCCAAAAAGCAACCTATTTGAGACGATTTCAAAATCGTCTCAAAATAAATCGTCCCTAATTCCCTTATTTGTTGTAGTGGACCAAGTAGATGTTGCCGAAGCTTGTCAATGATGGTGTAGCACCTTTGTACTGTTGATTCGGGACTCCGTTGTCTATCAAGAATCACCTTCGTGACGCCGATTCAAAGCTTCGGCAGATGACATTTGAGCAGCATTCATGAAAAATCCTACACTATTTCTGCAGAAAAAGGAACTGTTGTTTACTGATTCAATTTGATCGACGGGAAGTGGTGAAGAAGAATTGAGCGAAGGAGGATATTTATAGTACTCGTTCGTTCTTGAGGAGCAAGAAACATATCTGAGAGTATATGCAATCAGAGGGGGAAACATATCATGAATAGATATGTTACAATCCCATGCAAGCAAGGATTCCTGATACATATCGAGTCGGTGCGGGATTTGTGGAACTTTGAGGAAAACAAATGTATATCTTCTTGAGAAAGAATCCTGTAGATTATGAGGATAATCTTACCTGGAGACAGAAAATCTAATAAGGAAAATAAACATGTAGTGATTTACTGGATCCTTGATGAAATTGGATAATGCAATTTTTAGATATTCATGTCCGATGTTTCCGGAAAACTGGCCCTGAGCTGCTTGAGTATTATTTTATTTGCGAGAAGATATACGTTTCTGATGTAAATCACCTTGGCTTCGTAGGATTGACCCATATATTTGTTATACGGCAATTTGGCATCCTGAGAAAGAAGAAAGCTGGAAAAGATAAAATATCTGGGAGTGGGGAATCTTGATATAGCAATGTCGGTGGAGGATTGGTTATTACATTGATGGTGGGCCCGTAGGACCACATGCATGAATTTTAATGGAGATGGGTTTTTTTATTCAGGCCCATTACTTAGAGGAAATAGTACGGCCTTTCAAACAATGTCATTAAAATATAGGCCCAATCTCGACTTGTTCGTGGGTCAAAATTTATACCCAAATTCTCCTTGATACGAGTATAAACTATCATCAAAATTCCAAATTTAAATTGAAGGCTCCTAGATACGAGTATAAAATACCTAACAAATTCAAAAAAAAAAAAAAAAAAAACAAATTTTCAAATTCAAGAACTCCTTGATAAGAGTATAAAATATCAATATGTTCCAAACAAATTCCAAAAGTCAAATTCGAGACTCATCCACTCCAAGACACGTTGTCCGTGAACAAGTCTCGAGGGGGCATTTGTTGATACGCAAAATTTGAATCCAATTAAAATGCGTCACATAATAAAATATGTGTTGAAAATCAATTTTATATTGATTATTTTAATATTAGGAATTAATTAAATAAAATTCCTAAGTTAAATAATCAATTTAATTGGTGATTTACTAAATATTTTATTGGCCAATCGGAAGCCGCCACGTGTCAAGATGATGCAGATATTACTAAATTAAAGTAAATTAATTTAGTAATTATCCAAAAAGATGAGGATAAACATCAAGTCATGGCGGACCAATCACAATGCTCCATTGTTGCAATAATTATTAAA
Source organism: Ajuga chamaepitys (assembly GCA_958295605.1). Lineage (NCBI taxonomy): Eukaryota > Viridiplantae > Streptophyta > Magnoliopsida > Lamiales > Lamiaceae > Ajuga > Ajuga chamaepitys. The sequence continues at coordinate 52,619,354 of OY282499.1, forward strand.
TTAAATACAATTAACTTAATAATTATCTTATGGATAATGATATTGTGGAGGACCAATCATATCACTCCATTCGGACCCGAGCCCGTTAGGGTTTTCCAATCCTACAACTGTAAATAGGGCCTCATTTTCCACCAAAAGGATCAACAACACAAATAAACAACACAAGTCAAGAAGCAAGTGAAGAATTCCAGAGCAAAGTTCTTCAGCATTCTTCAAGCAACTCCAAGCGTTCTTCGGCGTTCTCCAAGAAACGGCTTTTGATTCGAGATCAAGGTGCTGAGCCCCTCCAATCAACGTTTCGAGATAAATATTCGAAGGTGTTCGTCAACGTTCATCAAAATCTTCGAAGCTGTTCTTCGAACATTCGTCCAAGAAGACCGTTTGATCCAAAATTAAGCTTCCGAGCCTTTGGGTCAAACGTTATTCAAGTCAAAGCTCAAAATCGGAGAAGATTGAAGTCAACTCCGCATTTGAAGGCATAAATAATTGAAGAGAATCAGAGGGATTAAACAATATTGACTTCGATCTTCTCCAATTTTGAGCTTTGACTTGAATAACGTTTGACCCAAAGGCTCGGAAGCTTAATTTTGGATCAAACGGTCTTCTTGGATGGATGTTCGAAGAACAGCTTCGAAGATTTTGATGAACGTCAACGAACACCTTCGAATATTTATCTTGAAACGTTGATTCGAGGGGCTTAGCACCTTGATCTCGAATCAAAAGCCGTTTCTTGGAGAACGCCGAAGAACGCTTGGAGTTGCTTAAAGAATGCTGAAGAACTTTGCTCTGGAATTCTTCACTTGCTTCTTGACTTGTGTTGTTTATTTGTGTTGTTGATCCTTTTGGTGGAAAATGAGGCCCTATTTAAAGTTGTAGGATTGGAAAACCCTAACGGGCTCGGGTCCGAATGGAGTGATATGATTGGTCCTCCACAATATCATTATCCATAAGATAATTATTAAATTAATTGTATTTAATTTAATAATTATTGCAACAATGGAGCATTGTGATTGGTCCGCCATGACTTGATGTTTATCCTCATCTTTTTGGATAATTACTAAATTAATTTAATTTAATTTAGTAATATCTGCATCATCTTGACACGTGGCGGCTTCCGATTGGCCAATAAAATATTTAGTAAATCACCAATTAAATAGATTATTTAACTTAGGAATTTTATTTAATTAATTCCTAATATTAAAATAATCAATATAAAATTGATTTTCAACGCATATTTTATTATGTGACGCATTTTAATTGAATACAAATTTTGCGTATCAACACGCTTCCACAAAACTTAGACCGGTCTAGCGGTCGGTCGTACAAAGCTGTAAAGTTTACCATACATATTTATTGATAAAAGAAAATATCTTTATTCACTATCCGTGGTTTTACACATAGATTTGTAGTGCAGTATTTCTCAAATCTTTCTTACACTTTTTTCTCTCTATTTTCTGATTATCCCCTTACAATGGGAGTGTTGGGGTATTTATAGCCTTTGGAAGCTGCTCCCGCATGACTGACACGTGTCCGCCACGTGTCATAGTCGGTGCCAGATGGTTGGTGTCCACGTGGAGCTTCTTTGCTGAGTTGGAGCATCACTTTGGCCAAGTTTTATTCTGACGTTGCTATGATGATTGCGGTCGGCGATCGAGATCGATGCTGGGATCCAAGCTGATTTAACTGCAGACGGAGACGGTAATCTAGTTTTTGTGCAGTCCTAGGAGGACCAATGCTCTTTGTCGGTTGTTGGGTCCCTAAGGTTTGTGCGAGCGGTCCAGAGTTGAACCGGTTTGGCCGTTGGCCAAACTCGGGTGGGTTTTGCTTGTATGTCCTTGATTATGGTCTATAATATATTTTAGGTTGGTGATATCCACAAGTGCCCCCCCAAGTTAGGGGGGCGGAGTACCTTACGACGGTCTCCTAATTCGTATTGTCTCGTTTCTCTCTCTCTCTCTCTCTTTTTTTTTTTTAAAGGCGGGAAAGCGATCTATTTTCAAATTCAAACCTGCGTGAGGAGGGAATCCTATAGACCGCTTATGACGTGGGGTGAGTTGATGTTTCACCTTTCCAAGCACGATGTTTCGCGTGTGCGCGTGTGCTTTATGCGCGGACACGTGTTAAGCCGTGACTGGTTTTTTGTTGCGGCTGCATCGTAGCCATTTATTTTCTTTTAATCTGGACCGTTGGTTTTGATGAATTTTCCCTACTATAAATAGTTTTTGGTTTGACTCATTTTTCTTAACTCTTTTACCTTTTTAAAGCAATCTTTACTGCTGTTCTGTTGTGCATTGTGGCTAGTTTAATTTGATTGAAGACCGTTCGGGGTGACTTTTAAGGTAACTTCTGTTCTTGTCTATGTTTGTTTGGTAGACATGTCCTTGGCAGGTTCTAGCTCTCTTTCTTCTTCCCCCTAGAACAATCAGTGGAAGGGGATTTCGAAGTGCTCTAGAGGAAACTCATGATGGATCTGGTTATGAGAGCATGGAGGAGGAAGGAAGTGCTTCTAATTTTGATTGGGGAATGGAGATTTCTGACAAACGAAAAAGGTATATCGAAGATTTAAGAGGGGGCGGATACACCAAGGAGGAGATTAAGCGAGCTTTGGAAGGAAATGAAGCTGACGCAGTTCGTAGGGTGAATCATCTTCTCGAGACTCCCTCGATTGCGCCTGTAAACAAAGAAGAAGTCGCGGCGTTCATTGACGAATTAGAAAAAAGTTTAGGTTTAGAACATCACAGCAGTGAAGAACCTGAATCCTCTAATCAGGAGCCGGTGCGGGATAAGGGTTTAGATTTGAGTGTCTTCGTGGCGGGTCATCCTTTCTGGAAATACTCAAGAGAACTTGTACTCGAGAGTGGTGTCCGCATTCCTTATTTTGATCTGGACTCGACGCGTCGTCCGCCTATTAGACCTTCTGACTATCGATCTCAGTTTGGCGCAAGTGAGTTTGTTAGCTCAGTGACTGCGGATGAGCTTTTCGATGCTGCATGTGCAGCAGGGGTTCCTGGGAATATTCGTTTTCATGTTCCAGACCCTACCGAGAGAGTCGATCAACCGCCAAGGGGTTGTGTTGCCTTTACATTGTGGTCAATGAAGGGAGGGGTTCGGTTTCCATTACCCGCGATCCTCAGCGCTTACCTACGGTTCTGGGGAGTCGCTCCCTCTCAATTAGTTATGAACGGTTGGCACATGCTTTGTGCCACCGTTTGCTTTTTTCGGTCGAACGGTCTTCCTGCACCGATGCCTAAAGATATGGGCAGCATATACAAGTTGGTGGAGCGTGACCGATCCCTACCAGGATGGTATTATGTGACTCCACGGAAAGGGCAAAACTTGATCAGCCACTTGAAAGATTCGGTCTCTGGTTGGAAGGAAAAGTGGCTCTTTGTGGGAGGGGACTGGGCGTCGCCAGCTCCGATCGATCAAGGCGATCATAATGATCGCGTTCTTATCCCCACTAATTACTCTTCTTGTAGTGGTACATTTTTATACATGCTTTCTGGATTCCTAAATTTTGCTGATCTTACTCCCCCCATTTTCTTTTGTTTTGCAGATCGTAGAAGGCCAGCTATTCCGTCAAAAGAATTCAGGAAGAATTTGAAGGAACTTCGGCTAAGAACCAGAACAGGCCCTTTGACGTCTTGGTCTATACTACACAGAAGAAACTTCGTGACTGCGGGTTGTTGATTTCTCCTCATCGAACTCTTCCTCCAGATCTCGGTAAGCGATCTAGTTGCCTGGTTTTTATCATCTCTTTATACCTTACTTAATTATTTTTTACATATATGTGTTGAACTTTTACTTTGTATGTCCTGCAGATTTTGATATTCCTCCTCCAATGGTTGGTGCACCATTGAATGTTACTCCAATCTCTGCGGTCGTAGGCGGCGATCGATCTGAGCCCGAGGTGATGACTGAGCCTATCCTGCCAATGGCATTTGAAGACATGACTGTGCAGGAGAGGTGTTTCTGGAGGGGGGAAATAAAAAGATGGAAGAAGTATCAAGCTTCTCAGGGAATAGGGCCTTCCTCTCAAAGAGGCTAAACATCTGGTTCTGCTGCGGTTTCGGAGAATCCTCCGCAAGTTTCTCCGACAATCGAGGAATGCATCCCGGCTCCGGTAACCGAGACTGTTACCGAGTCCGCTCAAAAGAAGAGGTCAATCGAAGAGCTAGTTCATTCTGCTCCCAAACGGACTCACACCAAGACGTTCATGCGGTCTTCAAGCCCCTTACCACTCCCGGATTCTTCTTATTTGGGATGGGATAGCAAGAAGGTGGCCACTTTGGAGAAGCGGGGAATTGATGGCAAGAAGCACCATCTTTCTTGAGGAATTACCAATGGTTGCGTTCACCTGACCGTGCGAGCTTTGAGGGGATGCCCTCCTATCTGAAGGCGGCGGTCAAAGTTCCAGCAAAGGGGTGGACAAAGTATTTGGCCGGAAAGGAGTCCTCTCTTACTTTTGGAAGTAAGTTTGAGGCCGGTCTAGTTCACCTGGGGCGGTCACTCAATTTTTTCATGGCTGCTCAAGCTGAAGTGTCTGGGGACACTCTATCCAATCCAGCAGTGGCTAAGGCTCGTCAGCTGTTTAACGAGGAAGAAAGCAAAAGAAAGGCAGCTGAGGCTGAAGTGGCTCGCCTTAAGGAAGAGAAAGATCGTGCTCTTGCCTATCTCGCTGTTGCTCAACTTCTGGCTGCTGAGGCCGTTGCTGCCAAGACAGAGGCTTCTGCTGCTAAGGCTGAACTTGAAGAAGCCTTGAAAAAAAAAATGCGAAGATGGTGGCAAAGATAGAGGAGATCCGATCGATGGAGCGAGCTAAACAGGAGAAGGCCATTGCTTCTGCGGTTAAAGCTTATGCTGAGTCTGAGGGGGTCGGTTGGGCCAACACCGCCTTCGTCCAGGCTTATATGGGCATGACCAGGGCGTTGTCTGAGCAAGGGGTCGATCTTAGGGGACTCCGGAGGAGTTTAGGCCATTTTGTTACAAGAAACCCTCACAAGGAGGAGTTGGACGATGATGACTGGGCTCTATTCGGCGGTCGTCCAACTGCTGAGGACCTTGAAGGTCTCCAGACCGCTTCACCGACCGGCACTCCTAAAATGCCTTAAACTTTTTGTGGTTTTTGTATGTTTTGTATAAGTGTTTTGCTTTAATGAAAATTTCCTTTTGTTCGTTCTCCATTCTTGTTTGTTCGAGTTTTACTTTCATATTTGTTTCTTTCGGTAAGTTTTTTTAAACAAGTCTTATAGCGCTCATCTTTCGGATGAGTCTGTTCGTGCTCATCCTTAGATGAGTCTTTATGCGCTCGTCCTTAGACGGGTTTTTTCGTGCTCGTCGCTTAGACGAGTCTTTTAAGACTTGGGAAAATTTCTGAAGGCAAAGTACTTTATTCATAAATAGTTAATTTTTACAAGGTATTTGTACATCGGATTCTCTACTGGTAGTACTTCTTTAAGTGTAAGGCGTTCCATGGATGGGTCAGTTTCTTGCCAGTTGGGTCTTCCAGCTCGTAAGCCCCGTTTGCAATGCATCGGGTGACCTTATACGGTCCTTCCCAGTTTGGACTGAACACTCCTGTTTGAGCTGGTGGATGGACCTTCTTCATGACCAGGTCTTGTACTTGGAATTTTCGGACTTTGACATGTTTGTTGTGGTACCTCTCCAAACGTTGTTTGTATGTTGCATTTCAATTTTTTGCTTCCAATCGCCGTTCTTCAAGGAAATCTAATTGTGTTTGTATTCCTTCATCGTTGGTGCGATCTTCGAAGTGTGTTATTCTTAGTGTTGGAGACCCTATTTCAATTGGAATGACCGCCTCTGTGCCATAGACCAGACTGAAAGGAGTTTCGCCCATGGACTATCTATGTGTCGTTCGGTATGACCATAGAACTCCCGGAAGTTCTTGTGAGGTGATGTTCAATTTCATCAAGTGAGCCTATACTTTGTAATATGGTGTGTTGGGAATGTGGAACAGGAGTTAGGGGGTGGAGAACCGGTGGTTTAAACCGGGTTTTATCATCAAGAAGACAAACTGGTCAGAGCAAACCGGGTTCGAGTTAGTTTGGGATAACCGTCGTTTGTGACGAAGCAGTTGCAGTTAGTGACGAAGAAAACCGTCACATTTGTCCGGTAGCTCAGCGTAACTTCATGCAGTTGTAACTTCCTATCCAGTTGCATTTGAGCTTCAATCCATATATCATTGTAACGCTCTCATTGAGGACAAGATCACTACGTAGCATTATCTCCTGTATTGTTAGATTAGAGAGAGTATTTAGAGATAGAGTGTTCGTGCCCTAATTTGTATCCAGAATTGGGCATTTCATTTCTTGAGCTAATTCTCTGTAATTGATTGAAGTTCTTAGTGGATTGAGGTGTGCCTTGCCTCCGTGGATGTAGTTCATCTTGAACAAACCACGTTAAAACTGTGTTTGATCCAATTCTATTTCCTGTTCTGCGTAAGCTGAGTTCGGTTACAATTCTGGCCGAACTGTGAGTGTGAAGAAGAGTGTTTTTCTTCGTACATTTTCAGATTCTTTGGAGTTGTGTGTTCTTGAGTTGTTTTCACTAACAAGTGGCGCCGTCTATGGGAAACAACTCTCACAGCTTGAAGAAGGGAAGGAATGGCTGGTATGAAGATGGACTTTGAGAAGTTTACCGGGAGAAATGATTTCACACTGTGGAAGATCAAGATGAATGCAGTTTTGGTTCACAATGGCCTTGATCTTGCTTTGACACCTCTTGATTCTTGGGAAGAAAGTGAGAAACCCAAGTTTGTATCAGTGGATAAGAAAGCCCTTAGTCTTATCTTTCTGTGTTTGGGTGATAAACCGCTAAGAGAGGTCTCAAGGTGCAAGAGTTCCTTAGAAGCATGGAAGAGGTTGGAGGAGTTGTATCAATCTAAGTCAGTTTCCAACAAGCTGTTCTTAAAGCAGAAGATGTTGGCCTTCAAGATCACTGAAGATAAGGTAATTTCTGACCAACTTGATGAGTTTATTAAGATGGTTGAGGAATTGGAAGACCTGGATGTGAAAGTGGAGGAGGATGATAAAGCATTGATGGTGTTAAACATTCTTCCGAAATCCATGGAAAGTTTTAAGGATGCCTTGATGTATGGGAGAGATGAGCAGCTATCTTATGATGGGATAGTGAAGGCTCTGAGGTCCAAATGCTTCCAGACTCAAGATGATAAAGGCATGGTGCAATCTGGAGAAGGTTTGAATGTTAAATTCAAGAAACCTTGGCAAGGGAAGAAGGGACAGAATTCTAAGGACTCAAAGGCAGGAGATTCTAATCCAAAGAAGGGAAATGAATGGGTTGAGAAAAGGAAATGCTTCAAGTGCAAGCAGCCTGGTCACTTGAAGAAGGATTGCCCTAAAAGAAACAAGAAAGGAGGAAACCAAGGGGCAGAAGCTGCTGCCATTGACCTTCAAGAAGATCCTCCAGAGGTATTGAATGTTACTGAATCAAGAATGGTGAAGGAATGGGTCTTGGACACAGGCTGCTCCTTTCATATGTGTCCACACCAGTCATGGTTTGATGAATTGAAGAGAGAAGATGGTGGAAATGTTCTCCTGGGTAATGACCAATCATGCAAGGTAAAAGGAATTGGATCAGTGAGAATAAGAATGTTTGATGGTGTGGTCAGAATCATCTCTAATGTGAGATATGTTCCTGGCCTTAAAAGAAATCTTCTATCTCTTGGTTCTTTGGTAACCAGTGGTTGTCAGTTTAGCTCAGTGGATGGCTTCTTGCATATCACTAAACATGGTAAAGTGATGATTAAAGGTAGACAGCATAATGGGTTGTTTATCTTGATTGGTTCACCTGTTGTTGGGAGTGTTGATATGGTCTTGAGCAGTTCTGAGCTTGTTAAATGGCACAAGAGGCTTGGACACATAGGAGAGAAAGGGTTGAAGGAACTGTCAAGAAGTGGAGTAATTGGAAACATGGGAAATCAAAACGTGGAGTTTTGTGATCAGTGTGCTTTGGGCAAGTCCAAGAAGCTGCCCTATGGAAAGGGTGTTCACACAACTCAAGAGCCATTAAATTATGTCCACTCTGACATATGGGGTCCTGCAAGGACAGAGACTCATGGTGGAGCAAGGTATTTCATGTCTTTGATTGATGATTACAGTAGAAAGGTGTGGATCATGTTGATGAAGAATAAGAGTGATGCTTTTCATAAGTTTAAAACATGGTTGATTCAACTAGAAAATGTCAAAGGGAAGAAGCTGAAGCACCTTAGGACTGATAATGGATTGGAATTCCTCTCAACTGAGTTCACAAACTTCTGTGAAGAAAGAGGAATCAAAAGACATAGGACTGTCCCAATGAATCCTCAACAGAATGGGGTTGCTAAGAGGCTTAATAGGACTCTTCTTGAAAGAGTAAGGTGTATGCTGTTGGATGCTGGGTTGCCAAAGGTATTTTGGGGTGAAACCATTGCTACAGCATGTTATCTCATTAACAGGTCACCCTCATCAGTGATTGGGTTCAAAACACCTGAAGAGGTGTGGAGTGGACAGAAACCAAGTTATGAAGGTTTAAGGGTGTTTGGTTGTCTTGCTTTTGTCCATGTCAAGCAAGACAAGTTAGATGCAAGAGCTCTAAGATGTGTATTTCTTGGATATCCAGATGGAATAAAGGGCTACAGATTGTGGTGTCTAGAGAAGGGAAATCAGAAGATAATCACAAGTAGAGATGTAAAGTTTAATGAGAATGTGATGGCTTATACTTCAACAGGCTCTAAGGAAGAACTTGATGGTGCTAAAGAGAATGAAGAGATATCAATTCAGGTGGAGCATCCTGCTGAAGATGATCAAACATCTCAACAACAACAAGAGAATCTACAAGATAGTGATTCATCATCTGAAGAAGAAGAACAAGCTGGACCTTCACAAAATGTGAGAGAATATAGCATTGGAAGGGACAGACCTAGAAGAACAATCAATAGACCTGACTTTTATGGTCAAGCAGGGAGTGTTTATTATGCCTTGAGTGTTGCTGAAGACCTGGAATCACAAGAGCCTAGTAGTTTTAAAGAAGCACTAGATTGTGAAGAAGGAGAGCACTGGATTCAGGCAATGATTGAAGAGATGGAATCCCTGGAAAAGAATGAGACCTGGATACTGTTGGATAAACCAAAAGGTCAGAAACTTGTGAGTTCTAAATGGATATAAAAAAAGAAGTTAGAGACTGCAGGATCCAAACAAGTGAGATTTAAAGCAAGATTGGTGGCTAGGGGCTTTACACAAAGGGAAGGGATTGATTTTAATGAAGTTTTCTCTCCAGTAGTAAAGCATTGCTCAATCAGGTTGCTTTTATCAAAGGTTACTCAAGAGGACATGGAACTACAACAACTGGATGTAAAGACAGCATTCTTACATGGAGAACTCATTGAGAAAATAGATATGAAACAGCCAGAAGGCTTTGTTGTTCCTGAACAAGAAGACAAGGTTTGTTTGCTGAAGAAGTCACTGTATGGACTCAAACAAAGTCCAAGACAGTGGAATAAGAGGTTCAATGACTTCATGATCAGTGTTGGCTTTGTAAGAAGTCTTTATGATAGTTGTGTTTACTTCAACAAGTGTTCAAAGCAAGATAAAGTCTTCCTTCTTTTGTATGTGGATGATATGCTGATTGCCAGCAAGAACAAGAAGAGTGTACAATGGCTGAAGGACAGACTTAACACTGAATTTGACATGAAAGATCTTGGAGATGCCAAGAAGATTTTGGGCATGGATATTCTGAGGAAAAGAGAAGCTGGAGTTCTTTGGTTATCTCAAAGGCAATATCTACAGAAGGTTTTGGAGAGGTTCCACATGCATGAATCCAAACCGCTCTCCACTCCAGTTAATCTGCAGAAGAAACTCACCAAAGAACAATGCCCAAAGACTGAAGAGGGGGTCATACATATGAGCAATATTCCTTATGCTAGTGGAGTGGGCAGTCTCATGTATGGAATGATTTGTAGTAGGCCTGACTTGGCCTATGCTGTTTCTTTAGTAAGCAGGTTCATGTCAAACCCAGGTGTTGAACATTGGGAAGCCTTGAAGCATGTGATGAGGTATTTGAAGGGGTCAGTGAACTTGTCACTGAAGTTTTAGAAGAAAGTGAATGGAAGCACTGTTGCATTGGAGGGGTTTGCTGATTCTGATTTTGTAGCAAACATAGACACTAGGAAATCTATTTCTGGATTTGTGTTCACCTTATTTGGAACAACCATCAGCTGGAGAAGTGTACAACAATCAGTTGTAGCACTTTCAACAACAGAAGCAGAATATATCTCTCTCACTGAAGCTATTAAAGAAGCAATTTGGCTTAAAGGGATTTTGAGAGACTTGGACATCAAGCAAAAGTGTGTGGCGATTTACTGTGATAATCAGAGTGCTCTACACCTTGTGAAACACCAAGCATTTCATGAAAGGTCAAAGCACATTGATGTTAAGTTGCATTTTGCTAGGGATATCATTGATTCTGGATCTGTGGAAGTGAAGAAGGTACACACATTGCATAACCCTGCTGATTTTCTTACTAAGGGTGTACCTGGAAACAAAGTGGAGCATTGCTCGAGCCTGCTGCAGCTTGAGCAATGTCATGAAGAGTATTAACAGACAAGGCAGTGGTGAGGCAGGAAGAAGCACACATGATTCATTGAGGTGGAGATTTGTGAGGTGATGTTCAATTTCATCAAGTGAGCCTATACTTTGTAATATGGTGTGTTGGGAATGTGGAACCGGAGTTAGGGGGTGGAGAACCGGTGGTTTAAACCGGGTTTTATCATCAAGAAGACAAACTGGTCAGAGCAAACCGGGTTCGAGTTAGTTTGGGATAACCGTCGTTTGTGACGAAGCAGTTGCAGTTAGTGACGAAGAAAACCGTCACATTTGTCCGGTAGCTCAGCGTAACTTCATGCAGTTGTAACTTCCTATCCAGTTGCATTCGAGCTTCAATCCATATATCATTGTAACGCTCTCATTGAGGACAAGATCACTACGTAGCATTATCTCCTGTATTGTTAGATTAGAGAGAGTATTTAGAGATAGAGTGCTCGTGCCCTAATTTGTATCCAGAATTGGGCATTTCATTTCTTGAGCTAATTCTCTGTAATTGATTGAAGTTCTTAGTGGATTGAGGTGTGCCTTGCCTCCGTGGATGTAGTTCATCTTGAACGAACCACGTTAAAACTGTGTTTGATCCATTTCTATTTCCTGTTCTGCGTAAGCTGAGTTCGGTTACAATTCTGGCCGAACTGTGAGTGTGAATTCAGAGTGTTTTTCTTCGTACATTTTCAGATTCTTTGGAGTTGTGTGTTCTTGAGTTGTTTTCACTAACAGTTCTTCCGCCCAATATCCTTTCTTTTCTGTCAAACGGGTTGGTACACGCGTTTATTTATGCACTTTAAGTCTGTTAGAGTGATGAATTGTGATGTTTGCGTGTAGAATGGAGAGTATTTGGTTTGTTTTTAGTGCCTTTGGACTATTTGACGTTTGTGTTTTCATTTTGAGCTAAATAGGTGATTTAAGTCTAAGTATTCGTACTTGGCCGGATGTACAACGAGGGAATGAAGTCCGGATGTCAAAAGGATGGAAAAATCGCCGGAAAATGAGAACAGAGTACCGAGACCGCGGCACAATGGCGCGGCCGCGGTCAAAGTGAAGAAATAAGAGGAAAAGCTCTGGACAAGTAGCGCGGCCGAGGCATACTTGCGCGGCCGCGGCGTGCTGATGGACCAAGAGCGGGCGCGGGCGCGGCCCATGAGCGTGGTCGCGGCCCGTTAAGGCGGCTAATTAATCCTTGGGCCAAAAGAATTCCGTTTTAAAGCCCAAAATCAACCCAAATTAACTTCCTCTATAAAAAGGGACCCTTATGCTCGGAAATAGGGGACTTGGACATTACAAGAGAGCAAGATTGGGAGATTCCGAAGGGGACGAGCAATCAAGATCCGCAATACTCGGGTTTTCTAGTCCTTAAGTCTTTTAATTATGTATTTTCAGTTTAATTGGTCTTTTGTCACCGCCATGAGCGGCTAGTAGGTTATTTCAGTCCTTAGTCGAGTCGAACCCTAGTTTTGCTATTTTGTGATATTTACAGTGGTTATTAATCAGTTTATTCCTTGAAATGTTGTTATACTATTTGTTTATCCTTCAATGCTTGTGTGTTTATATGCTAGATTGATCACCTAGGATTATAATTGCATAAGTAACGCTAGGTTATAATCGTAATCCGTAATTGTTACGAACCTATAGCCACTTAGTAGCGAATAGTGAGTGATATCGCTAGGGTAGTATATAGCTCGGTCTGAATGGGTCCGAGCTTACGAGGTCCACACCGTGTCTATCCCGTTATCCTAGTTCTCTAGGTGTCCGGTTAATGAGATCCAGAGAGCTTATTCTGAGGTCACTCAACTGGATAGACTAACCAAAGAGCTTGTTTTGGTTAGTTAAACATAAGGGATAACGAGGTTAGCAGAGCTTGTTGCTAACCTCGGGGTAGGAGTTTTAAGGATAAAATTGGTTAATAATTGCATCTATCACAGGTAGTACTAACTAGGGGGAGATAAGATTAAGGGCTGGGATTCGTTATTTTATAAGAACAAGTCATAATTAATTTGCTTAATTTATGTTTTAGTTCCTTAGTTAATATACATCAAGTTACAAACCTCCCTTATTTATATACTTATATACGTTGCTAGTATTAGTATCTATTTAAAACACTGATAGTCTTCCTGCTCCCTGTGGGATCGACCCTACTTACCACTTCTACGAGCCAGAAGGGTAGCTAGGTTTAATTAATTTTACCGCATCGCGACAGTGCGGTCAAATTTTGGCGCCGTTGCCGGGGAGCGGTGCAAGATTTTAAGTGTTTATTTTTATTAGTTCTATATTGAGTCTCGTAATTCTATTTCTTTTAATATCTGCGATACACTTGAACTCACCTAAGTTTCTTTTTGTTTTAGCAGTGAATGATCACTCGTTCACGCCAAAATAAAGAACTGTTTTTCGACCCTGAAATAACTCGTAGAGATCGCATCCTGAGAAGACAAGCAAGAGAGAATATAGAAGAATTTGAAGCCTTACCTTTCACCACCGAGAATTCCGCGTCTGAACCTGAGCCAGAAGCAATGGCAGCCGAAAGGACTATGCGGGAATTGGCCACCACTGGCACTACTCAACAGCCTCTATGCATCACCTTCCCTGACCTAGGGGAGGACACCACTTTCGAACTCCGGTCAGGGTTAATTCACCTGTTACCCTCGTTCCATGGGTTAGCAGGAGAAGACCCGCACAAACATCTGAAGGAGTTTCACATCGTCTGTTCGAGTATGAAGCCGACGAAAGTCACTGAAGAACAGATAAAACTGCGGGCATTTCCTTTTTCTCTGAAGGATATGGCCAAGGATTGGCTCTACTACCTGCCCTCAGCATCTATAAAAACTTGGGAGGAAATGGAGGCCCAATTCTTGGAGAAGTACTTTCCAGCATCTAAGGCCACGAACATCCGGAAGGAAATCAGTGGAGCGATACAACTGCCCAGAGAAACTCTGTATGAGTATTGGGAACGTTTTGAAAGGTTGTTGGCCAGATGTCCCCAACATCAGATCACATAACAGCTACTCATCCAGTACTTTTACGAAGGGCTGACACAGTCAAACCGGAACCTGTTAGACTCTGCCAGTGGGGGAGACCTATGTGACAAAACCCCGACAGCTGCTAAAGCACTCATTTCGAAAATGGCTGCTAAGACTCAACAGTTCGGGACACGGGATGCCTCTACGCGGATAGTGAGGGAGGTAAACGATTCTCAAATGGATGCGAAGATTGATCAGCTTACCAAAATGGTCCAGAAGGCTGTTTTGGGCCACGAGCCTCTTATCCATTCTCATTGAATCACGGCGGGGTTTAGAAAAAAGGAAATAAGCGGGTAGGGGGGGGGGGCTCAAATACCCGACCTTGCCGAATATGTGATACCACAGATCACACAACCGATAATTACGATGTTCTGGGTAATGAGCTAGAAGCACACGCCAATGCTGTCGGAACTGGAAACTTCCAAGGCAGGAAGTACGACCCATATTCCCAGTCGTACAACCCAGGATGGAGGGATCATCCGAATTTCAGCTATGGTAATCAGCAAGGCCAATCAAGCGGGCAAAACAGACCTCCACCACCTAGAGGTATGTATTACACAAAGCAGCCAGCCGAACAAGCACCTGACTCATCCTTGGCGGATATTGTGAAGACTTTAGCAACAAACACTGTGCAGTTTCAAAAGGATGCAACATCAAGCATCAAGAATCTCGAGACACAGATGAGCCAGATGGCAACTGCTATAAGTCGACTAGAGAATATGCAAAGTGGCAAACTGCCATCACAACCTGAAATGAACCCTAGAAATGTCGGTGCCATCACATTGAGGAGTGGTAACCAGCTTGGAGAGCTTAAGAAGCCCGGGCAACCATTGGAAGATGATATAAACGACAATTCGGACAAGACAGCAGAAGACAGAGCCGCGGCCGCGGCAGACTTGCGCGGCCGCGCCCAACCTGACGATCCTGAAGAAGAAAACTCTGTAGAAGTTGCGCGACCGCGGCAACCCAGCGTGGCCGCGACCCCTGTTCAGAAAAAAACAACGTATTCTGCATCCATTCCGCCTCAACCACTCCCTTTCCCCAGTCATATGATCAGACCGACACGACCTGACAAAGAGAAGGAGATATTAGAGGTGTTTCGCAAGGTTGACATCAACATCCCCTTGATCGATGCTATCAAGCAGATCCCCAGATACGCCAAGTTCCTAAAGGAGCTATGTACCAACAAGCGTAAACTCAAGGGGGACGAAAAGGTCCTGATGGGAGAAAACGTCTCAGCAATCTTCCAAAAGAAGATGCCACCAAAATGTAAGGACCCAGGTATGTTTGTCATTCCATGTAGAATAGAGGGCACAAACATTGAACGTGCCATGCTAGACCTAGGAGCATCCATTAATGTAATGCCAAGAGCGATATTTCATGCATTAAAACTAGGACCACTGAAAGAAACTAGGATAGTAATTCAGTTAGCAGATCGTAGTAATACATACCCCGATGGCCTAATTGAAGATGTCTTAGTAGAAGTAGGTGAACTAGTATTTCCTGCTGACTTTTATGTTCTAGACATGCAAGGAGATTCTCCTACACCGCCTCCGATTTCGTTAGGGAGGCCGTTTTTAAACACCGCTCAAACAAAAATCGATGTCAGTGAGGGCACTTTAACAATGGAATTTGCTGGGGAACTTGTTAAGTTTAATATTTATGATGCTATGAGACACCCGGAGGATGTGAATTATGTTTTTTCTGTAAGCGTCATTGACCCTCTCGTAGAAGAAGTTTTTCAGTTAACATGCAGGGAACCTTTGGAAATTGTGCTCACGCAGGATTTGGAGAAGGACACCTTTGAACTTTGGAAGGCCAATAAAGAGTTGGTCGAGCTCGTAGCGTCCCTCCAATCCCTTCAACCCGCCAAACCAAGGTATGAACAAAAATTCATCGATTTACCTGAGACTGACCAAAAGCTACTTCCCTCTACAGTCGAAGCGCCGAAGTTAGAACTCAAGTCTCTGCCAGAGCACCTCAAGTACGTTTACTTGGGAAAGAGTGGAACTTTGCCTGTCATCATCTCATCGCGACTGACCCCACAGCAAGAGGTAGCATTGATAGAAGTCCTAAAAGAGCATAAGAGAGCGATTGGATGGACAATATCCGATATCCAGGGAATCAGTCCTTCACTGTGCATGCACCGAATACTCCTTGAAGAAGACTCCAAACCGAGTCGAGAACCACAGAGGCGATTGAACCCGCCAATGATGGAAGTGGTCAAGAAGGAGGTGATTAAGCTGTTGAACGTAGGCATTATCTACCCCATATCCGACAGTAAGTACATCAGCCCCACACAGGTAGTGCCGAAGAAATCCGGAGTAACAGTGGTAGAAAACAAAGATGGTGAGTTGGTCCCTACTCTGTTACAAACTGGGTGGCGAGTTTGCATTGACTATCGCAAGTTGAATGCAATGACTCGAAAGGACCATTTTCCTTTACCGTTTATTGATCAAATGCTAGAATGATTAGCAGGGCATTCATTTTACTATTTTCTAGATGGTTTTTCAGGTTACTTTCAAATAGCGATAGCACCAGAGGATCAAGAAAAAACCACGTTCACGTGCCCCTTTGGAACGTTTGCTTGGCGAAGAATGCCATTTGGGTTATTTTCTGAGTATGTGGGTCATATCATAGAAGTCTTTATGGACGACTTTAGTGTGTACGGGGAAACATTTGAGAAAAGTCTTGAAAATTTGGTACTTATCTTAAAAAGGTGTGTCGATACTAACCTTGTTTTGAATTGGGAGAAGTGTCATTTTATGGTCGAACAAGGGATAGTTCTGGGTCATATTGTATCATCTAGGGGTATAGAAGTTGATAAGTCAAAGATTGATATTATTACCTCCTTGCCTTACCCCGCTAGTTTGCGGGAGATTCGTTCTTTCCTTGGTCATGCAGGTTTCTACAGAAGATTCATCAAGGATTTCTCCAAGATCTCAGCACCTTTGTGCAAGCTGCTACAAAAAGAGGCGGAATTCGAGATGATCGACAAATGTAAAGCTGCATTCAATCAACTGAAAGAAGCACTTACCACACCGCCTATCATTCAACCGCCGAATTGGGACCTCCCATTTGAAATCATGTGCGATGCAAGTGACTACGCGATAGGGGCGGTGTTAGGACAAAAGATGGGGAAAGCGTCACATGTAATTTACTACGCGTCCCGAACATTGAACCCAGCCCAATCAAACTACACCACGACGGAAAAAGAGCTTTTAGCAATTGTTTTTGCTTTAGAGAAATTTCGTTCGTATTTATTGGGCACTAAAATTATTGTCTATTCTGATCATGCAGCTCTTCGATATTTACTATCCAAGAAGGAGGCAAAACCGAGGCTAATACGGTGGATTCTCCTGCTACAAGAGTTCGACATCGAAATCAGAGATAAGAAGGGAGCTGAGAATTCGGTGGCTGACCACTTGAGTCGGTTAGCCCTACAAGAGAGTGCACAACCATTGCGAGAAGAATTTCCCGACGAGCAACTACTTCAGGTCACACATATTCCTTATCCCACAATACTCCCAAATACACCATGGTACGCTGATTTAGTAAATTTTCTTGCATCTCGTTATCTGCGCGCTGACTTTACTAAAGCAAGGAAAGATAAACTTAAAAGTGATGCTAAATACTTTGTGTGGGATGATCCATATTTATGGAAACATTGTGCGGATCAAGTAATTAGACGTTGTGTGCCTGAGGAAGAACATGAGTCCATTTTAAAATTTTGTCATACATATGCTTGTGGGGGATACTTTGGGTCTAGGAGGACAACACATAAGGTTCTAGAGAGTGGGTTTTATTGGCCATCATTGTTTAAGGATGCATACTTATTTTGCAAAGCCTGTGACAACTGTCAAAGAACCCGGAACAACTCCCAAAGGAATGAAATGCCTCAAAACCCAATCATGATTTGCGAAATATTTGATACTTAGGGCATGGACTTTATGGGACCCTTCCCGTCGTCTTATGGCAACACATACATCTTATTGGCTGTCGATTACGTCTCAAAATGGGTGGAGGCAAAAGCCACTCGAACTAACGACTCTAAGGTTGTCGCAGATTTTGTGAAGGCTAACATTTTTTCTAGGTTTGGAGTCCCAAAAGCCATAATCAGCGACAGGGGGACGCATTTCTGCAATCGAACCATTGAGGCATTGCTACGGAAATACTGTGTTATACACAAGGTCTCCACAGCATATCACCCCCAGACGAGTGGCCAGGCAGAGACGTCCAACCGAGAAATTAAAGCTATTCTAGAAAAAACCGTGCAACCCAATAGGAAATATTGGAGCTTACGCCTTGATGATGCCCTGTGGGCGTACCGCACGGCATACAAAACCCCCATCGGCATGTCGCCATACCGACTAGTCTACGGGAAACCTGGCCATTTGCCGGTAGAACTTGAGCACAGGGCATATTGGGCCATCAAAAGGTGCAACATGGACTTCGATACCACCGGCATCCACCGGAAATTGCAACTTCAAGAGCTCAAGGAAATACGGAATGAGGCGTTCGAGAATGCTCTCATTTACAAGGAGAAGACCAAAGTATTCCACGATTCTCGCATCACGCGAAAGCATTTTGTCGTGGGAGAAAAAGTGCTCTTATACCACTCGCGTTTAAAGTTGTTTCCCGGTAAGTTACGTTCTAGGTGGATAGGACCATTTATTATTGCTAATGTTTTTCCCTATGGTGCAGTCGAAATAAAAAGCGAGAAAACGGGGAAAGTGTTCAAGGTCAATGGCCACCTACTGAAGCCATACTTCGAGAATTTTCGGCAAGTTTCCGAAGAATTGACTCAGGTCGAACACCCCCCTTCCACTTGAGCAGTACACCCGTCGAGCTAACGACGTTAACCAACAGCGCTTGTCGGGAGGCAACCCGATGTCTTACGGTTATTTTGTTCTTTTTGTCTTTGATTTTTATTATTTTTATGTTAGAGCGTTTTTATTTTCGTGTTTTTCTTGTTTTACATAAGGTTCACAGGACCAGAAATGCCATAAACGCAAGGCGGGGGTCAGAAAACGGAGAAATTAAGTCTAAGGTTCGAAAACAGGGCCCTCGGCCGCGGCAATTACGCGCGACCGCGGCCTAAGTGCCCAGAAACACCAGAAATTGCTGGACACTTTGCGCGACCGAGGTACAAGTGCGCGACCGCGGCAGTTCAAACGAGCGCGGCCGCGGTAGACTTGCGCGACCGCGGCCTGAAGAACAGCAGGTTAAAACCCTGGCCGCGGCCAGGTTTCTCCCTTTCATTCTCCTCCTTCCCCTTCGCGAAAAACACACACTTTGCACACACAATATCATTTTTCACCCACAAACCACTAAAATTCAGCACTAATCCACACACACACACCCCTGAACACGAACCAGTCCGATTACTTTCGGATTTTCATCACACTTTTGGGCAAGTCGATTTGGGCGCGAAATACAAATTCGAATTTTTCTCGACTAAACTCATCCGGTACCTATAATCATGCCTCCCCGTCCTAGTCGTAGACAGGCCAAGGGCAAGCAGCCGGTGGTTGAAGAGCCACCAGTGGAAACTAAACCTCCGGAGCGACCGTCTGACCCCACTGACAGCCGGCACTTCGGCTTTGTTTTGACCAACGTCGCCCATCAGGAGCGCTTCAAGAAGTTGTGCAACCGATCGGTCATGGCTACTCGGTATGGTCGCGACCAGCTCCTCAAGGACATGGGCATATACGACAATGTGACCTCCCTTTTGGATTCATCCGGACTTCGAGGGGTCATGCGACCCCAACTGACATACAAGGGGCTGACACTGGAATTTTTAAGCACCCTCGAAATCATCATGGACCCCAACCAGTGCGGGGATGTGGCCGAGAGCATCACATTTCAATTAGGCGGGCAGACTTTCACTAGGTCCATGAAAACACTCTCCAAGATTTATGATCTGCCATATGCAGAGGTCACTAGCTGTTATGAGCCGTTTAATGTGCAAGCTTTTTGGGGCAACTCACAGCCGCCCCAGGACTTGTGGAGGCTCAACCCTTCTCCACTAAGAACTCGAAGAATTCGTGGATTCGTAGCCCCGTTATCCGGTACATTCAGAAACTCCTCAGCCTCACCATCTTTGCAAGAAAAGAAACAGGAGCCGCACGCCATAACGAGTTAAAACTATTGTGGCATATACTGAACAAGAGGCAGATGGTGGTAGCCAGGTTGATACTCGAGCATTTTGAACACGTGGTGCTCAAACAAAGGGATAACATCTATGTAGGAGGGCTGATTACTCCGATCGCCGCTGATTGTGGCGTTCCGTTGGTCGATCTGACACCTGTGACCACTCAGTTCCTTCTCACTTGGGAGGATTTGGAGAAAATGAGAGTTGTGACCTTGGGTTACCAAGAAGGGGCAGCCCGAAAGCCATCCAACAAGACCGTCCCATATGTTATACAAAATGTGGGACCATTCCTCCGCCTACCAAACCCGGAGCTCACGGAGGTGCTCAGCATCTACGATCCCCGAAACATATCCTTAGCTTCACCTGCCCATTTGGCCGCCTCTCGCCAGCCTGATGACACCGAATTGCAGCGGTACCAGTTGGGCCGAGTCCCAATTATACCTCAGCCAGACGATGACATCAGTCCGGATCAAGAAGACCCCGGCTGAGGGAAGCAGTCGCCACCGCCAGACTAGGCAAAAGAGACCCGCTGCTGCCATCCAGTCACAGTGGGAGTTTCAGGAGCACATGGAAGGGCTCGTTACCTCACTCAGGGACGATTTAGCCCTTTACAGAGGAGAGAGCCAGTCGGGCCATCAGGAGATTATGACAGCTTTGCAAGCAGGTCAAGAACGTGAGACCGCATGGCACCATACTATTGAGCAGCGTTGGCAGGTGGAAGATGATCGTTGGACGGCTATGGAAAATCGCTGGGTTGTGGAGGATGATTGCTGGACATCCATGGAAACTCGTTGGGATGTGGAAGATCATCGTTGGGCCCAAATGCAATTATTGCAGCAGCAGCAACAGGCATTTCAGCAGCAGCAGCAGACATTTCAGGAGCAACAACAAGAATGGCAGAGGCAGCAAGAAGCTCAGTGGAGCCACATGCAGTCCTTTTGGGGACAAGGGGGTCATCCACCTCCGTCACCGCCTCAGTAAAATACTGTAAGTACGTACCAAGCCGCACCACTTTTTCTTCCCTCAAACTTTGGTTTTCAACCAAGTTTGGGGGAGGGGGGTGTGACGTGGGGCGACTTGGCCGCGTTTCTAGTAGGCTGTTTGTTTTTAGTTCTAGTATGCTGCCCGGTTCTATTTGTTTTTATTATGCATTATTGTTGGGCCTGTGAGCCATTGGTTGAAGATTGGGCCTGTGTGCCAGTGATAATGTGTTGGGCCTGTGAGCCGTAGTTTTTGTTTTAGTATTGTGTTTTGTGGAGTCTTTATGATTTATTGTGGTAGAGTCTAGATTGAGTCTAGAAAGGGAAAAGAAAACTGAATTGTGCTGTAAAGATAAAATGAACACATTAAGGTGATGATAAGTTGGCAATGAGTTCATGATGATTGTTGTTAAAACTTGTTTACAATAGCATATGATAGAGCATGACGGGTAATGGATATGAAACTGAGCTGTAATTCGCAACATTGATCAGTAACATTGCCCTGTGAGGACTTTGAGCCTATTTTGTACCTCTAGTCTTGGAGTAACTTGTACAAATTCTTTCGGTGTGATTTTCATTGATTATGTGCATATAGACCCTAGAACTTGCCTTGCATGTCTGTCGTGAATAAGTTAATGTGTGTTGTGGCTTAGAAAGTGATCTTAGGCATTTCTTGGTTTTAGCCTATTTCAGACACTCAACATAATTACCTTTTTTACCGCAAACTTGAAAAAGTAATTTCCCTTAGTTAGCCCAGTTGAGCCGTGAGCCTATCACTTGTTAGCCGAATATTACAAGCCGAATATCTTTCCAATTGGCCTTTGACCTTATTGGACTAATCTAGTTAAGAGGAAGGCGAAAGGAGAGGTAGTCGGGAATGTTATTTGGGATTCCTATGGGCTGAAAAAGGAGAATGAAATGAGAAATGAAAAGGGAATTGGTGATAGAGAATTCAAGAAGGTTTCCCTCCTATGTGCTAAAAAGTTTAGACTTGTTAATGTGTACAATGCAAAAGTAAGAAAAGAAATGAGTTGGGTACATATGAAGCATGATTTGAGGATGGGAGTAAGAAAAGAAAAGTGCTTATTGAAAAAAAAAAAAAAAAAAAAGGAATTCGGGTAGTCCCAGAAAATGTGGTACCCACGTGAAAAAAAAAAAGACAAAAAAAAAACATAGTAAGAAAAAAAGAGAAGCACTTGGTTGTAAAAGATGCGGTCGTGGGGAGAAGAAGTCATTCCTTGGGGTGATTTACTGAGATTTGGAGAGTGAGATGTGAGTGATTGTTTTGAGGGGTGGTTGAGTAGGAATAACTCGGTTAGTCCACATTTTAGTCACTTTCATCCAAATTTTATCCTACCTTACCTAAGCCTTTATTACAACCGAATTAAAGACCTTTTTGATTCTTTGCCACACATGCTGAGCACTAGGTCCGACTTAAATAATAGGCAAGCATATGGTGGTCGTTGCATATAAGTCAGTGTGAGTGTAGTACTTTGCATACCTTAAACACTTGAGAGAAGAGTGATACACAACTCCGGTGAGGATCAATTGTTGAAAATCATAAGCAATGAAAGTAGTTGAAGTTGCCCTGTCAAATATGCTCGTTTACATCATGTTGCTGTGTTTTTATTGGAAAACCTTTCTGAAACTCGTAATTGCCACTTAAAGTGCCTTAAAACCCGTGTCTTGATTGTTGTTTGATTTAGATTTGTTCGGGACGAACAAAGGGTTAAGTTTGGGGGATTTTGGTACATGCGTTTATTTATGCACTTTAAGTCTGTTAGAGTGATGAATTGTGATGTTTGCGTGTAGAATGGAGAGTATTTGGTTTGTTTTAGTGCCTTTGGACTATTTGACGTTTGTGTTTTCATTTTGAGCTAAATAGGTGATTTAAGGCTAAGTATTCGTACTTGGCCGGATGTACAACGAGGGAATGAAGTCCGGATGTCAAAAGGATGGAAAAATCGCCGGAAAATGAGAACAGAGTACCGCGACCGCGGCACAATGGCGCGGCCGCGGTCAAAGTGAAGAAATAAGAGGAAAAGCTCTGGACAAGTAGCGCAGCCGAGGCATACTTGCGCGGCCGCGGCGTGCTGCTGGACCAAGAGCGGGCGCGGGCGCGGCCCATGAGCGCGGTCGCGGCCCGTTAAGGCGGCTAATTAATCCTTGGGCCAAAAGAATTCCGTTTTAAAGCCCAAAATCAACCCAAATTGACTTCCTCTATAAAAAGGGACCCTTATGCTCGGAAATAGGGGACTTGGACATTACAAGAGAGCAAGATTGGGAGATTCCGAAGGGGACGAGCAATCAAGATCGGCAATACTCGGGTTTTCTAGTCCTTAAGTCTTTTAATTATGTATTTTCAGTTTAATTGGTCTTTTGTCACCGCCATGAGCGGCTAGTAGGTTATTTCAGCCCTTAGTCGAGTCGAACCCTAGTTTTGCTATTTTGTGATATTTACAGTGGTTATTAATCAGTTTATTCCTTGAAACGTTGTTATACTATTTGTTTATCCTTCAATGCTTGTGTGTTTATATGCTAGATTGATCACCTAGGATTATAATTGCATAAGTAACGCTAGGTTATAATCGTAATCCGTAATTGTTACGAACCTATAGCCACTTAGTAGCGAATAGTGAGTGATATCGCTAGGGTAGTATATAGCTCGGTCTGAATGGGTCCGAGCTTACGAGGTCCACACCGTGTCTATCCCGTTATCCTAGTTCTCTAGGCGTCCGGTTAATGAGATCCAAAGAGCTTATTCTGAGGTCACTCAACTGGATAGACTAACCAAAGAGCTTGTTTTGGTTAGTTAAACATAAGGGATAACGAGGTTAGCAGAGCTTGTTGCTAACCTCGGGGTAGGAGTTTTAAGGATAAAATTGGTTAATAATTGCATCTATCACAGGTAGTACTAACTAGGGGGAGATAAGATTAAGGGCTGGGATTCGTTATTTTATAAGAACAAGTCATAATTAATTTGCTTAATTTATGTTTTAGTTCCTTAGTTAATATACATCAAGTTACAAACCCCCCTTATTTATATACTTATATACGTTGCTAGTATTAATATCTATTTAAAATACTGATAGTCTTCCTGCTCCCTGTGGGATCGACCCTACTTACCACTTCTACGAGCCAGAAGGGTAGCTAGGTTTAATTAATTTTACCGCATCGCGACAGTGCGGTCACGGGTCTTCAATGTGCGCATCAGAACTTTGTTGACCGCTTCGACCTGTCCATTTGATTGTGGGTGATATGGCGTGGTAAAATGGGCTTTGATGTTGAAGCTGGTGCAAAAGCTTCTGAACTGTTGATTGTCCAACTGATTTCCATTATCTGTCACAAATGAGGTTGGTACTTCGAATCGGCAGATTATATTCTTCCAGATAAAGTGCTCAACTTTTTTATGGGTGATTGTTGCCAAAGCTTCGGCTTCCGTCCATTTTGTAAAATAGTCGACCGCTACGATCGCTTATATGAATCCTACCTTAGCTTTTGGAAAAGGCCCTATGAGGTCTATCCCCCATTTTGCAAAGGGGCATGGGCTTCGAACGGACGTTATCATCTCCGGGCGGAGTCGGATGAAGGGTGCGTGCTTCTGGCATTGTGGCACGACCTGGCATATTGAATAGCATCTTTCTTGAGTGTTGGCCAGAAATAACCCTGTCTCTGTATTTTTTGTGCGAGGGCTTGTCCGCCCGTATGAAATCCGCAAACTCATTCATGGATATTGGCCATAACATATGGTTGTTCGGATTCTCGAACACACTTCAATAGTGGCATCGCATACCCTCTCTCGTAAAGAACTCCATCAAGAATGGTGTAATGGGTTGATCGCATTCGGAGTTGATGAGCCTCCAAACGGTGTAGTGGGAGTTCCCCGGTGCTGAGGTAGAGCTCAATAGGAGCCATCCATCCTTCTGGGTCCTCTTTGGGTTGCATTGACTCCTCTTGTTGGATAAACGGGGTCTCTGCCTGAATATTAGCAAATATTAGTTTTCTACTCCTTCTGAGGTAGCTAGTCGAGCCAGAGTGTCCGCCTGTGCATTTCTTGTCCTTAGGATTTCCTGGAACTCGATCTTGTGAAAATTCTTTGCCTTCTCCCGTACTATCTTCAGATACCTTATCATTTTTTCTTCTTTTGCCTCATAGTCTCCATTTATCTGGTGAACTACCAACTGAGAGTCATTATAGATCCTTACCTTATTGATGCCTAAGGATCAGGCGGTATTTATCCCATAGAGGATCGCTTCATACTCCACTTCATTGTTGGTAGTGTTGAAATGAAATCGTATAATTGAGCTGAGGTACTGCTTTTGCGGACTTAGGAGCACTACTCCTGCTCCGGCTTGTTGGGCAATCGATGATCCATCCACATAGACCTCCCATGAATCTTCTTCAGTTGTTTGCATGTCTATTGCTGGGGCGAATTCCAAGATAAAATCGCCAAAGGCATGCCCTTTGATGGTGGTGCGGGGTGCGAACTGTATGTCAAATTGTCCGAGTTCGACCGCCCATATTAATAACCTCCCAGCGGTGTCAGGTTTTTGTAAGATCTGCCGCAGGGGATAGTTAGTGAGAACCTCTATGGTATGTTCATAGAAATAACGTCTCAGCTTTCGAGCTGTGATCACCAGTGCGTAGGCTAACTTCTCGACAGCGGTGTATCAAATTTCGGCTTCATGCAATACTTGGCTTACATAATAGACTGGGTGCTGTTGTCCTTCCTGAGTCCGAATGAGGACCACACTCACAGTTTCATTTGCTATGGCAAGGTATAAGTTGAGCTTTTCTCCATTTAAGGCTTTCGAAAACAGCGGTGGTGATTGGAGGAATTCTTTTAATTTTTCTAAAGCTTGAGCGCACTGATCGTCTCAAGCGAATTCTTTTCCCTTGTTTATCGCCTGGAAGAAGGGTTTACACCTTTCAGATGATTTGGAGATGAATCGGGCCAAGGCAGCCACTTTAACCGCAAGAGATTGTACATCTTTTATTTTGGATTCAGCTTCATTCGAAACTGCCTCAGGATCGCAAAGGCCTCCGACAAATGGGACACATGATCGGCCTTATGTTGACTTTTAACCAACATATCATCAACATATACTTCCATCGTTTTCTCGATTTTTCGGGCGAACATTTTGTTCACTAGTCGCTGGTAGGTCGCCCCAGCGTTCTTTAAGCCAAACGACATCTTTGTCCAGCAAAATAAACCGCAATCTGTGACAAAAGCAGTGTTCTCCTGGTCTTCTGGATGCATCGGTATCTGATGATATCCCGAGAAGAAATCCATGAAGCTCATTAACTCATGACCTGCAGTTGCATCTACCAATTGATCGATGTGGGGGAGCGGAAAACTGTCTTTCGGGCACGCTTTGTTTAAGTCCGTAAACTCTATACACATGCGCCAGGTCAGATTGGGTTTAATCACAAGAACATGATATTGCAATCCATTCAGGATAGAAGACCTCTCGCACTAGATCGTTCCCCAGCAACTTTTGTACTTCGCACTCAAGCGCGTCGTATTTTTTTGGACTGAAACGGCGGCACTTTTGCCTTACCGGTCGGGCTTCTGGGTTTATGTTTAACTGGTGAGTGATAACTTCAGGGTCTACACCGACCATGTCATCATGAGACCAAGCAAAGACATCCAAGTTATTTTGTAGAAACCTGAGCAATGATGTCCTTTCTGGTTCCGGGAGTTCGGCTCCAATTACAACTTCAACCTCTGGTCGTTCAGGATCTATGGGGACGCTTACTAATTCTTCGGCAGGCTCTGCTCTTTTCCGTTTCGGAGCCTTTCGGGGATCGATATGCTCCCACTCCAAATCTCCTAATCCCGAGAGACTTGGCAGGGGGCGAGACTTGTCGTCGGTCTCCATATGTTCTAGTTCCATCATGTTTAGCTCGTAGGGCTGGATGTTGAAGGTGCATTCACGAGCATTTACTTGATCGCCTTTCCCGGTGATCTCTCCATCTAGAGTTGGATATTTCAAGCAGTATTGATAGATTGACACTGCCGCTTTGTAAGCCATCAGACACGGTCTTCCCGACACACAATTGTAGATCGATGGTTGATCTACGACCTTAAAAGTTAAGTTGTGGGAAATACCTCGACCGTTCTGTTCGAGTCGTACTGGCAATGTTATTTGTCATATGGGGCAGACTACCCCTGCTCCAAAGCCTCGAATCACTTCAAGACAAGGCTCCAAGTACGAGAAAGAAGGGTTGCAGATTAGTTCAGGGGAAGAGAACAAAATGAGATTGGTGTTGCGTGGGTTATACTGGAGAAAGAGAGAAAGCTTTTATTCTCAATTTGGTCTTTGATTCATAGGCCCAATATCCCCTTGCCAAAATAGACCCACAATCCAACTTTATTTGTGAAAGGCAAATTCTATCTTCTTTTTCAATACCCATTTGCCTATAAACCCAACAATTTCTGAAGCCCAGTAAATTGAGAATTTCAAATTTTTGGTTATTACTTTAGCCCTCAAAGTCAAACTTTTATTTCATTTGTTATTCTTAATTCTTCACTTATCAATTTCTTATTCTTCTATTGTCAAACTTTTATTTCATTTATCATTATTAATTCTTCACTTATCAACTTCTTATTCTTCTCTTGTTTTATATATATATATATATATATATATATATATATATATTGTCTTTTTCTTTTCTCGATCAATTTTCAGGTGTGAGTACGAGCCTAGGACTTTGGACTAATTCGAACAGTTGCATTTCACTTAATCATCTCATTTCAAGTGGGGGTTAGTTATAGATTATTTTAATTAACTGTATTAATTAGGAATGTATAGATGTGATCTGTTATCAACATGCTACTTTGCTACATATCTCATTACAATACAATTGACATGCTACTTGGCTACATGTCTTATTCATTATAGTTGTTTACATCCTATGTCAATTTATATACTTTTAATTATTATAAACTGTGTCTCCACAAGCTAAAACAAGTTCACCTTAGCCCATTATTGATCCTCAGGTAGAAATGGAGAGAGTGATTGAAGTTGACATGGAGCCGGGGAAGCATATAGTGGTATTGATTTAGTAATGAACTTTATTTGAATTTGATATTGGATTATTTGAACTAAATTGTTTATGTTGCTTGGAGTTAATTTATCCTCGTATGTTTTAATAATTGATAGGCGAATGTTAGGATATTTTGTGAGTTGTTAGTATATTTGGAGTTATTAAAATTTTAAATATGTTCGATTGCATAATATAATTTTCAATTATGATTTCTCATAATAGGTGTATACTTAGGAAATAATTTTAATTAAGTTATTGCATGTTTAAATTATATAAAAAAATAAAAAAAATATTAGAGATTTATGCTAAGTTTTAAATTAAATTAAATCACATGTTTAGGTTGTGTTAGTTCAAATTGTTTTATTTATATTCCGCTGCAAATAATTGATATTATGCATAAAATTTCAAAGATTCTAAGATAATGCATATTTTCAAGTTATTTCAATGTACCTTAATGAGCAATATATTAGGATATGGCAAATTTGGAGATTTTATAAAAATAGTATTTTAGTAATGGTTTGATTGAACAAAAAATTACAATGCATGCAAAACTATTTTGAATTCCTAACTATTGACGTAGAGTTTGAAATTGAAAACTTTATCATTTAAATTACACATGTGTACTTGTACAAACTCTTTCAATCCCTAATAGATGAAAACATCATTGTTTTATTACTAAATCTCATCATCAAATGTGGCATACGTAATTGTATGAACCCTTTCAAACTCTAATTAGATTAAAAAAGAAAGAAAAAAAAAGTCATAGTTTTATCACTAAATTTAATCATCAAAAGTGGCGAAACGGGTCCGGCCTAGTGGGCTAGCCCAGCCCATCCAAATTTTTTGATGGAGTGGACCATATATAGTAATCTTGGTTCGAAGTACCATCGGGTCCAAAAGACCCAATCTGCAGGGCCAAAAGTTCAATAGGCCGCGGATCGGCTCAAACTCATAGTGTATTTTAGGGAGATAGCCGGACTTTATTCACTAATTATTGGCCTAATGAAAACTTTGGGTTAACCTTGCCTAGTCCAACATAAAACTCGTCATCTCCCTAAATCAACCTTTCGACCTTACCAACTAAGTTACAACAGGTTTTGTCTAAAAATTGTAGCATTTTTTGTTATCTAAAGCAATAATAAAATGCGTTTTGCAAGCTTCAAACCCGCGACCTTGCGGCTGCCCAAATAGGGTGCTACAACCTACAGCTAGCAATGACTTTTGTTATTAAATCATTTTGTTCTATACATTAATTCAAAAATCATCAGCGGATCGTGCGCGGGTTAGCTAGATCCAAGTGCACCAAACAACTTATGTGCACTTGGCTTATATACGTTTTGTGTCTGTGTGTGTATATATATATCTATACACTATTATAAAAGTGCTTTAAGGTTTAATCAATTTTTGTTTACCCTATTTTTATCTTTTAAATTTAATTAATCTAGGGTCAATATAATAATTTTGTCTTTATAATTTAATTTAATCCCATTGCATGTGTTATCAATATATAAGTGACCTTTCTTGATAAGAGTTTCCAGGATATGTCCAAATTACCTAGACATCAAAGTTTTTCTTTTTGAACAGGTTTATATATCAAAGTTTTTTAGTGTTTTTTTTTTTTTTTTAATAACGCATGAATGCATATCGAACTTGATACAAGTGATAAGAATATGAAAGTATTATTTTATTTCTCATTTTGAGTATCATCTGCTTAATTTGAATAATTTTAATTAGATTTGAATCTGCTACTTTTGCTCTAGCTCATAAAGTGAATTAAGTTTTCGTGTAATTTTCGTTTGACCTATTTTTAACCCTTTAAAATGAATTACTTTAAGGTTAATGAAGTATTTTTTCTTCGTAGTTTAGTCTAATATATTACATCTATTATGGGGATTCATTACATATAAAAAAAAACTCTTTTATACAAACTATAATTATTTGCATCATGAACAAAACAATAATAAAACTAATTATTAATAATCAAGAAAATAAGATGGTATGTACACTTTAATTTGCATTCTTAATTATTTGTATATTATAATTAATTCTATTAAATAGACATGGTATCAGAATTAATGAATTCTAATCAATTATACATGAAGAAACAACTTATGTTAATCTACCCATACATTATAGTCACAACTGGCATGAAGCATTACTAACTGCATTTGACTTGGTTTCATATTCTTAAATAAAAGCAAATAGTCGATTTATGTAGGCCTAAGGTTGACATCTTACTTATTATAAAAACAGAACTGTCTATAAGTGGAAACCTAGACATTTTCCCACCCAAATAAGCTTTCTACTTCTGGAAAACGCGTTTTACTGTATTTTAGCAACAATCCGTTTATAAACACGCTTTTCCATTCATTAGTTTTCCTTGATTTCTGCCGAAACTAAAGATATTCATTTATATAAGGATCGCATTCCTTGGAAATTAGAATATATTTTCCTTTCTGGTAGAAAACACCATAATCTCATCCTTCAAGCTCGCAATATTATGAAACAATATGATCATATGTGATTTATTATTATGTAGTTACAATCTTAATATCTTAACTACCTAAATACAAATTCCTTCTTTCTCGCAATAATTGGTCAATCTAATTAATTTTAATATAATAGGTAAACACGAAATATTATTTTGATCAGTTTATACCGAGAATGATTCACTTGAAGCAAAGGAAGATCAGTGAACTAACTATTTAAATGTGCTTTTAGTTCACTTATGCATACATAGAAGATCCACGCGCACACAGAAACAGGCAGAAACTCAAAGAGACCGGACACACGACAAGCACACGATCTGGGTCCTTGCCGGCGCTGGAGGGGTTTGCTGGCTGACACATTCTCTCTTGTGTGTGTGCAGATTTGTTGCTCCAGAATATGTGAGCAATGTCTTAATTTCTAAATGAGAAGAGTGATGTTTATAGTTTTGGTGTTGTACTTTTGGAAGCATTAACAAGCAGAGATCCGGTAGACGACATCCACCATATCCATGGGGTATTCATGTTCCATCTATATGTCCCAATTTTCTTCAAGTAACTAATATTTGTTTGTGAGAACAGTAGTAATGGGAACATGCATGATAAACCTTTCTGCTAAATTCGTGCATTGTTAACGCGCCCAATATGAGATCAATACTGCTAAATTAAATTTCAATACTCTCATAACTATGCAGAAAAACCTAGTTGGCTGGCTGGCTTAATATGATGGTGTATCGATCCCAATGCTGAACAAAGATCTAGTATGAGCCAAGTTGTTCGTTTGCTTGAATTGGAGGAATATCTAATACCAAGAGAGGTCCACTTCTCCACAATATTCTCTTCAAAGAGTTAATTTTGTTTTATTTAAAATACTATGAACACTTAAAGGCTGTGCACATCTTAACTTTTAGGGCTATAGAAGGCAAAAGGAGAAACATTAATACAACTAAGTGATGAGTGTCAATAAAAAATTGAATATAGAAAGATGAGGCTAAAGAGAAGCGTCTGTGAATTGGATGCTGGTGGTTCATGGACGCAAAGTCGAGCCTGCGATTGGCCACTGGGCTGAGGATGGATGATTTCGCTGAAAAATGGAAGACGAGAGTGGCAATGCTGTTTGGGTGGACTGAAACAAGGTGCGTTAATTAGAGGCATGTTTTGGGGGGTTTTCGGTATGTCGATGGTGAGGTCGTCACCTTAGAGTTATTGGGGTTGGGGTTGAATAAGATGTATTTGATCTTTAATTCATCCACCGAACTAAGAGAGAGAGAGAGAGAAAGGACGGGCGAATTGTGACTAGACAAAGAAGGTGTGGGGGTGGGACTAGAGAATAGCTTATAATACTCCAAATTAGGTTTTTCTTCTTCTCTTTTTCTCAGTAAATAACTTCAAACTAATTGGAGAAAAAATCAAGCAAGCAAAACATGAAAAACAAGGACAGCCATACAAACTTATCTGCATGTTTGGTGGAAGATCGGATCTTCAATTTTATGTACCTACTCCAATTTAAGATCTTAACAGTGACATATATCTTTTCCAGATCTGTTGGTTTTTCGGGATTGAAAGTGTAAAATATACCACTATAAATATAGAGACAGTTTATAATAAAATTTTGGGGAATATGCTAAGATTGAAACATCATATAGACTAGGGTAATTTGGAAATTGAAGATAGAAATTTATTTTGCCCCATGTGTGAGAGATTTTCTCAAAAGTACTGAAGTTAGAGAATTATTCTGGCTAGATAGAGATATTGCAACAGATATCTATCTGGTTGAGAGAGAGCTTGGTTGGGGAGAGGAGAGAGAGGTTTGAGGTATAGGCACTTCCCACTTTCATTTATGTTGCATGACACGTACATAGCTGGTTTTGGGAACCAAATGGCAGAGGAAATATGCATATATAAATTACTAATAGTGCGCCTAAACCAAAAAAACATGATTTTGTATTAAAAAAGGCCAAGTATTATGCATTTTATGACATATTATATGTTTAGGTTAATTGTAAAAACTTCACCATTTTTAGTTGTTACAATTTGTAAAGTAATTTTTTAAACATACCATGAAAATGTTTTACTTTACAATTTTTTAAATTTGGTGCCTCCAAAAAACATTTGGCCACAATTACAAAAATGAAATCCAAGATCAGGATATGTCACTACTGATATGTAAATACACGATAATTTACACCCTATATCAAATAAAAACGATAACTTTTAATGATTAACAAATGTGACAATTCGGGCTCAAATTTTTTAATTATATTAGTTTGTTTCGAGTTTTATTCTTTATATTCTTATTATTGCGGATTCGATATAGTATAATTTGTTTATTCAAAAAGTATAATTCCTCGGGACCTCTGATTTTGATGAATTATTTTTCAAATATATTTTATTAATAATTTAATTAATATTAATTAGTAAATAAATATTAATTCATTTAATAATAAAAAATATATTAATAATTAAATTAGTAATGAAAATAGGTTAATAATTAATTATAATTATAACTTTTTTATTGTCGATTTTTTATTATATTTATTTGTTTTAAACTATTTTCTTGTTATTGCGGAGCCGATATAGTTTGAGTGTCTAGCGACCTCTAATTTTGAATAACTATTTTTTTAATATATTTTATTAATATTTTGAATAATATTAATCAGGAAATAAATATGAATTAATTCAATAACAAAAAAATAATTAATTAATTCAATTAATAATGAAAAACAATTTAATAGTTAATTATAATTTTAGTCTTTTTGTTGTTGAATTTTTATTTTTTTATTTCTTTATTTTTATTTTATTCATTATATCTGTTTGTTTTATTTTTTATTTTTTATTTTCTTAGTGTTGTGGATCTGATATAGTATAACTTGTTTAACCAAAATGTATAATTTGTTTACCTGAAAAGTATATTTTTGTAATTGTTTGATTTTGTGTTTTCTTTCCCTTGTCGTTGTGGCTTATTCGATTTTGTATAACTTGTACCGAAAAGTATATTTTTTTTATCGAAACAGTATAATTTGAAACACTTAAGTTTTTGCTTCTTTTTTTTTATTATGACGGATTCTATATAGTATAACTTTTTTTAGCAAAATAATTTGTTTATCAAACAATATAACTAGTAATTATATACAATTTTGTTTTTTCTTTTTGTTGTGGCCAAGGACGAAAATATCGATATTTGTGGAGATATCGATTTTTTAATTTATGGAGATATCGGTGAGATATCGATTAATATCGGAATATCGGTGATTTTTTTTTAAAAACACCAAAAAATGTATTAAAACACTTCTCTTATCAAGATATTTGTTAGATTGTCATAAACCTAGTTAATTTCTAATATCTAATTCAAAAAAACAGAGCCAAATACACGCACATACAACTAATCGGTAAATAAGAAACATTACATACACTGGACGGACATTCGGTAGCCATTCTGATCTATTTTCATTATATATTATTGCTTTCTAGTACCAAAACAAATTCCTACGAGGCTCGATATGAGAATATTGGATATCAATGTAATGGACGGAAATTCATCCTCACCTCCCGAAAATCCAAGTGTCACTCACAAATCACTCTTTACAGCTCACTCTTCACAAAAAGAGGTCTCAACAATCAGTCATGTAACTCACAATATCAGGCCCCAACTACATCCCCCATATCCCTCTTCTCCCTCATTTTCCGCTTCAACTAATCCCGCATTTTTCTCTCAGATCCTCTCATTCTCTCTCTCTCTCTCTCTCTACATACATATATGTATGGTAAAAAAGAAAGTCACAGTAGTTTTCTCACTTCTATATCTCATCTCTCTTTCCTTCTCTCTCGTTCTCACCGCCGATATCAACAAAGAGAGTTTTATCTTCATTTTATTAACTTGTAATCCTCACTACTTTTACAGATCTGTTCTTATCACCTGCAGAAAAAGAAAAATAAAATAAAAATTTAAAGGGCCGAGATTTTCGCGAGAAATCGGCGAGAGTCGTGCCCAGGAGAAAAAGCACAGGCAGCCTATGCGAAACTGTTCGGGCGATTTCTGGCCGAGATTTTGGCGATTTCTCGCGAAATCTCGGCGCGATCCTAACAAAACGCAATGTAAGCTGGATTTCGTCTCGGTGCCTTCATGTTAGCGAGAAATCACCGATTTCTCGCGAGATTTCAGACCTTGGTTGTGGCATATGTGATATAGTATGACTTGTTTAACCAAAAACATTGTTTATTTACCTGAACAAGATTACTTGTAATTCTTTAATTTCTGTTTTTGTTTTATTCTTCTTGTTGTGGGGGATCCAATACAGTATAATTTGTTCAACCAAAGAGTATAACTTGTGTTTTTTTTTATGCATATGTTTTCTTAATATTACTTTTACGAACGAAAATAACTGAACTTGTTTATTTGATCTTAACGAACTATTTGTAAACATTAATGAACATAAAGCTTACAAATATTTTATTTTAAATATAACATGTAAATTTAGATTTAAGAATAACACTAACAAAATAGAAATGCATTATTTCGAAAAAGAACTTCTTATATTATAGTTGTTAAAAACATTCTTTCTATTTTATTTTAATTTATCATATAACCTAAATTTGTTTTTTATATTTAATTTTTGGCTAACCTCCTAAACTTAGGATGTATTAATCCGATTATGCAGGTGTATCTGAATAAGTATCTACTGTACAAGGAAAGACTATCCGTACTATCTAATTTGAATGTTTAATAACTGTTATTTTTTTGTTTTGTTTATGCATATACTTTATCTATAAACGCAATTATGAAGACGAAATATATAAACCCAAACCTCTGAAATGATCGACTTTTTATATCCTGATTTTGAAATATTTTGTATCCGATATTCAGCATAGTCCTAATTTGAATTTCACTATGTCCTTTTTATTTCGTTTTTTTTTTTTTTTTTTTTTTTTTTGTTTCAAGTGTGAATATTTTGAATCGAAAATATAATACATATACTTTAGAAACTAGGATGTAACTGAATAAATTGTGCCCCAGTTTGAATACTCTGATATGTGTACTCAGCCCGATTCTTTAGTACATGTTGGTGCGCTCTTTACAGTGGCTAAATAGGGCCCTAGGCTATTGAAATTTATTAGGCTTTAGGAGCCCAACTTTATTAACCACTTTATATAACTTAAGTAGTTTGTGAAATCTCTTTACCTAAAATTAGATAAACTAAAATTAATCAGTCATGCAGTAACAGTAAATAGTCAATATCGAATATAATATAAATGTTTGATAAATTTGTTGATATACCAATTACCTGAAGGTTCTTATCTAAGCTTATCATTTTTTTGAAATATAATATTCTAGCTTTGTTGGATAGACAAATCTTAATTAAATCCATACAATCTGTTTAATATGTTTTTTTAAGTAGTATATAATTTAAGTGAATTATAAAAGCGAATATTATTAATTATTTTTTTATGATTTTGGAATTTTAAAAAATAGATATACATGTGTGCAACGTGCATGTAACCTTTTTGTTTTCATAATAAATTACTTATACCATAAAAGATACCTATCAATAATTTGTAATCAATTTTTTTTTTTTGTCACATGATTGAGGCTATGGACAGATAGCACACTTGTAGAATCTGTTTACCTATTTCTTGTTGTTTCACTTGATTATCAGTTATGATTAGTATCACAATTATATTGTCTTCTAAAATATCAGTTATGAATTATTTTTTATAATTGAAATTAATAATACTAAGAAGTTTGATGTGTCTCATATATTATATTCTAATTTTCTTCATGATTTATTATATATAAGTACTTACGTTTGTCCAACCCCCCTCCCGGACCTCAGGTGGTGGTGATGATGTTGAGGACGATGCTTACATTGAAGACAATGCTTGTGGTGATGACGTTGAGGAGGACGATGCTTGTGGTGATGACGTTGAGGGTGACAGTGCTTGTGGTGATGATGTTGAGGATGATGATGTTTGTGGTGATGATTTTGAGGAGGATGGTGCTTACTTAGATGATGATTAAACTATGTTTTATTCTTGAACTATATGTTTTGATTCTTATTAGACATTTGATGATAAAACTATATTTTATGTTGAACGTTTTGCAACCTTGATAGATTGACATGTTTATCGTATTATATAATGATTGTTACAATTTTAAATTTTATTAAGTGTAAATTAATTGTCATAACAGGTTCTACGTTAAAATATAAATGAAATTGTAGAAAGAAAATCAGATAGTATAGTGACGGAATAGAGATGGATTTTTTTTTTTTTTTTTTGTAACGGAACAATTCCGTTACTAATATAGTCAAGATGGTGACGGAAATATTCTGTCATTAATTTATGACGGAAAATATTCCGTCACTAATCATGTATTGACGGATTAGTGACGGAATTTCAACCGTCGTCATATAGTGACGGAAATATTCCGTCACAACTTTATGATGGACTTTTTAGAATTGTGACAGAATTTCCGTCACTAAACTAGTGACGGAATGAAAAATCCGTCATTATCAGCTTAGTGACAAAGGTTTTTGTGACAGAACATTTCCGTCACTAATCTGTCACTACTCCTTCATTGTGACGGAATTTTTCAGTTCAGTGACGGAAATTTCCGTCGCAGTCAGTGATTTTTTTTGTAGTGAGTGTAAGGATGTCTTTTTAAACTTAACAAATACAAACTTTGTACTTATATGTTATATTCTTTGTACAGTTAACAAATCATAAAAGATGAAGGATTCATGGAGGACGAAACATCAATACTAAAGAATGTCATATCAGAATGCCTATTGTCAGAAGGTAAGATAATATTTTTTTGTACACCTTTAGTTATGTTAATTTATTATCTGATAGAATTTTTTATTTTGCTTTAATTATAGTATGTAGAACAATAGATGCATGCTATCTTTAAGAAACATGTAATTTTGTTATCTTTGCATTTTTGTATAGTACTAGTTCTTCACCCGTGCAAAATGCACGTACGGTGAGTTTTGTTATTATTATTTTAAAACATAATATTGAAATTTTTAATCATATCAACTATAGTCACAATAAAAAGAAACTACATATTTATTTTATTGAACAATAAAAAATATTTACAGAAAAAGTTAAAAAAATGCAAATTTCGAAACACTTCTTGGTACACAACGTTCTTGGTTGAATTTTGATCAACAGTGCCTTCATCAGAGTATACCAATATTTTCAGACCTCCACAATTCGTTACTCTCGATACTGCTACATACAGTTGCCCATGACTGAATACATGTTTTTCAGAAAGAGCCCAACATGTGACAATGATTGGTCCTGACTTTTGTTAATTGACATTGCGTAAGACACAATGATTGGGAATAATCGTTGTCGGAACTTGAATGGAAACCTCGGGTCGGATGGGGTCAATGATAATCCGGGAATTAGTATTAAATCATCGTAATTAGTTCCACTCAAAACTTTTTCTTCAAGAACATGTTTCCCCAGCCTAATTAATAGCAACCTTATACTGTTGCATAAACCCTTGGAATGATTAATGTTTCGAAGCAACATTACCGAGCTTCCAACTTTCAACTTCAACTAATAATTAGAGACTCCAGAGCACTTCAAAGAATTTAGGAATTCAGAAGTGTAAACATCAACCAAGACATCAACATCTGAATCAGACTTGCAAGCACTATCAGAACTTAAATATGTCTTCGATTTATTTGCATTGAGATTGATCACGTATTCATTTATTAAATCAACAACATCGAGGGTTGGAGCAAGAATGACTCTACTCTTCAAAAAAGATGGATCCTCCATGATGTTTTTCAATGGATAGATGCTTTCAACAATTGTTTATATTCGATCCTTACCTCTTAGCAAAAGTATATCATCAGACATCTGTATTTGAGCATCCCACTAATTTATTTTGCCAAGTGTCCCATCAAATAGCCTCCAACCACTTGGAGAATTCTCCCAATTCTACACGGTGTTCAACTTGAGACACATTTTGTATCTGCATGTTCTTTGTGAGTCGTAATACTCTGCAATCATCCCACAAACAAGATGAATTTATAGTAGCATGGATGATATCTTGTCTTGAACTCTTTGGTATAACGGGAAGAATCTGCCTAAAATCTCCTCCGAGAACAATTGTCTTGGCCCCAAAAGGTAGATCAAACTTATGCAATCCACTTAGTTGCATGACATCTTTCAGGGGTTTATCCAAAGCTTTGATGCAATGTCTATGAACTTTGAAAGCTTCATCCCAGATAATCATTTTAAACTTCATCGAAAGATGTGATAGAGGACTTCCCTATTTAATGTTACAATTGGAGTCTTCATTGATGCCCAAAGGGATGGAGAAACGCGATTGAGCAGTTATGCCACTATGTAGAAGTAGAGAAGCTATGCCCCTGGATGCAACATTAAAAACAATCTCTCCTTTCGATCTCAAAGTTGTGGTCCTCCACAAAAATATTTTCCCAGTTCCTCCATAGCCATAAATAAAGTACACGCCACCCTTATTGCTACTAACAGAACTCATAATCTCATCATGAACACGAAGTTGTTGATCATTCAACTTACTCAAAAGCTCAAGGTACTCCTTTCGAAGTTCAGCTCTATTGTAACACAATTAATTGAAAAGAAATATGTTGTGAAAACTTGTAGTAGATTATGAATTGGGAACATGCATGTATCGAAATATCGCAAACACTTGCCAAGTGGTTGCAACATTTCCAGAATATCTAGTAGAGCTAGATTCTTGATGGCATATTCCGACATCACCAACTCTGCAAAGAAAAATAAATGGTATGTTTAAATTATTTACAGTGTTAATTATGAACATCTTTTATTAACAAAAAAAGAAAGTTCATGTGTAATGAAGTTAATATATTTCTATACCTGGGAAATTCATTATTTTTCGTTGTCTATGCAAAATGTCATCGGATAGATAGATCCAAGTCTTTTCCCAGACGATCTCAGGCCTGCTCAAACTTCCTGAAAATAAAAACGTCACAAACAAATTCCTTAATGACTTTCCAGATGCCCAATTACTTGCTTTAATTATTCCTTCTATATATTCCTTGTCGTCATCTAAAACACCTCTCTCATAACATGCATCCCGGAAAGTATTTTAAACAACATGCTCATATGTTCGGATAACTTCATATGATTTGCAACCTTTAATGATATTAAGGAGAATTCTCAAGGAATGAACATTGCCAGATCCAGATGGAATTAATATAGAAAATTCATCCATTAACAAACGACTTGGTCCTCTTCAGCAATCTCCGTTTATCCCTTTACCAGACAAATTATTGTGCAAATTGGGCATATGTCAATTTCTCCCTTTAGGATAAGTCTCGTTTACCTCAAACCAGCCTAAAAACATACTCTCTTTCACAGATGGTTTGTTCATCAAGGACACCAAATCATCTCCATCAGAAAAGATGACGCTTTGCTCATTCGGTAAGTGGAAACTAAATCTCTCAACGGGAGGGCCCTTAAATTGAATCTCAAACCCAAATATCCTCCATGCAGCTTCACACGGAGACATATATTCACAATCATAGTATTCCTCAACATCCTTCCCAGTGTTCTGATCCTGCACTATTCGATAAAATCCTGCGGTGATACGATCGTGTCGTTTCTACACATACTTAAACAAATACTTGATAGCTCTTGACTGATTGCACCATTCCAAATTCATGTGTGTGCTATATTTCATCAGAATATAACGATTATGAGGTACAACAACGGTATTGTCAAGCTCAACTCCACTTTTGGTTACTCTCCTTCCACCATTCCTTCTCTTATAAACAGGATAACCCTCATCATCAATAGTAGTCTCCTCCACAAACCTTTTTAGGAATTTTTTTGTGCAAAACCTTTCTCAGACATGCACGGTGAATCTTTCATTGATGCACCACATGGACCATGCATCATAAAATCACGTACTACATCATAATACTTTGGATCAACATTTTCATTAGGAATTTCAACTGAAATGATACGATCAATGCCGCTGCCAGTAGGATCTTTGTGTTTCCTACCTAAGAACAACAATATATGTGTATGTGGAAGCCCTCTCTTTTGAAATTCCACAGTATAAATTGCTGCAAATAAATAAAATGTTAAAAGTGTTAATTATAATTAAAGTTGTTGAAGAGATAACCTTTTATAATTAAAAATATTAGAGAAAACTAATGCCTGCTCTGACATTTCCAGGAGTCTTTTTCTTTCGAAGATCATCCATGAGGTTTTCTAACTTGATTTTGAAGACCCTAGTAACGATATTCGGACG
Source organism: Ajuga chamaepitys (assembly GCA_958295605.1). NCBI lineage: Eukaryota > Viridiplantae > Streptophyta > Magnoliopsida > Lamiales > Lamiaceae > Ajuga > Ajuga chamaepitys. Next base: position 52,659,933 of record OY282499.1, read on the forward strand.
ATCTTATTCTTTCAAACCCCTTCAGAAATAAAGCGTTCAATCTCTAGCTATTTTGGATTGCACGTAAATGTGATGAACAAATCCGGATAACCTGCCTACCTATAAATAGCCATAGCATCTTGATACTTCTGAATCATATAACGAGCACCTCCAGTAAAGGGTGATGACAAAATTATGCGTCTGCCCTGTGTCTGAGCATCGGTCTCCCTGCTCAACAACGCATTATCAAGTCCTCTGTACATCTCGCACCGGAGTTCTTTCTGATGCATGTAGAGATATTTTAGCCTTCCAGATTCTATCAAGGTATACGAATCAACAACAAACTGCTGGAAATGTCTTTGATAACTGAGAATTGTGGACGCATCATCATCTCTTTTTTGCAAACAGAATGAAAAGAATTATCTCACACTAACTCTCTTCCGCCCACTGGGTCTTTCATGAAATCAACTTATGTAATATCTTCTCTATAGCCATCCTCACCATAAGGAAATAATAATGGATATTGCAAAGCAAGATAAGCAGCTTTAATTCGTTTCTTCGCTATAATTATCCCCATTGAATCTCAACAACAATACACGGTTGCCCAATGATTCATCAAAATCTCCAACGACCAATGCTGCAACTTCAGATGCAGCAGAAAGATTGTACATCCTTCCATCACGGTTCCTCATTCCATGAAGCTTCAATTTAATGTTAGATTCACCTTCCTGAATCTTTTGGCCAACCATTCTAAAGCTTTTCACAAGAACATTGTTTTGATCAAGCATGTTCTTTAAATCGATAATGATTCTTGCATGCAAACTGTTTATGTCATCCCTTTGCGTGAATAAAAAATACAAAAACAAACAATAAATGAAATATTGATTATCTCATAGTTAAAAAAATATGAATTCGTTTAGTAAAAGGAAGTTATATTGATAAAAAAATACCTTATAGCACTGATTCGATTTTTCACTTCATTTGTTGTATCATAAATATACAACTGGGCAAATTTTGGAGGAGCTCCGTCTGGAGGCAATAAACTACGAATAAGATGGTAATTTTGTCCACTTAAAAATAGGTGGACATGATTCTGTATTTTGTATCTTAACAACCTTTCCTCCCAATGATGTAAGGCAAACACACTATTATATGAACGGATGTTCTCTAAAAAGTGTCTACTTTTGTCACTATCTTCATGTAGTAGATCATGAAGAACATCGGGTGCTTTCTTGATAGGCGGTAGTCTTACTTTTCCTTGAAGACAATAAAGCGAATATTTTGGGACACCAGAGACGCGTCTTGAACTAAGCCTCTCTTCATACCAAAAGTATGCACCATAATGTTGACACCTAAATGATGGATCACCAATGTCCCGATAATATGCAACTGAAATAATGATACAAATTACTTACAATAAATCATATTTGAATGTTTCAAAATTATAATTTACAACTGATGATCAGAATTTGAAAAGCAAGGATCTGATACATGCTAGTTTTACATGTATATTAGGTCAATTAAAGGTCGTAATATGTGACATACTGACATATGCATGTGTATTTCGGCGAAAAGTGATTAAAATCCATCTTTTGAGCTAGATGACGTGTTTCTGCTTGTTTTAGTGTTATTCAGGTACAAAAAGGCCAAAAAGTCCGTTTGGGCAAGGTTCGGATGGAAAACGAGCAAGAAAAGTCGAAAATAGCAAAGAGGTGTTGAAGCATGGTCAGAAAGTCTGACTCGGTCGAGTGAGAAATGAAGAGCAAAACGTGAAATTGGTCAGAGACTCCAACTCGGTCGAGGGCGATTCTGACTCAGTCGAGGCAGCTTTCCGAGTCCAAAACTGAATGTGCACGTTTTATGATTTTGAGCCCATCTTGAGCCCAATTTAGCCTTAACTACATAAGAAGGTTCCCAAACTCGGAAAAAGGGAGTTAGAGATCATTAGAAGGCATAGTGAAGAGGAAAGCAACATCAACGGATCAAGATCAAGACGACGATTAGGGTGCTTATTCATTGTCTCATTTTTCTATTTCAAATCATGTTTGTCTATGAACATATTTGTGTTATGAATATGAACATGAGTGAGTAGTTCTTTATTATTCTAGGGTTTTGAAAGTAGGTTTTAACGATGTTTGATTAATTGAAGTTTTCTATTCTAGTTAATGATTGTTATTCATTATCTATGTGTTGTGATTTATTTTCATGAATAGTTAATTTGATCACTTAACTACTTCTACATAATTCATAAGTTCGCTTTGAAAGGAGGAATTTGTGAATGGAAAGACAATATATAGTGTATTTGTTGAGCGCTCTGAAAGGAGGTGAGATAAGTGCGTAAGCATTGGTCTAAGATCGATTGGGAGTTCGTTAGGTCTAGTCGACTTGAAAGGGTGGCTAGGAATAGTGAATCTACAAGTTAATTGCTTCGAAAGGAGAGTTAATATATATAAGTGCCGTCTAATAACGATAATAATCATTGCTAGTTTAGAATAATTAGATTGTCATATTTAGTTAATTCTGAAATCAATTCTCTAGAATTTGTCTTCCAATCTTGGGTATTTGATAAATTGTTTTCTTAATCTTAGATTTAAGCGTTAAGTAATAGTTTAGTGAAATTAGTTTAATACTAAAATCAATCCACTTGAGAGCCTAGTTAGGAGTGTTTTAGGATATTTAGAGTATCAAACTAGTCATTAAGTCAGTCCTTGTGGGATCGACCTTGCTTGCCGTTATATACACTTGCACCCGTACACTTGCGGATCGTTAGGTTATAAAATAGGTGAACAGGATCAAATAGATTAATTGAAATGTATGAAATTTATACTAACTTGTGTTGAATGTTTCAGGAAAGCGTGAATCATCTGGATCAAGCAAAACAATTTCAGGACCATCGTCATTCAACGACAAAAGCTCTTTAAATTTTGGATCATTATTAGCCAAATCTTGCATCTCAATCTCACCAACTGTTGGCTGAAATGTTTCACAAACATCTTTTTCCTTTTGCATCGACGATTGATTACTACTTGAACCATAAGAAGCACCGATCACACTCTCTCTTTTGCCTAGAATTGTAATTTTAAAAAAATCTAAATATATAAATTATTTTAATTTAATATAAAGCGATAACACTATAAAAAATAAATACTTTACAAAAAAAAAAAAGATACATAAAGAATTTACCAATTGCTTTGCAGGAGGTGGTCACAATGATTTTTGGAGTGAACGATGAAACAGTTGGAATTGTGGATCCAAATCTTGAATCTAAATTTGTAATAGTTGATTTAAGAAGATAAAAGTTTAGATCTAAGATTATTGGATTATTTATATCAAAACCTGCATTCAAAATACATATTATATCAACAGTTGTGTTGTGTACATATAAACTATTTAAAATGACCCGATTTCATAGAAATTATATTTATTAAAAAACGAACACTACTTATGTGACCATAAGTGCGTAAGCATTGGTCTAAGATCGATTGGGAGTTCGTTAGGTCTAGTCGACTTGAAAGGGTGGCTAGGAATAGTGAATCTACAAGTTAATTGCTTCGAAAGGAGAGTTAATATATATAAGTGCCGTCTAATAACGATAATAATCATTGCTAGTTTAGAATAATTAGATTGTCATATTTAGTTAATTCTGAAATCAATTCTCTAGAATTTGTCTTCCAATCTTGGGTATTTGATAAATTGTTTTCTTAATCTTAGATTTAAGCGTTAAGTAATAGTTTAGTGAAATTAGTTTAATACTAAAATCAATCCACTTGAGAGCCTAGTTATGAGTGTTTTAGGATATTTAGAGTATCAAACTAGTCATTAAGTCAGTCCTTGTGGGATCGACCTTGCTTGCCGTTATATACACTTGCACCCGTACACTTGCGGATCGTTAGGTTATAAAATAGGTGAACAGGATCAAATAGATTAATTGAAATGTATGAAATTTATACTAACTTGTGTTGAATGTTTCAGGAAAGCGTGAATCATCTGGATCAAGCAAAACAATTTCAGGACCATCGTCATTCAACGACAAAAGCTCTTTAAATTTTGGATCATTATTAGCCAAATCTTGCATCTCAATCTCACCAACTGTTGGCTGAAATGTTTCACAAACATCTTTTTCCTTTTGCATCGACGATTGATTACTACTTGAACCATAAGAAGCACCGATCACACTCTCTCTTTTGCCTAGAATTGTAATTTTAAAAAAATCTAAATATATAAATTATTTTAATTTAATATAAAGCGATAACACTATAAAACATAAATACTTTACAAAAAAAAAAGATACATAAAGAATTTACCAATTGCTTTGCAGGAGGTGGTCACAATGATTTTTGGAGTGAACGATGAAACAGTTGGAATTGTGGATCCAAATCTTGAATCTAAATTTGTAGTAGTTGATTTAAGAAGATAAAAGTTTAGATCTAAGATTATTGGATTATTTATATCAAAACCTGCATTCAAAATACATATTATATCAACAGTTGTGTTGTGTACATATAAACTATTTAAAATGACCCGATTTCATAGAAATTATATTTATTAAAAAACGAACACTACTTATGTGAAATAACAAAAGAATTATATCCAAATGTCATGTTAAAAAATTGCAAACATTGATTATGACAAATCAAAGTGCATTGTACAAAAATATTTAATAAAAGAAATTGTAAAGTCAGAATATGACCACATACTTTAATCACCAACATGCCAAATAAACTTCCTTCAGAAGTATGTTTAGCCTTATCACATGCAACCCATGTTTTTCGAGAACTTCCAACTGTTTTATAATATAATATGAAAATAAAGAACACAGTTTGACAAATCTTTAATTCTAAAAAAATAATAAATAAAAACCTCAAAAACAAAAATAAATTTAATATACAAATTATATAAAGATAAAACTAACTGTTTGTAATATCACTTAAGAGGTTGCTAAAAAATGTGGACTACATGGACCTTTTAAAAGATTCTCCGAACAGATGACGAATCTTTGAACCAGAATTCGATTTGAAGTTCCTTGATTAATTAGAATGAACATTCTCTAAAAATATAAAACATAAATAATTTTAATCTTTTTTCTAAAAAAATACTACGAAGGACATAAAAAAAGGAAAAGAAAAACATACTGTAAACACGTAAAATGCAACGGAAGTTAAATCTGCTGATACTTTTGAATGTTTCGTTGTATTTTATAAATACAGAAAAGTTGTTTTCTTAATGAATCATATCATTTGTAAAAAAAAAAAAATTTAAAGTATATCAATATTTACAAAATTTCAATAAATATTGTTACACTTATGAATATTGCAAACAAAGAACTAAACTTACTTTTATTATGCCTTACATATTTCTCATTCCTATTTATAATTATTCATAATAGTATATAGTTATATATCATAACCAATTTGTTCGTAGCCAATTAAATTATTTTAAAATATATTACATTACAACTAAATTCACTATTTTTTAGTAGCAAACAATTTAATAGTTAATTTACCAAAAAAACTAAAAGTTTAATTCTTACAGTAACATTATTATTAAATATACCTAATCAACATGATTAACTTTAATGAACATGATTAACATTAGTAATTACAAAAACCACAAATTACATACTCAAAAAATATACATTTTCCATGCAAATAACATGTTAAAAGGACCATTTTTAAATAATTATAACTTTAAATTTCATATTTGTAGTAGTTACATTAAGAAATAATAAATGTACAAAATTAAGTTATAATGTCGAATTGCAAAATGATCGATTCACTCTATAATATATTGTATATCAATTTCCTATAAATATATTATTTTAAAACATAATACCGACTTAACATCAAATAATATGTTAATTCCACATATCAGAGAGTCGCAAAAAGAATTATAGGTGAAAAGAGTGAGAGATACTGACAATTCCATAAATTTTCAATAAAAATAAAAATAAAACAAAATTACAAATCCCGTGTTCCCAATTAAAAAAAAAACATATAGAAAATATAGAAATAAAAACCATAAAATTCACGAAAGACATTTAGAGAAATAATCATAACTAAAAACTCTATTCTTACAAATAGTTCTAAGCATTGTATGAACATCGAATTAATGTGCAAAACAACTACAATATTTTATAACAAACTTAACCTAAACTGCAAAAATACCATAAACTTATGAGTTATATAAAAAAATATTTAACTTTTTTCGCACTCCTTGAACTTTCTCCGACCATTGATTCGACTAAAGTTTGAAAACATATAATATAGAATAAAAAGAAGCGGTTTTATGGCACGGAGGTGAGAGAGAGAGAGAGAGAATTATATTTGTTAAAACCGAGTTTAAAATTTTTGAGAGAATGGAAAAAACTTGTGTTTTTTGTTTTTACAGGAAAGTGTTTAACGTTTTCGTAAATATGAATTTTAAAATTTAAAGGCAAATATTAATATTTCTTTTTGGCTTGATATATATGAAATGTTGATCGACTTCTCTTATAAATATTGTAGCTTACATATAATTAAAAAGAATATTTTTAATAAAACTTAACACAAATTCCTAATGATATTTATTAACAATTTATCATTAAAAAATAATATTATGAAAAACTACCCATATTAATAAACCTAACAAAATGGAATTTTTGAAAATTTATAAATGATAAAAAATAATTTAAGAAATAGAAAAGTCTAACAATCTCAATAATGAAGAGTAAAATATAGTCCATACAAATTTGGTTAGAGGACTAACAATAGAAAACATCAATTATTTAATTTAATTATAGAAATTTGAAATCTTCTTAGATAGTAAATTAATATGTGATCTTTAGAAAAGTTTACAGATCTCAAATCATTATTATGCTTATAACTGGTCATTTAATTGTAAGCTAAACCTACCGAACTTCATCATAACATAGAAATGTTGTTTAAAAACTATAAGATATCTATTATGGAGGATAAACAATTTTTCACCCTATACATATATACTTGCATGATTAAAATGATAATAACATATAAATAAATAAAAAATTAATACGTTGTTTAAATTTCTTTTTTATTTTCTATATGGTGTGGCAACTATTAGAAAAATATAGCCGTAATAAATTTGGTTCGTTAAATATATGTGTAAGATCATAGCAACAATTTTTTCTAAATTAATTATGGAATGTATGAAAAGTTATAGAAGAATTGTATAAATGTTATAGAACAAATTTCTAAATTAATATGTATATTTACTTGTGGAGTGTTCATTGTATAAGAAATGCCTACAAATTATCTCATGTGTTGCAATTTTATACAAATTATATTCAATGTATTTGATAAACAGAAATAAGTCTACTCAATTCAAAATTTGTTGGATATAAAATATTGATTCGAGAAGTTTTCGGTTTTTAAAAAAAATTATAAATCTGTTTGTGAATTTTTTTTATAAACCGCCATTACTACATATATATTAATTTAACATTCTAATCAATATTTTGGTCAAACACTGCAAAACTCATTAATTGTTTTCAAGATTCTAAAAAGTCGATTAAGGATATCAATTTTGATTTCATATATTTTAAATAGAATCTAACTTATTTCTACTTACAGATTTTTTATGTATAAATAACCAATGTAAAAAAAACTGTTAGTGGCACTGTGGCTCATTTATTTGGTGACATCATCATGATTAGCGTATTTAATTTATTATATGCAATTTTCATTGTATTTGAAATTAATAGATTATTTATCATATGAAATTAGCATCATATTTAGTGCATGCCGTGCACTTTATTTATACATATTGTAAAATAATAATTTTGTCTTCTATAGTGATATGCCCATAATACAAAATTTCCATGATTAGCGTTATTTTGGATACAATTTTCATGATGTTTATGAATTTTCATGATTACATCTAAGTTAATGATACAACTTAATAGATGAGATTATACACTTTTATGTGATTAGTGTATATTATATGCAATAATTTAAAGGTATAGATTGAGTAGCGGCTATTTTGGTAATTATCGTATTTTAATGATACAATTTAAGATGATACTAATTCCGTATAATCAGCAATATAGTTATTAATGATAAAGTAAAAATTTTGTCAAAACAAATCATTACCATTAGTGTATATTCATCTAAATATACGTACAAATAGAGATAAAAGCAAATATGTACAAATCATTTTTCATAGCACGTACTAAAAATATTATACTAATTCCATATAATAAATAATTTGTTTATTAGTGATTAAATGTGATGGAGATTGAGGACATAAAAACATTTGGAAAGAAATTACTAAAAAAAATGTGCTTTGGTAAATATGAATTAGAACATGTGCATTGACTGAACATGATGCCTAGATATAGTTTATGTAACCAACCTCTTTTGATGGGATAAAAGCTTAGTTCTTTCGTAGTTGTTCTCTGCACTGTTTGCCTAATTGCTTTCATTCTGGACCAATAAAAGATTGTTCATTATAGTTACTTGTCATCCTTGCTTGATAATATAACATACAAACGTTGTCTTCGCATCTAAGATTCACTTTGATCACATGTAAAACACAGTTCACCCATTCTAAAATACAAACTTTTGTTAAAAAATATCATTAAAGATGTCAAATGACATTCATTTTAAATCCCTTTTTTTTGTTATTTAAAAATAAATAATCTATTTATTAATTATAAAACAAACTTTTGTTAAAAAAGAAATCATTAAAGATGTCAAGGTACATCCATTTTGAGACTTTTTGTCTACCATTTAAAAATACATGAATGATTTAATCTAATTACCGAATTAAATATATCTATAATTTTCTCTAAGATTTTTTTAACCTTAATAATGAGATAAATTAATTGGTAGAAAATTTCAAACTCTATTCGTTTTAGTTGCTGTTTTGACTATCAATTGAAAAATATATGCATGACATATATATTGGAGTTTTTGCTGCAAATATTTGATATTTGTGAAGACTTTCTAAATATAAATGATTAAAAATCAATTTCTCTCTACCATCATCAAATAACCACAAAATATTATGAAGTCTTGCAATACCAAACTTATATAAAAAACTGATAAAATTACAAAAAAAAATTGGTAAGTTACAAAAAAAATGTCACAACATCAACATAAAATTTATTATGAAATACTTCTTCAATGCATAAAAAATTGTGCAACCAAAGCATAAATTAAAATATACATGCCATAATTTTTAATACTAATTATATTGTCAAATCAAATACAACTTCTCAAGATCTCGAAACCAAGTAATGACTGAAAAATATTTGTGCTTCAATTATTGTATAATCTGCTACAAACAATTATAAATCTACACAACAAAAAATCGTTAATTAATACACATTTAACTGAAAAAGAATACAAAATCGGGAATATGATAAACAATGACTTAACGTAATAAAACATAATAGTTTCTCCTTAGATCGATCTCATCTTGTATTGCATATAAATCAATAGTCTCTCTTTTCTGATTAAATAACTTGAAATTCTTTTTGTTGTATACCTTGCTAGGACTGTTATGTAATATTCGGGATGAGCTTGTATAGATTATTCATCTCAAATGTGCCTCCTAAGTAACACGTCTCCAGCTGATGACCGTGCACTCAAGGGATCCTCCTTGTTTGGCATGTTCGCCTTGAAGGTATCAAGTCTCTCTTCCTCTGTTGCTCTCAACTTTTTCGACCCATCCCAAAATTACATAAAATTTAACTGGCGCGCTTCAAAAGAAAACATCTTATGAAATCAGATAAATAAACATGATCGATGATTGTTCAATAAAATATTTTACCTTTGGTTGAAGATCGCATGAATCGGAGATGAAAATCTGCAAAACTAAAAAAACACGAAAGATTGAAAATTTAACAAGTTAATAAAATTTGCGATTGGTTTTTTTTAGAAAAACCCAAAATGGTTTGGCAAAGCAAAAAAATAAAAATAAATCATGAATCTTAAAAACTAAACATGAACGACGATTGTTCAATAAAATATTGTACCTTTGGTTGAAGAGAGCATGAATCGGTGACGAAAATCTGCAAAACCAAAAAACAGGAAAGATTGAAAATTTAAAAGGTTAATAAATCTGCGATTAATTTAAAAAAAAAACTCCAAAAAGTTTTGCAAAGCAAAACAAAAAAATGGAATGAAAGAGAACGTAGAAGAAGAAAAAAAATTCAAGAAATGAATGCCGGAACAAATGAGTTTCAACCATATTTATAGGGGTAAGAAGGTTGAAAATAGAATAATTAAATAGGTAAAGTTTGAAAAACAATAAAAATAGATAATATGATTGACAAAAAAAATTGCCGAATTTATAGCTATTAAAATCAAATTTTGACTAACTATAATTAATCGGGTGTTAAAATATGCCTTATTATAAATTGGATATGAAATGAATAAATATGGAAAGTTTGAAAAATAATAAAGGATATAATAATTTTTAAGGAATGTTAGATATCATTATCTCCTAAATTGAGGGAAGTAATTAACATAATTCCATAAAAGTTAGCTGAATGTTATTAACATTAACTAATAATAATGGTTGAAATAAATGTATAGTCGAGCGACTATGATTATGCGACGTGTCCTTGCCGATTGGGGAAAGGGAATTTGGGCGGGAAAACACAATCCTTGCCAAAAGTGGTAAGGATATGTTATTATATACCACCTTCATTTTTTTTTAGTTGTTATTCTAGTATATTTGTTATGTTTGTTAATAGTGGTCATTCTAGTTTCTTTTACCACTTTTTTTACAATATTAACCCTATAATTATGGGAAGTGTTAACAATATATAGAAATGATTTTAAAAATCAAGGGATTTAAGGGTTGATGACTTATTTGTCAACTCTTCAAGACCCTTAATTTTCTTATCCAAAACTAGAATGGCAACTAAAAAAAACGAAGGTAGTACATAGATTTGGCTTTATTTTTTATATTTAAGTATATATTCATAAATATAGTTTAATTTGATCGATGAGAAATTCAATAATGTAATTGTTGCAACATATAATACATAATTATAACTATTGAGTTTAGTTCCATTTAGGAAGAAACGCTGTCAATTTTGTGATTGTAGATGCCATGTTTGAACTTAAACATTTTTGTCCTGTAAATATCTATAATCATTGAATGTAATGATTTTTTTTGTTAAAGTGCAATCTAGTTGATATTTTATCTTATGAATATTAATCTGACATACCGAATTTTAAGATTATTAGGCAAACATATATTTTTTATAATTTTTATCTAATATGGTTGTCTTTAAAATGATATAAAAGTTCATTATTTTTTTTAAATCGAGTAATTATGATAAATTGACATTAGTAAATAAGTTTACTGTATTATATCATACTCAAAAACATTTTATATTGTTAGATGTTGCATAAACATGTTTTAGTATGTGAAAATTAATTTGTTGTGTCAATAATGGAGTTTGCTTGCTTCTCTTAGAATTATTATCTATGAACATATGTTTACTGCCTATCGTTAGTTGTAATGCTTATAATACTTATTTTAGGGAAAACAATGTGTTAAGTAATCTTTTATAATAGAAAGTTACGGAATTTGAGGAACATTTTTTTGGACCTTAAATAATTATTGTTTTTAGTTAGTGCTTGCTTGTAAGTCATTTGATGAATTTAGGGAACATATTATTTTTGGAAGTTAAATAACTTTTTTTGGTTACAGGCTTCGGTATGTAATTGAAGTTAGATAACTTAGAAAACAAATTGGCAGAAAAAAAAAAAAAAAAAAAAAAAAAAAAAAAAAACTAATGGAATATAACACAATAGAAACTGGCATAAATATTGCAATGTTTAGAACATATAAAACCACAATTAGAATCTTAAAAACAGACCCTAGCATCTAGAAAAGTAAACATATAATTGAAACTGACCCTTGTCTTAAAGAACGTAAAACCTTAAGTCCTAAAACATATTAAAACATAGAAAACAATAGCTAACAGTCATATATCATCAACTGCATTCATTTTCAGTTTTTTGCCTTGACAGAAAGTGGAATGTCATCATCGTCTTCATCATCTGCAGCGTAACATTTTTCTAGTTCACTTTCTTTACTTTCCTCCTCTTTTCTCGTGCCCTTAATCTGGAGAACTCTTTTCGATGGCTGAAACATATGCCATAATCAACGTAGTTATGATAATTTCAATAAAATAATATGGAATAAGATATGTGTTTGTTTGTTGGTTTGGATTTAAAATAAGTGCTATTGTGTTCATACCTTCTTATCAACATAGTTGTCATTGTAAATAGCGAGAATTTAACATCGGCTATGAGTTTCGTTACATTATACGTCACATTATAACGGGACTGATCTGCTTCCTTGACCTGCACCTTGAACAAGCCAACATGATCGCCAAGGGTTTCTTCGATCTCCTTGGAGACAAAATCGAAGGCCTCGGGCTGCAAATACACATGGTAAGCGAGTATATTTGATGTGGTAATATTCTATGAAGTATTATTAAAAAACTAAGAGCTTTCATCAAATCTCCTGTTGTTTTGGCAATTAACTCCTTACATTCATTTTCCCAAAGCATAAACTGTGCAACCCTGTTTTTATCATGCACCAACACTTCAACCTTGTATGATAGGTATGGCCCAAGAACTTCGGGTCGGATCAACCCGACTCGAAGCAACTGAGCCCAAAGGAGCGAGCCCAGCAACCAAGCTGGCCCAGAAGTGCACGCGGGCCTGGAGCGGCCCAATCGCGGTATATTTGGAAAGTGAGATCCCCACGATCTCTTTCCAACTCCCATGCAAAGATGGTAGGCGTGATTGTAGGAATTTAGTTAGGGTTTGGATTGAATAGGATAAATAGGAGAATTGTTCTCAGATTTAGGGTTGGTACTTTGTACTCCTAAACTACAACGTGTAAACTTGAAAGAAAGATAGTGAAAAACACCTCGGCAGGTGACATTTTACGCACGTGGACGTAGATCTCCGGATCGAACCACGTATATCCTGTGTTCTTTAATTTTCTTGTATTGGGTTGTGTTACAAGCTGAATTTTACTTCAAGTTCACTTGATAACCGGATTGCGCCTTATCAATTGGCGCCGTCTGTGGGAATCGAACCCACGACCTCACGAATATGGAACAACGGGATGGAGAAACTGTTACCCAATTTCTTGATCGCTTCACGGCGGAGAGCCTTAAGGTGGGAAGCCGGTCGGACGATGTTATCAACGTCTTTATGAATGGCCTTCGCCCCGGACCGCTTTACACCGAGCTGGTCCGGAACCCTCCAGCTACGACCCAGGCTTTGTTTAACATTATATGCAGGTTCGCCAAGGCTGAGGAGCAGACTCGCCGTAACCGTGAGAAGCATGCCAGTAAGCGGCAATCAGATAGAACACAAGCCGGGCCCAATACTCGGCCTAGTGCGTTCTCTCGTCTAAACCAAGGACGTCCAGAACCTCGCGGAGATATCCCCCAACTTACTCCGCTTACAAAATCACGAGCCGAAATTCTTTCTGTTCACAAGAACGATCTGCGGCCGTGCCCGCGGATGACTGCTCTGGCAGAAAAGCGTAACCGCGACAAGTGGTGTGCATACCACCATGATCATGGACATGAAACAGAGGAATGTAGAGAGCTTGGAAAAGAAATTGAAGATTGTTTAAAGCGGGGTTTCTTACGGCAGTATGTTGCTAGGACCGAAGACAGGCCCCGGTCAAGCCAGAATGGAGGTTCGCAACAGGGCCAAGGAGGCTACAATGACCGAGGTCCACGGCAAAACAGGCCGCAATGGTAGAATAACCGGCCTGGATACACCAATTATGCGCGGCAGGACCATGGAAGCCGTCAACAACCCCACTTGTTGCCACAACCGCCTCCACATGGAGGACCCGGAGACAATCCGCTTACTCACATCATAAATGTGATTTATGGAGCCATCCCCACTGGGGCTTCCCGAAGTGCCTTGAAGGCGGAAGCACGCAGGCCTCCTCCCGAGGAGCCGCGCCACAAACGCCTCCACCAATCTGAAACCGTCAGTTTTACCGACAAAGATCCTGTTCCCGAGCTCACCCCACATACCGACGCCATCGTCATTGACATGGTCGTAGCTAATGTTACGATAAAGTGGGTTTTCGTCGACAACGGAGCTGCAGTTAGCGTCATATTCACCGACTGTTTTCAGAAAATGGGTATTCCTCGTGAACAACTCCGACCGGCCCCCGGACCGCTACAGACCTTCACCAGGGTGAGGTCCGACCTGAAGGAGTCATCAACCTTCCTGCATCGCTTGGAACTTATCCGGCGATAAAAACCATCTTCGTGGATTTCTATGTGGTTAATTCCCCATCACCATACAACATGATTTTGGGTCAAGACTGGCTTACCCCGGTGAAGGCCGTTTGCTCCACATACCACCTCGCGTTGAAGTTCCCTACACCACATGGCGAGGTGGCTATCCGCGGCAACCAGCAAGTCTCTAAAGAGTGCATGTATGTAGCACTCAAAAAGGCAACAAAGGTTCCTTCCAAGCCATAGTTTCAGGTAACCACCTCGATTCCCACCTCGGATTCATCTATATCACTCGGAGACCACACTGTTCAGGTGCCGCTCGATCCAGCTAAACCAGAGCACACTGTAACCGTCAGCGCTGTGGATACGCCGTGGTTACATAACGCCATCATCCAGACCTTGAGAGAATATTATGAAGTTTTCGCGTGGTCCCCATTGGACATGCCGGGGGTCTCTCCGGAATTCATTACCCACAAGTTAAATATTGACCCCAGCGTAAAGCCCATACAACAAAAACGGAGAAAATTCACTCCGGAGCGGAACGCAGCCATCCGAGTTGAAGTACAACAGCTTCTAGATGCAGACATCCTGTTAGAAGTACATTACCCAACCTGGTTATCTAATCCCGTGATGGTGACGAAGTCTAGCGGGGCATGGAGAATGTGCGTAGGTTTCTCTGATCTTAACAAGCACTACCCAAAAGATTGTTATCCTCTGCCCTCTATCGACCAAAAAGCCGAAGCTATTACTGGGCACAAGGCGCTTTGCTTTTTGGATCTATACAAGGGATACCATAAAATCCATATGGATCGCCGTGATGCACTTAAAACGGCCTTTATCACTGACTTCGGATGCTTTACCTTCAAGAAAATACCTTTTGGGCTCAAGAATGCTGGAGCCACTTACCAACGCCTCATGGACCACGTCTTCCGAGATCAAATTGGTCGGAATATAGAGGTATATGTTGACGATCTTGTTATCAAAAGTACCTCTCAATCTACATGTGTACAAGATATTGCTGAAACATTAAACACATTGTGGCGTTATAATCTACGCCTCAATCCGGCAAAATGCACCTTTGGCGTTGGCTCAGGAAAGTTTTTGGGCTATGTGGTCTCACAGCACGGCCTCCAGGCCAATCCGGCAAAGATTAGAGATGTGTTGGATTTGCAACCGCCGAAGACGGTAAAGGAAGTTCAGCACCTTACCGGTGGTCTTGCGGCCTTAAATCGTTTCCTGTCTAAGCCGCGGAGCGTCAGCTTCCATTCTTCAAGATTCTGCGGCAGGTAAAGCACTTTGAGTGGACCCCGCAGTGCACCGAAGCCTTTGAGGCTCAAAAGCACCATATCAAACAATTGCCCACTATGTCCGCTCCTCTCCCCGGAGAACCTCTCTATGTATATTTAGCATCTGCCGAGGCAGCCATCAGCGCAGCTCTCGTACAAGAGGCTCAGGGAAGTCAGCACCCCGTATATTTTGTAAGCCGAGCACTCCAAGGGGCGGAGACCCGTACTCTGCGATGGAAAAAACAGTGCTGGCTCTCGTCATGGCGGCCCGCCGCCTACGGCCTTATTTCCAAGGGCGTGATATCATGGTTCTCACTAATCACCCCATTCGCCAAATCCTCGTCAAGCCCGATGTGTCAGGGCGCCTGGCTAAGTGGGCTATCGAACTGGGAGAGTATGATATTCAATTTCTCCCTCGCCGCGCCACTAAGGGTCAAGCCCTCGTGGATTTTTTGGCCGAGGCACCATTTGTTGACTCCAGACCGTCTGTGCATCACGCTAGTCCTAACCACGCTGACCTCGAAGCTCCAACCCGCAAGTGGCAACTATACGTGGATGGCGCCTCTGCAACACGAGGCAGTGGCGCCGGGGTCCTTCTCATTGGCCCCGAGGGCGTTGAAATTAAATACGTCCTGCGGTTTAAATTCAAGGTGACTAACAATGAAGCGGAATATGAGGCAGTCCTTGCTGGGCTCCGGCTCGCTCAATCCTTTGCAGCCTCCCATCTCCAGCTTTTCACGGATTCCGATGTGGTTTCTAGTCAAATTAAAGGCACCTATACGGCCAAGGATGATACGTTGAAAAGGTATCTCGCTTTGACACTCAAACTTTTGTCAACTTTTGCTTCGGTTGATATCCAGCAGGTACCTCGCAAGGAAAATGTTCAAGCTGATGCTCTCAGCAAAATGGCCTCCACGGTCCCTACTAACATGTCTCCGGACATCATCATCGAAGATGCCCTTCATCCTTCCATTCATGAGGCCATAATCTCCATATTGACTGAGAGCAGTCCCAATTGGATGACCCCGATTATCCATTATCTCCGGGATGGTGCGTTACCGGATGATAAATTACAAGCTCGGCGGATAGTTCTTAAGGCACCTAAGTATGCACTCCACGATGGGATTTTGTACCGCCGGTCGTACTTACAACCGAATCTTCGTTGCCTTGACCCTGTTCAAGGGGATCGTGTTCTCCACGAAATTCACGAAGGGGCCTGTGCCAGCCATATTGGCTCGCGGACACTGGCCAAGAAAGTTCTTCGGTGGGGGTACTGCTGGCCCACGTTATTTAATGATGCCCATGACTTGGTAACCAAGTGTGACAAGTGTCAACGACACTCTCGAGTGAAGCATTTACCACAAACCGAGCTCGCTGGCATACAAAGTGCCTGGCCATTTATCCAGTGGGGAATTGATATTGTAGGCCCGTTTCCAGTCGCTCCGGGGGGATTAAAATTTCTTGTGGTTGCCGTTGATTACTTCACCAAATGGGTTGAGGCCGAACCCCTCACTACCATCACTGGTCAGAACATCTTAAAGTTTGTCTGGCGAAATATTATATGTCGCTTCGGCATCCCGAGCGCCATTATCTCGGACAATGGCAAACAGTTTGCCAATGATCCCTTCCGGTCATGGTGTGAAGAGCTGCACATTAAACAAATTTTCACCTCGGTCGCTCATCCCCAGGCCAACGTCAAGTCGCAGTCACCAATCGAACGCTGCCTACGGGTCTGAAGAAACGCTTAGATCAAGCCAAAGGTCTCTGGGCCGAGAATCTTCCGCAGGTTCTTTGGGCCTGTCGCACCACGCTGCACACCTCAACTGACGAAACCCCCTACAACCTCACTTATGGTTCTGAGGCTGTTATTCCTGCGGAAATCGGGGTACCTAGCCCCCGCCTCGTTACTCTGGATCCTGAAGCTAACAATGAGGCCCTCCGTGCTAACTTAGACGAGCTCGAGTATCGTCGCGATCAATCTTCTATTCAGCAAGCTAAATGTAAGCAACGCGCAACTCAGTATCATAACCTCCGAGTTAGGGGTACTCAGTTCAACATCGGAGACCTGGTATTCCGGCTCAACTCGGCCAGCAAGGCTGCCCCCGAGGGTAAATTGCATGCCGCCTGGGAAGGGTCTTACCGTATCATTGCCGCGCATGACTCCGGGTGCTATCAATTAGCGCATCTAGATGGAACTCCGATTCCCCGAACATGGCATGTTACCAATCTGAGGCGTTTTTATCTATGAGCACCGATGGTCAAGCATCGTTTCTACCTTTACATTCCTTGTACGTTATTTTTTATTCCCGTACCGTTGCGTATTCTTGTATTCTTGTTTATAAATTCCCTTGTATTTTTTAATTTTTTCGACAATTACTTTGAATAAAGTTTTTACTTTACGAATCTTGCTGTACTTTCTTCTACGCTACGGGGACGCCCTAGCTTAGACTTATTATTATCAGTCTCCGGACACTTTGATCTCTCGCCCGATCCGTCCGGAGAGATCAACATTTAGTCCCCGGACTTATATTCCCTCTCGTCCGTTTAACCGGAGAGGTCCTTAACTCCCGCCCGATCCGTCCGGGGAGATTCTTTGCCTTGTTTCTCTAACAGGCATCATGTACATATTGTGCTCCCGAGTACAAATTAAAGTAATTACACATGCATTCTGATCAAAAGTTCATTACTTTTCTTTCAACATACATATCATTACATACCAAAATATTTCTACCATTTTACTCCCTACAAAGACTTCTTTACATATCTGCATGCATAGTTACAAAAGTAAGCATTATTTTCGGCCTCCGAGCCAATACTCGGCGCTCCGGCGTTGAGACCCGTCCCGGGAGCTTCTCTGTGTACTCCGGGATCTCGAGGCTTCTCGGCTTTGAGCTCCTGCTCTTTCCCTGCTTTGACTCTCTCTGCGCCGCGGACTCACTCTTGGCACCTATCTTGGAGCGTCGCCCCTTGCCTTGCCCCGAGGACTTGGTTGAGGCGCTGGTCTCGAAGTCTTAGCCCATTCCGCAGGATCCTACTCCGCGGGGTCCATCACCTCGATCTCCTCAGCTAGCTTCTCGACCTCCTCCTCCGCAACAGCTACGGGGACTTCCTCGACAGCGGTCACCGGGGCCGGCTCTTGGATTACTATCCCTTTGCCTTTTTCCGCCGGCCTCTTTTTACTCTTCCGTGGAGCTTTCGCGATCTCTTGGCTCCGGCTGGAGCTTGCAATATAGTCTTCGGCAGTGTGCCGCCACCTGCCGTGTCCTCTCAGACCTTCATACATATTAAGGAGTAACTCTAGTACCTCCCGCTTTCTTATCAGCTCCGAGGACTCAGCATGTCCGGCCGTCATCAGTGACGAAATTTCGCCCTGAATCTCAGTGATTCGCTCCTCGACCTCTTCGAAAGTTAGCAGGCCGTACTCCGTCAGTATCCGTTCATATTCCCTTTGGTGGATAATGACACAGTCTAGTTCGGGTACGGTCAACAAGTACTTCAGCTCCCGGTCTCTCGCCTTCTCTGCGGCCTTGGCTCTTGCTTCCTCGGCCTCTTTGGCCTTCCTCTCCGCTATGGATAGCCTCCTCTCCAACCGAGGAACCACTTGCTTTTGCAGGTTATCCTTTTCCCCGCGGAACCAGTCTAAGGACTGTATGAGTTTCTTTATTGTATTATGAAGCTCCTCCGTATCCTCCTGGTCGCAAAACACAATCAGTGCCACGGAATACATCAACTCATCGCACAACATTAACTCGACAGTATGGTCAAAAATAAATATCATATTCATAGAAAAAACAAACAGCAACATACATTGTCAGAGGTTTTTACATTAGAATTACAGTTTTTTCTATCATCTACTATATTGACACGCATCAAAATGGGGGGGAACGACTGACCTCCCCCTCTTCGATTCTTTCCACTGCCTCTGGCACCTCCGTCTCGACCTCGTGCTCACCCCCTGGCAGCTCTCCGATCACCCCCGCCACATTTCCCGCTGCCTCCGCGGCGATCTCCATTCGCGGCGGTGGATCTTTGTCTCGGGGCTCTGGGACGAACTCACCACGGCGAAATGCCAAGAACTCTTGATCTTGGTCCGCATCGCAGGCCGTGATCTCCTCGGCACTTAAGACTTTCTTCTTTTCCGCCAGTGCCTTCACCAGAGGCCACTCCGGGACACGCGCAAGGGCATTGTAATACGCCTCCTCAACACCTCCCACGGTGTTGAAATCATATCCGAACTCCGGACGATAGCCGTCCACGTTCGGAAAGACTTCTTTGATTTTCTCCAGCAACACTGATCGAGTGGTCGTATCCCCGACTGCGACGAAGTTGGTCTGAAAGTCGAGAAAGGTGCTCGTTTGGAACAGCTTCTCGGCAAACACCCTCAACACCGCCTCTTGACTGTCCACCACAGCAGCTTCCCGGGCCTTTATCTCCGCCCGCAGTTCGGCTGTTTCACCACAGAGAGCCCCGGCCTCTGCCTCCACCTCGCGCAACCGTGCGATCTCCTTCTCCACCAGGGAGGCTCTCTTGCGCGCCTCGGACAGATCGTGAGTTAACCTGTCGTTGCGCGTGCGCAGCTCCCTTACGGCCTCGGCCAGCTCCTCTTTGGCCTCCCTATCACTTCTTCGGCCAAGATCCATGATCCCCTGCGCCAAGCACAGAAGCTCCTCGGCATCCGCCCCCTCCAAGCCCAACACACTTATGGGCCCCTGCCCCTTTAAAAACCAAACACCAGAATCAATATCAGCGATATAAGGAGAATATCAGCCAAGTTTTCACCTCGGCGGAAGATTATGTATGCTTTACCTCGGCGCTCTACTCCGTGCGGAGTCTTTTGGCCGCCCCCGGAGGTGTCACGGATGGTTCCGACCTCCTCTTTGTTCCTGGGGTTGTCCCCGTTGCCACCACGCGCTCCTCCGACCCCGCTGATGGCCTCGGACTGGGCGACGCCCTCCCTCTGGGGGATAATTTGGTTGCCGTCCCCTTCTTCTTTGCCGCCGTGGGCACCGCGGGGCTTCCCGTAGACTCCTTTCCGAATCGTCCCACTGCACAAAAGATTTGTGTTTAATCCTGAACAAATTGCCAATATTACACAATTTTAAGAGTTCCTACCCTCCTCGGCAGCTCCGGCTTCCGACTCCTGCCCCCGGGTGGATACCCCCTCTGCTCCGCCCGCGTAATACGGGCTTAGTCCTGCCTCCTCAAGCTCCTCCTCGGTGCAGAGGGTCTGGAATGTACCTACAGTACGGAACTGCCTAACTACCTCCTGTTCCGGCTCCGCCACCGGGGCATTATCTAACACCTCCTCCCTCCTCCACCTCGGGAGGGCCAGCCCCGACTTCACATAAATGAATTTCTCCTTCCACCCCTCCACCTTGCTTGGGTTTTACACCTTAAATCCACCTCGGGCCCGGGGGCTAAAGGAGTACCAGCCTTTCGACTTCCCAAAGGCCTTCAGTTGGAAGAAAAACCTAAACAACTCTACTTTTGGCTCTATCCCAGCATTCTTACATACCTCGGTGAACCCAACAACTTGCCTCATGGCATTGGGCGCTAATTGACTCAAGGCAATGTTGTAATATCTTAACAGCTGTACCACGATGTCCCAAAGCGGGAATCTTATTCCTACCTTCAGATGATCTATATATATGCTAATGAAGCCCTTCAGCGGGCAACAAGCCCGGTCCCCGGGCTCCGGCACTATGTATTCTAAGTTAAACGGAAAGTAAAAAGATGGAATCAGGGCTTCTATTTGTACCCGTGTCATCCGCAGTGCCACCTCAGACACGAGAAAGTCCTCCTCCAGACATTCACTAAATCCTACAGCCCGGGTGCCGGATTCCATCAAATCTGCCCTATATACCATCCTATTCACTCGTCTTTCTGGAATAATAAAGTGTATGGGTGGTACATTTAACGGGGCTTTCTCGGTTCCTACTTCCCTAATTGAAGATGAAGACGATGAAGAAGACATACTTACTTGGTCTTGGTTTGAGATGGTTCACAAATGCACAGATGAATCTCCTTTTCCCCGCTCTCTGTAACTTGCAAATCGCGAATGAGGAAGATGACGTTTACTGTGCAAGCGTTTTATATATATACTCTTGCATCAACGGCTCAGATCTGGCCTTTTCAAATTTTGCGTCTCAGATGCGCGCGTGGTGGCCACGGGCGTTACAGTTACCATCACGCGCCTTGGAAATCTCAAACGCGTCACTTCACATCCCTCTTTCTAATGATGGCGCTGCCAATCACATCAACCTCATTCTTCCTCAGGAAGTTTTGGGCCTCACTCTGGTGTTCCCCCCACCTCGGGCGTCTTCAGTTCGGACCCGATCGACTTTATCGCCCCGGGGGCACTCTAGTTCGGACCCGGTCGACTTTATCGCCCCGGGGTTACCTCAGTCCGGGTCATGTCAACCCCATGACCGCGGCATACTTCAGTTCGATCAGGTTTGGTCTTCGTAGAGCCCCTCCCTCCGGGTATGAATCACCTCGGATCCGGGTATGAATCACCTCAACTCCGATTGATTCTCGGACCCTCGAGGGTACTTCGGTTCGGCCAAGGCAGCGTCCCCTCTCGCTCTACCTTAGTACCTGTTATACCTAACCCTACTTTACCCGCAGCTCCTACCTTGCTCCGGCTGGTGGGGGGGCATCTGATAGGTATGGCCCAAGAACTTCGGATCGGATCAACCCGACCCAAAGCAACTGAGCCCAAAGGAGCGAGCCCAGCAACCAAGCTGGCCCAGAAGTGCACGCGGGCCTGAAGCGGCCCAATCGCGGTATATTTGGAAAGTGAGATCCCCACGATCTCTTTCCAACTCCCATGCAAAGATGGTAGGCGTGATTGTAGGGATTTAGTTAGGGTTTGGATTGAATAGGATAAATAGGAGAATTGTTCTCAGATTTAGGGTTGGTACTTTGTACTCCTAAACTACAACGTGTAAACTTGAAAGAAAGATAGTGAAAAACACCTCGGCAGGTGACATTTTACGCCCGTGGACGTAGATCTCCGGATCGAACCACGTATATCCTATGTTCTTTAATTTTCTTGTATTGAGTTGTGTTACAAGCTGAATTTTACTTCAAGTTCACTTGATAACCGGATTGTGCCTTATCATTGTACCTGTGGGTTAAATAAGAATCTGCATTATTAGAACTAGCATCGCTCCCGTGCGATGCACGGAAATTTATTTAAAAGTAATTATCTTATTAAATTAAATATAATATTATCTAATATAAAAAAGTAGAATTATTTTATTCTAACTAAATGAATATTTGAATAATCATTTTTTCTTTTTTTACGATCAACATGAACTTTGCGCTCCTACCTTTGCAACCTTTGGTAGCAATTTTCGGAGAGAAAAAAAAATATTTAAAAATAATTAAAATGTTTAGAAAATACAATATTTATTTTCAAATTCTATAAAACTATTTAAAATATCATAAAATTTACTGAAAAAAAATGTAGAAATTATTTTAATAACAAATCAATATAAAAAAAAGATTGAATAATTTTGATATTACTTCAAATAACTTTAAATATTTATAAAAGGATTTATTTTTTCAAAAAATTTAATTAAAAAGAAACTTATGTCATAAAATTTGACTTTTCATAGATACTTCCACAGGTCTTAAACGAAATTTTATAGATTTTAAAGTAATTTTTCAAGATAACTTTCAAATAGTTTAAGTAAATTTTTAGAGTTTTAAATGATAATTTTTAGAAATTTATAATTGTTTTATGATTTTTTAATTTTTCTTGCTTAATATAATTTGATTTCAACTTTTTTATGAAAAAAACTCATTTCTTTAATATACTTTCAATATGTTTACATAATTTTCTGGTATTTTAAATGAAGTTTAGAATTTAAAAAATATTTTTTAGATTTTTTAAAAATTTTATGTTACATAAATATTTTCTAATATTCTTTTATTTTTCGCACTTAAATTGCTGGCAGAGATTGCAAACGTGAAAAAACGTATAGTTCAGGTTGTGAATGAAAAAAAAAAAAGCTGAAAAACGCGCATACTACATGTTGCAAAATGATATAAACTCAAAATATATATAATGTAAATATCAATTTCTCCCAAGTGATATATGGATTTAATATAACTCACATTTCATAAATATATTATTTTATAAATTTGCATTAAGATAAAATATTCAATGTAAAAAATAAATTATATATAGTGTATGTGTGTGTATCCACCTTAACCTATGCGAACCGGCAATAGCTGCAAATGAATATTAAAACAAACACAAATACATAAATATCACACGACCCACCAAAATATATCAAATAAAATAAATTGAATTGTATTATAAGAAAATTAGTGTTTTCTTTTATTTTTTAATTTTTTTAAATATTTTTATTTATCCAAATCATTTTTCAAATTTTAACTATAACTATTTACTTTATTTTAAGAAAAAATTATTTTCAAGTTTTAATATTTTACATGGTGGTTTAATATACTCAAATACTTTTTAGATTTTAAATAAATCTTGATATTAATAAACTAAAATTCAATGATTATTCTATAGTTGGACTAACAAATTAAAGCATATGAATTCTTCAATATATCTTAATAATATATGTATATGTTGAAATTTATTTAAAGATACAATTATTATATATATATATATATATATATATGTGTGTGTGTGTGTGTGTCTGTATGTATATTTTGCTTAGGTTGCAAAATATGAAAAAATGCGATAAAGTATTGTTTATATTGAGAACTCTAAAACTCCTATATCGCTCAAGCATGTTAATTTTATTTTTTAAATAGAAATATAGATTGTAGCATATGTAAAATCTCATAGTTTAGATTGCAAAGTGTATTATTATTTATAACGAAATAATATTAATGAATAGAAAATATGAATATGTAATAAAAAATAATTTCAAGATTAATTATCATATATAAATATATGTGAAAGTCTTAGTCCCATGATTAATTATAATAAATTAATATTTGTAAGTATAATAATTTAATTAGTCAATCATTAACTTATACATTAATTTTTAATTTTAATTTAATAAAGTATATATTCATTTATTAAGGAAGGTAATACTTAATATTGTATTAATTTGAAGGTAAAATATAATTAATGTTTTAGAAGAAATTAAGAATGCATTAAAGATATATTGTAGGAGGGAAAAGGTAATTTACAATAATAACCCTCATTTTACTTTTATATATACTAGTAATACTCCCATGCGATGCACGGAAGTTTATTTAAAAAGTAATATCCTTAAATATGATATAATTTAATATTTAAATATATGATCGTTTTATCCTAATATATATTTTTTAAAATGTATAAATAAAATTATATGTAATGTAAATATAAGTTTCTCGCACGTTATATGTGAATTTAATATAACTTACTTTATATATAGGTGTGTGTACGTCTATATATATATATGTGTGTGTGTATATATAAATATATATAATAGATTAATATCAAATATAAAAAAAAAATCTTTTTCAAAATGATCATTTCTTATCTTTGAAATCCAAGCACACATTTAGTATGTCTGTATCATTCTCCACCTATATGCATAATATCTTAATTAATTATGAGTGTTGAAACTAACATAAATATCTAAATATAAACTCATATTATTAAATAAAATAAATTGAATAATGTTATAAGAAATTTAATTTTCTTTATTTTTTTTCATTTTACTTTAAATATTTAAATTTATCTAAATAAAGTTTTAAATTCTAACTATAACTATTTACTTTTAAAAAATCTTATTTGCAAGTTTTAATACTTTATTTGGTATTCTAGATATACGAAGAATAACAAAATAAAATTCAAAAGTTATTCAATTGTTGGAATAATAAAATAAAACATATGAGTTCTTCGATATTTCTTAATACTTTCATATATATGTTGAAAAGTTTCAATTAAATCATACATTTGTATTGTAAATAATAGATTTATTTAAAGATACACATTGGTTAATGTTAAAAAGAATTATTTAGGTTGCAAAATGTGAAAAAATATATATATAATTGAAATTGGTTAATGTGAAAAAAAAGACATAATCAAGTTGGTTAATTTTTCTTATTAAAAGAAATTTGGTTGCAACTTGTATAATATCATAGTTTAGGATGCAAAGTGTAATTATTTATAGACAAATAACAATAATACATGTAAAAAAAAAAAAACCAGTAAAAAAAATTAAGAATAATTGTTATATATAAAGTTATATATATATATATGAGCAAAAGTCATAGTTTTATGATTTATCAACAAACATAATTATTATAACAAATAAACATTGGTCAATTTAATAATTTAATACGTTGATTATAAATCAAATATTAACTATCGCTTTTAATTCGATAAAATATGTGTTCAATTATACATACATTTATTTTTCTCTCAATGTAATAAATGAAGAGAACTTGAGACAATTCATGTCAACTAAAACAAATTGATTAGTTTTTGTTTTCATGAAATAATTAAGTAAAATTATACTAAAAAGATAATTATTTGAATGATTTTTACTGTATTGCGAACCAATTCTATATTTAATGTACAACCCACAATAAACACTAAAATCTTACTCAAATAATCAATGAACAAATAATATAACATTTTAAATAGAATACCTTATTTTATATATATATATATATATATATATCATATGGATGTCAAATCAAACATCGTCAAAAGATGATTAATTTGATAGAGTATACTACCTCCATTTTTTAGACTTGGATAAAAAATTATGGAGTAGGGGGAGTGGACAAATAAGCTCATTTTTAGATTTTTCGCTCTTCCCTTAAATCCCTTAATTTTCTCCATATTTCCTTACTATTTTTATCTAATTATATGGTAGGTTATATAACGTGAGAATTTTTAGGGATAATAAAAGGGGTAGTATGAAAAATTGTGGAAAAAAAAGAAGAAGCTAAAAGAACATTTAATTATAAACAAAACACAAAAGTTAAAAGAACATTTAAAAAAACAGAGGTAGTGCATAATAAATAGATTAGAAATGAAAAATTATATTTGCAACTTTAAAAAGTAAAATAAATTTTGATTCTTACCAAATGTGACAACTTACAAATAATAGTTTAAAATTTTAGGCTACAAAGTGTAACTTACAGAGTTATACATACTGTGGCATATATATATATATATATTTTAAATTCTAACTATAAATAATTAAAATGACCATGAAATATAAAATAAAAGGTACAATGATATTTTATTTGGATATTTCATATGTAATGTAAAACTTAATATTTTTTTTGTATGTCTCTGCTTTTATTTTATCTTTTTAATTTATCTAAATAAACTTTCAAGTTCTAATTTTATATATATATATATATATATTTAATTTTCTCTTTGTAAAGTTAGATTTTCATTTGCAACTTTTAACATTTCATTTGGTAATTCCAAATATATTTAAATATTTTTCATTTAATGAATTCTTATTTTAACAAAATAAATTCAAAAGTTATTTAATAATTTGAATAACAAATTAAATTATGTGAGTCCTTCAAAATTTGAATATTTTCTTATTTAATTTGGTATTGTAAATTTTTTTGTATAAATGTTATATATTTTTTATAAATAGTTATTTATTGAAGATAGAAATTGATCAATGCGAACAAAGTAATTTAAATTGTTAAGAGTAAAAAAGACATTTGATGTTGATTAGTGCGTCAAAGTATAATTTAGCTTACAAAGTGTAAAAACATATAACTGAAATTTTAGTAAAAGCAAAGAATAAAAAAAGATTTCAAAATGTAAGAAATGTCATAATTTAGGCTGCAAAGAATAAATTTCCTTAAAAAAAAATCATTTTAACAAAATACACATTATTAAAAATATATAAGGTAATTAAAAAAAATTAATAACAAATTTAATATATAATTATATATATACTCAAAGCTTATGTACTTTCATGATACAAAAATATATTAGCCAATTTGATGATTTAATAAGTTGACTATAACATAGTTATTATTTTTTTTTTGCTTTTGATTTAATAAAGAAGGGCTTCATTATTTAAACAATGGTTTTCCTCCCTGCATAACTTAAATAACGAAAATATTTGAAAATTCACGTAAATTAAAATAAATTGATTAGTTTTATTTTTATAAAAAAAATACTCATATTTTTTATAAAAGAAATTATTTTAGTAATTTTAGTTGCAACTCAAACCAAAATATTATTCCGATTCACATAAACATCGACTTTAACATAAATAATTAACCAACAAACAATCCGTTTATTCAAATCAAATATCTCATTATAGTATATGTGATATGAATGTCAAATCGAAGATCGTGAAAAGATGAATAATTTGGTATATTATGCATAAAAATCGGATTAAAAATGAAAAAGTTATTTGCATTTAAAAAAAAGAAAAGAAAGTTATGAATTACCAAAAATAAGAAAAAGTTACCAATTATATGGTGTAAAAGTTTTGGAGGGAAAAGTAAAATGACAGCAATACCCCTCATTTTACTTTTATATATATATAGATGTAAACTAATTGTGTATAACATAGGCAGTATTAGGGTCGTTAGGAAAAATACCTATGACCCTGATTTTCCTTCACTCCACATTTGACGCACATAAAACCTCCAGCCTCCTTTACCAGCTTCTTAGAGCACTTGTTGCATGCCAAATAACACTAGTTACGTAGGCTCTCGATCTGCATGATTGTAGTAGCAACCCAAAAGGTTCCATCAGTTTCACATCTTGCTATTTCAGCCAAGTTTTTACATCAGCTTCCCTATTTTTGATGGCTTCGGCTATTGAAGGTGTTGAACAACTTGCTATAGTTGTTAGTCCAGCACTTTCTATTCCAGGGTCGACCAGACTGAAAAATAAAATTGAATTTTTGTTGATAAATGAATTTAAATTTTAGCAAAAGGAGTTTAGACATTTTAGCACAGTCAATGAGAAAATAAACCAAAGTGTTAAAAAATTTACCTTTTGTGGAAATCTTCAAATGCATCTGCTTTCCCGTTGATGAAACAGTTGAAACAAGGCTGAAAAACATTGAAAAACATACTTATTTTTATACCTCCAAAAATAGATACCCGTCCAAACTCGATCATAACAATTGTGCTTTCCTCTCTGCTTCAAAGAATGGTAGGACTTCGTCGATATATTCATCCCGTAGAGTGCACTTCAACATTTGTTTCTCACAATCTTCTAGTGTAAACTCCATTCTCTTCCCCCCTTGGTGTTGTCCTAGGGGGCAGTTCACATGAAACTACTCTGCCGATGACATCTGAAAAAGTAGTTTTTAATGTGTTAGTACTAAAAATGATATAAATGTGATATTTATGCTACTATTACAAAGTATACAATTTATTTAGTCCAGCAGTCTTACCGAATAGGATGAATTGTGATATTTCCTTTCCTGGCTTAAGGTCAGCGAACGTATTGAACTGGTAGACAGTGGCTGGAAAATTTTCATCGAAAACTTCATCCATTTTTGTCTTCCTCAGGAATATGATCCTCATATCATGAGTTGTTATCTTGTATTTCATCCGATTTTCCGTCACTATAAAATCCTTCAATGCATAGAGATGACCTTCCACTGCGTTGCCTTTGAAACCCTTCATGGCTTGTCCTCTTATAGTAGCACGAACTCTATCCCCCTTTGAGAAATTAAGAATAAAAACTACTATGATTAGTAATAACAACAGATGAAAAGTAGTCTGAAAGTCGGACCTCTATTTTTTCATTACCTCTATGTCTTCAAAGATGTACTCGAAACTTGCGACTTCAGTTTTATTTCCGAATGTAGGTACTTCGTAAGTTCACACCAGACACACCTTCATTACCTATAGTGTTTGTCTTCGGGCTCAAATCCTTGACCAAGATGAAAAAGGCAGGCATTTTTTTGTGCAGGAATTATTTTTTTCGAATCCTTTTTTAATGTGAATGGGTGTAATAGATAGGTAAATGGAGTGGCTTATGAAGGCTATATTTATAGGTGGGGGATTATAAAAAAATGAATTTATCCACTACATCACTAACCCATGTATGGTAGTTATTTAGTGGGTTAAATCAGTTTATGAATATAACTAATTATAAATTAATTAATATTTTTATATTATATTACTACTATTATTTTCACTGTAATATTAAATATTATGTTAGTGTTATATATTCTAGTATAATAATTTGTTTATTGGTTTTTATTATGTAATGTGCATGTGTAATATATATTCTTTTAGTATGTAAGGTCAATGTCATTTTGTTATTTTCAATTTATATTTTTACTAATTTAATTTATATAACAATAAGAATTTGATTAGTGTCATTTATATTATGTCATGTGTATGTACATTTTATGATTAAAATGAGACGTAGTAGATACCAAATAAAATTGGTATGTTAACATGGGATAGTATGTTGAATTCATCCCTTACAATATTGAAAAAAACATTTTATGCTTTAAAATTGTAATTAATATTCAATTTCTAAATTTAGATAAAAAAAAAAAAAAAAATAGGCAGATTAATCTCTAGGTCCACAGTTCGAAACTCTACAACTACAAAATTATGAAAAATTATTTCGGCGAATTTCACATAGTTCGAGATGTTTCTCGGTAGCCTGTAATGCTTTGACAGCTGGCCAACTATCATATATTAACCTTATTTTAATATTTATTTTGTTTTGGCGAAAATTCTAAAATTCTGACACATGTCTTTTCCCCTTTTGTCGTGTCCTTCTTTTTGTAGAAGAGGTTGATGTGTTGTTATATATATACATACACTACGCGTGGAAGGAAAAAAATAATTAGCATGTACAAAGGGGGATTCGAACGCGACCTCTTGGGCGGCCAAACAAAGCACTGCCACTAGGCATCTTGTTCAGAACATGCACTATTTGTTATATATACTAAACCAAAAAAAATTGTGACCACCGGCCGCGCACGAATCCAAGTGGGCAGACGCGAAATATTTTCATGGGCGGATTTGAGAAATTTTTTGAGGTCATTGTTTAAAATAGGCCAGCGACTATTCTAAGTCCACAAAAAATTTCAACGCAGTACACTTCTCAATGCAGTCCACTTTTAATAAAACTTTAGTATAAAATTCTTAATACAACCCACTGAATACCAATTATACCATTTCTTTATTAAATCAAAATATTATAGATGAAACATTAAAATATTAGAAAGTAAATATTGGATCAAATAAATAAATTATGTTCAGGGATCCTTCTTTGGCTACGGCGGTAGTGGTGGCGATGGCGTCAGTGGCTTGGGAAAGTTAATAAGATGGTCTTTTTTCCGATGTGACACATAGTGCGGAGAGAAAATAAAAAGAAAAGCAAATACATAGCGAATTCGTGATCAAGAAGGAATTAGATGGTGAAGGGCATCTGCCCTTGTTTATGATACAACTCTACCGGGACTAAAATTAAGATTCATATCAACAAGAAGACTTAGGACGAACAGAGGGTACAAAAAAAATTCAGAGGGTCTTTTTATGTTCTTCCTCAACCCTATTTCTTGAATCTAGTGGTCTGTGCTTCCCCATATAGTTTTTCTAGTTATATTTTTTATTTAAAAAAAAAAGATAAGGAATTTGGTTCCTATAGAAGGTTCCCCCGTTTTGTCAGAAATCGTAGAATTTCGACCAAAAAAGTTTAAACTTTAAACCAATTTAGATGCTACTTGCATTGTAAAACTTGAGGAAAGAGAAATAGATGATGGTGATGAGCAATACTACTGCTTTAGTGAGGGATGGATTACATTTGAAGAAGATTTGGATTCGAAAATGGTTAAATTCCTAGTACATTGATGAATCGAATTTTAATTAATATATGCAATAGATTGGGTGAAAGGGAAATTTTCACTAGTGGGGTGTATGCAATATATTATTGGGTGAAAGAGAAATTTTGATCATGAGGGCGTGGACTCCGATACTGATGCGTGATGAAGAAGATTCTAGATTCGACAACGGTTGTTGTTATTTATGTCCTCCATTGATAAACCTTTACGAAAGTATCATTTATGGAGTTCTTGAAAGAAAAACACGTAAAAAATAAAATTATAATTTTATGTTTCTTACTGTTTCGAATTTCATATATATATATATATATTGTTTTTAATAAATTATGATTATGGGCTTTGCAGTTTTTCACTAATAATATTTTAATTTATTAATTAGTGGGTTGCGTTTAGAAATTTTGTGGGTTGCGACTATTCGCCGGCTTAAACGAGGAGAGTGCACAATAAGGATTATGTGGGAAATTTTCGTTTTTGGTAATGTAGCTTAGGGCCGGTCCAGAAAAAGTCATGTATATTTTCAATTATCAATTTTAGTCATGTATGTTAGGATCCAGTCCAATTTAGTCCTGTATGTTAGGACTTAGGACAAAGTTTAATTCGAGGATAAATTTTGCCAGAAATTGTAAAATTGACTGGAATTTGTCACTTGCACTGTACTCATTCACAAAATTTTTGCTACATTATTGATGGGCTGCAATGCACCCCCAAAAAATCGACGCACTCTTCTACGCCCACCCCATTTCTGAAGTCCAAGTCCTCACCTCACTTCTTGACAAACTTCGAGCCACATTTTGACAGAAAGATCTACATTGTTGTCTCGGGTGGCAATTGATTGGAGCCCCAAAATTTGTGAACAAAAATTTATGAACGCGTGCAGTGCATATGACCAATTCCGGTTAATTTTACTTTCGTTAAAATTTGTCCTCAAATTAGACATGATCTAACCTACAAGACTAAAATTGGACTCCATCCTAACATACAGGACTAAAACTGATAATTCAAAACATACATGACTTTTTTTTGAACCGGCCCCAAGTTACAGGACTAAAAATGGATTTTCCTCGATTATATGCACCAAGTGCACATGAATATCACTCACTCACACACACACATGTATATGTGTGTATATATATATATATATTGTTTAGTTATTAAAAGTACTGCTCTATAGCGAGATGTAGGTATGATTTGAATATATCTTTTATTTGATAGGATATATTTAATTTGTTATAGTTTATGTTTAGAATATTTGTTTTTTGTTTTCCTTTATTTATTGGGTAGCTATTTACTGTTATTAGGATTCCAGGTTTGTTTTCTTTTATTTATTGCCTCTAAACATATTCCGAGTTTCTTTCTTAAATATTCTTTGACTCTTTGTAAATATTCTAAGAATCAACATGCTTAGAGGATGTTTAACTAAACTCATTTTAAATATCTTATAAAATTCAACATCTTATAAGTTGTTTCAAGAGTTTATAAGATACAATTCCCTAAGAGCTTATATATTAATGAAGTGTTTGAATAAAATAGCTTACAAGCTTGCAATTAAATGTAATAATTTAGTCATGAATTTAGGAGACTAATTTGAAAGCTACTATCAAAGGCACATTTTGATTAGTGCGGTATGTGTGTGTGGTGTGTGAAAAGTGCATAGTGTGTGTAGCATGTTTGTGTAGTGTGTGAAGTGTGTGTAGTGCGTCTGAAGTGCGTATATGTGTGTCACTGTGTTTCATGTGATATTTGAGGGTAATTATTCAGATCTTAAAAAATGAAATGGACTAGGAACTTATTTATTTTGGAGCTTATAAGCTCCAAAAAGTTGTTTCAACATCTTATAACTTGCTTAACATCTTATTTTGCCTAACACATTTGAAGAGTTTATAAACTCTCAAACGTCTTATAA
Organism: Ajuga chamaepitys; assembly: GCA_958295605.1. Classification (NCBI taxonomy): domain Eukaryota; kingdom Viridiplantae; phylum Streptophyta; class Magnoliopsida; order Lamiales; family Lamiaceae; genus Ajuga; species Ajuga chamaepitys. The sequence continues at coordinate 52,693,164 of OY282499.1, forward strand.
AATGCTTTGAGAAAATTATAAGTTTAGCTAAACACCCTCTTAGTCCTATTATTTAGAGGCTTCTGCCTGCATCACTTATGAAGATATTAGTAATATATCTGTGCGATGCGTGGGTTATAAATATAGTAGTGGGTATATAATAAGAATTATATATTAAAGTTATATATATTGTTAACAATATCATAATAATAAGAAAGTAGTATGTAAATTATTTAAATAAACAATATATTATAAAAAAATGAACATAATAATATTTAAGAAATAAAAGCAAATGATTCAAACAATTTAAATACTAATAATAAGATTTAATAATATAAAAAATATATTATAAGAAAAAAATCAATATACTCAAATATTTTGAATATATTTTTTATTATAAATATACTCTTAAGAATAAAAAATAATATTAATGTAAAATGAAATATGTGCTAAATAAAAGTAAATCACTAGGAAAACAACAATTATATACTAAATAATATCATTTTTTTTTCAAAAATTAATAAATAATATATCATTATTTAATATTTAAAAAAAAACTTGTTACATCATGTAATATTATAAAATAAACAAAATATTAGATAGCCATACAACATAAAAGAATATAACATATTTAAACTCAAAAAAATACTCGATGCAATAAACTTAATATATATATATACATATATATATATATATATTATGAACATAGAATTCTTTTGTGTTGATAAATTACAGTGACAAAATTCAGCAATTTTTTGAATTCTAATGTGATTAATACCCAACATATACAAATATTTTGTGAATAGTATCCGCATAATTTCAACAAAATGTATAAATTGCATTTGTTCTTTTAATTTATTCTGTATATATTCTTTGTAATTTTTAATTTCATAGTAATATATTGTAGAAATTTACGAAAATAAAGATAATTATTAAAATAATGAATTTATCTAGTAAAATAAATTTTAATATTTAAAGTGTATGTTTGAAATAATCGACAAAATACATATACATCCATAGATAATTATACGTGTATGGGCTTAAAATATTGTTTTTCAAAGAAAAAACATAATTCGTAAGCAATATAGAATGTTGATCTAATAAGAATCTAGTCTAACACATTCTAATAAACAAAAACACTTATTTTTTTAAATTGAGAGTCTCATTAATCAATGTAAATCGTTCAGTACAAGATTCTCAATCCAACCAAAAAAATCAGGAGCTATCCAAACAATTGGATCGCCTGAAGAAATTTAAAAAATGAGCAAGCTATGTGCCAACAAATTGGCTCTACGAGACATATGTTGTTGCAAAAAAAAAAAAAAAAAAAAAATCAGATAGTATCAAATAAATGCTAAATATTACCCTCGAAAAGACTAGTAGAACTAAGATTTATTCCTCTCCCCTTGCCCTGTGACTACATGCACAACGAGCAAAGGATTTGGATGACAGACTAGGGAGAAACGAACTTGATGATTGGAGCAGAAAATCGATGGAGAAAGACCAAGAAAGGCCGAAAAAAGACGTACATAGACGCAACAAGACCTCACGCTAAAACTCTAGCGAAGAGCCGTGGTGGATCTTCCATTATTTCGAGGACTGAAAAGAGGAAAAACAAAACAAAATTAAAGATGAAACCTTCCCCTATCCTCCCATAAGGGAAGAAGACGACAACTAGGCTTTTAGATGAAGAGAACAACAACACTTATTAAGACTTATAATTATGGGATTGTTCCATTAAATTAACAAAATAAATAAAATCAAATCAAAATATTCAAATACCATTTAAATTAAGGGTTAAAAATCCAGCCTAAACTGTGACCGAATTATCATATTTGTTCCTAAACTTATTTTACTATCCGTTCAGTGCCTGAACAACACAAAACTTTCATTTGCAATCTGTCTGTAACTTTTCCGACCAAAAGTATATCATGTGCCCAGCATGTGATACTTAAGATATTTTTCAATGATATTTCAATATCTTAACTATACGAAATTATCACTTTGCAACCTGCTGGTTTACATTGTTTACAAATATTTTTAGAATTGCGGGACCTTATGTAATCTTTTTGGATAAGTGAGGGACCTTAACAAATATTCGTGGATAATTGAAGGATTAAATGATGCATTTTGCCTCAAAATAGTTATTTGGTGGAAAACTAAAAAAAGACAAAGAAAAAAAAAAACAAATTAATTAACAAATCATTTGACTAATTTCAGTATCATTTTCAATTGTTATTAATGTAAACTGGATTCGTGATATTTTTGCTAATTTGTTTTTAACGTAATATTTCAAACAATCCAAAAATATTTTGATACCAGAAAGTAAAGTAAACTAATAATCTTATTTTCTCCAGAATATATTAAATAATATCGCTTTTTGTAATGATATTGTAAACATCAATACACGTAATGGTTTGGGCTAATAAAAGTTGTTTATGTCAAAATTAAGAACCACTTGATATATATTGATTATTAAGGTCTTACTAATTTTATTTACCAAACACAATGCAAATTGTCAGTCACAATAAATACTTTCGTCTAACATACAAATAATCACATATTAAAAAGTTACATTTTTCTAATATAATATTTAATTTTAATATATGCATCATGATATCTGATAAAAAATCATGAAAAGAAGACTAATCTTTGAAATTTTGAAATGGACTAAGAAACAATATTTCATGTTTTTAAAAACAAATTGATTTTTTACCTAATTAAATAAATAAATAAACCAATTTATACTGCCAATTTCAATTATTTTCGGAACAAACTGCCGAGAGCTACTTCACCACATATGGGGCGATGTGTTATACACACCAATCTCCTTTATTTTGTCCATAATTTTTTTTCTTGATTAATTTTTTTTTGTTTTATATAAAAATATATCACAATTAACCTAAAAAAATATATGATACTATAAATTTTGAAGAAACGTAAATAAAAAAAAAAGTATATTTATTTCATTATTAATTTCATTTGCAGTCAATCACAGTATAAAATGTTCAGTTCTGTTCACAATAAATACTAAAGTCTAACTGAAATAATAACCAATGCAAATTGCATTTTTCCAATATGATTTATTTTTAATAATATTCAACTGAGTGTCAAATTAAAAATCACGAAAAAGATGATTAATATGAGAAACTATAATCAAATTATGAAAAAAATAATAAATGTATTAAGTACTTGGAACAGAAAAAATTATAGTAACAAATAATAATTAATAGCTGCAGCATTTTTATCATCTATGCAAAGCCCGCCAAAAATTCGTCTATTACATGAGGGGAGTGTTAAACAGGCGCCATTATTTTTCTAGCAAAATTTCCACAAAAGAAAAAGAAAAAAAAAACAATATATGACAACATACAGAAATATGAATTGTGTGATTTCGTTATATATTGATAGCTCCAATTAATTATACATTTAGATTTGACAAATTTATATTAATTAAATTTATGATATTAAAAAAAATTAATCTAATAAATATATAGTAAAATCAATATCTCGAATCCGACAAAAAAAAAATTACATTTTTCAACCACAATTTTTATAATAAAATAATTGCTGTGTTTTCAATAGTAGAGTCTTCACTTATATAAGGAACATATTCATTGTGATTGATGTTAATTTATATTTATGGCGAAAATCGAGGAGTTATTTATAACTATCAATATATAAGTCAAAACTGACCTTAAATACATATTTTATTCTAATTTAACTCATAATTTATTTTTAGATGACTTTTTTGGGTGGAAAACTTTTAATATTTCTATTCACAGATGGATGTACTTTTATAGTATTAAGTAGGATTAATCTAAACTATACTTTCTACTCTATTTAAGATGTAAATAATGTAATTATTTTTCAACATATAGTATAAATCATTTAAGAAGGTTACAGTTAAATTTTTTAGTCGACGGCCCAGTGGGCCGAGATATATCCGTAACCAATCAGCCCCCAATGTCGTAGAGCTCAAGGCGGTTCCCCCCTATAAAACCCCCTCCATACCCTCCTTTTTCACTTTCGTTGAGCCTCCTGTTTCCAATGGAGCGCAGCGAGAGCACAGATCTCTGATTAAAGTTTCAGAGAAATAACGGTCAACAGAATTGGACAAATTAAATTAGCCAAGGAACTCAGAGAACTTGTTTATTGTTTGTGAGAAATCTTTTTGCTGTCCATAATATCATAATCGTATCCAGAAACCCTAGATTTCGTTCCCACCGCCTACATGGATCTCCGGTTCCCCTATTCACCGGCGGAGGTGGCTAAAGTCCGCGTCGTCCAGTTCGGCATACTTAGCCCCGATGAAATCGTAATTCCTACTATTCGTGTTTAGTTCACTATGTGTAAGTTTTCATTGATTTACTTTGACGGTGACTGATAAGTGAATTTGTTTCCGTAGAGACAAATGTCGGTTGTGCATATAGAGCACAGCGAGACTACAGAGAGAGGTAAGCCGAAGATTGGTGGTTTAAGCGACCCACGGCTCGGGACAATTGATCGGAAGATGAAGTGTGAAACTTGTATGGCTAACATGGCCGATTGCCCCGGTCACTTTGGTCACCTTGAGCTGGCTAAACCGATGTTTCATATTGGTTTCATGAAGACTGTGCTTAGTATCCTCCGTAGCGTTTGCTTCAATTGCTCCAAAATTTTAGCTGATGAGGTATATATAATGCCGGAGTTGTTAATATGAAAATTCTGGATAAACGTATATATCTAGGCAAATGGATGTTTGGGTCTGATTTCTTATTGTTAGGTAAGGTGCAATTATGCGTGATTAAAAATTCTGCTCATGAATAGACTCAATTCTGCTGCACATAGAATTCAAATGCCAAGTGCTACTCATGATTTGGAACAAATTGTGGCGATCAGTTGCTCATCTGATGTGTGCTTTGATATTGTGACTTGTGGAATGTGAGAATGTGATAAGTTGGCAGTTGACGGAATGATCATAGTTCATCTGAACACCCTTCCCAAAGAAAAAAAAGAAAGAAAACCTCGAACCCATTATTCACCTTGCAGTCCTTAACATTTGTTGGCTTCTTAGCTTCCATCCTGAACTGTGACCTGAAAAAGGATCACACTGGCTTCAACTTGTTGGTTGATACCATGTGGAATTATTGGGTTGAAACTCCTTCCAATTTTGCATGCTATTGGTGTTCCATTAATACATGCCCACAAAAAGTTGTTGCTTAGTTTAAGATTCAGAAGGAACAGAGATGGGATAGATGGCGAAGTTACTATTATGTGAGAGGGCAAACTACTTCCTAGGTGGAGAAGTCTGATGTTCTCATTGCAATAAATGATTTTTTTCGACAAGTCTTGACATAATTGGCGGTCTTGTTTCCCATTGCTTTTCAACGACCATGATATTTGTAATCCTCTATAAACTTGAGTAGTCCAAACATTATTTCAGTAGCTGGCATGGTTAAAAAATCTATTTTGTTTATTGGAGTGGTACATAATATGTCAAATGTAAATCATTATTCCGACGAAAGACTGCCCTAAATATGTGCACCAAAATCTTTTTAATTCTTTCAGAGCTTCAACTTTTTGCCTGTTGTACAGTGACTTGTTGTCTATAAGTCTTGAATATTGTGAACTGGATGGACTGATAGGACATATGAAGCTTATCCCAACAGTCTAAATACTGATTTAAACTTGGAATTTGGGGGTGCTGTTATGCCTTTAAAAGTTATGTTACTTATATGGAGATGCATACAGATGAATCAGACGCTGTTTAATGTGTTCTATGATCTGGAGGCAACTGGTCCTTATGTCAAGACCCCCACCCCCCATCCACCAACCCAATCGAAAAAAAGGAAAAAAGTTTTAAAAATTAAATAGGACCTTAATTTTCTGTTTACTTGTGTGAAGATTTGTTTTTTTCTGAAAGAAAGTTTAAGTGCGATCCAATTGAACGGCAGTAGTTCATTTTCAATGACTAAATTATTTCTGTATATATCTTTCCCAGGAGGATCCAAAGTTCAAGCAAGCAATGAGGATAAAAAATCCTAAAAATAGATTAAAGAAGATATTAGATGCCTGTAAAAACAAATCCAAATGTGAGGGAGGTGATGAGATTGATGTGCAAGATCAAGATTCTGATGAACCGGTGAAGAAATCTAGGGGTGGATGTGGTGCCCAGCAACCAAAAATTTCTATTGATGGGATGAAGATGGTTGCCGAATATAAACTTCAAAAGAAGAAAAATGATGACCAGGAGCAGATGCCTGAACCTGTAGAAAGGAAACAACTTTTGTCTGCGGAGAAGGTATCAATATCAATAACACTAAACAGGAAAAAGGAATGTTTATTTTTAATATTTTTTAATTGCTCTTCTTTGCAGGTCCTTAGCATTTTGAAAAGAATAACTGATGAGGATTGTCAGTTATTGGGTTTGAATCCAAAATATGCTCGCCCTGACTGGATGATTCTTCAAGTTCTTCCAATTCCTCCTCCTCCAGTTAGACCTTCTGTAATGATGGATACTTCTTCTAGGAGTGAGGCATGTCTTTTCCTCTTGATCTCCACAATTCTTTTTGGCTCTAAGTACTTTGAATTGTTAGAGTGCTTTTGGTATTTGAGGGTCAAATAAGTATGCAATTCTGTTCAATGACACTTGATGAAGTTGCAGTGCCACCTGATCATGACTTTTTAAGTTGTGGGTGATATTGATTTTCTGAATCTTCTAATGCAGGATGATTTAACTCATCAACTGGCAATGATCATTAGGCACAACGAGAACTTGAAGAGGCAGGAACGGAATGGGGCTCCTGCACATATCATATCAGAGTTTGCACAGCTTCTGCAGTTCCATGTAGCTACGTACTTTGACAATGAATTACCTGGACAACCGCGGGTACTTCTATTTCCTTTATTTATTGAATTTACGTATGAAGTAGTGGGTTAACCAATGAAGTACCTTTGTATTCTCTAGGCTACCCAAAGGTCTGGTAGGCCAATCAAATCAATATGTAGCAGGCTAAAGGCAAAAGAAGGTAGGATCAGAGGTAACTTGATGGGCAAGAGAGTTGATTTTTCAGCTCGAACTGTGATTACTCCTGACCCTACCATCAACATTGATCAACTGGGTGTTCCGTGGAGTATTGCCCTAAATCTCACATATCCAGAAACTGTAACTCCGTATAATATTGAGAGGTTTGACATTTTGCTATATTTGTTGATTATTGCATCTATTGTCCATTTGGTATTTTCATTAACTGATGTTGATTTAAAAACAGGTTGAAGGAGCTCGTGGAATATGGACCTCATCCTCCTCCTGGAAAAACTGGTGCTAAATATATTATTAGGGATGATGGACAGAGGCTTGATCTCCGATACTTGAAGAAAAGCAGTGATCAGCATCTGGAACTCGGGTATAAGGTGAGAATCTATGCTTGTTGCTGAAAATGATATATGAATAGAGTGTTTATTATTTTTCTGATTTTCGTCATTATTTTTATAGGTTGAGCGGCACTTAAATGATGGAGACTTCGTCCTGTTCAATAGGCAACCGAGTCTCCATAAAATGTCCATAATGGGGCATAGAATCAAGATTATGCCTTATTCAACTTTTCGGTTGAATTTATCTGTTACCTCACCCTACAATGCTGATTTTGATGGGGATGAAATGAATATGCACGTTCCACAGTCATTTGAGACTAGAGCCGAAGTTCTGGAACTGATGATGGTTCCAAAATGCATTGTGTCACCTCAAGCAAATCGACCAGTAATGGGTATTGTGCAGGATACACTTTTAGGATGTAGAAAAATTACTAAGAGGGACACATTTATTGAGAAGGTAACAATCGAGGTTTCGCTCTTCTTAAAGTAGTATATTGACAAATTATTTACCTTGTTTATGAAATTATTGCCCTTGTCATGCAGGATGTTTTTATGAACATTCTTATGTGGTGGGAGGATTTTGATGGCAAAGTACCTGCTCCAGCAATTCTTAAACCTAGGCCTCTTTGGACCGGAAAACAAGTATTTAATTTGATTATACCAAGACAGATAAATCTATTGAGGTATTCAGCATGGCATCAAGAAACTGAGAAAGGATTCATTACTCCTGGGGATACTCAAGTACGAATTGAAAAAGGAGAATTACTGACTGGCACCCTATGCAAGAAAACACTTGGGACATCCACTGGAAGTCTAATACATGTCATCTGGTATGTTCTTTATGTTCTTTGTTGCTTAAAAATTTCTGCGTGTTATTAGTTCAGCAAGAATAGCAAGAATTATGATGGCTGTCTTACATGTCACATAATCTTAATGTCCCAGAATTTTAATACTCTTATTCTCGGATGCCCCTAAGTTGATCTTCAAGTTGTAAAATGACCAAGAATTTTGTAGTTCGATGACACCACTCTTGGCTTGTAACCAAAGAGGTCACGGGTCTTGACCCATTCCCCACCCCTAATTCCTCAATGTACTCGATAAAAAAGGTTTGTAAAATAGATTATTTTTGTGGAATTGCGCTCACTCAGTATCGGGCAATTCTACTATAAGGACAACAGTGTGGCTTTCACTTTATTGCCTTAAACTCCTTGGCGAGTGATATTGAGCCATTGAAGTGGGATAGAGTGATATTCTTTTGGGTTGGGAAAAAGGGATACAAAAGTTTAGGAAGTCTTTTTTTCTTGCAATTTGATGTCTTTATGCATATTTTTTCTTTAAAAGAAATTAATAATTCTGCATGTCTTCCTGTTGATTACATGGAGCATCTTCTTGAATTTTCTCCTAGAAGTTGGGAAATGTATAGAGGTGTACTTCTATTTTTCCCATCTTGGCAAGACCTTGCTCAGTAAAATCCTGCCATATTTTAAACAAACATTTGATGGTGCTCTCTTTCAAAGGCTTAGAAAATATAGATTGACGATGCCAGTTTCTTATAATATGTATTGACTGTATATATTATGATGTTAAATGTAACATGGCCTTGTTATACTAGACTATATTTTCTTGGTTGGTGGACCCAGAACAGTGATGCATGAGGTGTGCTAGTTTAGACTTCTTCGTCATGGCTTAGGATCCTGCTATAATTTTGATTCTTGGACACTTGAGAATTCCACGAAAAATTGTTAGATGGTTGTGATAAAGCAAATTAAGCAATGATTTGTTCAGTAGATATCCTTTTTTGATGTTTGAGTTACTGGATCAAACTTGAATTCATGTTCATGCTTCAATGTGGTACTGGTATCATGGATTGATGTATTTTTTTGACGCATGGCAACTTGTGGAAGTTCCAATTATTTGGAACTGTTGGATATCAACAACTAAACCTTCTTCGTTGTTGTTTCTATGTTTAATTAACTATTTCAGGGAAGAGGTGGGTCCAGACGCAGCTCGCAAATTTTTGGGACATACACAGTGGCTTGTCAATTATTGGCTTTTGCAGAATGCGTTTAGCATAGGAATTGGTGATACGATTGCTGATAAAGACACAATGGGAAAGATCTTTGAAACTATTTCAAATGCAAAGAACCAGGTGAATGAACTTATTAGGGCTGCTCAAGAGAAGGAGTTGGAGGCTGAACCTGGTCGAACGATGATGGAATCATTTGAAAACAGAGTGAACCAGGTTAGTTAAAGAGTTTTCTTTCAAATAGTTTTGTTTGGTTCTACCCATCTTGGCGATGCCTTATGTTATTTTACGTTTCATGTTTTTAGGTGTTGAATAAGGCCCGTGACGATGCTGGAAGCTTTGCACAGAAGAATTTGTCAGAAAGTAACAACCTCAAAGCTATGGTCACTGCAGGATCCAAGGGAAGTTTTATCAACATTTCTCAGATGACTGCATGTGTGGGGCAGCAGAATGTTGAAGGCAAACGAATTCCTTTTGGATTTGTGGATCGTACACTACCGCACTTCACCAAAGATGATTATGGTCCAGAGAGTCGTGGGTTTGTTGAGAACTCATATCTTCGTGGATTGAGCCCTCAAGAGTTCTTCTTTCATGCTATGGGTGGTAGGGAAGGTCTTATTGATACAGCTGTGAAAACTTCCGAGACTGGATATATTCAGAGGCGATTGGTGAAGGCTATGGAGGATATTATGGTTAAGTATGATGGGACTGTCAGGAACTCCTTAGGTGATGTCATTCAATTTCTGTATGGAGAAGATGGTATGGATTCTGTTTGGATCGAGTCGCAGCCTCTGGAGTCGCTCAAGCTGAAGAAATCGGATTTCAATAACATGTATAAATATGAGATTGATGACTCAAATTGGAATCCCAATTATATGTTGCCTGAAGCTGTGGAAGACCTTAAAACTATTCGTGAGATCCGCAGTGTGTTTGATGCAGAGGTTCAGAAACTTGAAGCTGACAGATATCAGCTTGGGACTGAGATTGCAACCACAGGGGATAACTCTTGGCCCCTACCTGTTAATATTAAACGGCTCGTCTTGAACGCACAAAAAACCTTTAAAGTGGATTTCCGAAGGCCTTCTGATATGCACCCAATGGAGGTTGTGGAAGCAGTCGATAAATTGCAAGAAAGGCTTAAGGTGGTTGTCGGTGATGATTATCTGAGCATGGAAGCCCAGAAGAATGCTACTCTTTTCTTCAATATATTGCTTCGGAGTGCCTTAGCAAGTAAAAGGGTGTTGAAGGAGTACAGACTTACGCGTGAGGCTTTTGAATGGGTTATTGGCGAGGTAGAATCTCGTTTTTTGCAGTCACTTGTTGCTGCTGGGGAAATGATAGGATGTGTTGCTGCTCAATCTATTGGTGAGCCTGCTACACAGATGACTCTTAATACGTTCCACTATGCTGGTGTCAGTGCAAAGAATGTTACTTTAGGTGTACCAAGGTTGAGGGAGATTATCAATGTTGCGAAGAAAATCAAGACACCATCTCTCTCGGTATACTTGAAATCTGATGTGGGTAAAACTAAAGAGAAGGCCAAAAATGTCCAGTGTGCTCTAGAGTATACAACTTTACGGAGTGTGACCCAAGCCACAGAGGTATGGTATGATCCAGATCCTATGAGCACGATAATTGAGGAAGATGTTGAATTTGTGAAATCGTACTATGAGATGCCGGACGAAGAGATTGACCCGGACAAAATCTCTCCATGGCTGCTTCGCATAGAATTGAACAGAGAAATGATGGTGGATAAAAAGCTCAGCATGGCGGATATTGCAGAGAAGATTAATCTTGAATTTGATGATGATCTGACATGCATATTTAATGACGATAATGCCGAAAAGCTGATCCTTCGTGTTCGTATCATGAATGATGAAGCCCCCAAGGGTGAATTGAATGATGAATCGGCCGAGGATGATGTGTTCCTGAAGAAGATTGAGAGTAACATGCTTACGGAAATGGCTCTTCGAGGCATACCAGATATACATAAGGTGTTCATAAAGAACGGTAAGCTGAATAAGTTCGACGAAAATGAAGGATTCAAGGCCGAGAATGAGTGGATGCTGGATACAGAAGGTGTTAATCTTTTAGCTGTCATGTGTCATGAGGACGTGGACGAAAGGAGGACAACAAGCAATCACTTAATTGAGGTTATTGAAGTTCTTGGGATTGAGGCAGTTCGCAAAGCTTTGCTTGATGAGCTGCGTGTTGTTATATCTTTTGATGGGTCCTATGTGAACTATCGACATTTGGCAATATTGTGTGATACCATGACATATCGTGGTCACTTGATGGCTATCACTCGTCATGGCATTAATCGCAACGATACTGGCCCCATGATGAGATGTTCGTTTGAGGAAACAGTGGACATTCTACTCGATGCTGCTGTCTTTGCAGAAACTGATTACCTCAGGGGCGTCACCGAGAATATTATGTTGGGTCAACTTGCACCTATAGGCACTGGAGATTGTGCACTTTATCTGAATGAAGAGATGCTAAAGCAAGCAATTGAGATCTCTTTGCCCAGTTACATGGAAGGGACTGGACTGGAATTTGGCATGACTCCTGGCCGTTCACCACTCATGGGAACCCCATACCATGACGGCATGATGTCACCAAGTTATTTGTTGAGCCCAAATGTTCGGTCATCTCCTATTTCAGATGCTCAATTTTCTCCTTACGTTAATGGGATGGCCTTTTCTCCTAGATCATCTCCCGGCTATAGCCCATCGTCTCCAGGATACAGCCCGTCTTCTCCTGGATACAGTCCTACCTCCCCCGGTTACAGTCCAACTTCACCTGGCTACAGCCCAACCTCCCCAACATATAGTCCTAGTTCTCCTGGGTATAGCCCTACAAGCCCTGCATATTCTCCAACCAGCCCATCTTATTCACCTACTTCCCCTACCTACAGCCCGACCTCTCCAAGCTATAGTCCCACATCTCCAAGCTACAGCCCCACATCTCCAAGCTACAGCCCCACATCTCCTGCTTACAGCCCCACTTCACCTGCTTACAGCCCCACTTCTCCTGCTTACAGCCCGACCTCTCCCTCTTACAGCCCGACTTCACCCTCCTACAGCCCGACCTCTCCCTCCTACAGCCCGACCTCACCATCATACAGCCCCACCTCTCCATCATACAGCCCCACCTCTCCGTCTTACAGCCCAACTTCCCCTGCCTATAGCCCTACTTCACCTGGTTACAGTCCCACCTCGCCAAGTTACAGTCCTACCTCACCAAGTTACAGTCCGACATCTCCTAGTTACAATCCTTCGGCAAGGTACAGCCCTTCTCTGGCATATTCTCCTACAAGTCCAAAGATCACACCTTCTAGTCCATACAGTCCCTCCTCTCCAAGTTACAGGTATTTTGCCCAAAACATTCTTGTATTTTTTCCTCTACATGATATGATTGCCAAATATTACGTAAAAAAATATAAACTTGTTAAGTGTGAGGTATTTTCATATCATGGGTTGTTTGTCATACAATCAGTATTTTCACACTCCCTGTTGCATTTGATTTTATCTCTTGTGCTCTATTTACTTGACAAATTAGGATATCTTGTCGATATTTTACATTTCTCTGCTGCTAAGTGCTGCACTTTCCTTTTCCCTCTGCAAATTGAAATGGATTGACATTTTATTTTCACTCTTGTTTGCAGCCCAACATCGCCTTCGTATTCACCAACATCTCCATCGTATTCTCCTTCTAGTCCAAGTTATAGCCCTAGCAGGTAAATTTATTATGGCTTTGCGTAAGGGTTCTTATTGTTACCCCCCTCTCCTTATAAGAAACTAAGGAGCTTACTCTAACTCAATATTTATACTGTGGTATTGATTAGCTATCTGCTGTTATAATTCACCAATCATTTTCACATTTATTTTGCTAAATTCTTTTGAAGTTTCATCCATTGTGGTGGGTGAGAAACTGAGTGAAGTTGAGTGTAGCTTGTGGGAGTATATATGGATCAAGTGTTCAGGTTCATCCTTAGATATCTGAACCTTCTGTTTATTATTATATCGACTTTTGTCCAAACACTAGGAGAGCATCCTACTGCACCCTCTTGTGTGCCTCTTTGGCTATGGTTGACTGATATGTATCATTTTATTCGACCTAATTTATTTTCATAAATTTAATGTTTTACGTTTGGTTGCAGTGTCGGTATCAGGGATTTCTTTATCGTTTTATCAAAGTCATTGGTAGTAGATGGGGGGGAAATAGCTTATGAGATTGCAATACCTTTGCTTTTTCTGAATTTGTTTTCATTGCCACAAAAATCTGTCTATATTTCTGCAAGATATGTTTAGATCGTTAACATTTTGGCTAACTACTGAACTATCCATTTTTTCAGCCCATATAGTTCTGGAGCAAATGCAGGCTATAGTCCAAGCTCTCCACAGTATAGGTTAGTATGGACTGCAGAGTATTTACATTACAGCAGGTGTAATATCCACTGTTGACTACAAACACCCATGTGGAGTGTGTGCTCGTGCATGAAATCAATAGTGGATATTGCACTTGGTGGATCACTCCACATAAGTTGGATCAGGGCAGGTGTATCCATCCTTGATTAACAACCCACATGGATGTGTGTGCGAGTGTGTAAATCAACCATGGGCACTATGCCTAATGTAGGATCCAAGGAATTCTGGGCACAATTTGGTTTCTTATTAACTTTTTCTTTGGCATGTGTACAGCCCGAGCGCTGGATACTCTCCCAGTGCGCCAGGGTACTCTCCATCATCGACCAGCCAGTACTCAACTGAATTGAATGAAAAAGACGGCAGGAGCGTTAAAGATAACAATGACAGCCGCTGAGTTGCATTGTTGCAAATCTTGAGCATTTGTTAATTGTGGTTGTGAAAGATTGCACTAAACAAGTGTGTTCTTTGTAGATTGTATTTATGGGCGGAGACTGGCACTAACTTATAACTGTTGAGTAATAACTATTACAGGCGGACTGTTGGGTTGTAGTTTTTGTGACGAGGATTGTCTAGAATATTTTGGACTTGAGCAGGGTCCCAAATAGTTTGATCCGCTTATAGTTCTCAAACTTTTAAAAACGAAAAAAAATTGAAAGTTATTTTCTTGTACAAAAATTATTACTCTCTGCCCTATGGTGAGTGTATTTAAAAAAAATTATTGTCCCAAACTGAGATGTTTACAAAATTAATGTCATGTTTCAGTGTTAAAGTAAAAAATATAAGATATATATATATATATAATTTTTTTATTTAATTAGTTAGATATGGTTGAATAAGTTTATTAAAGGAGCTAATGTGCGAGTGTGAATTGATGGTTTAACTGTTTAAGGGTTGGCGTGCATAGATTGTATATGTATATATATAAAAATAAAATGGAGGGTATTAATGTTATTTTAGCTTTTTAATATAGTTGGCAACTCTTTTTTTTTTGGCAAGTTCATAGCTTTCTTTTGTTTTTTTTTAAATATAAATAACTTTTTCATTTTAATTTGATTTTTATAATATATTAAATTATTCATCTTTTTACTATTTCGATTTGACATCCATATTATATATATCATAATGAGATATTTGAGTTGAATAAATAGACTGTTTATTGGCTAATTATTTATGCAAAATTTGATGTTTATTGTGAATAGGACTATAATATTTGGGCTTGAGTTGTAACTAAAATTACTAAAATAATTTTTTTATAAAAAATATGAGTATATTTCTATAAAAATATAACTAATTAAACTATTTTAATTGACGTGAATTTTTAAATATTTTGTTATTTAAGTTATGCATGAAGAAAAATTATTGTTTAAATAATGAAAAATCCTTCAAAAAAATCAATATCTATTTTATAATCAATTTATTAAAACATCAAATTTGCTAATATATTTTTTTTATCACGAAAGTACATAGCTTTGAGCATATGAATAATTATATATTAAATTTGTTATTAAAGTTATTCTTAATTATCTATTTATATTTTTAATAATGTGTATTTTGTTAAAATTACTCTTTTAAGGAAATTTATTCTTTGCAGCCTAAATCATGACATTTGTCATATTTTGCAACCCTTTTTTTTTTTTTTTTTTTTGCTGTTACTAAAACTTCAGTTATATGTTTTTACACTTTGTAAACTAAATAATACTTTGACGTTCTAATCAACATGAAATGTCTTTTTTACACTTAACAATTTAAATTACTTTGTTCGCATTAATAATTTTTTCTCTTCAATAAATAATTATTTATAAGAAAAATATAACATTTATATTAATAAATTACATTACCAAATAAAATAAGAAAATATTCAAATATTTTGAAGAACTCACAGAATTTAATTTGTTCTTCAAATTATTAAATAACTTTTGAATTTATTTTCTTAAAATAAGAATTTATTAAATAAAAAATATTTAAGTATATTTGAAATTACTAAATGAAATGTTAAAAGTTGCAAATGAAAACTAACCTTAGAAAGAGAAAATTAAATATATATACATATATATATATATATATATATATATATAATTAGAACTTGAAAGTTTATTTAGAGAAAAAAAAATATAAAATAAAAGCAGACACATAAAGAAAAAAGTATTAATCTTTACATTACATATGATATATCCAGATAAAATATCATTGTTCCTTTTATTATATATTTCATGGTTATTTTAATTATTTATAGTTAGAATTTATAAATTATTTTATAAATAAAAAAATCTATATATTTTATATATAAGCCACTGTATGTACAATTCTGTAAGTAACACTTTGCAGCCTAAAAGTTTAGACTGTGATTTGTAAGTTGTTACATTTGGTAAGAATAAAAATTTATTTTACTTTCTAAAGTTGCAAATATCTTTTTTCATTTCTAATCTACTCCCTCCGTCCCGGCCTAATTGGCCTACATTGGCCGAGCACGAAGACTAAGAAAAAATAGATTTTGTGGAATTTTTGACTTTTTCGAAGGTGGAGATTAAGAGTGGAGATAGTGAGAGAAATTTGTCATTTATGGGCTAGGCCAATTAAGTTGGGACAAACAAAAAGGGAAAGTAGGCCAATTAGGCCGAGACGGGGGGAGTATTTATTATGTACTACCTCCGTGTTTTTTAGATGTTCTTTTAATTTTTGTGTTTTATTTATAATTAAATGTTCTTTTAGTTTTTTTTTTCCACAATTTATACTACCCTTCTTATTTTCCCTAAAAATTCTCCCATCATGTAAACCTACCATATAATTAGATAACAATAGTAAGGTAACATGAAGAAAATTAAGGGATTTAAGGGGAGAGAGAAAAATCTAAAAAGGGGCTTATTTGTCCACTCCCCCTTACTCAATTTTCTAATCCAAGTTTAAAAAAAATCTAAAAAAATGGAGGTAGTATACTATACCAAATTAATCATCTTTTTACTATGTTTGATTTGACATCCATATGATATATATAATAATAAGACATTTTATTTAAAATATTATATTATTTGTTCATCGATTATTTGAGTAAGATTTCAATATTTATTGTGGGCTGTACAGTAAATATAGTATTGGTTTGGAATACAATTAAAAGTCATTCAAATAATTTCTCTTTTACAAATTATTTTACTTAATTATTTCATTAAAACAACAACTAATCAATTTGATTTATCTGACATGAATTGTCTCAAGTTTTTTTCATTTATTACATTGAGAGTGGAATCAATGTATATATACTTGAACACACACTTTATCGAATTAAAAACAATAGTTAATATTTGATTTATAATCAACTCATTAAACTGTTAAGTTTGCCAATGTTATTAATAATTAGTTTTGTTGATAAATCACAAAACTATGACTTTTGCTCATATGTATAACTTTATATATGATAATTAATCTAAATTTTTTTATTACTTTTTTTATATTTTACATATAATGTTATTTTTCTATAAATAATTACACTTTGCATTCTAAACTATTTTACATATAATGTTAATATATATTTTTTTTTCTTTCGCATTAACCAATCTCAATTATGTCTTTTTTATTTTTTTTCACATTTTGCAACTTAAACATTTTTTTTACATTAATAAATGAATCCACTATTTCCAATACAATGTATAATTTAATTGAAACTTTTCAACATATATATGAAAGTATTAAGAAATATCGAAGAACTCATAAGTTTTATTTTATTATTCCAACTATTGAATAATTTTTGAATTTTATTTTGTTATTTTGTTATTCTTTGTATATTTGAAATACCAAGTAAAATATTAATACTTGCAAATAATTTTTTTTATAAAAGTAAATAGTTGTAGTTAGAATTTAAAACTTTATTTAGATAAATTTAAATATTTAAAGTAAAATGAAAAAAATAAAGAAAAATAAATTTCTTATAACGTTATTCAATTTATTTTATTTAATAATATGAATTTATATTTAGATATTTATGTTAGTTTTAACATTCATAATTAATTAAGGTATTATGCATATAGGTGAAGAATGATACAGACACACTAAATGTGTGTTTGGATTTCAAAAATAAGAAATAATCATTTTAAAAAAATATTTTTCTTTTTTATATTTAATATTTATCTTAATGTTAATCTATAACATATATATGGCGGTGGCTAATGCCACCACATAATTTTCTATGTACACCACAATTTGACATGGGACAAAAATAACCTTAAAATAAATGACTAAGTTATCCTTTTGTAATAATAAAATAACTAAAGATACCACAATATTTTCTAAGTACACCACATTATTTTAATAAAATAATTTGTTTTAAAATATTTGATGATAACTGATATTTTCTTTTCACGCTCTCCTTCCTTCACACTCACACTTTCTCTTCTATAAACCCTAGTATTCATCCACCTATGTAAAAGACAAATAATTCGATTGAAAAAGAGATAATGGACAATATGCAGACCAACAGTGTGAATGATGTAAGTCAATCCATACTTTTTCATGGCTGAAATTTATGTTTTTGGTGTTCATGCACGTTTCTCAAAAATAATTGTTGGGAAAAAATATTCTGAACTTTATTAGTTCTGTTCGAAAATCATAGTCTGAATGTATTGTATGATGTTCGAAATCTATTTTCCAATCACTTTGATCGTTGGTCGGAATATAGTTTTCGAACATATGCGTATATGCTCATATTTCCGTACCCGAACATGTCACAAACAATTTTCGAACACTCTTCATCATGTTCGTAAACAAATTTCTCAACACTCTTCATCATGTTCGTAATCAAATTTCTGAACATTGCTTATCATGTTCGTTGTCAAATTTCTGAACACTGCTTATCATGTTCATAATCGTATTTCCGATCACTGCTCATAATGTTCGTAATTGAATTTCCGAATACGTTGGTAGCTATTTGGGATACATGTTCCGAACAGTTACTTATACGTTCATATTACTGAATTCGAAAATGTAACCAATAATACCAAAAATATTTTTCAAATATGTTGCTCGATGTTCGCTATGTATTTTTCGAACATTACCCAAGTGTTCATGTTATAAAATGCAAAAAGTTGACTTTTTTACAATTTTTTTATTTTCGGGATGAACTCATACTTTTTTGTGTTCTTTACTAGGAGAATCAAGAAGAAAAATCAACTGAGTATAGTATCATTAATCCATTGGGCCATTGATATAGTTATGGACATCACAGTGACTGTGCAGCTGGATGGTTAGCTGTAATCGACAAGCAACTTCTATAATATAAAAGTTTGACAGGGCAGAATAAAAAAACCAAGATGTAATGTTATCGGATAATTTATTTAATAGTCAGTATTTGTTTGTTATGTTAAAAACATCAATGGACACAATTTTGGATGGTAAAAGTAGATAGTTAGTTTACATTTCATTAGTGAGGATCAACTTGATCCCTACTACTCCATATTTATCTACAAGTACAAGAATATTCTAGACTGCTTCTAGAACTATATACAAAGCTCATACATTATTCTAAATACATTCTAGAGGTTTCCTTATTTCTCTACAAGTACGAACTTTATGAAGCTCACGAACCTTATAAAGTTACTTCTATCATGTTTGAAAACCAGAGATATAGGAGAGATTGTTCGGCCCAATAACAGCCGAACACCGTGAAGGTTGTTCGGCCCGAATAGCAGCCAAACATCGTAAAGGATGTTCGGCCATAATAGCATTCGAACACCATGAAGTTTGTTTGACCTGAATAGTAGCCGAACATGGTGAAGTCTGTTCGGCCCAAATAACATCCGAACATCGTGAAGTATGTTATATCCAAACCAGCCGAACACCGTGAAAGGTGGTCGGCCAGAAAATCAGCCGAACCCTTTAGACGTTGTTCGGCCCACAAAGCAGCCGAACTCTGTGAAGGGTGTTCGGACAGAATATCAGCTGAACTTGGTAAAGGTTGTTTGTCCCAAGTGATTTTCAGCTTATAACTTGGGAAAAGATGTTTTGGAGTGTTTGAAAAAAATAATTTTAGCTTTAACAAAAGTGATTTTAGGCTAAAAGTAGAAAAAATGTTTTCTTTTCCAACTTTTTGGTCTTTTGGTAAGGGGACGTTTGCGATTGCTTTTTTTCTTTTGAATAAATAATTAAAATTAAAGATTCTATAAAAATCACTTATATTAAAAGTAGGTAGTGTTTGAAAAAAAAAAAAAAAACTTTCACTAATGAGTTAAAAGTTATTTAAGTATCAAACACACGATATGTTTTCTTTTGACCAAAATTATTTTTATTTTCAAACATTACCTACTTTTGATTTTAAGCAATTTTTTCACAATCTATATTTTTTATCACTTATTCAAAACTTAAGGAAAGCAAAACACCCCCTTAATACTTCATGTTATCTGATTTATGTTTGGACTTGCAAGTTGCAACTACATGCGTATGTGTAATGGTTATCAATGTTTACCATCTTTTGTTAACTCCATATTAACAGACTATAAGATATAAGCAAACTGCTATGTTGGATGTAATGAGAATAAATAAGCTACATTATAAGCAACATTGGAGCCCAAAAGCTTTCCAAATAATGCTCTGGACATCGCATGAAAACAAGCACCAACACTATAAAATTAGCCATCACTATCAACAGTTCGAAGAGATTTTAAACTAATGATATCTACGACCGATGATCGTGCATCAGATTCATATAGCAACAACAGATAATATCTAAATTGGTCTTTTTCTTTTTCACTTTTGAGACACTCCCAAAAGAAACAAAACTTGTAATAATTCAGGCATTACAAGCAACATAAGCTTAAGGTTCCACATAAAACCAAAAGTAGAAAAATAACTAACATAAAAGTTAAAAAAGAAGCACAGAAGCCCTGTTCAAATGAGTATGAACCTCAAAGTCAATAAATAGACTAAAATATCAATAAAGTTTCGAAGGAACAGTTTCAAACTGTACCAGACATAAATAAAGACTTCGGGATAGTGAAATGTATTTGTTTCCGGCTGCCATCTCTCAACAAAGGATGTAATCAGACTCCTATTAAGCCTTTTATATGAAATCTGCCTTAGTTCCTTTAGTGTGGAGTGTGTAAGCATACTTCTCCATAGTTTAGCATCATCCCCGTAGGATATTTCCATTTGAAGAGTTTCAAGGTGTGGTAGTGACATTTGAGAACTGGTCTTTCTTGGTAATTCTATATTGCAATAGCCACATGTGATTTGAAGCTAGGTAGCACTGACAGGTCTATTGGACCACCGGGAAATGGTTCCAGTAATGCATCATCTGATAGGTTAGCTCCAACATCCTCTAACTCAACTTCTTCATCTCCATCTCCATTATCTGCATCTTCCTGGCTTTGCATTTCTTCATCACGAATTTCTTCTTCATGGTGTGGTGCTTCTTGAGGATGTGGTGTTTCATCTTGTAAGGGTATGGAAGTATCTGTACTTATTTCGCTAAGGACAGTCATTTCCCTTCTTGCCGACATAGTTAGTCACCGCCTTTTCCTTTGAAAAGTCATGGTAACTGCACAAAATAAATAAAAGATCATATCTTTTGACATCGCATATCATATCTTTAAAGTCCTAAACCATGTCCATTTATTATTGATTTTTCATTGTTGAGATACTAACATGTTTGTTATTAATTTCTTAATGTTTATTTTTTGTCATTCTCGCTCTTACCATTGTTCTTCTTTTCCTTTGACATAGGCAATAAAATAATAATATGAATAAATAAAAGACAACGTAATTAAAAAATTATTTTTTTCTCAGTTATGAAGAACTCTCCACTCATTGCATGCGACTTACTTCTATAATTAAGCAAAATTATTTGCTTGTTGAAGCGTATGGCGGATCAATATAATCTTCAATATACCCGGTTAAAGATTACTGTTGTGTTGTCCGCATAAATTCGTTTGCCCTTTTTCAAGGAAAATTCAATTCAAGTTCAAATTTATATTAAAATTTCCTAATAGTTAAGGCTTGATTATCAATCCTCATAATCATATACATCAGATCTCTGCTTCAATTAGGAATAAACTTTATGAAACTAAGTAACACTATAAAGTTAATTTATATCATGTTTGAAAAGTAGAGATATAGGAGAGACTGTTCAGCCCAAATAACAATCGAATATCATGGGCTGTTCGGCTCAAATAGAAGCTGAACAACCTGAAGCTTGTTCGCACCAAATAGCAGCCGAACATGTGAACGATGTTCGGCTGAAATTCCAACCGAACATGTAACGTCTGTTCGGCCCTAAGTTGCCGAACACGCTGAATGCAGTGGCCCAAATAACAGTCGAACAACGTGCAGCTTGTTTGGACCAAATAGCAGCCAAACATGTGAACGGTGTTCGGCCAGAATTCGAATCGAACATGTTTTCGGTCCTAAGTTGCCCAACACGCTGAATGCAGCGGCCCAAACAGCAACCGAACAACATGAAGTTTGTTCAGACCAAATAACGCCGAACATGTGAACGATGTTCGGCCAGAATTCTAACCTAGCACTATAATTCAGTCCCAAATCAATGAAAATTTGTTAATCTTCATCTTAACATCTCATAACAATCAATAATCACACAATAATTAAAAATTTAAACAACAATCAATCATTCAATTAAACCCTAATTTGTTGAAATCTAGATAAAGAAGGGATAAAGAATTAGGGGTGGTTCGGTACGGTATACCGTACCGAATCGTCCATACCGTTACCGTACCGAAAGTTTCGGTACGCCGAAAATCCATACCGTTACTGTACCGAAAATTTCGGTATACCAAAATTCGGCATACCGAAAATTCGGCCCGAAAATTCGGTATACCAAATTTTGTATCGGTATCGGTATATACCGATCCATACCGTTGATTTTGGTATACCGAAATTTTGGTATACCGAAAAATTACGGTATATCGTTAGGAATTTGGTATACCGAAATACCGAACTACCAAAATACTGAAAAAATTTCGGTATACCGAAAATACCGAACTTGTTTCGGTATTTCGGTATATACTGAAATACCGAAATTTTTAGATTATCATACCGTTACCGTACCGAAAATTTCCGGTACGGTATCATACCGTACCGAAAATCCGGTATACCGAAAATTTTGGTATTTTCGGTAATTTTTCGATACGATATGTGCGGTATTTCGGCATTTCGGTATTTTTCCCCACCCCTATAAAGAATGTACTTGCTGCTTTACTAGATTGATATTTGATTTGAGAGACTCAATGTGATCTTGTTCGAGGATTCCCAACTACTGTTGTTCGAGAATTTGTTGTCGAGAAGTCATGACGGAGTTCGTAGTATTTTTCTTGAAGAATAGAATGAGTAGGGTCTTTTTTTAATTCTTCAAATTGAGATACTTAAACAATAATAACGTTGGGCTTTTTCTTTCTTTTTTAACCTTTTTTTAATGATTTTATTTTCCTTTATTATTTGTAGTTAGTTATAATATTATTAAGGGTAAAAAAGGAACTTATTGTGGTGTACTTAGAAAATAGAAGTATTTTAATTATTAAAATGTGGTGTCTTTAGTAATTGTGGTGTACTTAGAAAATTATATGGTGACATTAGCCGCCGCCTATATATATATATAGCTACACGCACACACACACCTATATATAAAGTAAGTTATGTTAAATTCATATGCAACGTGCGAGAAATTTATATTTATATTACTTATAATTTTATTTATGTTTTATCTTACATTTAGAATAAGAACAATTATTAGGATAAACAGATCACATATTTAAATATTAGATTATATCATGTTTAGTTTTATTAAAATCATTACTTTTTAAATAAACATCCGTGCATCACATGGGAGTATTAGTGGTAAAGGTACTAAATAAATACAAGAGAAAGACTTTTGGAAAGGGGAGAATATGAACAAAATAGACCTACATGACTCAGAGATACCATAAGAGATTGTGGTAATTGGGTTGGCAAGTCCGTTATTAGGGTAACAACCCTTTTTTACCACCTTGAATTTTTTCCTAATAAAATGCAAATAAAGTAGAGCGATTTCATCTTTATTCTTTTATGTCAGTTTTTGAATAAATTGCATCTGTTTGTGAGTACGTACAATCAAATTTTGTGTAAGCATCTCGTGTATTCTCGTGTAAGGTCATAAACTCTCGTATATACGTGTACAGTTTTGTATACACGAAATGACAATCTCATGTACTCTCGTGAACAGGCTAAACAAATCTCGTGTAAATTATATTATCTAATCTCGTGTAACTTTCGTGTAACCCATGGTGAAGGAGGTGACAAAATAACGATGAAATGGGATGGACGAGACTACTTTAATGCAGAGGTAAATTAGAAAGTTCACACAATTGCGAACATATTATCAATAAAAAAGTGAAGTTGGTAATAAAGTTTAATTTTCAAGGTGTCTCCCAAATAATGACGTGTATTTTGTTTTATAATAAATGGGTAATGTGTCAAGTTATATCCTCGTCAGCATCGAATCCCCCAGATGCAGCCATGTGTTATAAATGAACGGAAATCTCCAATTTGACGAGTCATGTGCGTTTCACGTGCTTAATTCCGGCCACTTAAAAAATAAGACCAAATTTGTTCCAAAATCGCATAAAAAAATAAATTATGGGACTTAATGTGCGAAAGACTCAACGAAGAGGATCAAAATTGCGAGTGGGTAAAACATATAGGGTCTCATAGGGATAACCCGGTCAGCTCGGGTCGGGCTAATACTAAAGACCGCTGATTGGCCCAGCAAGCACGTGAAGGCCCACCACGCGTAGGCCCAGCAGGCCCAGGAACGCGCGTTGGCCCAGCGGGCAGTTTGTTCCGCGAATCAAGGCTAAAGATCCGTTCATAACCGCCATGCAGCGGGAAGTGGGCGTGAAGATAGGAAGTTTGTTAGGGTTCAGTTAGGGTTTAGGAAAAGCTGAGTATAAATATGAGAAAAGGACTCTGAATTAGGGTTCGGACTTTTTATTCTGTAATACGTTCTGTAAACTGAAGATTCTAGTGAAAATAACACCTCGGCAAGAGTGATTTTCTGCCCGTGGACGTAGATCTCCGGATCGAACCACGTAAATCCTGTGTGCTTTTGTATTGTTTGTGTAATTTTCTGTTAAGGTTTCTTGGATACCGGATTGCGCTTTATCAATTGGTGCCGTCTGTGGGAACACTTTAACCAACAACTTTTGACGTTTGCATCGCATTCAAGAATCATGGTGACAACACGCTTGAATCAATCTCGTCACGGTGATCAATCTAACCAGGATCCACCTGTGGACCAAGTTTTGCCGCCGAGGCAATTGCCGGCAGGGAGTACATCTAATCATCAGGGTAATCAAAACCCTCCACCCCCTCAAGACCAGCAAAACCCTAATCTTGCTGCTGCTCAACCCCCGGTTAGCATTCAAATTACCCCAGAACTGCTCCAGGCTTTCTTACAAGAGCATGCACATGTTCTTCAAGATTGGGCAGTTAATCGCCTACATCCCGCGGAGCCTGCCGTGGGGCCTGCCGGCCATAATGCTAATCCCGTGGTGCCTCCACCCCGTTCGCGTGATCAACAGGACCCGGGGCACCGCGGGCGTCAGGATCGACGACGGGAACGACCTGGTTCTTCCGAGGACCATGGGAGTTCTAATGAATCACGACCTCGCAATGAGGAACCTACTGATGTGGATCGCCGCCGTCCACTTAATGCGGCTAAGAGAGTTCGCTATGCCAATCCTCATGCTCTAGATCTTCAAGAGTATGAGCAAGTTCAACGCAATGTTGAACTGGACAGAATTCTGGGTCTTGATGCCAATGGAGATATCATCACGCCGTTCTCCTCAGAAATCATGGCCACTACCCTTCCCGAAGGGTTCAAACGGCCAGCCATTCCACCTTACAATGGCACCGGAGATCCAGCCAATTTTCTTGGGGCTTTTAGGCACAGTATGCTTAGCCATGATAACATTACATCCCTCCAGTACTGCAAGATTTTCCCTGAGTACTTACAGGATGAAGCTCGGGTTTGGTTTGATTCTCTCCCACGCAACAACGTATCCTCCTTCAGAGAACTCGCCGAGCATTTTTGGGCACGGTTCGAAGCCCGGGCGAAGCCCATGGCCACCCTGGCCGATGTCATGAACATGGAATAGCGGGACGGTGAAACCGTTACGCAATTCCTTGACCGCTTCACAGCGGTAAGTCTCAAGGTGGGAAATTGCCCCGACGACGTAGTCATCAACGCATTTATGAATGGACTCCGCCCCGGAGCACTTTACACCGAGTTAGCTCGGAACACACCGGTCACAACTCGAGCACTGTTTAAAACAGTTTGCAAATTTGCTAAGGCCGAGGAGCAGACTCGCCAGAAGCGAGAGAAACACGCTAGCAAGCGGTAGTCCGACAAAGCACAAACCGGGCCCAGTACACGACCTAGTGCATTTTCCCGCCTGACTCCGGGGCGTTTAGAATCCCGAGGTGATATTCCACAATTGACTCCGTTGACGAAGTCACGAGCCGAAATCCTTTCTATTCATAAGAACGATCTGCGACCTTGTCCGCGGATGACTGCTCCACCAGAAAAGAGGAACCGTGGAAAGTGGTGCGCGTACCACCGAGATCATGGGCACGAGACAGAGGAGTGCCGGGAACTTAGCAAGGAGATTGAGGAATGCCTCAAGAAGGGTCTCTTGCGGCAATACGTTGCGCGAACCAATGACCAACCTCGGACAAACCACAATGGGGGTTCGTCCCACAACCGCGGAGGTTATCATGACCGGGGCACTCAACAAAATCGGCCACCGTGGCAGAATAATCGGCCAGGACCTAACAACTACGCACGACAAGATTCTGGCAATCGCCAGCAACCACGTCTCCCACCACCACCTCCTCCTCCGGGAGGACCCGAAGACAACGCACCTCCTCACGTGATAAACGTGATATATGGAGCCCTTCCCACCGGGGCCTCGCGACATGCCTTGAAGGCAGAGGCTCGACGTCCTCCTCCCGAGGAGCCACGTCACAAACGCCTTCATCAGTTCGAGACTGTCAGCTTCACGGATAGGGACCCGGTTCCGGAGATAACACCTCACACAGACGCTATTGTCATCGACATGACTGTAGCCAACATAACAATAAGGCGGGTCTTCGTGGATAATGGGGCAGCGGTGAGTGTTATATTTGCCGACTGTTTCCAAAGGATGGGGATTCCTGGGGACCAACTTCGGCCGGCCCCCGGGCCACTGCAGATTTTCACTCAAGGCGAAGTCCAGCCGGAAGGTGTCATCACCCTCCCGGCGTCTCTGGGTACCTATCCGAAAATAAAAACTATTTTCGTGGACTTTTATGTGGTGAATTCCCCATCACCGTACAACATGATCCTGGGCCGGGACTGGCTTACCCCCGCTAAAGCCATTTGCTCCACGTATCACCTCGCGCTAAAGTTTCCCACCTCGCATGGCGAAGTGGCTATCCACGGAAGTCAGCGGGTTTCAAATGAGTGTATGTACGTGGCACTCAAAAAGACTGCTAAAGCCCCTCCCAAACAGCAGCTTCAGGTAGCATCATCAACTTTGGAACCTCAAGAATGTACCCTGTTGGGGGATGCCACCGCTCAAGTACCGCTTGATCCGGCCAAGCCGGAGCAGACTGTAACCATAGGAGCCGTGGATGTGCCATGGTTACATCAGGCTATAATTCGGACCTTGCGAGAATATTCCGATGTTTTCGCATGGTCCCCACTAGATATGCCCGGGGTCTCTCCCGATATAATAACGCATAAGCTGAACATTGATCCTAGCGTAAAGCCGATCCAGCAAAAACAGAGGAAGTTCGCTCCAGAGCGAAATGAGGCCATTCGAATCGAGGTAAAGCAACTCTTAGATGCGGACATCTTGTTCGAAGTTTTTTATCCCTCTTGGCTATCCAATCCGGTAATGGTGACAAAAACCGGTGGGGCATGGCGGATGTGTGTCGACTTCTCCGATCTCAATAAGCACTGTCCGAAAGACTGTTATCCTCTGCCCTCCATCGACCAAAAGGCCGAAGCCATTACGGGGTACGTGGCACTTTGCTTCCTAGATCTATACAAGGGGTATCATTAGATTTTTATGGATCCGCAGGATGCCTTCAAAACGGCATTTATCACTGCCTTTGGGTGCTACGCTTTTAAGAAATTGCCCTTCGGGCTCAAGAACGCTGGAGCCACCTATCAACGTCTCATGGACTGTGTTTTTCACGACCAGATTGGTCGTAACGTTGAGGTTTACGTCGATGACCTGGTCATCAAAAGCTCCTCTCATCCTTCATGTGTGCAAGACATTGCTGAAACATTGCACACTCTGCGGCGCTATAACTTGCGACTCAATCCAGCGAAATGCACTTTCGGTGTTGGCTCCGGAAAGTTTCTCGGTTATATGGTTTCACAAAACGGCCTGCAGGCCAATTCGGCCAAACTCCGTGATGTATTAGATCTGCAGCCACCTAAAACATTCAGGGATGTTCAACGCCTCACAGGTGGTTTGGCAGCTTTAAATCGATTTTTGTCCAAAGCGGCAGAGCGACAGCTCCCATTCTTTAAAGTTTTGAGGCAAGCGAAGTCCTTTGAGTGGACTCCGGAGTGTACCGAGGCTTTTGAAGCTTTGAAGCGCCATATACAGCAGCTGCCCACTTTGTCAGTTCCTATCCCCGGAGAGCCGCTCTATCTATATTTGGCTTCCGCCGAGGAAGCTATTAGCGCAGCTCTCGTACGAGAAATCGATGGCGTTCAGCACCCCGTGTACTTCGCAAGCCGAGTACTTCACGGGGCAGAGACGCGATATTTCGTGCTAGAGAAAACCGCTTTGGCCCTTGTTATGGCAGCTCGACGTCTTCGGCCATACTTCCAAGGACGTGAGATACGAGTTCTGACCAATAACCCCATACGCCAGATTCTTGTAAAACCCGAGCTGTCGGGGCGCCTCGCCAAGTGGGCTATTGAGTTAGGTGAATATGACATTCAGTTTCTCCCCCGCCGAGCAATTAAGGGTCAAGCACTCACCGACTTTCTGGCTGAAGCCCCGGGAGACAATCACGAGTCTCCCGTAGACAATGATACAAATCACCGTGTTACCATCGCTCCTTCACCCCGGAGGTGGCAGCTATTCGTGGATGGAGCATCCACGAACCGAGGAAGTGGTGCCGGACTGCTTCTCATCGACCCCGAAGAGGTTGAAGTTAAATACGTCATCCGGTTCAAGTTCAAAGTGACCAATAATAAAGCGGAGTACGAGGCAGTTCTCGCCGGGCTCAGGCTCGCTCAATCCTTAGGCGTTCGTCATCTTGAGCTCTTCACGGACTCCGAGGTCGTGTCCAGACAAATCCAGGGGACTTATGTCGCCAAGGATGAAACAATGGTCAGGTATCGTGCTTTAACACTAAAGTTTATCTCTACTTTTGATGCAATTACTATCTAGAAAATACCGCGTGCACAAAATACAAGAGCAGACGCGCTCAGCAAGTTGGCCTCCGCGGTCCAAACTAATATATCTCCGGATATCATGGTTGAAGATCTATCTCATCCAGCAGTTCATGAGGCCACGGTTTCGGTACTGACCGATACTAATCCGAATTGGATGACTCCTATCATCCAATATCTCCGAGATGGAATCCTGCCCATTGACAAGCTACGAGCTCGGCAAGTTGTCCTCAAAGCCCCCAAATACTCCTTTCATGATGGAGTCTTATACCGGCGATCATACCTACAACCGAGTCTCCGGTGTCTTGCTTCTGCCGAAGCTACCCAAGTTCTGCGGGAGGTTCATGAAGGGGCCTGTGCCAGCCATATCGGTTCTCGCACATTAGCCAAGAAAGTTCTCCGATGGGGATACTATTGGCCAACCCTGTTCAACGATGCTCATGACTTAGTGTCCAAGTGCAGCAAGTGCCAACTGCATTCCCCTGTAAAGCATCTGCCACAGACCGAACTCACGGGAATCCAGAGTGCGTGGCCATTTATTCAGTGGGGTATCGATATTGTTGGGCCATTCCCCGTTGCTCCGGGAGGGCTGAGGTTCCTAGTCGTTGCCGTGGACTACTTCACTAAGTGGGTCGAAGCCGAACCACTTACGGCCATTACTGGTCAGAATATCTTGAAATTCATGTGGCGCAATATTGTTTGTCGCTTCGGCATCCCGAGCACTATCATCTCGGACAATGGTAAACAGTTTGCCAACGATCCATTCCGCTCATGGTGTGAAGAGCTCCACATCAAACAGATTTTCACTTCGGTCGCACACCCTCAAGCCAACGGGCAGGTTGAGGTAACCAATAGGACACTGCTCACGGGAATAAAGAAGCGCTTGGATAATGCCAAAGGTCTCTGGGCTGAAAACCTTCCACAAGTCCTATGGGCTTATCGCACTACACCGCATACATCTACCGGGGAGACTCCCTACAGCCTTACTTACGGTTCTGAAGCCGTTATCCCTGCTGAAATCAGTGTTCCAAGCCCCCGTCTCCTTACATTGGTTCCAGATAATAATGACGAGGCTATCCGGACAAATTTGGATGAGCTCGAAGATCGCCGGGATCAATCATTCATTCAACAGGCCAGATGTAAACAACGGGCAGCCCGGTATCATAACCTCCGGGTCCGAAGTACTCAGTTCAATGTCGGGGATTTAGTTCTTCGGCTTAACTCAGCCAGCAAAGCTGCCCCTGAAGGGAAATTGTACGCTTCTTGGGAAGGTCCCTACCGAGTCGTTGCTGTACACGACTCTGGATCCTATCAGCTTGAACATCTCAACGGGACCCCGATCCCCCGAAGCTGGCACGTCGCTAACTTGAGGCGTTTCTATCTATGAAACATCACAAGTACTATCTTATCTTTAATTTCTTTTATAGTTGTTATTTCTCTTTGTATTTTTGAGTTTGCCCCGGCATTTATCGATGAATAAAGTTTCTTTGTTTACGTATCTTGCTGTGTTCTTCTTCACGTTACGGGGACGCCCTAACGTTATCGTATTATCGTTATCAGTCTCCGGACCATTACAATTATCCCTCGGTCCGCCCGAGGAGATTCACATTCAGTCCCCGGACTCATATCACCTTCTCGCCTATTTAACCGGGGAAGTGTTTTCTCCCGCCTGATCCGTCCGGGGAGATTTTGCTCCCGCCTGATCCGTCCGGGGAGTAAATTTATTCATACTATGTTTCCGAACACTCAATTAAAATAGTTAATAGTTCTTACTGTGTTCCCGAACACCCAGTTAAAGTGATTGATAACTTGTTGCACCCGTATAAACACACTAACAGTCTTATTATTTCTTAAATAATACAACATCCAGAAGTTTTGTACATAAGATTCCATATACAAAAAAAAAAAAAAAAAAAAAAAAGAGAAGACAAATCTTGCTAAAGATTAACTATGTTATTCTCTATTTTTTTCAGAGCCTTCTCCGAACCAATACGCGAAACCGCATCGTCTTGTCTCTAATCGAGCATGTCCCGTCCTCCGGGATGGTTCTTGCACGTTCCGACGATGCTCGGCTTCACTTCGGTTCCGACGATGGCTCATCATTTGGGGACCCCGGTCACCTACAGCGTGCTCGGTTCTTGTTCTCGGCCCTGACATATTGGCCCATTCAGCATGGCCCCACTCTAGTGGCGCCAATGGATCCATCACCTCGGGGGTTTTATCTGTAACTTCCCTCGTCTTGTGCCGAAGAGGATTTGGTGACTTCTGCGGAATTGAGCTTTTCCTCCTTTCTCTTTCCCGAGTGTTCGCCCATTCTACAGCATCCCACTCCTCGGCAGGCATTTCGTCAATCTCCTTGGCCAATGCCACAACTATCGCTCCACTGGCCTCTGGCTCCTCCGCATGAGTTCTTTTTGGTTCTTGAGGTATTTTTGGTATTGCCTCGGGTGTGATGCCAGTTTTCCCAACGTCAACAGCTTGATCAGGTATTGCTTCGGGTATGTTCTCTTGGATATCGGGTATTGTTTTCTTGCCCCGACGTCCTTTCTTGCGGCTGTGTTCTGGCTCACCCTGCTCGGCTATATTCAAAGCTTCATTCCGAGCCTCGACCTTCTTTTGAAGCTCTACCAGAAATCCTAGTACAAGCCGGCTCCTTATGATTTCGGGATCATTAGCATCACTTCGCTTACTCCGCTGTTTGATGTCTTCCCGAACCTCGGCCCTCCGGGCTTGAATATCCTTCACTGATAGTCGTCCGCAGTCCACAAGAAGATGCTCACACTCTTGCTGGTTGATACGAAGTTGTTCCAATTCAAGATCCTTTAAAACACACTGGGCTTTGTACTGTCTCATCTGTTGTGCTGATTCTTTCGATGAGCCCTCCACCTCGGCATATCTTTTCTCTATTAAGGATAGATTCCTTGATAGTCGGGGGACTTCATGCAACATCAACATATCTCGCTCTTTCTGCAGCCAAACTATTGATGAGTTGAGCTGCTTTATTACTTCATACGGGTTTTCTATGTTTTCCTGGCAATGGAGACACCTCGGGTTTTTCAGACTTTATTAATATACATACATTGCGTGGATAAGAGAGTAGCAGCATTTACTATCCATACAAACAAAGAATTTTCGTTACAAAAAGAGACAACTCGGGTTTTTCATTACAAAACAAGTGATTACAATAAGCATTCTTTTTACAAGACCCTCTATTCTACATTCTGCTCATGAGTTGGGAGGTCACTGACCCCTCCGGGGGCAGGGTTGGCTTCTTTTCCTCCCGGGGCCTCCCCAACATCACTTGTACCCTCAGCTGCCTTGCTAGGGCCTTCGATCATCACGGGGGGTGTAGCAATCACCTCTCGGCGGGGAATAGGAGCCCGGTTCCTCAGTTCCCTTACATAAAAACCGTTGCGGAAGCCCAAGAAGTCCTTATCTTGGTCTTCGTTGCACCGTTTAATGATCTCGGGAGTGAGGATTGTGTTCTTCTTTGCCAAGGCCTCGATCAATGGCCACTTCGGCGCTTTCGTCAACGCATCAAAATATGCGCCATCTTCGTTCCCGACTGCATCGTAGTTATACCCGAAGTCCTCATCGTAAATGTCGACCTCCGGGTATTTATCATGTATGGCCTCCAACAGCTCGCTCTTGGTGGCCGTATCACCTGCAGCCACGAACGTGCTCAGAAACTTCAGAAATGACTCTGTTTGCATCAGCTTCTCGGCAAATGTTTCCAGCACTGCCCCCTGACCCACGATGGCCTTGTTCAGCTCTTCCCGGGTTGCAATTAGGTCGCCTCTCATAATGGCAACCTCGACAGCCTGTTCGCGTAGCCTGGCCGCTTCTCTCTCGGCAACTACTGCCCTGTCCCGAGCTGCTCTGGCGCTTTTTTGCGCCTCCGCGAAGCCAGCTCTTAGTTTCGCCACCTCGGCTTCTAATTCAGCGACCCTACCTTGGGTGGATTCCTTCTCCAGTCTACCCACTAGCCCGCGGATAGGCTCCAACAGTCTCTCAAGTTCGGCTCCAGCGGCCGATATCTCTACTCCTTGCCCCTGCGTTGACTTACTATTATGACGGGTCTGTGCAGCGAATAACAGAATTATTTACGATGATACCTCGTGAGCCGGAGTCAGGTGCGGTCTTTTGGAAGGAGGGGGTGTCGTCGGAGAGGTGACCCTTCTCTTGGAGCTCGGGGTCAATCCAGAGAGGGGAATGTTATCCTCAGGATCAGCTCTGTGGCTACCCTCAGGTGTTATTCTCTGTGGCTCCGGCGTTTTTGAACTATCACCTCGGCCCCCCGAGCTAGCTTCAGTACTCTTCCTGGCAGCGCTCTTGAACTTGCCCACTGCACATGACAAACACACATTCAAGGGGTTGACATGGTTATATTATACAACTTATGGAGCAATAAAAGCCCTACCCTCTACTTCCGCCCGGGTTTTAGTTCTCTCCCCCTCAGACATGCTCGGTGTCCTGTCAGAATCAGTCCCGGTGGGGGTGTTGCTCTCTTGGGAATCCGAAGTCCCACCGGCCCATTTGGAATAGTACGGACTCAACCCCGCCTCGTCTAGTACTTCTTCCGGGAATCTGGACTCCAATACACCAACTTTTTTCAAGACATTCGCACCCTTTGGTTCCCCTGCCGGGGCACTATCTACCACCTCTAACGTTTGCCATTTCGGTAATATGGTTTTTTGCCTAACATATATGAATCTTCCTCTCCATCCCTCGATTTTGCTTGGGTTTTTAACCTTAAACTTTTTACCCGGCCTGGGGTTGAGGTAATACCACCCCTTATTTCTCCCCATCGTCTTCAGTTGGAAGAAATGCCTAAATAAGCTAATACTAGGCACTAACCCCCCCTTACTGCACTCCACCAAAAAGCCCACTACCTGCCTCACAGCATTAGGTCCTAATTGTCCCAACGCTATTCCGTAGTAATCCAATAATTTTATTAAGAACCCCCATAGGGGAAACCTCAAACCTACGGCAAGTTGATCGATATACACGGAAATGAATCCTTGGGGAGGACAGCAGGCTTTGTCATTACCTTCGGGAATGATGAATTCCAAATCAAAGGGTAAGAAGAAGTTCGGCACCCATCGCCTAATTTGCTTTTCAGTCACTGTGGGTCTTACCCCTGCTACCTCGAATCCTTCTATTTCTTCTTCACACCGGGGGAAGTTCACTGCTTCTACTCTTATCTCACTAAGGTCACCGCGATGGACCTGTCTACTTTCACTATTCACGGGATAGATCACTCGAATGGGAGGTGCTCTATAAGGCATTCCTTCGGGAACTACCTCTCCTACCTTGGATGAAGATGAAGATGAAGATGAAGATGAGTTAGACATACTTACTTGGTTTGAATTCGAAAGGGATGATTTGAAGAGTTTTTGGTCTGAGATGAATCGCGAATGCAGATTTCCTCTTTTTCCCGCTTTCAAACAGATGAATCGCAATGAAGGAGATGAAAAGTTACTGTGCAGTTATTCCCAATATAAATGCAAAAAACCGACGGCTCTGATGCAGCCTATTCAAATTCAGTGATGGGGATCCATGCGTGCCCTTCACGCGCTTTACAGTTACCGAGGCGCGTGGGGAACAGCTTTCTTGGAACTCGCAGAGCGTGTCACTTCACATCTCTCTCTCTCATGATGGCGCCGCCAATCACATCAGCCTCACCCTTCTTCAGGAAGATTCAAACTACACCCCGGTGTACCCTCCATCTCGGCCATATTACCACACTCCGGTGCCCCCTCCATTTTGGCCAGAATATACACCCCGGTGTATACTCCACCTCGGTCATACCACCACACTCCGGTGCTCTCTCCATTTTAGCCAGAATACTCACCCCGGTGCCCCCTCACCTCGGCCGAGTTGTCATATCCTTCCAACGCGTTTCTGGCTTCTGGGAAATTCGGTACCTCGCTGTATGCCCCGTGTACTTCGGCCTAGCTCGATGTCGCGTCCGCTGACGACCCCGCAGAGTCCCCGGAACGCGGATATGTTCAGTCCTCCATAATCACTTCGGCCCGCCATCGACCCCGGTCCTTCTTACTTACGGATCCACCCCGGTAACAACCGAAGCTCCTACCTCGCTTCGGCTGGGGGAGGGGGGGGCATCGGTGTATACTCCACCTCGGTCATACCACCACACTCCGTGCTCTCTCCATTTTAGCCAGAATACTCACCCCGGTGCCCCCCACCTCGGCCGGGTTGTCATATCCTTCCAACGCGTTTCTGGCTTCTGGGAAATTCGGTACCTCGCTGTATGCCCCGTGTACTTCGGCCTAGCTCGATGTCGCGTCCGCTGACGACCCCGCAGAGTCCCCGGAACGCGGATATGTTCATTCCTCCATAATCACTTCGGCCCGCCAGCGACCCCGGTCCTTCTTACTTACGGATCCACCCCGGTAACAACCGAAGCTCCTACCTCGCTTCGGCTGGGGGGGGGGGGCATCTGATAGGGATAACCCGGTCAGCTCGGGTCGGGCTAATACTAAAGACCGCTGATTGGCCCAGCAAGCACGTGAAGGCCCACCACGCGTAGGCCCAGCAGGCCCAGGAACGCGCGTTGGCCCAGCGGGCAGTTTGTTCCGCGAATCAAGGCTAAAGATCCGTTCATAACCGCCATGCAGCGGGAAGTGGGCGTGAAGATAGGAAATTTGTTAGGGTTCAGTTAGGGTTTAGGAAAAGCTGAGTATATGAGAAAAGGACTCTGAATTAGGGTTCGGACTTTTTATTCTGTAATACGTTCTGTAAACTGAAGATTCTAGTGAAAATAACACCTCGGCAAGAGTGATTTTCTGCCCGTGGACGTAGATCTCCGGATCGAACCACGTAAATCCTGTGTGCTTTTGTATTGTTTGTGTAATTTTCTGTTAAGATTTCTTGGATACCGAATTGCGCTTTATCAGGGTCAATATTACATTTTTCTCAAGGAATCAAGACTATGTATTTCAAGAAAGAGAGTAAAATATTGTTAGCATTAGATATTTTGTTAATACTTACTAATCGGCTCTTAAAGCTGCAAGTTAGGATCTCCTTTACTGTGGGCTAAACCTAAGAACAAAGAATTAGCACAAACAAGGAGTATTATTTTGAGGGCAGAGAGGTCTCAAGCCTGCCTCGAATGCTCCTATTTATTTAGGACAACCCCACAACCTCCACATCAGGGGATCCTTGTTCAACTTTATATTAAACAAATCCACTCCTCCATTGTCCTTAGCTAAATCTAAGAAAATTTCCATGCAAATCATATAATGTTATATAAATAAGGTTTAGAGAGAAAGATGGAGGTATTTATGATAATAAGAAAAATTATGAAGAGAAAAATGGAGGGATGTTGTCCATTTCATAATCTCTTAAATTTTACCTGAAAGTTTAAAACGACATTATTTGTGAACGGAGGGAGTTTTAACTAACAATTTTCAAGTAATAAGATTCTGCAAAATCTTTTTATTTGTTCTTTTGGGTTGAGAGTCGGATGTAATTTCTAGTGGACTGTGAAATTTGGAAATTGTAGATGTAATTTGGTATATGGGGGCATGAATATCTGATCCTCCAATAAGTATGTGTGGAAATGTAAAAGTAGATTCCTTTTAAAAACTGCAATGTGGGATAGAGACGGGAAGGACATGAAAGACAACAAATTAACGATAAAAAGGAAAATTGATAAAAATGCCCTGTAACTTTTGCGTAATTAAAAAATTACCCTGTAACTTAGGCCATTTAAAAAATTACCCTGTAACTTACAAAATGTTGATAAAAATGCCCCGCTACCGGCAATCGCCTGTAAACCAGCAGGTAATCTGTTGAGGTGGCGTGGACCTGCTGATGTGTTCCAGATTTTTGTACACGTGGTAATTGACGAAATAAGTTAAATAAAGTTTTAAAAATTAATAGCCACATCACTTTGGGACCGTCGCTCTTCGTGAAATCCGTAAATATCAGAAGAGCACAGAGCTTCTGATCCGTAAACTTCCGTTCCAGCGATTGGTTCGTGAAATCGCACAAGACTTCAAGACCGATCTGAGGTTTCAGAGTCACGCTGTGCTAGCACTCCAGGAGGCGGCGGAGGCGTATCTCGTGGGTCTCTTCGAGGACACCAATCTTTGCGCCATTCACGCGAAGAGGGTTACCATTATGCCCAAGGATATTCAGTTGCGCGTATTCGCGGTGAACGTGCTTAAGAAGGAAGTAGTTGTCGGCGGCGGTGGTAGTTTAGCTAGGGTTTAATTTTACTTTTTTTGATAAATTTAATCTTTTGGAATAGATATGTTCTGAGAGCAGAGCATTTTAAGGAATTCGTTTGATTTTCTACATCTTATCTGTATATCACAGTTTACTTTCAATGAATATTGTTCTATTTAAGAGGCGAACACATTATTTTCTCTCTCCCCCCTCCCCCAATTTGTTCATCTCTCTCATGCCCTAATTCCATAGCAGCAATTTCGCAAGGCTCCATGATAATATGACGCGAACTTAACGGTGACGGGGTTGTTACCGGCAAGTGATGGGAGCACAGGTAACGGTCAAAGTAACCGACGGAGAGATACGCCGTTAATGGCTGAAATCCGTAATATGACGGAGAAGCAGTCGCTGCAGAGGAGGTCGGAGAAGAGGTCGGAGAAGACGCAACTGGGTTACCGTGATGTGGCCTATTAATTTTTAAGACTTTATTTAACTTATTTTCGTCAATTACCACGTGTACAAAAATTTGGAACACATCAGCAGGCCCACGCCACCTCAACATGTTACCTGCTGGGTTACAGGCGATTGCCGGTAGCGGAGCATTTTTATCAACATTTTGTAAGTTACAGGGTAATTTTTTAAATGGCCTAAGTTACAGGGTAAATTTATAATTACGCAAAAGTTATAGGGCATTTTTATCAATTTTTCCCGATAAAAATGAGGAGGCAAACATAATAAATAGGAACTGTTGAAGGAAAAACACAATTAGTAGTCTTTGTCAAAAATAATTGATGAAGGGTAATTTAGGTATTCATTAAATATTATGTAACTGTGAAACCCTTATATTTGACACCCTATATAAAGAGGATCTGATAAATAAGAGAACCCTAATTTATTATGTGTCTCTCTTTGTCAGCACGTTATCAGCACAAAGCCATAATCAATTGAGCAACATAAGGCGCACTTCGCAAGTTGCATCACCAAATCGACCAACAGTTCATCGAATATTACCAAAAAGAAAAATTAGGGTTCTGAGTGACGGAAAAGAGAAATATGTGCGTAATAATCACATCTCTGCTATTTGAAATTTTATATTATTTTTATTATTATATTTCTCCAAACAAATCCATATTGCTTGATGGAATTATTAACACGAATTACGAAACACAATTATTCAGTTGTTGATATACATAGCAGTAGTTATGAATTTTTGTCTCCAAATTCTTTGTCATTATATGCCCTATTCCTGAGGTAGTATATATGGGACTCTGCATATGTAATATGCATTATTAATAATCGAAACATAGTAATTATGTTATGCATACTGTTTGAATGTCACTTGTAGGATATTAGATTTACTTCTTATTATGACATTTATTTT
Source organism: Ajuga chamaepitys (assembly GCA_958295605.1). Classification (NCBI taxonomy): domain Eukaryota; kingdom Viridiplantae; phylum Streptophyta; class Magnoliopsida; order Lamiales; family Lamiaceae; genus Ajuga; species Ajuga chamaepitys. Next base: position 52,731,962 of record OY282499.1, read on the forward strand.
TATATGTTGGATAATTCTGGTGAAATTATGTACTCCCTCCATTCCAACTAATTTTGCACGATTGATCGGACACGGATGTTAAGAAAAATAGATTTTGGGGAATTTTTTACTTTTTCAAAGGTGGAGATTGTGAGAGAAATTTCATTTTTAAGGATGTGCAAAGTTAAGTGGGACGGACCGAAAATGAAAGTATGCAAATTTAAGTAGGACGGAGGGAGTAATAGATACTGTATGCAGTTTTTTTTTTTTTTTAATTTCTATGATTATAGGTGATATATATATTATACCGTTTTACATAAACAACTTTTCTCGTGATTGATGAGTTTTTCCTTGTTAAATTACTAATGTAAAAAAAATAAAAAAATTATTGGTATTTGCGAGTATCAACCCGCTTCTATTGGCATGGAATCTGGATTGGAAACTTGTGGTTCCTAAGCCTATTATATATTCTTTATGAAGCTTGAGAAGTAGCATAGGAAAGAATTGTGTCTTTCCTGCAAGGTAAATCGAATCACTCCACTATGTGTATTAAATACAAACAAATATTTTGATTACAATTAGGGATGGCAGCTGGGTGGGTACCCACGAAAATAAGGTTACCCAAACCCTAACCATTTAAAATTTATATTACCCAAACCCATCCTAAACCCATTTAAAAAGATACTTATAATACCCAAACCCACCCAAACCCATTTACTGAAACCCATCGGGTACCCTAACCCACCCAATACGTATTTAACATTTTAAAAATATTATATTTCACGAATCATCTATACGAATAGTAAACCAATACGCTAGCAATCAATATAAATTAAACACCAGATAAAAACAAATGAGAGATGAAATGTAAAAAAAAAAAAAAAAAAAAAAAGACCAAATTATATTTACCAATTACAAAACGATACATTTAGTAGCATCATACAATCATATAAAATATGATAATCCTGAATGTTTACTATTAATTAGTAAAACAAATACAATTTTCTTTTAGGAAGACCTTATAAGACAACTTCATTGTCTTGCAATAAAAAACAAAAAATGGGTCTTTATAAAATGGAAGGTTGAGGGTTCGACTCTTACATAATACATATTTATATATATTTTTTATTGATTTTTTTTATAAAACATAGCGGGTTCGGGTAGTGCGGGTACCCTCACACTAAAACCCGAACCCTAACCAATTACTAATGGTATTTAAAAACAAATCCCAAACCCTACCCAAACCCATTTAGGTCTTCTCCGAACCCTCTTCAATCGGGTTTGGGTGGGCGGGTACCCATTAAAACCCGCCCGACTGCCATCCCTAATTACAATGGCATGTGACATGATGTGTATTTGCCGGTAACACAAGTTTCTTTTGCGAAGTAAATGCAAATCATTAATATCCGCTTATGATAGCATGATGTGCTTGTTTAAATATTTTTGTGAGTGAGCACGTGACATATCATGAATATATGTTATCTCAAACTTTGGAAAAAAAAATTGCGAATGATTATATATGTGCATCTCCCATTACATACAATTTCGGAAATAATGAACTTTTGCTTTGTTTTGAATGTTATTATATAATCATTATATTTAATATGATTTGATTTTTTTCATGAAATTGAAAGTTACTACAATTGAATTATTTGTGCTCTTTAAGGGTTTTGTTTTTAAAAAAGTGTAATTAAGCTTCTAAGTTTGATACTTATAGAAATTGAGTATTGACTTGCTTATGTTATTGTTAAGTATGATGAAATGTGAATTTCCATGATAACAAAAATCCATGGGCTATACCAAATTAGTGCAAATCAACTACGTGATAAAGTAATTTTACAAAGTATCGAAAAACGTGTGATATATGGTCCCGAAATCTAATTCATAAGAAAATGACTAAACCAACTGATACTCAATTTGAATTATTGGACTCATAAGAAATTGAGTACCATACCTGAAAAAATATTTCCACAAATCATGCCATTCACCGACCATAAGGATAAAGAATCGTCCAACAAAGTCAAAGTTTATCCTAACTTACTTTGAAAGTATTCTTTAGTTAAAGGATACCTCAATGAACTGTGAGTTGTCATAAAAGCAATTTCGGAATAATAGACAACTCTCTACTTTCAGAATTAATTATTTTGTGGAAAAATATCCACTTACTAGACTACAAAAGAGTCAATTACTTTAATAATGACATGTTTTGTCTAAAAACCAAACTCTCTTTATGTGTAAAGAAATCACAGAAGATGATATGATACATAAAATCTCATTACTTTCCTACTCCAATGCTTATACTAGCGAACCTGTATAGTCATATGAAATAAAAGAATTACAATATTTAATTAGCTAATCAACCAGTGCAAGTAGTTGAGAGGCATGACCAATTTCTTCTAAAAAGTAACACCAAATGCGCTGGCATAAAGAAAATTCTCTAGCCTAACTATGGTAAACTAAATAGTGAAAATAACCCCAAAGTAAAGGGAATGAATGTGTCTGTCTCTACAGTTGTGGTAATGATACACCACAAAGTAAGGGACATAGAAGCCTCGGAGGCCTTTCGATGTGCCTACCCCTAATGGACATGGTGGTTATGGAAACAATGTGCAAAAGACACCTCGGAACCCTCTAAACAAAAGGGATAGAATTGGTAATGAACTTTTAAATAAGTGTGAAAATAATATATTTTTGTATAAAAACTGCTAGAGCAGTTAACTATAAAAGATACAAGAAGTTCAAAGAACAGAGACTCACTGCATCATTGCATAATGACCATCATTGAATCACAAGTACTAAAAGGGAGAAGAAATCGTCGAATTCTCTAGATGCCTAATGATATAACAATTATTGTCACCAAACGCTCTATATGCACCAAGAGCTACTAAAACATTGTTAAGTAAAATATACTTGTGTCAAAGATTATCATTTAGAAACTACCTGTAAGAATGGAATGTGAAAGGAAGCACATCTTACAGAAATTAATGAGTCAATCTAGTGGTACGTACACTACTATGATGATCGTTGAATTAAATATTATAACAAAATGGACTTTGGGGCACAAACTAATATGATGTATTCCACAATGAACTTTGGGATGCGGACTCATATATTGCTACCAATAATGGACTTTGGAACGCTGACTCGTGTAGGCTTTGGTACAAGGGATTTAGACATTCAAGTGTGACATGATGATCCATATTTGAGAAATTATATGGACATTCTTTCTTTCGAGTAAAATGAAAAAGGGATAAAAATCTAATACGATGTACAGTGTGAGTGCTAATTTTATTATAACACAGTCAATGTTTCCTAAAGTACTAGAAGCACGACCAACATCGCACTCTATAACATTAACTATTTTAAGGCACATAACTCGTTCTGCCAAGCCTATTATTAAGCAGTAAGTAGGATCGAGACTTTTCTATGCCAGATATATAAGCACGATTCATTCTTACAAATAAACAAAAAATATTAAATGTGGACCTATCAAACCAGAAAGCGGGCCATTAAAGTATATATGGTTCTGGTAAATGCTTTGATACTCTAACTGATCATCACATTATTGTCCACAAGAAATGTTGGATGTGAAAAGCTCCTAGAAAATACTGTATAAAGGCTCACGACCCTCACTTCATAAAGTCTATAAGACTTATTAACTCTAGAGAGTTCTCATCATAAAAAAATTGATGATTATTGCATATCTGTCATGATCAATGTATATCATCATTTAACCCGTGTGCATACACAAAAATGGTCTCATATATGCCACCATCAAAAGGATATAGATGGAGGATTAGGAATTGAAATGCGTACTAAAATGCTTATTAGATTTGGGGTTATGCAATATCGTTGCAACTTTACTTTATTTGTCTCAGACCCACTGTTGACCAATAATTTATGCGTACCAGTTGGTAACTGGATTTAGCCTGATATTTTTACATTTACACATATTTGGTTATGCAGTATATGTGCCTATTGCGCCCCCACAGCGCACTAAAATGGGTCTTTAAAGACGATTAAGTATTTATATTGGATATGGATTCCCAACTATTACCCGCTATTTGGACCCTTTAACTGGCGATATCTTTTTACCGCAAGATTGACGGATTGTCACCTTAACGAGACAGTCTTCCCGTTGTTATGGGGAGATAAGAAAAAGAATTTTCTAAGGGAACGACAGGAAGTATTTCCCAGTATGTCCCATTAGGATCCCCATATTTCATAATGTAAAGTGAAGTAAAACGAATTATCAATCTTCAAAGTATGGAAGATTTGATTGTTGATGCCTGTAAGGTTATAAGCCCCCAGTCTGGGGCACAACACTGCAGATAAAGGTGTTGCAAACACACTTAGTGGAGGTGTGGTTGAGGTCGTGGCTCCCAAAAGGAAATGGAGGATACCACGTGGTTCGATGAACACCTGCTCTAGGAATGAGGCAGGTGTGACACAATTTGAATCATCAATGAAAATAAATACTCTCAAATTATCTCTAATTAATTATGTCCATGAATCATCATTGAATGACGCTTCGAAGTTTAATATGATTCTAGAGATAATAAGAGTACATGTGAGTTAATAAAAAAATCTTTCACGTGCATTGATAATGTATATATTGTTGCTCAATGAATTACAAAGCACAATAATATTGAATCACGCTCTATTGTAAGATATCAACAAATAGCATATTGGCCTATATGAAATCAAACCAGGTAGAACTTGATTCTATGACAAAACGACGGTTATTTGGTTTGGTAGTGCTAGCCTCGTCAAGTGTAAAGCCTATAGGACATAAAATACATTTTGTCAGTAAGCATAGTAAGAAGAATAAAGTCCTGAGATACAAAACTTACCTTAAAGAACAAGGTTTTCTCACAAAGCCCTGGAATTAACTACGATGAGACATATTCTCCTGCAACGGACGTCATAACGTCTTATTGATAAGTTTCCGATGGATTGGAAATGCAGCATATTGATGGGGATTACAACATATCTCTTTGTGGATCGTGTTATTGAGATATGTGAAAGTGTTAGATGGACGTGCATTGCCCAACTCAAGTGACTCTAGACCACGGAGTGCATATGCGGTATTAGGTTGAAATGCTCACTTTGATTGAAATAAATCTAGACGGAAATGGTATACCCGTCTAAGTGACTACTTGATTGGGAAGGGAAAGAACAACTAACTTTGTAATTGTGCATTTATAAAGGAAATAAATTTCGAATTCGCAACTATAACAATATATGTCGATGTTATTGACATAATAGATACTCTTAAAGAAATAAGAGAAACCGTAAGATATTTGATATCCGAACTTGAGATAAATGATCATGGAAAAACTCGGAACTGACTATGCCTTTTAAAAAAGAAGACCGAGTTTGTGGAATATTAATTCCTCAGTTTGTATATATCCAAAAGATTATCAGACGATTTATGTAACGACCCGAATTCCTAGTTGCATCATCTTATTTGATTTATACGAAACTATATGAGTTGCATTATTTTTTGTGTGCATTTTTACTTGTTTTAGTTATTTTCTTACACTTGCATAAATTATTATTTTTCATAATTAATGGTATGAATGGGTCGGGAAAACAAGAGTTTAATTAGACAACACTTAGACGTTATATTACCCAATGATATAAGAGAAGACTACATTTTTGTATGGTAAGCCCTCTCCATAGTATTACTAACCCAAAACCAATGGCTAAATCACATGGTTTTATGCCCACAATATTGCTCAAAAGCAATGGCTAAATCCCATGGTTTTATACCCACAATATTGCTCAAAACCAATGGCTAAATTCAATGGTTTTATGCCTCAACTTTTATAAAATCACAATCTTGCCCCAAGTCTTCAATTTATGTTTAAAGCCTAGTACCTACCTATGCTAAGACAAATATTCTATATTGTAGGAGTAGGAGAAGTTGAAGTAGAAGAGGACTCATGTCTAGAGAAGGACTATACGACCATCTAGCCGAACACACTTCTAGGTGGGAAATCTCTATGTGGCTATTTTATGTTGTCTACTTGTTTTCATGCAAATTATTGTCATAATTGCTTTTACATTAATGTTGCATACGCCTATGTTTATGTGACACATATGTGAAATTTATGTGAACTTGTGTGAAATTTATGTGAAGTTATGGGTAAAACCATATTATGTGTATTGAATACGGGTAATACCGTACTAGCTATGTCAGGACTACGGGTAACACCGCACATGTTATGGATCGAAAGATCACCCTCGGGTCGCTCCCGAATATGCTATGCTTTTCAAAAATCTTACGGGTAAAACCATCTATGCTATGCGTTTCAAAAATCGTACGGGTAATACCTTACATGCTATGCTTTTCAAAAACTTTACGAGTAAAACCGTACATGATATGCTTTTTAAAAATCGTATGGGTAATACCGTACATGCTACGCTTTTCAAAACCTTACGGGTAAAACCGTACATGCTATGCTTTTCAAAACCTTTACGGGTAAACCGTACATGCTCTGCTTTTGAAAAATCGTACGGGTAAAACCGTACATGCTACGCTTTTCAAAAATCTTACAGTTAAAACCGTACATGTTATGCTTTTCAAAAACTTTACGGGTAAAACCGTATATGCTATGCTTTTCAAAAATCGTACATGTTACGGTATTCAGAAACCTTACGGATAAAACCGTACATGCTATGCTTTTCAGAAACCTTAGGGGTAAAACCGTACATGCTATGCTTGTCAAAAACTTTACGGGTAAAACCGTATATGCTATTCTTTTCAAAAACCTTACGGGTAAAACCGTACATGCTATGCTTTTCAAAAATCGTACGGGTAATATCGTACATGCTACGCTTTTCAAAAACCTTACGGGTAAAACCGTACATTCTATGCTTTTCAAAAACTTTACGGGTAAAACCGTATACGTTATGCTTTTCAAAAATCGTACGGATAAAACCGTACATGCTATGCTTTTCAAAAACCTTATGGGTAAAACCGTACATGCTATGCTTTTCAAAAACCTTACGGGTAAAACCGTATATGCTATGCTTTACGGGTAAAACCGTACACGATTATGCCATACGGGTAAAACCGTATATGTTATGGATCGAAAGATCACCCTCGGGTCGCCCCCGAATATGCTATGCTGCTCGAACGGGGCAACACGTGCCCCACCTATGTGCTCCTATGTGTATCTATATAGTATGTATATAGGAGTATATTTATTTTAATTTAGAGTCCAATATGATTTCGGATGTGTTTTTATGCGTGATGGTATATGCATTATTTATGTAACTACCCGTTATTGCAATTCTTTGTATGACATCTAAGTGGACAACCGAGTGAACCCATGGGGTGTTTTTCAAACACTCACCCCATACCAAGGTCGATGTGGAGGACTGACACGGATAGCATGGCCCTGCACCACTCCAACTCACGGAATTTCAAAGTAAAAGTTTATTTTCAATCATAATAGTTTTCTCAAAGGTGATATATTTAGTTGATGTAAAAGTACTTGAGGATTTTCCTCTAAAGTTTGAAAGTGAACTTATGTTTCTTAAGAAAAGAGCTTCCACACCAAAGTATATTTTGTTGTTGATATTTATCTAACGATATGAAGTTATTTTTATAACTCGAATCTCTATTCAAATTTTATTATTTACAAAGAAAAATGAAAATATATCCTCAAACAAAGTTTGTAGCGTCCTTTCCCCGAAGTTACTTCTTTCCGAAAACGGGACGCTACAGTGTGGTATCAGAGCAAGGTCTACCTTTCTGTAGACTTGCCCATTCTAAGCATTTGGGAAAGTTATTTTTGAATTGAAGCAGGTTTACCTTTCTGTAGACTTGTGAAATTAATCTTTTTTTAAAAAAGAGATTAGTTTTGAGTCAAAAACCTTTTTTTTTTTTATTTTACAAAAATAAGGAAAGATAAAACTAATTTATTAAGATAATGGGCCAGCATCCGACGTCATTCTGCCACATCAAAACCGGTATGTACTATGTCTTATCTTCACATGTGTTGTTTATGATTGATAATATGTACCTTAAGCCGTGGTAAATGAATATCATATCTTGTGTAAATCTTCATATTGTCTCCCACTAGTAATGTTTTTAAAAAAGAAATATATGTATTTTCATCTCAAGGTGGGCTTGATATTTCTTAAATCAACGCCTCAAGTACCCACTTATACAAAATTTCTTTCTACAACTTGCTACATTGATCATCCAAGTTAAATCCTTACATGTTTCCAATGTAGAATTACGCCCGATTTTCTCGGATAAAAAAAAAAAAAAAAAAAACAGATATGTAGTATCTATTTAATGCATTTATTTTAAAGCCAAATTTTCAAAGAATCATGAGATTTTTTAAAACAAAAGTATGATTTACAAGATTACATGAATTTTGATATAGCTGAAATTTCCACAAAAAATATTTAGACAATGATTGAATTGTCTAAAGTTATTTATAAAAAAATACGCAAAAGCTCTAATTTATAACTTTATGCCCCTCAAATTTATCAAAAACCAAATTTTCTTAAAACGGCATGAACTAAAATGATTTGAAAACAATAGCTCATTTTTTTAGGGGTAGTATTTCAATTTCAAAACTACTTTTTTGTACTTTTGAATATTTTAATGAAATCAAAGGGGGTGTTTCCGTTTCGAGAAAGGAAAGAAAAGTGAATTCGACTTTTTTTAAGTGAAATACTGGAGCATGACTAAGTTTTTTATGACTATAATTTGGTTATCCGAAATATATCATGTTTCCCTTCTATCCTCAAATGACCATAAAATCTTCACGTTTTCTCCAAATCGGTCCATGATTTTAAAAACTATTCATTTTTCTAATTCCACCTTGTGGAGTCACAGTCAAGCCCAAATATTTTTGCCAATTTAAATATAGATCTCAAATGTTTATAAAATTAGGCTCTTCTCTAAAATCTCATTTTTTTTTTTACTTAGTCAAGTTCTCAAGTGATTTCAAAGCATGTTTTCATTCTCAAGATGTACCCTTGCCCTTCTCAAAATCTCAAATAGCAGAAAAGGTGGAAAAAAAGTTCCAATTTTAAATACACATTCTTATCAATCTAAGGTTATGACACATAGTTGTTTCACGAGTTCATATGAAAGAGTTACACAAGATATGTTGTCATGACAAGAAGTACTCCTCCATTTATTTATCATGCAAGACTTATGTGATATACAAAGATGCATATGACTAGATTTTTGAACAATATGCTTATGTGTATGATGGGTTTTGATGATGCCACTAGCAGCTGTCCGCAACAGTGTGCTAGTGTACTTGTCTTACCCACATTGTGTGCTATTTGGGCTTGAAACTGTCACAGGCCACTGTTTGCGGCAGTGAGTACTAGTGTACATGTTTCACCCATTTGATGTTTTACCTACATTGCTTTCTGTATGGAATGCATTATGAATTTAGAGGAATTTACTTATTGCTAGATGCTACCTCACTACTTCGTAGCAGTATTGCAAACCAACATACTAGGCTTGATTGTCGTCACTTGACCGCTGACGGCCGCAGCGAGTACTCGTGCACGTGCATGAAAGGTCTTTGTTTGTTGGTAGTAGTGTGAGCTAGGTATTTGAGGCCTAAGAGTGTTTATGGTTATGTTTTAGTATTGACAGGGATAGAAATGATGTAGTATGTTTGAGTATAACCTATAAGCATGTTTGAGGCATGCCATTATTTTCTTTTCCCACGTTGCACTCCAAGTTGAGCCTTGATGACGAATTTTTCCTAACAGTCATTATTCAAAGCATACGATATAAGAATGTCGAGAATCCGCACAACACTGAGGATGAAGTTGATTTGAATGAGAACATTAGGTCTGCCTACTCCCTCCATCCACAACATGATCCTTAAGTGCCAAATTGCCCTACAACAAGACCCCATCCCTCTTGAAAGGGCTTGTACCTTCTTGAGCCATCATCGTCCTTATACCCTCACTTTCAAAACTTCAATTTTTTTGGATCTTGAACTAAATGCTACCCTTATTTCAACTATTTTCTGGTATGGCAACATTTTTCAACCCCTATGCATTCATTAAATTCGATATAAAAGATATTAGTATGAACTAATCCATTCTTAGTCATTTTCTACCTTATATTCATTTACTTGTATATATATGCATTTACTTGATCCCACAACTATTAAAGTCTAATTGACCCATTCTCTTGAATTTCATACCACTTCAACTTTGAAGCCCAAATTTGAGCCCTATTTTTTAACTGAGAAAAAAAAAATGGTTCTTTCCAATATATTTTAAAGTAGCTTGTGATTTTTAAAATTTATCTCAAAATTTAAAAAAAAAATAAAAAATTCCTGATATTTTTTATATTCTTGAAATTATCCATAAAAATGTGATATCATTTTACACTCATATAAAGCATCTCGTAAATGTTTTCGTCACTAATTCCCTTCCAAAATTCATGATATCTTTAGAAAGTACTAAATTTTCAAAAAAACACATATTTATTCAAACACTCTCATCTCAATTTTTTATATATGTATACTAATTTTACTTAGTCCAACTACTATTAGAATCTTTTTGAGCCATCATCTTAAATTTTACTACAACTTTCAACCCCCGATTTTAAAGCCTCAAGTTTTAATTGGAAAAACTAGTGCATAAACCTCACTTCTTATCTCCGATTTTTCCATATTTTCATCTGACCTGAAAAAAAAAAAAAAAATTGGTTCTTCTCAATGTATTTTATAGTGGCTCGTGATTTCCTAAAATTTATCTCAGAAGATTTGACATTTTCCACATTTAAATCAATTCCAAGTCAACTAAGTCAAAATTTATATTTTGATAATTAAAAAAAATAGAAAAAAAAATTCTTGATTCCGATTTTTCAGTTTAATAAGTAAATACCAATTTGGCCTTACTAAGATTTAAAATGCATTTCTCTCATATTTTCATCTCAACCCTCAAGAATTTTTCATGAGATTATTTCACATATATATATATATACACACACACACATATATATATAAAGTATGCCAATAATGCTTTTATCATGACTCTTTTCGAAAATTAATAGTGTCTCAAAAAAAAAAAAAAAAATACTTACGTTGTCCTATCCATTAAATTTTTAACACACATTTTTTAATTCTTTTGCAGACCCGCAAACCCTCAATTCCATTTCTTTCTTCAGTTACATCCTTGTGTTTAAAGTAATTGGTCTATGCAAATTTCGAGGACGAATTTTTTCCTAAGAGGGGGAGGATGTAACGACCCGAATTCCTAGTTGCATCATCTTATTTGATTTATACGAAACTATATGAGTTGCATTATTTTTTGTGTGCATTTTTACTTGTTTTAGTTATTTTCTTACACTTGCATAAATTATTATTTTTCATAATTAATGGTATGAATGGGTCGGGAAAACAAGAGTTTAATTAGACAACACTTAGACGTTATATTACCCAATGATATAAGAGAAGACTACATTTTTGTATGGTAAGCCCTCTCCAAAGTATTACTAACCCAAAACCAATGGCTAAATCACATGGTTTTATGCCCACAATATTGCTCAAAAGCAATGACTAAATTCCATGGTTTTATACCCACAATATTGCTCAAAACCAATGGCTAATATCAATGGTTTTATGCCTCAACTTTTATAAAATCACAATCTTGCCCCAGGTCTTCAATTTATGTTTAAAGCCTAGTACCTACCTATGCTAAGACAAATATTCTATATTGTAGGAGTAGGAGAAGTTGAAGTAGAAGAGGACTCATGTCTAGAGAAGGACTATACGACCATCTAGCCGAACACACTTCTAGGTGGGGAATCTCTATGTGGCTATTTTATGTTGTCTACTTGTTTTCATGCAAATTATTGTCATAATGGCTTTTACATTAATGTTGCATACGCCTATGTTTATGTGACACATATGTGAAATTTATGTGAACGTGTGTGAAATTTATGTGAAGTTATGGGTAAAACCATATTATGTGTATTGTATACGGGTAATACCGTACTAGCTATGTCAGGACTACGGGTAACACCGTACATGTTATGGATCGAAAGATCACCCTCGGGTCGCTCCCGAATATGCTATGCTTTTCAAAAATCTTACGGGTAAAACCGTCTATGCTATGCGTTTCAAAAATCGTACGGGTAATACCTTACATGCTATGCTTTTCAAAAACTTTACGGGTAAAACCGTACATGATATGCTTTTCAAAAATCGTACGGGTAATACCGTACATGCTACGCTTTTCAAAAACCTTACGGGTAAAACCGTACATGCTATGCTTTTCAAAACCTTTACGGGTAAACCGTACATGCTATGCTTTTGAAAAATCGTACGGGTAAAACCGTACATGCTACGCTTTTCAAAAATCTTACGGTTAAAACCGTACATGTTATGCTTTTCAAAAACTTTACGGGTAAAACCGTATATGCTATGCTTTTCAAAAATCGTACATGCTACGATATTCAGAAACCTTACGGATAAAACCGTACATGCTATGCTTTTCAGAAACCTTACGGGTAAAACCGTACATGCTATGCTTTTCAAAAACTTTACGGGTAAAACCGTATACGTTATGCTTTTCAAAAATCGTACGGATAAAACCGTACATGCTATGCTTTTCAAAAACCTTACGGGTAAAATCGTACATGCTATGCTTTTCAAAAACCTTACGGGTAAAACCGTATATGCTATGCTTTACGGGTAAAACCGTACACGATTATGCTTACGGGTAAAACCGTATATGATTATGCTTACGGGTAAAATTGTATATGTTATGGATCGAAAGATCACCCTCGGGTCGCTCCCATATATGCTATGCTGCTCGAGCGGGGCAACACGTGCCCCACCTATGTGCTCCTATGTGTATCTATATAGTATGTATGTAGGGGTATATTTATTTTAATTTAGAGTCCAATATGATTTCGGATGTGTTTTTATGCGTGATGGTATATGCATTATTTATGTAACTGCCCGTTATTGCAATTCTTTGTATGACATCTAAGTGGACAACCGAGTGAACCCATGGGGTGTTTTTCAAACACTCACCCCATAACATTTCAGGTACCAAGGTCGATGTGGAGGACTGACACGGATAGCATGGCCCTGCACCACTCCAACTCACGGAATTTCAAAGTAAAAGTTTATTTTCAATCATAATAGTTTTCTCAAAGGTGATATATTTAGTTGATGTAAAAGTACTTGATGATTTTCCTCTAAAGTTTGAAAGTGAACTTATGTTTCTTAAGAAAAGAGCTTCCGCACCAAAGTATATTTTGATGTTGATATTTATCTAACGATATGAAGTTATTTTTATAACTCGAATCTCTATTCAAATTTTATTATTTACAAAGAAAAATGAAAATATATCCTCAAACAAAGTTTGTAGCGCCCTTTCCCTGAAGTTACTTCTTTCCGAAAACGGGACGCTACAATTTAACATGGATAAAGTGCAATCTGTTAGCACTCCTATGATTGGTTGAAGTGTGGATATAAGGAAATATCCATTTGAGTCTAAATAAAATGATAAATGAGCTATTGGGAGATGAAATTCATTACTTAATTAAAATGTGTGCATTATTGTATAAAAGGCTCAATGCACTCAACCATTTACTACTTTCTCAAAGAACTTGTTGGTTGTATTTTACTCAGGACAACGCAATATCAGTGGATGATATCAAACAACATTTTGATATCTAAAAGAAACCACTGCCATGAATTTGTTCTTCCCATATTAAAGACATGAGAGATTAGAATTGAAATCATAACCTCCAAAGTAAATGTCAAATGCTCTCATATAGAGAGATAAAATGATTACTAAAGAATATGTAACTCCTAACTAAAGGTTGAAGCTACCCCCTACTACGAAATACTAAATACTACTTTGGTTGGTTTAGATGTTGGTTATCTTATTAGCTAATCTAAAGGTCATTACCAAATTGTTTATGTATTACCATGAGGAACACGATGAAATCTTGAAGATCAACTAATCACAACTACTCTAGCTACCTCATCACATCACTCATGGACAATATCTCAAGAAGTTAATTAACCTATATGGTCAAAGTATTAGTGACTTGACCTATACCACTGAAGAGTCTGCCCGAAGTTATGAAGACGAAGTTATTTGCAACAAACAGATGGATATGCTAGACATTAAAGGTGACGAGACCAAGCATGTACCGCCAACGCTTTTCTATAACCAGCAACCACATAATATCCTCATGATTTATGTAAAATTGAGGATGAAGAGATTTTCGAAACTCTCTTGATAGATGTACGTATCAAGGGAGAGATGTAGACTTCAGGGGGAGTCTCAACAAAAACTAAACTAAACTAAACTAAACTAAACTAAACTAAAACTAAACTAAACTAAACTAAACTAAATTAAACTAAACTAAACTATAAATATATATTTCCTAGTTAAATTATTTATTTGTCAAGATGATTTTTTTTTTTTTTTTTTTTTGCCGAGATAGTTGAAAGATTTTCATGGAAACATTGATATTCAATTCAAGTGGTTTAGATTTAGTAATTGTAATTTTCTTATTAAAGTTTTTTTTCTTATTATTATAAACGCCAAACCGATAAATCCATTAACCAATATTAACTTTAAAATAATATACATGGAAGGATATTTGGACATTTAATATAAAATAATTCAGTTCCTAAATTTTATTTCAACTTACCAATCATGAAATTGGAATCAATTAAAGAAAGAATATTTCATTAATTATGCATTCTTTATCAATCCCAATTACAAGAATTATTATTCTCATATCATCATTTATCATGCTCATTCCGTTCTTGAATTCATTTTATCTCTTTTTAATTCTATTCGATTATATCAATCATGCTGTAACTTCCAAAAAATTGTAATCTATATAGGTCACTAATTTGAGTGCATTTAAGTTATTGGTGAGTAAGTTTTAATAAATATTATAGTTTTTACATTGATTTTTCACTTGCACAATTAAATCTAAAGAAAATATTCAATGTTATCCTTCAAAAGAAGCATCAAACTGAGTGGCGAAGAAGCTTTTCGATCCAGTGGCTACTGAAGCATTTGGATCGACTGAAATATATAGGGAACTCCGATCGTTTAGCTTTCGGTCTTCGCAATGCAAGTTTATTTTAATAGATTTTTTTTTCTCATGGTAGTCCTCCTTTTAGATCTATACAAACAAATCTGTCTAAATTTGGATTCGTCGATTTTGTTTTACTCATAAGGTTTCTTAAGATAAAATTCCTAACTACTGCTCAAAATGTAAACATCTTGGTCATGTGACTCTTGATTGTTTTAATGAAGAACATAAGAAAAATTGGCGGTAAAGAAGATGTCCCTAAGAAATCTGAGAAATAATATATTCCCAAAGCTACATTACATAAAATAAGGTCTATTGCTACTCCTTTTTTAAGACACTATATAAGCAACATATTAATAAGTAGTCAATTAACACATTAAGTTTTTCAAAGATCTATGAATGCACTATAGTTCTACTTTATTAATGTTGAACAAAATTATATAACAAAAGGTTTATTTGAAAATGCTAAAAGCGACGGGACTGGTAAAGTCGAGGCACGGGTTTGACTCGATGTTTGTAAGATGATATTGCCCTGCATACAAGTGCCAACGGTCTTCGACAATCGTCCCCAAGATACAACAACTTTTAACTTTAGGATAGCAGCACAATGAAACTAAAATTTTCGGTGAACTACTCGATACTGCGGACTTTCTTGTAGACTCGAGGACGCAAAGACCACAATTATACAAGATGATAAATGCAGACTCTAGTGGAGTTGTCATTGTATTTCGTTGAGTTTTTGAGTAATTAAAAAATGATAATGTTAAGGCCTATTTGTAGACTACTAGGCATCATTTCGTGAATAGTTGCACCCTTTTAACTTGATCAAGCATAACCATTAGATCGTACCTCTTGACCAAAGATCACGATCTTGTGGTTAGATTGTATCATTTTTCGAACGTTTATGTCTTTTCATCGCACCTATTCCACTTAAATAGTCACAACTTTTCAGAGCACCTTTCTGTCTAATATATACTTTTCTATTCACACTCCGAAATTCCAACAATCCCTCACTTGGATGGAAGAAATTGTTTTAATGTTAGAACCCCTCAAATATTGGTCAACATCAATCTTCTAAAGTCAACTTCTAACAACTCCAACATATATGACAACTAATGCATGTACCCTAGACTGACAAATACAAGAAAGTCCAGACGAACTGCCATTACATCGAGATAGGTAGCTTTCAGCTTTGAACCTTCCCTAGTGAGATGCTATCGGATGTACACGCTGCTCAGTGAACGTGGTATCTGAATTGGCGGCTTTTTGTATCAACCAAGACAATAACATTCACATAATGGAAATTTTATATCTTTCAATTCTCACATTGTGTCCGTTTCGACCATGGACCATATCTTGTATTCATAAATGTTTAACTTGAAGCAGACTCAATTCTCACTTATATAAGGGACCTCCTTTTAAGACTTAATCTAGGGGTAGCATGAAAACCCCACCACATTTAGTACAGGAGTCATTAAAAGCTTATACTTAACCTCACACGTTATAGGATGACCTATGGTGTCTCTGGGGATGAGTTTGAATGAGTTCCAAGTTTTTAGACTGGACACATTCGAGTTCCAAGCTCCCCAATGACTCGCTCATAACTTAGTTGTCTCATTGAACCAAGTTTGTGGGATCTCCACTCATCATGGTTGAGTTACCGCTATGCTCGGTCTTGGTGTCGGTTTTAAGAACTCATTCCCCTAGACACGCAACATAGTTGATCTCCCTTTAACATTTTATTCACGGATCCTTATTAATCTATTGGAGATCAGCTGCCTTATGGCCTCCACTTTCAGCTTTAGGTACGTTTTACCTTAGTTGAACACCCCACACATTTGCACACTGATGTGGGAAGACTGTATCCCTCCACAATCAAACACTTATGTGGAAAGACTTCATCTCTTCATATATTGACATTTATATGGAAATTTAATTATCATATTGGGGTGTCCAGACCATATCCATTAAATGAAATCATTCCATAATTGAATTACTTAGTTTGTAGCCGGGAAACTACGTAGTTATTTCTTCAACTACCAATAATTTGAGCCCATTAGACTTGTATCCATTTTAAATGGGCTCAAATCCTTTAACCAATTCAATTTATGTCCACAATTTAGCCCAATGGACTTGCATCCATCTAGTTGGGCTCATGTCCTCTTCAAGGACAATAAGTAGGACATTTATCCTCTTTAATCTTCTCCGAAGCCGCACGCCCAAAATCGCCTTGTACTGATGGAGATATTTCCACACATAAAAACACGACCACCCCTTTGTCCGATGTGGGATTTTGGTTTTCCATCTCAACCAAAAAATTCTCCTAAAATAAAGTCTTACCGAAAGCCTAACTATTCGGGCCTACTCCCCCGTTATTTATATGAAAATTTCCATCATCTGATTGAATTGGGTGTCTATCTGCGTCATTGAAGATTCGCGTCTCACTTTATAAAGACGCAAAAAATATGAGTACAAATTTTATTTAGGCCCTTATACTTCAATTAAGTCGAGTCATAAACTTCTTCATGCCCCTAGGTCATGTCTGACTATTCTTTGCTGACCAATTTGGTCAAGTCCAAAGACCTAACAATTTGATTAAGCCCAAAAATATGGTAACAATATACCAAACAAAGCCTCAACAAAAAATACATTTGGGCCCACAAACATGACAAAGTCACGTAGACTAATGACAGTTAGGCCATCAAAAGCCCAAGTCCTGACAATCAGATCATCAAGGCCCAAGTCCAAAATACTTTGAGCCCAATATGCTATTCAAGCACAATCTAATTCTTTTAGGCCCACATGACCCCATTCGTGAGAAGATGGCAAGTTTAGAAAATATTAAAGTCGTTTCCGCCACAAATCAATTACCTATCCGCTATCTTAAAATAAGCAGGGATGATTCTAATATGAGCCCATAAACATATTAGCCCATGTGATAATGCATTGGGTCCCTTTTCCACTTTGCAGCTTCACAGATGAACCGCCGTAACTTTTCACCATTTCTTATTTCTAGAGGTGGTCCAATCGGTGGTAGCATTTTTCCAAGAGATGTTTTCGGTGATCAATCCCAAACCCAAGAGCCCGCGACTGTTTGGTGTGTCGAAGTAATGATCGTCCTCTACCTCCGACATCTGTCAAGGTGACTATCTAACTTCAGTCACTTGGCTTCCGAAAAAATAGATTCACCACCGATGTGGGCATCCCCAATTCTTGGATTTCTTATAATCACTACAATAAAAACTGTTAATCACAACGCTCCAAAGACAACGGTTTTACGCAGTAACCGTAATTTTTTATCACTCTACCGTGGTCATTGTACAAACCGTAGTGTTTTACATTTTTTTTCGCTAAAAGACTACGGTTTTGCAAAACCGTTGTGGTTTAACCATAGTCGAATAGCTATTGTTCGCTAAAAGACAACGGTTCACAAAACCGTTGTGGTTTAACCATAGTCGAATACCTATTTTTGCTAAAAGACTATGGTTCGAAAAATCGTTGTGGTTTAACCGTAGTCGAATACCTATTATTCGCTAAACGACTACGGTCCACAAAACCGTTGTGGTTTAACCATAGTCGAATACCTATTTTCGTTTAAAGACAACGGTCTGTACGCCCGCTGTTGAAAGGGCGTTGTTAATAAAAGGCTCCCCTTGTCAAAAACTGGTCTATTGGTAAGGGAAATCCTGAATTCATATTGAAATAGTTTCTTACCGTCACTAATTGTGTGAAAAAATGGCGGAATATTTTGCCACCAGAAGTTGCCAAAAGTTAGATTTTGTTAAGAGGAAACATATATGAATACAATTAAGAAATTTGTTTCATTCTCAGAAAGGAGAATTTCTTCTTTCTTTCATTAGACATCCTATTCTTCACCGTCTCTCCTCAGGCTATCTCTGTTGAAATTCCATGGCTACTCAGTCCCTCTCCGTCAGATGGCTTCGCCCTCTGCCTCGCTGCCAACTTGCAGTTAGCAGGTAAGGAGAGCTTCAATTTTTATCTCTACTATTTGTATAAATTAAACCCTAGGTATTGTATCTCTGCCAAAATTCAACAGCTACTCACTCCCTCTCCTCATTTACTATTTCTATGAATTAAACCTAGGCAATCTTCCAGATGACTGCCATCTTCTCTCGAACCCTAGCTTGAACCACTGCCTCATCGGTGCGGCGGACCCGATGTTGGAGGCAGATGTAAAGGCGGTGGAGAGGATTGAGAACGTCATCCATAGCTACATCATTAAAAAAATAATTCAAAGCCAAGCCTCCTATTGGGTCCCACCCGACGAACGTCGTACAGAGTTGCCGAGTTTGTTAACACGCCCACCAACATGCTTACGATATGGCGTAGGGATACCTGTCTCTTACTACATTGCAGGATGGCCTTCCTCCTCATTCTATGTTTTCAGTGGTATTATCGATTTCAAGCTCACCTTATTTTGTTATTTGTTCTATCGTCGTTGGATCTGTATATCAATGCTATCAATTACTTATCAATTATTACTTGAATTCTAGAAATTAAATAAAGAACTTCAGTCTCTCTCTCACTCTCTCGCTATCGTTCTCACTCTCCCTATCCCTCTCCATCTCCCATGGGGCCATATAGCCAAATCGATCTTAGTATTAATCGATGGCGAACGATCGGCAGTGGACGGTTCTCGAGTCATATCCACAGGCGGGAGTCGCTCTTCTGAATCGAGGTTTTCTACTGAGTCACTACGCCGAATCGGACCTCGCTGCTAACAGGCCCCAACTCATCCCTTTCAAACTCTCACAACCCAGGTACTTCATCATCTCAGACTCATTTCTTAGTGTTGAAATCTAGGCTCTCGATATTGAATTTGACGTGGTGCTTGAAGGCTTGTGTGCCTCTTTCGATTCTGTATTTGCTCTATTCATCTCTGATTTCGACTCTAAAATATTTCGATTTCAATTATGCGCTACTTCTGAAATTATTGAGGGTCTGTGAACTATACTTCTGCTGCTATTTGGTGATTATTACGACCATGCTTTTGAAGGCCTATGAGCCATTGCTTGATTTTTCTATTTTGGTGGCCTGTGTGCCAATTCTGGAAATTCTTCTTGTATCTTCACAAGTGATACTTTAATTAGGTTGGGGTACCCACAAGTAGAAATATTCAATTAGTTTGTCCTGTTTCACAAAGAATTCGACTATGTTGACCTTGTCTTTGGTTTTTGTTTGCTGATCAAATCCTATAATAATTTGTCTTTACCTTCACTATCAAATTTTTTTTTTTTAAGTTCAAAATCTTCAGATTGGCCTCTTATGAGTACCATGATGTGGGATTTTATTTTTCAATGTCATCAACATTAACCTCTAAACAAATTATTTGCTCTCAACTTTGAACTGCTATTGATTGTTTGTATGATATGACGAGAAAGTCTCGAAACTCGAGCATATTTCTATTAAAGGCAGCAAGGTCAAGTGTGTCGCAGTTTCCTATATGAGTTTTATCGTTGTATAATTTAGTTTGAATGTTTAGTGATACTGGGTTGCATTGTACTTCAAAAAAAGGACAAAAACTGATAAAATTGGCATTGATTTGTACAAAGGTAGGACTGTTATAGTGAGTAGATATAGAAGACTGGTTAGAGTCAGCTCGAGTAAGACAATGGTCAACTTTATTGGTGAGGTATTGAAGTTTTTCTAATACAACTGCATGTCTACTTATTTTTGAGTTATATAGGTGATCTTGTTCTATTATCCATTTGAAAACTCAATATTATCTAGTTATGTATTTCAAGAATCTGTGTATTATAAGACCACTATTTGCTACAACTTCTCAAAATTTAATACAGGAGATTAGTAATGCAATGGAAGACTAGTACTTTGCTAGTTAGGCCTGGATCCATGATAGCTATATAAAGAGTTTTTTTAATATTTCGTGATGTACTTTGATTTAAATGTAGACATGTTTCTTATTTTACAGGATTTTCAGAAAGACGTCATCAAAGCAGCTGAAATACTCACTGTTGTAGGGTATAAACACATAGAAGCTGGTGAGTGTTTATGAGTCCTGCTATTCATATTCAAGTGCCATTAAGAGCTTGCAATAAAATAATTTAATTAAGTCTTGTCGTGTTGTATGTTTGTAAGGGGCATATCATTTTCTTAAGTTAGTGCTAATAGTATTATGGTGGTCAGGAACCAAGTTGTCAGAGGATTGTTACGTGATCACCACCTATCAGCTTATGCTTTGGGTCTATATTTCATTGGAGCTTTCCTGTGTCGGATGAATTTATCTGCCATTTGTTTTATTTTACTATTATTATTTGCTTTGGGTCAATGGTATGGCTGCTGACCTGATTTTTCATATGCCCACTGAGAACCTGAAATACTCCCAGTTCTGAGGGTTATGTGTTAGTTATGTGAGTAATTGCAACATAAAATGAGACAAGATGACCGGATTATTAGGTTAGTCACTCTGGAATAGCATTTTGGGAAATAATCCTCTTTTGGTTTGTCTTGTTTTCCCTTTTCTTGTATATAATTTGTGAACTAGGATGTCCTCAGAGAAATATATGAAAGGAAAACATTCCCTTTTGAATTTTCAACTGTCTGTTGAAATGTCATGCTAGACGTACAATAGGAATTTGTCACTGGGACTTTGCATGAGAGAGATTTTCAAGAATTGCTGGAGAAATGTTGTCCTTTGGGAACGTTTTTCAAGTTATACAGACTTGTGCTTATTGACACACCCCTGGCTCCATACTTTTCTAAGTGCATAACTTCAGAGGTATTGATTATGCTCCTCATTTTCTTTAGTTTTTGGGAATTGGGTAGTTGCTTCTGTGTGGTTAGTGGTTTTGGTGTCTCTATATTATGTTATTATGTACTAGAAAACATTAGTATTATGGATTTATGAAAATATAAACCCACTGGCAAAATCTGTTTGAGGTGGTTACGCTTTTTTCTTATTTTGGATGTTTTTGTAGGACTTGGATGACATGAACATAGAAATTATGAGGAATACTCTTTACAAGGCATACCTTGTGGATTTCTACCGATTTTAGAGATCTTCCATGCATGGTATATGAACATTTAAACTAAAAATTGGCCTTTTCTCGGGCAAAAACTTGTTGATTTCTACTTGATGCATTTATATCTTGAAGCTAAAAGAAGTAATGAAAAGTGGGGTTATGTAAAATCGCAGATTAATGCATCTTAGAGTGATTAGGAAAAGGTTGCATTTGTTTCCCAAAAACCATATTTCTTTATAAATACCTATTAGTTCTTAAATAAAGCATACAATTGCATTCATCTAGCCCCAGGTGCGTACTTGTAATTTTTTTTTTCTTTATTCTCCCTCATATGGGAATGGAATTTAGTATTCATTTAATTAGTGGTGGGTTCTAATCTTGTTCGTATGTATTCTCTCTCACACACACATAGTTGATTGTATGTATTATTTGAGAATGTATATGGAAGCCACTTTGCCTATTGCTTGTTACCTTTATGATATTTTAGATTTTTTTTTTTTATCAAGGTTGTAGAAGTCACTAGGCGCTAGTTAAGTGGTGTATTGAGGCCTAGCGATTAATCGGGGCCTAGGCGGGGGGTGATCAGGGCATAGTCGTGGTTAGGTGGGGATTTATCAAGAAATAAATAATATGCGGCCAATGAGAGCCTAGTGTCTAGATGGGGATTAATCGGAGATAGTTGGAAAAAATTTGAGCTCTTTATACCTCAAGATTGTTTTGAAGATGAAGAACTAACCAAATCAACTTCCTTATCATTTAGGAGTTAAAGTTCAGATATTCATTATAGATTTAGTTTATTCAGTGGCAGCTTGAATTATTTCAAGGCGTGGATGTATTTTATGTTCATTTCATAAATCTAAATGTTGCCTTATCGCTATTCATTTTTGCTCATTACTTTAAGTTAACTGATTGTATTGATTTTATATACGTATTCTTTCTATAGATGAAATCCACCATGAAGCCTGCCAAGTTTATAGCACTAGGTAAACAGGTGGTATCGTTATCTTCTCTTTCTTTTGGTTTTTTTTTTTTTTTTCATTTTATTGATATTTTGCTATCATTATCTACTCTTGCAATTTTATTTTCTTAGCATCTTTTACAAACGTTGCCTGTAGTTTGTCTTTAAATATTAAATTTTGCTATTGGGATTATGTAAACTTGATATTGGCCCTGGAACTTTTTACAGAATGCATCCAAATGCAAGTTGGAAAGTCTAGATGCTTGATTGTGGGAGCCGACACATTCCTGCTCACCCAGCTTTGAGGGATCCACTCTAAATTTCTTGATACTTTGAGGTAAGCAACTGAACGGACTTGTGTTTCTTTTATACTTGTTATAGGAGACAAAAAGAAGGTTCTTAGTTGTGTTCTTTTTCAATCTATGCTGATATAGGGTAATACTACTCATATGATTATTGTTGGAATTTGCATGTCCTAGCACATTGCTCCTTGCTCTGGGATCTAATCTTTGCTCGGAGGGTACCGTGAAAAGAAATAAGTTAGATGATTGGGAATTTTTTGTTTCACTTTAACGTTGTGTAGTACTTCTTTTTGTAGTTTATTCTTATTTTTTTTTTAACACTTTGTACAATTATACTTCTATTGATATTGAGAAACAAATTTGGAACAATTTTACTTTATTGTCCATTTTTTATTTATATATATGATTTACTAATTTTAAATTATTAACTATGTATATATCAATTA
The DNA here is from genome assembly GCA_958295605.1 of Ajuga chamaepitys. NCBI lineage: Eukaryota > Viridiplantae > Streptophyta > Magnoliopsida > Lamiales > Lamiaceae > Ajuga > Ajuga chamaepitys. The sequence continues at coordinate 52,755,733 of OY282499.1, forward strand.
TTAAATATTAAAAAATAAAGATCATAAAATAAAAACAATTATAACCGTTGTCTATTTTTTTAATAACTACGGTTCAGACTGTAGTAAAAGAAAATCACCAACCGTGGTTATACATACCGTGGTGGTAGATATTGAATCTACCACTACGGCTGTCAACCGTAGTCATTAGTATAAATTACTACGGTTGAAACCGTAGTAAAAAGGAAGTTCCAAACCGTGGTCATACATACCGTAGTAGTAGAAGCTACTAGTACGACTACGGTTCACAACCGTAGTCTTTATTATCAAACACTATGGTTCATTACCCGTAGTTATTGGTGGTAGTTCTATGACTATGGTCGCTCTATGCCTTTAACTACGGTTTTTTATCGTAGTCTTTTACGTTTTTTTTTTTAGTAGTGAATTGCTACACTCATCAAATTGGTAGCTGGCGATGGAGCTGACGGGGGTAACATGATGGCACTCGAATTCGTTTTCAATTATGAGGGTGACAAGAACGTCACTTTCAGAAGAAACTGATTTCATCTCGACATATAAATTATCAGAATCACAAACGACAAATAACATTAAACCCCCAAATCATGCAGGTATTTGTGGCTACAAATTGCAATCGCCACCTCCATCGATTGCGTTCGTTCATCATGATATAGTTGGCGCAATTTGTTCATGATGGTAATCATGTTGGCAGTGATAATGGATGGGTTCCCCTAACTTGGTGTGAACAAGTAGCATCATTTCCATCATAATAGTGCGATCTATAATCAATACATAGAAATGCATAACCAATTTTTAAGTCAATCGTTTTGCAAATAATCCTCGAAGGGCTAATGTGTTCATTGGATACATCTTGCCACTAATATCGTACAAAATTTTGTAATGCTTTTTTCAGTAATCATTTCTAAATACACAAAAACATCGTGTTACAATTGTTGAAAAAAATTATATAACAGGTGTATTTGAAAAATGACTGTAAAAACAACGGGACAGGTAAAGTTGAGAGACGATTTTAACTCGCCGTTCGTAAGATGATATTGTCTCGCATACAAGTACTCATGGTCTTCGACAATCGTTCTCAAGATACAACTACTTTTAACTTTAAGATTGCAGCACAACGAAACTAAAGTTTTCGATGATCTACTCGATACTCAAGACTTTTTTGTAGACTCGAAGACTCAAAGACCGCAATTACATAAGATGATAAATGCAGACTGTAGTGGAGTTGTCATTGTATTCCATTGAGTTTTTCGAGTGATTAAAAAATGATTGGAGATGCAAATGTTAAGGCCTATTTGTAGAATATTAGGCGTCACTTCGCGAATAGTTGCACCCTTTCAACTTGATTAATCACAACCGTTATATCGTACGTCTTGATCAAACGTCACGATCTTATGGTTAGATTGCATCATTTTTCGAACGTTCAAATCCTTTGGTTCACACATATTCCACTTGAATGGTCACAACTTTTCAGAGCACCTTTTCATCTAATAGACACTTTTCCATTCACACTCTGAAATTCCAACAGTTAAGACACTAAAAAATGAGTGTCTTGATATAACCCAATTTGCACTGCCTTAAGTAAGTGCCATATAGAAAATTAGGATTATAACTAAGTGTATGATAAAATACACTTAAACTGAACTCTATTGAGACACCAAAAGGAAAGTTTCAGTACTATCTCAATTACGACACTGTAGAGCATTTAACTTTTTATACCCATTGGGTTTACAACTTAATTTAGTTTATTTTTCTTTTCTTTTACAATGAAAAAGAAAAAGACCGAGAAGAAAAATGAAATTAGTTAGGGAGTGGCAATTCGGTTCATCAGGTCGGAAACGTGTGTTTGATTTTGGATTGATTTGGGTCATATATAAAAAATTATTTGAAGTGTATAATTATTATATTTTAAAATAAATTATTGATTTAGGGTTGAATTCATATTTGAACTTAGGCCGCTTCAGATTATATATTGATACGCGTTGTGCATGCATACATTTAGGCCGATTTATACGAGTATTTTAGTAGCGTTTGCATATAAATTTGGTGATTTTGTGTTATATTTGATTATCTTGAGCCGAATGACATGTTTGCTTGTTTTGCAGTGAAAAATATGATTTTAAGGTCAAAATACATAGGATGGAGTTTGAAGAAGAAACGAGCAATAAAAGAGGTATAACGGTGAAAAGAGAGAAATGCAACGTCAAAGCATATCCTGACACATCTTAAGTATTTTACCCATATCTTGAGATCTACAAGTCCGATTGAGGTGAAATTTGTGGCATTAGAAAGCTCATTCAAATGGCTACAGTTTTTTCAGAAAGATCCAAGTTCCAATTCGGATTTAAAGACCCAAAAAAAAGGGCTTTGAAGTTAGAAAATAAGTGAAGATTTGGCCCATTACTTGGCCCCCAAGTCCATAAACTCGTTTTTGGCGAGATTTTCCTATCCTACATCATATTTTCTTCCTATTTATTCTAAGGATGTACTCCTATAAATACAGCAAAACTATAGACAAGTTAGAGGCATCAATTCATATACAATCATCATCGGAGACTATAGACAAGCTAGAGGCATCAATTCATATACAATCATCATCGAAGGAGCACTTGGAAGCTAGATCGTAGAGCAGGGAGTGATAAGACGACGATCGGAGATCAAGATTCGAGTTCTTTTCCCCTTTTAGTTATTTGATCAATCATGTTTTTGTACAATTAATTTGGTTTTTTACTATGGTTATGAATAGCTAAGTACCCTTGTGTTCTAGGGTTAGAAAGTAGGTTACGGATTATGATGTTTTGATTTTATATCTTTAGTTCTAGACTCCAGTTTACTTGTTTATCTAGTGTTTGTTATATTCCAATGATTTATTCAAATTGATCACTTGAATAACATCTATAAGTTTAAGACTCGAGAGGGTGATTATTTCTAATTGATCAACAATCGAGCAGTTTCGAGAGGAGGGTTAGTCAATATAAGTGCTGCCTAATAAATAATATAATTGGTTTAAAAGCCTAGAATTTTAGGTTAATCATACCTAGGAAGTCGTAATTGAAATTTATACCATAGAATATGTCACCCTAGAATACGTCTTAATCCATCTAAGTTTCCTTTGTTATTTGATTTCTTGTTTCTCAAGCAAGTCTTCCTTAATTAGTTATTTTTATGCAAATTAGGTTTTAGATTATAAAATATAATTCATTTTCAAGAGTCTAGATAGGGAATAACTATTAGGGTTAGGGTATAAAGTCGAACATAGAAACAATCTCTGTGGGATAAACTTTGTTTGCCACTAGCTATAGTACCGTACACTTGCGCTAACACTAGGGTTAGAAATAGTGCATCATGTTTTTGGCGTTGTTGCAGGGGACTGGTAACTGTGTTAGCTTTTATTCTAAGAGATATTTCGATACTAGACTAGATATTATTTTTTTGCACATTTATTTTTTGTTTTATTTCCTTTTCAGTTTTACACTGGTTTTCTAATTTTGAATCTCAGGTAGCGCATGCACACCCGCTCTAAAGGAAAGGATAAACTCATCCATTTTGATCTGAAAATCAAAACGACTACCCTTAGATGCAGAATAAAGAAAGACCAGGAAAAAAACATGGTCGCACCACCTAGAAACGCGACCTTGGAAGACATGGTCAGACAACTTTTTGAAGCGGTAAATACTATACAAACTGATATGAATTCACTGAGACAGCAAAATCAGTTGCCAACATTAGCACCAGTCGCACAAGATGATAATCAAACATTTATCAGGGACTGTCTACGGTTCATGCCAAATCAGTGACATGGAGGAGCCGAAGCACCACCAATTCAGGCCAATAACTAAAGCCATCACTTATCTCGATAGTGCATCAGAATCAATTCAGTGGAGGCCATTGGAAGATATGAATGTTCATCTAGGCAGGTTCAAGAGGATATCTAAGACTTTGAAGGTAAACCAAGTGCCACATGAACAAGTAAAGTTGCGGCTATTTTTGTTTTCATTGAAAGACGGAGCTCTAAAGTGGTTTAACTCGCTAGAAGATGTGACTACATGGGATGAACTGAGCACTCGTTTCTTGCTAAAATACTTTCCACCAGGCAAGATGCTCGAACTTTGGTTCGAGATAACTTAGTTCAAACAGTTGGATGGAGAGCCATTCAGGGAAGCATATGAGCGGTTTCAAGATCTTCTCAGGAATTGCTCTTAACACGGGTTCACTGAAGATCAACAAATCTGCAAGTTTTATAAAGGGCAATTTGGGCCCGCGAGAGTACTTGTAGACGTAGCAGTAGGTGGATCCATTTTAGTAAAGAGCACAAGAGCAATATTTACCATACTATATGAGATGGTTGCCACTAGTTGGCAATGGTCGAATGACCGCAACCAGCATAGAAAATTAAACAACATCTCCGAGATAGAACTATCAGAACCAGGGGTAAACAAGATGGAAGCTCAAATAACTGCTATGACTAATCAGTTAAGTCTGCTGACAAGTGTGACACTAGCCCAACATACTAAGCCGAACTTACAGCACCCGCTCATGCAGGATATTGTTGAAGATGCAAAGTATGTTAATCAAAGGAACATCAACAACTTTCAAGACAATCAACAGAGATATAATCAGTATTAGTAGGGTACAAATCACCCTAATCTCTCGTACAACAACCTCAACAATTCTCTCCAACCGCCACCAGGGTTCGCAGTTACAAATGGTATGATTCATGAAGGACAGAAACCGACTCAAGAATAGTTAGTGCAATCACATCTTGCTAAATATGATGAACGGATTAGCAAGTTGGAGAAGAAGCTGATTAGTACTACCGTGGTTATTAATAAAAATATGGTAGGTTTAGGGGCAAATATGAAAGTCATGTAGATACATATAGGCCAAATAGCACAAGCCTTGGGATCTCAACATCAGAAAGGGCAGTTTCCCAGTGACACCATAGTTAATCCAAATGAGCAGTGCAACACCGTCTATTCGACGGATGAGACTAAGTATGAGAGCTAAAAGCCATTAAAAGCCGCCTCGGATAGAGCAAAATCAAGAGGAGGAAGACAACCAAGATGATGCTTACGAGTTGGTGAAATCGTGGGCTACGAAGCCACAAGCAATCATTATCGAGGATGGTCCAAAATATATTCCTCCGCTCCTATTTCCACAAACATTCTATGGAAGAAAGATTGCACCTAATTGCACTACTAAGATTTTTTAGGAGCTTGAAGAAAAGAAGAAACTAGAGAGAGATGGGGTGGCTAAGCAAAAGAAGGATGGCTGAACTACCAAGATAAGAAAGTTTACCTCCTCTTATTGATGAGTCTTTAGAATTCTGTTTATATGATACATTCTTTGCTAACCTTGATCCTATAGATTTTGTTAGTACGTTGTGTCTGATATAAGAGGCATCCAAGGATAGCATTGATAGTGAGGGGATAATGAAGAAGATAATGGATCCACCCATTGAGAAAGTTGGTTGTGCACGAGAAGAAAAGATGAAGAAGTGCAAAGGAAAAAAGGCAAATAAGCAAATGGTAGCAAGTCCAAAAAAGAGCATCAACACAAACACTCAACCAAGAAGAGTAGCAAAAGTGAATGATCCAAGGAATTTTTCTATCCCTTGCTCTATTGGTCATCATAAGTTTCAAAATGTGTTATTGTGACTTAGGGTCTAGCATTAATTTATGTCTCTTAAAACATATAAGCAATTAGGACTAGTGATGGTAAAATAAGCATTTACTACTCTTCAATTGGTGGGTGAATCTTTACTAACGCCATATGGAGTAGTAGAGAACGTGTTGGTTAGAGTGCCAAATTTTGAGTTCCCTAGTGATTTCTTAATTGTCGATATGCTAGGGAGTGGTTATGTCCCTTTCATCTTAGGCCGACCTTTCTTAATGACTAGCCAAGCGATGATAGATGTGTCAAATTGAGATTTAACCTTTCGTGTTCAAAATGATAAGGTCATTTTCCCAAAATACAATAGGTCGGGTCTAAGAGGAAAACATAAGTGTTGTGTCGTCTATACTATGGAACCCAACGGTAGAACTGTTATAGCAGACGTGAGAAGGGGGTATGAGTTTTTAATTGATGATAATGCTCATGACTCTGGTTAGTTGGAATTCGGTTGAGTTGTTTAACGAGTCATCTAGCTGGAGATGTAAAACTTTGCACTTGTTAGGAGACAACCTTATTTTTACTAATTTTCGTTTCATTCAATGTTTTTAGTTTGTTATTTTATTTTTAGAACACTAGCATGATATGAGTGAAGAAGCTGTTAAATGAGTCACAGAAGCACAAAAGAAGATATAGTTGAGCTCACGGGGCGAGTATCGACCAGAAGCGGATAAACAGAACGATGGATTTATATTGTCTCTAATTTACATGTTTTATCTTTCCAACTTGTCCCTAATTTTTGGTGAGTGCCACCAAGGCGTACCACTTCTTTCCCACAAATATTGGCCTGTTTGGGGGAAGGGGGTAGAGTGAGACGTCTTGGCAGCTATTTTTAATTTGTTAATTTTTGTGTCTTCGTATTGTTATTTAGTTGCATCATGTTGGACAAGATGATGCTTCTATGTTTTTATTTTTTAATTTAGTTTGTTAGTTATTGCTTTTAAGATTCAGTTGAGTCAAAAAACCCAAAGTTGTGATTATCTTGATGAACAAATAACTAAAAATGTTTGATTGACGAAGAAGTGTCAATGATGAGTCGAGTTTTTAAAATATTTTATGATATGCAGACGAGCATGATAGATATATTTGATATAAAATTGAGCATTCATGTAGAACGATGATCATAGTAGCTTGTGAGATTTTGAACCTTAGATTGAACTCCCATTTTTTTAATTATAAATTACTTTCTTTCGGTGTGCTTTGTTAGTCATCATGCATGTATGTCTCTAAAACTTGCATTGTGTCTATTTAAGAGTCGTCAAGTACATGTTGTGACTTTAGGCATTCTTTCGTTTGAGCCTATTATTTTTTAGCCTTAATTGTCGTTTTCATCTTTTAATTAAATAAACACTAGTCAGCCACTTTGTACCATAAGCTTTATTTTTCATAGCCAAAAAGTCACGAGCTTTAATCTGTTCCTCTTAAGCCTTTGACCTTTAAATTGGACTAATTGAGTATGAGGGAGGAGGACTGGAAGGTAGAATGGGATGAAAAACAAGAATTTGGAATGGACTGGATAGTTGGGATGAATGGTGGAAGAAAATGAGTTGTGACAGGTGAAAGAGTAAAGAAATTAGCCCCTCCTAGTTTTGATTTTATTATTTTCGTTTTTGTTTTAAAAAAAAAGGAAAAAAAAAAAGAAAAAGAAAGAGAAAGTTGTATATATATGTGTTAGTTCAAATTTTTGTGTTTCGGAGGGGTTAAATATGAGAAAATGTCTAATATGCCTAAGTAATAGACTGGAACCGAATAGTCCCAATGTGGTACTCGAATATTATGGCATTGAGAGTAATTGGTTGTTGAAGCAAGATAAATAGTGCTTTTGTAGGGTGAAGAATCGTGAATTATGGTTTTATGAGAATTGAAGAGTGAGGATTGAGTGAATGTTGTATGAGGGGTAGTTGGGTTATGAATAACTTGATTAGTTCGAGAATAAGTCACTTTTGTCCAAATATATCCCACCTTACCTTAAGACTACATTACAGCCAGAACAAAGACCTTTATGATTCTTTGTTCACACATGTCAAGTACGAAGCATATGTTAGACAATAGACAAGCATATGTTAGACTGTGCATGTGATTCAACTTGCGTAAACACTTTCTATATTATACACTTGAGAGAAGAGTGATACACTTACCCAGTGAGGATCATCTATTTGAAGTGTCGTGTTTCAAAAGTAGTTGATATGTGTCATGTCAAATATGCTCAATTGTTTATGTTGTCTATTCTCGAAAATATTGTGAGGCTAGATTCGTCGCCTAAATCGCCCTAATGCTTGAGTTCTTTCTTTTATCTACTTTGTTGTTCGGGGACGAAGAATAGTCTAAGTTTGGGGGATTTTGATATATGTTGTGTATGCATACATTTAGGAAAATTTATGCGAGTATTTTGGTAGTGTTTGCATATAAATTTGGCGGTTTTGTGTCATATTTGATTATCTTGAGCCGAATGACATGTTTGCTCATTTTGTGGCGAAAAGTGTGATTTTAAGGTCAAAATAAATTAGCATGGAGTTTGAAGAAGAAACGAGCAATAAAAGAGGTAAAATGGTGAAAAGAGTGAAATGCAACGCCAAATCCTATCCTGATACATCTTCAATATTTCACTCATATCTTGAGATCTACAAGTCCGATTAAGGTGAAATTTACGGCATTAGAAAGCTAATTCACAATTTTTCAGAAAGAGCCAAGTTCCAATTCGGGCCGAAAGGCCCTAAAATACTTGGCCTCCAAGTCCATAAACGCGTTTTTGGCGAGATTTTCCTATCCCATATCATATTTTCTTTCTCTTTATCCTAGGGATATACTCTTATAAATACCCCAAGGCTATAGACAAGTTAGAGGTATCAATTCATATACAATCATCATCGGAGAAGCACTTGGAAGCTAGATCGAAGAGCAATGAGTGACAAGATGATGATCAAAGATCAAGATTCAGGTTTTATGATTTCTTTCCCGTTAGTTATTTTTTCAATCATGTTTATCTACGAATAATTTGGTTTTTGACTATGGTTATGAGTAGCTAAATACCCTTATGTTGGTTAGAAAGTAGGTTACAAATTATGATGTTTTGATTTTATATCTCTATTCTAGACTCCAGTTTATTTTTGTATATATGTGTTTGCTATATTCCAATGATTTATTTGATTTGATCACTTGAATAACATCTATAAGTTTAACGATTTGACTTTGAGAGAAGGGTCTCGGTAATTGATAGGTAGAAAAATGTGCATTAATTTAGAGGTTAAGATTGCATTATTATTTAAATTTTGGTTAGTGCATTTATCAGTTTTCTACCTATGTAATTGAAGGTTTTTCGGATCAAGAAGGGGGGACACGTATTGAGTTGGGCCTGACACTGGGCGACTTAGTGTCATAGCCCAACCCACATTAGGACTGCCGAAACAAAGACGGGCCATCCTTGATTGAAAGTGAAGGGAAAGTGGCCCAAGGCTATAATTAATGGGATAAGAGAAAAAGGGCCCACATGGTTTTTTGGTTTGGGCTTCTAGTTTGAAGAAAGGTGGTGGCCTTGACTTTTAAAGAAGGAAAGCCCATGTTTGAGTATTATTTAATGAAAGGTTGGCAATAGCTTAAGAAATTCACGTTGAATCTTGGAGGTAGACTTTGGACAAAGGCTCCAGGAACCTATTTCTTGCAATTAGATGCCCAGTTCGAGAGTTGCCCAGGAACCTATTAATGTTTGAACCCTAGTTTGATGGATTTGTAATTTTTACGGTGATTGCGTTTGGATTATTTTTTGGAACGTTTTATGTTATTCGATTGAATCTTTCTTATATATGGAATGTTAATTTAGATTGATAACCTATATTAATTGACCACATATTAATAGCTAGGGTATTTTGATAATACATAATAATTTTGATTTTATACCTTTTGGTAGCAAATAGTGAATTAGTTTGCTAGATAACATAAATCAGGGTTGATGGGACCGAGCTTGTGAGTCCAACACTCTATCTAGCCTATTGTCCTAACACATTAAGCGTCTAGCCAATTAGATCTAAAGAGCTTATTTAAGATTGTTTGGTTAGATAGATTAATGAAAGAACTTATTTTTGTTAATTAAAATTAAGGGATAATTTGGATCAACAGAGTTTATTGTGATTTAGGGGTAGAAGTTCTAGAATTAATTCAAAGGTTGCATTAATTACAAGAACTAATCAGACTAGGGAGATTACTAGATAAAGGGTTGGGATCTTTTATATATTTGAGTTAAATAACTTTTATTACTTATTTTTAATTCATTCTTCTAGATTAATAGTTTAGTTAATAATATCAAATCAATCCCCCATCCCCTTATGTTTTTGTTCGTTTCAATCAATTAATACGTAAAACACGAATAATCGGACTGCTCCTTGTGGGATCGACCCTGACTTACCACTTCTACTAATTAGAGGAAGGTAGTTAAGGATATTATTTTTTTCGTGCCTCGACAGCACGGTCATTAATAAACTTACGACACATAACGTAATTATCAATATTGTCCGAGAGGAGTGAGATAGTTATGTAGGCATCAGTTTTGGGAATTCTGGGAGTCTTTAGGTTTGGTTGACTCGAGAAGGTCATAATTCCTAATTGATCAACAATCTAGCAGCTTCGAGTGGAGGGTTAGTCAACATAAGTGTCGCCTAATAAATAATATAATTAGTTTAAAAGTCTAGAATTTTAGGTTAATCATACATAGGAAGTCGTAATTGAAATCTATACCTTACGTCTTAATCCATCTAAGTTTCCTTTGCTATTTACGTACTTGTTTCTCAAGAAAGTCTTCCTTAATTAGTTATTTTTATGCAAATTAGGTTTTAGATTATAAAATACAATTCCATTTCGAGAGTCTAGATAGAGAAGAACTATTAGGATTAAGGTATAAAGTTGAACATAGAAACAGTCTCTGTGGGATTGACCTTGTTTGCCACTAGCTACAGTAGCACCGTACACTTGTGGTAACACTAGGTTTCGAAATAGTGCATCATATACCAAAAGTTATTTAAAATGTATAATTATTATATTTTAAAATAAATTATTAAATTTGGGTTGAAAATATGTTCGATCTCAGGTCGATTTGAGTTATATATAAAGTTATTTGAAATGTATAATTATTATATTTTTAAATAAATATTGATTTCTGGTTGTTTCTCATCAAAATTGGGTTAATTGGAATGGATTTATTTCGAATTTCTCTCTGTAGATTCACATAGGTCGTGTTCATTGGGTTTGAATTAGGTATTACCACGTCAATTGAATACATACCTAAACTTTAGTTAGAGCAGATACAAATAAAAAAAACAAAGCCCAACTTCTTGTCTACAAAAAAGAAAAAAGAAAAAATAGCCCAAACTTACTAACTTAGAACCTAACGGAAACACATTGAACCGAACATACTTATCTCTAATATTTTTCATCTCAAACCACTCACCTCACAACCAACATTCTTCCACGATCGAGTAAAGATTGGTTTTCTTCAAGAATTGCTAATGGGGATTGCAGATACACAATACCTGAATAGGTAGTTGACCCACCTCTTCTAATAAGGTTTCCCTGTTGCCATTACTTGACAGTTATTCACTTCCTGAAACTTATATGCTTGACATCTTTTAGCTATTTAACGAATTCATTGCTTGAAAGTTTGAAATATCTAATTATATGACTAAAATTTTAATTTTATAGTATTCATCCTCAAAGTTTATCTTTTGTTACTTTTCTTATCTAAAAATATTAATATTCTATGTTGATGAATCAATTGATTCGTAATTCCTTATTACGATTTTTTGTTCTCTAATAGAACTATCCTTTTCAATTATGGTTGTTACAGTTGGAAGGTTCTTATACTGGGAGTTACAATTAATTGCACTATTTAGGTAAATTGAATAGGATACTTAAGTTGTTGCGCCCATGAAGCTTTACCAAAGACTTTAATCATCTTTGGGGTGGGTGGTGGGGTGGGTTAAAACTTTTTTATGTACTGTGGACTTGAGGGAAACCGAACCTAGCCCCTAATTTAAGGATAATATTGCATCACATCCCGATATAGGATAGAATTCCAGCCTCTAGCTAGCTTCCTTAGGCTTAACAACCACTCCCTTCCTAGCCTCATAGTGGTTTAGATCGGTGCCCTTGTATCACTATTAGGGCTCATTTGGTTATTAAGATAAGGGGTGAGTAACTATCATGAAATAGTTTAGTAGATTTAGGACTGATAATATTATATATCATATATTTGAGGCTCATTTGGTAGCCCTTATAAGAGCTATATAGTGATATTATCAAGCCTTAACTATTCTTTGGTAGCTATTACTAAAGACTTTACTAAAAATTCCACTTGTTATCAAAGTTAGGACTCATTTGGTAGGGTGTATAAGGTCTGAGTAATTACATACTAAACCTTAATCGTCCATTTAGTAGCCCTTACATCTTTTTCATCATAAAATAAGGGGCCCGATACATTTTACAGTTCAACACGTATATATTGTCTGGCCAAGGACACTAGATAACATCTATTGTTGCAACAGTAACTCAATCTTTCCTTGGCAAAAATGTTAAGACTTGGAGGCTCATATGAGTCGCTTAATTTTCATTTTCTGTTTTTCTTTTGCTTTACTAACTGCAAACGTAATTCTCAAATGAAAACATAGATGGAAACTTGAAATATATATTATTGATGCTTCCGGGTCTCTCTATTATGATGTAGTTTTGGGATATTAGTTAGAGAGCAAGTGTGAAGCTAAAGCAATTATATATTCTATGAAAAATATTTTCCTCTATTTATTGAACTAGATTTACTTACACTTATTATTTCATTCTTCAAGAAAACAAGTGTTGCACCATTACATATTTTCTCCTTTCTTACATATAACAAGATGTTTGTGATATTCAAATGAATTATTATCCATGTCTAAATTCATTTACTGCGTTAAATCATTCTTTTTAATTATTTTTCATCATTATTTTTCTTGTGTATACAATTCTATAGTGACATTTCCATTGAATCACTTCTAATCGGGGGCGGAAATTTGAATCACTTCCAATTGGGGGCAGAAATTCCAAATGGACCCATACCTGGGGAGGGAACGGTGCGGGTTTGGTTCTTCCATTAGCCAAATCGTGAACCGCCGATTTGACCGTCGGCTCAGGATTCTTTTTAATTTTTCTTTTATTTTGTTAAGGGGGACACGTGGACGGTTAGGATATTGTGGCTGTTGAAAATCAACGGCCATAATGACATTACCATTGGACTGGAACCAGAACCACCGGTTCGAACAGGCAGAAACCATTTTTTTTAAACGGCCAAGATCAAGTGGCCGTTGAAAATCAACGGCCACGATCAACTGGCCGTTGGAAAATGGGGAGGCCAGGGGGAAGGGGGGCACGGAAATTCAAATTTAGGGGAGGATTTAATTTATTTTTATTTATTACCTAAAAAATACCTCTATAAGTACCCATTTTCACTCCAATTGTTTTCACACCTCAATCTCATCTCATCTCTCTCTCTCTCTCTCTCTCTCTCTCTCTCTCTCTCTTCTCAATCTCTTGCATTCTGGTCCTTTTCAATTGTGCTTAATTTAAGTTTTTTGTTCACTATTTCAACTTTTAGCCATTTCTTACTTAAAAAGAAAAATAAAAAAATTATCAAGTGGTAGAGCCGGATCAAACTCTTCTCGCCAGGGATCCAATAAAGAAAAGAGTCAAGTTGGTGGTTCGTCTTCTTTAACTCCTCCTCTGAGCTTCTTCAACCTTGATGATGAGGAAGCCATCAACTTGGACATTCCAATCGATTTGGACCTAGCCGATGCTCTAGGTATTTTTTTTTCCTTAGTTTAAATTTTTTATTTTGTTGAATTATATGTCAAATTTAAAATGTTTTGAACTATTAATCACTTTTTAGAAAGTGCAAAATGATGGTGAGGTAAATATATTCATTCATTGTTACCATGTCTTATTTGTATATTATTACTACTAATCAAAATTAAATATTATACATGGTATTGCATTTTAATTATGATTTGAGTTTAATGCAACACTTTTACCATCTAAATTCTTATTATTAATGTGTCTTAATATTGTAGGGGCTAATGCCGCCGGCTACGCCGAACAACTTGGCGAAGAACGTCCATCTCAAGAGAGTCGAGGTGAAAGCCGGACTACCCAATCTTCCGCTTCTATGGAGGGTGGTGGTGCACCAAGAGCTACAAGACCACCTCCAACCGGCCAATTTAAATCCAAGAGCCCAATCTTTCAATTTTACTTCTCGAGGACCTACATTCCGGGTTCGAAAACCCATTGCTCTACAAGGTGGTTTGCAAATATTGCAGGAACGGCTATGTCACACAACACGGTGCTGGATATGGCACCTACAACAAGCACCTAAACACAAAGCACCCCAACAAAGCCGGACTCGAAACTTCACAAACTCAAATTCGAGGACATATGTCAGGTCCATCCAAGGTACGGATCCTAACTCCCTCTTTCATTATAGTGAAGCAAACGCAAGTCATCAATTGGCAAAATTTATTTGTGTTAAACATCTCCTCTTTAACTTTGTCGATGATCAATTTTTTGAAGACTTTGTTAGATTGAGTAACAATCCTCAAGCTAGAAAAGTTTCATGAAGCATACTAACACGAGATATTGCTACAACTGTAGGGGAGTACAAAATTATTTTGATAAACATGTTTGCTTCACTAGTGCAAAAAGTTTCAATATGTTCAGATGTTTGGTCGGGTCATTGGCAAAATCATCATTACATGGGCATTACTTGTCATTGAATTGATGATTTATGGACGATGCAAAAATGTTTGATTGTATATAGGAAATTTGACACCATTCACAATGCACAAAATATTTGCCAAAAAATTATCACAATTTTTCAAGAGTATGGTTTAGTGCAAAAAATATTTTATATTTCTTTTGACAATGCTAGTGCTAACAATGCTTCATTACCCGAACTCAAAAACATTTATCAACCTTCTAGTGGTGGGAGGTTTTTTCATATTAGATGCATGTGTCATTGTTTAATTTCGTGTGTTCAAGATGGCTTAAACGCGTTCAAAACACATATTGCGCCTATTAGAGAGGCCATCTCTTGCATTATGTGACATGCTTCTTTAACAAAAAAATGGGCAAAATTTTGCAAAAACCAGCGTATTCTGGCCAAAAAAAAAAAATAAATAACTTGACATGCCTCATTGTTGAAACTCTACTTACAAAATGTTAAGTGATTCTTACAACTATAGGGAGACTTTATGGACATTTTTTCAACAAAACCCAATAAACAATATTCTCATATATTCTCAACAATGGGATGCATGTGCCGATTTAATTTCACTTCTAATTTTTTTTAAGATGCAACGAAAGCACTTTCTGGTTGCTATTACCCGAATTCACCCATTGTCATTGACCATTGTTGCCAAGTTGGGGGTGTTTTCCATGATTATAGAGACGGTCCGGTTTTACGAAAGTCAATTGGATCGATGGGGAAAACAATTGCTTAAATATTTTATGGAATTGCCTGAATTGTTTTTTATTACAGAAATGCAGGATTCTAGGATTAAAGAAGGTGACTTAATTGAGTTGTTAAAAATGTATTATGGATGTTTGTTTCCGACTAGCGAAGATCCTCCAAGTGCCACATTTATTGTTGCTAATGTTAAAGATGTTTTGTTTGATGTATTTCGAGAGTATACAATTCTACACAACGGTGATGACACTAGTGAATCTAGTGATTTTAGTAGTTCTAACGAATGAAGTTCTTCCCAAAGTGTTTCAAAACCTTCTTTTGCACGTCTCAAAAACTTTTATGAAGAGAGGTCGCTAAAGAAAGCAAGGGACTCTTCGACAAGCAACCCCGACGGGGAGATTGAAAGATATTACAATACCGCCTTCAAAGAGCTCGACCTTAGTCAATCCAACTCTCTCTTGAAGTGGTGGTGAAGAAGAACACAATAATTTCCAATCCTTTCTATAATTGCAAAGGAGATTCTTGCTTGCCTCGCTTCAACCGTGTCCATCGAACAAACATTTAGTGTAGGGGGCTACACTTTGGACGGCCGAAGATCTAGATTGACCGTAAAAAATCTAGAAAACCAACTCTTGCTTGAAGATTGGACGAAGGCCGAGAAAAGAGAACAAGAACCTAACCTCGAAGAAGATGAAGAGGGTGACTCCCTTTCCTATGATTGTTCAAACTTCGAATCTGGTGTTCCGAAGTCGGCGTTTCCGTAGCCGGCACCCACGTTTCACAAGGAAGAAATTGATCACCCCTCGAATAAAACCGGCCTCAACTCCCAAAGGTAAGCAAGGTAAGAGAACTACGTGGGCTTTGATTCATTCACCTTAACACCGAAAGGTGAATGAATAGTAGATAATTTTATTCTAAGTTAATAATTAATTCCTAAACTTAGAATAAAATTCAAGCCCTTGGTTTTTTTCCCTTTTCCTTTTCAAAATTTCATGAATTATTTAGATGTTGAAAAATGTAAGTTTGTAACTTATTGTACGTTGTAATTTTAGATAGAATATGATGTAGTATTTTTGTATTTTAATTTCGAATTTAAATTTATAGTAGTGTCATTTGCATGAAGTAGATTGAAATGTTTAAATTTCGTAATAAATGAAGGTTTATCTTTAACATCATTATTTTTTTTTTGATTAAATTCTCATTTTATAACTCACATGCAATCATATTTTTTAAAATGCTAAATCTGATTTTTTTTAAAAATATAATAATATAAAATCAGCGAAAACTGACGATTTAGAATCGGACCGCTGATTTTTTTCCGTTCCAAACCGTAACCAGAACCGTCAATAAAGATGATTCAGTTACGATTCCTATCCCCAATGATTCCGGGACCGATGATTCTGAACTGGAAACCGGAACCCGTTGAGCACGTCTACTCCCAAGTGGTAATTTATAAGTTAAGAGGATATGCCTTTATCCTTTTCCTCCATCATGATGTTGGATTTCTTCCAAAAGTAGAAAGAAAGAAAACTTATTCCGCTAGCATATTTGATCAAGTTTTACCTATATTTTTCTCCCTCAGTTGGACTCTCTTAAAGAGAAGTAACAATAAAGTATGTCCAAGAAACATAGGCTAGGAATATCGGCCCAACATTGTGGCCCACCTCATAACCAATCCCAGCCCAGCCCACTTTATGATATGAAAATAGAATCTAATCTAATATAATAATAATTAAACTGGAGTATTGATAATTGAAAAATTAAAAGAAAAATCTAGCAGTATCGCACGAGCTCCATAGAACAAACAACAATAAATTTGCAAATTTCAGATTAGGCTCGCACACATTCTCTCCCTTTCTCACTCCTCACTCTCTCTCTCTCTCTCTCTCTCTACCCTGAATTGCGGCTAGGGTTTCACCAAACCCTACTTTTTCTTCCTTCTTCATTTCTATATTCTCCATAATTTCTAGATCTGCTAGTTTCGTTTACGGCGACAATGAGTGAAGGGCGTGATTAACGTTATTACTCGTGACAAAGAAAGGGGTTTGCTAGTGCTGCGGGGGAGAAATGGCGACAGCGAATCCATTTGATTTGCTGGGGGACGATGATACGGAAGATCCGTCGCAGCTGATTGCTGCTCAGCAGCAGAAGGTTGAGCCGAAGAAAACCGTAGCTCCATCAGCTAAGCCGGCGGTGCCGGGAGCTAAGCAGCAGAACAAGACGTCGGCTCAGCCTAAGCTCCCTTCGAAGCCTCTCCCCCCAGCTCAGGCTGGTGAGCCTTCCGTGAAATCTTATCTTAGTCACGAAAATAATATCCTTTTCTTTGGAAAGTGGTTGGTGCATCGCATTTTTTTTTTTATTGATATTTTGTGCACTTAATAAGTGTGGTTCTGTTGTTGGAATAATTTTAGTGGGTATGGCTTTCCTTGTGCTTGTTGGTAAAAACATTATGAAGAGCGGGATTGTGGAACTTGGGTTTTCCGTAATGTGTCGGCAGCATGACTTGATATTGGAGATATTGAATTTGTTGGATTTTCTGCCAATTTGTTGAATCAAATCCGATGTCATGGTATCTTTGAGTTAGAATTAGGAAATGTAAAGTAGAAAATTAAAGTTCTACTACATAGGGGCTGCATGTAACAGCAGTTTGAATACAGATCAGTTGTAAATTTCTTGTCTCGTGATAATGACTTGTAACTGGTATCATGTTATAAAACAATATGCCTTGTGTTAATATATATTACATGAATCAACATGATAGTATGGAGGAGCTATTCTTATTATTTAGTTGAGCTATTGTTGACTTCATTTTTATTTTTCAAAGATTATAGATTCTGAGTTTGGCCGGTAGATGAAAAACTGAAAATGAAGTTGATGAGTTTTAAATTTGAAGTATGTTAACATGCATTAAGTATAGATTCATTTTTACCAAAATGACACATGTAATATATGCCACTTCTTTGCTTTTTGACTTTATTGTAAAAATGCTAACTTCATCAATTAGGTATTAACACATGTCTTTGTTGTGTATGGGCATGATATTGTGGTTCTAGATGTCATACGTGACTTTCGTATTTAACTTATGGAATCTATATGTCCATTATACGTGCTTGATAAGACTATGTAAATGCTTTTTTGGGTACGGTTATAGCTTTTATACTTCCAATTGGTCCTTTTGGAATTTAAAAGATTCAACTAGTTGTGATTTCATGTTTCATATATTGTTGTTATCAATTTAATTTGATATTATGTTTTGCCTGTTCTACTTCTTAAACATTTACTTGTATATGTGAGCAGTCCGAGAGACAAAACCTGAATCTGCACGAGGTGGCCGTGGCGGGGGACGCGGTTATGGACGTAGTCGTGGCTCTAGTGGTGGGGCCTATAGAGAGTCAACTGACAATGAAAGTTTTTATGGAAACAAGGAAATATCTGCTAGTCAAGGTGCACCAAACGACTCTGATGCGGGAAAACCTTACGAAAGGCGTGGTGGGCCTGGTGGCTATGGTGGACCTCGTGGGCCTCCCCGTGGTGGTCGCAGAGGTGGTTTCAGTAATGGAGAAGTAGGAGAAGGTGATCGTGACCGTCCACGTAGGACATTCGATCGCCGTAGTGGAAGTGGACAAGGGTACATACTACATATTATGTGTTTCAGATTAGTTTCCATTTGTTATTTTTTGTAATGTAATTTAAACTTATTCTATCCATTATAAGTCCATTTTTTCTTTTGGACCATGGTAATTTTTGTAATATAATTTAACCTTCTTCTCCCCAGAAATGAGATAAAACGAGAAGGATCTGGCCGAGGGAACTGGGGAACTCAGACTGACGAACTGGCTCAGTGAGTATTTTCGTTGTTACCTTTGGCCATTAACTCAATTAATATGGTTGGCTTGTTCTGCTGTACTTCAATTAATATGGCTGACTTTTTCTGTTGTACTTATGCTTGGATTGCATGTATCTTCTCTGCTAGAATACTGTTCCTTAACTATTTTTTCTGTAGGGTGGCTGAGGGAGGTGTTGGTGATGGTGAAAAAGGTCTGGATACTGAGAAGCTCTCTGGAGAGGAGGATGCTGCTGCAGCTTCTGGAGAAAAGGAAGCTGCTAAGAATGAGGTTGAAGAGAAGGAACCTGAGGACAAGGTGAGGAACATATATTTTTTATATGTTTTATTGAATATTGTGATGAACGAGGGTTAGGGCATCGTCCTTTAGCAGTTCTTTGCAAATCTATTAGGTTAATAGAAATGAGGTTGAAGATAAGGAACCGGACTACAACATGAAGAACAAGGAACAAATATTTTTATATGGTGTCTTTTTGAATATTGTGAACCAGGGTAAGGGCATCATCCTTTTTACAAATTTATTAGGTTGATATTTTAATTGCCGATCCTGAAACACCTTCGTGTAATTTGGAGACGACCTATTTGCCATTTGTGCTTGTCTGGGTATAAGGACCTTTGGTTGATATTTCAATTTTCTTTTTACTGCTTCAGTAAATGTTCTTGTGATTGGCGGACTGATTTGTAAACCCAAAACATGTTGGCTCAACCATCAAGAGATATTTTCCTAGGATTTGTGGTGTGAAATAACCGTTCTCTCAAATTGTAGGAGATGACCCTAGAAGAATATGAGAAGGTTCTGGAGGAGAAAAGGAAGGCTCTGCAGGCCCTAAAAACTGCCGAGAGCAGGAAGGTTGATGTGAAAGAGTTCGAGTCTATGCAACAACTTTCCAACAAGAAAACTAGTGATGATGTATTCATTAAACTGGTGAGTCCACTAACTCTTACTACATAATTAACTTATAGCTGTTTCGCTTAAGAAGTTTACTGGTAGCTGTTTCTCTCTAAGAAGTTTTTTATAGGTCGTGCTTTCGATTTTAGTTTGTTCATTAAACTATGCTTGTGGTTTACCAAAACATTTAGTTTGTGGATGCTTGTGGTTCACCAAAACATTTCGTTTGTGCAGAGCTCTGATAAGGATAAAAAGAAAGAGGCAGCTGAGAAAGAAGAGAGAGCCAAAAAGGTACCCTTCATGTACACATTTGATCTTAATTTACCCAAGAAGGCTTGTGGAGTATATCTTTTGAATAATACATTTGCTAGTTGGAATTAATTTTATTTACCATTTAGTGGATTGATCGTGCAAATGCAGTTTTGGCTTCTGTAGAAATTTCCTTCGTGCCACTTACATTCTAATACGGCAGCTGATTCAAATCTACTTTATCATTGTCTGGGTAAACACACAATTTTGTAGTCCACAGATGTGTGTATCTTGTTCAAGGTGTTTGGCAGCCATGGTTTTGTTTTCTTTTTTGTTTGGGGATGCCTAGTTTTGAAATCCAGTGGTATACTTATTGGTCACCCAATTCAAACTCAACCTGAGAGTAATTTGTTTACCTTTATGGAAGTAGGTGATTGCGTATTAAGTTAAGCAGAGCAGAGAATATAACTCTTTTTTTTTTACCTTTGGTTGGTGTAGTCTGTGAGCATCAACGAGTTTCTGAAGCCTACTGATGGAGAGAGGCAATATGGGCGTGGCCGTGGCCGTGGCCGTGGTGGGCCCAGAGGAGCTTATGGTGGGGGCAGTGAAACGAGCAATGCCCAAGCACCTTCCATCGAAGATCCAGGGCAATTCCCGACTTTAGGAGGCAAATGAGATGGTTTTCTTGTCTTCTGCTATTTTATATCAAGACTCCCGGTTTTGGGCAAGAGGACTTTTAGTTGGAATAATGTTTTTTTTTCTTTGTACCAAAAGAGTTTTCAAAGTTTATTAGTATGCTTTAAAATGTGTATCTCTTTTTCCCAGATCGTCCTCATGTAGTATTAACTTTAATACTGTGGCTTCTTTTTTTTTTTATTTTTTTCTTTTTTCAAGTTTTCTGTAGTTAGGGTGTGGGCCTTTGGTTTTCCCCCAAATATCTTGTTATCAATTTTGGTAGGTTCATGCATTGTCATTGTTTAATTTTAATATTTGCTATGTTTATATTTCGGTGGTCCTAGTCCTTCATTTAAATAACGAAAGGGTATATGAACTAAGATTTTACTTGCAAGATTTCCAATTAATTTTTCCATGTAATTGGGGATTTAAAACGTTTTTTAAAATTGTTGTCGGAGAGAATATGATAAATTAAATGATCAGGGATCACTAAGGACTTAACATAATCAAACTATTTGTGAACTATTCTCTTGGTTCATCGAAAAAATATTCAATCGGAAGTGTTCACTTGTTTAAACAAGTAGAGCTTGAGCCTAATCGTAAGCTCGAAATTATTTTTAGCCAAACTTGAGCTTATTAATATTTGGTTTATTTTTAGCCAAACTTGAGCTTATTAATATTTGGTTCGTAGCTTATTCGCCAGTTTCGACTTGCGAGTCGGTTGGGATTATATAGAGTTTTAAACTTTTGTATTAAGGGGCTGCTTGTTTGCAAATAATTAATGACAATAGTAATGAATATGAATGAGGGGTTAATCGTACTATGAAATGAGATAGAAAGAATTGTTAATAAGATGAGGTATTGGTTACCTTATTCATTATGTACTACTTTCGTTCCGCTCTAACTTTCCTGTTTTCCTTTTCGATTTGTCCCAACTTAACTTTCCAGCCCATAAATGGTGAAATTCTTTCACAATCTCTACCCTCAATCTCCACATTTAAAAAAAATCAAAGATTTCACAAAATCTGTTTTTTAACCTTCATGCCCGGTTAAAGTAGGAAAGTTAAGCCGGGATGGAGGGAGTATTAAATACCATAAATAGGAATGAGTTTTCATTCATTCTCATTTCCTATCTCTAAACCTTCCAACCAAGCGGGTCCTAAGTTGTTAGCAGGGGCGGCGCTGGCCCCTGTGCAGCATGAGCGACCGCACAGGGCCCCCGAAAAATTGGGGCCCCAAATTAATTTAGCCCATACAGTATATATGTATATATATTTTGTTCGTTTATTTTCAAAATATTGTTTAGGAACAACTATGTCGCAAGAAAGATTAAATGGACTTGCTTTGATGTCGATTGAATGTGATCTCTTGGAAGCGATTGATAATGAAAGTGTAATTAGTGATTTTGTTTCTAAACATGCTAATAGAGCTACTCTTTTCAAATGAATGTTATATCTTCTGTATTTTGTTTTATATGCTACCATGTAGTGTGACATTAATTTATAATTTAGAAAACATACATGTCTTTTTTAGTTAGAAAAAAAGGCCCGATTTTATGAATTCGCACAGGGCCCCCGATTTGGTTGCCCCGCCCCTGGTTGTTAGCTATATTTGTCATTAAATGAACTTAACAAGCTCTTGCGGTCAATTCTATGCATACTGAATTCAAGCTCAAACTATATTCATTTAATTTTGTCGAGTTTATGTCGAGCCGAGCTCAAAGTATTTGCGAGCTTAATATTATAAGGCGAATCGAACTCAAAATGACTATAAAAGCTCGAGGCGAACTTGAATCGAATAAGTTTTATCCAAAAGTCTAACAAGTCGAGTCTGAGCTTGCACTGTTTGACTCGATTAAGTGCATTTACATCTAGAACCCGTTTTAAAATAGTTATTGTGAAATGATGAATGGGATATGTGTCACATCCCTATTGGTAAGGCTATTCAAAATATAGCCAAATTGACCAAACGAAATCAAACCAATCCAATCTAGTTCGAGAATTATGATTCATAATAGTTTATGAATAGTTATGGATCATAATATTTTACAAACAAATACTCCTTTCGTCTCGACCTAATTTGCACACCTGCTCCGGCGCGTATGTTAAGAAAAAACTATTTTTACTTTTCAGTTGACTTTTTCAAAGATGTAAATTGAGAATGGAGATTTTAAGGATGGAAATTGTAAGATTCCTTTTCATTTTGGGGGTGTGCAAAATAGGATGAGACGACCGAAAAAAAGTATGCAAATTAGGATGGTACGGAGGGAGTAATTGGTTTGGTTAAAGATTATAAAAAAAATATTTAAACCAATCTAAACCGATATAATATGAGTATATATGCTGTAATTATTATAATTTTATTTAAAAATTATAATTATAAATAAATATATACGAATGATACCATTATTCTTTATCAAAAAACTTACGAATTAATTGTTTATCTTTTGAATGACTTTTATGTTTTTATTTCAGTTCCGATTAATTGATTGAAGAATATTTGCGTATTTATCAATTCTTGATTTTTCTATTTAGTAGTCAAACTGAGCAAACCTATCCAATCCAAACTGAATTCAATAACAACTGAGCAAACCTATCCAATCCAAACTGAATTCAATAACTTTGGTTTGAATATTTTTAATTTTAATTGGTTTAGTTAAAGTTTTAGATATTAATTTTTTTTCTCCTAATCTAAGAGCAAAGAAAAATTCGTCCTCTCCCCCCATAGTAACTCGAACCCAGGATCAAAGGTTTAGGTAGTAGATGCTCTGCCACTTGAGTTATCTAACTTCGTCTAAAGTTTCAGATATTTGTAACTGTTAGTTTTACTATTAAATTTTAATTAAAGCGACCAAATCGAACCATGTACACCCCTACCTACCTGAAGTCATAGTCTTATATGTGATAGTGTTAAGGTCTAAGGTCGCTGCTTTACCCCCGAAGGAAAATTTGCTTTGCTTAGATGGAATTATTATTTCTTAGCAAGGTCATACTATCTCCCTTGCCTAGATTTTGCGATTTGTTTGAAATAGTTTTTTCTTTAAAAAATATGGAGATCTCGTATGAAAAAGAAAAAAAAGTTAATTTTATATTTTCAAATAATATATATAACATATTCATATTATTATTCGCACCAGTGCACCTATAGTATTTCGTGAAAATCCAGATCGTCACGTCATCCATCAATAAGATCGCCCACCTCCCTGTCTCCCACTCTTTTCTAAAACGAGCAGGCCACCCATACTCAACAGAACTGCATCAGCACAAACTGAATCTCCATTTTTAGTTACAGGAATAAACTTGTACTCTCCTACTACTAATTACATATACATAAATAAAGAGAGAAGATGATGTATGTACATACATAACTCTTGATTCTTCAATAGATAATAATGAACACATGCATATAAGCCGCTAGAAGAGAGTGAATCATCATCTCAAACTGATATGCGCCGGATCTTGGAACCCTGACGAAGCTACTGTTTCTATATAAGAAACGACGGCGTCCGGTCAGATTGATTCCACATTTTTCTTCAGTTTCTCGAGATGCGAATTTGACCCCGACTTCGGCAGCTAAAACGATTTGGAAAACCGTTTCGAGATTATGCGCGTTTTTCAGTTCGGATTGAATTTTCGATTGAAGGAAAATCAGTCGGTTGAACTCTGAATAGAAACAGCTAGGGTATGGAAGATAGAGGGGGAGGCGGCGGCGGAGGAGGAGAATCTTTTGTGGCGGTGAGGCGAATGCCCCACGGGCTCGATCGCGGAAGTGCTTGCCACTCCAGTTCTGGTATATTCTTATTCCATGTGCTATTACATTTCCTTTTTTTTCTCGTTTTTATTTTTTATCCGTAATTTTGGTTTTTCCTCTCCTCGTTATCTTTTATTTGACCACCTAACTTTGTTATTCCCATTTTCATCTGCTTTCTTCTCTCTGCGAGTGTGCTCATTTCTGGATGCTTTAGTTATATGTACGAGTGTGCGGTGATTTTGCGCAGATTCTGGATCTGTGAATTGAAAATAATTAGGTCAAGTGATGCCTAGTTGCGTTGAGTTTTTTGGTCAGTTTTCTTGCTTCGTTGGTTTCCATTTGCTATTTACCTGTATTGGTGTTTCACAATACTTTACATGTATATGGAAATTTTACAGTTTTACTATTTCAAGTTACTATATCAGTTTGAGCTTTATCTACAATATATTAATATCCTATTATCATATATCTCAGTTTCAATGAAATTTGATATACTATGTTCACAATTTACTCAATTTAGAGAATTTAGCTAGTATAATCACAGCAATACTATGAAAAGGAAAACTTGCAATTTGTTGGTAGGGATGGGGAGCCCATGGATGTTGGGTTGTGGTGGGGTGCGGTACGACTGGGTTTTGTGGGGGTGAGTCTCTAAGGTGAGTTAAATTAGAGGGTGCAGTTGGGCCAGTGGCAGGTTTGCATAGGTTGTGATGGTTGTTGGGTGGAGAAGAAGAAAAGAAAAATGACAAAAGATAAAAGGAAAAAAGAAAGAAAAACGAGGAGATTTATAAAGTGAAGAGGAAAACAAGAGAAGTGTGTATTTGAATATTAGTACTTTGTTTCTTATCAAAAAAAATATTAGTAAATATGTAATTGTGTATAGTTGACAGTTGAGCATTTTAACTGTACATTATAATACAGTAGTGATATATAATTGTTGAATCAACATAATCAGAATGTGAAAATTAAAAGAAAATATTATATTGTTTTCTCTTTATAGTAGTCTAGTTATGCTTTAGGAAGTTTTGCATTGACAGATATTTTACATGTATTACTCTAATTGTGTGTGTGCATTTTTTATACAATTGGAGCTACTAGTTATGGCTGGTTTAATTAGCTTTGAGGTGATGCATTTATCTAATAAGCATTTCTGCATTCCTAATTTATATTAGATAATGATGAAATGCACGCTTCACCTCAAAATGTTTATGTACGGCACTTTTATGTCAAACGAACCAGATTTGGATTGCAGTCTTGATAAACTTTATGAAGTTTTGTTCTGCACTCTGTAAATAGATTTGCGTGTGAGAGTGATGATCATATGTTTCCTTTGTGAAATTTAAATATACGCAAAACAGGTTCTAATGCAGTGACCTTTTCCGTTTCTTATTTCTGGAGCTGCATTATTTTGTAGTGATAAGAAGGTACACAGTTTCCGATGAACTGTTGAAACCGTTTTTGTTGTTCTCATGATTTAAAAGGGAAAAAGACAGACATGATTGAGTTTTATTGATCACCTGGACCTCTTACAAGTTACCTTTAATTCAAATACTGATAAACGTAGGCGAAGAATGCGGATGGATATTATTGTAGCTATACCCTCAATGTATTATAGATTTGTTTATTTTTACAAATAATATTCTTTGTTACAGCGGAGGTTGTTGTGGGTTCAGCTGCATGGCTTGGCAAAGGGCTTTCATGTGTTTGTGCTCATGGGAGAAGAGATAGTGATGCGCGACCATCATTTGATTTGACACCTGCACAGGTAATATTGTGCAGGGTGAATTATTTGAGTTTTTATTCTCCTTTGCTTGTTAAATCAGTACGCATCTCTTGCCTTGACATTGTTTACCCTCTTCCCCTCCTAAGAATTACTTACTTTGAATTACATTCTTTAACCTTCACTTTTCAATAGATCGTGAGAGCCTGAATAAATGTAATGAAGCATCTTTTATTAAGATACTCTACAGAGATTATTAGAGTTCGCTTACAATTTATTCTCCTGTTATTGGAAGTCGTAATGTCACAGGCGACACCTGCTTGTTATTTCCCTCTTTTCAGTAAGACCAAATTACGCTATATCATGAAGTAGACTGAAGCTGCCTTTTATAGTTCTTACAAAACTTTCAATTACATTTTTTCCTTCTCTAATTATTTATATATGAATATTTTGATTTGATTCATTTTCTGTAGTAGCATAGATAGTGAGATGCGACAATATTTGTTGCATTTTCTCTAGTGAGGAAGTTGAGGAAATCCACTTAAAACTATTCAGACTATTTAAAATGATTAACATTTTAAATTGAAGACACATCACTATGCTTGTGATATTTAAAACTTGTCTTGCAATTAAGCTTATTCTGTTTCTTGTTTAATGTAGTTGATTGTACCCAAAGTCAAAAACTCCCGTTTATTGATTGCTAGTGATTTCATGCATGCACAACTGATGTTTATATCACTTAATGTGCCAGGAAGAATGTTTAGAGAAGCTACAGAATCGGTTAGATGTTGCCTACGATAGCTCTATTCCTGAACATCAGGTATATTTCATAAACTATAATATACAGGAATCTCACTGGAAATTTTCTTTTGGTTCTTTTGATTGAGGCTAACATGAACTATAATCTTCTAATTCTCACTTATTATTATTTTCTCCCTCTGCATATGATAGGAAGCTTTGCAGGCATTGTGGCGTGCTGCCTTTCCAGAGGAGGAACTCCATAGTTTAATATCCGAGCAGTGGAAGGAAATGGGTTGGCAGGGAAAAGATCCATCAACTGATTTTCGGTACAGCATTCTGATCTACTTTCATGATCTTTGGAATATTTGACTTCTGTCACGTATATTTAACGCACATCATATGGCTGCAGGGGTGGAGGTTTCATATCACTGGAAAATTTGTTGTACTTTGCGAGGAACTTTCCGGTATGATCACTCTATTGCCTTCATCTGTCTGCTTCCTCTGGGAGCGCACATGCATGCATTTGGATGCATGTTTAAATGTGTGTGGGCGTGTGTGTGTTTGCGTGCATTTTGAGGAACAATCCTGTGACCTGTTATTTTAACTTGACTCATCATCTCTTTGCGGGTATTTGTGGCTCATCGTGTCAGAATAGCAATTATTGGGTTGGTTTTCCCATAACCATATGTATTTGAGAATGGGAGATTTGTAGTTTGTTTGGTTTCATGGGACCGGACCTTGTTTATTTCTATCTCTTATTCTATTGCAGACTGGTAATTCATAAAATTGAGATTCAAATGGTCTACTTGAACTTTCTCGAATATGATGTTTCATTTTATGTCGTGGGCTTTTTCCAACTCAAATTGATCTGAGGTTGCTATTCTAGATTATATTGGTGAAGGAAGTCTTACCAATTGATGTTTTTCTCTGTTCTCTTACTTTACTTGTCTTGTGATGTGGATCATATCCACTAGTGTGATATATCATGGCTGCACAGAACATGGAGATGATTGTTGTCCTCTAATAGACTCACTTGAAGATCACTTTTTGGTTTATATGAGGCCAATGCGTGTCTAGACTTTTGTTTAATTCTTGCTCAGCAAAACTTTGGCCTGAAATTCACCAAATGCTTTTTTGTAGAAATCTTTCCAGGATCTTCTTCGCAAGCAGGAAGGTGACCGAGCTTTGTGGGAGTACCCATTTGCAGTAGCTGGGGTGAACATCACTTTCATGCTTATTCAGATGCTTGATCTTGAAGCAGGTGACCTTTTGAATGTTATGAGATCACACATTCAAACCTAATAAATTTGTTGGTTCCTTTCGTTCTTTCTCCCTTGTTCTTTCTATCTAAAGTATATCGAATCTCCCCAACTGCTTCAGACAAATAATTTGCACAATTAGAACTAGCAATTAAAGTTTCCCTATTCTATTCATACCTTGCTTTCACCAGTAGTTCTGATTGACAGAGTAGTTATCCCACCTCCCTCTATTTCAAGCCTAGGTGGTTATAATGTTTGAAAGGCTTCTCTTTTTATAGAATGTTATTACTTGGAAACATTTTGCTGGCATGCCAATCGTTGCTTGCTCCAAGTTAAGGTTTTGAGTGGCCCAGCCAAAATTCTTTCCACCTGATCTTGCAATCAGTAGTATACTGTGAAATGAATGATGTCTTTGACTGCCCAAGGAAATATGTGAAATAAGTGCTTACTGTTGGTCATCACCTATTTTCTGCCTCGTCTTTTGCAGTGAAGCCCCGAACACTTGTAGGAGCAACCTTCTTGAAATTTCTTTCAGGTAATTCGTTAACCTTCAGTCTCACCTTTTTGGAAGGGCATCATTGTGCTTGGTTCGGTTTTTTTTGCTTTCTCTTTTTTGGGTGGGGGTGGGGTGTCCTTATGAGAATAACCGACAGTTGTTATGTTCTTCAACAATGATAACAAATTATCTATTTTTCAAAATTTATTTGATGTCATTTTTCTTTGTTCTGGTTATTGGAAATTTTATTTTGTTCTTTTCCTGGTCAGAAAATGAATCAGCATTTGACCTTCTGTATTGTATCACATTCAAGCTAATGGACCATCAGTGGCTAGCGATGCGTGCTTCTTATATGGATTTCAATGTAAGTATCTACCAATATTGGAGCTTTGACTAAATGAAATGAATCTTGGGAGCTTTGACTAAAATCAATGTATAAAAGTTAGGCATCTCTGTCAGCTTACAAATCTTCGATTGAAAACTCCTGGCTGGCAGTCGTAGGTCGTAGTCTCTTGAAACGATAGTTTGATTCAGACGAGTAACTGGCAATATGGAATGTGTGTGTGTGAAACAAAATGTGATGCCATATCTTTATTGACTGGAAAAATCTAAAATTTTCCTTAATTGTTTAGACTGTGATGAAAGCTACTCGACATCAGCTTGAGAACGAACTTCTCCGAGAAGACATCGCATGCCTAGAAGACCTGCCCTCCTATAAGCTTCTTGCTCGGTAGTTGAATGAATAGAGGTAGTGGTAGGCATCATTGTTTTGGTGTCAACTTGTTAAGTGGATGCTGCATTGTTGTAAGTAGCTAGATCCTTAGTGAGGCTCTTCTCTATCGATTGGATTTTCCTATTCTTGGGTTGGAGGATGTGTATTTTCTGATAATGATATTGTGAGGCAACACGATTGGAATTATGAATGTTGATAGTCTTCGCTACACTATATAGCAGATGTCGTTATACTTGGTAAATTTTTATTTTGCTCCTCAACCCAGCAGATGCAAACCCTACTACTCCATGCACTGTTTTCCGCTTCACACATACATTTGTGGTTTGTGTGAAACATGTGGTGAGATACAAATTGACGATGCACTTAGAGTGGGTAAGGATCGACCCATTAGCTTAGAATTGTTACCTACTTTGTGTGGAACCATATTGTTTTCTACCTTGTATGGAACCCCATTGGCCTAATATGAGAAACTCATGCTCCCCAGTGTAGGGGAGAAATTATTCCCTATCTCTACAGGCATTGCTG
Source organism: Ajuga chamaepitys (assembly GCA_958295605.1). Classification (NCBI taxonomy): domain Eukaryota; kingdom Viridiplantae; phylum Streptophyta; class Magnoliopsida; order Lamiales; family Lamiaceae; genus Ajuga; species Ajuga chamaepitys. Next base: position 52,785,753 of record OY282499.1, read on the forward strand.
CATTCTTTGAATTTCCCGTGCAGAAAAGAATAACTTTTTCTATCTCTTTTGCCGATATGTTGTATATTTAGTGAAACTAGCACTACGCACGTGCAACTGGTTATAATTTTCTACTATAATTTAATAAAAAAAATTAATTCAAACATAAAATGATTGTACATTGTGATCATGTAATATATATACATAACTTCGTAGATTATTCAATGTAATAAAAATTAATCCATTGAACAAACATAATTTTGAATCAACTAAGAACTAAAAGAATCGCAAAAGAGAAATAGAAAATTTAAATAACCTTAGTCTTAATAAAATAAGTTATAATAATTAATGTTAATAGATTCGTAAAAAACGACATACCATGATATATTGTAGAAATATTTAGTCTTACAAAATTTTCTATTATATATGTAAAGTTTGATTTATTCAAACTATTGTTTACTTCTTATTATACACAGACTCGATCATCATTAATATATCTTGAACAAAGTTATACGATGATTAAAAAACTATATACGAAATAATGAGGCATATATTTTTATATTTTTCACCAAATCACTGACATTTGAAGAAAAATACATTTTTAATTGTCTCATTATATCACCAACTGGCTTTCATAAGTCAATTATTTGTTTATATACACACAGAATATTAGGTCTAACGTACTTTTCTATAATTCTCTAATAAATAATTTCGATTTCAATATATATTTGCACATGAAATTCTTTACGTATTTTAATGTGAGGAAAAACTTCCAGCAACTTAGTATCAAGGTCCAATATCCAACTTTTGTCATGAAAGCTATTTTCTAATTATTATTATTATTATTAAGTATAACCCTCTTTAATGTAATTTACTTATTGATTTAAGATTGCTTATTCCAATTTTCTTCAATTATTTTCTCAATGTAACGTCGAAATTTAAAAATTATGTGTGATTTTAAAATAAAAATCATACTATAGTATAATTACAAAATAAATAATATTTTTTATGGAAAGTTGACTATATACATAGTGTCTCACAATCTTCAATCAAGACACATGCTACAATCTATATAAAATATAATAAATGTTTTACCTAATTTGTAATGTCTTTAATTCCTTATTTAGTTATAGTGAAATACTCCTAATTTTTTCAAACATTGCACATCCATTTAAAAGTCTTATATATACATGATTAAACCACGCATTCCGATTTTATTTTTCTCATTTCATTTTTTATTTAGACTATACCGTACTTTATTCGACGTAATTATTTTTCTAATCTATTGTCAAGTTAATATTGACATTCACATTTCACTTTCTTTATTTTTCAGCATGTTTTTTAATTTAATTATATGATACTTATTCACATAGTACAATTGAATCATTCACAGTACAACTTAGTTTATTATTTCTTTATCATTCTTTTTTATTCTTTATTGTACCCTATAATTTATATAGCATAGTACATTCATCTATCAAGTTATTACATATGCTTAAAATATATATATATATATATATATATATAAAATATTTTTATTGATTTAATAATTTGTTTAATGTTAGATCTTAAATATTTAAAAGAATTACAACTATTCATGTCCACTAATTTTTTCGTTCACCATTTTATTATTTCTCTTATTAGTACAATAAAATTTCACACCTCGGTCTAAACTCCAATTATTATAAACTTTGTGATTTTTATGTCTCTCTCCAATTTTCTAACATAACAGTTTTTTCTTTGGTCTACTAAAATTACATCAACTATTAAAAATATTACATCAGTGAGTATATTTATGTAGGTGTGTAATGTGATTAAAAATGATGTTCAACTTATAGACTTATTTGAATAAAATCGATCAATTGTATAGACTAATAGTACTTAAATTTACACAATATCACTACCAATGCATTTATAATTTTTATATCTTCGTATATCTCTTTTACTGATTTCATATATAAGCTACTTTTATCGCTTTCCTCCATCTTTTTCATCTTATATATATATATATATAAAAATAACTTTATCGTATATTTTAATTCAATAAAATTCGTAAATCAATTATTATTTTTTCTTGTTGTAATGTTTATAAATGTTACTTATGAAATATATCGATTTCATTCTTCTAAATCATTGAAAATAAATATAATATATAATCTCATTTCCTACAAGTATAATAATTCGATTTATATTTACTTAGTAATGCTCATACAAAGAAATTTAGCTTGTAAACATATATATTGCTAGTTTAATCTAAATTTAAACAGTAAGGTTAAATGTATGCCTAGTTTAATCCAAATTTTGAAATACTACATTGTAATAATTAACTTGTATGTACATCTACCTATAATATAGATATTTAATTTTTGTTTTTGTATACTTTTCTCATAGTATAATATGTCTAACTCTATCATATTAGTTTATCCTTTGATTTTTCTATTATATTACCTAGACTCGTCTATTATAATTTTTTTCATAATGAAAATTTACTTAGACTCTTTAATATTCATAATTTTTGCTAGTTTATTTTTATAATTTTGTTTATTATGTTAATAAAGTTAGATCTACTAATAATAAAGTATATTCATAAGTTTGTGTTATCTTTCTTCACAATGCATTTTCTCACTTCAATGCATTTTCTCACTTCTATTCGTTTTATCATCATATAGTTCATATTCAATTGTTTTGACCTTATTTTCTACTGTTGGACTTTGATAAATTGGTATACACAAAAATTATACAATTTTCTTACATGTCTTTTTACTTACTCAAAAGTCAATTTTAAAATATAATCTTAGCAATTTCACATGCAAAGTCATTTTATTCTTTCATTTTAATACTTTCTTCAAGTTTATATTATAATGAAGTTTAAGTTACTATGCTCTAACACGTGATCAATTCAATAGTTTACACTTTAGTCTAAATATTATATATTCAAATTTTATTTTTCATTAGATAATTTGTATAAATTCTATTTTTGTTTCCCAGTGTTGTAATATTGATACTTCAATAATTTAGAAATTTAGGGAGATTATTGAAAGTAGCAAATTTATAATATTCAAATTAAGACAAATAAATTATTACTATTAGATAAGTATTATTCTAATTTATATTTATAATAAGAGTTGGCTGTTTTATTTATGACCAAACACTATGTAAGAATTTGTTAATAAGTTATACATAGTAATATAAATCATTGTGAATCATTTACATATTGTTCTGACATATAATGTTTACATTTTTTAAATAGACTAAAAGATTTAATTTAATCTCATCTATTTTTTCCAAAAAAAATTTAATGACATTTTGTAATTTAACTTTCAATCATTTTTATATAATAAAAAAATATAAGTACAATCATATGTCAACAATCTTGTGTCTATTATTCGACTATGAAGTCAAACTTATAACTATTGAAATCATATCAAACTATTACATTTTACATATTTTAAATATTTTATCATATAATTATTATTAATCTTGAGTCATTCATATATTGTGGTAAATTAAATATTATATAATACACTATCGTTGTCTTGTCAACATATTTTTTGTTGTAGTTATTGGAATGAGTATATAGATGTTATAGCTATGTACCATACCTAAATTAAAAAAAGTAAATTAACTAAAAATTATCTCCAAAAAATTAAAGATGATAAATTAAATCAATAAGAGTTTTCAATATTATTCATTGTTCTGATTTTTATGTATATGATTTTTTCTTCTTGTTGCTAATCCTAAAATTTAATAGTACTTTTTCGCCATGAAAACACAAAAAACTTAATATAACATTCAGTACCTAAATATCTTTATTGTATATCACTATTGCAAGTTAAGATTCTTGTGGTTATTATCCTAACAAAGAAGTCAAAGTTTGGAGCTATTAAACTCCTATTAAACTATGCTTAATTTTCTATAATTTTTTATACATATATAAATATCTTTTGTGTACATTTCAATTATTTAATATTTTGAGAACTATAAACTAAAGTACTTTAATATTCATAATATCTTATATTCTTATTCCTTTTTAGTAATATACATTATATTATTTTTTAATTTTTTAATATACTTTCTTCAATTCTTCATAAATTTCATATAGTTCTTCTAATCGGATTCTTTTACAATTGTAGAGAAATGAGAAAGATCGATTCACAAAATTTAAGAGTAAATAAAAGAAATATGATAAACTATAGTTGTCCTGCCAATTTTTTTTTTTTAGTTATGGTTAGTAGAATGGGTATATATATTATAACTACGTACCTAAATTAAAAAGAAAAAGTAAACTAAAAATAAAAAATATCTTCAAAATAAAAAATGATAAATAAGAGCTTTCACTATTATTCAATTGTTCTAATTTTTATGTGTATAGTTTTTTTCTTATTGTTGCTAATCGTAAAACCTTTTAGTATTTTTTTCACCATGAGAACACCAAAACTTAATAGTTTTGCAAACATTTAATATCTAAATAACTCTAAAGTGCCATTATTCGAAATTAAAAGTCTTGGAATCATTATCCTAGTAAAAAAATCAAACTTTAAAGTTACTAAAGTCCTATAATATGTTTAAATTTCTATAATTTTCTTATAAATACATAAATATCTTTTGTGTAACTTCAATTATTCAATATCCTGAGAATCATATACTAAAGTAATTTTACTTATTGTATGTACCTTTGTGCTAATCGGCCTTTCTCATTTCTCTTCAATTATAGAAGAAACCAATTAGAAAAATTATTAGAAATTCATGAAGGATCGAATAAAATATAAAAAAATAAAAAGAATATAATGTATTTTTACCAATAAATAATAATATATTATGATTATTTAGGTTCAGCTTATATCATCAGTCGAACTATATATTATATTAAATGTGATAGAAAATTTCATAAGTTGAGACTTGAGAGATGAATTTCAATTATAAAATGAATCATACTAAATAAATAAAACTTTAAAAAATAAAGTTACTAAATTAGCCTTAAAATTTTGCTAATTAATGGTTTTTTTTCTTTTTATATAGTTTTTTTTTTTTTGACAATTATATAAAGGAATTTCATTATAAAAGAGATAAGAAATTTATAAAGAAACTTAAAAATAAAAATAAATAAAAATAATAATGTTATATATATTATTAAAAATAAAAAAAAAAAATAAAATATGATTAATATGTAGGTTTAACTTATGCCATTAGATGAATTACATATCATACCCATGAATTTTTTAGGGTATCATATCTATGAATTGATAGATGAACTATATAGGGCTCTAACCAAATAAATAAAACTTTGAGAATATAGTTAATAAACTAACCTTAAAAACTAAAATTAATTAAAAATATAATAGGCAAATCAAATTTTGTCTAACTATATATAAAAAAGATTCAAAGATATAGTTTATAAATAAAACTTTAAAATATAGTTACCAAACTAACCTTAAAAATTCAAATTCATTAAGGATATAATAGGCAAATCAAATTTTGTAAGAAACAACTCACACTTTTATAATAGAAGTAGATGCTTGCAATGCCGGTTAGGGTAGGGAATAATTTCCCAATTTAGGGTGCATTTTCAGTCACAGTTTGGCGTCTATAGTTTTGGTGTTTCTGGAGGGAAAAATATATGTAAAGCCCTAGATTTTCAAGTTTACTCTATAAAGTGCTTATAAATTGTCACTAAGGTACTTAACTTGCAATAATTGTTTCTACATTCTAGAATAGCAACTTTTAAGGATTTATGCTGCTAAGAACTTACACCAAGTAATATATGTCGACAATATTAGGACTAGGTGTTGAAAGAAAGTCGAAAGTAAAGAAAATGCACACCAGGGCAATGAAAAGTTCAGGAGTTAAACCACACATATCAAAGCAAATGCAGAAACAAGTTAGCATACAACATAACATATGATAAAGCACTGTAATAACAACAGACGGTCAAAATATGTGTTCTGGGCCAAGTGCAAGGCAAATAACTTCGTACAATGTTCTAAAACCTTGACATGAAGTCAAAAACATTATAACTTTACGCAACCCAATACATACTTCGCTCATAGATCCATGGCCGAAAGCTGCTAATGTTCAATACGAAGTCTAACTCATATCTTTAAGCAACCTGATACCCATAAACATAGGCTGAGTGAAGTTGTTCACTCATAGATCCAGGGCTTAAGGCTGCTCCTCCATTCTGCAGTTCCATCTGGGAACCAAAGCGCGATCTCCTTCCTTGCACTCTCGACTGCATCACTACCATGAATGACGTTCCTGTATATTCAAGGGCACCCATTACCTCACTGATGTAAGGGTGATTCTTCACAAATAAAGAAAAAGAGAAGCATTTATAGAGCAAAAGTTACCGGCCGATGTCTATGGCATAATCACCACGGATTGTCCCAGGGGCAGAGTCAGCAGGGTTGGTGGCACCAATGATCTTCCTTCCAGTAGTTACAACATTCTTACCCTCCCAAACCATTGCAACAACAGGTCCGGATATGATGTACTCAACAAGCCCGTTGAAAAAGGGCTTTGCCGACAGATCAGCATAGTGCCTCTCGGCAAAAGCACGGTCCACAGTGATTAGCTTGAGGCCTGATATAAGATAAGATGCAGATTATAATAAATGAAATTAACAGATGAAGGGAAAAGGCCAAATATATTCAATCATTCTAGAGGTTATAATCTTGTCTCATTGTTCTCTAAACAAACCCACAAAAATCACATAATCCATTGCTTAATAGTCTCAATGTTCTCTAAACCAAAACCACATGCTAAATGAAATAACAGAGTTGAAAATGCAAACAAAGATACACATAAATTCAGTTGAAAAGTAGCCGGAAATGAATTTTAACTTTCAAACTTATACACTGATAACATTCCCTTAGTTCTCTATTATTATTCGACCAAATGAAGAGAAGTATTAGCGTACACTGTTCCTGCCCTTTGATGCCTTAACTGATTACAAATCGACTGAGCAGGATGAAAATAAACCATCACAAATATACTTTTGCCCGAAATCATTTTACTTTTCCTCTATTCATGGTTCAACTGATAACGAATAAAGAATCAACAACATGAAAATACGACAGTACGTGCATAGTTGTTGCATAGAATCAGCATCAGTTACAACAAATGTATTAAGTTGGGCAACTAACGAGTAATCATCAAGTTAAACATCTCCCAATTCAGATTGAATAAAGCAGAACAAATAGAGAACACACAACATAAGACAATCTAAAGGAAAAGGTCATTGAGCAATAATGAAAGTACTAATTTATCAATTTCATAATGTCACGAGGTCAGCCGGTTTGTCGACAATCTGAGCTCAAATGCTTCCCCTCACTAGGCATTTCCCATGGATTCTGAGTAGTTCCTTTGGGAATTCATCCAGATACAGGTGGCTGTGTGTGCAAGTGAAACAAGCGTGCAAAAGGCTAAAGAGAAAATTATGGAAGTGAAAGAATTAGTATTCATAATCTGAGTTTGTTCAATCTGTTTATGGCTTTATACACTTGAAGGAAAACCGTCTAACCAACTAACTAACTCTCTCCTGTCTCACGTGAGCTACTGAAGGCACGTGAGCTGTTAACCCTCAGCTCTAATACATGACAAATCACCCCCTCCCCGAAAACTAGCTTGCCCTCAAGCTAGCAAGTGTGGAAAAAACTGCTCGATGTAGAGATAATCTTCCCAAGTGGCTTCCTCTTCCGGAAGATGGGCCCATTGAACCAAAAGTTGAGTACTGGGCTTGTTTTTCTTGTTGACCAACCTCCGGGCAAGAATGGCAACAGGTTGTAAGACTGTTTTGCCCTTCGCATCAAATGGTGGCAGCTCCGCGGTGACTTCATCTGCTGTCTTGACGCTTCTCTTTAAAAGTGAAATATGAAAGACTGGATGGATTTTTGCTGTAGGCGGAAGTTGCAGCTCATACGCGACTGCGCCAATTCGCTTCAAGATCTGAAACGGGCCAGCATACCGTGGAGAGAGTTTCCATGCTTTGGTAAGATGTAATGAGTGTTGTCGATAGGGTTTAAGCTTCAAGTAAACCCATTCCCCAACTTGATATTGTTTGTCCATCCGATGTTTGTCAGCTGCGGCCTTCATACGGTCTTGAGCCTGCTGTAAGAGTCGCTTCAAGTGTGTCTGAATTTCCTGTTGTTGTTGGAGGGTGGTCTCCACTCCAACCACTGATGGTTCCAGGTAAGAAGAAATGGCTAGTGGAGTAGGTTTATACCCATATAAAGCCTGAAAAGGTGTCAAAGCGATTGAAGTGTGGAACGATGTGTTGTACCAAAATTCCGCAAGCGGTAACCAGCTGGTCCACTGATTAGGATTGGCGCTGGTCATACAACGAAGATAGGTCTCGAGGCACTGGTTTACTCGTTCGCTCTGCCCGTCCGTTTGGGGATGGTACGCCGTACTTAAGTGTTGTTGGACCCCTAACGATTTGAACAGTTGTGTCCAAAACTGACTTGTAAAAATTCTGTCCCTGTCAGATGTTATACTAGAAGGCAAACCATGTAATTTGTATATATGATCAATGAATATGTGTGCTAATTGTGAAGCAGTGTAAGGGTGGTGTAAAGCAATAAAATGTGCATATTTAGTGTACCTATCAACTATTACCCATATGGAATCCTTCCCTTTTGATTGAGGCAGCTTCTCAATGAAGTCCATGGTAATATGTTGCCAAGCTTGGGTCGGAATTGGCAAAGGTTGTAACAACCCGGCTGACCTGGTATTCGAATGCTTGCTAAGTTGACACTGATGACACGATAAGACTGTTTACTGTATTTCTGCCCGAATTCCTTCCCACCAAAAAGTCGTGTAAATCCGTTGATAAGTGGCATTAACTCCCGAGTGTCCCCCATATCCTGAGCTATGCATGTACGCAATGATTTTCTGCCTCAAGTCTCCCGTGTTGCCCACGTATAGCCGTCCCTTGTACCGAAGCAGCCCTTGTGTGTATGAAAATAAAGAGAGATTATAGGGTGTTGTCGTTCTGTCTAGTATTACTTCCTCCGCCACCGGATCATTCTCATAGCTCCGTTGCAGCTCCACCATCCACTTTGGCTTGCATTCTGTTAAACTATACAGACTTGCCTCCTCCTGCCCTCGTCTTGATAATGCGTCCGCGACCTGATTCTCCGGTCCTTTCTTATATTCTATTCGATAGTCAAACCCTAAAAGCTTTGTCAAATACTTATGTTGCAAAGGTGTAGAAACTTTCTGCTCCAGCAAGTACTTTAAACTGTGGTGGTCAGTTCGGATGACAAACTGAGTATGAATCAAATAAGATCTCCATTTCTCAACCGCATGGATTATGGCAAGAAACTCTTTCTCGTAGATGGACAGCCCGAGATTCTTACGAGCTAACGACTGACTAATATACGCCAGTGGATGGGAGTTTTGTAACAGCACCGCGCCGATTCCCTCATAGCATGCGTCTGTCTCCACCACAAATGGAACACTAAAGTTAGGCAGTTGTAAAACCGGAGTAGTGGTCATTGCTTCCTTCAGTTTTTCAAATGCCCCTACTGCCTCGTTCGTCCATACAAAATTTCTTTTCTTTGTCATGTCTGTTAAAGGCCTTGCCACAATTCCGTAATGTCGCACAAATTTTCTATAATATCCTGTCAGGCCCAAAAATCCCCTCAAGGCTTTCAGCGTTTGTGGCCTTGGCCACTCCACCATTGCCTTAATCTTTCCCGGATCGGGCATCACCCCCCGGTCGCTTATCACATGGCCTAAGTACTCGACTTGGGATTGGCCAAAAGAGCATTTGGATGCTTTTGCAAAAAGTTGGTTTTCGGAAAGGACTTGAAACACTGATTCGAGGTGGTGCACGTGGGTTGTCAAACATGGGCTATAGACAAATTGGAACTGGATCTTATGCTTCTCAAAGTCAAATGTTACTAATCCTAGCTGTTTCAAAAAATTCACTCCCACCACCATATCACATCCTCCCAAGTTCAACACTCTCATTGGTGCACTAAATTTGCACCGTCCCATTTCCCATTCTAATTTCGGGCATCTAGTCCTACATTCTAACTTCCCTCCATCAGCTATAGTCACAAACAATGGGTTGGTAATTTGCAGTTCACACCCTAACCGTTTGGCAGTGCCCTCATCCAAAAATCTATGGGTGCTACCTGTGTCTACTAACACAGATATCTGGTGTTTCCCTACTGTGCCTAATATCTTGATGGTATCAGTAGTGACTTGCCCAGCCAAAGCATGGACAGATAGATGATAATCCGTGCTTTCTTCATCCTGATCTTCTAATACTAGTTCAGTTTCCTCTACTTCTTCCCCTTGTTCACAGATTATGGTAAACAATTTTTTACACTTGTGTCCTATATGATAAGTTTCATCGCAATTGAAGCATTGATGCTTCTTTCTTCGAGTCTCAATCTCTTCGGGGGTCAGTGTCTTAAAAGTTTGATTACTATCTACACTACTGCCCTCTACCCTATTATTTTCCCAACCAGTTTCAGATTGAGAAGAAAATGGTTTTGGGGTGTATTTGTATCCTTTCCCTGTGGCAGATAGGAGGATCTCTTGCTGTCAAGCCAGTTGAATGGTTTGATCTTATGAGGTAGGATTGAACATTTCAACCATTGTCCCTATTTCAGTTTTAAGACCACTAAGGTAGCTTTCAATGAAATACTGTTCAGTTAAATTCCTATTGGTAGCTACCATATATGCCTTGAGTTCCTCAAACTGTTGAGTATACCCGTCTACATCTTTTTCTTGCCTTAGTTTGTTGAATTGGCTTACTAGTTTCTTTTTCCCTATTTCTGAATTTTTTTTTAAGACTAAATCGCAGAATTCATCCCAACTCAGCCCTTCCTTGCTGTCTATATGTTCTAAAAACCACAAATCTGCCCTACCCTCCATATTCATCGCAGCCATCATCACTTTCTCCTGATCACTCATAGGATTGAACAGAAAATGACGCTGACATCTCCTAATCCAATTTCTAGGGTTATCACCAGCGAATTTGGGAAATTCAAATTTGATATTTCGATAATGAGTGGATACAGACTGATTATTAGGAGTGTTTTGGGAGTGTTTACCTCTGCCATTGATTTGCGCCGGAGTTGATTCCCTCTCCCCTTCGATCCCCTTCCCCTTTTCACTCCTCTCCTCCCCCATTCGCATTTCTTTCCTGAATTCCTCCATCTGTAATTTGAAGGCCTCGATCAGTGACTTATTCAATTCCAATTGTTGCTGCTGCATCGCTCCAATTTGGACTTCGAGATTCTCAATCCTTGCTTCCATTCTCGTGTTTTTCCTTGGCATGCGCGGCTCCGTGGAGAAATCGACGGCTCTGAATACCAAATGTCACGAGGTCAGCCGGTTTGTCGACAATCTGAGCTCAAATGCTTCCCCTCACTAGGCATTTCCCATGGATTCTGAGTAGTTCCTTTGGGAATTCATCCAGATACAGGTGGCTGTGTGTGCAAGTGAAACAAGCGTGCAAAAGGCTAAAGAGAAAATTATGGAAGTGAAAGAATTAGTATTCATAATCTGAGTTTATTCAATCTGTTTATGGCTTTATACACTTGAAGGAAAACCGTCTAACCAACTAACTAACTCTCTCCTGTCTCACGTGAGCTACTGAAGGCACGTGAGCTGTTAACCCTCAGCTCTAATACATGACACATTCTAATGAAGATACATAATTTGTGCAAAAATTGTACCTTTCAGAGTGGAACCTTTCTTCTCAAACCTGCCAATTGTCTCACCAACCTGAAACAAAACATAAAAAGAACCAATATTTAAAAAATGGTCTGGCTAAGCATAGACCAGCAACAAGTTAAAATAATATGCAAACACTCCAAACGAAAAGAAAAAACACGAACCAGGCCCCTTTGAACACCATCAGGTTTGATCATAATAAAAGTCTGCTCCATTGTAGCTGAGGCGGCGAAGCTTGATAAGAGTTGAGGTTACTGTTCAACGGAAGGAGTGACACAAGACAGAGGCGCACTCTACTCGGGAAACCCTAATCAAACCACTGAAATTAGTTCTTCGTTTCTTTTATTTTTACTACTACAGTACCCACGATTTTTCTTTTATTTTCACCAGTACAGCACACGCGGAAAAAATTAAGCTTTCTTTTTTAAAAAATAAAAATAAATATATAATCAAAATTTCAATATTCAAACACATTTTATTATTTCTAATATTTTTTTTTTTTTATCTATAGTATAGTATATATTATAAAGATATCAATATTTTTTTCTTTTTTATACTTATGTATAAGTTCTGATAGGTGGGGGTGAGGGGTAGGAGTTGATCCTAGCCAATTGTTACTTAGACGTTGTATCTAAGAATTATAGTTATATAATAATGGACTCTTCTATAGTACAATTGGTGTATTAATACACCTGGATTTTCAATCATTAGATTTAACTTGTCTCATCTTGATCATTGGATCAAAAAACCCGACTAACCATTTACCGGCTAAGGTCATCAAACACTTTGCCTTCATTGCTAATTAATGCACTTTGTTAATCATGATGAATCTGCAACATTTTATCATCTTTCATCCGTGGAATAGTTGAACGTAATTATTTTTTCTTCCTCAAAATTTGACAAAAAAGTAAAATAAAAAATAGAATCTCAATCGTCTACCTCTTGTAGAAAACTCTGTTTTGCTCATCCAAGTTTTCATATTCCATAAATTATTACAAAAATATATTAAAATTATGGATGATAAAACTTCCTCAATGTAAAATTTTCTTGTCATGGAAATATCAAATATGGTTGTCCAACAGCACGAGATCAATTGAGATTAATTTTTTGTTATGCAGGTTCCAACCACCATCCAATGTGTTCCTTGTTTGAAACCGATGAACAATCTCTATTTACTCTCTTCTTTGAATTCTCATTCTTTAAAGCGGAGGGAGGGTAGTTATTTTTATAGACAAACCACCGTCAATTGTGGCTCCACATCCGCTGGATATTTTGAGTTGTAATAAACAATAATTGGATTAAATTTAAGTTTTAGCTTATCCTGAAATTAAAGAAATTGGATATATTTACAAAAGAAGAAGAAGAAAACGACATTTGCTCCATTGTGAATCAAAATTAACAAACAAAAGTTACCTGTAAATGACCTACAATAGAAGGTACAATATTAGATGTATTAATACACTAGTTGTAATTGTAGAATTTCCCATAATAATAATATTTGTATTATTTTCATTATATTATAAAAATATCTAGGGTTATAGTCATATAATAAAGGAGGTAGAAGAGAACTAAAAACAAAGAGATGCTTCATTATATGCCTTTTCTTAAACATAAAATTAGAGATTCAATTAATTAATATTTGAATAATTTAAAATTAAATTTGTTAGAAAAATTATACTCCCTCCGTCCCGGCTTATTTTGCACAGGTGACCGGGCACGGATGTTAAGAAAAAACAGCTTTTACTTTTTCTTTGACTTTTTTAAAGGTGAAGATTGAATGTTGAAGTTTTGAGGGTGGAGATTGTGGAAGAAGTTTCCTTTTTTGGAGTGTGCAAAATAAGGTGGGACGACCGAAAAGGAAAAGTGTGCAAAATAAGCCGGGACGGAGGTAGTATAATATTAATTAGAATTGCTCAAATATTAAAAAAAATAAGCTAAAACGTGGAAGAAAAAATTGTCAGCCCCCTGTCAGTTAGGGATGTTTTCTTCTGGTCGTCTTGAGTTCCTGTTTTTTTCCGAGTCTTTTCGTTGGATCATCTGGTTCTGGTAGGTTTTCTATGTCCAGTTATGAATTGTATTAGGGTTTAGGTGTTGTCGTTCTTGTTCGCCATTTCTTTTGGTCTGTGTGTTGCTTCTTGCCGATCTAGGTTAGGGGTCTTTGAGCGGTGCAGTGTCTAGGGTTAGGAACTTCTTTCGTCAAGTGTGAGGTGTTTTAGTTTGTGTGTCACTATTCTCATTTTTTAGGCTTAGATTGGTCGATAATCTCAAGTATAATACAATGGCAATCGGAGATCACCAAGGGAAAGAGAAGATGATGATTCTGAAATTGTTTGACTGGATGATGTGGTCGAGTAATCACTACCCAGATCTACACTAGGTTTGATAGCAAAGGTTCTAAAGAACAAGCCTTTTAACCCTTTCGGTTTCTTGGAAGCAATGAGAAAAGGCATGAAAGCCTCACATGGGATCACTGGTAAAGAGATTCACACAAATCTAGTCTTCTTCACGTTCAATGAATACGAAAATATGACAGAGGTGATTAATAATGCCCCGTAGCATTTTGAGAACAATTTGGTGTTACTTCATGAGCCGAAATTTAGTGAACAAGCATCTATGGTTGAGTTTCAATATTCGCCAATGTGGTTGAGATTGTATGATTTACCATTGCACATTCATTCGGAGGAGCATGCCAGAAAACTTGCAACACAGTGTGACGAGGTTATGGAGGTTGATGCAGCTACTATGGAGGGTTTCTCCAGGAGTATTCAGGTGAAAGTTAAATTGGACGTTACTAAACCATTGAGAAAGGGTATCAAGGTAGCCATGATGAAATCAGAGGTTATATAGATTCCTTTTAGATATGAAAAAAATACTTCATTACTGCTTTATATGTGGAATGATGGGTCATATGAAGAGGGAATGTGATGCATGTGCTATCAAGCCCGGATGAGATCCGGAATGTACGAGATGAACAACTGCCTTTTGGTATGATGCTGAAAGCATCTCCGATGAAGCATGCTATCGTCAAATCTGAGGGAACCACACAGAAATCTAGCAATCGGAATGCCCGAAGAAAGATTTTTGAGAAGTTCTAGAGAGGTAGGGACGATGATGAGGGTAAAACTACAGAGGGTATGGTATGTGGGACTGTTTTGGATGATAAACTGCAGGAAATAGTAAGGGGTTTTGAAGGAGTTGGAGTTAAGGAGAAGGGAGGAGGCGGCCGGAGGAAGGGGAAGGAAGTTGGTATAGAAGATGGCAAAGAAGTATTTAGGCGATATTCGGAAGATGGAACCAAACCCAATTATGACCATACACAAACTTTGATACATACGAATATGAAACCACCTACATACCCTCAACTTGCTAAAACTCATTCTCCAATAGTCCACCACGGTCACCAAACCCATGCATACCCACAAAAGACAATGACCGGAACCTTAACCACACACAACCCAAATCCACCTATACTAAAACCAACCAATCTCCAAGCTATATCACATGACATGCAAGATTTAATCCTTACTACCCACCTTGTAAACATGGTGAATAATACCACTGCTCACTTACACAATCAACTCCAAAATATGAGCTATAATTCATCATATAAACCATACCCACAACCTCCATCTCCAAGTCCGAATCAGCCCATCTCTAGCCAAATCAAACCAAACAACAGGTGAAGACCTGTCATTCGGGTCCGTGATGAGACATATAGAAGATCTACTGGTCATCGTCGACGACATGGGAAATGGGAAAGCGAAATGATGGAGCGGCAAAGGATGAGACCTTGGATTTTAAGAGGGTGAAGTTAGAGAAGGAGAGTGACATAATAAAAAATATTGAGATATCGGCGGAGGTTACGAGGCAACCCCGCCGGACGCAATGAATCTGTTAAGTTAGAACTATCGCGGGCTTGGGAATCGGAGACAGTTCGAGTATTAAGGAAGATCCTGCAGGAAGAGAATCTGTCCATTGTTTTTCTACATGAAACAAAACTAAAAAGTGCACAAATGTGCAAGCTGAATGCAAGAAGGTTAAAGTTTGAGGGATGCTTTCCTGTTGACTGCCAAGGGGAAGGAAATAATAGAAGTGGAGGTCTATGCATGCTTTGAAAGGAACCTTTTCGACTCAGCTTTGTGAATTACTCTCATAATCATATCTCGTTTGATGTGAAGTGTGCGGAGTCGACCATCAGGTGGCACTGTTCGGGCATATATGGTTGGCCGGAAAGAGAAAATAGATACAAAACGTGGAATCTCATGAGGAGTATATCTTGTGAGACTGATAAACCATGGCTTGTAATGGGGGATTTTAATGAAGTTATGTGGGATATTGAGAAGTAGGGTGGACTTCTTCCCCATTCAGCTGCAGACGCAATTCCGAGACTGCGCACACGAATGCCAACTGAACGATCTTGGTTATTCGGGAGATTCATTTACATGGACAAACGGTAAAAAATGGGACCATAATGTCAAGGAGTGGCAGGACAGATTTCTAGCGCGAGAGAGTTGGCTGGCATTGTTTGTGAATTGGAGAGTTACGCACTTGGTCAGATCTCATCCAGACCATCATCCACTGCTATTACAGGTTAGCACGGAGGACATAGACATAACACTGAGAAGGAGAAAGTATAAACCTTTCCGTTTTGAGAAGATGTGGCTGACTCATAGACGGTGAGAGCAAATGATACAAATGGGATGGGAAAATGGGGGTGATGTCTCTTTTCAAGAACGAGTCAAGCACAATGGAGAAGTACTGAAAGCGTAGGATAGAGAGGAATTTGGCCACGTTACCAAAGGACTGAGAACGGTTCGGGAAAAACTTGCAGAATTGCAAGCGGGACAACATATATCAGATTTAAATAGGGAGATGCAAATCCTGCATAAAGAGCTCGATCGTTTGCTTAAATTAGAAGAAACAATGTGGTATCAAAGATCCAGGGCGACATGGCTAAAAGATGGGGATAAAAACCGGTTTTTTTCCATAAGAAAGCTTCCCAACAAAGGAGGAATAATATAACCCGAATTCAGTTGGCAAAGGGTGAGTGGGTGACAAGTGAGTTGGATATTGAGCGCTCTTTTAAAGAATACTATGAGGGGTTGTTCTCGTCTGATGGTCCTTGTACTATGCAAGAGGTTATCGAGTCAGTCTAGTCTAGAGAATCTGAGAATTTGTTTGGCCAGCTCCTAACACCATACACAGAGAATGAAGTATACCAATCGCGATAGCAAATGTATCCCGCGAAGGTGCCTGGACCGGAAAATATGCCTCCTTTTTTCTTTCAAAAGTTTTGGCCCGTGTGTCGGTCTAGCTTTGTCTCTACTTGTTTAGAAATTCTTAATAATAATATGTCTCCAGCCAGTTTAAACCACACACGCATTGTTCTTATCCCTAAGACCAAAAACCTCACTTCGCATAAAGATTTTAGACCAATTAGTTTGTGTAATGTGATCATGCGGGTAGTCACTAAAACGAGCGCAAATCGAATGAAACACACCTTAGTACATGTTATTTCTCCTTCACATAGTGCTTTTATCCCGGGTAGATTGACCACGAATAACTCAATGATTGCCTTTGAGACTTTTCACTATATGAAAAAGAAAAAGACGGGTATGCAAGGTCATAGCATTAAAATTAGACATGAGCAAAGCTTACGATCGGGTGGAATGGGAGTTTCTAAAAAGCAATGCTTATTCGGTTGGGTTTTCCATTGTGTTTTGTGGAGTTGGTAATGAGATGTGTGACATCGGTTTCTTATTCTATGTTGATAAATGGTTATGTTTCATCATCATTTACCCCAACTCGTGGACTTCGACAAGGAGATCCGCTATCCCCATATCTTTTTTTGGTGTGTGCAAAGGGTTTCTCCCCTCTTTTAAGCAAAGCTGAATCGGATGGTTTAATACATGGGTTGAGGTTGGCAAGACAGGCGCCATGTATATCGCCTTTGTTTTTTGCCGATGATTGCATCCTTTTTTTCAGAGCCTCACAACAAGAGATGAGGATGATAAAGAGTATTGTTGGTAAATATGAGGCGACAACAGGACCGAGAATAAAACAAGTCGGAACTGACTTGCAGTGCCAACGTAATTGCGAGTGATCGGGATGCATACGACGCCATACCTGGGGTTCGAACGGTACCACACTACTCCAAATATTTGGGTTTGCCGACGATGGTGGGTAGATTGAAGAAAAGGTGTTTAGGAGTGTAGTAGACAGGGTGCTTCAAAAATTAAAGGGGTAGAAGTAAAGATATTTATCACGAACAGGGCATGAGGTTTTATTGAAAGCGGTTGTACATGCCATACCAACATAGGTGATGAGTATTTTGTGCAATCGCTTGAATTTTTGGGGGGTCAATGAAGGGGAGAAGAAAATACATTAGGTTCGGTGGCACAAATTTGTTAGTAATTCTCGATTCCATCTAATGTACGCAGCGGAATAATAAATTGAGAATATTGATCATGATTTATAACTGAATTGAACGTTGAGCAATAACTACGCAAAAGATCGAATACTTACTTGTTGCGTAATTGATCGGACTGAATTGCGATTGATTCACCACTTCAGGTATCCACGCGTATATGTCGTCCGCCGCAGGAACTATCCTCGGTACAATTGTTCAATAATGATCGCTAGGAAATCCCTTATTGAACAATATGGTGTTTTTGTCTGACAAGATTAATTCTCCCTACAATAGGGAATAGACATATATATAGCGCATATACCCTAGGTATATGGGCCTAATATTCTGGTCTGCTTTAATTAATTAATTAGTATAACCTAATAATAATTAAAGCCCATATCCTAATCTAGTCCATAACTTTCAATCTCCCACTTGGACTAGCATTAGATATAATTCGTAACACCAATATTGTACCCTTAAGCAGAACAACAATACACATAAAGTGTGACCCTTCAGGTCCCCATTATCGACGATAATCCAATTAAAGTCTGCACAAAACTCCTAGACTGCGTTGTGCAGCGAACTCGATATATGAAGGACGTTTACGTGAATTCGTAAAACAACCTTTATATGAAGTTTATGTAATATCCCTTCATTCACGAACCACCCGATTGAGCCTAGGATCTGCCATGTGTCTATCCAAATAGCTCAATCACTTTTCTCATCTTTATTATATGACATATACGATCATATTCAATTACTTTAATTGAATACATCTTTTGCATTGGCCAATGACTTTATTGTCAAATAATATAGAGAAATATGAGTGTTCTCTCGAGTTTCAATCGAGGAATGAATCCCATTCTTGGCTCAACTACCATTTCCATTTGCCTCATGATGAACCCAACACAGGACGTGTCTTATCCTCCTTTGGGAGACAAGCGTTGTACTTGGTCAAAGTTCATCACTTAACAAACAAAATGAGTATTGACCTCAGGTCTAAGGATCATTTCATACTCCACACACTAATAAACCGTAGACACTAAACAAACGGTTTAATAGTAGGGTATACCAATACTCTCCAAAATACCCATGTGTCCATCACGGATATCTAATATCTCGTAGTCGTGAGACCTACTACATTCTCTGAGAATGTGATGCAGACCACATGTTAACCTATCGCGTGTCATCAATATCCCATTCTTGATGACCATTGGTTATGGCAATTTTAGAATCATACTATATCATTTATGACTCACACCATAAATAACAGTCATGATTCAAGGGAACAGTTATAAGAATAATAACAAACCATCAAAATAATTATTCTAATAAATGCTTAAACCCATAAGATAAACATATTATCATAGAATGTGATCAAGTTTTGAATGTCTTCACAAAAAGGTTTCTAAGACATACAAACTATAAACTCCCACTGAATCAAAGCCAACTACTAACATGTCTAACACCTAAGCTCTCAAAGTGCTTGTTATGTTTTGCTATACATAACGGCTTGGTGAAAGGATCTGCCAAGTTATCATCAGTGGGTACTCTATCTAATTTTACTTCTCCCCTATCTATTATTTCTCTAATCAGATGATATCTCCGGGGAACGTGTTTGTTTCTGTTCGTGGCTCTGGGTTCCTTTGCTTGCGCAACCGCACCAGTGTTGTCACAATACAGCGGTATTGCACTGCTGGCACTTGGAACGATACCTAGTTCTTTTACGAACTCTAACAAAGCAACAGCCTCCTTGGCAGCTTCAGATGCAGCAATATATTTAGCTTCAGTGGTAGAATCGGCAGTTGTGCTCTGTTTGGAACTATTCCAACTCACTGCACCACCATTGAGGATGAAAACATATCCTGACTGAGACTTGAAGTCATCATGGTCTGTTTGGAAGCTAGCATCAGTATACCCAGTAACTGCTAACTCTGGCTGCCCACCATAGACCAAGAAATATTCTTTAGTCCTTCTAAGGTACTTAAGAATAGTCTTGACAGTTCTCCAGTGTATCTCACCGGGATTTTGCTGAAATCTGCCTGTCATGCTGAGTGCATAAGCCACATCTGGCCTAGTACATATCATGGCGTACATAATAGATCCTATAGCCGAAGCGTACGGGATCTTCTTCATGTAAGTCATTTCTTTGTCATTAGAAGGGCAACCTTTCTTAGACAATATAATGCCATGTCCCATAGGAAGAAATCCTTTCTTAGAATTTTCCATTGAGAAGCGTCTTAGCAATTTGTCTATGTAAGTAGACTGAGACAATCCCAACATCCTATTAGGTCTATCTCGATAGATCTTAATTCCAAGGATGTAGGAAGCCTCACCAAGATCCTTCATCATGAAGGAGCTAGACAACCAATCTTTCACGGATTGCAACATGGAACGATCGCTTCCCATTATCAGTATATCGTCAACATATATGATAAGGAAGACAACATTTCCATTCTTGCGTTTACTATAAACGCATGGATCCTCTTTGCTTCTGACAAAATCAAACAATTTGATAGCTCTGTCAAAGCAAATATTCCAACTCCTAGATGCTTGCTTGAGTCCATAAATGGACTTCTTTAACTTGCATACTCCATTCGGCTTTTCTTTGGATATAAAACCTTCAGGCTGTGACATATACACAGTTCCTTCGAGTTCTCCATTGAGAAACACAGTTTTAACATCCATTTGCCAAATGTCAAAGTCATAGTATGCAGCTATTGCAAGTAATATCCTAATGGACTTGATGTTAGCGACTGGCGAAAAGGTTTCATCATAATCAATGCCCTCACGTTGACTATAACCCTTTGCCACCAACCTAGCCTTGTAGGTTTGTACCTTGCCATCTGCATCTCTCTTCTTTTTGAAGATCCATTTGCAGCCTATGGGGCAAGCCCCATCTGGCAAATCAACTAGTTCCCAGACTAGATTGAGGTACATCGAGTCCATTTCAGATGTTAAGGCAGCCAGCCACATCTTCGAATCGGTGCCTGACACCGCTTCGATATAGGTCTTAGGTTCGTCGTCTTCTGAATTAACCTCATCATCTTGGTTCTCAACCAATAGATTTAGTCTTTCAGGTGCACGACGATTCCTTTGAGGCCTATTGAGTTGGTTTTGCGTTGGTTCAGGCGTTTTATTCTGATCGTGATGAGGTTCCTGCATGTTGAGGTTTTCAACATTTGGAATATTCTCAAGAATTTCACTATGATTTTCTTGAGGTGGGGTTGATACAATATCTTGTCTTTGATGCATCTCATTGTCTCGAGGTGACCCTCTAAGAGTCATTTCCCCTCCCAATAGATCATCAAAAACTCCCACTGAGTTCTTGTCCACTCCATTGGACAATACCTCATCCTCCATGTTATCTTGTGGTTCTTGAATTTCTTCAAGATCTACTGTGTTGTAACCTTGTTCCTTGGAGACATAATTATCTTCAAGAAACGTCACATTTCTGCATACTATCACCTTGTGATCTCCAGGACAATAGAATTCATATCCTTTGGTTTCTCTAGGATATCCCACAAAATAACATTTTTCACTTTTAGTTTCCAACTTATCAGTCATCATCTTCTTAACAAAAGCAGGACAACCCCAGGTCCGCATATGGTTAAGACTCGGCTTTCTGCCACACCATAATTCATATGGTGTTTTCTCGACCGATTTAGAGGGAACTCTATTCAGAATATAAACTGCGGTAAGTAAGGCATAACCCCAAAGAAATATAGGGAGACTGGTGAAACTCATCATGGATCGAACCATATCTAATAAAGTTCGATTTCTCCTTTCAGATACTCCATTCATCTGTGGTGTACCTGGAGGTGTCCAGTCTGACCGGATTCCATGTGATTTCAAGTAATCAAGAAAATCTCGGCTCAAGTATTCCCCTCCTCGATCTGATCGAAGAGTCTTAATACTTTTCCCAAGTTGTTTCTCAACTTCTAACTTAAACTCCTTAAATTTCTCGAAGGCCTCAGATTTGTGTTTCATCAGATACACATGTCCATACCTTGAGAAATCATCAGTAAAAGTTATGAAGTACGAATATCCACCTCTTGCTTGAGTTGGGAACGGTCCACACACATCTGTGTGGATCAACTCGAGCACAACTTGGGCACGTAGCCCTTTCCCAGAAAGTGGTTTACTTGTCATCTTTCCTTTGAGACAAGATTCGCAAGCACCATATGATTCGAAATCAAATGATGTGAGATAGTCTAACTTTCTCAATCTTGCTATTCTTTTCTCATTGATATGACCAAGTCTACAATGCCAAAGATAGGTTTTATTATTCGTATTACTTAGCTTAGGTCGTTTGTTTTGTACATTGAGAATATTTTGTTCACATTCAAGCATATATAAACCATTCGAAAGAGAGGCACTTCCATAAAACAATCCATTAAGCGAAAACGAGCATCTACTGTTTGCAAAATGGAAGGAAAAACCTTGAATGTCTAACATTGGAATGGAAATAATATTCTTTGAAATTATAGGAACAAAATAACAATTATGTAAATCTAGTCTATATCCTGAAGGAAGATCTAATCTATAAGTCCCTACACGTTCAGCAGCAACTCTTGCTCCATTTTCCACGCGTAAGTCGACCTCCCCAGGCCTCACTTTCCTGCTGTCACTTAGACCTGCACATTATTACAAATGTGTGAGCCACAAGCTGTATCTAATACCCAGGATTTGTAAATTGTTTATAGACATATTTATCTCAATGACAAACATACCTGAGCTCCCATTCAATGCACCTTGTGCTTTGAACTTTGGGCAGTCTCTCTTCCAGTGTCCCTTCTCGTGACAGAATAGACACTCATCCTTTGGCAGTTTCGGCTTCTTTTGAATCCCTTCACTCTTAGGCTTCAAGGCCACATCGCTAGATGCTTTCTTCTTCTTCTTTTGCTTATTCTTCCTTTTGGAAGAGTTCGCAGAAGAGCTCACCATGAGCACAGATTTGCCTTTAGAAGTGGAAGACTCATAGGTCTTAAGCATGTTGTGAAGCTCAGGCAAAGTCACCTTCGTGTTGTTCATGTTGAAGTTCACTATGACGTTTTCAAAAGAACTAGGAAGTGACTGCAAAATCAGATTAGTTGAGACACTTGAGGGTAACACCGTCCCAATCGATGTCAACCTCTCAATTAATCCAATCATCTTCAGTACATGCTCAGAAACCTGAGCCCCATTATGAAGTTTACACTTAAAGAGGTCACTGAGTATCTCATACTCCATTGTCTGAGCTTGTGAAGCGTACAGACTCTCCAAGTGTTTTATCATCTCATAAGGGAGCATCTGTTCATGTTGCCTATGCAGTTCGATACTCATCGAAGACAACATGACACACTGAGCCGATGTGGCATCCTCAACATGCTTCTTATGAGCATCTGCGTCAAACTTAGCATACTCAGGAGAAGTTTTGTCGGGGATGACACCGATTGGTTTGTCCAAGACGTACTCAACCTTTTCTTGCCTTAGCACCAAGCGCAAGCAACGGAGCCAATCCGTAAAGTTAGACCCAGTCAACTTGTTTGATTCCATCAAACATTTATAAGCCAAATTCGACATTTTTATCTGATCAGAAAATAATCAAACGAAAAATGTAAATTAGAATAAAGTAAATAAAGATCACACTCATATCACTAATCAAAACAAGGGTTTATTGTAATGATTAGCTCCCACTAATTTTAACATATTTTGCGTCCCCAAACACAAAATACGGATTTATAATAATTATAAATCTTAGTGGTCCAAGATCCAAGTCTATATTACTGTAGTCTCTGCTTTGGCTGATGACTACAATAATATCACTAGGTAGGCCTCTAAGCCAATTGCAACAATTCATATAATTTTAATCAAATTTGTTACAATATGACAAACCTTTTTGCAACTACTTGTAGTTACAAAAAATAGTTACAAATAGAATTTCATACAATTATGATGGACGACGCTTTTATTTCTAAATAAGACTTGGTTTTATTTGGGGATTTTATATGTGATGCTAATTGTCAAATTTAATATCTAATATTAAATTAAACGCAACTACTGGGTGCCGCCTACCCAGGCATAAAATGCGGACCACACATATTGGGCGCCGCCTACCCATACATTTTCTCGCGGACTACATGTATTGGGCGCCGCCTACCCAAACATAAAACGGTCTTGAATTACTATAATTTAAATTGAATAAGCATAAAATCAAATAATAGCTTATCACATAATATCAAATAGATGCTCAACGAATAAAATTATTAATCCAATTAAAATTTTATTCTTCAATTAAATGTGGATTAAAATTAAATATATTAATTCCAAATTAATATATACATATACTTTTAATATTAATTCTAAATTAATATAAATATATAAGTCTAATATTATTCTTTCAAAAATAATAATATTATCAAAATTTATTAATCTAATTAATGAATTAATATTAGTTTATTAGATTAATATATTAATTCCAAATTAATATAAGTATACTCTTAATGTTAATTTCAAATTAACATAAATGTATAAGTTTATTATTATTATTATTTCAAAACCAATAATAATTAAAACAAATTAATCTAATTAATTTTTATATTTTCTGAAAATCTGGTTTTTTTTTTTTTTCCGTATTGGCCCAAAATGGGCCCAACTTAAAACCAGTCCATAAATCTCATAATCTGGCCCAGGTTACCTCCGGCCCAAATTCAAGCCCAAAAGATTTTATATTTGGTCCATTCCTTTTCAGCCCAAAACAGGATTATTTCGGCCCAAAACCCAGCCCATATCCAACCTGAAAACCCTAGGTTCAATACTGTCACCTGCCGTCGCCAACTCCGACGCCGTCGTCGCCGCCGATTGTCGCGGGCAACAGCAGCCAAACCGCCGCCGCCACCGTTGACGATCGTTGCGCGCAGCAGCAGCCAAACTCCCGCCGCCGCCGTCGTTCGACAGCAGTAACAGCGAAGAATGTCGCCGCTGCTGCCACCGACGAACGTTGCACGCAACAGTGACAGAACTATCACCGCCGAATGTCTTATCATCAGCAAAGCATGGCACCCCGCCGCCCGGGCGAGCGACAACGTGCGCCGCCACCGTCGTTGTTGGCGAGCGTACGCACAGACAAGCAGGGTTGGTTTCAATAATGATTTCAAAAAACATTCATCAGTTTTCAAAATTCGTGGACCATTGAGTTAAAAGTTAATGGTTGAGAAATGATTTTCTAAATCCCAAATTGCAAGATTGATTCAGAACCATATTGCACTAATATTATTTCATAAAATTTTATCCACAATTAATTAGAAGGTAAAACAATTATAAATCGAGCCCCGGGCTCTGATACCACTGTTAGTAATTCTCGATTCCATCTAATGTACGCAGCGGAATAATAAATCGAGAATATTGATCATGATTTATAGCTGAATTGAACGTTGAGCAATAACTACGCAAAAGATCGAATACTTACTTGTTGCGTAATTGATCGGACTGAATTGCGATTGATTCACCACTTCAGGTATCCACGCGTATATGTCGTCCGCCGCAGGAACTATCCTCGGTACAATTGTTCAATAATGATCGCTAGGAAATCCCTTATTGAACAATATGGTGTTTTTGTCTGACAAGATTAATTCTCCCTACAATAGGGAATAGACATATATATAGCGCATATACCCTAGGTATATGGGCCTAATATTCTGGTCTGCTTTAATTAATTAATTAGTATAACCTAATAATAATTAAAACCCATATCCTAATCTAGTCCATAACTTTCAAAATTGACCCAATCAAAAGGACAAGGGGGACTAGGATTTAGAGATATGCAATGCTTTAATTTGGCAATGATATCAAAGCAGTATTAGAGGCTGCTAAATAACCCAGACACGTTGGTTGCGAAGATTTTGAAAGCTCGTTATCCGCGAACTACCATTGCGGAAGCTTCAGTGGGGTATCGTCCAAGTTACGTACGACGAAGTTTGATGAAAACTGTTAATATCGTAAAAGAAGGTGAAGCATTGCAGATTGGCGACAAGAGGAGAGTTCGGATTATAGAGGATAGGTGGGTGGGGGTAGATAGATATGATAAACCATCCTCGCTGAAAAGGAATCTGCCGCAAACACAAATGTTGCCATACTGCTGCATGAGGACGGTAGACGCTGGAATGAAGACAAAGTCTGGGCTACGTTTGGCAATGATGAAGCATGTCAGATTTTAGTAATACCGTTGGGGAAACATGGTAATCATGCAGATTCTCGGTTCTGGATATTCTTGAAGTCGGGCGAGTTTACAGTTTCGGCGTACGATTTAGCTCTATTGATGTATTCGATTCCAGAATGTAATCTACTAGTTCGAGTATCGCGACCAAAGAATGGAGGAAGATTTGGAATATACATTCCTTTCCCAAAATTAAGCATTTTGTTTGGCGTGCATGCGTTGACAGCCTTTTGACGAAGGACAACTTAGCTCGTCGGAATTTTCAAATTGATCCAGCATGTGCCGTATGTGGGTTGGAAGTGGAATCTGGTTTTCCATGTACTGGTACGATGCACTTTGGCGAGAGACGCATGGCAGCTGAGCCCGATGCTTGTAGACGAAGCTCTGGTGAATGGAGCCTCCATCAAAAGCTTTGTTTGGTCATTACTACAACAATTACCAATGGAGGGACAGGAGTTGATGTGCAGCTTGATATGGGAAATATGGAAAGCCCGCAATAAAAGGGTGTGGGAGAATGAGGGGAGAACTGCCATGGAAATAGTACAGAAAGCTTTAGTTTTGCATGAGGAAATAGTGACGGCAGCGATGAGGAATGGACAACAACAGGAAGTTGTTCAAAACAGGAAAATAATATGCTGGATCCCTCCACCTGTTAATAAATATAAACTGAATTCTGATGCGACGGTTTTCCAGGATGGAACAGTGGGATTGGGTTTTCTGGTATGAAATTCTGAAGGGTGATTTGGTGGTTCCTTATTGCTCTATGGTGGTAAAGGAGATCCAGACGTTGTTGAACACCATCTTGTGTGTGGAAGTCATCTTTGCACCTAAACAGAGCAACAAAGTGGCACATTATATTGCTAAACATAGAGAAAAGGTGGATGATGAAGAATTTTGGATTGAAGATGTACCTTTATGTTTTAGTGATTATTCATTTAATGATGTAAGACATTTGCCAAACTCTTAGAGTAATATATTTGGTTTGAGTTCTTAAAAAAAAAAAAAAAAAGAAAAAAAAAAGGGAGAGGATTTTATATTAGTAAATTAAACAGTAAAATTCAAATATATATTATAATATTCACCAATATTTCTTTTGATATTTCCGATATCTATGAACATTTTTTTTATATATCCATCTAGATATTCTCTTATATTTTTTCAATATTTCTTGATATTTTTCATATTCACAGATATTCCATTGATATTTCCATATATCCATTCATATTTTTCAATATTTCTCAATTTCTAATCTATATTTTCAGATATTTATCGATAACATTTTCTATTTTTTCCTCGATATTTTTCAGATATTTACCAATATTAATTCATCGATTTCAAACATATTTAATATATAATCTAGTTTACATCAATATTGATATTGATACTTACTAATTTCTTAATATATTTCATATAACATGAACAATTGATAATTCTCAATATGTAGCACATCTCCCATTCCCCTGTATTCTAGTCCAAACATCCCATTAATAATGCAGTATATATACATTTGTCTTATTCTTGATGGGCTCATGTTTGGATAATTTAATTTTGACATATTTAGTAGTAGGCCCATTTGACTGGGTTGTGTTTAACTTATTTATTGTGTTATCATTATTCTAAGATGATATAATCTATATTTAGTTTAATTATTAGTAATATTTACAGAAATATCATAGTACCTTCTAAATATTTGCTGGCAAAAAAATGAAAAAAGAAAAATAATGTGTTGTGTTAGATATTGCCTACCCCTAAGTAGCATTTTATATTGTCATAAATACAATAATACAAGAAATGTCAAATTAATTGCATAAATGCGTACAATATGTTTAGATATATATTTTAATAGACAAAATTAATTAACATAAATTCACACATCTATATATATAAAAGCAAAATGAAGGGCACTAATATAATTTTAGCTTTCCCTCCAAAAATTTTACACCATAATTGGTAACTTTCTCTTATTTTTGGTAAGTTCATAACTTTATTTTACATTTCTAAAATACAAATAACTTTTTCATTTTTAATCCGATTTTTATGCATAATATACCAAGGCAAAAACTCATATGTGACCGTCATACAGCCGTCACACGGTGTGACGGAAAAAAATATCACTTTTTGTGGTAAAAGTATCACGTTTATCTGTAAAAGTATCACCTTTTTTTAACAAAAAAAAGTATCACTTTTTTGGCAAAAGTATCACATTTATTTTTAAAAGTATCAATGTAGTAAAAGTATCACTTTTTTTCTGTAAAAGTATCACTTTTTCCTGTAAAAGTATCAATGTTTTTTCTATAAAAGTGTATTCCGTCACACGTGTAACCGTTCACACACAAGACTCACTCATATACCAAATTATTCATCTTCTCACGATCGTCGACTTGACATCCATATCATATATATTTTAGTGAGATATTTAATTTGAATAAATAGATTGTTTGTTGGTTAATTATTTGTGCTAGAATTGATGTTTATTGTGAATTAAACTATAATATTTGGTTTTAGTTGCAACTAAAATTAGTAAAATAAATTATTTATAAAAAATATAATTTTCTTTTTATAAAAATACAACTATTTGGTAAACGTGTTTATGCATGCATAATAGGTCGAGTTAAGTGTTTATTTAGTGGCATTTGCATGCGTAATTGACCGTATATTGCTCGTATTTACATTATTGGGCAATTTGATGTTTGTGACTTGTTTTGAAGTTATTTGGGTGAATTTAGACCAAAAAAATCGAACACGACTAAGAATGGATGTTGAGAACATGTCCCACAAGTCAAAAACCAAGAAAAATGGCCCCAAAAGCTGCAGGGAACTGAGCTCGGCCGAGCAAGAAGGTCAGAGAATTCGGATTTCTGGCTGTAGAAGAGTCTCGGCCGAGACAGATTGACACACCTCTAGTATTTTTGTCATATCTTGAGATCTAAAACTCCGATTGAGGTGAAATTGGTGGCGTTGGAAAGATGATTCGAAGAGCTACAACTTTGCGTGAAAGAAGAAAAACTAAAAAATGACCATAAGACCCTAAAAAATAGCTTTGAAGTTGGAAAATGAATGCAGTGTCGGCCCATTACTTGGCCCACAAGCTCAAAAACGAATTTTAGACTTATTTGCCTATTCCAATTAGGTTTTATCCCTCTTTATCCTAGAGATGTACTCCTATAAATATCTCAAGGCTCTAGACATCAAGAAAAAACTTTTATATTGATTCAAGAACTCGGATTTGGGAATTCTGAAGAACACGAAGACTCAAGATTCGACGATTCGGGTTTTATAGTTTTATGTTTTCTTTTATTAGTTTGTTCTTAGCGATCGCTATGATCGGCTAAACTTTTATTTTTCCGTCTTTGACTATGTTGAACCCTAGGCTGTTATTTATGTAATTAATTCAGTAATTGTTTAATTTAATTATATTCCTGAGATTACTTGTGTTATTGGATTACTCTATCTTTTATATGTTTGTTATGTGGACTGATCACCCTAATAATAGGCATATAGCTGTCGCTAGGTCATAAATTCATAATCCGTAATTATTATGCGTTTGTGCCCAAAAGTAGCAAAAAGTGGTTACTCGCTAGGATAACATAAAGTCGTGGTCACTTGCACCGAGTTTGTGAGTACAACACCGTACCTACTCCGTTACCTTAGTTCCCTATGCATTTGATTAATATTGTTCTAGCGAGCGTCTCCTAGGACTACTTAATTAGATAGGATTAATTACTAAGTTCTTATGATTAATTATACTTAAGGGGTAACAAGGGTTAACTAAGCGTACCTGTTAATTCTTGGAGTAGGGGTCTCAGAACTAATTAGTTAAGTAGTTGCATTAGTTACATATATATTCAGGCTAGGGGATACTGAGTTAAAGGCGAGAATACTTTTCATTCATATTTTAATTCATCTTAATTTGCTAGTTAACTGTTAAGTGTTTAGTCTAATTTGCATCACAACAACTCCCCCTTATTATAGTTATATTATTATTAGTACTTATATAAAATTGGTTAATACGATTGATTGATTAATTCCTGTTCTCTGTGGGATCGACCCTGACTTGCTCTAGCTACTGTTAGGAATAGTTAGGTAAATAAACATCTTATTTGACTGCACCCGACAGTGAGGTCAAATTTTGGCGCCGTTGCCGGGGAACGGTTGAAATTAATTGCGTTTCTAGTGTTAACCATATTCTCTGCTATTTTAGTTACGTATTTTCTTCTGTTAGTTAGTATTAGTTATTTTCATTACTGTTCGTAATCTTTGGGTCATCCTATGTGTTTGTCGAAGTGCTACTTTCTGCAGGACTGTTACTGTTTCTTTTGATGTCATGGCGGAACAAAACTTCAATATGTCATTGGAAGATATGGTGAAAATCTTGGTTTCTAACACTCTGCAATTTCAGGAAGATACGCGGTCAAGAATAAGGAATCTTGAGACTCAAGTTAGTCAATTGGTTACCGTGGTAAGTAGGTTAGAAAGCCAAGAAAGAGAGACATTAGCATCCCAGCCCAAGGAAAATCTGATGAACGAACATGCCGTGATTTTGAGGAGCGAAGAACAGCCTAGAGAGGATGAAAAGCCCGTACAAGTGTTGCAGAATGAAGAGAGCACTGAAAGTCAGGCTGAACAGACGCACATTGGAGGCGAGATGCACACTAGGTCATCAAATATGCTGACAGACAATGTATTGAAGATGCACACCGAATTGTCCAGTATCTTGTCATATGTTGAGTTTATGACACACACTGGGTCACCTAGTGTGTTACAGACAGTCTGTGAAAAAGAATTAAAGTGCGGGTACAATTTGAACATGGCTCCAAGTGCATACCTGAGAAGGAAACGGGTCAGAATGAAAACTCATACGGTAGTGGATGAGCGACAATCATCAAGACCAACCCGCAAACCTCCTTGGTATACTTTCTAAAAGGGAAGTCTTGAGTCGGGCCGACGACGTAAAATAAAGGCGCTTGTCGGGAGGCAACCCGATGTTTATCGTATTTTTACTTTTAAATTTTATTATTATTTTCTATTTGATGCGTTTTATTTTCGTTTTTGAATAGTATGTAGGAACTAACATGACTCGAAATCAAAGAAGCAGTGGAGCAGGATGGATATAGCAAGACATCGGTGGGGCG
Source organism: Ajuga chamaepitys (assembly GCA_958295605.1). Lineage (NCBI taxonomy): Eukaryota > Viridiplantae > Streptophyta > Magnoliopsida > Lamiales > Lamiaceae > Ajuga > Ajuga chamaepitys. Next base: position 52,817,161 of record OY282499.1, read on the forward strand.
CGATAGCCGAAAATTGGAGCATGCATAGCTTCCAACCACCAACTCAGCAGTAGAACTGTAAGTAAGCACCAAGCCGTACCGCTCTTTACTCACAAACATTGGGTTTCAACCAAGTTTGGGGAGGGGGTGTGAGTGAGACGACTTTGCCGCTTCTGAATTTATATTCTTGTATATGTGTTTTCTGCTAGTTTCTTGCTCATGTATTAAGTGTTGGCCTGTGAGCCATTAGTTGCATGGTCTGTGAGCCAATTACTTGGTTGATCGTCTGGCTTGTGAGCCACTGCGTTTGCGAGTTGAGTCATGTTTAGTTGTTATGTACTTTGCGTTTTAGTTGAGTCTAGGATTGAGTCAACCCGAGATTGTACCTTGATTGTAACTGCGTGTTTTTAAGGCAAGGTATGGGAGAATTGATAAGTGTGCAACTAGTTAATGATGATCATAATTTGTGCTTAAAATTTGAAAACTTGACATATGGTAAAGCATGATAAGTAATGAAGATAAAATTGAGCTTGTACTTGAGATTTGTGATCACCTATAACCTTGTGAGTTTTTGAGCCAAATTTTGTACTCCCAGCTTTGGAGTAATATCTATCTTCTTTCGGTGTGAATTCTTTGGTTATATGTATTCGTCTCTAGGACTTGCCCGGAGTCTCTATTGTGAATATGTCAGATATGTTGTGATTTAGGAAATGATTTTAGGCGATTTTTTATTTTGAACCTATTCTTAAGCCTTAATATGTTTACCTTTTTAACCAATAAAAATTTTCCGTTGTTAGCCCATTTGAGCTTTGCAGCTTTTTCTTTGATAGCCTCTTTACAAGCCAAATCCTACCAATATTAAACCTTTGGCCCATTTGGACTAAGAGTGAGTATGAGGGAGGAGGATTGGAAGGTAGTCGGGAATCTTTGGGGATTAATATGGGTGAAAGATGGGACGTTTTGAAGAAAGAAAGGGAAATACAAATGATAGGTCAAGAAAGCCAGCCTAAAAGTAACCTCTCCTGAGTGTTATGTCCACTCTTTACCCCACAATCGTTGGTTTTCAACCAAGTTTGGGGGAGGGGGTGTAAGTGTGAAGTATTGGTTATTGTTTGAATAGTTATTCATATATAAAAAAAAAAAAAAAAGAAAGAAAAAAAAGAGAAAAGAAGACGAAAAAGTCGTTTGTGAATAAGAGTTTTATTATTTTTGTTCAAGGAGAGGTTAGGAGTTCTTACAAAGTGGGTTGTCCCAAATTGTGGTACCCGAAAATGAAGCATGACGAAGTGTTTGGGCTGTTGTAAAGACTTTTGTTGTGTGAAGGAACTTTTTTGAGAGAAGGTTTGCTGAAATTTGAAGAGTGAGGAATGAGTGATTGTTTGAGGGGTGGTTGAGTAGGAAAACTCGATTAGTCACTTTTGCCAAAACATTTTCCACCTTACCTTAAGCCTACATTACAACCTAAATAAAGACCTTTTTTTATCTTATATCACACATGTCAAGTACGAGGTCTGATTTAGATAACGGGCAAGCATATGGTAGGCGTTGCATGTAGTCCAATGTGAGTGAATTGAATTTACCTTATACACTTGAGAGATGAGTGATACACTTAACCAGTAAGGATTACTTGTTGAAAGTATCGAGTCTCGAAAATAGTTTAAGTTGCTATGTCAGATATGCTCGGATTATCGTATTGTCTTTCTAATGAAAATATGTTCTGAAACTTTGTTTGCCACTTAAAGTCACCTTTAACACGTGTCTTTTGTGTTTCTTCTTTGCTTTGTTTTGTTCAGGACGGACAAAGGTTTAAGTTTGGAGGAATTTGGTAAACGTGTTTATGCATGCATAATAGGTCGAGTTAAGTGTCTATTTAGTGGCATTTGCATGCATGATGCATAATTGACCATATATTGCTTGTATGTACATTATTGGGCAATTTGATGTTTGTGACTTGTTTTGAAGTTATTTGGGTGAATTTAGACAAAAAAAGTCGAACACGACTAAGAATGGATGTTGAGAACAAGTCCCACAAGTCAAAAACCAAGAAAAATGGCCCCAAAAGTTACAGGAAACTGAGCTCGGGCCGAGCTAGTAAGTCTAGGCCGAGCTAGAAGGTCAGAGAATTCGGATTTCTGGCTGTAGAAGAGTCTCGGCCGAGACATTCATTCTCGGTCGAGACAGATTGACACACCTCTAGTATTTTCGTCATATCTTGAGATCTAAAACTCCGATTGAGGTGAAATTGGTGGCGTTGGAAAGATAATTTGAAGAGCTACAACTTTGCGTGAAAGAAGAAAAACTCAAAAATGAACATAAGACACTAAAAAATAGCTTTGAAGTTGGAAAAGGAATGCAGTGTCGGCCCATTACTTGGCCCACAAGCTCAAAAACGAATTTTAGACTTATTTTCCTATTCCAATTAGGTTTTATCCCTCTTTATCCTAGATACTCCTATAAATATCTCAAGGCTCTAGACATCAAGAAAAAACTTTTATATTGATTCAAGAGCTCGGATTTGGGAATTCTGAAGAACACGAAGACTCAAGATTCGACGATTCAGGTTTTATAGTTTTATGTTTTCTTTTATTAGTTTGTTCTTAGCGATCGCTATGATCGGCTAAACTTTTATTTTTACGTCTTTGACTATGTTGAACCCTAGACTGTTATTTATGTAATTAATTCAGTAATTGTTTAATTTAATTATGTTCCGAGATTACTTGTGTTATTGGATTACTTTTTATATGTTTGTTATGTGGACTGATCACCCTAATAATAGGCATATAGCTGTCACTATGTCATAAATTTATAATCCGTAATTGTTATGCGTTTGTGCCCAAAAGTAGCAAAAAGTGGTCACTCGCTAGGATAGCATAAAGTCGCGGTCACTTGTACCGAGTTTGTGAGTACAACACCATACCTACTCCGTTACCTTAGTTCCCTATGCGTTTGATTAATATTGTTCTAGCGAGCGTCTCCTAGGACTACTTAATTAGATAGGATTAATAACTAAGTTCTTATGATTAACTATACTTAAGGGGTAACAAGGGTTAACTAAGCGTACCTGTTAATTCTTGGAATAGGGGTCTCAGAACTAATTAGTTAAGTAGTTGCATTAATTACATAGATATTCAGGCTAGGGGATACTTTTCATTCATATTTTAATTCATCTTAATTTGCTAGTTAATTGTTAAGTGTTTAGTCTAATTTGCATCACAACAACTCCCCCTTATTATAGTTATATTATTATTAGTACTTATATAAAATTGGTTAATACGATTGATTGATTAATTCCTGTTCTCTGTGGGATCGACCTCGACTTGCTCTAGCTACTGTTAGGAATAGTTAGGTAAATAAGCATCTTATTTGACTGCACCCGACAGTGAGGTCACTAATTGATTTATTTTATTTGACATGAATTTTCAATTTTTTTATTTAAATCAGGGGGAAAATCCATTGTTTAAATAATGAATGTCCTACTTTATTAAATCAAAGGTAAAAACAACAATATCTAATTTATAATCAACTTATTAAATCATCAAATCTGCTAAAATATCTTCTTAACACGACTTTGAGCATATATATAATTATCTATTAAAATAGGTATTGAAATTATTTTTAATTACCTATTTATATTAATAACGAATATTTTGTTAAAATTACTCTTCTAAGGATATTTATTCTTTGTAGCCTAAATTATGACTTTTATTACATTTGAAAATCTTTTTAATTTTTTACTTTCACTAAAATTTCAATTATATGTTTTACACTTTTTAAACTAAATAATACTTGATCGCACAAATCAACAACGAATACCTTTTCTTTACTTTTAACACTCTAAATACATATGTTCGCATTAATCATTCTTATCTTCTAATAAATAAACCATTTCTAAAACGGGTATAACATTTATATAAATGATTTACAATACCAAATAAAATACGAAAATATTCAAATATTTTGAAGAAACCAAAGACTTTAATTTGTTATTCGAATCATTAAATAAATTTTGAATTTTATTTTGTTAAAACAATATTTTATTAAATAAAAATTATTTAAATATATTTGAAATCACCAAATGAAATATTAAAAGTTGCAAATGAAAATTCAATGTTATAAAGAAAAAAAATAAATATTTATAATTAGAACTTGAAAGTTTATTTAGATAATTAAAAGTTAAATATAAAATAAAAGTAGAGACATAATGAGAAAATTATTAAATTTTACATTACATATGATCCAAATAAAATATCACTGTTCCTTTTATTGTATATTTTATGGTTATTTTTAATTATTTATAGTTAGAATTTAATATTATTATTATATATATATATATATATATATATATATATTTAAGCCACAGTAGTGATAATTATGTAAGTAACACTTTTCAGTCTAAAATTTTAGACTGTGATTGGTAAATTGTCACATTTGGTAAGAATCAAAATTTATTTAACTTTCTAAAGTTGCAATTTTTTTTTTCATTTCTGATCTATTTATTATGTATACTATTTCAATTATATCAAATTTCTGGATTTAGTTTTTAATTTTTAATTTCTGTTCATTTAGATGATGATATATAGCAAAAATATGTTGGAATTGTTGTTAGTGGCTAGATACTAGCTTTTTTAGTTGTAGGGTGTCATGTTATAATTTATTTGATTTATCTATATACCTGCACAAAAGTATCCGTTGACCCTCCTCTTGGACGATGTTAATGTGTAGATCAATTATGAACAATTACGCTTGCAGGCTAACTGTCACAGAAAAGACTCTCAAGGGCTCCTACGCAAGACTCACTCATCTCGGACGACTATTGGTACCTACACGATACGCTTGTAAGCCTATCAACAAAACTCTCCTCTCGAACGTCGAATTTTTAAGCATGTAGAATAACATCAATTGACCAAATTAATAAAATTCATAATAATAAAACACGTAAATCGATAAATGATTAAGAAAGGAGTCTAAAACTAAAAGATCAACATAAAAACATAGTTGACATATAACCTACTCTCTAATCCTAGAACACAAGGGAATTAACTACTCAAGTTTTTCAATAACATCCAAAAACATCCATAGATAAACATATTTGAATAATAAAAAGAAACAAGAACAAATAAAACCCGGAATCTTGATCTTGATCTTCGTCTCTCGCGATCCTTACTCTTCAATTCAAGCCTCCAAGTGTTTCCAATTGTATTAGATTGATTCTAACTTGTCTATAGCCTTGGGGTGCTTATACATAATTAGGATAAAGATGGAGAAAATATGATGTGGGATGGGAAAACTCACCCAAAACGTATTTATGGACTTGGGGACCAAGTAATTGACTTGTGGGTCAAATAATGGACCGAAACCGCATTGCTTGTCCAACTTCAAAGCCGTTTTTGGAGGTCTTCCGATTTGAATTGGGATTTGGCTATCTCTGGCAAAGCTGTAGCCCTTTAAATGAACTTTCTAACACTTCCAATTGCACCTCAATCGGACTTGTAAATCTCAAGATATTAGAACAATACGTAAGACGTGTCATGATATAATTTAACGTTGCATTCCACTCTTTTCACCATTTCACCTCTTTTCTTGCTCGTTTCTCCTCCAAGCTTCATCCTAATGGACTTTTGACCTTAAATCACACTTTTTACTACAAAATGAGCAAATGCGTCATTCGGCTCAAGATAATCAAATATAACACAAAACCACCAAATTTATATGCAAACACTACCAAAATTTTTGTATAAATTGGCCTAAATAAATGCATACAATACGTGTATCAATATCATATCATATCATATAGGGTTAATATAAAAAAGCACCATGCACTATATCATTTTATCCCTTAATTACCTAAATTTTTTTTAGTCTTCGATTGTAACCTCTCGTTTGCAGGCTTTTCCGTTTGCAACCCACGTTAGCTTTTCCCGCTTGCAAATTAAAATTCATTAATAATATTTAAAAATCATGAAATTATTTTAAAAAAATCTGAAAATCATTTCTAGAACTCTAAAAAATCATTTAGAATATCTGAAAAATGTTGTAATTATTTTTTAAAATTTTAGTTTTACTAAAAAAATCTAAAAATGATAAAATTATTTAAAAGAAAAGGAAAAAGTTTTACTCTTATAAAAGACTCTTATTTTGAAATGTTGGGAATATTCTTTTTAGGGATTCAACCTCATTTAAATTTCTTTCAAATTTAAAAAATTGATGTTTGAGCTATTCATACATAAAATTCTTCTAGTTCAATTGTCATGCTTATGGATATAGTTCAAATACAATAAAAGAAAAGGGAGGCGTGCCATAGTTCAAATGAACTTTAATTATTTTTTGTCTGTTACATAAATTGATTTGATTTGAGTCATACCTTTAAAATACATGAGATAAACGTACATCTTGTATTAGACATGATTTTATCTTCCAGGTCTTCAAATTATTTATAGTTAAATCCTAACTAGCAAACCAACCAATAAATTTGGAATTAAAAAAGGTTAAGGATTTATTAAGCACCACATGTAATTTTAATGCGTTGATTTTTTTCTTTTTTTAAGTCGACTTGTATGCACTATGAAATGGCAAGGAATACGGTGTATAACATAAAAAGTTTATAATTTTCATATTTTTATTATTTTTAAATATTTTTTTAAAACTAAAAAAATTAGAATAATTCTAACATTTAAATATATTTTAAATGAATTTTTAGATTTTAAAAATAATTTTTCAGATTTTTAAATAATTTTTAACAAAAATATTTTTTTTAAATAATAATTTCAACAATTTTCAAATAATTTAAATGAATTTTTAGAGTTTAGAAAATAATTTTTAGATTTTTAAATAAATTTATGGTTTTATTTTAATAAAACTGAAATTTTCAAAAATAATTTCAATATTTTAAAGATATTTTAAATAAACTTTTAAAGTTTTATAAATATTTTTCATAGTTTTAAAAATAATTTTATTATTTACTTTTTCTTTTGTAATACTATTTTTAATTTTGTCCCCAGAAAAGTTGACCTGAGGTTGCAAACGAAATTTTTTGCAAACTACGGGTTATAATCGGAGACGAAAAAAATTTAGATACAAGTGATAAAATGCTTTCATGGTGCTTTTTTTCTTTCTTTATATTAATTCAATAATATATATATATGCCATTTAATGGTATAATTATTGAAGGGGATGTTATATTAATTATTAAAAGGGAAGGATTTGGTCGATAGGTAAGATATAATTAGCACTTTATTAGTGATCCAACGATCAACATGTAGAGTGACCTAGCGACACGGTCGGACCTTCCCTTAATCGGGAAAGTCTGTCGTCTCGACCCCCAAAAATTATAATATTTTAAGGACTCAAATTTACTTTTTGTACCTATATATAATATGTAAGTACATTTAGATGTGTTTCTTTAAACAATCAATTGATATAATCCAAGGGGTAATGTTTATTTTTTTTTTACAACTTAAAGACGGGGTTTGAATCCTCCCTTTGACTTTTAACTTTGTTTTTTACCTATGATAATATAAATCTAGAGTATTGCAAATGGTTCAATCTTTTTATGTTTTTCGTTAAGTTTATACACAAGAAGAAAAAAAAATATGGATCCATTTGAAAACTTCTTTATTTTTTTACTTCCTATAATAAAATAAATATATAGAGTGTTGCAAATGCTTCAACTTTATTATGTTTTTCTTTAAGTTGTTACATTAGAATAAGAAAATTATGGACCTATTTGATAAACTTGACTCAAACTTAGGTATTTTTAGGTTTAGTTCCACCTAGTGAGACCAATGATGCATCCTAAACACATGGCTTTAGAGGCGTGGCATTTCTCTTAGCATGACAGGTGACATGGGAAGTAAAGCAGTGGCCACATGTGTGATGACGTGTCCACGTTTGCACTATTCCATCTTCTACCAGAGAAGCTGATATGACAGCTACATCACTACCATATATCACTAGTTAAAATTGAGTCAAATCTGATATGTTATTATTTGAATTTGTTTGAAACGCAAACAATTCTTTTATAAGATAGAATTAATTATAGGAAGCTAATTAAATTATTGTTTCTATTTTTAAATAAGCCATATGGTTATTAACCTTTACGATAAGCAGTTAAATAATTGAAAAGTTTTCATTTGGTAGCTGCCGATCAATTTTTCGTTTGTACACGTTTTTATTAGGATAAATATGTCTTTTCTCTACTTAAATTATCATTCCCAAAAAAATTGACATCCACAGGCCTTTCCGTGTGAGCCAAGATAACAATTCCAAAAAAATTATTGTTCAAAAAAATCTCTCTCCGTCTTCTCTCAGGCCTGCTTATGTTTGGACGTGCATTTTCCCTCATTAATAAGGCTCGTCGAGAGAAAAATGACTTTTGGTTCCACTAAACACGTGAATATTTCATTTTGGTCCAAAACCTTTCATTTTTAACCTTATTAGATTCACACATGGCATTCTCAGTCCCAAACCTTTTTTTTGTTGCATTAGTAGTCCCACATTTTTGCAGCTTTGACCCGAAACCTTTTTCAGCCGTTAGTGATTGACGGATCCAGTCACGTGCTTCGCACTTAACTGTTAGAATGACGTCATGAGTTCATATAATCAAAATTAACGGCCATCTCTTAAAAAAAACATACGCGAATTTGTTCACTAATAAATCATGAAATCCTAACCTATTCCCCTAATCACATTCAAGCCAAATTTTCGCGATTTGCAAGCTGAATCCACTAAATTGATAGGTGTTGGAAATTGGTTTGGAATTTTGGGTTTTGACCAAAAAATTGATCAATTTAATTATTTAATTCATTTTTTAAAAATGGAAACAAGTTGCAAATTCATAATCTACGTTTCGAGTAGATGAATTTAATGTATTAATATGCTCAAAACCAATTTCGGGTGAATAAGATATTAATCGTCAAAGGTTGCAACTTAAAATTGGATGTTGAAGAGTTTATAAAGGAAACATATGAGAACTTGTCCCACATAGAAAAGTTGGAGTAAGCGGATACTCGTTATTTAGTAGAGCACATGATAAGGAGTTATCAAGTGTGCTCTCCTATGGTGGATCCTAGTGGGATTTTAGCTTTAGGCTAAAATGGACCGAGGATGGTACAAAGCACTATCCGAGCCCGAGCCCACATGTCGCACATGTCGCATTGAGTCGCTTTAGAGGCGCACTTCGCACGTACGCATTGTCGCGAGGAGTTGGAGGAGCCTTAAAGTTTTGGCTAGATGGTCCAGACGGATGACTTGCGGGTTCGTGGCGGTTTGAGTCAGGCGGTGCGGTGACATGGACCGGTCGGGTCGGATCGACCCGTCAGGAACCAACTCGGACCGGACGGTTCATCACGTACCGGGTCGGGTCAGACCGACCCGCCATCGGGCTGGGCGGGTCGAACCGGTGCGGCCTGTCGCCCGCCGGGGCGCAGGTCAGCTTGCGGGTGTGACCGCCTAGCGAACTGCTGGGTCCAGTCAAAAGGGTAGCATCAAGGAGTGAAGAGGTGCCTTTCCAAAAAGGCACCACAACTCTTCAATATTTATAAATAGGCCCCTGCAGATTTCATTTCTTTCATAAAAAAATCATAAGTTTATTCAGATTTCAAAGCTTTTCAAATTCTGCATTAGTAGAGTCAGAAAGTTCCAAATATCCGAGTACGTTCGCCGATAACTGCCGATTCGCAGTGCAGCGGTCTGAAGTTTTAAAGTCGTTGTATCTTGGAGGCATTTTGATTTTATACGTATTGCACCCGTGTACGTGGCAATTTCGTCTTACGCTGTTAGTCTTTGGTAGTAGAGGTGTATAGACGAAGATGTATTTAATGCAGACAAAGTCGAGGCTAGAGGTGGAATTTCATTTAGTGAATTTATATTTACTTCCTATAATGGAATTTGATTCACAAAAGTGTGAGGTTTGTGTGGAGGCAAAATTGGCCAAAACAGCATTCCATTCAGTGGATAGAAGTACTTCACCACTAGAACTTGTCCATACTGATGTATGTGATTTAAAGTTTGTGCAAACTAGAGGTGGTAAGAATTACTTCATTACTTTTATTGATGATTGCACAAGATACTGTTATGTATATCTTTTGAAAAGTAAAGATGTAGCCATTGAGGTGTTCAACAATTATAAGAATGAAGTTGAAAATCAACTTAGCAAAAGAATCAAAGTGATTCGATGTGATAGAGGTGGAGAATATATTGCTCCATTTGAAGAATTTTGCCAACAAAATGGTATTATTCATCAAACTACAGCTCCATATTCACCTCAATCAAATAGCATTGCAGAACGCAAGAACCGAACTCTAAAAGAGATGATGAATGCTATGTTGATAAGTTCGGGGTTACCTAGAACATGGTGGGGGAAGAAATCTTGTCTGCCAACTACATTCTTAACAAATTGCCACATAAGAAGAGGAACAAAACCTTCCTACCATTACATCAAAGTATGGGGGTGCCTAGCTAAGCTTGAAGTAACTAAGCCAAAACAAGTGAAAATAGGACCCAAAATTGTTGATTGCATTTTCATTGGATATGCGCATAACAGTAGTGCATATCGATTTTTGGTGCACAAATCACACGTTCCTGAAATGAACGTGGGAATGAATATTGATCAAGGAACATGGTGTTCTTTGAGAATATTTTTCCTAAGAAGGAAAACAGAGAAGAAAGTTCTCGTAAAAGTACTTATGAAATTGCAAATGGTTCACCTATTGAGGTTAATAAGGAACCTAATGATGAACCTAGACGCAGCAAGAGGGCCAGAAAGGAAAAGTCATTTGGGCCGGATTTTATATCATACATGATGGAGAATGAACCCAGGACAATACATGAGGTATTGTCCAGTCCAGATGCTCCTCTCTGGAAAGAAGCAATAAACAGTGAAATCGAGTCCATCATGCAAAATCACACGTGGGAGATTGTAGATCTACCACCAGGTTGTAAACCCCTTGGATGCAAGTGGATCCTAAAAATGAAATATAAAGCTGATGGATCCATTGATAAGTATAAGGTTAGATTGGTAGTCAAAGGGTTCAAATAAAGAGAAGGTTACGACTTATTTGATACGTATTCCCTTGAGATACATCAAATAGATGTGAAGAAGGCCTTCCTAAATGAGGAATTGGAGGAGGAGATGTATATAGAACAACCTGAAGGGTTTGTTGTGCCTGGCCAAGAAAAGAAGGTGTGAACTTATTAGATCTTTGTACGGACTCAAACAAGCACCTCTTAAATGGCATGAAAAAATTGATAATGTGATGCTCTTTAATGGTTTCAAAATCAATGAGTGCGATAAGTGTGTCTATATAAAGGGCACTCCAGAAGATTATGTGATAGTGTGTCTATACGTCAATGACATGCTTATTACTGGGAGTAATCATGATTCAATCATGAATACTAAAAAATATGTTAAAATGAAACTTTAACATGAAGGACATGGGTCTGGCTGACGACATTCTAGGGATGAAAATCTCTAGAACTCCTGAAGGATTTTTCCGATCACTAGCTAATTACATTGCAAATGTGTTGAGGAAATTTGATGCTTATGACGTATCCCTGGCTAACACTCCTGTAGATGTTAATCTACACTTAGCCAAAAATAAAGGAGACCCAGCGCTGCAACTGAAATATGCAAGAATTATCGGAAGCCTGATGTACATGACAAATGGTACGCGTCCGGATATAGCATATTCAGTTAGCAAACTTAGTAGATTTACAAGTAATCCTAACAAGGATCACTGGAAAGCTCTGATGAGAGTTTTAAGGTATTTAAAACATATCATGAATCATGAAATTTTGTATACAAGATATCCAGCTGTATTGGAAGGATACACGGATGCAAACTGGATATCTGATATAAAAGATTTAAAATCCACCAGTGGTTATGTATTCACTATAGGTGGAGGAGCTGTGGCTTAGAAATCCTCTAAACAAACTTGCATAGCTCGTTCCACCATGGAATCGGAGTTCATTGCTTTAGACAAAGTTGGTGAAGAAGCAGAATTGCTTCGGAACTTCTTAGAGGATATTCCCGGTTGGTGTAAACCGGTGCCTCCCATGATGATACACTGTGATAGCATGTCTGCTTTAGGGAGGGCACAAAGCCACATGTATAATGGTAAGTCTCGACACATCCGAAGGAGACACAATACGTTAGATATTTGATCTCAAGTGGGGTAATCTCCATTGACTATGTAAAGTCAAAAGAAAATATTGCGGATCCGCTAACTAAAGGCATTGGTCGAGATCAAATATATAGCGCGGTAAGGGGAATGGGGCTAAAATCCATACACTAAAGAGTGTTCATAGTGGTAACTTGTCCATGATGACTGGAGAATCCCAAGAACTTGGTTCAATGAGACAATTAAGCTTTGAAGCACTCAGTATTGTACTTGCAAAATAAATCTCAAGCTCATTCTCGATTCTGCTCAAGTTCTAATTGTACCTATTTTGTGCAAAACCTGATGATGTATGGTGAGGGTAAGCTTAACAACTTTTAATGATTCCTATACCTTCGTGGTGAGGTATTTCAGGGTACCTTTAATAAGCGATCGCCTATATAAGTGTGAAGTGGGGGCGCTTTAAACTGAAAAATGTAATATTTTCAGTACACACTTATGAATCCGAGATAAGGTCCACAACCAAAATGGACAACAACGTGAGAACCAAAAGGATAATAGAGTCGTTACTTTGTGATTGTCATTGAACTAGATTTACACAAAAAGCTGACCAGTTCAAGACATCGTGTTCACTGAGCAGCGAGTAGATCAGATGACATCTCACTAGGGAAGGTTTAAAGCCTGAAGCTACCTATCCTGATGAAGAGACGACTCGTTGGGACTTTCTTAGGTTTGCATTGCATTAATATCATTCATGTGGGGGATTGTTGAAAATTGGTTTGGAAATTTGGGTTTTCACCAAAAAATTGACCAATTTAATTATTTGATCCATTTGTTAAAAATGGAAACAAGTTGCAAATTCATAATCTACGTTTCGAGTAGATGAATTTAATGTATTAATATGCTCAAAAGCAATTTCGGGTGAATGAGATATTAATTGTCAAATGTTGCAACTTAAACTTGGAAGTTGAAGACTTTATAAAACATATGGGAACTTGTCCCTCATAGAAAAGTTGGAGTAAGTGGATACTCCTTATTTAGTAGAGCACTTGATAAGGAGTTATTAAGTATGCTCCCCTATGGTGGACCTTATGGTGGATCCTAGTGGGATTTTAGCCTTTGGCTAAAATGGACACAAGGATTGTGCGAAGCACCATCCGGGCCCGGGCTCCGTCGCACAGGTCGCATTGAGTCGCTTCTGAGGCACACTTCGCACGTACGAGTCGTCGCGAGGACCTGGAGGAGCCTTAAAGTTTTGGCCAGATGGTCCAGACGGATGGCTCGCGGGTTCGTGGCGGTTCGAGTCAGGCGGTGCGGTGACATGGACTGGGTCGGGTCGGATCGACCCGTTAGGAACCGGCTCGGACTGGACGGTTCACCCCGTACCGGATCGGGTCGGACCGACCCGCCAGGGGGCCAGGCGGGTCGAACCAGTGCGACCCGTCGCCTGTCGGGGCACGGGTTAGCTGCGGGTGTGACCACCCAGCGAACTGGTGGGTCCAATCAAAAGGGTGCCATCAAGGAGAGAAGAGGTGTCTTTCCAAAAAGGCACCACAACTCTTCAATATATATAAATAGGCCCCTGCAGATTTCATTTCATTCATAAAAAAATCACAAGTTTATTCAGATTTCAAAGCTTTCAAAATTCTGCATTAGTAGAGTCAGAAGTTCCAAATATTCGAGTATGTTCGCCGATAACTTCCGATTCGTAGTGCAGCGGTCTGAAGTTTTAAAGTTGTATCTTGGAGGCGTTTTGCTTTTATGCGTATTGCACCCATGTACGTGGCAATTTCGTCTTACGGATATAGAGTTAAACTCTAGCCTCGATTTTGTCTGCATTAAATACATCTTCTCTACTACCAAAGACTAACTATAGGTGCTTCTGTTACATCTTGAAGGCCGTTTTGATGGTGATGAGGAGAAAATGGATGGTGTCCAACCCGTGAAATGATTCAAAAAAGCTTGCAAAGTATAGTCCTTCCCATCTGCTATTGATTTACACGTGGTATTTCAGAAATATACATGTATCGATTGTAGATCCAAATGTGAAGCTTATATTGGAGCAAATGGAGAAATCTGGCTGCTCTATAAACCCTAATAGATTCATTAGACCTGTTCCTTACAATCTGCCAACAAGTGCTGACTTTATGCCAGGTCTTGGGGGTAATTAGATCAAGTTTTTATTTATGCATTCAATTTTTCATAGAATGTGTAGCGATTGATTTTGCTATTACTTTCGAGTGTAATTTCGGATTCTCCAATTTAATGTATCTGTATCTGTGAAATTGATTCTTCAATTTCGGAGTGTAATTTTGGATTCTCCAATTTATGTGTATTTGTGAAATTGATTTTCCACTGTTTGGAATTGGATTAGTGTATCTGTATCTGTGAATAATTTTTAGAGATAAATTCTTAGTTTCCACAATTTGGTTGATGGATTGTAGATAGAAGTATGCAGTAATTTCGATTTTCCAATTTAATGTATCTATATCTGTGAAATTGATTGTCCACTGTTTGGAATTAGATTAATGGACATATTATCCGTATGAACTTTTGGGGAGAAATTCTTATTTTCCACTGTTTGGGACCAAAAGTGTAAAAATGTTTGAGACCAAAATTACAAAAAAAATTAACAGTTAAAGTTATGGCAGAACTGAAAGTGCAAGTTTGAAACTAATGGGATAAAGAACGAGAATATTGAGACTGAAATGATACACTCGCGTGTTTAGTAAGACTAAAGATGCAATTTTCTCGGCTCGTGGATGTTAATTTATTTTCTTATATTTTGATGGCTAATTTAAGTGAAGAGTTTTATATTAAAAAGAGAGATTTTTTTTTTTTTTTTAATTTTTTTTTTCTGAATAGAGTTAGGGTTTGGATTGTTGGGATATAAAATGCGATTTTGTGAAAGAGAAAATGAAAAGTAAGAAGGAACGCAAAATTGTACATCCAATTCGTCAAAGAATTGAGTACAATTGGAAGCCGTTACCTAACTAGAGATGTCAATATTTGTAGAGAGAATGATGGCAAGCAGGGATGGATCGACCTTAGGGTCAAGGGGGGCACTGGGCCCCCCTGACCCTGTCACAATGTGCTATTATATATGTGTGTTCCCTTTGATCCGGTCATAATATGTTATTATATGTGTATTTTAGTTGATTTTAGTATAACTTAATTAAATAAAATAAATAATTATATTATCTAATTTGAAGTAAATGAATGTACTGTTATGTATAAACAATAGAAGATAAAATGAAATTAGAAACATAAAATCTTGATTTTTTTTTTCTTTTTGTTATTAAATCAATTTATTGATCTTATCTAAATATTACTACGTAGTACTTTTCTAGGTTTATTCATAAAGTTGATTATATTTAGGGGGCGCATAATGGTAGTTCTCCTTTAATTTTCTAAATATTATTTTTTATTTTAAGTTTATGGCCTAGTTATATAAAATAATTTGATTTCTGGCTTACTTAGAAGCTGCCCTCTATTTGATAAAGATTTGTGACATGACATATTTAAAAGAAATTATTTCGTGAGACGAACCCCTAAATCCGTCTATAAATTTGAATCTCCCTCACCTAAATTTTTGGATCCGTGGCCCATGGCAAGTGAATCAAAGTTAGCAAAGAGTGTTGGGCGTTGGTATGACAGGAAATTATGGGCATCCAGGTTTGACTGATTTTAAAGGAAACCACAAATTCAGGTGAGGGGTGTTTGGTTTTTGGATCCAAATAAGCGACTTATGACATGTGACCTAGCTAACAGATTTTCAACATCTTTGCCAAATGTCTTGTTCTTCCTTCTGCCGACATCTTCTACTTCCTGTTTTTTTCCAACAATTACAAACTCTAAACTTTAATTTCAGGATATCTTCACAATAATTCCTTCATATAGAATAACTGTTTTCTGTCTACTTCTCAACATTCACTTCTTTTTCTTTTTTGTCTTTTTAGATAGTATAAGGATTACTTTGACCTTAATAATCGACCACAAAATTTAATTTGTAAGGCACCTAATCCATGGCCTCATAAAAAAAAAAAATAAGTGAAATAAGATGCACTACCAGAAAACTGTCAAATTTTAATGGAATATAAATTCGTTGGAATTTTAAAATTTTCAACAGTAAGATGAATCTTTGGAATTTTCCCACTGCAAAAAATAAAATAAAATCGTTAGAAGAAATTTCAACAACAAAAGTCGTTTTTTGCCGCTGGAATAGCCGTTGAAAAATAATTCCAAAAGTGTTAGAATTGTCGTTGGAATCATTTTTCTGTTGAAATTTAATTATTGGAATAAAATTTCAACGTCCACTTTTCTAACGGCTCAAAACCGTTGAAATTGAAATTCCAACGAAATTTATCATATTCCAACGATTTTTCTATCATTGAAATTTGACAGGTTTCTTGTAGTGATGAAAATAACTGGGTAACCTGTATTAACTCATAGACTACGTGCTTGTTTGATTCCGCGAACCCAATAATTGGGTTTATAGAACTAAATGGACTTTTGAATTGATACTATATGTTTGGATTCATTCATTTGCTTAGTTGGATGGTTTTAATGGGTAGTAATACATTAGTTAAATAAAATAGGGAAAATTGGTACAAATGTCCCGTATGTTTTCCCTATTTAGAAATTAGAACACTAAGTATATCACTTTTTAAAAATATCTTTTAACTTACGAAAAATTGGTAAAAATGCCCTGTGACTGGCTATAGGCTGTTAATCAGCCGGTCACCTGTGAGCTATTTTTTACTCTTGGGAAAATTGGTATAAATGACCAGTATATTTTCCTTATTTAAAAACTAGGACACTAAGTATACCACTTTTTAAAAATACCTTATAACTTACCAAAAAATGGTGAAAATGCCCTGTGATCGTCTATAGACTGTGACACAACCGGTCTTTGACGAGGTGAAGCTCTTTTTCTGACGTGGCATTAATTTTTCATTTTTTTTATTTTTTCTGTTGACTCATGTGTTAGGGTGGAAAAAAATATGTTGTCGACTTTGGCGGTGGCGTATTCGGCGGGGAGGAAGTGAATAGGCGAAGAATCGGGTGATTGATGTTCCGATCAGTTAGTGGATGAGTGAGCCCAGCGAAGTCATTTTTCATGTTGGTGTCTTTGTAAGATTGCAGAACATCCTTAAATTAAGGGTTTAGTATGTTGGAATTATGGAAGAAGAATGAAACAATTTAGTTTTTAATTTTTTAAAATATTAATTTAAAATTTGTTTATTAATATTTCGTATAATTATCCTAATTCATCATTTAAAATAAAATAATAATAACATGAGAAAAGTAAAAAGAAATTTGAAAATATTAATGAATTTTAGAAATTTAAAAAAAAAAATAATTTTTTTATTTTTCTAATTTTTAAATAAATTTTAGAATTTTAAAAAAATATCAGAAATAATTTTTTTAATTTTTGAATTTTAAAACAATTTTATAATTTTTAAAATAAATTTTAGAAATAGATTTTTTATTTTTGAATTTAAAATGAATTTTATAAATTTTTAAATAAATATCAGAAATAAATTTTCAAATCTTTGTATTCTAAATGAATTTTATAATATTTAAAATAAATTTCACAAATAATTTTTTTTATTTTTTTGAATTTTAAACATTTTTTTGGGGATTATAATTTTTTTATAAATTCAAACTAATATTTTATTTTATTTTTCCACCCTAGCAAGTGAGTTAGCAGAAAAAAATGAAAATTAATGCCACGTCACAATAAAGAGTTCCACCTCATTAATGAACAGTTGTGTCACGGTCTATAGCCGGTAACTGGGCATTTTCACCAATTTTTTGTAAGTTATAAGACATTTTAAAAAGTGGTATACTTAGTGTCCTAGTTTTTAAATACGGGAAACATACTGGGCATTTATACCAATTTTTCCGAAAGTAAAAAGATAGCTCACAGGTGACCGGCTGGTTAACACACCAATTTTTCGTAAGTTAGAAGACATTTTTAAAAAGTGGTATAGTTAGTGTCCTAGTTTTTAAATAGGGAAAATATACTGGGCATTTATACCAATTTTTCTAATAAAATATCTGTTCGATTGGGAGGACAAATTGATTGATATATATACACTTCTTAATTACGTAAATATCCCCATTTCTAATGTTACAATATCTGTTAAAATTGAGGATTTTGAAACCTACAATCCCCTTGAAATCCAACCAACAGAGCCAGAGAATTAGGTTTCAACCGGACTTATTAAAAACAAGGACCGTAAAAAACCCAACCAAACTGCCTAATAGGCTAGTTATATTATTTAACTTCACCTTGATTTGAAATATATACAAGTTAGAATCGATATGTTTTATTTGTTATTTTTGTACTTGCATTCATTATCAGTTCTAAAAAAGTTTACCCAATCAAAACATATGAGAATCTGTATTTTAATTTTATTTCAAAATAATCACCACATGTCATGTGTATATGATGATCTCACTAATTAACACGTGTATGTTACGGCCAAACTCCAAACATAAATGTGAGGAATGTGGACTTATTGTACTCACGAATCGGGTCAGAATCGGATCAGAAAAACCGGGACAAAGTTGAGCTGAAGCTGTGAAGGAAGAAACTGCCAAATGGCAGTTATAACTGAAAGTCACAACGGTTTTTACTAAAACCGTTGTGAAAGGCCGTTGAGCAGCAGTTTTGCTGAGCTTATTCTGCACGCATTTTTGATCAGTTTTAACCGTTTTTCCCCTTGAGCTGTTATATGATGATGTATCTCTCATTTTCAGTTTGTAACACACGCATACAAAGGAGTGAGAGAGGATAGATAGAGGATACACTTGGATAGAAGAGTGATTGTCATTCTTTGAGTGTTTTCTTTCTTGTGGTTGCTGTTGAGTTGAATTCAGCAGTGTTTATCATCTTGTAAACACTTCTTGGGAGTTAATAGAGAGCTGAAACATCCTCCGTGGACGTAGGTCATTCTTGGGCCGAACCACGTAAATTTGGAGTCATTTTACTTTTGTTTGATTCATTGTTTTTGTTTGCTTGTATTGATCCAATTGTTTGATAAACCCACAATAATTGGCGCCGTCTGTGGGAAGATTGCGAACTGGAGCGGATCAAGGAGTTGACAATGGCAGCAATGAAGTACGACGTTGAGAAATTCAATGGCAAAAACGATTTTGGTCTGTGGCAGCTGAAGATGAAGGCTCTCCTCGTTCAGCAGGGTCTTGCAGGGGCTCTCAAGGGTATTGATGGCTTCTCTGATAAAATTAGGGCCAGTGAAAAAGCAGAGTTGTTGGATAAGGCACATTCTGCCATTATCCTGTCCCTGGGAGATAAAGTATTGTGTGAAGTGTCCAAAGAACTGACAGCAGAGGCTGTCTGGAACAAGCTTGAGGAACTTTACAAAAAGAAGACCATGGTGAATCGTTTGTATCTCAAACAGAAGCTATACTCATTCAAGATCCAAGAAGATAAGGCTATAGATGATCAGCTGGAGGAGTTCAACAAGTATCTGGATGATCTTGAAGGAGTTGATGCCAAGATTGAAGATGAAGACAAAGCTATCCTATTGCTCAATGCATTGCCAAAGTATTATGAGCATCTTAAAGATGCCATGATGTACGGGAGAGAAACCAAAATATCCCTGGAAGAGGTTCAAACTGCTCTAAAGGCAAAAGAATTGCAAAACTCATCTGATGGAAAATCTGACCCTCAAGCAGAAGGGTTACACATCAAACCAGCACAGTTTCACAAGTTCAAGAAAGCTTCAGCAGCAAATGGTATGGGAAAGCAACCACAGCAGACAAAGCCAAAAGGTGTTGGGGGAAAAGAAACCAGAAAGTGTTTTCATTGCAAGAAGCCAGGCCATCTCAAAAAGAACTGCTTTGAATTCAAAAGAAAGAAGGCAGAAGGTTCAAACAAACCAAATACAACAGATTTGGCACAAGGAGAAGAAGATGCTGATGTCTTGAACATTGTTGAAGGAAGGACAGAAGATAACTGGATTCTGGACTCAGGATGCAGCTTCCACATGTGCCCTAATGCTGGATGGTTTCACAATCTCAAGGAACACAAACAGGGCTCAGTAATGTTGGGAGATGATCATGCATGTCAGATTGAAGGCATTGGTGATGTCAGGCTCAAAATGCATGATGGTTCTGTCAAAACCCTGTCCAATGTAAGATATATCCCCATGCTGAAGAGAAACCTCATCAGTCTTGGGACTTTGGAAAACAAAGGATGCAATTTCAAATCAATGCAAGGGCAATTATTTGTGTACAAGGGTTCAAAATTGGTGATGAAAGGAATCAAGAAAGCAAGTCTTTACTATCTGATTGCAGAGACTCTAATTGGGGATGTAAACAATGTTGCTGTTCAAGACTCACAGTTATGGCACAGAAGACTTGGCCACATGAGTGAAACAGGCATGAATGAGCTGCTGAAACAAGGGATCATCAATCACAAAGGGAGGTTCCAAGTACAGAATTGTGAGATCTGCATTCTAGCAAAGAGCAAGAAGTTGCCATACCCCAAAGGTAAACACACTTCACAACACCCTCTTGACTATGCCCATTCTGATCTTTGGGGGCCTTCAAAGGTAGAAACAATGGGGGGTGGAAGATATTTCTTAAGCATAATAGATGATTATTCAAGAAAGCTATGGATTTACATACTAAAGAATAAGTCTGATGCTTTTAATAAATTCCAAGAATGGTCTAAAGAAGTTGAGATGGAGAAAGGGTCAACACTGAAGTGTCTAAGGACAGACAATGGTTTAGAATTCCTATCTGAAGAATTCCAGAAATTTTGCAAAGACAGGGGCATAAAGAGACACAAAACTGTCCCTGCTCATCCTCAACAAAATGGAGTAGCTGAGAGGATGAACAGAACAGTTTTGGAAAGGATCAGATGCATGCTAATAGAGTCTGGAATGCCAAAAAGATTCTGGGGAGAAGCTGCTGATACTGCAGCATACTTGATAAACAGAAGTCCATCCACTCCAAACCAATATGTAACTCCATATCAGAAATGGAGTGGAAACTCACCAGAATGTTCACACTTGAGACCTTTTGGATGTCTTGCTTATTCTCATGTCAAACAAGACAAATTGGATGCAAGGGCATTGAAGTGTATAATGTTGGGGTATCCACAAGGAGTAAAGGGATACAGACTATGGTGTTTGGAATCTGGGATGAACAAAGTGATCATAAGCAGAGATGTGAAGTTCTGTGAAGAGCAAATGCCAATGAAACCAAACCCAAGTGCTCCACTGGAAGTGACAGTAAAGAACAAAGGTACACAGCTCAAGGTGGAGCAGGATGACACAGATGGGAAGTCAGAAACTGATGAAGACACAGAATCAATCCAAGAAGAAATTGACTCTGAAAAGAATCAATACCAATTGGTGAGAGATAGAGAAAGGAGAGTTATAAAACCATCCTCAAGATATGGCAGTGATTACCTCATTGCATATGCCTTAAGTGTTGCAGAAGAAACAGAATATTCTGAGCCAAGAAACTACAGAGAAGCTGTTAGCAGTAGTGACAGAGAAAGGTGGATCATTGCCATGCAAGAAGAAATGGACTCTTTGGAAAGAAATGGGACATGGATACTGGTGGATAAACCTGCTGGACATAAACTTGTTAGCTGTAAATGGATCTTCAAGAAGAAAGTAGAATTCAGTGGGACAGAAAGGATAAGGTTTAAGGCCAGATTGGTTGCAAGAGGTTTCACTCAAAAGGAGGGAATAGACTACAATGAGATCTTTTCCCCTGTAGTGAAACATTGTTCCATAAGAATGCTTCTGGCAATGGTTGCACAGATGGACTTAGAGTTGGAGCAGCTGGATGTCAAAACTGCATTTCTGCATGGTGAGCTTAAGGAGACTATCTTCATGCACCAACCAGAGGGTTTTGAAATGCCAGAAAGTGAGAACAAGGCTTGTCTGCTCAAAAAGTCTTTATATGGTCTTAAGCAAAGCTCCAGACAATGGTATATAAAGTTTGATGAGTGTATGAAAAAGATTGGATATACAAAATCAAAGTATGATAATTGTGTTTTCATGAGGAAATCTGGGGATGAAATTCTGAGTTTCTTACTGTTGTATGTGGATGATATGCTTGTAGCAAGCAGATATCAATCTGAGATAGAAAGGCTTAAAACAGATTTGCAGGAGGAGTTTGAAATGAAACAGCTTGGAGAAGCAAGGAGGATCTTGGGTATGGACATATGCAGAGATAGAAGAAGAGGATTGTTGTGGCTTCAGCAGAGGAGTTATGTTGAGAAGATTCTTAACAAATTCAAAATGAACGAAGCAAGGCCAGTAACAGTCCCTTTGGCACAGCATTTCAAGCTGACAGAATCACAGAAGCCCAAAACTGAAGAGGAAGAACAGGAGATGTCAAAGGTCCCTTATTCAAATGTTGTTGGCAGCATAATGTATCTAATGGTGTGTTCTAGGCCTGACATATCTCATGCAGTAAGTGTTGTTTCCAGATATATGTCCAATCCTGGAAAGCAACATTGGGAGGCACTCAAATGGATTATGAGGTATTTGAGAGGTTCTGCAGCTAGAGGAATTATGTTCAGAAAGGTTGATGGTTTGCAAGATGCTGTGAAAGGTTATGTAGATTCGGATTATGCAGCAAACTTAGATAGCAGAAAATCTCAATTAGGGTATGTGTTCACATTGTTTGGTGCAGCTGTCAGTTGGAGGTCCATGTTACAGTCAGTGGTGGCATTAAGCACTACAGAAGCAGAGTATATGGCAATGACTGAAGCTGTAAAGGAAGCAGTGTGGTTAAGAGGTATGATTTCTGAGTTTGGAATAAAGCAGCAGTCTGTAACAGTGATGTGTGACTCCCAGAGTGCTCTTCATCTAGTAAAGCATCAAGTCTATCATGAAAGGTCAAAGCATATTGATGTAAAGCATCATTATGTTAGAGATATTATTGAGAAGGGGGATGTGAATGAGAAGAAGGTGAGCACGAAGGAGAATGCAACTGATATGCTTACCAAAGCTTTACCAACAGACAAGTTCAATTATTGCTTGGAGTTAATCCAAGTGGTTCAGTGCAATTAAGAAGCAGCATTGCAGAAACATGTTCAGGGGTTTGAACATGGTTGAGGGAGTTTTATGTTTGATATTAAGATTCAAGATTGTTTGTTTCAAGGTGGAGTTTGTTCGTATATAAGTCAGGTGGAGATTTGTGAGGAATGTGGACTTATTGTACTCACGAATCGGGTCAGAATCGGATCAGAAAAACTGGGACAAAGTTGAGCTGAAGCTGTGAAGGAAGAAACTGCCAAATGGCAGTTATAACTGAAAGTCACAACGGTTTTTACTAAAACCGTTGTGAAAGGCCGTTGAGCAGCAGTTTTGCTGAGCTTATTCTGCACGCGTTTTTGATCAGTTTTAACCGTTTTTCCCCTTGAGCTGTTATATGATGATGTATCTCTCATTTTCAGTTTGTAACACACGCATACAAAGGAGTGAGAGAGGATAGATAGAGGATACACTTGGATAGAAGAGTGATTGTCATTCTTTGAGTGTTTTCTTTCTTGTGGTTGCTGCTGAGTTGAATTCAGCAGTGTTTATCATCTTGTAAACACTTCTTGGGAGTTAATAGAGAGCTGAAACATCCTCCGTGGACGTAGGTCATTCTTGGGCCGAACCACGTAAATTTGGAGTCATTTTACTTTTGTTTGATTCATTGTTTTTGTTTGCTTGTATTGATCCAATTGTTTGATAAACCCACAACAATAAATGCATCCTCCTTGTTATCTCAGTTCCTCTCTCTCACTAAAATGGATTACCCAATCAAAACATATGGAATCCTCTATTTTAATCCGTATTTTAATTTTTATTCCAAAATAACCACCACATACCACGTGTATATGATGATCTCACTAATTAACACGTGTATGTTACGGCCAAACTCCAAACATAAATGCATCCTCCTCGTTATCTCAGTCCCTCTCTCTCACTCGAGCAAAACAAAAAACTAACAAAATCTGGACAAAATAGCTGGATTTTGACTTAGTGAGAGTTCAATATACTTGCTTCTTCTAAGTTCGTCATAAACTTTTTTTATTCTTGGACCATATTCCGAATTGAGGGTCGCTTGATTGTAATTCATCAGTAACAATAGAAATAGTTATGAATGAGGGGTCAATCATATTATTGATAAGATGGATGAATTATTAATAAAATTGAGTATTGATTAACTTATTCATTGTGTACCAAGCATCATAAATGGGAATGACTCCTCTTTCATTCTTATTTCTTACCCCTAAACCCCCTAATCAAGCGGGCCCTGAATTCATTTTTATTGGTATAATTTACTTGTACACTAGCTATGTCGTCATATTCACATATCATGATAAATGCAGTAAAGATTTAAAGTTCACTTAATATAATTTTGTTATCTCTTGATTTATCTCTTACGTTAAATATTCCAGTATTCTCTATCATAAGCCATAATTACCTATCCTTGTTATTTATACAATTATACCATTATAATATGAATTTTGGATCTCAATTTTCTTTGCTCAATTGCAAATGGGAAATTGTGGATCATGAAGCATATGATAAGACTGTGAAAACCCAATTACTACACTTATATCATTGAACCCCCACCCCCACCCCCACCCCCAAAAAATCTTGAAATTCTGCCCCCTTTTTCAACATTTAAAATGTATTAATTACAATAAGTTTTTTGATCATGTATTGACTGATTTAAATATATTTATGATTTAATCCCTTAGTTTTCTAGATTTATTAAACATTTTTTCAAATTCTTTTAAGTATTTTAATATTTACGAGGGTTCTATTTGTCTCATTTTTTAAAAGTTTATGGTTTTATTTGTTCAGTTTAAAAAGTTCAAGTGTCTATTTGGGGCAAAAAAAATGGCCAGGTTCTAATTTGAGCCAGGGGTGTTAGTTCAATGGCTAATTTACATTTTTCCATTTGTAAATTTCACACTTCTTGAATTTGTGCCTCTTTTTGTCTTTATCATATTGTTCCAGTATTTGTAGAATTTTTCTGTTGAATTTGTTGCAGATTTATCCAAGAACACAGAACTATACTTCAACTATCTCAAGAATCAAACCTCTTGTATGCAAAGACCTTTAGATGAATGTATAGAAGTTGTAACTGAATTGAAAAATTGAGCACAAGATATACGTGGTTCAGTGCTTGAGCACTTACATCCACGGGCAGTCGAAAAGAAATTCACTAATCACATGATCCAGAAATACAAGTGATAAATCAAGCTGATAGCACAAGAGAAATTGACCTCTCTCTCTTTCTCACTCTTCTTGATTTCTTCCTCACTCTTTCCTAGTGTGTTTCTCCTCTCTTCTCTCTCAAGGAAACCATCTGTATTTATATTATACAGCTTGAAAGAAAGTTACATCAAGAGAAAACAGAAAAACTGAATAAAACTACTCCCACAGCTCAAAACAGTTTGCATTAGAAAATCAGTTAATCTGTTATAACTGATTTTCCCTCCAACGGTTTCTTCTTGTTTAGTTTCATGCTCCAGCTTTCCCTTCAACTAACAAGTGCCTGACTCTTCCAGCTTCTGCAGAATATCACTTCTTATGTGCTGAATGTCTTGACACTAGTTAGCTCTAACAATCTCCACCTTGTCAACACATGAAGATCACACATACTCCACCTTGATTAGTAAACTCTTCTTCCTCCTGCCAACCAACCCCATTACAGGGTTCAAACTTTATACTGAAAAATCAGAAATGCACTACCTGCACCAGCTGCAGGCAGTGCTGAAATTTTCCAGAAGTTAAGGCCTTGGTAAGCATATCAGCAGCATTGTCCTCAGTATTGACTTTCACAAGCTCCACACTTCCTTTCTCTGTAACTTCTCTAACAAAATGATGCTTGACATCAATATGATTGCTCCTCTCATGAAATACTTGATGCTTTGCCAAGTACAAAGCACTTTGTGAGTCTACATACACTTTAACAGATTTCTGCTGGAACCCAAACTCTTCCAGAATTCCCTTCAACCAGAGTGCTTCTTTTACTGCTTCTGTAATTGCCATAAATTCTGCTTCTGTGGTGGAAAGTGCTACCAAAGATTGTAGCAATGATTTCCAACTAATTGCAGAACCAAAAAGAGTAAAAATATAACCAGTTTGAGACCTTCTGGAATCTACATTTGCTGCAAAATCTGAATCACTATATCCCACAAGCATATCATTATCAATCTGCCTTTGTTTTCTAAACAATATTCCATAGTTATCAGTTCCTCTCAAGTATCTTAACAGCCACTTAAGTGCTTCCCAGTGAGCTTTGCCAGGTTCAGCTATGAACCTGCTCACTACACTAATTCCATGAGCAACATCTGGTCTTGTACAAATCACAGTGTACATAATACTACCAACTGCATTTGCATATGGCACTCAACTCATTTCCTCCATTTCTTCTTGGCTCTGAGGTTTCTGAATTTCTGATAACTTGAACTGCTGACCTAGAGGTACTGAAACTTTTCTAGATTCATGCATATTGAATCTCTTTAGTACTTTGTTAATATAATCCTTTTGATGTAACCATAACTCACCACTTTCCTTCTTTCTTCTAATATCCATGCCTAGAATTCTTTTAGCATTCCCTAGAACCTTCATTTCAAAAACAGCTTGAAGCTCATGCTTTAAACTTTCAATTTCTGCCTTGCTTTTGCTAGCAATTAGCATATCATCAACATATATCAGAAGAAACACCACAACAGTCTTGCCAGCAAACTTCAAATACACACAGCTGTCATGCTTGGATTTTGTGAACCCTATAGTCTTCATATGATTGTCAAATTTTATATACCATTGTCTTGGACTTTGTTTAAGTCCATACAATGATTTTCTCAGCAAACATACCTTGTTTTCATTCCCAGGTAACACACACCCTTCAGGCTGAGTCATATAAATATGTTCATTCAAATCACCATGCAAAAATGCTGTTTTAGCATCCAGTTGTTCCAGCTCCAAATCATACTGATTCACTATGGCCAATAAAATCCTTATTGAACAATGTTTTACTACTGGAGAAAAAATCTCATTATAGTCTATTCCCCCCCTTTGAGTAAAATCTCTAGCAACCAGTCTTACTTTAAACCTGATAGCTTCTACATTAGTGACCTCAAACTTCTTCTTGAAGGTCCATTTACATGATACCAACTTCTGATTATTTGGTTTGTCGACCAGAATCCAAGTCTTATTCTTCTCAAGAGGCTCAAGTTCCTCTTTCATTGCCATCAACCATTTATCCTTTTCATCACTACACATAGCTGCATTGTAATCTTTTGGCTCATTACAGTCAGTGTCTTCAGCTGTCACAAAGGCATATGCTGTCAAATAATCATCTGAATACCTTGTGGAAGGCTTAATAGTCCTTTTCCCTCTATCTCTTACCAGTTGATAATCTAAAGAATTCTGATTATCAACTTGTTGCTCCTCATCAGTGTCAGAGAGCTCAGTTTGAACATCCTCAGATTTCTCCACCTTCACTGATGAACCAGATGTACTTGGACCGGGTACTAGCTTTACTTTATCATTATTATGTTTGAATGGCATAATATTTTCAGTGAATACTACATCCCGCTAACAATCAACTTCCCAGCACCTAATTTTGTACACAATAGTCTGTAGCCTTTGACCCCCACTGGATATCCAACCATCACACACTTCAATGCTCTAGAGTCTAACGTATCCTGTTTGATATGAGCATAAGTTCTACAACCAAACACTCTCAAATGATGGTAAGTAGGTGATCTTCCTGTCCATCTTTCCTCAGGTGTAAAATTTTCATTTGCAGCTGCTGGACATCTATTTATAAGATAGGCAGCAGTGGCAACAACTTCTCCCCAAAACTTCTTGTCTAGTCCAGAGCTCAACAACATACATCTAACCCTTTCCAGGAGAGTCCTATTCATTCTCTCCACAACACCATTTTGTTGTGGAGTTCCTGGAACTATTTTACGCCTTTTTATCCCTTTTTGTTTACAAAATGTGTTGAATTCTTCTGACAGGAATTCTAGACCGTTGTCAGTCCTTAAACATTTAAGAGAAGATCCCTTTTCAGTTTGTACTTGATGATACCATTCCTTAAACTTGTCAAAACAATCTGATTTTGTTTTAAGAATGTAAATCCACACCTTTCTGGAGTAATCATCTATAAGACTCAAAAAATATTTCCCTCCTCCCAAAGTTTGGACCCTAGCTGGTCCCCACAAATCTGCATGAACACAATCTAAACATGCCACTGAAGTTGACTTTCCAGCATGAAACACTTGTTTTGTAGATTTTCCCATGATATAGTCTTCACATTTATCCTTTAAAATCAGATTTTCAGCAGTATCAATAAATTTTTGTTTAACTAATTGATTTAAACCTGTCTCACTTACATGCCCAAGCCTAGCATGCCATAATTTTGGTTCTGAAGATAAAGAATGATCACAACTTCCTGATATCACATTTCCTAGAAGGTAGTACAAACTAGCTTTTCTTATTCCCTTCATAACAACCTTAGAGTTCTTCAAGACATACAGAAAACCACATTGTGATTTGAATTTTACACCCTCTGTTATCAAGTGTACCAAGATTGATAAGATTCCTTTTCAATTGTGGAATGTACCTGACTTCTTCCAGAAGTTTGATAGAACCATCATGTATCTTGATCTTAATGCTTCCAATTCCTTTGACAGTGCAGCTCTGATCATTTCCTAGCATTACTGATCCTGCATCCTTTTCCTGAAACTCATGGAACCATTCCAGATGTGGACACATGTGGAAAGAACACCCACTATCCAGTATCCATTCTTCCTCAGCCTTAAATCCTGTGATGTTCAGAATCTGTGGGTCATCATCATCTGCTTTTGCCAATTCTGCAGAATTTGTAGAAGGACCTGCCTTCATTGACTGTTTCCTTTTAAATTCAAAACAGTCTTTCTTCAGGTGTCCAGGCCTTTTACAATAAAAACACTTCCTGGACTCTTTTCCATCATTTACCTTAGGTTTATGATTTCTAGATTTCTCCTTTGAGCCAGATGTTTGAGTCTGTTTCTTCTTGAACCATTTCTCTTTCTTGATATTCAAAATTTCCCCTGCAGCTTCACATTTTTCTTGGCTTAACCTCTGAAGTTCCTTGGCCCTTAAAGCATTTTGCACCTGGGCCAGGGTCACATTTGAGTCCCTCCCAAACATTAAGGCATCCTTTAGATGCTCATAAGACTTTGACATTGAGTTAATCAGAAGAATAACTTTATCTTCATCCTCCACTCTTACTTCAATGGATTCAAGATTATCAATCATCTTGTTAAACTCCTCCAGTTGATCTTCTACACCTTTGTCTTCAACAAACTTGAATGAAAGCAGTTTCTATTTAAGTAACAACCGATTTGTCATAGACTTCTTCAGGTATAACTCATCTAGTTTCTTCAGTATATCTACTGCAGTGGTTTCCTTGGAGACTTCTCTTAACACCTTATCTGATAGGCATAAGATGAGTAAACTATGGGCTTTATCAAGAATCTCCTGTTTGAGAATTTGGTCTATTTTATCTGAGAAACCTTCATCTCCTTTCAATGCAGCTGCAAGGCCTTGCTGTACAAGCAAGGCTTTAACCTTAATTTTCCACAGCCCGTAATCATTCTTTCCGCTGATTTTTTCTGTTTCCAACCTTGAGATCGACATCTTGATTGAATTCCTTCTCCTTGTGTGTCCACCTTCCCACAGACGGCGCCATTTGTTGCAGATTTAACCAAGAACACATAAATATACTTCAACTATCTCAAGAATCAAACCTCTTGTATGCAAATACCTTTAGATGAATGTATAGAAGTTGTAACTGAATTGAAAAATTGAACACAGGATATACGTGGTTCAGTTCTTGAGCACTTACCTCCACGGGCAGCCGAAAATGAATTCACTAATCACATGATCCAGAAATACAAGTGATAAATCAAGCTGATAGCACAAGAGAAATTGACCTCTCTCTCCTTCTCACTCTTCTTGATTTCTTCCTCACTCTTTCCTAGTGTGTTTCTCCTCTCTTCTCTCTCAAGGAAACCTTCTGTATTTATATTATACAGCTTGAAAGAAAGTTACATCAAGAGAAAACAGAAAAACTGAATAAAACTACTCCCACAGCTCAAAACAGTTTGCATTAGAAAATCAGTTAATCTATTATAACTGATTTTCCCTCCACCGGTTTCTTCTTGTTATTTTCATGCTCCAGCTTTCCTTTCAACTAACAAGTGCCTGATTCTTCCAGCTTCTGCAGAATATCACTTCTTATGTGCTGAATGTCTTGACACTAGTTAGCTCTAACAGAATTAAATACGCAATTATAGATATTATTAATTACTATTTATTTAATTAAAATGTATACTTTTATCTTTAACATTTAGTATCTAATATTGTTATATTGCCTCTGCAAACAAACATTCCTGATGGTACCAAATGATGATTGATAATTTATGTGATGGATGCAATTGAATTCTAGCTATAATGGGGGATAGAGAATTGGGAGCGGCAAAATATGCAAAAGGTGTGGGTTGAATAGTAATTATCATGCTAGTTCGGTTAAATCCACTAATTAACTTATTATTACAGTTGCCTATAATAGGGAATTCTTGTAACAGTACAAAATATATTTAAAATTCAAATAACAATGCCATTGGTATTTAACGCAAGACACAATCATGAACTAAAATGTTGTCGAATTCCCTTATCAACCGTTTCCCCTCTAGGCGGCTCTGCTTTGGCCTCATATCTTCAAAGGCTTTTTCAAGATTTTTTTTCCTTTCTAATTGGTCAATCAACTTCCTTTCTAAATAGGTTCTAAAAAAAAATAAAACTTCAAATCTAAATAAATACTATAAATTAAAAGATATCGAAAATACTACTCCCTCCGTCCCGCTCAGTTTTTCACGTAGGGACGGGCACATATATTAACAAAAAGTTGCTTTTTGCTTTTTGGTTGACTTTTTCAAAGGTGAAGATTGAGGGTGGAGATTTTGAAGGTGGAGATTGTAAGAGAAATTTACTTTTTAAGGGTGTGCAAAACTGAATGGGATGGATCGAAATGGAAAGTGTGCAAAACTAAGCGGGACGGAGGGAGTATTATTAGAATTTTATAAGTATCACCATCCACAAATTTGCTTAATTGACCTAGATAAACGGAAGTAGTAGTTGTTGTTCGTTTTCTTTAATATAAAAGTAAGATTATCGGACTATTATTGGGTTCAATCGGGTTGATCCAATATGGTCGAATTTTATCGTATTTTATTGTAGAAGCTGATATATATTATTCACACTTGTAATCATCAGCATACACAGTATTTGTACAGTTTGGAGTATTCTGGATACAACAATAAAAAATGAAAGATACAACAAAATCATTTAAACAAGAAAACAAATATTATCTTAACTATCCTGGATTTGATGAAGATACTATGGTCGAGATATTGTGGTCGCGAGAGTTAACTGAATCTGACACCATATCTCTATTAGGGCCCCGCAAGATGGAGGATCCGTCAGAGATTTCAATCTTGGACCGACACTGGAAAAACTTGTTTGTAGACAAGGGCTTTGTAAGGATATCAACTAGTTGACCAAGAGTAGAGATAAGGCGACACATAAAGAGCCATTGGACACATGATTGTGAACAAAGTAATAATCAATGACATTATGTTTCATGCGAGAGTGAAAACAGAATTAGAGCAAAGATATGTAGCACCAAGGTTATCACAGAACATGACAGGAGTGGTAGGCAGACGAATGCCAAACTCAGTAAACAAATTAGACAACTAGAGAAGCTCCATTGAACATATGGCAAGAGCATAATATTGAGCTTTCGTAGACGAACAAGAAATTGTACGCTGCTTCTTAGAGGAGTAGGAGATGGGACAATTTCCAATATAGGCAATATAAGCGGATGTGGAGGACCGATCTTCCTTGTTACCGGCCCAGTCGGAGTCGGAAAAGGCGGTGAGAGTGAGAGGAACATTGCCCCGAAGTAATAAGCCATGAAATAGCGTTTGTTTTAAATAGCGAAGAACACATTTGACAGTAGTAAAGTGAGTCTCAGAAGGAGAATGCATGAACTGGGAAAGCCTACCTACAACATACGAGATGTTGGGGTGAGTTAGTGGAGACAGTGTTGGCCAGTAATGGGCTTAAGCCCAGGGCACCCATTTCATAGCCCAAATTAGTATTATCATATTGTTAATTTTGAATCTCAGCCCACCCCATATTTTGGCCAAGCTCACCCTCTTTTGATTCTGGACCAAGCCCAATCCTTTTTATTGGAGTAATTTCTATTCCATTAAAACAAAAACAGAAAAAACAGAATACATATGTAGAGATTGATGCTATCATTTAACTTAAAAAAAAGGAATACAAAAAAGTATCGTTTAACTCAAAAAAAGGAAAAAAAATCACACATCACAGTGAGACAAACGGAAACTCTCAATCTCACTTAAACCCAACAAAATGCCATTTCCCCCAGAATCATATTTTTCCCTAAATTCTGATCTTCCCCTAAAATATAACTTAAAATCTAAAAAAAATTCATCTTCATTGACAAATTGAAGACAACTGAAGGTCGGAGACGGGGAAGTGTTACCTTTCTTCTCTTGCGTATACGCTATTTTCTCCAGCCTACTATTCTCATAATCTTGTATACATTTTGGCCATTTTTACCAATGTACCATGTATAATCTTTCCCTTTTCTGCCGAATGAATGATTGAAATGCCGAAAGAAATAGATTTTGTAGATTGTAGTTTGCACTATGCAGATTCAGTTTATATGGAAAAAAAATGAAAATGGATAGAAACAAGGATTTATGGTGGTTGGCTGTGGGAAGTGGGCTGGTGGTGAGTTGATATATTTCAATTAAAAATTCTAGGGAAATGTTGATATTTGAGAATTAATATTGCCGTTGTCGGCCACTACAACTCATTCTTTGATTGTTTTCTTTGGTCTTTTTCTCTAATCTTTAATATTAAAGGAGATTACATTCTTAAAACCTTAGCTAGTATTGAACATAATAGTAGCATTATCAATTGATGAACTAAGTATGACATTAAATGATTTAAATTCTTTGTATGAAATCATTAGCTAGTAATTGATGAACTTACTAGTGGACATATATAATAGCAACATCATCAGTTGAAATCCTTATCTAGTAATACTAGTTATTAGTTTGTAAATTTATATTTATAATATTAACTTGTAATTTCTAAAAATCTTATATTGCATATCATTAAATTTTTATTTGGAGCACCAATCTACATCCAAGAAAGGAAAGGTATCATCTATCTTTTAAAAAATGGATCACCAAATTAGCGAAAATAGCTTAAAACCTGTATCGTCAATGCAAAGTCGATCTAATCCGTCTCCCCAATTGCTTCCATGCAAATTACTTCGTCTTCAGATTCTCAATCTACTCTTGTTGAGCATAACCCGTTTCTATAGCAACAAATGAAAGACCATTTTTTGGAATGAAATATGTGAAGATTGCACTTCTCAATAAAATGGGGGATGCTTTTCTTGCAGATTGTTGGATGCATTATACTGAACGAGATCTTGTTGAAAAAATATATATAGGTTATATTATAAAGAATTTTATGCTATGAAGCCTCTTCGAGCTTCAATAAATTTTAAGTTTTGTACATTTTTTGTATTAAACTTTCATTACTTTTCAGCCCACCTCGTAATCAGATCCTGGATCTGCCACTGAGCGAGATATTGGAGAGCACCAACAACTTAGCGATAGGTGCGAGCATCAGTATTCGGCGAACCATCATGAAGGCTGAGCGAGGTAGAAGAGGATATGGGAGAGGAGACCTCTTTGGCACCGCGCATGTTAGTGCAATCACGAAGATCGCAAATGTATTTATGTTGGCTAAGAAATATAAAGGATGGAGTGCGAATTACCTCAACGCCGAGGAAGTCATGCAGGGCACCGAGGTTCTTAATCGAGAAGCAAGCCAAGAAGAGGAGATGAAGTGCTGGGCGGCCTCATCATTGTTGCCAATGATGAGAAAATCGTTGACATAGACGAGAAAGAACAACGTGATAGAACCGCGAGGGGGAATACATAGATTGGAGTTGAATTGAGAGACAGTGAAGCCGTAGGCAAGAAGAAAGATTTTGAGGGCGTCATACCAAGCCCGGAGAGCCTGTTTGTGGCCATAGATAGCTTCGCCAAGACGACAAACGACATTAGGATAGACATGATTTGTGAAGAAGGGAGGTTGGGAGATGAAAACACTGTCAGGAAGAGAACCATGAAGAAAATCATTGTTTACGTCAAGCTGTTGAATACAACAGGAGTTAGTGAGAGCAAGGGTGAGAAAAATATGGATGGTGACGGGTTTGAGGACAGGACTGAACATGTCACCAAAATCAATTCCAGGTCGTTGGTGAAAGCCTTTGGCAAAATCAATTTTCGAACTTTGATTACATAATTGATCAATTAGGAGGGAATATCTATTTGACTTGTTGAGATTTGTGAAGTGTGTGTAGGTTCGACATCATGGTTCCAAGAAAGGCAAACACGAGCAAGGGCAAAGGAAAGCAAAAAGTTGTCGAGGAGGCCCTACCCTGGATCTGGAAAGGGTGATAACTGATCCAAATGATAGCCGGATTCTATTTGACTTTGTATTGGAAAGACAAGAGCACAGGGAGAGATTCCAAAAGCTTCGACAAAGAGTTGTGGTACCTACAAGGTACAGTCAAGAGAAGCTTGCCCGGGATATGGGGATCTATGATAATGTTCGGGTATTGTTGGCTAGAGTTGGATTGCGAAAAATCATGCAGCCTAATCAGATGTACAAGAGGCTCACCTATGAGTTCTTGAGTACTTTAGGGATCATTGAAGCAATCACTCTTCATGCTTGGCGTTCAGACAATATCATATTTCAGCTGATGAATGTGCAACACACTATGACCTTTTTTGATTTGGATAAGGCCTTTGATTTGCTTAAAGCTAATGAAGGTGATTCGACCGAATTGTTTGATGTTCAGGATTATTGAAGGAAACTGACAGTGGCTCCTGGTATTGTGGAAGCCCATATTTTCCACTCTAGGAACTCGAAGAATTCATGGATTCGGAGCTCAGTACATCTAAAAGATGCTTGCTCACACCTTGTTTGCAAGGAAAGAGATAGAGGCTGTTCGGTATGAAGAGCTTCGCCTGATGTGGAACATTCTCACCGGTCGGAAGGTGTATGTAGCAAAGATGTTGGCGAAGCAGTTTGAGATTGTTGCTTGCAAACAATCGGACAATATAAGCATTGGCGGCCTCATCACAGCCATAGCAGATTACCTCCAGACCGACTTTGAGGAGATGATACCGGAAAAAGGAGAAAGGAGGTTCACTTCGGTAGATTTAGAGAACATGAAGGTTGTTATCATGGGTAACAACAACACAATCCCTTACCTTTTCCAGAATGTAGGGCCATACCTTCATTTACCTAATACTGAGCTTACTACAATATCCGACCTCGAAAATCAAGATAACATGTCCATGGCTACAGAAGAACACATCAAAGCTTTCGAAATACCGAACTCAGAGGTTTTTCAAAATGCCCAAGCAGAACAAGGAAGCAGTCGAACCACATGACCACCAACGAAAAGGCCAGCAACTGCTGTAGCATCCTCATTATAGCAACAAGAGGACGTCGAGGGGGTGATTACCTCTCTTCAGACTGCCGTCAATCTATATAGGGATGAGGTGAAATTGTATCGAGGTGAGGTGTAGTCCCTTGGCACTGAGTTGGCAGCTCAGCGTGACATGTTGACAAAACTCGTAGAAAGGAGTTACGAGGAGAGAGCATGGAGGTAGCAATGGAGTAACTATTGGAGCCAACACGGCTTCCCACCACCACTTCAGTCATAGGCTGTAAGTTTAGTACCAAGCCGTACCACTCTTTTCCCACAAACATTGATCTTCGACCAAGTTTAGGGGAGGGAGTATATAGTGGGATGTCTTGGCCGCTATTTATGTTTTATGTTCTCTAGGTTTGGTTGCTTGTTGTCATGTTATGTCCTGCTTCTTGTTTTCATGTTATTTCATGTTATTTCATGCTTTCTTGGTAGTATGGGGTCTGTGAGACCAAATTGTTTAGTTGAGTCAAGTCAGTGTGCCCATTGTCAGTTGAATTGGTTGTCATGTTGGTAGTAGTAGTTTGTTTGTTTGTTTATTTGTTTTTTGTTGTTGTTGTTGTTGTTGTTGTTTTTTTTTTTTAATGTTATGTTTTTATTTAGTGGGTCTATATGCCCTTTGGAGTCTTGTTAGTCAAGAAACGTGGAGTGATTGTCGATTGAAAAAAAAAAGGAAATGATAGGATGATGATGTGTTAATGATGAGATGATTTTGAGAAATATTTTTGCAAAATTGGCACATAATAGAGCATGATTGGCAAATTGAGATAAAATTGAGTTTGAACTTAGAACTTTTGATCACTTTTAGCCTTGTGAGATTTTGAGCCTTAATTGTACTCCCATTTTTTATAGTAATTGATATTTCTTTCGGTGTGAAGTGATTGGTCATGTGTATTTGTCTTTAGAACTTGCCTTGAGCCTCTTTTAAGAAGTTGTCAAGTACATGTTGCGACTTAGAAAGTGATCCTAGACATTTTTTATTTTCAGCCTATTTTTGAACCTTAAAAGAAATAATTTTTACCAAAAGTTGTGAAAAATAATCTCTAGTTAGCCACTTGAGCTTTTAGCTTATTCATTTCATTAACTTGACATTACAAGCCCCATATACCATTACTTTAAACCTTTGGCCTTATTTGGACTAATTAAGTAAGAGGGAGGTGGATTGGAGGGTAGAATGGGGAAAATCATGGGATTGAAGTGGTTAGATTAATGGGATGATTTTGGTGGAGAAAATAAATAAATAGTAGGTGGAAATCGGGAAGAATTAACTTCTCCTAGTATTTTTGGTTGATTTTTGTTGTTATTTTCGTTTTTGAAAGAAAAAGGAAAAAAAGAAAGAAAAAAAAGGAGAAAAATCTAAAAATAAAAAGAAAGAGAATGATGTAAATATGTGTTTAATTTTGATTATTGAGGAGATATTAGGAATAAAAAAAGTGCTTAAATGCCTTGTTGATTGAAAGAATCAAACAGTCCAAAAAATATGGTACTCGAATAAGTTAGCATGAAAAGTACTTGATTGTTAAGTACTTGTGTGGGGTTAAGAAGCCATATTTGATGGTTTTATGAAAATTGGAGAGTGAGGTTGAGTGATTGTTGTTGAGGGGGTAGCCGGGTTTGTAATTGCTTAAATAGTCCAAGATTAGTCACTTTTACCCAAAGTTACCTCACCTTACCTTAAGCCTACATTACAACCGAAATGAAAGACCTCTTTGATTCTATGCCACACATGTCGAGTACAAGTCTAATTTAGGCAATATGCAAGCTTATGGTAGACAATACATATGATCCAATTTGAGCAAGAACACTTCCTAGTCTGTACACTTGAGAGATGCACGATACACTTACATGGTGAGGATTAATTATTTAAAAATTTCAAGTCTTAAAAGTAGTTGATTTTGCCATGTCAAATATACTCGAATTACTATGTTGCCTAGCTTTTAAGAAAAATCTAACTAAAATTAGATTTATCATCTAATTGCCGTAAACATGAGTGTTCTTGATTGTTTTTATTGTTCGGGACGAACAACAGTTTAAATTTGGAGGATTTTGATACACGTGTATGCATGCATTTAGGTCGATTTAGATGCCTATTTTATAGTATTTGCATGCATATTTGGCTTAAAATTACTTGTATTTATTACTTTGTGTCATTTGACGCGTATAAGTTTGTTTTGAGGTTATTTAGGTGTTTTTAAGCAAAAAGTCCATCTTTGACGAAGTTTGGATGAAGAAACGAGCTAAGAAGGAATAAAAATAAAAGTAACTGAGCTGAACCGGTCGCGTGCCGCCGCGACAAAAGATGGCCAAAAACACATTCGACACTGATGAAGGTGTCGCGGCCGCAACAAAAAGGCCAGTTTTAAGGTAGTTTTGGGTACAAATGGTCTCGACCGTGATCAGAAGCCTTGGCGACTGCGACAGAAGGTCGGTTGGCCTTTCCTAGTCCGAATCGAATAGAGATTTTTGCCCTTTTTCACCCAAGAAGATCCCAATTATAAAAAGAAGGTTTCCAAGTCCAAAATTCACACACGAGATCATATTCTACACTTGCAAAAGTGCTCGGAGACTTGGAACAAAGATCAAGGAACACGGGAACGAAGATCGAGATTCAAAGAATTCGGGTTTATTCTCCTTTGTTTAATTTTTACTTTCAAATAATGTTTGTCTATGAATTTTGTTTTAGTTTAATTTTAGACATGAGTAGTTAAACACTTAGTGTTCTAGGGTTAGAGAGTAGGTAATTGTTGATTATGTTTTGATTCATTTGTTTAAAGGCTCTGTTTTTATCGTTATTTATGTGCTTTGTCCTGAAATCATGAATTAATTGATTTGACCAATTAGTTAGTTCTATTTTCTTAACAACTCGTAGTCCGAGAGGAGAGAGTAGTTAATATACGAGCATAAAACATATGCACCAATATTCGTCCGAGAGGAGTGAGGCTGTAAGTAGACATTGGTCTTTGGAGCCCTTGGGAGTTGCATATGTGATAGTTAGCCTGAGCGGATAATTATTCATACATAATCTACATGTTAACATCGTCCGAGAGGAGGATTAACTATAGTAGCGCCGTCTGATAACTATAGATTTGGTTTAAAAATCTAAGATTATAAAATAATCAAACATAGGAAACAAAAACTGAAATTGAATCCCTAGAATATGCTTTAATCTCATCTGAGTTTTCCCTTATCAATGATTCCTTGTTTATGAGTGATTTAGTTTTATTTATTATTTATTGCAAAATTAGGTTTTAGTTAAACACCAACTTTCACCAATCGAGAGTCTAGTTAGGGTAATTTTAATACGATTTGGGTAATAAACTAGGCATAACCTTCAGTCTCTATAGATCGACCTTGACTGCCACAACCTACATATGCACCGTACACTTATGGATATCTAGGTTAGAAAATAGTGCATCACAGTGACGGTGGAAGAAGGTGGCGTCGTGGTGCCATCAAGATAGCCCATGAGATCAAACCGAAGAAGAGAGACATAAAATGAAGCTTCCATGAGACATAGTTTGCAGGGGTAAGACGTACAGAGAGATGGGTAAGGGCTTTAATTTTAACAAGGAGAGGTGGGTGGTGGCAGCGACGGGCAGCGTGTTGTATGGCGATCAATTTCATAAAAGAAGTACACATACAAGTTATACTGATGGAGTAAATCATGGAACCGGGTTCAACCAGATGAGAACCAGCCGGAGTTGCTGAATCAGGTCCCAACTTGCCTAAACCAGCAGTTGGGACAAGTCTGTTATTAAAACAGATTTTTAAACTGAAGAAGCAGAGCCACGCACAGTTTTCCTCTCTGATTCAATTCTTGATTCCATTTTCTATTATAACTGCATGGATGTGTGCGGAATAGTATATAGATCATCAAAATCATTTTTCTAGCTTGTAACAATAAGAGATTGAGAGGTTTACACTTGAGTTTAGGGTTTGTTCCTAAGTTGAGATAGAATTTGGGGGTTTCTGCAAATCCGAAGTGTAATCTGTAAATTCTTGATGTTTTAGTGGATAGAAGATCTCTGATTCTTCCGTGGATGTAGATCACACTGATCAAACCACGTAAAAGTTGTTTGTGTTGAGTTTTTCTTATTCTCTTCTTTCAAATACAAGTGTGAGTGATTTTGTGTATTGCGTTTAAGCTTGGAGTGTTTTTTTTCTGGGATTCTTGAGTTGATTTAACAACTGGCGCCGTCTGTGGGAAAAAGAGAATCCATAATGACATCCATGAAACTTGATGTAGACAAATTCACCGGGAAGAATGACTTTGGGCTGTGGAAAGTAAAGATGCAAGCAATACTCACTCAACATGGCTTACAGCTTGCATTGAAATCAGAAGATGAATGTCCTGCTACCTTAAAGGCTGATGCAGTCAAGAAGGTTGAGATTCTGGAGAAGGCTCACTCTGCAATTATTCTATGCCTCGGTGAAAAACCATTGAGAGAAATCTCAAAGACCAAAATGGCAATTGAAGCTTGGAAGAAACTGGAAGACTTATATCAGGTAAAATCTGTTTCTAATAAATTATATATGAAACAAAAACTTCTTGGTTCTAGAATGATTGATGATAAGACTTTAAATGAGCAGTTAGATGAGTTCATGAGATTGATTGATGAACTTGAGAATCTGGAGGTGAAGTTAGAGGATGATGATAAGGCTCTAATGCTTCTTAATGCTCTGCCAAAATCTTTTGAAAATTTTAAAGATGCTTTACTGTTTGGTAGGAAAGATAAAATTAGTTTTGATGAAATTGAAGTTGCAATCAAAACTAAATTTCTGCAGTCTCAAAGTGATAAGAAGTCACAACCATCTGGAGAAGGTTTAAATGTTAAGTTTAAAAGGGGAAATCAGGCCAAGAAGGGACAAACAAATAAACCTAAAGATGGAAATCAACAGAAGGAGAACTCCAAGAAACCAGGACTTGAATAGGTGGAGAGAAGAAAATGCTACACCTGTAAGCAGATTGGACATCTAAAGAAAGATTGTCCTGAGAGAAAGGCCAAGAAAATTAGTAAGGATGCTAATGTTGCTATTGCTGATGAAGGATATGAATCTGCTGAAGTGTTGACTATATCTGATGGTAAAATGAACAATGAATGTGTACTTGATTCTGGATGCTCATTCCATATGTGTCCAAACAGGTCATGGTTCATAACATTTGAAGAAACAAATGGTGGTTCAGTACTTCTGGGGAATGACCAAAGCTGCAAGGTACAAGGATTAGGCTCTCTCAAGATCTTGATGTTTGATGGGGTTGAAAGATCATATCTAAGGTAAGATATGTTCCTGAGTTAAAGAGAAATCTGATTTCTCTTGGGACATTAAATGCAACTGGGTGTGAATTCAACACAAAAGCTGGATTCATATATGTTACAAAGGATGGGAAAACTGTCATGAAGGGAAAGAAATCCAATGGTTTGTACATATTGTGTGGCACTTCAGTAACTGGTTCAACAAGTAGTGTGATGAGCAGCAATGATGTCTTATTGTGGCACAAGAGGCTTGGACATTGTGGACAGAAAGGGCTAGAAGAACTGTCAAAGAAACAAGTATTTGGAAACTCTGCACTGTCAAAACTTGAATTCTGTGAACACTGTATACTTGGAAAGTCAAAGAAACACTCCTATAGGACTAGACTTCACAACACTAAGGAGCTATTGGATTATGTACATGCTGATGTGTGGGGGCCATCAAGAGTAGAGACTCATGGAGGTGGAAGATACTTTCTATCTCTGATTGATGACTACTGTAGGAAACTCTAGGTTTTCATTCTCAAACAGAAGAATGAAGCATTTACAAAATTAAAAGATTGGTTACTGGAAACAGAACACAAAAGAGGAAAGAAACTGAAGCGTTTGAGAACAGACAATGGGCTGGAATTCTTAAATGAAGAGTTCAATGAATTTTGTAGGGCTAAAGAGATCACAAGACACAAAATAGTGCCAATGAACCCTCAGCAAAATGGACTGGTGGAAAGGATGAACAGGACCTTGCTGGAAAGAGTTAGAAGCATGTTAGCTGATGCTAAACTTCCAAAGGTGTTTTGGGGAGAAGCTGTGAATACAACAAGTTTCCTGATAAACAAAACTCCAACATCTGCAATTAAGTTCAATACTCCTGATGAATTGTGGTCTAGTGGTCTTTCAGGTTACAATGAGTTAAAGGTGTTTGGATGTTTGGCATTTGCTCATCAGAAACAAGACAAAATGGATCCAAGAGCTGTCAGATGTGTGTTTATAGGTTACCCAAAAGGTGTAAAGGGGTATAAACTATGGTGTTTGGAACCTAATCATCAAAGAGTCATTATAAGTAGAGATGTTACTTTTAATGAAGGAATTATGGGCTATAAATATACTAGAAATCAACAAGACTTAGATGGTGATATTTCCTTACCAAGTACATCTGTTGAGGTGGAGATTCCACGGGAAGATTAAGAAGAGGATGTGGAATTGAATGAAGAGCAAGCAGACCAGCAGGAAACTGGGGCTCACACAGACCAGCATGAGTTAAGTGGCTATCATTTAGCAAGAGATAGAACCAGAAGGACAAACATACATCCTTGTAACAGATTTGGTCATGCAGATGTAATCTCCTATGCACTGAGCATTGCAAAGAATCTTGAGTGTCAAGAACCAAAGTCTTACAAAGAGGTTGTCTCTAGTAAAGATTCAGATCAGTGGATTATGGCTATGACTGAGGAACTACAGTCATTGTATAAGAATAAAACCTAGGTGTTGGTTGACAAACCAAAGAATCAGAAGATAATAAGCTCCAAATGGATATTCAAGAGAAATCTAGAAGTTGCTGGAACTCAGAAACTTAGATATAAAGCAAGATTAGTAGCTAGAGGATTCACACAAAGAGAAGAAATTGATTTCAATGAGGTCTTCTCACCAGTTGTGAAGCACTGTTCCATCAGGTTACTATTAGCAAAAGTGGCTCAAGAAGATTTAGAATTACAGCAGCTTGATGTTAAAACAACATTTTTGAATGGGGATCTGGTGGAGACTATATACATGCAGCAGCCTGACGGTTTTATTGCCTCTGGAGATGAAAACAAAGTATGCCATCTTAAGAAATCATTGTATGGGCTCAAACAGAGTCCAAGACAGTGGAATCAAAGATTTAACAGATTCATGCTAGATATTGGTTTTGAAACATGCAAGTATGATCATTGTGTGTATCTGGAAAAACAAGGGACTGATATACTGACATGTCTTCTACTTTATGTGGATGATATGTTAATTGCAAGCAAAAGTAAGACCAGAATTGAGTTTGTAAAGAGGAAGCTGAGCTCAGAATTTGAGATGAAAGATCTGGGAAATGCATAGAAAATTCTGGGAATGGATATACTAAGAGACAGATTAGCTAAGAAGTTAGTGTTGTCTCAAAGAGATTATCTGATGAAGGTGCTCAGGAAGTACAATATGAATGAGGCAAAATATGTTATTGTGCCAATTGGACAACAATTTAAGCTCTCAAAGGATCAAGAGCTTAAGACTGCAGAAGACAAAAATTACATGCTAAAAGTTCCATATGCAAGTGGTGTAGGCAGTCTTATGTATGCCATGATTTGCAGCAGACCTGACTTAGCTCATAGTATTTCTATGGTAAGTAGGTTTATGACAAATCCAGGAAGAGTTCATTGGGAAGCCTTGAAGTATGTATTAAGGTATGTAAAAGGGTCAGTGGACTTATGTTTGGTATTTGAGCATACAGAAGACAAAGTGAATCCTTTGAAAGGTTTTGTTGATGCAGATTTTGCAGGTAACATTAATACAAGAAAGTCAATAACTGGATATGTTTTCACATTATATGGCACTGCAATAAGCTGGAAAGTTGTCCAACAATCCATGGTTGCACTTTCCACAATTGAGGCAGAGTATATTGCTTTGCCAGAAGCTGTGACAGAGGCAATATGGTTAAAAGGTATTCTCAGGGATTTTGGTATACAACAGAAGAGTGTGGATATATTCTGTGACAATCAGAGTGCTTTACATCTAGCAAAACACCAGGTTTTCCATGAACGTTCTAAACACATAGATGTCAAGTTGCATTTTGTTAGAGATATTGTGGGAAAAGGTGTGATGTGGTGAAGAAGATAGCATCTGAGGATAATGCAGCTGATATCTTCACTAAAGTGTTACCAGGTGGGAAGTTCAGGTTATGTACGAGCCTGTTAAAGCTTGTACATATTGAATAAAATTGACAACAATGTTTTGAAGAGTGTGATGAGTTCTTTGTATTCATTGAGGTGGAGATTTGTTGTATGGTGATCAATTTCATAAAAGAAGTACACGTACAAGTTATACTGATGGAGTGAAACATGGAACCGGGTTCAACCAAATGAGAACCGGCTGTAGTTGAACCGGTAGTTGGGATAAGTCTGTTATTAAAACAGATTTTTAAACTGAAGAAGCAGAGCCACACACAGTTTTCCTCGCTGAATTAAATTCTTGATTCCATTTTCTGTTATAACTGCATGGATGTGTGCGGAATAGTATATAGATCATCAAAATCATTTTTCCAGCTTGTAACAATAAGAGATTGAGAGGTTTACACTTGAGTTTAGGGTTTGTTCCTAAGTTGAGATAGAATTTGGGGGTTTATGCAAATCCGAAGTGTAATCTGTAAATTCTTGATGTTTTAGTGGATTGAAGATCTCTGATTCTTTCGTGGATGTAGATCACACTGATCAAACCACGTAAAAGTTGTTTGTGTTGAGTTTTGCTTATTCTGTTTTTTCAAATACAAGTGTGAGTGAGTTTGTGTATTGCGTTTAAGCTTGGAGTGTTTTTTTCTGGGATTTTGAGTTGATTTAACACACTGAATCAGTGGTGTTGGGAGTGTGTGGGATTAGTGTTACCAGATTCAATATTGGTGGTGGATGGGATGGGGATGACGAAAAAGAAAGGGAAGGACGAGGGTAGTTGGTGGGATTGGATTACGGGACTAGGACTCGTTGGAGTAGGAGATGCTCAATGATACCATGTAGAAATTGATACATTTTATTTACACTTATAATCATCAGCATACAACGTATTTTTACAGTCGTTTGGAGAGCATTCAAGATACAATAATAATATATGAAAGATACAACAAAATCTTTTAAATAAGAAAACAAATCATTATCTTAACTATCTTGGATTAGGCGAAGATACTGTGATCGAGATATTGTAATCTCGAGAGTCTGAAA
This sequence comes from Ajuga chamaepitys, assembly GCA_958295605.1. Lineage (NCBI taxonomy): Eukaryota > Viridiplantae > Streptophyta > Magnoliopsida > Lamiales > Lamiaceae > Ajuga > Ajuga chamaepitys. The sequence continues at coordinate 52,862,128 of OY282499.1, forward strand.
GAATCTGACCCCATATCTCTATTATTTATTGGAATGACCGGATACAGACTCAAATCCGATAGCCTGAATTTAAAGCTGAAAATATTATGCAGGTTTGTATGGCGGTGAAAATTGCGAGGCCTTCATAGAATTGATTGAATCAAGGTGCAATACTCATTCTACCCACGTTCTATGTTAGATGAAAAGGTAGAGAAATACATGAAACAGATTCAATTGATGGAATAAACAGGTAATGGTAGAGTACTACACATTTAAAATAATTTCCTCTATTTATTTGCAGTAGTAAGACATGCTGCAGCATGTTATTGCTTCATGCTACTAAGCTGACTTCTGACTGGAAAATCAGTCTTTCTATTTATATTATTTCCTTCTACTATTTTAGAAAGATTGTTAGGTCTCCAATAGACATTTTTTGTTTTATTAAATAAACTAAAGAATCTAATGGGTAATGCCATGTTGATGGAAAGCAAATCCTAGTTTTACACAATAATTATTAGTGGCATAGAATCATGACACATGAAAGAGGCAAAGGGGGTGTAGTGGTCACGTTGATCACCGTAATCCCAACATGTAATCCACATGATCATTACCGTGTTTCGTATGTTCCACCGCAACTGCCACTTTAGATCTTGTTTATTTCGTACTACGCTTAATCTCATATTTAGACTAATTATTGTTACTAATAAAATATCAAATTGCAACTTCGTATAAATTAACCACCAGGACAAATGAGAATGATGTACTGTACAAATATATTTCCCATTGTTTTTTCTTTCTTTTTCTAATTTAAAAGTGTAAAGTATCATGATAGCTAATCTTTCCCTCGTAAACAAATTAAATTTGAATAATAGAAACCAATGAGGTACGAAAACATTTGAGCCATTCCACTAACTATATGAAAAGGTCTCAACATCAATAATTATATATAATATCAGGGAGACTTCCATATGTGATTACTATAGCTGACTAATTTATTAAAAATATAATGAATCTTGACCGAGTTTGAGGTGTTCATTCGGGTCCAAAAGTTGAAATGCAACCGGTGGTCATCAGTTCGCTTAATCACTGATTCTGTTTTGGTTCCAAATAAAAATAATAAAAATATACTCTTTTCGTTTTGGTTAAATTTGTAATTCTGATTGGACACGAATGTTAAGAAAAAACAGATTTTGCTTTTTCTTTGAATTTTCTAAAGGTGGAGATTGATGGTTGAGATCTTGAGGGTGAAGATTGTGTGAATTAATTTCCCTTTATGGAGTTGCAAAGTTAACTAGAACGAACTGATAAGACAAGTAGACAAATTTAACTGGGATGGGGGTAGTAGGGGTGGGGAAAAATATCAAAATGTCGAAATACAGCTCGTACCGTATCGAAAAATTACCGAAAATATCGAAATTTTCGGTATACCGAATTTTCGATACGGTATGATGCCGTACCGAAAATTTTCGGTACAGTAATGGTATGATAATCTAAAAATTTCGGTATTTCGGTATATACCGAAATACCGAAAAAAGTTTTGTATTTTCGGTATATGTCGGTATACCAATTTTTTTTCGGTATTTTGGTAGTTCGGTATTTCGGTATACCAAATTTGTAACGGTATACCGTAAATTTTCGGTATACCAAAATCAACAGTATGGATCGGTATATACCGATACAAAATTCGGTATACCGAATTTTCGGTACGGTATCGGTATTTACCGATATCATACCGAATTTTCGGTATGCCGAATTTCGGATACCGAATTTTTTGGTACGGTAACGATATAGATTTTCGGCGTACCGAAAATTTCGGTACGATAACGGTATGGGCGATTCGGTACGGTATACCGTACCGAACCACCCCTAGGGGTAGTATATATGTTGTTCGGTTTCAGTTTCACTATATTCTAAACAGGGAACCCAAAGTTAAACCGTCGGTTTTAATTATTGATTTTTATCATTTCAATTTTCTTTTCAACGCCATGCGTATGGCCTAGATTAAATGACCGTTTGAAAAGACAACCAATATTTGATGTACGTTACGATGGAATCGGGGGTTCAAAACAAAGACAGGTAGTTTTGGTTGAATCGTCGTTTTCGATGGTTGAAAAAAAAACGAAATCCCTTAAAAATATATAAATATAAAAATATAATGTAAACAAAACTAAAAATAAAACCGTTGAAACCGGAGGTTCATACCAAACTGCCAGTTCTTAGGTGGTTTCAAAATCCTTCCAAAATTAGTTGAATTTTAAATTCAACTCAGTGTCTTTCCTTGATTCGATTTGATGCAAGAAAATTGCAGTTCAGATTCCCAATTGTAAATTGTACAATATTCCTTAATGCAACTATACTATTGCATGACACATAATTATATATGACGTATTTGCTACATCATATTATACATAAGTTATGCAATGATGGCACTCAACAAAAAGACATTTTACCAATTCACACAAAAGATCCAAGTGTTCTTGATTTGACTAGCTTATACTCAAGTGTATGATTTAGCCCGTAGATATGGGACTAAGATTGTATTTGATAGGGGATGAGTGAGCATTAGAGTCCTTATGTTTAACCTGCCCTGCCAACACTGCCATCAAACAACCTTCGAACCCCGCAGCTCTGAAACAAGATCTACGCTTCCAAGGCAACAACTCTAAGAGGCTCCCATACCATCCAGTGGCAAGGCAACTCTGATTTAGCTCTGATTTTGAGTTTGTATCTGACTAGGACTCAACTATGAGGTGTCCTCATAAGCTCAGAGGCATGCCTCAGTTATGCTTGTATCAAACACTAGAAACTTCGGGAGATATCAACCAGGACCTAAGAACACCTCCAAGCTCTGACCTGTGGGTTATCTTCTTTAGGAGGCCTGAAGTCCCAATTCAGGCCATAAGTAACCCTTATGCTTGGGCACCAAGTCAGGTGCTCCTTGATTGCCCACCAAGATTACGCTACCTGCCTCTTTTTCGCTAGAAAGGACAATACTTTTCTGCCACCGCCGCCGGGTACAGACGTACACGTGGCGGAAGCTGATCGACCAAAATGATTATTTTACCTTTGCCCTTGGGAACAGAATTATAAATACCCCCATTCAATTTCAAAATGTTACTCACTCTTATTGCTCTTACTATTGCATTACTCGCTTCCTTACTCTTGTGACTAGATTTCTGATTTGAGCGTCAGAGGGTTTTTGCTAGGACAACCCCCAGCTCTATTTTGCAGATACACGTGCAAGCTCGAAGTGAAGGTCCGACCTGATCTTGTGGCTAATTTCAGATCCTTTAATAAATACATTCAAGTATTATTCATATGCAAACCTGTTGAGACTGATTTCGCACAACACCTGTCCCCCAAGTATCGGGGCTAAACCAAATGAGTCATGTGATTTTAATAGTCTACTTTTATATAAAAACGAAATTACGATTTTTAGCATATTTATGAGAATCTTAACTATTATGACTTAATTAATACCAAAAGAACTTATTCATAAGAGAATTTCATGAACAAGAATATGTGGTATCAATCTCAATTGCACTTATGATTTCAATTTGATATATTAAGCTCAAGTGTACAATCACTAATCTTATAAAATCCAAATTGGATCTTGACTTCTTGCTTCTTGGATTTCTCCTTTAAATCAACTTACCTGTTGATGTTCCTTAGCCTAAAAAACCCCAGAAATATGTTCTAAATATGAAACAAAATTGCACTAAAATTCTATACTCGTGCACAGGTCGTGTGCCGCGGCATGCTCACCTCTGTGTTGCACTTCAAAGACATTTGTGGAGGTCTTCCCATCATAATTTGTCTTCGACTATTTATGACTATATAAATTGTAGCTCTTGGAGTTGAATGCAACTAGATTCACCTTAATGAGAGTTATATATCTTAAGATATGACTGAATTATTAAAGGTATGTCAAGTCCTAAATTAGAGCAAGAACTACAACGGCGTCGTCAATACAGAAGTTGTAGATTTTCCTCTAACCTTTTCAACAGACCAAAAATCACTTGATTTGGGTTTTCCACAAATAAATCTATGTTCTTTATCCCGAAGTTGTGCACTGATTCTTCAAACCACGAGTCAAATAATTCTAAAATTTTTACTTTTCAAAATGATTTGTTGCTAGTAGTATCCAGGATTGTACAACGGATACATTAAGCAGGAAATCAATAGGTGAAATCAGTGTTCAAATTAGTGGTTTGAATATCAAATATAGCCAGTAAAGACAAAATATTATCTCATACTTGCTAACCAATAGCGTGAACACACACGTTGATAAAAAGCAAAAGCAAGGTTGCACGCCTTCATCAACTTTGACCTATTTTCTCAACTAAAAGGACAACCACAACTCTATGTCGTACGAAGAGTAATATTGTCAATGTAATTGTCCTTCCTTCAACTGCTTTCATCTCCGGTGTTTTGCAAGAGGTTGAAGCAAAAAAGTCCTAAATAGGTGGTTCCAAAACTCCATATGGTCCTTGGCTTAATGGCCCTACTATCTCAACACTTCACATTTGAATGGAGGATCCATGACTAATGCTTGCTTCAAGGTCGACCAAGACATAATCTCCCAGCTATAAATAGAGGAATTTGAAGAGCAAGGAAGATATGAATACTTCTCACGAACTGCAAGCTAAGTTATCAAGCATCGACAAGCAAATACTTCGAGAAGCCTTCTCAATCCCATAATTCCTCAATAAAGCAGACCACTTTCAAGTCAAGCATGAACATATAGATCCAGGTTCCTGTTGAAGAATTTCATATATACGAAACACTCAAGTACTGATTTATAGGGGGCCTTCGTTGAATTCAATAAGACTGAGAATTTTGTAGAAGAACTAGAATAGTCAAAGAGTAGTCTTCTAAGGATATGTAAAAAATAGTTGATGGTGCCAAGTCGAGACTTGAGCATCATTTTAATTAACTTATACTGTGTGAGCAAGCTTAGTGAATTTACTATTTGTGTGAGTAGACTGGACTAGATGAACTACAACCACCTTTGAACCACTATGTTTGTGTTCTTTATTACTTTATTATTCTGCAAATTTACTTTATGTATTGTAACCTATTGCATTGTTTGAAAATTGTTCTTAATAAAGAACGTGTACAAAATTTCACAAGGCATTACTTACTGGAAGTTATGAATGTAACAACTAGCTACATGCTTATTGTTGAATAGAAACTTATTGCAAGAACCATTTTTTTACAGCCGACAACATTCACCGCTTGCTGTTAGAGATGTCAAAACAGACCCGACCCTAAAAATACTAGGGCTGGGCGTCAATTTTACAGGCCCATATAGCTTAAGGGCTTTTAGCCCGGCCCTTTTAGGCCCTCGGGCCTACTAGGGCTTGGGCCGGGCTGGCCCTGAGGGCCCTTATTTATGTATTTTATATAAAAAATATATATAATATATAGATATATATTATATATCTCATAAATATATTATATATAATATCTCATAAATAAATTTAGAGTTTCATGCAATTAATGAGTTTTTACTTTTCCTTTACTTCTGGCTCCAATACTTCAATTCACATTTTATTCTATAATATTGCATTCACATTCTCTAGTATTTCCGCTAGCATTTGAATATGTATGTTGGGATTCTTAAATATATCATGTCGTATCTTATACAATACGGTATATTTAGAAACCCCAACATATATATTAGAAGGAATGGAGTACTTGTATTTAAAAAAAAAAAAAATTAATAACCATTTTATTGGTAAAATTTAAACATGTTAATTATGAAATTTGAGAACGATAACAAAGAAATTACAATACATGAACTTAAAGGGCCCGACCTTGAAGGGCTAGGGCTAGGCCTAGATTTTCAAAGCCCTTATAGCATGAGGGCTTTTAGACCATCTCCAACCCATCACAATAACTCTATTTTTGGGGGGAATTTTAGAGTTTATCCCCCCAACCACACTCTAAAACATCCCTCTATAATTGGGGGATGAACAGTGTCCCCCAATAAATAGGGGGACACTGTTCATCCACACAAAAACTGTATTTATACATTATATGCTCAAAATACCCCTAAATTCAGTTTTAGCTACATAAATGTTATATTTGTATTTAATAATTTATCTAATTCAATTAAATTTAATTACCAAAAAAATTAGTTTAATTTTTTTATTATTCTTGCATATTTAAAAATAATGAAACAATAATAAGATAAATTACTAGTTACATCAAATTGCAAGATAATTAACACAAGGGAGACTTCATTACAACAATATGAAAGAAAACAATGTTGGAAATACTAATTGCATAAATTGAAAAAAATTAAAAGCTTAAATTAAAACAAAATACAGAAAGCTTAAATTAAAACAAAATACAGAAAGCTTAAATTAAACGCATATGACAAACATGAAGAAAAAAAATTTAGAATTATTTTTTTGTTATGGCAATGCTAGCATCTAAATTTGTTTGTTATGTAGAATTATTAATATTAATGTTTTATGTAATTTTTTATTTTCATGGTGTTGAATGCAATGTTTTATCTTTAAGTGTGAAATTATTAAATTTTTTTGACTAAAATAAATAGTGTTGATTTTTTTTTAATATGTAAAACATAAATAATTATTTATAAATAAAATTAGAAGTAAGTAATCATATTGTGTAAATTTTAGTGGAATAGAGTTGGGTTGGAGATGGTTTACACAAAACTGTAAATTTAGTGGGATAGAGTTGGATTGGAGATGATTACATAAAACTGTAAATTTAGTGGGATAGAGTTGGGTTGGAGATAGCTAGTGTACACAAAAACTGGATTTTTAGTGCAACATCCCCACTATAATAGAGGGTGGGTTGGAGATGCTCTTAGCCCTGACCCTTTAAGACTCGGACTTTTGAGAGCTCGGATCGGACCGACACTTATTGACATCTCTACTTACTATATTCAATAGAAAAATCTAAAACTAGAGGTTTATTCACCGACCTTTGATTATTACGCATACATTTCAACTAAATTTAGCATCAAATGAGCCAAATATCTACATAAACCGCCTTTATCAGTTGTCAAGTTGTACTAGTTACAAAATCTCAAAGGGCATATTAGTCTTCTTCTTCACATGCCAAACTAAAAACCAGCGTACGTAGTAGTAGAAGTGAATAAAACTCTCGCAGGTCCTGTCAGTGGGTTGTTATCTACTTTTTTACTTACTTAACTTTTTTCCTGATGAAATACCCTAAAAGTAGTGTGTTTTTATTTTTAGCTTTGTTTTATTTTAGCTGTTGGATAAGTTGAACATGCTTGTGACTCACAGTCCAAATCTCGTGTACCATATATTACTGTATCTCGTGTAAATCTCGTGTAGCATAGTGCAATGAATCTCGTGTAACTATAGTAATTATGCTTGTGTACAATTTTCGGAATCTCGTGTAACCCTCGTGTAACTAGTAAGTCTCGTGTAGCAAAAACCTCGTGTAACTAGTAAGTCTCGTGTAAGCCTTGTGTAAGTCTCGTGTAAATCTCGTGTACCAAAAACCTTGTGTAACTAGTAAGTCTCGTGTAAGTCTTGTATAATTCTCGTGTACATCTCGTGTAACACTCATGTACAAAAAAATCTCGTGTAAGTTGTAACTTCGAGTAATCTCGTGTAACACTCATGTACAGAAAAATCTCGTGTAAGTTGTAACTTCGTGTAATCTCGTGTAACACTCATGTACAGAAAAATATCGTGTAAGTTGTAACTTCGTGTAATCTCGTGTAACTCATAGAAATCTCGTGTAAGCTGTATTTCTCGTGTAAGTGAGGGGGTGACAAAAGAAAAGTGAAATGGGGTGGGTGATATTACTTTAAAATGGTATATCTACTTCTATTATAAAAGTGTGAGTTGTTTCTTACAAATTTTGATATGCCTATTATATCCTTAATGAATTTTAATTTTTAAGGTTAGGTTGGTAACTATATCTTAAAGTTTTATTTATAAACTATATCTTTGAATTTTTAAGGTTAGATAAAATTTGATTTGCCTATTATATCATTAATGAATTTTAGTTTTAAAGGTTAGTTTATTAACTATATTCTCAAAGTTTTATTTATTTGGTTAGAGCCCTATATAATTCATCTATCAATCCATGAATATGATACCCTAAAAAAATTCACAGATATGATATATAATTCATCTAATGGCATAAGTTGAACCTACATATTAATCATATTCTATATTTTTCTTAATTTTTTATGATATACATAACATTATTATTTTTATTTTTAAGTTTCTTTTTAAATTTCTTATCTCTTTTTTAATGAGATTCTTTTATATAATTGTTAAAAAAGAAAATTCTAGAAAAAGAGATTAATTAGTAAATTTTTAACGCTAATTTAGTAACTTTATTTTTTAAAGTTTTATTTATTTAGTAAGATTCATTTTATAATAAAAATTCATCTCTCTCTCAACTTATGAAATTTTCTATCACATTTCATATAATATATAGTTCAACTGGCGACATAAGTTGAACTTAAATATTCATAATATCCTATATTATTATTCCTTTGTAGTAAAATACATTATATTATTCTTTTTATTTGTTTATATTTTATTCGATTCTTCATAAATTTCTGATAATTTTTCTAATTGGTTTCTTCTATAATTGAAGAGAAAGGAGAAAGACCAATTAGCACAAATGTAATTACAATAAGTAAAATTACTTTAGTATATGATTCTCATGATATTGAATAATTGAAGTTACACAAAAGATATTTATGTATTTATAAGAAAATTATAGAAATTTAAACATATTATAATGACTTTAGTAACTCCGAAGTTTTTCTTTTTTACTAGGATAATGATTCCAAGACTTTTAATTTCAAATAGTGCTACTTTAGAGTTGTTTAGATATTAAATGTTTGCAAAACTATCAAGTTTTGGTGTTTTTATTGTGAAAAAAATACTAAAAGATTTTATGATTAGCAAAAACAAGAAAAAAACTATACACATAAAAATTAGAACAATTGAATAATATTGAAAGCTCTTATTTATCATTTTTCATTTTAGAGATATTTTTTTTTTTAGTTTACTTTTTATTTTTAATTTAGGTACGTAGTTATAATATATATATATATATATATATATATATATATATATATATATACTCATTCTACTAACCATAACAAAAAAAAAAAAAAAATTGACAAGACAACTATAGTGGATCATATATTCCTTTTATTTACTCTTAAATTTTTGTGAATCGATCTTTCTCATTTCTCTACAATCATAAAATAATACAATTAGAAGAACTATATAAAAGTATTCTTAAAATATTAAATAATTGAAATATACACAAAAAGATATTTATATATATGTATAAAAGTTATAGAAAATTAAACATAGTTAAGTAGGAGTTTAATAGCTCCAAACTTTGACTTCTTTGTTAGGTTAATCACCATAAGAATCTTAACTTACAATAGTGGTATACCATAAAGGTATTTAGGTATTGAATATTATATTAAGTTTTTGTGTCTTCATGGCGAAAAAGTACTAATAGATTTTAGGATTAGCAACAAGAAGAAAAAATCATATACATAAAAATTAGAACAATGAATAATAGTGAAAGCTCTTATTGATTTAATTTATCATCTTTCAATTTCTGGAGATAATTTTTTTAGTTTACTTTTTTTAAAAAAAAAAAAATTAGGTACGGTACGTAGCTATAACATTTATATACTCATTCCAATAACTACAACAAAACAACGACAGTGAATTATATAATATTCAATTTATCAAAATTTATGAATGACTCAAGATTAATGATACTGACATAATAAAATATTTAAAATATGTAAAATGTAAAATTTTAATTTGATTTCAATAGTTATGAGGTTGACTTCATAGTCGAATAATAGACACACGATTGTTGACATATGATCGTACTTATATTTTTTTACTATATAAAAATGATAGAAAGTTAAATTAAAAAAATGCCATAAAAGAATTTTTTGAAAAAAAAATAGATGAGATTAAATTAAATCGTTTAGACTATTTAAAAAATGTAAACATTATATGTCAGAACAATATGTAAATGATTCACAATGATTTATATTACTATGTATAAATTATTGACAAATTCTTACATAGTGTTTTGTTATAAATAAAATAGTCAACTCGTATTATAAATATAAATTAGAATAATACTTATCTAAGAGTAACAATTTATTTGTCTAAATTTGAATATTCTAAATTTGCTACTTGCAATAATCTCCCTAATTTTTTAAATTATTGAAGTATCATTATTACAACACTAAGAAACAATAATAGAATTTATATAAGTTATCTAATGAAAAAATAAAATTTGAATATAGAATATTTAGACTAAAGTGTAAATTATTGAATTGATCAAGTGTTAGAGCTTAATGCGAATAATAACTTAAACTTCATTATAATATAAACTTGAAGCAAGTACTAAAATCAAAGAATAAAATGCTTGCATGTGAAATCGCTGAGATTATATTTTAAAATTAACTTTTGAGTGAGTAAAAAGACATAATAGGAAATTGTATGTTTTTTTTGTGCATACCACTTTATTAAAGTCCAGCAATAGAAAATAATGTCAAAACAATTGAGTAAGAACTATATGATGATAAAATGAATAGAAGTGAGAAAATACATTGTGAAGAAATATAACACAAACTTATGAATAGACTTTATTAGTAGTAGATATAACTTCATTAACATAATGAACAAAATTATAAGAAAACTACGTAAAGATTATAAATAATAAAGGGTCTAAGTGAATTTTCATTATAAAGAAAATTATAATAAACGAGTCTAAGTAATATAATTAAAAAATCAACGAATAAACTAATATGATAGAGTCAGATATATGAGAAAAGTATACAAAAATAAAAATTATATACATGTATATATATATATATATATATATATTTATGTAGTTAGATGTCCATACAAGTTTATTATTATAATGTAGTATTTCAAAATTTGGATTAAACTAGGGATACATTTAGGCTTACCGTTTAAATTTAGATTAAACTAGCAATATATATGTTTACACACTAAATTTCTTTGTATGAGCATTACTAAGTAAATATAAATCGAATTATTATGCTTGCAGGAAATGAGTAGAAGAATGAAATCGATATACTTCATAAGTAGCATTTATAAATATTACAACAAGAGAAAATAATAATTGACTTACGAATTTTATTGAATTCAAAGAGTATACGATAAAGTCATATATATATATATATATATATATATATAAATATATATAAGATGAAAAAAATCGAGGAAAGTGGTAAAAGTAGCTTATATATGAAATCAGTGAAAGATATATATGAAGATATAAAAACTATAAATGCATCGGTAGTGATATTGTGTGAATTTAAATACTACTGGTCTATACAATAGATCGATTTTATTCAAATAAATCTATAAGTTGAACATCATTTTCTATCACATACCTTACTCACCTACAAACATACTCACTAATTTAATATACTTTTAATAGGTGATGTAATTTTATTAGACCACAGAAAAAACTGTTATGTTAGAAAATTTGAGACATAAAAATAACAAGGTTTATAATAATTGGACTTTAGACCGAGGTGTGAATTATTGTACTAATAATATAAATAATAAAATGACAAACGTAAAAATTAGTGGACATAAATAGTTGCACCAGATTCTTTTAAATATTTAAGATCTAACATTAAATAAATTATTAAATCAATAAAAATATTATATATATATGTATATATATATATATATATTTTTTAAGCATATGTAATAACTTGATAAAGGAACTTACTATGCTATATAAATTATAGGGTACAATAAAGAATAAAAAAAGCTATAAATAAATAATAAACTAAGTTGTACCGTGAATGATTCAAAAATTGTACTATGTGAATGAGTGTCACATAATTAAATTAAAATATGCTGAAAAATAAAGACAGTGGAATGTCAATGTTAATATTAACTTGACAATAGATTAGATAAAAAATAATTACGTCAAATAGAGTACTGTACAATCTAAATAAAGAATAAAACAAGAGAAATAAAATCGGAATGCGTGGTTTAAACATGTATATATAAGACTTTTAAATGGATGTGCAATGTTTGAAAAATTAGGAGTATTTCACTATAACTAAATAAGGAATTAAAGACATTACAAATTGGTTAAAATATTTATTATATTTTATCTGGATTGTAGTATGTGTCTTGAATAAAGATTGTGAGACACTATGTATATAGCCAACCTTTCATAAAAAATATTATTTATTTTGTAATTACACTATAGTAGGATTTTTATTTTAAATTACACGTAATTTTTAAATTTCGGCGTTGCATTGAGAAAATAATTAAGGAAAATTGAAATAAGCAATCTTAAATCGATTAGTAAATTATATTAAAGATGATTATACTTAATAATAATAGAAAAAATTAGAAAATGACATTCATAACAAAAGTTGGATGTTGGACCTTGTACTAAATTGCTGGAAGTTTTTCCTCACATTAAAATATGTAAAGATTTTCATGTGCAAATGTATGTTGAAATCGAAATTATTTATTAGAGAATTATAGAAAAGTATGTTAGGCCCTAATATTTTGTGTCTATAACAAATAATTAACTTATGGATGTCAGTTGATGATGTAATTGGACAATTAAAAATGTGTTTTTCTTCAAATGCCAGTGATTTGGTGCAAAACATAAAAATATATGCCTAATTATTACGTATATAGTTTTCCAATCATCGTATAACTTTATTCAAGATATATTAATGATGATCAAGTCTCTGTATAATAAGAAGTAAACAATAGTTTGAATAAATCAAACTTTACATGTATAATAAAAAATTTTGTAAGACTATATATTTCTATACTATATCATGGTATGTCATTTTTTACGAATCTTTTAACGTTAATTATTATAACTTGTTTTATTAAGACTAAGGTTATTTAACTTTTCTATTTCTCTTTTGTGATTCTTTTATTTTTTAGTTGATTTAAAATTATGTTTGTTCAATGGATTATTTTTTATTATATTGAATAATCTACGAGGTTGTGTATATACTCCCTCCGTCCCAGCTAACTTTTCACAGTTGGCCGGACACAGATGTTAAGAAAAAACAGATTTTGCTTTTTCTTTGACTTTTTCAAAGGTAGAGATTGAGTGTGGAGATTGTGAGAGTAATTTCTTTTTAAGAGTGTGAAAAGTTAAGTGGGACGGAGCGAAATGGAAAGTAGGAAAAATTAGCTGGGACAAAGGGAGTATATTATACTGATCACAGTGTACAATTATTTTACGTTCAAATTATTTTTTTAATTAAATAATAATAAAAAATTATAACCACGTGCAACGCACGTGCGTAGTGCTAGTTATAAGTAAAAATGTGAAATAAGTAAAAAAAGTGGGTTGACAAGCCCTGACAGCGGCACTGCAACTTTTTTCCCACAGTAGAATCACAGTTGATAAATGACAGATCACAAATACAAAGTGAAGGACAGGGGTAAAAAGAAAGAAAACAGGAAAGCAACATAGAGAGGGGAGAGAGACAGAGAGTGGGAAGCAGCCATTATATATAGTTGAGCAGCAGTATTCAAAATAGAGCAGAGCAGAGACAACAATGGCTGAATTAGATGGAAGCCCAAACATGATGCCTAAACTCATCAGGTTCCTTTCTTCTCTCCTCCAACGGGTGGCGGAGTCAAACGATCTGAGCCGTGGATTGCAATCGCAGAAGATCTCAGTGTTCAATGGACTGACGAGGCCCACCATCTCAATCCAGAGCTACCTGGAGAGAATTTTCAAATATGCAAACTGCAGCCCATCTTGCTACATTGTTGCATATGTTTATCTTGATCGCTTCACTCAACAACAGCCCACTTTGCCCATCAATTCTTTCAATGTTCATAGGCTACTCATCACTAGTATCATGCTTTCTGCTAAATTCATGGATGACATGTAAGTCCTAATTTCTTTCTTTGGCTCCACTTCATCTTACTCTTCTTTTAAGTTAGCATTTGAAATGATTTTAATCCATTCATAATTCTTGAAACCAAAAATAAAGAAAGAAATAAGTCCAAAATTTTAGTTTTGAACTTGGATTAATTGGTTGTCTCGTCTCAGGCCTCCTTTTCTTGAATTTATTTCTGCAGCATTATTGTTATTTATTTGGAGGGGTGGTGTGTATAAAATACAAAGTGAGGTCCATTTTAGCAATTTAGATATTTCTACAGCTTAATTAGTCACACTACTGTTGTTTTCAAATGGCCTGGTGAAAGCTGTACATGTAGCCATTACAAGTCTCAATCTACATTCATAACCGACAACTATATTTCAACAACACATTTGATTTTATATAGTTTCTCAATCCACATATTTTTATCAGTTAACGTACTTATTAATTATTTGAACCCCTTTTTAGTAACATAATGGTCTTTGTAAATATTAGAACCCCTTTTTAGTAACGTAATTGGGAATGACTAGTCAGTAGTCACCATTCATTTCCACTACTTTTAAAGATAGTGACGCACACTTATTACACGCACATTAAATGTAACATATGTTTGGGCAATACTACATTCAGATGCATGTTCGTGTGCACAGACTACGTATTTTTGTATCTCAATTAGAGGGTAATGTAAAGTAATTATGCATTGTTGAATCTGATTGGCATAATTAAATATTCAGGTATTACAATAATGCATACTATGCTAAAGTTGGAGGAATCAGCACAACAGAGATGAACTTTCTTGAAGTGGACTTTTTATTTGGTTTGGGATTCCATTTAAACGTGACCCCCTCAACTTTTAGGACATACTGTTCCTATCTCCAGAATGAAATGATGCTGCATCCCCACCTTAACATTTCTCAAGAATCCTCTTTATATAATTCATCAAAGCTCTACTTATACTTCAGCGAAGAAGAATCACAACAACTTGCTATTTGATCCCGTAAAATTCCTTCTTCACGTATTTTGTACTTAGATTAGACTTAGTGATTCTTTAAAAATATTTGGCAGTCCAAGGCTGTAATATTTTGTTCTCCTGTCCTGTGATTTTGAAATTTACTTTAAAATTTGGATTTAGTCCATTCACATGTATACAGATTCAGTAAAATTATTTAATCTGTACTTGGAAGTTATTTTCTCTATGGGTATGTTGGTTGGGGTTGTCCCAACTTATGATGGATTAACTCAATCTCTCCCTATGTTTGTTTACACAGGTTGGCACAAGCACTACAAACCACCACAAGTTTCAATACCACTTTAATCGTAAAATTAATCGTTATTAACAAACTCTTACACACTACAACTACTACCCCAACCACTGAAACAAACATAATTTTTTTACTCTCTCAGCCATTAACTTCAGCCACTATTCCCAGTCGACAGTATCCCAACCACCTCCAGCCCCAACCACACATGCACTATGTTCATTATAGGAATCTTAATTTATGTAAAAAAGCAAGTTGAGTATTGCTTGATTTGTGAAGAGAATCTGTCAAAGTTTAGAAAGCAGGCAAAGTTGATGGTGAGCCCCAACAGGGAAAGGGACATAGATGGTGATAAAAGTTTCCTTACATCATACAGACAACGAACAACAATTCCAATTCGAATCGTTGATATACTATCTTTAATATACAACATGTGCTAACTTAATTAGTGACAATATCTACGTGTGGTAAATATTGTACTCTCTCCGTCTCGGCTTATCTTGCACAGGAGAGTTGGCACGGGTATTAAGAAAAGTTGCTTTTTGGTTGTTTGTTGACTTTTCAAAGGTAAATAGATGGTGGATATTGAGGGTGAAGATTTTGAGGGTGGAGATTATGTTATAACTTTCCTTTTTTAGGCTATGCAAGATAAGGTGGGACGGTCGTTTAAGGAAAGTGTGCAAGATAAGGTGGGATGGAGGGAGTACAACACAAGATACAATACACGAATGTAACATGTGATCTGATGAGAAGAATTCACCGTAAATTCAGGCACAATCGCAAATGCATTAGGTGTAGAAGTAGAAGAAATTAAGATATTTTAGAATTGATACAAGTATTTTACAACAGATAAGGGGTAAGGGGACAATGAAAAGTGTGTGTAAAAAGAGTGGTGGGTTATTTTTGGTAGTGAAGACAAGTTGTGCAGGTTGACAGTTGGAGTGAGTGAGTGAGGGGACATAGTACATGTGCAATCATGTAAAAGAAAAAAGGCACACTATTTAGATATGAGTAAGTATTTATTCTTGGCTTGGGCATGTGCCAACTTTAAACAGAGATAGATTAAGACAACAGGGAACTGTGAGATTTTTACTACTAAGAATTAGAACCTAATGGGGGGGGGGGGGGGGGGGGTGGGGCGACTTCATTACAAAATACAAACACATGCAATTATTTGTATCTATCAAATAGAGCCCTATGTGCTCGTCAAACTTTTTCCTAGGAACCCTACTAAAAAAAAAATATATCATTACTTCTTTTGCAAAAACAAGAGTGATTATAAAAATATAATCATTTTGTAATTATTAGAAGTTACATTATATATTTCGTACAATTTTAAACAAATTTGCTACAATATGACAAACTCTTTTGCAATTATTTGTAGTTACGAATACATTAATAACTACAAAGTAGTTGCAAAAAATAGTTACAAATGCATTAATAATTAACTACAAAGTAGTTGCAATTTTTTTTTTTTTTTTTACATCTTACTATAAGTGGCTACCCCTATAGTAACCACATGTAGAATGTGGTTATTAAAAATACTTTTGTGACCGCTCTCCCTTTTTTTGTAACTACATTTTGCAGTGGCAAAAATCTTAATTCTAGTAGTGGCATGATCCATCCCCGACGTATTTTATATTACAGCTAGAGGCTCATTCCTCCACATCTGCACCCTATTTACCTACACCACATTTTTCAATTTTCAATATACATCATACCCTCCAACTCCTTTAAACAAAAATAAATTTTCACTATTTGAATAAATATACTATCCGAATATGTAGCACAATGAACGTGGTACATACCACTACATCCTAGCGTAAGTATCCCAAGATTTCGAGACTTCAAATATAAATAAACTGTTATGTTCTTTTTAGTTTGTTGGTGTACGTGTGATAGGATCCCGAGCCACTTGAAAAGTTTCAAATTATTAAAATTATAGGCGTAAACAAATTTTAATTTTTTTTTTTTTTTTAAAATTGAAATTTCATAAACTTAGCTGGAAGCAGCTAGCACTGATTGACACATAAAGTTTGGTGGCGAATGCCAAATACAATGATCAACATCACTAGCCTTAGCAAATTGAATTAAATCATGTGCTACAAAGTTACACTCACGACTAATCCAGAAAACATTGCGTGAGTCCATAGAGTTTAACATATGTTGAATGTCGAGCAACACGGGAACACAGGGAATAGAGCAATCAGCTTCCCCCAAAGATGCAAGTATAGTGACACTCGAATCACCGAGGATAGTGAATTCAGATAACCCCAATGAAATGGTATATGATATAGCTCTCATAGCAAAGAACTCCGCCAACTCTGGATCCGAGACACCGCAAAATTTTCTGAAGTCTGCTGCAATAAATTGATCATCCTGCCCTATAATAACAAAACCAGCAAAGCAAGTATTTTTAACTAAAGAAGTGCCCCCATCAAAGAAAACCCGAATTCCTGAAGTCGGAGGAGTGCGAGCCAGATTATGCAATGCTAGAGAGGATCGTTCATGCTAGAGAGGATCGTTCAGGCCATGATCGAGCAGATTGAAACTCTTTCAAAGATCTTGCAGCCGAGTGCGAGTGGTGCCATATCCATTTGTCGGGCGAGGGAACATTGCGGAGTGGTAAGCTAGTAATAAGTGATGCCTCTTCTGGGGAATATGTCTTGAATTAATGGAACGTTCCAACAACCCGAGCCTTGGAGAATAAGGTCTGAAACCTTTGCAGAGTCAGGAAGAATGGATGGGGGACTCGATATAAGAAACGATGGTGGTCGGGGAATCCAACGATCGTGCCAAATTCTCGTCTGAGTACCTGAGCAAATCAGTCTTCTACAACCCAATAATAATAAACGGCGACCTTCCAAGATGCTCCTCCATGTGAAGGATGGGGAGGAGCCCAACTGAGCCTGTAGGAAATCCGAATTGGAAAAATATTTGGCTTTATAAATCTGGCTTAGAAGGGACCCCGGTTGCGTAAGAAGTCTCCATGCTTGTTTGGCGAGAAGTGCATAGTTAAAAGCCTTAAGGCTTCTAAAACCAAGACCACCTTTCCTCTTAGGTTGTTGCAGTTTCGACCAGGCCACCCATCGGAGTTTTCAAGAACTAGAAGAATCACCCCACCAAAAGTTCCTTGAGCATCGGTCGATATCATCCAAAATATTATCCGGTAGTTTAAAACAAGACATAGCGTATGAGGGTATGGCGTTTATGACCGCCTTGATAAGAATTTCTTTGCTAGCCTTACTAAGGGATTTTTCTTTCCAGCCCGAAACTCGTTTCCATACCCTATCTTTGATGCTAGTAAATAACTCTCTTTTATTCCGACCAACAACCGAAGGAAGGCCAAGATACTTGTCATGAGACGTCACCTGTTGGATCCCAAAAATTTCAGAAATTGAGTGAGCAATGTCCTGTGGGGTATTAGGACTGAATAGGATACCAGATTTGTCATAATTGATTAGTTGGCCTGATATGATTTCATATTGTTGGATGGCGAATTTCAGAAACTGAGCTTCCTCAATAGTAGCATTCCCAAAAAGTAATGTGTCGTCAGCGAAGAACAAATTGGAGATAGCTGGTGCAGAACGAGTCACTCCTGATGCCATGTATTTTCTGACAGATAAAAATATCCTGCAGAAGACACGAAAAGATTTCTGCACAAAATATAAAGAGGTAGGGGGAAAGGGGATCCCCCTGTCTGATGCCACGATGAGGATTTCATTTAAAGATAAGTATTTTATCGAAAACATATTTTGATTGCAAGATGCAAATAAACATATAATCCACGTTGTAAAGATATGTTTATTGACTTCCCATTTGGATCCTTCACCTAAGGGTTTCAACGAGTTGAGTTAAATCGAGTCGAGTTGAATACTGACAGGTTCGAATTCAACTAAAAAAATCGAGGCTCGAGCTCGACTCAAGCTCGATCAAGTTAATTCTTTCCAAACTCGAGCTCGGTTTGCTAGAAATTTGTTGCGTTCGGGATCGACTCGATTCATACAAAAATAAAATATAAAAAACACAAAAAATACATTTAAATTGAAAATACTAATTATACTACAAAAGATTGCTAATGAGAACCTTAAATAATCAGGATATATCTATAATTATGTCAACTCTAAAGGGTAAACTAGTTCTTTAATACAAGCTTGTGAGCCTGTCGAACCGAGTATCAATGAGCTCGAACTCGAACTCGAACTCGACACCTACTCGAGTAACTCGAGTTCGAGTTCGACTCGTTTCTCTCGAGTGGATCCCGAGTGGATCAAGAGTTATATCGACTTACTTACACCCCTGCCTTCACCAAATTCTTATCATAGTTGTAAAAAGGCCTTGGGTGAAAGATTAGTGACTAGCCCTTAATTAAGGTTATAACATTTTTTCACAAAAATATAATAGTGCTTATGCTCTAAGGTGTCATGCTGAAAATAAATTAGTTTTAAGTTGAAAGTATTACTTGTTCTAAAGAAAGGTTAATATATTTTTTCAGAAGAGTAATACAATATAAATACTGATACATTTGCATAAATTACCCCTTCGTACATCTGATAACTAGTGTATATGAGATTTTACCAAAAACTATTAAGTGAGATCTAGACACGAATTATGTGCATGGAGTCGAGAAAAAAAAAGTGAAGGTGGTCGAGGGCAGCCTAATATCTTAGTGGGAGTAAGCGAACGTACGTCGAAAATTTTACATCATACATTTCACTCAGGATCCTCTAGTCCACTTTTACCATATCCCATCCGTGTCCCACTCCAAAATCGAGCCAATTATAATGATTTTTTTGCAATTTATTTTAAAGTTCATTATTTAGGTTCAGGATTTAGAATTCATGTTTAGATTTCATGTTTAAGGTTTAGGGTTTGATTTTCTTGGACTAGGGTGTATTTTCTATTGTAGACTTATGATTTCATGATTCACGGTTCATGGTTGATAATTTAATGATTTAGTGTTTATAATTTAATACTAGTAGTTTATAGTTTAGGGCTTATGATTCATGTGTTCAGGGTTCATAATTCATGTTGTATGGCTCGATTTTAGAGTGGGACACGATTGAGACATGGTAAATGTGGGATAGAGGAGCTGGGGTTCCTAATTCATGTTTTATTATTTTTTTATTTTTGTGAAACTCTTGAAACAAAATGCGGAACAGAAAATGGGCTACCAAATAGGCCCAAATTGGTGGAAAGAAAGTTTGTGGCCTTTGGGCCGAATTATCATCGATTATGCCTCCGACTATACGCCGTCTAGTTATTAAGTGGTTCTTGACCGTATACGTTTTTTCTCCTACTTTACTTCATGTAACTCTGTTTAAATCTAATTAATGTGGACTCAATTAGGTGCTAGACTTTAATCTGCCACCCGATTAGCGTCTAATGTCTTTTAGAACATTGTTTCTTGAAAGAGTTTAGGATCTACTTGAATGGAGATATTTGAGGGGTGGATTTGAAAATCCATCATCAAATTCATCCAACTTGTTTGGCAAAAAAAAAATCAAATTAAAGGATTTTAAATCTACTTCTATTATAAAAGTGTGAGTTGTTTCTTACAAAATTTGATTTGCCTATTATATCCTTAATGAATTTGAATTTTTAAGGTTAGTTTGGTAACTATATTTTAAAGTTTTATTTATAAACTATATCTTTGAATCTTTTTTATATATAGTTAGACAAAATTTGATTTGCCTATTATATTATTAATTAATTTTAGTTTTTAAGGTTAGTTTATTAACTATATTCTCAAAGTTTTATTTATTTGGTTAGAGCCCTATATAGTTCATCTATCAATTCATAGATATGATACCCTAAAAAATTCATGGATATGATATGTAATTCATCTAATGGCATAAGTTAAACCTACATATTAATCATATTTTATATATTTTATATATTTTTAATAATATATATAACATTATTATTTTATTTATTTTTATTTTTAAGTTTCTTTATGAATTTCTTCTCTCTTTTATAATGAAATTCCTTTATATAATTGTCAAAAAAAAAAAAAAAAAAAACTACATAAAAAGAAAAAAAACCATTAATTAGCAAAATTTTAAGGCTAATTTAGTAACTTTATTTTTTAAAGTTTTATTTATTTAGTATGATTCATTTTATAATTGAAATTCATCTCTCAAGTCTCAACTTATGAAATTTTCTATCACATTTAATATAATATATAGTTCGACCGATGATATAAGCTGAACCTAAATAATCATAATATATTATTATTTATTGGTAAAAATACATTATATTCTTTTTATTTTTTTATATTTTATTCGATCCTTCATAAATTTCTAATAATTTTTCTAATTGGTTTCTTCTATAATTGAAGAGAAATGAGAAAGGCCAATTAGCACAAAGGTACATACAATAAGTAAAATTACTTTAGTATATGATTCTCAGGATATTGAATAATTGAAGTTACACAAAAGATATTTATGTATTTATAAAAAAATTATAGAAATTTAAACATTTTATAGGACTTTAGTAACTTTAAAGTTTGATTTTTTTACTAGGATAATGATTCCAAGACTTTTAATTTCGAATAATGGCACTTTAGAGTTATTTAGATATTAAATGTTTGCAAAACTATTAAGTTTTGGTGTTCTCATGGTGAAAAAAATACTAAAAGGTTTTACGATTAGCAACAATAAGAAAAAAACTATACACATAAAAATTAGAACAATTGAATTATAGTGAAAGCTCTCATTTATCATTTTATATTTTGAAGATATTTTTTATTTTTAGTTTACTTTTTCTTTTTAATTTAGGTACGTAGTTATAATATATATACCCATTCTACTAACCATAACTAAAAAAAAAAAAAAAAAAATTGACAGGACAACTATAGTTTATCATATTTCTTTTATTTACTCTTAAATTTTGTGAATCGATCTTTCTCATTTCTCTACAATTGTAAAAGAATCCGATTAGAAGAACTATATGAAATTTATAAAGAATTGAAGAAAGTATATTAAAAAATTAAAAAATAATATAATGTATATTACTAAAAAGGAATAAGAATATAAGATATTATGAATATTAAAGTACTTTAGTTTATAGTTCTCAAAATATTAAATAATTGAAATGTACACAAAAGATATTTATATATGTATAAAAAATTATAGAAAATTAAGCATAGTGTAATAGGAGTTTAATAGCTCCAAACTTTGACTTCTTTGTTAGGATAATAACCACAAGAATCTTAACTTGCAATAGTGATATACAATAAAGATATTTAGGTACTGAATGTTATATTAAGTTTTTTGTGTTTTCATGGCGAAAAAGTACTATTAAATTTTAGGATTAGCAACAAGAAGAAAAAATCATATACATAAAAATCAGAACAATGAATAATATTGAAAACTCTTATTGATTTAATTTATCATCTTTAATTTTTTGGAGATAATTTTTTAGTTAATTAATTTTTTTTGTAAATTTAGGTATGGTACATAGCTATAACATCTATATACTCATTCCAATAACTACAACAAAAAATATGTTGACAAGACAACGATAGTGTATTATATAATATTTAATTTACCACAATATATGAATGACTCAAGATTAATAATAATTATATGATAAAATATTTAAAATATGTAAAATGTAATAGTTTGATATGATTTCAATAGTTATGAGTTTGACTTCATAGTCGAATAATAGACACAAGATTGTTGACATATGATTGTACTTATATTTTTTTATTATATAAAAATGATTGAAAGTTAAATTACAAAATGTCATTAATTTTTTCTTGGAAAAAATAGATGAGATTAAATTAAATCTTTTAGTCCATTTAAAAAATGTAAACATTATATGTCAGAACAATATGTAAATGATTCACAATGATTTATATTACTATGTATAAATTATTAACAAATTCTTACATAGTGTTTGGTCATAAATAAAACATCCAACTCTTATTATAAATATAAATTAGAATAATACTTATCTAATAGTAACAATTTATTTGTCTTAATTTGAATATTATAAATTTGCTACTTGCAATAATCTCCCTAAATTTCTAAATTATTGAAGTATCGATATTACAACACTGGGAAACAAAAATAGAATTTATATAAATTATCTAATGAAAAATAAAATTTGAATATATAATATTTAGACTAAAGTGTAAACTATTGAATTGATCAAGTGTTAGAGCATAGTAACTTAAACTTCATTATAATATAAACTTGAAGAAAGTATTAAAATGAAAGAATAAAATGACTTTGCATGTGAAATTGCTAAGATTATATTTTAAAATTGACTTTTGAGTAAGTAAAAAGACATGTAAGAAAATTGTATGTATTTTTGTGTATACCAATTTATCAAAGTCCAACAATAGAAAATAATGTCAAAACAATTGAATATGAACTATATGATGATAAAATGAATAGAAGTGAGAAAATGCATTGAAGTGAGAAAATGCATTGTGAAGAAAGATAACACAAACTTATGAATATACTTTATTATTAGTAGATCTAACTTTATTAACATAATAAACAAAATTATAAAAAAAAAACTAGCAAAAATTATGAATATTAAAGAGTCTAAGTAAATTTTCATTATGAAAAAATTTATAATAGACGAGTCTAGGTAATATAATAGAAAAATCAAAGGATAAACTAATATGATAGAGTTAGACATATTATACTATGAGAAAAGTATACAAAAACAAAAATTAAATATCTATATTATAGGTAGATGTACATACAAGTTAATTATTACAATGTAGTATTTCAAAATTTGGATTAAACTAGGCATACATTTAACCTTACTGTTTAAATTTAGATTAAACTAGCAATATATATGTTTACAAGCTAAATTTCTTTGTATGAGCATTACTAAGTAAATATAAATTGAATTATTATACTTGTAGGAAATGAGATTATATATTATATTTATTTTCAATGATTTAGAAGAATGAAATCGATATATTTCATAAGTAACATTTATAAACATTACAACAAGAAAAAATAATAATTGATTTACGAATTTTACTGAATTAAAATATACGATAAAGTTTTATATATATATATATATATATATATATATATATTATAAGATGAAAAAGATGGAGGAAAGCGATAAAAGTAGCTTATATATGAAATCAGTAAAAGAGATATACGAAGATATAAAAACTATAAATGCATCGGTAGTGATATTGTGTAAATTTAAGTATTATTGGTCTATACAATGGATCGATTTTATTCAAATAAGTCTATAATTGAACATCATTTTTAATCACATACCTTACACACCTACATAAATATACTCACTGATGTAATACTTTTAATAGTTGATGTAATTTTAGTAGACCAAAGAAAAAACTGTTATGTTAGAAAATTGGAGAGAGACATAAAAATCACAAAGTTTATAATAATTGGAGTTTAGACCGAGGTGTGAAATTTTATTGTTCTAATAAGAGAAATAATAAAATGGCGAACGAAAAAATTAATGGACATGAATAGTTGCAATTCTTTTAAATATTTAAGATCTAACATTAAACAAATTATTAAATCAATAAAAATATTTTATATATATATATATATATATATTTTTTAAGCATATGTAATAACTTGATAGATGAATGTACTATGCTATATAAATTATAGGGTACAATAAAGAATAAAAAAGAACGATAAAGAAATAATAAACTAAGTTGTACTGTGAATGATTCAATTGTACTATGTGAATAAGTATCATATAATTAAATTAAAACATGCTGAAAAATAAAGAAAGTGAAATGTGAATGTTAATATTAACTTGACAATAGATTAGAAAAATAATTACGTCGAATAAAGTACGGTATAGTCTAAATAAAAAATGAAATGAGAAAAATAAAATCGGAATGCGTGGTTTAATCATGTATATATAAGACCTTTAAATGGATGTGCAATGTTTGAAAAAATTAGGAGTATTTCACTATAACTAAATAAGGAATTAAAGACATTACAAATTAGGTAAAATATTTATTATATTTTATATAGATTGTAGCATGTGTCTTGATTGAAGATTGTGAGACACTATGTATATAGTCAACTTTCCATAAAAAAATATTATTTATTTTGTAATTATACTATAGTATGATTTTTATTTTAAAATCACACATAATTTTTAAATTTCGACGTTACATTGAGAAAATAATTAAAGAAAATTGGAATAAGCAATCTTAAATCAATAAGTAAATTACATTAAAGAGGGTTATACTTAATAATAATAATAATAATTAGAAAATAACTTTCATAAAAAAAGTTGGATGTTGGACCTTGATACTAATTTGCTGGAAGTTTTTCCTCACATTAAAATACGTAAAGAATTTCATGTGCAAATATATATTGAAATCGAAATGATTTATTAGAGAATTATAGAAAAGTACGATAGACCTAATATTCTGTGTGTATATAAACAAATAATTGACTTATGAATGCCAGTTGGTGATATAATGAGACAATTAAAAATGTGTTTTTTCTTCAAATGTCAGTGATTTGGTGAAAAATATAAAAATATATGCCTCATTATTTCGTATATAGTTTTTCAACCATCGTATAACTTTATTCAAGATATATTAATGATGATCGAGTCTGTGTATAATAAGAAGTAAACAATAGTTTGAATAAATCAAACTTTACATATATAATAGAAAATTTTGTAAGACTAAATATTTCTACAATATATCATGGTATGTCGTTTTTTACGAATCTATTAACATTAATTATTATAACTTATTTTATTAAGACTAAGGTTATTTAAATTTTCTATTTCTCTTTTGTGATTCTTTTAGTTCTTAGTTGATTCAAAATTATGTTTGTTCAATGGATTAATTTTTATTACATTGAATAATCTACGAAGTTATGTATATATATTACAGTGATCACAATGTACAATCATTTTATGTTTGAATTAATTTTTTTTATTAAATAATATTTGAAAATTATAACCACGTGCAACGCACGTGCGTATTGCTAGTCCCTCATAAATTTCTAGTTCATTTTGGATGGATTTCAAATTCATCTAACAACCTAATCATTTATAAATCCATCTTACCTCTCATATATGTATAGTCACATTATCATACACATTTCACAAGCATTTCACACACTACACACACTTCACGCACATACTAGACACACTTCACACGCATTTCACACACTACACACACTTCATACACACACACACACACTTTTCACACACAACTGCTACGACACACACGCACTTCACACACATACTACACACACCTCACACACACTTCACATACGACACACACATACTACATGCCCACACAATACACACATACTACACATAGTACACACACACTACACATATACTACACACACATAGTTCACACACACTACGCACACTTTCATATCATCATCCTTTCAAAAATGTTAAGAAAGAACTGAAAAATGAAAAGTTTAAATAATTTAAATCCACTCTTTTGAATATAAACATCCAAATTAATAAGAGATTTAAAATGAATTTGAAATGAGTGAATTTCCAAATACAAAGAATTAAATTCCAAATCCTTCCATCCAAATTAACACAACCTAGATTATTTTAGTTAAATTATTTTCCTTATGAACTTTTGAATATTTTTTTGTCGAATAAAATTAGTGTTTCATTATTATACATTTGAAAAGCTTTCCGGTGATACATTATAAGCATATTTATGAAAATTGTACTCGATAATTATATGATACATACAGTAAGATGTCATGCAAACTTGTATTTTTTTTTTCAAGTTGAATTTGGCACGTGCTTTGTACGTGCGGCACTTAGTATATATATTAGTTTTGGAATTATATTTTTGCTCTTTTTTTTTTTTTTCCTTATTTTTAGTAATTTCAAAATGTTTTCAGCGGGAAGAATAAATCATTTACTCAGAGAATTGTGTAAGTGAATCATAATGTTATCATAATACCATTTCTTTTATGTACAATTGTGAAACTGATCATACGTCAATGATAACCTTTTTTTAAAGACCTTATTCTATAAACTTTGTCATAAAATAGTGTTATTATTATGTCAATTTAAGTAAAAGCCGAAACTTATCCTTTAAGTTTGGAAAAATTACTTGAATAAGACATTAAGTTGATACTTCCTCACCGTCATCGTCATAATCAATAATCATTTCTTTAAGGATTTTAATATTACCTTCTGAATATGACGATTCTTCTCCATTTCCTACTTTAAGTAAAAACTCACTAAATTTAGGGTCTACTTGTGATCTCATATTTTTTGTTAAAGTAAACCTTCTTGTTGATACACAAAATTTGTATCCAATTAAGATACGCCACATAATAAAATATGAGTTGAAAATTAATTTTATATTGATTATTTTAATATTAAGAATTAATTAAATAAAATTCCTAAGTTAAATAATCAATCTAGTTGGTGATTTACTATATATTTTGTTGACCAATCAGAAACCGCCACATGTCAAAGATGATGAAGATATCACTAAATTAAATTAAATTAAATTAAATTAATTCAATAATTATCCATGAAGATGAGGATAAATATCAAGTCATGGTGGACCAATCAGAATGCTCCATGTGTCAAGTTGTTGCAGTAATTATTAAATTAAATACAATTAATTTAATAATGATCTTATGGATAATGGAATTGTGTAGGACCAACCATATTGCTTCATTCAGACTCAGGCCCATTAAGATTTCTCCATCCTATAACTCTATAACTATAAATACGATCACATTCTCCACCAAAATAATCAACAACACAAGTCAAGAAGCAAGTGAAGAATTCCAGAGGAAAGTTCTTTAACGTTCTTCAAGCAACTTCAAGTGTTCTTATGCGTTCTTCAAGAAGTCCATCAAGAAACGGCCTTCGATTCGAGATTAAGGTGCTGAGCCCCTCCTATTGACGTTTCCAAGATAGATTTTTGAAGGTGTGTCGATATTCATTCAAGAAGATTGTTTGATCCAAAATCAAGCTTCCAAGCCTTTGAGTCAATGTTATTCAAGTCAAAGTTCAAAATCGGAGAAGATCGAAGTCAACTCTGAATTTGAAGACATAAATAATTGAAAAGAAGAATCAGAGAAATTTTAAAGATTGTACCGCAGTATTATTTTGATTTGATATTTTAAATTTGTATGAACTTTTTGTGTTTAATTATTTTTACACAAAAAAATTACAGTTACAAATTTTTGGCACGCCCAGTGGGACAGTCTCTGCCTCTCATCTCTTATCTTCAACCAAAAGTTGAAGACAACACTATGACACCTCACAAGATCATGATTACGAGAGTCACTGCAACAGGCTCTCCAACTGCAGACATCAATGATATCAAAAGGAGTATGTCAAGCAACTCGCGATCGTTGACATCTTCAGAGGGAAATGCTTCTTCCGAGGCTACTAGGAAGGATCTGTGAGACATTGTTGATGGCAATAGAGATGAAAAGGACAACTCAGCATGATCTACTCCTCGTTCTTCTTCAAGTTCAGAAGCAGCTCCGATCATGACAACAAATACTTCAACTCTTGAAGAGCAACTTGTGAGCTTGACTAAAGCTATTGAAGGGCTTATGAGACATGTACAAGAGCAAGACTCCTTGATCGCAAAACTGATAAGCAAAGTTGATAGCGGTGCTACAAGTCACACTCCTGGAAAAGAACCTGTTGAGGATCAAGACGAGGCTGAAGAGTCTGTGGGGCATCATATCAACCAAACGAGAAGGAGAGAACCATGGATAAACTGCAAGTCTAATCCGATGGTATGGTCCATGTTAACCATCTAAAAGAGATCATCTTAGGAACCCTAAAGGATAAGTTTGACGAGACGTCTAAGTCATCTTCAACTTAAACCCAACCATACTCTCTGAGGATTGACCACTTGAATATGCCTTCCGGTTACCAACCCCCGAAGTTTCAACTCTTCGATGGTAAAGGCAGCCCAAAAATACATATCGCTCATTTCGTTGAGACATGCAACGACGCCGGGACGTATGGCGATCATTTGGCGAAGAAATGTGTCCGCTCATTGAAGGGGAATGCATTTGACTGGTATATAGACTTAGAAGCCAACTCCATTGATAGTTGGGAGCAAATGGAGCAAGAGTTCCTCTACCGCTTTTACAGCACCAGGAGAACTATAAGCATGATTGAATTGACCAACACGCATCAATGTAAAGAGGAGGCCGTAGTTGACTACATTAATCGATGGAGAAATTTGAGTCTTAATTGCAAAGATCGTTTGTCTGAAGCTTCTGCGATTGAAATGTGCACTCAAGGAATGCAATGGGATCTTCGGTACATCCTCCAAGGAATTCCACCAAGGACATTTGAAGAGCTAGCCACTAGAGCACATGATATGGAGTTAAGCATGGCCGCAAGTGGAGTTGAAGGACCACCGACCCTTGACTTCCCTAAGCCCAAAGAAAAGCAAGAAACCAAGAAAGGAGGCAAGTCTTTTATCAAACCATCAAACAAAGAGTCCATGACGATAAATGTTAAATCTATCAAGTTCCAAACAAAGACGGATGATAAAGAAGGTGAAAAAAAGAAAATTCCTCGATGAATGGGACAAAGAAAGTTAACCTTAAAGGAAATGCAGGACAAACAATACCTTTTTCTAGAATCTGATATTCCCGGGATCCTTGATGACTTGCTCAAGGAAGGTCTGGTCGAGTTACCGGAAATGAAGTGACCTGAAGAGGCTGGAAGAACTGAAGACACAAAATATTGCAAGTACCATCGGCTGCTGGGTTACCCGATTCAAGATTGCTTTGTATTCAAAGACAAAGTGTTGCAGTTGTCTCGAGAAGGGAAAATCCTACTAGAGGAAGATGCTACAACAAATCTCATCATTATTGCATGCTCCACAACGAGTCATCAAAATGAAAAAATCTGGCTATCCAAGAAGGAGGATTGCTCTATTAATAGTAAGCATACTTTAGCAATCACTTTCACCGACGAGGATTTGCAACTCGGCTCTGATCCACATAATAGACCATTATTCATGACTACATACACTCGTGAGCAAAAGGTGAACAAAATACTCATAGATGGAGGCTCTGCCGTGAACATCATGCCTCTATGAACAATGAAAGAGTTAGGGATCTCCACAAATGAGCTCGTAAGTAGTCTACTAATGATCCAAGGATTTAACTAAGAAGAGGAATGAGCTCTTGGAGTTATAAGGCTAAACTTATTAATGGACGAGATGACTTCGATGGCATTACTTCATATGACCAATGCTAGAACATCATATAATATGCTCCTCAGCTGCCCATGGTTGCATGAGAATGGGGTAGTTCCATCAACTTGGCACCAGTGTCTGAAATACTGTGAAAACGGTGATGTAAGAAGAGTAATTGCTGACGATAAGCCTTTCTCTGAGGCTGAATCACATTTCGCCGATGTCAAATATTACTTCAAAGACGCAAAAACAACAAAAGCCAAAGGAGATCTCTCAAGCAAGAAATCTGAAAAGGATCAAGCCGCCAAAGACGAGACATGTATGCCTTCCTTTCGTTGCGATGGAAAGACCTCAAAGGGAAACATGCTCCTAGAAGAACCACCGAAAGAGTTAATCTTGCCCTACACAAGCTTGATGCAACAATTTCATAAAGTCAACCACTTGAAGGATTCGTCCATCCGACATTGGGAGCTAGAATTGAGCATGGAACACTTCCGTTGCCTGATGACGACAAGCACTACAGTCCTAAAGCCTTCAAACTTCTTGTTCAAGCCGGGTATAACCCACGAGCAAGCAGCTCTAGCAAGTTAGATGTTGCCTCGAATACAGTAAAGAAGGATGGCCATGGTGGCAAAAGTTCCAAGGTAAGTCCTAGTTATACACCACCAAACCCTGTTCGTATCACCATCAAAAGAGCAAGTACTAATTATGTCATCGAAGGGGAAGTTTCGTCAACAGAAGATATGTTTGAAAGAAATTGGAAGAAGATACGTCAAGTTTCATCTTCAAAAGACTTGGCCTCATTAAACGAAACTGGAAGCACTCACCAAAGGATAAACATCGCCAAGTTAAAAAGGGTACAATGAACGAAAAGGTAATCAAAGGCTTCGGAGCCTAATTCCTTCCCGCATGAAAAGACACACCACTTTGATTATGTCATGTGATAAAGCTGAAGGCTAGAATGCAAACAATCATATTCATGCAAACACAAAATGAAGATGATAGAGAAAGTGTGGCTTCTTCATATTATGTTAATAGTGGTGCTCAACATATTCCTCAACGTGCCCCTCAAAGCATTAGAGAAAATCTAAGAAAGAAAATCATTTGACTAATCAGAGGTGCCTATATCGACGAAGGATATGGTACTATGCATGCAATTTAAATAACACAAAGGAACGGGCGAATGAGAACATGCATGGACTTTAGGAAAGTTGAAGAGGTAAATGAGAACATTGCCTCAACAAATCACATCACTTTGAGTGAATAGGTCCATGATGTGGAGGAGGAGGCCGAAATCGCACCCCTAGAACTCGAAGAAGGATTGAAATCAACAATAGATGATTTGAAAAAAGTTGACTTATGTGATGTTGATGATCCATGATCAATTTACATCAGTGCCTTATTGACTGCCAATAAAGAAGAGGCATACATTAAATTGCTGCGAGAAAGTTTCCTTGGCGCCAAGTAACATAACTTGAGCGAATAGCCATAAAAAATTTCCAATCACGTCCTTGTACGCGATCGTCATCAGCAAACCAGGGGCCGGTGAACTTATCAAGGATATTATAGGTCCAAGCTGCTAAATCCCCTTTGTGTATTCGCACACGTGCTTCTTCTAGTTCAAAATTCTTTGCTCCTCCTTCACCGGAATAAAGTGCCATAGCGGGTAAGCGCAGCCCTTGTTTGACCGGAAAATGGGTCTTGAAGTAGTAACCTAGCCAACCATAAACGAAATGAGTTGGAAAAGTTGATCAAACTCGAGATGGTTGTGGAAAACTTGCAATCTTGTTTAAACCTCTATAAATGTATGCTAGAACAGGAGCGGCGAGACCATCGAGCTTTCCCATGCCATCATACTTGCTATCTTGAAGGTAGCGGGACGTATACAGTCAATTTCGTCATTGGGAACAAACGCGCATAGCCAACAAACTAGGTGTGCTGCTAAGTATACCTCTTCTCGTCTCCTCCGGATCTCAAGCCTTTCGAATAAATCTTGTTCCGCCGTTGTCTATTTTTCAAATTTGGTCAAATCGCCGGGAGGATTGTGAGTTTCTTTGGGGCGACTCTTTGCTCCTCTAAATTGGCACTTGTTTGTCACAATGGGGAGTTGGATCGTATTTATGTGCTTTCTTTGACCAAAACTTAACCCAAGTTTTGATCGACATGGGAGATATGCGAGATCTATCAGTGTGTCCCCGAAGTAAGTGATAAGCTTGGAACAAGTACTTGCAGCTTGGGGGCAGGTATAGGTTCACGGATCTGTCAAAAGTGCCAATAAGCTCTTCCGAATTTGGAATCATTTTGTCATAAAGATATCTGCTCATTGGGAGGCCAGCCAAGGAATGAATGTCCCACAACGATATCGACATCTCTCCGTGGGAAGTCAGCAGTGTGGTGGTGGAGGGGCACCACCCCTCGCAAAATGCATTGGGGACTTTAATGTTGCAGTTGTGTGTGAAGAGTGAAGCGTAAACAACGTCGTATACCTCTACGACGTTCAACTTGCGGCTATAGCGAGAAAGGATCTTCTCGGTCCACTTCCAATAACCTCGGATGTAGTGGAATTCACCAAGAAACTCGATAGAGTTGCCCTATTTGGCTTTGCCTTCAATGATACATCGCCCAAAAGTTGGAAGTGGGTTTGAGTCTGCCGATGGTTGGTGGTGAGTGGCATTGAAAGTTCATGTCTTTGATGTCTTGATCAAAGTAACTTCTTCGGACCATTGAGGCATGTGAAATGGAGTCGTCAGATTCGGCCATTTGCTCGCATAACCACCGATAAGGGATTCTTGAACCGACAAGAGGGTGCCTTTCTCTTCAGGTTGATTTTCGTCATCGATAATCACCAAGTGTTGCGTCCCGGAAGAAGACCCGACATCCTTGAGATAAACCATTATGATCACTATCAAAAGCAGAAAGAGAGAAATCATGTTTTGGCCAATATGAGCTGGAAAAAAATAAAAATAAAGGCGAGACATAAAGTTCAAACATAGGCCAAGAGTAATTAAGCACATTGAACAACAAATAAATGTAGAAGAAAATTATCATGGGTTGTCACACCAAGATGGATTACTTTTTTTTAGGCAAACTATATTATTCACAAATTTCAGTATAGCAGCAAAAACTATATATCCTATGCATATATGTACATTGAAGGATAATTTGGCAAAGAGTATACTATACCAGGAGGTTGCAAAATTACATAGCTCAAACAAAACCATCGAGCATTCGAGGAGAGCAGATCCCGTTCACCTTTGGACCCGTAATTCACAAAGGAGCAACATAAGAGAGAAAACAAAAATACACCATGATGGACCTATTTTTATGCACCTATCTCTATGCGAAATAGAGAGAAAAAAAAAAAACAAACAAAAGAAGGCAATGGAAACATATCTAGTTACGCAACAAAGATGTAAAGATGTCTATTTTTGTTGAGTCGGTGCAAGATAGCCAACAAACTTTTTATCGAATTCCCAATAAAGAAGATTCAAAACTAAAAATAAAGCAATTGGAAAAAACAAAAAAAGATTTTTGTGCCAATAGAAGCTGATAGTTCTCTAACATTACAAATTCAGAAGTCAAGATTCAAAAGAAAAGAAAAAGAAATGAGATAAAAGAGAGGGAGACATACCTGTTGCTCTTGTACATGAGGAAAATGATGGGAACCAGTTGGATAATTTGAGAATTTCAACGATACAGTCTTTGTGGAGGCTGATTCAGAAGTACGATCAAGAAGCTGATTCACGGGACACCGACGATCACGAAATTCTTTCACAAATACGATGTCGGATGCCGACGACCAAGAAATGGAGCTGCCGAAGAGGAACGATGGAAGCTGACGTTCAAGAAGTTGTTGTGCAGAGATGAATGATTTGGGATGCCGACGACTGAGTAGCTCCTTTATAGTGACGACTTGCGACGATGCAGAGACGATTCGAACCTTCAGCAGATGATGTTCGAGATGCACCTTAGAGTAGCGCTTCAAGTATTGGAAATTGAACTGAAGTATCTTGCAAATCTGATGATGGAATTGTAAATGACGACATTCTTTTTTTAATAGTTGGCTACTTGAGGGCCAAGAAAAGATAGCCCAATGAAAGATTCCTATTGGTTATAGGATATGGTCAATTGGAAATATTTCGGATTATACGTTGTCGAGCTTTGCATGGTTATATCTAGAATATTCTGAGGGAGATCTTTATTTGAGAACAGGAAGACTTTGCTAAGGATATTTTCCGATTTCTGATGTACCTACATATTTGGATATATATCATTACTTTATCACGTTTATCAGAATGGATGCATGTTAGATTTGAAACAAGAGAGGAGGACACATGCAAATAATCATATGGGCCCAACTGCATGGCTTCAAGAAGTAGAGTCTAATCATGAGATGAAGTTGGATAGCTCAAGTGGCTGAGTATCTACTACTTAGGCTTTTAGTCCTGGGTTCGAGTCATCTTGGGAGGAAATGGAGGGTTTTTTTTTTTTTTTCTTAGATTAGGAGAATTTTTTTTTAGTAGAGTCTAATCATGAGATTATTATTATTATATTTTTTTTCCCGCATGCGAGATACTAGGGAGCTCAGATTCTTTGATGTTGCAAATAATCATGAATTAGATTTCAAGAGGAAATCCCAACAAGGTTACGTGGATTGAGGGTATTAATAAGGGTTTGAATTTTTTTTTGTTGTTGGGCCCAATTAATTAAGAAGTAAAGATTAATATGTGGGCAAGATGGTCTGTTATGTTTTGATAGATTTCGGCTTTAAAGATTGTGAAGCCCAAATAGAATTTGAGAGAATATTTCTCTTACTTCAAGTTCAATCACTCCTAGGTACGAGAATAAAATTCCTGTCAAATTCAAAGTCAAGGCTCCTTGACACGAGTTTAAAAGGTTTCAAGTCAAATCCAAATTCAAGAACTCATTGACAAGAGTATAAAATGTCATTATGTTTCAAACAAATTTAAAAGTCAATCCGAGACTCATCCACTTCAAGATGCCTCGTCTGTGAACAAGTCTCAAGGGGGCATTTGTTGATACGCAAAATTTGTATCTAATTAAAATACGCCACGTAATAAATATGAGTTGAAAATCAATTTTATATTGGTTATTTTAATATTAGGAATCAATTAAATAAAATTCCTAGTTAAATAATCAATCTAGTTGGTGACTTACTATATATTTTATTGACCAATCAGGATCCGCCACATGTCAAAGATGATGCAGATATTACTAAATTAAATTAAATTAATTTAGTAATTATCCATGAAGATTAGGATTACATAAAGTGATGGTGAACCAATCAGAATGCTTCATGTGTCAAGTTGTTGCAGTAATTATTAAATTAAATACAATTAATTTAATAATGATCTTATGGATAATGGAATTGTGTAGGACCAATCATATTGCTCCACTCAGACTTAGGCCTATTAGGATTTCCCCATCCTACAACTATAAATACGGCCTCATTCTCCACCAAAATCATCAACAACACAAGTCAAGAAACAAGTGAAGAATTTCAAAGAAAGTTCTTTCGGCGTTCTTCACACTACTTCAAGCTTTCTTCGACGTTCTTCAAGAAGTTCATCAAGAAACAGCCTTTCGATTCGAGATTAAGGTGTTGAGCCCCTCCAATCGACGTTTCCAAGATAGATATCCGAAGGTGTTCGTCGACATTTATAAAATTCTTCGAAGTTGTTCTGCGAACATTCATTCAAGAAGACCGTTTGATCCAAAATCAAGCTTCTAAACCTTTGGGTCAATGTTATTCAAGTAAAAGTTCAAAACCAGAGAAGATCGAAGTCAACTCCGAATTGAAGGTATAAAACAATTGAAGAGAAGAATCAGAGAAATTTTAGAGATTGTACCGCAATATTATTTTAATTTGATATTCAATTTGTACGAACTTTTTGTGTTTAATTATTTTTACACAAAAATTGCAGTTACACTTCTCATCAAGGACCACAAATATGAGTTCACTAAACTTGCATAGATAGTTTGTTGAATAGTCGTCTATGGGACAACCGACAGGATCTAACGAAAATCTCCTCCAAAGACTATTTCCTTTTCCCCAAAATTGTCTTCACTTTCCATAACATCCTTAAGTAGTTTATGTACATTATCAATTGCCCATCTTTTCGCCATTGGTGCTTCATCCATATAATTAATTTGGCTTAGCGCATGAGTTCTACAACTCCACTTTGTTTAGAAATAGAGCATTTGGTAGATTCATCTGCATTTATTGAAATTTTGAAGCATGAATAAGTTGTTCTACCTCCAGGTATTATCCCTGTAGCTACTCCAGGTGTTGCAGTTGCAAGTGTAATTAAATTTTGGGATCTCATATGAGCTAGTAAAGCTCTGTACAAGAATGTTTTTCTAAGTTCCACCAGGATCTTCAATAAAAAAAATTCCACCATTCTCCTTTTTAACGTATTTTAAAATAATTGAGAAAGTTTTTTGTTGTTCAACATTCAACATTTGGTCTACTTCTTAATCTTCTTTAGGTATTTCAATAGACATTTTCTCTTTCTCTAGGGTTATCATCATCTAGGATTTCAATATGAAACTGATATATTTCGGAAGTCATATGAAGCTATAGTTTTTCCCATGCTCTCTAAAGAAAAAAATCAATCTTCTCAAGTGCTTGCAATTATTAATTTATCTGAATGTTTATGATCCCTTTTGAAATCTTCAGACAAAGCAGTGTAAGATGTGTCCCATAGAACTCGTACATCTATTGGTGGACATTAGACCAAAATGATTGCAAAACGTCTTCGTAATTCTTGCGGCATTTAGAAAGTTATAGCTTCACTAAGACATTAAAAAATATTTTGACCTGCTTCCAACAATCATCTTTTTGTTGCAGTGTCTTTGAAAGATGAGTATCGCACACCTTTTACAGTCAATAAATATTCAAAAGATGTTGGTCTTCTGACATGATTTAAGAGTAACCTAAGATAATATATAATTCTGAATTCAACACCCTCTTCTGAATTTGAAGTAAACAAATTGTATAATTCGTTAGGAATTTCAAAAGAGGAAAGTTGAATCTTTCCATTATCACAACAAAATGTTGGAGGTTTGTACTAAAATCTTGCAGCTCCAAAATAAATGCAATTTGAAGTTTTTTCCAATTCATGTTTCTTCATGCATTTAGATTCATAGATTCTTGTTCCCAAATAAATATAAATTTCATAATAAATAAAAGAGTTATAAATAAATATAAAGCATATTTACTTTAATACATTATTTTTTTCTTTAGAAATGTAAAGTGACTTACCATTTGATTGCCATGGAACTTATTTGACTCATGCTCTTTTTTTTTTTTTTATTACTAACTTTATCTTTATATTTCTGTTTTGGCGCCCACAAAATTTCTCAATGCAACCCACTAATTTAATAAATTAAAGTATTATTAGCAAAAAAATACAACATCCTTAATGAAAAATTTATATAACCAATTAAAAATATTATATATATACATGTGTTGTGTGTGAAATTAAAAAAATAAAATTAAAAAATATAATTTTCTTTCTTTAATACCATCTTCAATCACACCGTGTCTATTTTCTCTAGAATTTCATAAACAACAATTTTTTCAAGGTTCAATGGAGGGAATAAACCCTAAGTTCTTCTCTATTTGGAGAAGTCAAGTGCCCTTAAAATCTTCACCTTGCTCTTCGTTAATCAAGTACACTTACGTTGGCTTGCTGAAATTGAACTGTACATATTGATCCCCAAACAAGAAAGAGTTTATGTTTAATCCTTGCGCATAACATAAAATAAGAACTAATTTCCTTTCATATATATACAACAACACCTAAATTACTGGAAGGGGAAGAAAGAAAGGAGTTCTGCGAACCCAATATTTAACCAATTGAAACTTTATGAGACTTTGTTGACTAATATTTTTCTTGTTCTTTTAATGTTTTAATTTTTTATTTATAATAATTTTATTATATAATTTAATTTAATAAAGAAATGGTGTGATTGGTATTTAGTGGGTTGTATTAAGAATTTTATACTGAATTTTAAATAAAAGTTGGTTGCATTAAGCAATGGGTTGCGTTGAGAAAATTTGTGGATTGCAAATATCAACGACTTTTGTTTTTCAATAGCACTTAAGTTGACATACTTGTTTTTTTGCCCCTTGCACATTTCCTTTGTCGATATACATCTGATGTTGTTTGACTTGTTGTTGACATCTGAATTTACAAAAAAGGGAAAAAAAACTATAAATTATATACATATAAGAGGCATTGTATTGATAGGGTACATGACATTTTTACTAATTTTTCCTTATAGGAAATATTTTAATAATAGATATATATAATTATTATTCACTATTCAATTCTCTCAACAATAATGCATACATTGTTATTCTTTTGATGTTTAGTAACAAATTTTAATAAAATTTATCGTTTGTAAAATTTGAAATTACTGAAATAATTACCAGAAGAAACAAGAATACTTTTAAGGAAGAATTTGAAAATAAAATGTCGTTTGTCGAAGGCAACAGAGTCCCAACAATATCTTTCGAGGTTGTGATTCCTTGTACTAATAATACCACACACATAACCTGCTTAAGGGAAACATATAAGGTACACCATATAATCTAGGCAAATGTATAAACTTTGCCAAATGATGCTACAATTAATTAACACAGAGGAGCAGTAAAAAACAATGTTACACCTTAAAAGCCTCCAATCATGATTTGAGACACTTTGTAATACAAATTTGCAGTTGACAAATGATTTTGTTACTCTTATTAATTAGATTTGGCTATTTGTCATCTGTTTTTATCAATTAAAACATTTTCAATGTTAAACTGTTATACTTCTTTAGAGAAAGGCTAAACTGAAAAAATAAGTAACTAGATAGAACTTAAAATTCATGTGGGAAAATACTTATTACTATTTAATACATGAACAATACTTACCCATTTCTTACCATTTCCAAGAATTATTTTATACAAGTAATTGATGCCATGTGTACGCTATCAGTTTAACGCAAACCAATTTTTGTCTTTTATTATTCTAACATTGTCAAATAAAATCGTGTGCACACTATTTTGAGTTTCTATTGTTTAAATTGTTTGAATATATTAACCGCTTTGATTAAGAGAGAGAGAAAGTGGGCTTGTTTTAATGGTAAGCTAAGGAATGTGTTAAAGTTTACAAGATACTTGTTAAATAATGCTTAAGAAGTGATCAAATGTATTAAATAATAATACAACTATTTAAATTAGATTATTATGTCTTCCTTCTGAACGGACAAATCCAAATCCATAAGCAAAAATAGACTAACCCAAAATAACTCAAATCCTAGGTAAAATCATTCTTTTTTTTTTTTTCTTAAAGAAAAAGTAATTTGAACAGTCATATCGGAATTCAGCAATTTGAAAATGTGTTGATAAAAGAAACTGATATATGTAGATAAAGGAACAGGTAAACAAATTATAAGAACAACCAACTAATCAAGTGATGTATCAGTAGGGGTGGAAAACAAGTCGGGTGCAGGTTCGCGGGTTGGGTTGAGACTTGCTTATTATAAAATTTTGGCCAACCTGAACCCGACCTGTTTCCATATCCGGGTTGAGGCCCGCAACCTGAACCCGGTCTGTTCGGGTTACGGGTCAATCCGCCAACCTGTTTTTAAACCCGAATTTATTTTTTATTTTTTAAAATAATTCATTTCTAATTTTCTACTTCTACAATAACAATATTTAAAATAAAAATATTATCAAACAATAACAATACAACACAAAGTTATCATACTAACACTTTAAAAGCCAAAATTACACAATTTCTCAAATATTATGAAAAACTCATTGTCTCACTCTCCCGCTGTTTCATTCTCATTTTTTAAGATTTTGGTGAACATATCTAATTTTTGTTAATTAGACAATTCATCTGTATAAGCGCATCCAATGAATTTATTTTACTTGTAAAATTTACCATGCTCTTACAAATACCAAATGTAATTGTTGCATGCTTTTTTCTAAGCACATTTTCATCAAAGGTTGTTGTTCTTTTAATGATCTATGCTTTATACTCGCATCTCTTACAAGAAAATAACATTAGTTGTAGAAGAATAAATAGACCATTATGCTTAGATATGTAAGGATTTGTTATCAAAGAGTAAAAGAAAAATAGATGAAGAACAAATTATGAGTTTTACTATAAAACAAAACAATTGGTTTTTATAGGTTCTAGACAATACATGATTATGAGTTACCACAACAAATATTCAGCAACATGATTATTAGGTTTCTGTAAGGTTTCTGCATATTATTATTATTATTATTATTTTAAATCTGCTATTTAATTTCTTTTTATTTGCCATTTTTAAACGGGTTGCGAACCCGCATTTTGGCCCGACCCGACCCACATTTTTTTCGTGTCAAATGTGTTCGACCTGTTTCTTGTCAATTCGGATTCGGGTTGACCCAACCTCAAATTTGAGTTCGGACGTGTTGGGTTGTTTGCGTTGTTTGAAAATTGCCACTCCTATGTATCAGCAAACCCCAAGCCTCCCTCTCTAATTTGGAAACATATTGATGAAATACACTGATATATTGAGAAACACATCTTTCAAGTTTGAATATTGAGATCTGATTCTGGTCGGAAACTGAGTATGCATGCATATCATTAAACGAAAAGATAACAAATTAAGAAATAATAAAACACTGATTTTTCACAAATTTGTTGAACACCAAATAACATATGATTTTTTGTTTATTATGCACTTGTCCTCAATACGAAATATCACGAACTGAGTAGAAGAAGAGAATGATGAAGAAACCTTATATAAATTCATATTTATTTACTGCCTCTATAAAACAGTAACAAACTAAACGAACACAATTGCTCCTCGCCACTCCCAAAAATTCAAAACACTAATTTAAGATAATATCAAAATCCCCCAAAATAATCGGTGATCAAAATCTCAATCCACAATATATGTTGTTCTTCGATCGTTCTATCTAGATCATCACACACTTTGCTACAACTGATAATGCATAATCAACCAAATTATATTCAATGTATTATTGCAGACTCCACGAGAAACTAATCATGATTTAATGTTTAGCGTGTCATTAGAATATGGTATATAATACAAATTAGAATTGGAATTGGAATATATGGTATATAATTAGGATATGTGATTATAACACAATTAGGATTAGAATTAGGATGTAATATAATATTTAGGATATGTTAGAAAATTACAATATTATCCTTAGAATATTTAAATTTAAAAGGGGTAAACTAAAACAAACGTAAATTGGCTGAAACTTAAGACACTTTTATATTAGTATATAAATTTTATCTGACAAGTCCCATGGCTAGATCGACAATATTAGACTTGACCTTATTTGACCTCTTTAACGAATTGATTAGATTTAAATTTTTTTATGAATATGTTTAGTTTTACACAGTAGACTTATGCCGTGTGAACAATCTATTAAGTTTTTCAAGCTATTATAATTTGAATATCATATAGTATATATCTATTACTAATATAAAAGTATGAATTATTTCGTCTTATTTGTTGTTTCGTCTTTGCTTTTGATGCCTATAATATCCTTACTATAAGTATTAAATTTAAGGTTAATTATGTAATTTAAAATAATTTATGTTTTTCTTACTTAATTATGAATAGTAAATATCCTTATTAAGAATTAAATTTAAGGACAGTTAAGTAATTTTAAAATAATTTATATTTTCCTTACTTGATTGCAAAAAGTAAGAGTCTTTTTATATTAAAAACTCTTCTTAAAAAACTACATGCTTAAATTATCCTTCTTCTACACTTTCAATACTTTAAATTTTGAAATGAAATCAATTTCGTACTAAAGTTGATTTAAGGAGTTTTCCAATGATATGTTATTTGCATATATATAAAACAACCGTACTTAATAATACAATTATTTATGGTATGGAATAAAAAAATTGAATTTATTAATTTTGTTTTTCAATATTATCCATAACTATCATATTTTTACTATTCACACTGTCGATTTTTTTAAAATAATAAATTTTATGGAATAATTTGGAAACTTTTATAATACATACTTTTAATTTTTATTATTCATACTTAATTTATACTATGACTTTTTTACTTGTCAAATTCATGTAATTGAGCTTAACAACTAACATAGTTTAAGCTCTTATGCTTGCATATAATGTGATTATATATTAAATTTATTTTTTATAGAATAGAAGAGGAAAAACTTATATCAATAGACAAATAAAAATATTTTATTTTCTTAACACTATTAATTTAAGTTATAAGGTCATGTTAGAAAAATGCAAAGTTTAATATATTTGAATAAAAAAAAAAAAAGGAAATAGTGAACAAATTGTGATTTAGGGTGGTGGGACAATCTCTAATATTTGTTGTGATAAATCTTATCATGTATAAACATTAAATATAATGAAAAATCTATATATGAATACTTATGCTACTTCACTATAATTTGTAAATATCAAGTCATGGTAGTTTTTTAAAACATAAAGTAATTTTATAAATGGTTGCTTGAATCGGCCAACACTGATTGACGTAAAAGGGTGGTGGGACAAACAATTCTTTTGGCACTATAAATTTATTTTACATCCTAGCCAATACATTTTCCGTCCATAGAAGGAACAGAGTAGATGTCTAATATCATATAGCAACGATATACATGCATAGGCACAATCCGCATCACCTATTGACGCGAATATAGTAATGCTAGAATTCCCAAGAATACAAACTTGGGCACTCCAATATCAGTGGTAAATCAAACCGCCTCATGAATAGCAAGAACTTTAGCATACTTCAGATCGTTGATATTTATAAATTGACAATCCTTGGAGCAAGCATAAATACCAACAAGTGAGGAGTTACGAGCAGATGATGTACCCCCATAAAAGTATATATGAACAATAGCATTTGAGGGAAGAATAAACAAGGAATCGAGTGTGCGACTATGATGTCAAAGGGAAGGAATTAACATCCCGAAAATCTTGGAAGGTCTGGATTATTGTTGCAAAATACTTGTGAGTATGTACAAACATCAGAGAAGACACTTTTATTTTGTTGAAACTAGATTAAGTGGGCAAGGACAACAATATATTCTACTATATTAAAGTCATCAAGGAGCACAATCTCTTGAAACTACAAGTAGCATAAATGTTGTCAGAATCGGAAGATAATTTCATATATTTCAGTTGCTTGCCAAATTACTGAGGAAACGAGGCACGTGAAGAAGAAGTGCACTAAAGAGTGATCAAGTGGTGAACATAAAGAACAACGGGGCTCATAATGAAGATGACGGCGAGCTATCTTTTTATTGGACGATGGCAGGAATAAGTGCAGCATCTCCAAAGAAAATACAAGATACATGCTAATAAGCTTTTAAATTCTCCTCCAAATGGGGTTCAGGCCATAACTACTAACCGGGAAGAAATGGGTGCCATTAAGGTCTTCAAAATAACCCATAGAAAATTATATGCGGATTGGCCCGAACTAACAGCTCATTCCAGAGTCCAAGATTTGAATCATTGATGGAGCTGACTCGAGCGTCTTGCAGGAGACCTAATGTAGCTGATCTGATGGTAAAACAGGGAGGTAAAGGTACTTATCTGTCATGGAAGAGGATTATTGTCTAGCCAGTGCCCATGAGCCTGCGACAATCAAGAAAAGTAACATGATGGTCGCCATAATACTGTGCCATGTAAAGATGAACCGAGAATCAAGAGCAGCATGTAACTCAGACGTTGCACTAGGACTGCGTGATTTAGACAAAGAGACTGGATGTAGAAACTACAGGGTGCCATGCTAGCTTAGGCAACATGGCAAGGTTAAATGTTTTTAAATTGCAAAAGCCTAGGCCACCTTGAGATTTTTGTTGCTTGAGGACGTCCCATGACTTCCACGGAATTTTTCTCGTGGACGAGCTATCCCCCCTGACCCCACTAATATGATTTTTTCCGAATTCTCCAGATTACTATGAACATGGTTCGACAACTGTAAACAATATATTGTGTACGTGGATATTTCTTATATAATAGATAAAATGCGTACTTCTTTACCCGCTTTACTTAATTTCTTCTCTTACCAACCATTAATGTCCTTACTAATTTTACGAATCTAAGTTTGTGTATTTGGCCTAAAAAGAATCTCTGATTTCTCAAAATTAATACATTGCCCTGAAACACTCTTGTAGAGATTGATAGCGAACGTAGTAATGCAAGAAAAAATTTCAGCACAAATAGGGGAGAGAGAACCCCCCCTGAAGAATTCCCCTCTGTAGTGTGACTAAGCCAAAATTAA
This sequence comes from Ajuga chamaepitys, assembly GCA_958295605.1. Taxonomy (NCBI): domain Eukaryota; kingdom Viridiplantae; phylum Streptophyta; class Magnoliopsida; order Lamiales; family Lamiaceae; genus Ajuga; species Ajuga chamaepitys. The sequence continues at coordinate 52,906,805 of OY282499.1, forward strand.
TACCATGAAGGAAACTAAAATGCACAAATGATAAACAAGGCAAAAAAAATGTCATAAAAAATCTTAGAAAGACCTCAAGCAAGAAGCATACGATATACGAAAGACCACTCAACCTAGTGAAAGACTTTACTCATATCTAACTTAACAGACATGGGTCTCTCTTTCTCAGATTTCCTAAGCTTCATACAATGGTGTAATTCATAAGCGATAAGAATATTATCCTTATTTAACCAATTTGGGATGAAGGCTGACTGAGATTCAAAGATTACACAAGGGATGCAGGCCGGACCCAATTAGAGAGCACTTTAGAAGTTAACTTATAAATGACATTTCACAAACTAATCATGCAAAATTGGGTAATAAGCTCTGGTTTTCTAATTTTTGAAATAAGTACACTGTAAATGTTACTAATAGAAGGACTCAAAGAATTATGAGTAAGCAAGTGCAAAATAGAATTAATAACATTTTTGCCAACAATATGCCATTTTTTGTTGAAAAATAATAGGTTCATAACATCTTTCATTGAATTACGAGCAGATGATGTACCCCCATCAAGGTATATATGAACAATGACATTCGGGGAAAGAACAAGCAATGGATAAAATGGGAAGGGTGTGGGGGGGGGGGGGGGGTGACGTTTGAGGGAAGGGATTAGCATTCCAAAAATCTTGCAAGGTCTGGATTGTTGTTGCAAGCAATACTTGAGAGTATGTAGGGACATGGGAAAAGATTTTTTTTTTTTTTTTTTTTTTTTTTTTTTTTTTTGTTGAAACCAAATTTAGTTGCAACGAAAACTAAGTATTATGCTATATTTAAGTCATCGAGGAGCGAAATCTCTTGAAACTACAAGTCGTGTAGATGTTGTCAGAATCGGAAGATAGTTTCATAAATTTCAGTTGCTTGCCAAATTGATGAGGAAACGGGGTCAATGAAGAAGAGATGCACTAAATAGTGATCAGGTACTGAGCATAAAGCACAACAGGGTCCATGATAAAGATGAGGGCGAGCTAAGTCGTTGGACGATGGCATGCATTAGATCAGCATCTCCAAAGAAAATGCAAGATACAGGCTGATAATTTAAGTTTCCAAATTCTCCTCCAAATGAGGTTCAGGGCCATAGCCGGGAAGGAGTAGGTGTAAATAAAATTTTCAGAAGAGCCTATAATAAAATGATATGCGATCGGACCGAGAAGTTACCAGAATAAAAATAATGTCACATATAATGGTCCGAAGAATGATGATGTTTCAGAGGAATAGCGAGAATCACATCAGCATTCAATAGGTCAAAATTGGCTCTAATTAATAGCTCATTGCAGAGTCTAAAATCTGAATCAATGATTGAGTTGACTCGGGCGTCATGCGGGAGGCTTGATGTAGCTGATCTGATAGGAAAATGGGGAGGCAAAGGAACCCATCTGTCATGGAAGAGGGTTGTTATCTCGCCATTGGACATGAACCTTCGACAACCAAGAAGAATAAAATGATGACTAGCTATAATACGGTGCCATGTAAACCTGGGACCAAAACCAAGAGCAGCATGTAACACAAACATGGAAGGGTAGTACTTGGACTGCATGATTCGGGCAAAGAGGCTAGATGGAAAAACTAAAGGGTCTCATTCTTGCTTAGACCACATGGCAAGGTTAAATGCTTTCAAATTGCAAAAGTCTAGGCTACCTTGGAATTTTCGTTGCTTGAGGACGTCCCAAGACTTCTAGCAAATTTTCCTAGCAGACGAGCTATCCCCCAACACCCACCGATAAGATTTTGCCAAATTCTGCAGATTAATAAGAACATGGTCCGGCAACTAGAAGCAAGACATTATGTACGTGGATATTGCTTATATGATAGATTTAATGAGCACTTCTTTTCCTGCCTTGCTAATTTGCTTTTCTTACCAACTATTGATGCGCTTACTAACTCATTCTTTCATGCCTGCAAAAATCTCTGAGATATTTACCATGCGAAGCCACTTCAACAACTCCAAACAATTGACAGACTGAATTAGGAATCTGAGCTTCTGTGTTAGGCCTAAAAAGAATCCCTAATGTCTCAAAATTAATACATTGCCTTGAAACACACTTGAACAGATTGATAGCAAACTTATGGTATTGGGCCTTCTCTATAGTTGCAGCACCAAACATAAGTGTGTCATCTGCACAAAAAAGAGATAAGAGATAATGGTGCAGTTCGTGAGATTCTAATCCCATGAATGTGCCGACAAATCTGTGAATATTGTAAAATGCAAGAAAAACTTCAAAACAAATAGGGAAGAGGGGGCCACCTTGAAAAATGCTCCGCTGCGTTGAGGTGGCCAAAATATACACTCACACATATGTGAAAGTTAAGAATGTTACATAGACTTCAATAATTTTCTTAATCTTTTATATTTCAGAATTTTCTAAGATGGAATTTGTTTTATGTTAAAGTTTTATTGTAATAATAATAGAAGTAGTTAAAGAGCAAGCGTGAAAATTAGTGAACATGAATAGTTTCACCTAATTATTTTAAACATTTTAAATCTAACATTCAAGAAAATTATTAAATCGATAGAAATATAATAAATATATTTTAAGCATATATAATAACTGGTGAAACAAATTTATTACGCTATATAAAAATATAAGGTACAATAAAGAAACAAAAAAGAACGATAAAGAAATAATAAACTAAGTTGTACTATGTGAATGATTAAAAAATTTGTACTATGTGAATCAGTATCATATGATTAAATTAAAACATGCAGAAAAATATAATAGTATAATGTGAATATTAATATTAGCTTACGAGCATAGATTAGATAAAAATAAATAATAATAAATACACTGAAATAAAGTGTGGTATAGTCCAAATAAAAAATAAAACGGGAGAAACAAAATCGAAATGGAAGTACATGTATATATAAGATTATTAAATGAATGTGAAATGTGCGAAAAATTGTGAGCATTTCACTAAAACTAAACAGGGAAGTAAATTCATAAAAATAGTTGAAAACATTGAAATAAATAAATTTATATTAACATATAGATTGGAGCATGTATCTCGATTGAAGATTATGAGACACAATGTATATAGTCAATCCTCCATAAAAAAAATATTTATCTTATAAATATATACAATAGTAGAATTTTCATTTTAAATCAGACATATTTTTCAAACTTCAATGAAGAATTGAAGAAATCATTAAGCGAGGTTGAAATAAACAATTATAAATCAATAAGTAAATTATATTAAAAGAAGTTATACTTACTAATAATAAATAAAAAAAGTTTTCATAACAGAAGTTGGATGTTGGAAATGATAGAAGTGTTGAATTTTTTTTTCTCACATTAAAATATGCAAATGATTTTATTTGCAAAGTGTATGTTCGGATCATAATCATTAATTAAAGAAATTAGAGAAAGTATGTTAGGCCTAATATTCGTGTGTGTATCCAACAAATACTAAACTTATGGATGTCAGTTGATGATGTAATAAGACTAATGACTTTGTATCTTTTGTTCGATGGAAATCTATATCTTCATAAAATCGTAATAAGATGATTTTCATTGTCTGTTATTAACTTCTATTATTATTGACTAAAAGACCTAGCCGCCGTTGTTAACAATCTCTTTATCTAAAAATCTAGCCGCCGCCGCCTTCTTCCCTCATGGGAGAATGGGGAAGGTTTCATACTTATTTTGTTTTGTTTTTTTCTTTTCAATTCCTGAAATGATGGATTGTCCACCACGCCTCTCTGCTAGGATTTTAGCGTGAGTCTTTGTCGCATCTATGTACATATTTTTTCAGCATTTCTTGATCTTTCTCTATCGGTTTTCTTCTCTGATCGTCAAGTACGCTTCTGCCTGGGTCCATCATCCAAATCATTTGTTCGTTGTGCATGCAGTCACTAGACAAGGGGCAAGGAACAAATCTTAGTTCCACTGGTCTTTTCGCGAGTAATATTTAACATTTATTTGATGTTATCTGATTATTTTTTAGCATAGAGCATATGTTGCATAGAGCAAACTTGTTGGCACATAGCTTGCTCGGTTTTTTCTTTTTCTTCAGGCGATCCGAATGCTTGGATAACTCCTGATTTTTCTGATTAGATTAAGAATCTTGTACTGGACGGTTTACATTGATTAATGAGAGTCTCATTTTTTTTTTTAAAAAAAAAATCTATATCTTCATTATTATACAGTTTTTCAGTCATCGTATAACCTTATTTCTGATATATTAATGATGCAGGAGTCTATCTATATCGAGAAGTAAACTATAATTAGAATATATCAAACTTTATAAATATAGTAGAAAATTTTTTGTAAGAATAATACATTATATCATGGTATGTTATTTTTATGAATCTTTTTACATCATTATAACGTGTTTTGCTAAACTAAGATTATTTAACTTTTTTTTTTCTCTTTTATGATTATTTTTAATTTTTATTTGATTTTGGATTGAGTTTGCTCAATCGATTAAATCTTTCATATTTTTTTCTGGCACCGAATAATCTAAGTTGTGTATATATATATTACCATGATTAATAACTACATTGAATTTTATTAGAATGATCAATCAATATCACCACATAAAGTATAATAATTTTATGCTCACATTAATTTTTTTGATTAGTGATAAAGCGCAATTCGGTTCTCAAATGAACTCGAAGTAAAATTCAATTTGTAACGCAACCCAATGCCAGAAAATTAAAGAACACAAGATGTACGTGGTTCGATCCGGAGATCTACGTCCACGGGCGTAAAATATCACCTGCCGAGGTGTTTTTCACTATCTTCCTTACAATCTTACACGTTACAGTTTAGGAGTACAAAGTGCCAACCCTAATTCTCAGTACAATTCTGCTATTTATACTACTTAATTCAAACCCTAACTAAATCCCTACAATTACGCCCACCATATCTGCATGGGAGTTGGCAGGAGATCGTGGGGATCTCACTTTCTAAATATGCCGTGATTGGGCTGGGCTGCTCCAAGCTTGTGCGCGCCTCTGGGCCGGCTTGGTTGCTGGGCTCGTTTTTCTGGGCTCATCTGCTTTGGGTCGGGTTGGTCCGACCCAAAGTTACTGGGCCATATATACCTATCAGATGCCCCCCCACCAGTCGGAGCGAGGTAGGAGCTGCGGTTACAAGTAGGGCTAGGTATAACCGGTGTGAAGGTGAGCGATGCAACGACGTGGCAAGAAAGAAGAGATGCTGTCTTTGTCGAGCCGAAGTACCCCTAGGGTCCGAGAAACGACCGGAGCTGAGACGATACACACCGGAGAGATGATCCCGCGAAGACCAAACCTGACCGAACGGAAGTACCCCGAGGCCATGGGGTCGACGTGAGCCGTACTGAAGTATTCCCGTGGTGATGGGGTGACCAGGGCCAATTAGCTAGGCCGAACTGGAATTTGCCCGAGGTGAAGGGAGCACCGGAGTGAGACCCAAAACTTCCTGAGGAAGAATGAGGTTGATGTGATTGGCGGCGCCATCATTAGAAAGAGGGATGTGAAGTGACGCGTTTGAGATTTCCAAGACGCGTGTCTCCCACGCACCTTGGTAATTGTAACGCGCGTGACCACTACGCGCGAATCTGAGACGCGAAATTTGAAAAGGCCAAATCTGAGCCGTTGATGTAGGAATATATATATATATATATAGAATGTTTGCACAGTAAACTTCATCTTCCTCATTTGCGATTTGCAAGTTACAGAGAGCGGAAAAAAAGGAGATTCATCTGTGCGTTTGTGAACCATCTCAAACCAAGACCAAGTAAGTATGTCTTCTTCATCGTCTTCATCTTCACTTAGGGAGGTAGGAACCAATAAAGCCCCATTAGATGTACGTCCTTTGCGTTATATTATTCCGGAAAGACGAGTGAATAGGATGGTATATAGGGCAGATTTTAGGGAATTCGGCACCCGGGCAGTAGGGTTTGGTGAATGTCTGGAGGAGGATTTCGAGGTGGCTGTAGCGGCACTGCGGATGACTCGGGTGCAAATAGAAGCCCTGATTCCATCTTTTTACTTTCCCTTTAACTTAGAATACATAGTGCCGGAGCATAGTGACCGAGCCTGTTGCCCGCCGAAGGGTTTCATCAGCGTGTATATAGACCATCTGAGAATAGGAATAAGATTCCCTTTCTGGGACATCGTTGTACAGCTGCTGAGATATTACAACATCGCCCTGAGTCAATTAGCGCCCAATGCCGTGAGGCAAGTAGTTGGTTTTACCGTGGTATGTAAAAATGCCGGGGTAGAACCAGATGTAGAGCTGTTTAGGTTTCTCTTCCAACTGAAGGCCTTCGGGAAATCGAAAGGTTGGTACTCCTTTAGCCCCTGGGCCCGAGGTGGTTTTAAGGTGCAAAAACCGAGCAAGGTGGAGGGGTGGAGGGAGAAATTTATTTATGTGAAGACGGGGCTGGCCCTCCCGAGGTGGAGGAGGGAGGAGGTGTTAGATAATGCCCCGGTGACAGAGCCGGAGCCGGAGGTGGTTAGGCAGTTCCGTACTGTAGGTACGTTCAAGACCCTCTGCACCGAGGAGGAGCTTGAGGAGGCAGGATTAAGCCCGTATTACTCGGGCGGAGCAGAGGAGGTATCCACCCAGGGGCAGGAGTCGGAAGCCGGGGCTTCCGAGGAGGGTAGGAACTCTTAAAACTGCATAATATACTGCAATGTATACAGGATTAACCACAAATTTTTGTTTTGCAGTGGGACGCTTCGGAAAGGAGTCTACTGTAAGCCCCGCGGTACCCGCGGCGGCAAAGAAGAAGGGAGCAGTGACAGAAGTAGCCCCTAGAAGTAGGACGTCGCCCAGTCCGAGGCCGTCAGCGGGGTCAGAGGAGGGTGTTGTGGTGGCGGGGACCACCTCAGGAACAAAGAGGAGGTCGGAACCATCTGTGACTCCTCCGAGAATGGCCAAAAGACTCCGCGCGGAGCAGAGCGCCGAGGTAAAGCATCTATAACCTTCTGCCGGGGTGAAAGACTGCGTTGTAAATTCACTTAATGTTTCTGATGTTGGCTTTGGTGTTTGTGTGTTAAGGGGCAAGGGCCGTAAGTGTGTTGGGCCTGGAGGGTCCGGATGCCGAGGAGCTTCTGCGGCTGGCGCAGGGGATCATGGATCTCGGCCGGAGTAGTGAGAGACAGGTTAACGCATGACTTGTCCGAGGCACGCAAGAGAGCTGCCTTGGTGGAAAAGGAGGTGGGGCGATTGCGCGAGGTGGAGGCAGAGGCCGGGGCTCTCCGCGGCGAAGCAGCCGAACTACGGGTAGAGATGAAGGCGCGTGAAACAGCTATGGTGGACGGTCAGGAGGCGGTGCTGAAGGCTTTTGTCGAAAAATTATTTCAGACGAGCACCTTTCTCGACTATCAAACTAACTTCGTCTCGGTCGGGGATACGGCCACACGATCAGTGCTGTTGGAGAAAGTCAAGGAAATCTATCCGAACGTGGATGTTTATCGTCCCGAGTTCGGATACGATTTCAACGCCGTGGCAGCTGTGGAGGAGGCGTATTACAATGCACTAGCTCGTGTCCCGGAGTGGCCCTTGGTGAAGGCACTGGCGGAGAAAAAGAATATCCTGAGTGCCGAGGAGATCACTGCCTGCGATGCAGACCAATATCAAGAATTTCTGGCCTTCCGCCGTGGTGAATTCATCCCGGAGCCCCGAGACAAGGATCCACCTCCGCACGTGGAGGTCGCCGCGGAGGCAGCGGGAAATGTGGCGGGGGTGATCGGAGAGCTGCCGGAGGAGGAGCACGAGGTCGAGGAGGAGGTGCCGGAGGCAGTTGAAAGAACCGAAGAGGGGGAGGTCAGTCGTTCCCCGCAATTTTGATGCCTTGTCGATATATTAGATGACAGGAAAAATTTGTAATTCTGATGTAAAAACCGCTGACAATGTATGCTTCTCTTCTGTTGTGAATATGATATTGATGTTGGACCATACTGTTGAGTTATTGTTTTGCGATGATTTGAGTGTGTTCCGTAATACTGATGGTGTGCTGCGATCAGGAGGATACCAAGGAGCTTCATAATACAATAAAGAAACTCATGCAGTATTTAAACTGGTTCCGCGGAGAGAAGGATAACCTGCAAAAACCAGTGGTTCCTCGGTTGGAGAGGAGGGTGGCCGTAGCGGAGAGAAGGGCCAAAGAGGCCGAGGAAGCAAGAGCCAAGGCCGTGGAAAAGGCGAGAGATCGGGAGCTGAAATACTTGTCGACCGTAGCCGAACTAGACCGTGTCATTATCCACCAAAGGGAATATGAACGAATACTGACGGAGTACGGCCTGCTGACTTTCGAAGAGGTCGAGGAGCGGATCACCGAAATCCAAGGCGAAATTTCGTCACTGATGAAAGCCAGCCCTGCGGACTCCTCTGAGCTTGTAAGAAAGCGGGAAGTACTGGAATTACTCTTAAACATGTACGAGGGCCTGAGAGTACGCGGTAGGTGGCGGCACACTCCCGAAGAATATATTGCAAGCTCCAGCCAGGGCCAAGAGATCGCTAAAGCGCCACGGAGAAGTAAAAAGAGGGTGGCGGGGAAAGGCAAGGGGATCGTAATCTAGGAGCCGACCCCGGTGACTGCTGTCGAGGAGGCCCCAGTATCTGTTGCCGAGGAGGAGGTTGAGAAGCTATCCGAGGAGATCGAGGTGATGGACCCCGCGGAATGGGATCCCACGGAATGGGCTAAGACTTCGAGACCAGCGTCCCACCCGAGTCCTCGGGGCAGAGCGGGGGGTGACGTTCCAAGACCAATTCCAAGAGTGAGTCCTCGGCGCAGAGGAAGTCAAAGCAGGGAAAGATCAGGATCTCAGAGCCGAGGAGCCTCCAGATCCAGGAGGACACGGAGAAGCCCCCGGGTCGGGTCTCAACGCCGGAGCGCAAAGTATTGGCTCGGAGGCCGCAAATAATGCTTACTTTTTGTAGCCATATATGCAGATATGTAAAGAATCCTTTGTGGGGAGTATAATGGTAGAAATAATTTGATATGTTGGGATATGTATGTTGAAAGAAAAGTGATTAGCTTTTGATCATAATGCAAGTGTAATTACTTTAATTTGTACTCGGGAGCACAATATGTAAATAATGCCTGGTAGAGAAACAAGGCAAAGAATCTCCCCTTACGGATCGGGCGGGAGTTAAGGACCTCTCTGGTTAAACGGACGAGAGGAAATATAAATCCGGGGACTAAATATTGATCTCTCCGGACGGATCGGGCGAGAGATCAAAGTTTCCGGAGACTTATAATAATAAGTCTAAGCTAGGGCGTCCCCGCAGCGTAGAAGAAAGTACAGCAAGACTTGTAAAGTAAAAACTTTATTCAAAGTAATTGTCGGAACAATTAAAAAATACAAGGGAGTTCATAAACAAGAATACGTGACAGTACGGGAATAAAAAATAACGTACAAGGAATGTAAAGGTAGAAACGATACTTGGCCATCGGTACTCATATATAAAAGCGCCTCAGATTGGTAACATGCCATGTTCGGGGAATCGGTGTACCATCTAGATTTGCTAACTGATAGCACCCGGAGTCATGCGCAGCAATGACACGGTAAGGCCATTCCCAGGCAGCATGCAGTTTACCCTCGGGGGCAGGCTTGCTGGCAGAGTTGAGCCGGAGTACTAGGTCTCCGACGTTAAACTGGGTACCACTAACCCGGAGGTTGTGATACTAAGCTACGCGTTGCTTACATTTAGCTTGCTGAATGAAAGATTGATCGCGACGATATTCGAGCTCGTCTAAGTTAGCACGGAGGGCATCATTGTTAGCTTCGGGATCCAGAGTAACAAGGCGGGGACTAGGTACCCCGATTTCTGCAGGAATGACAGCCTCAGAACCATAAGTGAGGCTATAGGGGGTTTCTCCGGTTGAGGTGTGGCGTGGTGCGATAGGCCCAAAGAACATGTGGAAGATTCTCGGCCCAGAGACCTTTAGCTTGATCTAAGCGTTTCTTCAGACCTGTAAGCAATGTGCGATTGGTGACTTCGACTTGACCGTTGGCTTGAGGATGAGCGACCGAGGTGAAGCTCTTCGCACCATGATCGGAAGGGGTCATTGGCAAACTGTTTGCCATTGTCTGAGATAATGGCGCTCGGGATGCCGAAGCGACATATGATATTTCGCCAGACAAACTTCAAGATGTTCTGACCAGTGATGGCAGTGAGGGGCTCGACTTCAACCCATTTGGTGAAGTAATCAACGGCAACCACAAGAAATTTTAATCCCCCTGGAGCGACTGAAAACGGGCCCACAATATCAATTCCCCACTGGATAAATGGTCAAGCACTTTGTATGCCAGTGAGCTCGGTTTGTGGTAAATGCTTCACTCGAGAGTGTCGCTGACACTTGTCGCACTTGGTTACCAAGTCATGGGCATCATTAAACAATGTGGGCCAGTAGTATCCCCACCGAAGGACTTTCTTGGCCAACGTCCGCGAGCCAATATGGCTGGCACAGGCCCCCTCGTGAAATTCGCGGAGAACATGATCAGCCTGGGTAGGGTCAAGGCAACGAAGACTCGGTTGTAAGTACGACTGGCGGTACAAGATCCCACCATGGAGTGCATACTTAGGGGCCTTAAGAACTATCCGCCGAGCTTGTAATTTATCATCCGGCAACGTACCATCTCAGAGATAATGGATGATCGGGGTCATCCAATTGGGACTGCTCTCAGTCAATACGGAGACTGTGGCCTCATGAATGGAAGGATGAACTGCATCTTCGACGATGATGTCCGGAGACATGTTAGTAGGGACCGCGGAGGCCATTTTGCTGAGAGCGTTAGCTCGAACATTTTCTTTGCCAGGCACCTGCTGGATATCAACCGAAGCAAAAGTTGACAGGAGTTTGAGTGTCAAAGCGAGGTACCTTTTCAGTGTATCATCCTTGGCTGTATAGGTACCTTTAATTTGACTAGAAACCACCTCGGAGTCCGTGAAGAGCTGGATATGGGAGGCTGCAAAGGATTGAGCGAGCCGGAGCCCAGCAAGGACTGCCTCATATTCCGCTTCATTGTTAGTTACCTTGAACTTGAACCGCAGGACATATTTGATTTCAACGCCCTCGGGGCCAATGAGAAGGACCCCGGCGCCACTGCCTTGTGTTGCAGAGGCACCATCCACGTATAGTTGCCACTTGCAGGCTTTAGCTTCGAGATCGGCGTGGTTAGAATTAGTGTCATGCACAGCCGGATCGGGGTCGATAAATGGTGCCTCGACCAAAAAATCCGCGAGGGCTTGATCCTTGATGGCTCGGCGAGGTAGAAATTGAATATCATACTCTCCCAGTTCGATGGCCCACTTAGCCAATCGCCCGGACACTTCGGGCTTGACGAGAATTTGGCGAACGGGGTGATTAGTGAGAACCCTGATATCACGCCCTTGGAAATAAGGTCGCAGGCGGCGGACCGCCATGATGAGAGCCAGCACTGTTTTTTCCATCACGGAGTACCGGATCTCCGCCCCTTGGAGTGCTCGGCTCACAAAATATACGGGTTGCTGACTTCCATGAGCCTCGCGTACGAGAGCCGCGCTGATGGCTTCCTCGGTAGATGCTAAATATACGTAGAGGGGTTCTCCGGGGAGAGGAGCGGACATAGTGGGCAACTGTTTGATGTGTCGCTTTAGAGCCTCAAAGGCTTCGGTGCACTGCGGGGTCCACTCAAATTTCTTTGCCTGCCGCAAAATTTTGAAGAATGGAAGCTGACGCTCCGCGGCCTTAGACAGAAAACGATTTAAGGCCGCAAGACCACCGGTAAGGCGCTGAACTTCCTTTACCGTCTTCGGTGGCTGCAAATCCAATACATCTCTAATCTTGGCCGGATTGGCCTGGAGACCGTGCTGTGAGACCACATAGCCCAAAAACTTTCCTGAGCCAACACCGAAGGTGTATTTTGCCGGATTGAGGCGTAGATTATAACGTCGCAACGTGCTTAACGTTTCAGAAATATCTTGTACTCATGTAGTTTGAGAGGTACTTTTAATAACAAGATCGTCAACGTATACCTCTACGTTTCGACCAATTTGATCTCGGAAGACGTGGTCCATGAGGCGTTGGTAAGTGGCTCCTGCATTCTTGAGCCCAAAACGCATTTTCTTGAAGGCGAAGCATCCGAAGTCAGTAATAAAGACCGTTTTGAGTGCGTCACAACGATCCACATGGATTTGATGGTATCCCTTGTATAGATCCAAAAAGCAAAGTGCCTTGTGCCCAGTAATGGCTTCGGCTTTTTGATCGATAGAGGGCAGAGGATAACAATCTTTTGGGCAGTGCTTGTTAAGATCAGAGAAATCTACGCACATTCTCCATGCCCCGCTAGACTTCGTCACCATCACGGGATTAGATAACCAGGAAGGGTAATGCACTTCAAACGGGATGTCTGCATCTAGAAGCTGCTGTACTTCAATTCGGATGGCTGCGTTCCGCTCCGGAGCGAATTTCCTCCGTTTTTGTTGTATGGGCTTCACGTCGGGGTCAATATTTAATTTGTGGGTAATGAATTCCGGAGAGACCCCCGGCATGTCCAAGGGGGACCACGCGAAAACTTCATAATATTCTCGCAAGGTCTGGATGATGGCGTTATGTAACCGCGGCGTATCCACAACGCCGACGGTCACAGTGTGCTCTGGTTTAGCTGGATCGAGCGGCACCTGAACAGTGTTGTCCCCGAGCGATATAGATGAATCCAAAGTGGGAACCGAGGTGGTTATCTGAAACTGTGGCTTGGGAGGAACCTTGTTGCCTTTTTGAGTGCTACATACATGCACTCTTTAGAGACTCGCTGATTGCCGCGGATAGCCACCTCGCCATGTGGTGTAGGGAACTTCAGCGCGAGGTGGTATGCGGAGAAAACGGCCTTCGCCGGGTGAGCCAGTCTCGACCCAAAATCATGTTGTATGGTAATGGGAACTAACCACATAAAAATCCACGAAGATGGATTTTATCGCTGGATAAGTTCCAAGCGATGCAGGAAGGTTGATGACTCCCTCAGGTCGGACCTCACCCTGGGTGAAGGTTTGTAGCGGCCCGGGGGTCGGTCGGAGTTGTTCACGAGGAATGCCCATTTTCTGAAAACAGTCGGTGAATATGACGCTAACTGCGGCTCCATTGTCGATTAAAACCCGCTTTACCGTAACATTAGCCACAGCCATGTCGATTACAATGACGTCGGTATGTGGGGTAAGCTCAGGAACAAGATCTTCGTCGGTAAAACTTACAGTTTCAGATTGGTGGAGGCGTTTGTGGCGCGGCTCCTCGGGAGGAGGCCTGCGCGCTTCCGCCTTCAAGGCACTTCGGGAAGCCCCGGTGGAGATGGCCCCATAGATCACATTTATGACGTGAGTGGGTGGATTGTCTCCGGGTCCTCCATGAGGAGGCGGTTGCGGCAACAAGTGGGGTTGTTGACGGCTTCCCTGGTCCTGCCGCGCATCGTTGTTGTATCCTGGCCTGTTATTCTGCCATTGCGGCCTGTTTTGCTGTGGACCTCGGTCATTGTAGCCTCCGCGGCTTTGTTGCGAACCTCCATTTTGGTTTGACCGAGGCTTGTCCTCGGTCCGAGCGACATACTGCCGTAAGAAACCTCTCTTTAAACAGTCTTCGATTTCTTTTCCAAGCTCTCAACATTCCTCGGTTTCATGTCCATGATCATGGTGGTACGCACACCACTTGTCGCGGTTACACTTTTCTGCCGGAGCAGTCATCCGCGGGCACGGCCGCAGATCGCTCTTGTGAACGGAAATAATTTCTGCTCGTGATTTTGTAAGCGGAGTAAGTTCCGCGGGCGGATCTTGGTTTCGTTGACGGGGTGGTGGGTTCTGATCCACAGGAAGATTGCGACGGGATCGGGTAGGATTAGCAGATCTACGAGTGTTCACCATAGCGATTGTGATGACGTTGAAGTATACTAGGGCTTTCTTGCCAATCGTTCCCATAGATGGCGCCAATTGATAAAGCGCAATCCGGTTCTCAAATGAACTCGAAGTAAAATTCAATTTGTAACGCAACCCAATGCCAGAAAATTAAAGAACACAAGATGTACGTGGTTCTATCCGGAGATCTACGTCCACGGGCGTAAAATATCACTTGCCGGGGTGTTTTTCACTATCTTCCTTTCAATCTTACACGTTACAGTTTAGGAGTACAAAGTGTCAACCCTAATTCTCAGTACAATTCTGCTATTTATACTACTCAATTCAAACCCTAACTAAATCCCTACAATTACGCTCACCATATCTGCATGGGAGTTGGCAGGAGATCATGGGGATCTCACTTTCCAAATATGCCGCGATTGGGCTGGGCTGCTCCAAGCTTGTGCGCATCTCTAGGCCGGCTTGGTTGCTGGGCTCGTTCTTCTGGGCTCATCTGCTTTGGGTCGGGTTGGTCCGACCCAAATTTACTGGGCCATACCTATCAATTAGATAATAGTAAAAAATGTAATGATCACGTGCAACGCACGTGCGTATTGTTAGTATGTGTGTATGTGTATATATATATATATATATATATATATATATAATTTACTCGTACAGTTTTAAACAAAAGTATCTCAAATGTACTATTTTTATAGAAGAGCAGCATAGAGTTTAGTTAACAACTTAAATTTTTTATCTTGTTATTAAAGTAGGTTCGGCTTTTGATAGGTATGGCCCAATAACTTCGGGTCGGATTGACACCCCGGACCAGATCAACCCGACCCGAGCAACTGAGCCCAGGAGGATAAGCCAACAACCGGCCCAGAAACGTGCGCTCAAGATAGCGTGGTCCAATTGCGCCGCACCCCACGTTCTTGGCCCACGATCTGTTCCCAAACCTTCATGCAACGATAATAGGCGCGATTGTAGGGAGTTAGTTAGGTTTTTGAGTTGAGTAGTATAAGTAAGAGAATTGTACTCAGAATTAGGGTTGGCTTTTTGTATTCTGAAACAGTTGCGTGTAATTTGAAAAGGATAGTGAAAGAAACACCTCGTCAGGTGATATTTTCAGCCCGTGGACGTAGATCTCCGAATCGAACCACGTACATCCTGTGTTCTTTAAATTTCTTGCATTGATTTACGTTGCGAAAAGGGGTTTTACGTTCGGAATTTATTTGATAACAGGATTGCGCTTTATCAATTGGCGCCGTCTGTGGGAACTGCCTGAAAACCCTAGTTTATCGTCATAGTCGCAATGGTGAATACTCGTAGATCCACTAATCCTACTCGGTCCCGTCGTGATCCTCTTATAGATCAGATTCCATTGCCCCGTCAACGACACCAGAATCCTCCTGCGGAGCATGCTAATATTCCGAATCATCCTCCTGCTGAGGACCCAGTGCAAGTTAATCCTCCGCCAGCTCCCGAGCTGTCGCATGCCCAGCAGGCCTTCCTTCAGGAACACGCTGCTTTGTTCCAAGAATGGAATAACCGTCGCGCACACTCCGGTGAGCGTGCCAACAACGGCGCTGAATGGGCAAGAAATCTGCCTCGGGACTCATCGCGCGACTTGGATGAGGATCCCCCTCATCGAGCGAGACTTGAACGCCGGAGACAAAGAACAGTTTCTCCGGTAGATAATCGCAGCTCTAATGGGTCGAGGCCCCGAGACGTATATGACGGTGCACATCGCCGTCGACCTGTTGACGTTCCGAAGCATCCTCGTCTTGACCCCTCTCATGTGCTGGATCCTATGGAACAAGAGCAGGCTCAATTCGCCGCGGAGCTCGACAAGGTCTTGGGCCTTGATGCTAACGGAGAAATTATTACCCCATTCTCGGATGAGATTCTTGCGGCCTCACTTCCTGATGGTTTCAAACTCCCTCCAGTGGCTGTATACAATGGCACTGGGGATCCGAGCAATTTCCTGAACGCCTTTAAGTACGCTATGTTCAATCGCAACTGCACTCCTCACCATCTGTGCAAGGTATTTCCTGAATACCTTCAGGACGAGGCCAGAATTTGGTTTGACTCTTTACCACGGGGCAGCGTCACTTCTTTTCGTGATCTTGCCGAGCAATTCTGGGCGCATTTTCATATGCGGGCAAAGCCCATGGCTACTTTGGCCGACCTTATGAATATGGAACAACGGGATGGCGAAACTGTTACCCAATTTCTTGACCGCTTTACAGCGGAGAGTCTTAAAGTAGGAAACCGCTCGGATGATGTTATCATCAATGCTTTCATGAATGGCCTTCGTCCCGGACCGCTCTACACCGAGTTGGTTCGAAACCCTCCGGTCACAACTCGGGCTTTGTTTAATACTGTGTGCAGATATGCTAAGGCCGAGAAGCAGACTCGTCGTAAGCGTGAGAAGCATGCTAGCAAACGGCAGTCCGGGCTCAGTACGCGACCCAGTGCCTTTTCTCGTCTGAACCGGGGACGTTCAGAATCTCGAGGGGATATTCCACAACTCACCCCGCTTACAAAATCGCGAGCCGAAATTCTTTCTGTTCACAAGAACGATTTACGGCCGTGTCCGCGGATGACAGCTCCAGCTGAAAAGCGAAACCGCGAGAAGTGGTGCGCGTACCACCATGATCATGGACATGAGACAGAGGAGTGTCGAGAGCTCGGTAAGGAAATTGAAGATTGTCTAAAGAAAGGTTTCTTGCGACAATACATTGCTCGGACCGACGACAAGCCTCGGCCAAGCCAGAATGGGGGTTCATCCCAAAACCGTGGAAGTTATAATGACCGTGGTTCACGTCAAAACAGGCCGCAATGGCAGAATAATAGGCCGGGGTCAAACAACTATGCACGGCAAGACCACGGAAATCGTCAACAACCTCATTTCTTGCCACCAACACCTCCTCCGGGAGGACCCGGAGACAATTTGCCTACCCATGTCATAAACGTGATTTACGGGGCCCTTCCCACTGGGGCTTCTCGAAATGCCTTGAAGGCAGAGGCACGCCGTCCTCATCCCGAGGAGCCGCGTCACAAGCGCCTCCACCAATCTGAAACTGTTAGTTTTACTGATAGAGATCCCGTTCCCGAGATTACACCCCATACCGACGCCATCGTCATTGTCATGGCTGTAGCTAATGTTACAGTAAAGTGAGTCTTTGTAGACAATGGAGCCGCAGTAAGTGTTATATTCACCGACTGTTTTCAAAAAATGGGGATTCCTCGCGAGCAACTTCGACCGGCCCCCGGGCCGTTACAGACCTTCACCCAAGGTGAAGTTCAGCCCGACGGAGTAATTAATCTCCCGGCATCTCTTGGAACTTACCCGGCGATAAAAACTATTTTTGTGGATTTTTACGTGGTTAACTCTCCGTCCCCATATAATATGATCTTGGGTCGGGACTGGCTTACTCCCGCTAGAGCCATATGCTCCACATACCACCTCGCACTAAAATTCCCTACATCACATGGCGAGGTGGCTATCCGTGGCAGTCAACGGGTTTCTAAGGAGTGCATGTACGTCGCACTCAAAAAGGCAACAAAGGTTCCTCCTAAGCAGCAGCTCCAGGTGACATCCTCGGCTCTCGAACCTAAGTTATGTACATCGCTGGAGGACACCACTGTCCAGGTGCCGCTTGATCCATCCAAGCCCGAGCAAACAGTAACCGTCGGCGCCGTGGACGTGCCGTGGTTACATCGTGCCATCATCCAGACCTTGCGAGAGTACTCCAACGTCTTCGCCTGGTCTCCCTTGGATATGCCTGGGGTCTCTCCTGATGTCATATCCCACAAATTGAACATCGATCCCAACGTCAAACCTATACAGCAAAAGCAAAGAAAATTCGCTCCGGAGCGAAACGCAGCCATTCGAATCGAGGTACAACAGCTCTTAGATGCAGATATCTTGTTTGAAGTCCATTATCCTTCTTGGCTGTCTAATCCTGTGATGGTAACAAAGTCCAGCGGGGCATGGCGAATGTGTGTCGATTTTTCCGATCTTAATAAACACTGTCCAAAGGATTGTTATCCTCTGCCCTCTATCGACCAAAAGGCCGAAGCCATTACTGGGCACGTGGCGCTTTGCTTCTTAGACTTATACAAGGGGTACCATCAAATCCACATGGACCGTCAGGATGCCCTCAAAACAGCATTTATCACTGATTTTGGATGTTTTGCCTTCAAGAAAATGCCCTTCGGGCTCAAGAACGCGGGGGCCACATACCAACGTCTTATGGACCGCGTTTTCCGAGGTCAAATTGGTCGCAATGTTGAGGTTTACGTTGATGATCTAGTCATAAAAAGTACCTCCCAGTCTTCATGTGTGCAAGATATTGTTGAAACATTGCGTACTTTGTGGCGTTATAATTTGCGTCTCAATCCAGCAAAATGCACCTTCGGTGTTGGCTCCGGAAAATTTCTCGGTTATATAGTTTCGCAGCGAGGCCTCCAGGCCAATCCGGCCAAGCTTCGGGATGTGTTAGACCTGCAACCACCGAGGATGGTCAAAGACGTTCAACGCCTCACTGGTGGTTTGGCGGCCTTAAACCGTTTTTTGTCTAAAGCTGCGGAGCGCCAACTCCCATTCTTCAAAATTTTGCGGCAGGCGAAGTCATTTGAGTGGACCCCGCAATGCACCGAAGCTTTTGAGGCTTTAAAGCATCATATTAAGCAACTGCCCACTCTGTCGGTCCCTCTCTCCGGAGAGCCGCCTTACATATATTTGGCCTCCGCCGAAGAAGCCATTAGCGCGGCTCTTGTGCGCGAAGTCAATGGTGTGTAGTACCCGGTGTATTTTGCAAGCCGAGTACTTCACGGGGCAGAAACTCGATACTCCACGGTGGAAAAAACAGTGCTCGCTCTCGTCATGGCAGCTCGGCGCTTGCGGCCATATTTCCAAGGACGTGAGATACGGGTTCTAACTAATCACCCTATTCGTCAAATTCTTGTCAAGCCCGAGGTGTCAGGGCGCCTCGCTAAGTGGGCTGTCGAGCTAGGAGAGTATGATATTCAATTTCTTCCACGCCGAGCTATCAAGGGTCAAGCACTAACAGACTTTTTGGCCGAGACCCCAGTGGATAATCATGAATCTTCCGCAGATAATGATAGTCATCACCCTGCTGCCCTTGAATCCCCACCTCGCAAGTGGCAACTATATGTGGATGGTGCTTCCACAGCTCGAGGGAGTGGTGCTGGGGTGCTTCTCATTGGCCCCGAGGGAGTTGAAGTTAAGTGTAAGGAAGTGTTCAATGTCATCAAGTGAGCTCTATTTTGAAATAGGATGTGTCTAGAATGTGGAACCGGGATCATGAAGTGAAGAACCGGGTAGTTAGACCGGGTTTTAACGTGAAGAAGCAAGTCTGTACAGAAAAACCGGGTTCAGGGTTGTTGGAGGATAACCGTCAGTTGTGACGAGTTGGTTACAGTTTTGTGACGGAATAAACCGTCACATTTGTCCGGTAGCAGCAGTCGTCTTCAATCAGTTAGAACTTCTTGGTTGGTTACATTCGAGCTACAAGACCTATATCATTGGAAAGCTCTCTTCCTGATGAACAACACTACGTCGAGCAATTTCCAGTTTTCTTAGATTACAGAGAGAATTTGAGAGTGATAGTTATCTGCCCTAATTTGTTCCAGAATTGGGCATATTCATTTCTGAGTGTGATTTCTGTAATTGATTGGATATCTTAGTGAATTGAGGTGTGCCTGGCCTCCGTGGATGTAGTTCATCTTGAACGAACCACGTAAAACGATTGTGTGATTCATTTTATTTTCAGTTCTGCGCGAAGCTTACTTCGGCCACAACTCTGGCCGAACAGTCGTGTGTTTTTCAAACTGATTGTCTTCGAACTCATTCCAGATTCTTGGTGTTGTGTGTTTGGGAGTTGATTTGTTTAACAAGTGGTGCCGTCTGTGGGAATCAACTCGCACAAGTCAAAGAAGAGGAGGAATGGCTGGTATGAAGATGGATTTTGAGAAGTTTACTGGAAGAAATGACTTCACATTGTGGAAGATCAAGATGAACGCAGTCCTGGTTCACAATGGCCTTGATCTTGCACTGATACCTCTGGAATCATGGGAAGAAACTGAGAAACCTAAGTTTGCAGCAGTGGATAAGAAGGCCCTAAGTCTTATCTTCTTGTGTTTAGGTGATAAACCGTTGAGGGAGGTTTCAAGATGCAAGAGTTCCTTAGATGCATGGAGGAAATTGGAAGAACTGTATCAATCCAAGTCAGTATCTAACAAACTGTTCCTGAAGCAGAAGATGTTAGCCTTCAAAATCACAGAAGACAAGGTAATATCTGATCAACTTGATGAGTTCATTAAGATGATTGAAGAATTGGAAGATCTGGATGTGAAACTGGAGGAGGATGACAAGGCATTGATGGTGTTAAACATTCTTCCAAAATCCATGGAAAGTTTTAAGGATGCCTTGATGTATGGAAGAGATGAGCAGCTGTCCTATGATGGAATAGTGAAGGCTCTGAGGTCAAAATGCTTCCAGACTCAAGGAGACAAAGGCATGGTGCAATCTGGAGAAGGTTTGAATGTTAAATTCAAGAAACCGTGGCAAGGCAAGAAGGGTCAGAATGCTAAGGATCCAAAGTCAGGGGATTCAAATACTAAGAAGGGGAATGACTGGGTTGAAAAGAGGAAATGCTTCAAGTGTAAACAGCCAGGTCACCTGAAGAAGGATTGTCCTAAGAAGAATAAGAAAGCTGGAAATCAAGGGGCAGAAGCTGCTGCCATTGATCATCAACAAGACCCTCCAGAAGTATTAAATGTTACTGATTCAAGAATGGTGAAGGAATGGGTCCTGGACACAGGGTGTTCTTTTCATATGTGTCCTCATCAGTCATGGTTTAATGAACTGAAGAAAGAAGATGGTGGAAATGTTCTCCTGGGGAATGACCAATCATGCAAGGTCAAAGGAGTTGGATCAGTGAGCATAAGAATGTTTGATGGAGTGATCAGAATCATCTCAAATGTTAGGTATGTTCCTGGCCTTAAAAGGAATCTTCTATCTCTTGGCTCATTGGTAACCAGTGGATGTCAGTTTAGCTCAGTAGAGGGATTCTTGCATATCACAAAACATGGAAAAATGGTGATAAAAGGAAGACAACATAATGGACTATTTATCCTGATTGGTTCACCTATTGTTGGAAGTGTAGATGTGGTCTTGAACAATACTGAGATTGTTAAATGGCATAAGAGACTTGGACACATAGGAGAAAAAGGACTGAAGGAATTGGCAAGGAGTGGAGTAATTGGAAATCTGGGAAATCAAGAACTGGAGTTCTGTGATCAGTGTGCTCTGGGCAAGTCCAAGAAGCTGCCCTATGGAAAGGGAGTTCATACAACTCAAGAACCATTGGATTATGTTCACTCTGACATATGGGGCCCAGCAAGAACAGAATCCCATGGTGGTGCCAGATATTTCATGTCCCTGATTGATGATTACAGCAGAAAGGTATGTATCATGTTGCTGAAGAACAAGAGTGATGCCTTTCATAAGTTCAAAACATGGTTGATCCAACTGGAAAATGTCAAAGGGAAGAAGCTGAAGCACTTGAGGACTGATAATGGACTGGAGTACCTCTCTACAGAGTTTACAAACTTCTGTGAAGAAAGAGGAATCAAGAGACACAGGACTGTGCCAATGAATCCTCAACAGAATGGAGTTGCAGAAAGGTTTAACAGGACTCTCCTTGAAAGAGTAAGGTGTATGCTGTTGGATGCTGGGTTGCCAAAGGTGTTTTGGGGAGAAACTATTGCTACAGCATGCTATCTTATTAACAGGTCACCCTCATCAGTAATTGGGTTCAAAACACCTGAAGAGGTGTGGAGTGGACAGAAACCAAGCTATGAAGGGTTAAGGGTGTTTGGATGTCTTGCGTTTGCTCATATCAGGCAAGACAAATTAGATGCAAGGGCTCTCAGATGTGTATTTCTTGGATATCCGGATGGGATTAAGGGTTACAGATTGTGGTGCCTAGAACAAGGAAATCAGAAGATAATCACAAGTAGAGATGTGAAGTTTAATGAGAATGTGATGGCCTATACTTCTACAGGCTCTAAGGAAGAATTTGATGCTGCAAAAGAAGCAGAAGAGATATCAATTCAGGTGGAGCAACCTGCAGAAGACAATCACACACCTCAACCACACACAGAAGTACAAGACAGTGATTCATCATCTGAAGAAGAAACACAAACTGGACCAGTTCAAAATATCAGGGAATACAGCATTGGAAGGGATAGGCCTAGAAGACAAATCAACAGACCTGATTTCTATGGCCAAGCAGGGAGTGTATATTATGCCTTAAGTGTTGCTGAAGACCTGGAATCACAAGAGCCTAGCAGCTTTCAAGAAGCATTAGATTGTGAGGAAGGTGAACACTGGATACAGGCAATGACTGAAGAAATGGAGTCTCTGGAAAAGAATAAGACCTGGATACTGGTGGAGAAACCAAAAGGTCAGAAACTTGTGAGCTCAAAGTGGATATACAAGAAGAAACTAGAAACTGCAGGGTCCAAACAGGTGAGGTTTAAAGCAAGGTTGGTAGCCAGGGGCTTTACACACAGAGAAGGAATTGATTACAATGAGGTCTTCTCTCCTGTGGTAAAGCATTGCTCAATCAGATTGCTTCTATCAAAGGTCACTCAGGAGGATATGGAACTACAGCAACTGGATGTAAAGACAACTTTCTTACATGGAGAACTCAATGAGGAAATATATATGAAACAGCCAGAAGGCTTTGTTGTTCCTGGGAAAGAAGACAAAGTATGTTTACTGAAGAAGTCACTATATGGACTTAAACAAAGTCCTAGACAATGGAACAAGAGGTTCAATGACTTCATGATCAGTGCTGGTTTTGTGAGAAGCCTTTATGACAGTTGTGTTTACTTCAACAAAGTTTCAAAGCAAGATAAAGTTTTTCTTCTGTTGTATGTGGATGACATGCTAATTGCTAGCAGAAACAAGGAGAGAATACAATGGTTGAAGGACAGACTTAATGCTGAGTTTGACATGAGGGACCTGGGAGAAGCTAAGAAGATATTGGGAATGAAAATTCTAAGAAATAGAGAAGCTGGAGTGTTGTGGTTATCTCAGAGACAATACCTTCAGAAAGTGTTGGAGAGGTTTCATATGCATGAAGCTAAACCTCTCTCTACTCCAGTCAACTTACAGAAGAAACTTTCCAAAGATCAATGTCCAAATACTGAAGAGGAGATTATACAGATGAGCAATATCCCATATGCAAGTGGGGTTGGAAGTCTTATGTATGGAATGATCTGTAGCAGGCCTGACTTGGCATATGCTGTATCTTTGGTAAGCAGGTTCATGTCAAATCCAGGAGTTGAACACTGGGAAGCTTTGAAACATGTGATGAGGTATCTAAAAGGATCAGTGAACATGTCACTGAAATTTGAAAAGAAAGCAGGTGGAGGTACTGTTGCATTGGAGGGGTTTGCTGATTCTGATTTTGCAGCAAATGTGGACACAAGGAAGTCGATCTCTGGATTTGTGTTTACCTTATATGGGACAGCCATCAGCTGGAGGAGTGCACAACAATCTGTTGTGGCACTATCAACTACAGAAGCAGAATATATCTCTCTAACTGAAGCTATCAAGGAGTCAATCTGGTTGAAAGGGGTGTTGAGAGATTTGGATATCAAGCAAAAGTGTGTGGCGATCTACTGTGATAATCAAAGTGCTTTACACCTTGTGAAACATCAAGCATTTCATGAAAGGTCAAAACACATTGATGTGAGGTTACATTTTGCTAGAGATGTCATAGATTCTGGATCTGTGGAGGTGAAGAAGGTGCATACTTTGCATAATCCTGCGGATTTTCTCACAAAGGGTGTACCTGGTAACAAAGTGGATCATTGCTCGAGCTTGCTGCAGCTTGAGCAGTGTCATGAAGAGCAATAACTGAAGTGCAGTGATGAGGCAGAAAACAGGTGTACTTGATTCATTAAGGTGGAGATTTGTAAGGAAGTGTTCAATGTCATCAAGTGAGCTCTATTTTGAAATAGGATGTGTCTAGAATGTGGAACCGGGATCATGAAGTGAAGAACCGGGTAGTTAGACCGGGTTTTAACGTGAAGAAGCAAGTCTGTACAGAAAAACCGGGTTCAGGGTTGTTGGAGGATAACCGTCAGTTGTGACGAGTTGGTTACAGTTTTGTGATGGAATAAACCGTCACATTTGTCCGGTAGCAGCAGTCGTCTTCAATCAGTTAGAACTTCTTGGTTGGTTACATTCGAGCTACAAGACCTATATCATTGGAAAGCTCTCTTCATGATGAACAACACTACGTCGAGCAATTTCCAGTTTTCTTAGATTACAGAGAGAATTTGAGAGTGATAGTTATCTGCCCTAATTTGTTCCAGAATTGGGCATATTCATTTCTGAGTGTGATTTCTGTAATTGATTGGATATCTTAGTGAATTGAGGTGTGCCTGGCCTCCGTGGATGTAGTTCATCTTGAACGAACCACGTAAAACGATTGTGTGATTCATTTTATTTTCAGTTCTGCGCGAAGCTTACTTCGGCCACAACTCTGGCCGAACAGTCGTGTGTTTTTCAAACTGATTGTCTTCGAACTCATTCCAGATTCTTGGTGTTGTGTGTTTGGGAGTTGATTTGTCTAACATTAAGTATGTCATTCGATTCAAATTTAAGGTAACTAATAATGAAGCAGAATACGAGGCAGTTCTCGCTGGGCTCCGGCTCGCTCAATCCTTAGCAATCCCCCATCTTGAGCTCTTCACGGACTCCGAGGTTGTTTCTAATCAGATCAAGGGCACTTATACCGCTAAGGATGAAACGATGATCATGTATCTCGCTTTAGCACTTAAACTTATGTCAACTTTTGATTCGGTTGATATCCAGAAGGTACCACGTAACCAGAATGCTCAAGCTGACGCTCTCAGTAAACTGGCCTCCGCGGTCGCCACTAATGTGTCTCCGAATATTATAGTCGAAGATGCCTTTCATCCGGCGATTCATGAGGCAACGGTCTCAGTATTGACTGACAGTGGTCCCATTTGGATGACCCCCATCGTTCAGTATCTCCGAGATGGAACTTTGCCGAATGACAAGCTGCAAGCTCGGCGGATAGTTCTCAAGGCACCCAAGTACTCATTCCATGATGGAATCTTGTACCGACAATCATACTTGCAACCGAATCTTCGGTGCCTTGCTCCTGCCCAGGCCGATCAGGTTCTTCGGGAGGTTCACGAAGGGGCCTGCGCCAGTCATATCGGCTCACGGACATTGGCCAAAAAAATTCTTCGGTGGGGGTACTACTGGCCAACCTTGTTTAACGATGCCCATGAATTAGTGACCAAGTGCAACAAGTGTCAGCTACACTCCCGTGTGAAACATCTGCCACAAACCGAGCTCACGGGAATACAAAGTGCTTGGCCATTTATCCAATGGGGAATTGATATTGTGGGCCCGTTTCCAGTCGCTCCGGGTGGACTGAAATTTCTTGTAGTCGCCGTCGATTACTTCACCAAGTGGGTAGAAGCCGAACCTCTTACTGCCATCACTGGTCAGAACATCTTGAAGTTCGTCTGGCGAAATATTATATGTCGCTTTGGCATCCCGAGCACTATTATTTCGGATAACGGCAAACAGTTTGCCAATGATCCCTTCCGGTCATGGTGCGAGGAGCTCCACATCAAGCAAATTTTCACCTCGGTAGCTCATCCGCAAGCCAATGGTCAAGTTGAAGTCACTAATCGTACACTCCTTATGGGTCTAAAGAAACGTTTGGATCACGCTAAAGGTCTTTGGGCCGAGAATCTTCCGCAAGTTCTTTGGGCCTATCGCACTGCGCCACATACCTCTACTGGGGAGACCCCCTATAGTCTTACTTACGGCTCCGAAGCCGTTATTCCAGCGGAAATCAGCGTACCTAGCCCCCGCCTCGTAACTTTGACTCCCGAGGATAATGACGAAGCTCTTCGTACAAACTTGGATGAGCTTGAATATCGTCGTGATCAATCTTTCATCCAGCAAGCCAAATGTAAGCAACGTGCAGCTCAGTATCACCACCTCCGGGTTCGGGGTACTCAGTTTAATGTCGAGGACTTGGTACTCCGACTCAACTCAGCCAGCAAGGCTGCCCCCGAGGGGAAATTGCATGCTACCTGGGAAGGTCCTTATCGCGTCGTTGCTGCGCACGATTCCAGGTCCTACCAGTTGGAGCATCCTGATGGAACCCCGATTCCCCGAAGCTGGCATGTTACCAACTTAAGACGTTTCTATCTATGAACACCGAATGACAAGTATCGTTCCTATCTTTACATTCATTGTACATTTCTTTTTCGTTGTGATTTCTCTTTGTATTTTTTAAGTTGCTCCGGCACTCACCTTGAATAAAAGTTCTTTATTTGTGCATCTTACTGTGCTTTCTTCTACGTTACGGGGACGCCCTAGCGTAGTCGTACTATTATTATTCGTCTCCAGACAATTGGATCTCTCACCCGGTCCGTCCGGGGAGATTCACGTTTGGTCCCCGGACTTGTGTCCCCTCTCGTCTGTTTAATCGGAGAGGTTTTTCGCTCCTACCCGATCCGTCCGGGGAGTTTTTCGCTCCCGCCCGATCCGTCCGGGGAGTTTTTCGCTCCCGCCCGATCCGTCCGGGGAGATTCTATGCCCTATCCATAATGGTGTTCCCGAGCACCTGTTAAGGCAATTATTATTGCATTCTGGTTAACAGTTCATTATTTTCCTTTCAAAGTACACAGCTTTGCAGACCAAAACGGTTTTTTACATTTTTTCAATTACATGCCAAAAGGTTCTTTACACATTATTTGAAAAAAAAAAAAAAAAAAAAAGTAAGTAAAAACTATCTATGGCCTCCGAGCCAGTACTCGGCGCTCCGGCGTTGAGATCTGCTTCCGGACCTACTTCGTGTCCGCTGGGATTCTGTGGCTTCCCGGCGTAGAGCCCCGGCTCTTTCCCCGTCGCGGCCCCCTCGGCGTCGTGGACTCATCCTTGATACTTGTCTGGGGGGCTTCGCCTCTTGTACGGCCCTGAAGACTCGGCTGCGGTGTAGACCTCGGTGTTTGGGCCCATTTCACGGGATCCCACTCCGCGGGGTCCATCACTTCGATCTCTTCAGCCAGCTTCTCGACTTCTTCTTCGGCGACGACCACGGGCCCTTCTTCGACTGCGGTTACCGAAGCCGGCTCTTGAATTACAATTCCTTGGCTTTTCCCCACTGGTTTATTTTTACCCTTCCGGGGGGCATTTGTAGTACCTCGGCTCCGGCTAGGGCCCGCGATGTACTCCTCAGCTGTGTGCCGCCACCTGCCGCGGCCTTTTAGTCCCTCGTACATACCGAGCAATAATTCCAGCACCTCTCGCTTTCTTATAAGCTCCGAGGACTCGGCCGAACCCATCGCCATCAGTGCTGAAATCTCACTTTGAATCTCGGTGACCCGCTCCTCAACTTCCTCAAAGGTCAGCAAGCCGTACTCTGTCAGAATCCGGTCATACTCCCTTTGATGGATGAGGACGCGGTCCATTTCAGCAACTTTCGCCGGGTACTTTAATTCCTGGTCTCTGGCCCTCTCCGCGGCTCTAGCTCTGGCCTCCTTGGCTTCCTTCGCTCTTCTCTCCGCAACGGCCACCCGTTTCTCTAACCTCGGCACAACTTGCCTTTGCAAGTTATCTTTATCTCCGTGGAACCAATCCAATGATTGCATGAGCTTCTTTATCGTGTTATGCAGCTCCGCGGTGTCCTGAGCGGGCAACAGAATCAGTGGGAAAGATGAATTTTGAAAAATACGTTGAACAGCTATTCAATTATTCAACAAACACTTATATTCAACAAAACCAGAGTACATTATCGGTAGTGTGGTACAAGGGATTTACAATTATTCCTATCATCTACTATATCAAATTTGCGGGGAACGACTGACCTCCTCCTCCTCGGTCCCCTCAGCATCATCGGGATCCACCTCCTGCCGATCTTCCGCCGTTCCTGCCTCCTCTCCTGCAGCTCCTGCGGCAATTTCCATGCGGGGGGGTGGCTCTTTGTTTCGGGGCTCAGAGACGAAATCACCCCGGCAGAATGCCAGGAACTCCTGGTCTTGGTCCGCCTCACAGCTTGCAACCTCCTCGGCCCTTAAAATCTCTTTCTTCTCTGCTAGAGCCTTCACGAGGGGCCACTCCGGGAGGTGCGTTAAAGCTTGATAGTAGGCCTCCTCCACCCCGGCCACGGCATTGTAGTCGTACCCGAACTTTGGGCGATAAACGTCCACGTTCGGGTAGACTTCTTTGACCTGCTCCAACAACACCGATCGCGTGGCCGTGTCCCCGACAGCGACAAAGTTGGTCTGAAAGTCGAGAAATGTGCTCGTCTGGAACAACTTCTCGGCAAACGCTTTTAGCATTGCCTCTTGACCTTCAACAATTGCCGCTTCTCGGGCCTTCATCTCTGCCCGCAGCTGAGCCGTTTCTCCACGGAGAGCCCCGGCCTCCGCCTCCACTTCGCGCAATCGCGCAACTTCATTCTCCACCAAGGCCGCCCTCTTGCGCGCTTCGGCCAGATCATGTGTCAGCTTATCGTTGCGCGCGCGCAGCTCCCTCGCCACCACGACCAGCTCTTCTTTGGCCTCCTTCTCGCTTTTCCGGCCGACCTCCATGATTCCCCGGGCCAAGTGCAACAGCTCCTCGGCGTCCGCCCCCTCCAATCCCAGCAGACTTGGGGGCCCTTGCTCCTTCAAAAAAAAAAAAAAAAAAAAAAAAACGGAATCAACACTGGTAACATACACTTCATTTACGCAACAGCAACTCACAGAGAAAGTTATGTCAGCTTTACCTCAACGCTTTCCCCCGTGCGGAGTTTTTTGGCTGCCGGCGGCGGTGTCCCCGATGGTTCCGACCTCCTTTTTACTCCGGGGGTTGACCCCGCCGCCACCACTCGCTCCTCCAGCCCAACAGAGGGTCTTGGACTGGGTGACATCTTCCCCCGGGGAGATACTTCAGCCGTTTTCCCCTTCTTCTTGGCTGCCGCAGCCACAGCGGGGCTTCCAGCCGGCTCCTTTCCGAAGCGTCCCACTGCATACATAAATTGGAGTTAGTCTTGCACAAGGCAACAATTTTACACAGATATAAGAACTCCTACCCTCCTCGGCAACCCCGGCTCCCGACTCTTGACCCCGGGCGGACATCCCCTCCGCATCGCCCGAGTAGTATGGGCTCAGTCCCGCCTCCTCCAGCTCCGCTTCGGTGCAAAGGGTCTTGAAAGTCCCCACTGCACGGAATACGTCCACCACCTCAGCCTCCGGATCCCCCACCGGGGCAGTATCTAACACCTCCTCCCTTCTCCACCTCGGGAGGGCCACTCCGGTCTTCACAAAGATGAACTTCTCCTTCCACCCCTCCACCTTACTGGGGTTTTGTACTTTGAAACCACCTCGTGCTCGGGGACTGAAGGAGTACCAGCCTTTGGATTTCCCAAAAGCTTTCAGTTGGTAAAAATACCTAAACAGCTCTACAGTTGGTTTCACCCCGGCATTCTTGCATACCACGGTGAACCCGACTACTTGCCTTATGGCATTTGGCGCTAATTGGCTAAGGGCAATATTATAGTATCTCAACAGCAGGATAACAATGTCCCAAAGGGGGAATCTCAAACCTATCCTCAGTGGGTCTATATATATGCCGATGAAGCCCTTCGGCGGGCAACAGGCCCTATCGCCGGGTTCCGGCACTATGTATTCTAAGTTAAATGGGAAATAGAAGGAGGGGATTAAGGTTTATATCTGCACCCGCGTCATCCGCGGCGCTATAGTGGACACTTCGAAGTCACTCTCCGTACATTCATAAAAACCGACGACCCTGATGTTGGTTTCCATGCCGTCGGCTCTTTCCACTGTCCTAATTTCACTTAACTCTGGAATAACGAAGCGAAGGGGTGGTACATCTAACGGAGACCTCTCGGTCCCTACTTCCTTAATTGAAGAAGAAGATGATGAAGAAGGCATACTTACTTGGTTTGTATTTGAGATGAATCACAAAGGCACAAAGTTTCTCCTTTTTTCCCGCTTTCTGTAACTTGCAAATCGCAATGAAGAAGATGAAGTATACTGTGCCATTATTCAAAATATATACTCGTGGAAATAACGGTCTAGATATGGCCTTTTCAAATTCTGTGTTCAGATTTGAACGTACTGGACACGCGCCTTACAGTTCCCAAGGCGCGTGGGGAACAGGCTCATTGGAAATTACAAAGCGTGTCACTTCACATCCCTCTCTCTCATGATGGCGCCACCAGTCACATCAACCTCATTCTTGGCTAGGAAGTTTTGGGAAGCTCTCCGGTGCCTCCTTCACCTCGGCCAGATTACTGTCCTCTTCCGCTACACTTTATTGCCTTCGGGGTGCTCGGGCCCTCGCCGTCACCTCGGGGTCATTCAGTCCAGTTCGTTTTGGTCCCCGCAGACCCCACCACGGATTATCTCAGTCTCAGCAAATTCTCGGCTTCCACGAACACTTCGCCTCGCAATTGACAACAGCTCATCTTGCTTACTGCTTCACCCTGCTCATAACCGTAGCTCCCTCCTCGCTCCGGCTGGGGGGGGGGGGGCATCTGATAGGTATGGCCCAATAACTTCTGGTCGGATTGACACCCCGGACCAGATCAACTCGACCCAAGCAACTGAGCCCAGGAGGATAAGCCCAACAACCGGCCCAGAAACGTGCGCTCAAGATAGCGTGGCCCAATTGCGCCGCACCCCACGTTCTTGGCCCACGATCTGTTCCCAACCTCCATGCAACGATAATAGGCGCGATTGTAGGGAGTTAGTTAGGTTTTTGAGTTGAGTAGTATAAGTAGGAGAATTGTACTCAAAATTAGGTTTGGCTTTTTGTATTCTGAAACAGTTGCGTGTAATTTGAAAAGGATAGTGAAAGAAACACCTCGGCAGGTGATATTTTCAGCCCGTGGACGTAGATCTCCGGATCGAACCACGTACATCCTGTGTTCTTTAAATTTCTTGCATTGATTTACGTTGCGAAAAGGGATTTTACATTCGGAATTTATTTGATAACCGGATTGCGCTTTATCAGCTTTAGACTCAAAAAAAAAAAAATGTAGGCGTATAATAGTGCCTAGTAGGCTAGTAGTTGTCATGAGATAGTGTAACATAATTAGGTGTTATATTATAACCTGAGATTCATTTGGGACGATGTATATTGTGTTAAGATTATTTTCAGTCAGCTATTTGATAGCCCATACTAAAATCTAGTAGAAGTGAGATAAAAAAATGTATAATTATATGCCCACCTAGTAACACATTAGCACCAAAATAGCCCCTTTTGCATCTCATGATAATTGTTGAAAACCCTTCAAAACAACCTGTCCATTAGCACCAAAATAGCCCCTTTTGCATCTCATGATAATTGTTGAAAACCCTTCAAAACAACCTGTCCATTAGCACCAAAATAGCCCCTTTTGCATCTCATGATAATAGTCGAAAACCCTTCAAAACATCCTGTCGAATTTCGCTATTAAAAATGCGAACTACCATATTATGATGTTTCATTTTATTAAATAGGATTTAATTAGTTTCATTTTATTAAGTAAGATTTAATATTATTTGGGTGCATCTTGATCACATTTAGTTAAATGAATATGCATTAAGAAACATAAGTTCATTTAAATGAGAATTTAATTATGCATTGTATAATATTTACACCACAAATTGTCCAAGTTCTGCAATTGCTGGAATTCTGAAGCAAAATCTAAGCAGGGTAATCACAACAAAATACTCTCGAAATGGAAAAAGAATCTGTGCACGAGTTCGACGGATTTGGTTCTTTGTAAATTTCAGATACAGATCATGATTCTAAGTTGTATATGCAACTCATTACCAGAATTTCCTAACTCTGTATTAGTAAATTGCAGATACCAACGTTAAAAAAATTACAGATACAAATTAGGATGGAAAAAGTGACAAAAATAAGTTCAACAACTCACAAGACAAAATTATTTAACCACCACCATCATCATCATCAAACCTTTAAAAGCAAAAGACCCTTAGAACACAAGTTAATCAGTCACTAAAATCATGCTAATATATGGGTTTAAAAGGAAAATCAAACGAATTCTTTGATGAAATTAAGAATGGCCATGGCTCTTCTCTGGTCAATGAGATCAATGTTATGAAATCCGACGTCGTCGAATCGCGCCTCCACCTGCACCCCTCTCTCCACCAGCATCTGAACAAATTCCTGCTGCCGGTCTACCAACGGGTCGCCGCCGAATCCAATCACCAAACATTTCCCCAAATTCTTCACCTTCCCCTTCATCGCCTCATCCACCATCGGGTTACAGAACCGGTGGTCCCGGTCCGTTCCCACCGGCAGCGCCAGCTCCCACAGTAGATCATGAACCGGCAGGGGAAAATACGGATCCGTCGCTAGTTTTAACTCGCTCTTCGTCCGCTTCTTTCCCCCGAAGAATGGCTGATTCAGTATGGTTCCCGCGATCTTCAGTGGCTGCGGCTTCATCTCCGGAAGCTTCAGCGCCGTATTGTACACGATGTTCGCGCCGCAGCTCACGCCGTAGAGGTACACTCGGTTGAGATCGCCGTACTCCCTGATCCACTGATCACCACCCCGATCGGTGGTCTGGCTCTTGACCCAAGCGATGGCGTCCATGGCGTCCTCGTACTGGGCGGGGATGCGGTGCTCCGGAGCGAGGCGGAATTCGACGGCGACGACTACGGAGGGGACCTCGGCGGACATGCGGTTGTTGCTCTCGTGGAGGAGGGATTCGGCAATGCTCATCTGTATCCATCCGCCGGGGTGGAAGTAGAGTATGACGGGGAGGCGGGTGGCGGAGGGGATCTTGGAGGGGCGATAGATTCGCAACCATGTCTTCTTGTCGGCGTTGAGAGTGACGTCTTTGCTGAGAACAGCTTGGCTGGAATCGCTGTTGGCGGCGGAGGTGGGGAGCTTCATGTACCGGGTGAGAGACCCATCTTGATTCAGAGAGATATTCAGGTGATCATACGGATCGAATTTTGACATTATTTTTTCTCAATTATATTTTATTTACCTTTCTGCAGACGAAAATTTTATTTTAGCTCAGTGAATATGAATATCATTATACTACTTGTTTAAATCCATTTCTGTTGTGCACACAAAATTCTATTCCTCAGAAATAGGAATGTTGAGAGGGATGTCCTTAAATCTCGTTGTCCAAAGCTAACTAAAATTCACATTTTTATCTTTTACTTATTATATCTTGTACTATTTAAAGGATATAAAATTGGATGGAAATAATATAGAAAAGTTAGGTTTATACTACTACTAAATATTGATATTTAAGAACAGACATGAGTTTGCAGCAACAAATTAGAAATAAAAAAATTCAACAATGAATTACTTCTATAACTGAGATGCACTCTTGCAAAGTTTCCACATGCATTTTTTCCATAGGACAAGGAGTTGAGAAAATGAGTGAATTTCGCCCCTACGTCAATCATGACTTGTGATGCACCAAAATTTATTGTACATCATCGTACTTTTAGAATAATATTTCGCGCATATTGATTTATATAGATAAAGGGTCTGTTTGTTGAATACTAAAAGCAAATGATGTGATATTTGGTGCAAAGTTAAATATCTCAACCTTAAGGCCAGTGGTTCAATGGATGCTGCTTCTAGCTCATATATTTTTTCCTTTTTCCTGTTTCATTTTTCATTCTTCCTTCATTTTTTCTCATTTTCCTTCTTCTTCTTTTTTTTTTTTGCCCTTTAAATTTTTTATTTTTTAGTCTGTGAGTCAGGAAAAAATTATAAATTGTATTATTAATTTTTTTTATTTTTTTAGTAATATTATGTATTTTATAATGCAACAATAATTGGATTGCAAGTTCGAACATAAACATTGTACAATATACAAGAAAGTTTAATCTAACAAAACCTATAGTGTCATATATTATAATATAGACTATGTCCAAATATTAAATATACTGTGTGGTTAAAAACTAATTTGCAAAACATAAATATTTCGCAGTGTACAAGAAAATTAGTTAAAGAAAACGTATAATGTCAGACATCATAATGTATACTATATCAGAAATATTAAATATACTATGATTATTGTAAGTTAGAAAAAAATAAATATTACACAGTATGAAACCACAATTAACTAAAACAAAACATACTGTCAGACATTATATCATAGACTATATCGAAAAATTAAATATACTATGAGTATTCAAAACTAATTAAAAACTAATTAATGTGTAAAATATGAAAAATAGCTTAATAACTTAACTTATTTTTTAAGTAATGTTATGTATTCCATAATAGAACAATAATTTTATTGTAAATTGGAATTTTTTTTTATGGCATAATAGAAAAATTAATCAAAACAAACATATACTATACTCAGAATTTGAATATACTGTTTGCAAATATTATGTCCTCCATAAAAATTTATAAATCAAAAGAAAAAAAAAAAAAAAAAACTAACACAAAATATAATAATAATAATAATAATAATAATAATAATAATAATAATAATAATAATAATAATAATAATAATAATAATAATAATAATAATAATAATAATAATAATAATAATATATACATATATTTATATGAACTAAAACATAGGTGAAAAATAAAAGATGCTATTAGGATTCAAACCCATGCCCTGAAGGGTGAAATGGCACACCTTTACCAACTAAACTAGCGCCTAGTTTTTTATTCCAAACACACCTTAATATATATAGATAGCGCGCGCAAGAATAGAAAGAGGTGTATAGGCATGTCAACGGGGCGGGGCGGGTCAGGTCAGATTTCTGGATTTTCTGACCCGTTGCACCAGCCCCGCCCCGCCCTGCCCCGTGCCTCGCTACGGGGCAAAAATAAGCGTCCCGTGATCTGCCCCGCCCCGCCTCCATTATTTTTTTTTAGAAAAACTGACTTTTTTTCCTAAAAATTTGTGTTTTTTTGTTGAAGTCAATAGGATTTTAATTTTTAGGTTTACATTATTTTTATTTTAACCTTTTCTTTTAATTTAATTATTAAAAATTAAAATTTAATTATTTAAATTTACTCTAGTCATAATTTAATATATTAAGATGACATATATATAACACATTATATATAAAATTTTATATTATAAATACATATATATATTTTTTATTTTTGTGAGTATTTATAAATATATATATATCAATATAATATTACATAATATGTATATTTAAAAAAAATTATATATATATATGGGCGGGGCGGGGGCGGGGCGGGGGACCTGACCCGACCCCGACCCGCCCCGTGGAAGGGCCGGGGCGTGCTCTTCCCCGTTTTTCATCGGATCGGATTTTGCCCTGCCCCAAAAACATCGGGTCAAAGCGGATCAGGGCGGGGCAGATCGATTTTGACATGCATAGAGGTGTACAATAAGCTCTAAGTGCATCTTATGTATATGAGTGTCACTATAATCTGTTCCTTCCTAATAAACTACTCATTTTTCAGTTTAGAGTAGATAAGAATGATAGATATGTGAACTCCCAAGTACTCCGGTACCAAAATATTTTATTCTAATGCATCTACAATGATGGTTGCAATGAAATTAAAAGCTTTCATATAGAGTAGTGAATGATAGAAAATTTGACTTAACATAAAAATGGAAATAAGCCATTAAAGACAATGAAAGCTTTTCTGCCAACTTTCTGATTCTGTATTCTCATTCAATTTCATGTTAATGTTATTGGTACACGTGAAAATGCATACATTTTAGGTCGTTTTAAGTGTCGTTTTAATGATATTTTAATGCACATTTGATCGTGTATCTTGCATATTTGTATTATTGGGTCATTTAATGTGTTGAGCTCTCGTTTTAGGACAAAACAGGTGAATTAAGGCCGAAAAATGAGCATCGAAGAAGTCCGGAACGAAGAATGAGCCAAGGATGGAACAAGGGGAGGAGTTTCGAACGACGAGTCGCGACCGCGAGCGGATGTCACGGCCGCGACCTATCAAAGAGCCAGGGCACGGTTCGCGCCCGCGACCCAGAGTCGCGCCCGCGACCGTGCCCA
Source organism: Ajuga chamaepitys (assembly GCA_958295605.1). Taxonomy (NCBI): domain Eukaryota; kingdom Viridiplantae; phylum Streptophyta; class Magnoliopsida; order Lamiales; family Lamiaceae; genus Ajuga; species Ajuga chamaepitys. The sequence goes on from OY282499.1 coordinate 52,942,759, forward strand.
CGAACCAAATTCACCAAAGCAAAATTGAAGGGTTCGCGGCCGCGACTTTGGTTCACGGCCGCGACCCAATACCCTGTTTTTAATCCTGAAACACGTTTTTGTCCATTTTTTTTCAACCCAACACTTTCTCCTCTATATATATAAGGTCATTTTCGAATTTGGCCTAACCTAGAACCCATCCCCCACACATAATCAACCACTTTTCTCCATTGGAAGCAAAGGAATGGAAGGGGGTTGAAGATCTTGATCTTCAACCCTAACCTTTGGTTCTTTCTATCCTATTTTCATGTTTTCTTTAATTTTCTGTTATTTTATCTTTGTATTAGGTAAAATGGGTGGCTAGCACCCTTTTGTTCACCCTTGATTATTGTGGAACCTTGAGTTTAAGACATTTATGTGATTATTACGGTTAATGTTACCGAAAATATTGTGTATTCAAGTGTTTTGTGTTATTTGCTGTTATTAACTCACATTTATGAATTTATTATTGGATTGATCACCCTTTAAGGGATTTGTGAATGTGTTGCTAGAATAGGAAATTACTATCCGTAATTGTAGGATTTCCGATTCCCGTGTAGCAAACAATAGATTTATTTATTGGTGATAACACAAAGTTCAACCACTAAAACCGAACTTGCGAGTTTTATGTTGAATTTATCTCGTTGTCCTAGTGTTTAATGCATTTGGTTATTGAATCTAAGAGAGCTTGTTCGAGGATTCGATTAAATTGAATAGGGTTAGTTGAAGAGCTTGTTTTGATTAACTAAAATTAAGGGATAACAAGGCTATTAGAGCTTGTTAATAGTCTTGAGATAAGGGCTAGAATCACAATTGAATAGGGCATTAACTTGCATCAATGGTCTAAGACCAAGGGGAAGCATGATCAAGGGTGGCTTATTTTACTATTTAAAAACCAAAAACCAAAACAAATCTCTTTATTTGTCTTTGTTTATTTAGGTGTTAGTTGTTATTTCATTAAATTTCCCCCACTTCTTTATTGTTTTCTAGTTTATTTACATTATATTTCTTGATCATAATAGCTTAATACATAAAAGTAAAATTGTTCGACCGTTCCTCGTGGGATCGACCCTTACTTGCCACTCTACTAGTTAGAGTAGTAGGATAAGGTTAAGTGTATTCTTCATACACATTAATTTGGTAGCAAGAAACGACGCTACCAAATTTTGGCGCCGTTGCCGGGGAATGGTGTAGAACGATTTTGTTTTATGTGTTAAGCGTTTGTTTTATTTACATAGATAGTGTTTGTTTTGTTTATTTAAAGAGTATCCGTCAAGCCAACGACGTTAAATAAAGGCGCTTGTCGAGAGGCAACCCGATGTTTATTGCTTTTCGTTTGTTAAATTTCGTAGTTTAGATTGTTCAATTGTCCATTTTCTTTAATTTTGTCTTAGAATTTTTATTTTAAATGTGTAGGGATAAACACACAACCAATCTAACCTTTCAATGCAAGAAAATAGCACAAAATGGGAGAGGACATCACCTCGGCTGAGGCCAATCTGGAGCAAAAGCAGGGGTCAGCTTCGAACAGTTGCTCGCGCCCGCTACAAGGATTCGCGCCCGCAACATATGAAGCAAGGTCACCTTCGAACAAGCTCTCGCGCCCGCGAGTGGTGAAGCAGGGAAACCTTCGAACAGTCTTTCGCGGCCGCGAATAATGGTCGCGCCCGCGATATCTGAGAAAATTGCGCCCGCGGTTTATTTTCGCGCCCGCGACAGTCTGGGCAGAATAAAAGAGCAGTTCGCGAAAATAGGGTTATTTCTCTCCCTCCCTTCGAATTTTTTGCGAAAAACATACACAAATCTCCCAAAATTTCTTGAACTTTCACTTCTAAATTTCATTCAAGACACACACCACTCACTACCCATTCCATTGCACACACATTCACCCGATTAATTTTGAATTTGGAGCAAATTTCTGGTCGGTTGACAAAAGGGCGCGAAAATCACCAATTCAAATTTCTTCGTCTAAATTCGACCGGTAAGTACGGCTATCTCATTCTTTTGACCCATTATTGCGTATTATTGAATCCATTGTTGAGATTGGGGGTTAATTTTATGTTTAATTGCATTTTCATTGAAATTGGTTATACATACAACTAGTTGTATTGATTTTTTTTTTTTTTTTTGCCAATTGCTTTGTGTTTATGCATTTGAACGATAGAATTGACATGATAGTTCGTATAATTACTTGATGATTGAGTGGGTAGATTGTTGAGTAAAGTTTTGTGAGTTTTGGGAGGATAAATTCATTGTGGCAATTCATCGAACATGTGATATGCGTTAAATTGTTGTGCCTAAATTAGCCAATTTCGACTATTTTATCTAGTTTTTAAGCCCAATTTTTGATATTATCGTAATGTATAACTTCATTTGAGTGTGAATTGGTTGTCATTGCATAGTTGATACACTTTGACTTATTTTTGTTGGATATATTGTCGAATTTAAGTAAACTTAGGCACCTCCTACTTGAACTTTAATTCGTTGTATTGCCACTAGTTTTAAAGATTAAGTGTGTTGATTGTAGGATTCAATGGCACCTCCAAAAGCCATCATGAACAAACGCAAAGGAAAAGGGAAGGCGTCTGTTCAAGAGCCCGAGATTGAGCCACCTCAAGTCCCGGCATCCACCCTCCCTCATATTGATAGTCGGGCATTTGACATTGTATTGAGAGACCCCACACATCAGGACCGGTTGGACAAGCTCTTTCATCGAACCATCATGCCCACCCAATATGGCCAGAACGATATCCTTGAGGCCATGGGCATTTTCGCGAATGTCAATACCTTGTTGAAGAAGGTAGGCCTCTAGAAATTCATGGAACCGAAGCCTACATACAAACGCCTTGTGTGGGAATTCTTCAGCACCTTTGAGGTTCGAGCCAACTCCGAAAAGTGTGGTGCCAAACCGTACAGCATCACATTTCAGCTGATGGGACATTCACATACCCTCAGGATGAAGGACTTGCGCACAACATATGGCTTCCCTGAGTGCATTTCTTCAGCCGCAGCAGCAGAGCTCGAGACCTTTGATGTCCGTACTTTTTGGGGGCAAATCACTGTAGCCCCCGGTCTAGTCGAGCCTCAGGTTTTCTCGGCTAAGAATTCGAAGGTGACTTGGATTAGGAATCCAGTCGTCAAGTACATCCAGCGGCTCCTTGCACTAACCATGTTTGGAAGATCAGAAGCAGGAGCCTGCCGTGTCAATGAGTTGGACGTGCTATGGTCAATATTGAGAGGCATCCCGAGGCATTATGAAGACATCCTCGTTGCTCAGTTCGAGAATGTACGGAAGCGTCAGCACGAGCATATCTTCATTGGGGGCCTAATCACCCATATAGCCGAACATCTCGATATCCCGCTGACAGATTTAACTCCAGTATCCACATCGTATCATCTCACTTGGGAGGATATGGAGAATATGCGCATTGTTGCATTGGGGTATAGAGATGGGGTACCCCGGAGTCGGGAGAACAAGACGGTACCCTACGTGATCCAAAACAGGGGCCCGTTCCTCCGGTTGCCCAACGCACAGTTGACACGGATTGACAGCCTTCGGAGCACTGAAAACCTGAGCATGAGCTCCTCAGCGCACATGGCAGCATCTAGGGATCCGGACGCCACAGAGTTGAGAAAGTACCAAATAGGAAGGGGTCCGGCACCCGAGGAAGAAGAAGTGGAAACAGAAGCAGAAGCAGAAGGTAGCCGGCGGACGAGCAGACCACAGAGGTAGAGGCCCACTGCAGCTATCCAATCCCAGTGGGACTTCCAGACGGATGTGCATAATCGCCTCACTTCCATCGAGGAGCAGCAGCAGACCATTCTCGATGCTTTTGCTGCTCGGAGTGAGACAGAGGACATCCGTTGGGCCCAAATGGAGACTTTCATGGCACAAATGCGTTCGCATTGGGGCCTCGGTGATCCTCATCATCCACCACCGCCTCAGTAGCCCTTTGTGAGTTGGAGCACCAAGGCGTATCACTTTCTCTCCCACAAACTCTGGTTTTCAACCAAGTTTGGGGAAGGGGGTGGTAGTGGGACGTCTTGGCCGCTCGGTGTTTCAATTCGATTCTCGCATTTTTTCTACTTTGTGCTTCTATTCTTGTTGATTTGTTTTGCCTTTGATGTTGGCCTGTGTGTCTTTTTGATTGTGAATTTTGAGGGTGGATTTGAATTGACTATTTATTTGTGGATTGGCCTGTGTGCCCTTTTCTTATGTTTTGATTGGTTAGTTTGATGTTCTTAAATGATTTTGGTTGTGATTAGTCCTTACACACTTTAGTTTTTTTTTATTTAGTAGTTAGTATTACTTGGTCTAGTTTACTTTGTTGAATCGAATCAAAAGATTGGGTTGGATGATTACCTCTTCTAGAGCACCAATCCGTACCCCTTTCATTCCCACAAACTTTGGTTTTTCAACCAAGTTTGGGGAAGGGGGTGATAGGTGTACATATTGGCTCTCGATTGTGTTGGGATTGACATTGGGCGAATGGTTGATGATGAGGAGATTTTTGCATAAATTTTGAAAAAATGGCAAGTGGTAGAGCATGATAGGCACTTGAGGTGAAATTGAGCTTGTACTCAAAACTTTTGATCAAGGAAATTTTGCCTTGTGAGTTTTTTAGCTTCAATTGTACTCCCAATTTTGGAGTAATTTAAACTTTCTTTCGGTGTGAAATTCATTGAATGCATTTAATTGTCTCTAGAACTTGCCTTGATTCTCTATTTTGAATGATTCGGTGTGTGGCTTAGAAAATGATCTTAGGCAATTCTTGAAATTTTTTTAGCCTATTTGTAAACTTGAAAATGTCACACCTTTTCACCAAAAAATTGAAAATTGCCCCTAGTTACCCCCCTTGAGCTTTGAACCTCTTGTTTGACAACCTAACTCTACAAGCCAAGTACCTTTCAATTTAGCCTTTGACGCACTACAACATAAATGGGCTAATGTAACACCCAAAAAGTGTTACATATATACTAAAATATGACATTATAGACTTTAGGTAACACTTTATTGGTGTTACATTTGCCGGTGCTACCTAAAGTCTAATGTAACACTTTTGATAATCTTTAGTAACACTTTTAATAAGTGTTACATCAGATTTTAAATTGTAACACTTTATGGTAACACTAAAAAATGTTACATATAACCCCCTTTATGTAACACTTTTAATTGAAAGAAAAAATAAAAAATTTGTCATTGTTGGATTTCGAACCCAGGTTGCTAGATTACAGGAGCTAAAGCGCAAAGTCTTAACCACTAGGCTACAATAACTTTTTTAGTTATTATTTTAAGAAAAACAATATATACACAAGATTTTATTATACCATCAATAAAATACACTCAAAATTAAGTTTTCATCAAACTACAATCTAACTTAATTTTATTTACGTTATTCATATCAATTTGACACAATATTTCCACTATTTTTTTTTTCATTTTCATCCACTCATATATATATTTATATATATAACTTATTCTATATCACATTAATTTTATACATCTAGTTATTGTATATAAATCTTAAGACATTATCATTAATTTTAATTACCATAATTTTATGTATTAAGACACCTTAATTATTGTGTTTCATAGATTTTAAATAAAAAATAAACTTACAAATATGAAGAGACATGACCAAATGTCCCAAGTCTAGGCTCTCACACTTAAAAAAATGTATTCAAATTCTTAAAGGCTAAAGCTACAAGCCTATTTTGTAATTGTTTAGTAAAAATATAATGTGTGTATATCTATATACATACACACAAATAAGTCACAAATAAAATTTAATTTATTTTTGATAACGAATAAGTAAATCTTTAGGTGCTCTAATGAATTGTTATTTTTGTAGGTCTGAGTTGATCGCTTTCACCACTTATGTTACAGATATTCTGTTGTGATAATTAAAATGTAACACATTAGACAAATAAAAATTAAAGTCACATAAGAAAAATAATCTACAAATATTTAATTAGTTTAAAATAAAATAAATAATTTTATTATTTACAAGTGTTACTTATTTATAAGTGTTACATAAAAGTGTTACTTATTCAAAAGTGTTGCGTAAAAAGTGTTACTTATTTGAAAGTGTTACCTAAATGTGTTACAATTTAAAAGTTTACGTTCAAAGCGTTACATATTCTAAAAGTGTTACATATTCGCAGATGTTACAAAAGTGTTACATGAAAGTGTTACATATTCCTAAGTGTTACAAAAGTGTTACATAAAAGTCAAAATTTTAAAAGTGTTACAAACGAAGTGTTACATAAAGCCATTTATGTTGTAGTGACGTTAATTGGACTATTTGAGTATGAGGAAGGCGGTTGGAAGATAGTCGGGTAGTTTGGGATTGAAAGGAGTAATCTATTGGGAATATTGGAGGGTGAAAGGAATTGAAACAATAGGCAAAGAATCAAGAATACTAGTCCTCTCCAAGTTTTGTTTTTTAAAAAAAAAAAAAAAAAAACTACAACATAAATGGCTTTATGTAACATTTCGTTTGTAACACTTTTAAAATTTTGACTTTTATGTAACACTTTTGTAACACTTATGAATATGTAACACTTTTATGTAACACTTTGTAACATCTGCGAATATGTAACACTTTCGTGTAACACTTTTAGAATATGTAACGCTTTGAACGTAACACTTTAAATTGTAACACATTTAGGCAACACTTTTGAATAAGTAACGCTTTTATGTAACACTTATAAATAAGTAACACTTGTAAATAATAAAATTATTTATTTTATTTTAAACTAATTAAAAATTTGTGGATTATTTTTCTTATGTGACTTTTATTTTTATTTGTCTCATGTGTTATATCTTAATTATTACAACAGAATGCCTGTAACATAAGTAGTGAAAATGATCGACTCAGACCTACAAAAATAACAATTTATTAGAGCACCTAAAGATTTACTTATTCGTTAAGAATAAATTAAATTTTATTTGTGACTTATTTGTGGTTTTACTAAACAATTACAAAATAGACTTGTAGCTTTAAGAATTTGAATACATTTCTTAAGTGTGAGAACCTAGACTTGGGACATTTGGTCATGTATCTTCATGTTTGTAAGTTTATTTTTTTATTTAAAATCTATAAAGAAACAACAATTAAGGTGTCTTAATACATAAAATTATGGTAATTAAAATTAATGATAATGTCTTAAGATTTATATACAATAACTAGATGTATAAAATTAATGTGATATAAAATAAGTTATATATATATATATATATATATATATATAAGTGGATGAAAATGAAAAAAATAAAATAATGGAAACATTGTGTCAAATTGATCATAACCTAAATAAAATTAAGTTAGATTGTAGTTTGATGAAAACTTAATTTTGAGTGTATTTTATTGATGTTACAATAAAATCTTGTGTATATATTGTTTTTCTTACAAAAAAAACTAAAAAAGTTATTGTAGCCTAGTGGTTAAGACTTTGTACTTGAACTCCTGCAATCTAGCAACCTGGGTTCGAAACCTAGCAATGACAACTTTTTTATTTTCTCTTTCAATTAAAAGTGTTACATAAAGGGGGTTATGTGTAACATTTTTTTAGTGTTACCATAAAGTGTTACAATTTAAAATCTAATGTAACACTTATTAAAAGTGTTACTAAAGATCATCAAAAGTGTTACATTAGACTTTAGGTAGCACCGGCAAATGTAACACCAATAAAGTGTTACATAACGTCTATAGTAACATATTTTGGTATATAGGTAACACTTTTTGGGTGTTACATTAGCTCATTTATGTTGTAATGAAAGTCGAAAATCGAAAAAAAAAAAAAAAGTCGAAATATCAGAAAAACAAAAGAAAAAGTTAGTTGTATATACTCAATTGTTGCTTTTGATTTGGAGAGGCTAGTAATGAAAATGCCTTCTAATAAATATTCTCAAAGTTGTAAAAATTCAAAAGAAAATACACTCCAAGGGAGAATTGAGAAAACATTTAGGTTGTAGACTTTGTGGTAAGGAGAAGAAATCAATTTTGAGATTGGTTTACTAAGGAAGTATAGAGTGAGGTGGAGTGATTTTTGTTTGAGGGGTAGATGGGTAGTGCACGACTCATCTAGTCCGTTTTATAGTCACTTATACCATAAATTTTCCCACCTTACCCCAAGCCATCATTACAACCCGTTAAAGACCTTTTTGATTCTTTGTCACACATGTCGGGTACACATCGAAGTTTAGGTGATTGGCAAGCCTATGGTAGGCATTTTATGCATTTCAATGTGAGCGTATACACTATCCATTTGATACACTTGAGAGTCGAGAGATACACTCACCCGGTGAGGATCTTTAGTTGAGAGTTTTTCAAGTCTCAAAAGTAGCTGAAATTGTTATATCATATATGCTCATCTTATCATGATTGCCTTGTTTTTGAAAACGTCGTCTGAAACTGAATTTGCCACTTAAATCTTCCCTAACACGTGTCCTACCTTCTTTTTCTTTGCTTCGCTCTGTTCGGGACGAACAGAAGTTTAAGTTTGGGGAGATTTGGTACACGTGAAAATGCATGCATTTTAGGTCGCTTTAAGTGTCGTTTTAATGATATTTTAATGCACATTTGATCGTGTATCTTGCATATTTGTATTATTGGGTCATTTAATGTGTTGAGCTCGTTTCAGGACAAAACAGGTGAATTAAGGCCGAAAAATGAGCATCGAAGAAGTCCGGAACGAAGAATGAGCCAAGGATGGAACAAGGGGAGGAGTTTCGAACGACGAGTCGCGATTGCGAGCGGATGTCACGGCCGCGACCTATCAAAGAGCCAGGGCATGGTTCGCGCCCGCGACCCAGAGTCGCGCCCACAACCGTGCCCACGAACCAAATTCACCAAAGCAAAATTGAAGGGTACGAGGCCGCGACTTTGGTTCACGGCCGCGACCCAATACCCTGTTTTTAATCCTGAAACACGTTTTTGCCCATTCTTTTTTCAACCCAACACTTTCTCCTCTATATATATAAGGTCATTTTTGAATTTGACCTAACCTAGAACCCATCCCCCACACATAATCAACCACTTTTCTCCATTGGAAGCAAAGGAATGGAAGGGGGTTGAAGATAACCTTTGGTTCTTTCTATCCTATTTTCATGTTTTCTTTAATTTTCTGTTATTTTATCTTTGTATTAGGTAAAATGGGTGACTAGCACCCTTTTGTTCACCCTTGATTATTGTGGAACCTTGAGTTTAAGACATTTATGTGATTATTACGGTTAATGTTACCGAAAATATTGTGTATTCAAGTGTTTTGTGTTATTTGCTGTTATTAACTCACATTTATGAATTTATTATTTGATTGATCACCCTTTAAGGGATTTGTGAATGTGTTGCTAGAATAGGAAATTACTATCCGTAATTGTAGGATTTCCGATTCCCGTGTAGCAAACAATAGATTTATTTATTGGTGATAACACAAAGTTCAACCACTAAAACCGAGCTTGCGAGTTTTATGTTGAATTTATCTCGTTGTCCTAGTGTTTAATGCATTTGGTTATTGAATCTAAGAGAGCTTGTTCGAGGATTCGATTAAATTGAATAGGGTTAGTCGAAGAGCTTGTTTTGATTAACTAAAATTAAGGGATAACAAGGCTATTAGAGCTTGTTAATAGTCTTGAGATAAGGGCTAGAATCACAATTGAATAGGGCATTAACAATAGTTGCATCAATGGTCTAAGGCCAAGGGGAAGCATGATCAAGGGTGGCTTGTTTTACTATTTAAAAACCAAAAACCAAAACAACTTCTTTATTGTTTTCTAGTTTATTTACTTTATATTTCTTAATCATAATAGCTTAATACATAAAAGTAAAATTGTTCGACCGTTCCTCGTGGGATCGACCCTTACTTGCCACTCTACTAGTTAGAGTAGTAGGATAAGGTTAAGTGTATTCTTCATACACATTAATTTGGTAGCAAGAAACGACGCTACCAGTTATATTGAATTTCTGCATATATATAGGCTAAACTCTAGCTGCTGACTCAGCCCTACAAAGACAGCACAATAACCGAATTGTACCAAATGACACTGCAAACAAATACATATTATACAGAAATAGAATTCTGGGAAATGCAGCTATGTGGTTATTTGCTGGCATTTGTTTTGTTGTTTTCTGCTGATGGAATCTGAGTTGGCTTGATGCTTTTCCTTAGCTGATTTGGAATGCTGAGCTGGAGGTATGATTTGGCTAACATCCACCCGCAATTCTTGCAAGGTTAAGGAAATAATGTTTAATTTGTTTCGTAATTGAGCAACTAATTGAATGCTTAGAAGTTTTGTAAAGAGGTCAGCAACTTGATCAATGGAAGGAACATGTTGCACTCTGAGTTCATTGGCAGCAACAACTTCTCGCACAAAGTGGTAATCTTGATGAACATGTTTAGTTCTAGAGTGAAGGATGGGGTTAGAGGCCATGGATATGGTGCTCATGCTGTCTATCCATGCAATAGGTGTGTGAGGCAGATGAATACGAAGTTCATGTAGTAAGGAACGTAGCCAAGTCAGTTCAGCTGTGAGGTGAGCTAAACTCTTGTATTCAGCTTTTGTGCTGGATCTGGAACGGAGTGCTATTTCTTTTAACTCCAGGAAATGAGTGTGTTGCCAAAATAAATGCATAAGCCCGAAACAGATTTGCGATCATCAGGATCTCCTCCCCAATCTGAATCTGAAAAACCTACAAACTGAAGTTTAGTATGAGGAATAATTAGAAGACTAAAATCTGAAGTACCACAGAGATATCTAAGTATATGTTTAACTGTTGTCCAATGAGTGTCAAGGGAGTTGAACATGAATTGACTGAACTTGTTGACAATATATACGATTTCAGGATGGATAAGGGTAAGATATTGTAAAGCTCCCACTATACTTGTGTAATGGCGTGGATCGGTGACAGGATTACCATCAACCTTGGACAGAGGAGGAGAGGTGATCATGGGAGTAGCTATGGGGTTGGCAGTGGGCATGTGGGCTTTGGTAAGAAGATCTATTATGTATTTCTTTTGAGAGAGGTGAAGACCAGTTTTGGTATAAGCCACTTCAATGCCCAGAAAATGATGAAGATGACCAAAATCTTTAAGAGAGAATACTTGACTAAGCTGAGAGATCACTTTCTAAATAACAGTGGTGTTGTTTCCTGTAATCAGAATATCATCCACATAAATGAGCAGATAAGTAACAGAGTCTTTGTGAAACTGAAAGAACAATGAAGTGTCAGCTTTGGACCCTTTGAAGCCTAGAGCAAGTAAAACACCCTTGACTTTGTTGTACCAAGCTCTAGATTCTTGTTTGAGACCACAGATATCTTTGGAAAGCTTGCAGACTAGATTGTAACCTTGTTCAAAATCAGGAGGTTGCTTCATGTAAAGATTTTCAACCACATCACCATGCAAGAAAGCATTGTTGACATCTAATTATCTGATTGGCCATTGAAACTGAACTGCTATGGTTAGAATCAATTTGATAGTTGTAGATTTGACCATAGGGCTAAAAGTGTCTCTGAAATCCAATCCTACACTTTGTGAGAAATCTTGAGCAACTAATCTTGCTTTATATTTGGAGATAGAACCATCAGCATGACTTTTGATTTTGAGTACCCACTTACAACCAAGAAGGTTCTTGTCAGGAGGAAGAGGAGTGAGATACCATGTGTTATTCTTTTGAAGAACTGTGTATTCTGCTTCCATAGCAACCTTCCAGTGAGGATTTTGTAGAGCAGTAAGGACAAATGTAGGTTCAGATTCTTCAGCTGTGGCAGTAAGATGAAGCTTTGGCTTAAAATATGCCAAGCTTGCTTCTAGTAGTCATAGGATGAGTGTTGGTTGGTGGAGGTGGAGAAGGGACTTGAGAGCCTGTACTTGTATAATCAGCACCCATACTAGGCAATTCTTGAGTTAAAGAGTTAGTTTCATCAACAGAAGTATCAACATGTGTAAAAGATCTGTTGCAGGAAGAATGTGTAGAAGAAGAAGTGGGATGGGATGATGATAGAGATGAGGGTTCAGGGACATTTGATGCACTAGGTAATATGGGAAGTGGGAAGGAGATAGTGGATGGAATAGAAGAATCTGTAGGAACAGTAAAGGGAACATTAGGAGATTTATAAGGAAAAGTGAACTCATCAAACACTACATGTCTAGTGATGATGATGTGGCCAGTTGGTAATAATACTTTATATCCTTTATGAGAATTATGATAGCCCAAAAATATCCCTAGAGAAGATCTGTACTCAAGTTTATTTTAGTTATATGGAGGGATATGAGGATAACATAGACAACCAAAAACTTTAAGCCTGTGATAATCTGGTTTGTGACCATATAGGAGCTCAAGGGGTATTTTAAACTGAAGAAGTTTGGCTTTAATTTTGTTAATGAGGTAATAGGTAGTGGTAAAAGCATCATCCCAAACTGAGATAGGAAGAGAAGCATTGGACAAGAGAGCTAAGCCATTTTGCTAGATGTTTGTGTTTCCTCTCAGCTAAGCCATTTTGCTAAGGAGTGACATAAGATTCAATGATGAATGCCAGGATCAGAGAAATAATTAGAGAGAGACTGATATTCCCCTCCCCCATCAGTTTGAAGCATTTTAATGTTAGTGTGAAACTGAGTTTGGACCATCTTATGAAAGTCAATGAATACATATTTGACATTAGATTTGTGAGTGAGAAGATATATCCATGTGAATCTGGTGGTATGGTCAATGAAGTTGATATAATAGTGGTAACCATTTCTGGAAGTGATAGGAGCTGGTCCATAATGATCAGAGTGAATTAAGGTAAAGGGTTGGGTATATGTGGTAGCAGAATCAGGGAAGGGAAGTTTGTGAGATTTGGAAACAACACATGTTGAACACAAAGTAAAGTCATTCTCATTACTTGAATAAGAAACATTACAATCTGTCAATGCCCTCTTTACAACATCATAAGCACAATGGCCTAGTCTTTGATGCCATAATCTAATACTAGGGCCTAAACTGACTTGATTTAAACTAGGAATAACAGAAAACTTAGAACTGGATCTAGAGCTAGGAACATAAACTGAATATAATGAATGGATTCTGGTGATGTGAGATTCTTGACGTTGTGAAGGTTGAAATGATAAAGCCCTTCTTTAACTTTCCCTTTGAGAAGTAATGCCTGAGTATCTAAATCCTTCACAAGATAAAAATCAGGATGGAATCTAAAGAAGACATGATTATCAAGAGCAAATCGAGAGACACTAAGGAGATTTTTTATAATAGTAGGGACATGCAACATATTTTTTAAAATGAAGGTTCTGTGATGAAAATTATCCTTTAACTTAGAATTTCCAATGTGAGTAATGTTTATACCTGTCCATTTCCAAAATGCAACTTCATATCTCCATACTTTCCTATAGCAGTGTTGCGGTTGGCAAAATCATGAGTGACATGATTAGTAGCACTAGTATCTGGAAACCATGAACTTTCTGAACCAGCATCAGAGTACTGGAAATTAGAGGACTGCACCATATTGAGATTTGGAGTGGTATTGGAGCCTTTACCATAGTTTGGAACCTGCTGAGGGTAGGTTTGTTGAGTATAGTTGGGTTGATTGGTTGGGATTGGGTAGGTTTTATCTAACCTATGCCAACACTCATAGGCAACATGTTTTGGTTTCTCACAGAGTTGACAAAACAAATTTTTTTCTATTGATTCTACCACCTCCTCTTCCTCTAGCTTGAACTGGATTTCCTCTACCTTAAGACCACCTTCCTCTGCCTTGGTTTTGAGGTATCTGTGATGGTCTACCTCTGCCTCGTTGAGCATTGCTGTTATAACCTCTCCCAGATCTAGATCTGTTAGCAGTAGCAGTGTGAGGCTGGGCTGAGAACCATCAATATTGATGACATCGCTACTAGAAAAAACGTTTAAGACTAGGCATTTAGCGACCGTGGTAGTAGATACCGTAGTCGTTGACCCTCTACCAATAACTACGGTTGATAATCGTAGTGGTTAATTCTAAAGACTACGGTTGCAAATCGTAGTGGTATATTTAATATTTACCACCACGGTATATATGACCACGGTTAGGAACTTCCTTTGATTACGATCTGAACCGTAGTAATATATATTAACGACTACGGTTGAAAACTGTAGACGTAGATTTAAATGACTACTGTTTGAAATGTAGGCAATATGAACAAAGACTACGTTTTATGGTTATTCATTGACAACGGTCTTGAACCATTGTCATAGATTTTTCTCAATTTAAAAAAAAAATAATTGTTGATGCTATTTGAAAATTGTTATTTACAATTTTTTATTACATTAATGAAATTAATGTACAATTACACATACGATCAACATTTTGCGTAATAAAAAAGGATAGATGAATTCTTGTTGAATCTATAATAAAATATCGCATAAGGAGGAGAAAAAATTAGATAGAAAAAATCATTTATTACAACGTATCAAAGTTACAACAAGTTTCAAGTCAAGAAAGGAAAAAAAATACAAGTTAATTTTTCTAGACTAAATCAAAATATTTGTCACTCTATCTTTTCTTCTAAATCATCTTCATTATCCTGCAACAAACTCAAATTAAAATAAAATAAAAGAAGAGAACCACTAATAACATGACTAATGCATCCATCAAAATATAATCCAACATCTATAAAATAATGGGGTAAAGTGCAACAGAGGTGGAGTAACTAAGTTATTTATGTGACTAAGAAGTCCTAAAGATGGTCTTTCATCTTTCAAAGTCTCCAAAACTAAAGCATCATGATAACCAAAGATCACTGCTAAACAAGATAACAATGATTAATTAAGGAATAAAAACTTAAGGTATAACCAAGATCTAAAATTATAATCAATATTGAAATTAGTGGTTCCAAATTTGAGAAAAGATAACTAAGTGTGCCTCTTGAAAACTATTACGCATAATTTCTCCAAAAAAGAAACTTGGCACCTCGGGATGGAATATCTTGTTCACTGTGTGTTAGTTTCCATATCGAGTGTCTATCTCTTTCAAAACAGAGATCCCTTTGCCACAACCTTCATATTCTGATAATTTGTATGCAAGAACCAATATCATATGCTAAGAAAAAGTAGGCCATACTGGGAGAAGAAAAGAGAGGATATAATGGTTTGATCTAGGTACCTGCCCATCCAATGAAATTGAAAGTAGTTCCCTGTAGGTGTAGCCTGTTAGAGTTGCCACCTGCATTCATGGACAAAAAAAAGTAATCAGATTATTATTTCTGCCAAAATATCATGCATTTAAGTTCTTTATTCGAGTCTATTATATAGCTTTGATATGGAAGGTTATCTTTATATGATGATTTGGTTCTGAGTGAAGCCATGAGTGCTCACAGGTCCATTGACATTCTTGGAACAAGGAAGGTTGCGCATCTGCCTTAATTGTATTTCATGTCAGACTATCCTTCACTCTAAAAGGGAAAATTTTAATAAAAAAGACAAGAAGTGTCAATGGAAAATTTTAATCAAAAAGAAAAGAAGTTTTGGTTCTGAGACAAGGGAAAATTTTAATAAAAATTTTTAGTCAAAGTATCGGTATCAAATTCAAACTAAACAGGAGTGGACATTAATCAAAAAGACCTGGAGACAACCTAGTTGCCATTATCCATACAAGTGAGGTGTGAATTTGCGGTGGTGTTCCAGAACCGAATGCAACGATCGGAAGTACCACCACCAGAAACAAGAAGTTAGTAAAGATGTGAATATTTAAGGCAAACAAAGTTAATAATCACTTTCCTCAAAGTATAAACTGCAACCTGATCTGAACATCATCAAGTTCTTGGTAGAGATTGTCACCTTTTCATTTTGCTAGAAAAAGAACTGTCATATTATATTACTTATTTGCTTCTTGTTAATTACCATGTTTGTATGACCCCTTGGCTCATGTTCAATGTTGATACTTTAATTTGTTTGTATGAGCATAGCCTAAGCACTAAACAAAACCATTACTAGGTGGAACATTACTCATAGCTTTAAGTTTCAAGTTTACAACTGTAATAAGGGTTAAAGAACTTAAAGAATTATTATGATGACAGCGAATTAAACTGATACCACTACAACAGTTCTGCGAATTAAACTGATGCCACTACATATAGCAGATGCCTATTCCAATTCAACCAACCTCTGCACACAAGTACTATAACTCGTCAGAGAATAGAGCAACAGAGTAAAAATAAGCCTTTTGAATTACCAGCAGTTGACTTTAAGGGAACCGGAAGCTATATGTAATGAGGCACTTCATCGTGCTTCACTTGTATGTGTGTATCCATCTGAAGGAAACTATGTTCTACACAATGCAGATACGAAGCAACTTTCAAAGGAGGCCTGATGTCGCTGGCTAAGACCTGCTGAAATTTGAGAAATTCTAAGAAACTATCACAAGTTTCATATTTTTGCAGAGGCTCCTGATAAGCCAGTTAGTACGTCCTTTCATTTAGTCAGTTCTTATGCTCAACTTATCTTCATTTACATACGATATTTAATTTACTCGAATACTAAATCAATAGGTTTCTCAGAGTGGTCTATTACTATGCAGCTGAAAGACAATATTATATCCATTTAGTAGTTGAAAATACTACACAATTTTCCTGCTTCTAAATCTAGTGAAATTTAGCAATCATTAACAGGAATATCACTAATAATAAGAAGGTTACCTTTATCATGTCCATTAGTGTTTTTGTAAAGAGCTCATAAAGCAACTACATCATTCGAAAGTGTGATGTACACAAATAAATCTTGTCCCACAGATGGAAATTTGGAATTACAAATGAATACTCTATATATTCTATTCCCAAACTCTGACATACCGTCCTCCCACATAAAGGGGACTGTGAATGGTCTGCATCTGTCCTTTTATTGACAAGAGATGACTGCTTCCCGTTTGGAGCATTCAAGAACTCACACATATCGACTTGGCCAGGAATGCATTGATAAACATTTTTACAGATGCATTAGATTCTTAACAATACAACTCATGCAGTAAATTGATCCTTGATAATGATACTAAGTATGGTGTAGTTCATTATTGCACTATTTTTCTACAACTAAGGGTACCTGCATGGAACGTAGCAAAGCCCTCAAATTAGCATTTTCCGCCACCAACTCTTGATTCTTTGTTTCATAAGTGTCCACCTACAAGCATCAGTAATCATAAAATAAGATAATATGCTTACAATCTTTTTGTAGAAATCAGTATCAACCTTCTTCCCGTTCCATGTCCCACACTGCCTTCCTTTTTTCTGTCAGCACAATAATAAGACCATGAGAAAGGGAAATTGTGAAATAGTAATTGGACATACTAGTAACACACTAACCTGTAGTAAATTCATAATTTCCATGCTTGATCTGTATTCCTCCTTTTTCTCCACGAGTACTTGATTAAGCAGCTCCTGCAAGAAATATGTGTTAATTACCTAGCTATGCTTGCTTGTCTTCTCTCCAAGCATTGTATTTTGTTTAAATAGTTAGATGCTCCATCTAGCTTCCAGCTTTTCCATCTCTCAACTTTGTATAATCTGACATCCAAAAACTAATTAAGTATGGTTTAAAGAGGCGTGTTTGTCTCAAGATTCTGATTCAAATTGAATCCTAGTTATTATATATCAAAGGTTACTTTACCTGATTTTCATTAGTTTACCAATTCAAATTACACTCTTTTTGTTCAAGCTCCCCAGCTACTACCTGCAATAAGCAACCAAAAATATAAGCATGTCATGATATTCATATGGAGAAATTCAGATGCCTCACCTTTAACAAAATATTAATATTTTCTTGAATCTTCACATAGAGTTGTATGTTTCTGCACCATTAATGGATCTAGTATAAGTAGAACACCCGAAAATTCAGGTTCTATTATGCTTCAACACTGAGAATAATAGGTTACACAAATATAATATAAATGCAGTATAATATAAATGCATTATAATAATGTTATTTAACCAATATAAAGCAAACACAAACCAACTTATTAGTGTTGGAGAACAAGAGATACCAAATGACGAGGCTAACCAATCAATTCCATGAGTGAATCTACAGACTTTTGAAGATTATCATAAGATCCAATCAATTGTTCTTCAGGTTTTATCCCAAGATTTCTCCCGCAACTTCAGTAAATGGTTTGTGCTAGAAACATATCCTTCAGCAGCGATTATTATGGAATCAAGTGAATATGTAGTCTTTCTCAATCAAATTTCATACCCATATCTAAAATCAAATTTTAACCCGATGATTAAAAGAACATAAACAAATACATAAAGTTAGGCAAAAACTTGTGTGCATATGATGCATCATAGACTTATTGTACACCAGCCCACATTGAGATCCGCGCGTGACCTGTTGCTGTTGGCCCGACCCGCGTGCGATTTTCAGTTTTGTTTGTGTTCTTACAGTAGACTTATTATGTTCTTGTAGTATAGTAATTTTGTGTTTAGAGTAGACTTATTGTGTTCTTCAGTAAACTTTTCGTGTTCTTGTAGTATAATTATTTTTTGCTGAGAGTAGACTTACTGTGTTCTTGTAGTATAGTAATTTTGTGTTTAGAGTCTTATAGTATAATAATTTTGTGTTTAGAGTAGACGTATTGTGTTCTTCAGTAGACTTATCGTGTTTTTGCAGTATAATTATTTTGTGTTTAGAGTAGACTTATTGTGTTCTTGCAGTAGAATTTTTTTTAAAAAAAAGGCGCGATCCGAGCGCTGACCCAGTTCGCGGACGCGAATTTTTTATAAATTATATCTCAGCGAATTTTTTGGAGTCCATGTGTTAAATTGTAGTGATGTACAATAAGCCTATTGTACATCACCTGCACACAAGTGTTACTCATAAAGTTATATCCATGATTCAATACTTGAATATTACATAGAAAAATGACAATCAATCCACAAGCAGATAGATAACTCAATAGAAATTATATTCACTTAAAATTAACTGATTGATATTGCGATTGAGAGAAATACGGCAAAGGAATGAATTTGCAAGCATTGCAATTGCTCCAACAACAAACTCATTACCAATTAAGTGCAAAATTGGCGGCAGGGTAGAGGCATCAGCGATGGGAAAAGGAGTGAGTAGCTGTGGAATTTTGTGAGAGACACGAAATTTAGGGTTTGATTCCTACAACTTGGAAAATGAGATAAATTTTTTGAATTTCTCCTCACCTGTTAACCCCAAGATCGCACCGGCGGAAAGAAGCAGTGAATCGACCGAGGTGGGGGAGTAGCGGTGGGAATTTGAGAGAGACGGGGGAGAACGAAGAAGAAAGAGCGTTGGAAATGAAAGGTTGTTCTTCTCTCTCTTTTGAACATTTTGCTTCCCATTAATTCATTTCATCAATTATTGGTGGAATTTGGGGTGGGACATCTTCCGCCATTTTCTCTTTTAGCAACTATCAGTGACAGTACTAATTTCCAGGACGAAGGAGGGGTGGGAAATCTTCTGCCATTTCATCGACAAATGACAGAGAGAAGAGCATTCTCCGGTGGAATTTCCAGGACGAAGGAGGGGAAGGGGGTTTTCTACTTTCTAGATTCAATTCTATTTGGTTTTAAGAAAAAAATTCATTAAATCTCATCAATATTTGGAGGCTTTGTGGGTGGGAAATATTCCGCCTATTTTTTCATTACCTTCAGCGATGGTATATTTTTTAAATTAAGATGAATTCAAGATCTCCTCACCGAAATCAAGTTTTTAATGAGAGTATATTCTTACTCTCACTAAAGGTAACATATAGTGAGGGTTTTTTTTTTCTACTCTCACTAACTTTTTGTCACTAAAAGTTAATTTTCTTGTAGTGGATTCTTGGTTCTCTTTCTTGGACGAGAGATTGTATTACCTAAATCGAAGAGGAGAGAGGGGGAGATGAAGAAGAACTAGGAGGAGAGATGGGGTGATAAAAAAGAATTGGAGGAGGGAGAGAGAAGACTGGGGAGACGATGAAGAATCCGGGGAAGGGGGGAGACTGGAGCGAGAGAAACAAAGGAAAGAAGAGAAACACAAATGACATGAAGTTAATTTTCGTTTAAGTATATTTTTATTTTATTTTAAAATTTTGAAATGATATAAGTTAATTTCTTTTTCTTTCCGGTGCAAAACAAAATTAAAATAAAATTAAAATATATATATATATATATATATATATATTTATGTACGTACAAGGGAATCGTGGCGGCAAAGAAAGGGGTAGAGGCGGCAAAAAGGGGGATTGGGACTACGGAGAAGGAGATTGAGACGACGTTGGGCTTCAGTGGGGGCTAGCGTAGGTGGGAGCGGTTGCTGGAGTGGAGGATGACGACTTTAGAAGGGTAGGAGGGTTCGAAACAGATCTCAGAAGGGGAAGACATCTTTTTTTGTTTCATTAATATTGGGGCGAAATGTTACCGCCTCCTTTTTCCAATCAATAATGAAAATACTTCTTTTTTTTTTCTTTTTCCAACCGAAAATCTATTAATATTTTTTACACAGAAAAAAATTGTACAACTAATTAATTTGAAATACTAGATAGGCCAATAAAAGACATTGAGGAAAGAATATTTAAAAAAAAATTAATAAAAAATATTTTTTAATTGTAAAACATTAAAAAGTATTTGAATTTTATAAATACGTATTTAAAAAGGTAAAAAAAATTAAAAACGGTAACCGTTGTTAATCATAGAAAATAATTATTTTAAATTATCCTTTAAAAACATATTGACAACGTCCTTTCAACAATGGACTTACAGACCGTTGTCTTTAAGCGAAAAATAGGTATTCAACTACGGCTAAACCACAACGGTTTTGCGAACCGCAGTCGTTTAGCAAAAAGTAGGTATTCGACTACGGTAAAACCACAACGGTTTTACTAACCGTAGTCGTTTAGCGAAAATAGGTATTCCACTACTGTTAAACCACAACGGTTTTACGAATATTCGACTACAGTTAAACCACGATGGTTTTGCGAAACAGTAGTCTCTTAGCGAGAAAAAAAATGTAAAACACTACGGTTTGTACAATGATCACGGTTGAGCACTAAAAGACTACGGTTATTGCGTAAAACCATTGTCTTTTGGGCGCAGTAGGTAACAATTTTTGTTGTAGTGCATTGTTCGAAGATGCTTCCAACCTTGATTCATAGCTCAACAGAAAAGCTTGAACTTCTGGTACTGACCATGGCTGAGTTCTTGAGGTGATGGAAATCATAACTGCATCATATTTACTTCCCAATCCAGCTATGATGAGTAGGATTTGGTCTTGTTCTTCCCAGACTTGCCCAACAGAAGCAAGTAAATCAAAACACTCTTTGATTTTATTGAGATATTCTCTCATTGTAGAGCCTCCTTTCTTCAGCATTTGAAGTTTATACTTGTACTGCATGAGCTTGGCACTGGATTGGCTAGAGTAACTGAGAGCAAGGGCTTGCCAGATCTCTTTGGATGTGTTCAAACCAATCACTTGAACTAACACTGCGGTGGAGAGGGAGGACAAGATCCAAGAAGTAAGAAGTTGTTCTTGTCTTCTCCACAACAAATATGCAGGAGTTGGTATCTGTTTTGAGCCATCCATGATGTGCTCATCTGGTGGATCTTCCTCTTCATCAATGAATCTTTCGAGATCATAGCCTATTATAGTGATAAGAACATACTGCTTCCAAACTAAATAGTTAGTTTCATCAAGTTTAAAGGAAATGACCTGGTGTGGTAAAGGCACCACTGGATTGCTTGCAACTGTGGTTAAATCTGTTGATGTAGACATGACAATTTGAAGAGTCAAAGAAAATAAAGAAGAGGGAGGATATTAGACGCAGGAAAGCCTGCTCTGATACCATGATAGAAAAGATGACTTAACATAAAAAAGGAAATAAGCCATCAAAGGCAATGGAAACTTTTCTGCCAACTTTCTAATACTGTATTCTCATTCAATTTCAAGTTACTGTTACATTGAATTCCTACATATATATAGACTAAACTCTAGCTGCTGACTCAGGCCTACAAGGACAACACATTAACCGAATTGTACCAAATGACACTGCAAACAAATACACATTATACAGAAACAGAATTCTGGGCAATGCAGCTATATGGACCACTTATTTGCTGGCATTTGTTTTGTTGTTTTTTGCTGATGCTTGATGCTTTTCCTCAGCTGATTTGGAATGCTGAGTTGGAGGTGTGATTTAGCTAACAGTGAAGTTGAAGTTGAGATTGAAAAAACTACAGAAGGTTTTGTACGGCGGCTAATTCTCTTGTAAAATGTTGAAATAATAGCCCAAGAACAAACTATCATTTTGGCAAATTATTTAGAAGGACTTGTGAGTGTTTCTTACATAAACTATTTAACGTTATCTGAGTTTTGGATAGGCATTAAAGCCTTTCTTGCTACCCTTGTCCAATATTTGCTCCAAATAGGAGGCCATCTAACAAAGTATGGCAAAAGTAACCCAAACACTAAAAAGCCCAAAGCTAGACATTGGGCATGACCTTCATCTCTAGTTCCTATGACGATAACATAGGTAGAAACAAAATGGGTTAGGATCATCGAAAGTATTGATATATATAGTTCTCTGTGAAATGGGAAGCCTACGGCGAGCTACAATATGATGAGGGTTGATGCAGAGAATCCTAGACAGTTCCAGAACAAGAAAGTGTCAATGAGAAAGGCAAAGATTTCTTGGTTCTAGGACGTATCAAATAGCTGCGATGGAGGGCTGACACCGGCTTGGAAGGTGACTGTGGTAATCAGTGCAGCCACTACTAACATGGCGTTGCAAGTATCGCTTGGTGAATCTCTCTCCGTTTGGAACTTGAAGTATTTTAACCAGTTCTTTACTGATGTTGGTTCTAATTGAAGGTGATGCTGGATTGGTCGGGAGTTTGTTCTTGATTGTTGTGCCGTTATGGTTGTAGAATCTTGGGCTCTTGTTTCACCACTATGTTGTATCATTAATTTGTGTATCTTCGCATCGTAAAAGTTTTTAATGACGATGCCTGAAGTATCAAGTGCTGTTAAGCCGATAATATTTCGGACATTGAGTGTTATTGCTCCTCTGATACAACAGTTTTATTCCAAGAGCAGGTTCAGGCACTGGCAAAATTGGAAAGTTTAGAAGAATCTGCATCCATGTAGTTATATAAGGCAGAACATAGTTTAAGGTCCATAAACTATTAAGTTTTGTTTCTCGAAGGTTCTAGAAGTATCACTTTGTTTTGGCAAGAAAAGAGAGAAGAAAACTACCTCCAACTGTTTTGTTGAAACCGTAAGATGTAACACAGTGTTCCCATCTAAATCTTGATTATTGATGATTGATTCCTTGCTGAGTCTCTCCAGCCATCTAACCAACTCGCAGAACACGTTGAACTAGTAATGCTTGACAGCAAGATGAAGAGCAGTCTCTCCGTAAACAGTGATATCTCGAATGCCATTTGGACATGTGGCGAGCAATTCATAGGTAATGTCAACTCTCCCCTTAACAACAACATAATGAAGAGCAGTTCTGTTGTCTTTGCTTTTGAGTCGACCCAAATCTGGATTAAAGGTCAAGAACGTCTTGACAATCATCAAGTTCCCCATGATCACAGCTATATCCAGTGGTCGAAAACCATCCTTGTTCATCTCCCCAGCAATGTGTGGATCGATTTTCATGAGCTCGTTCACAAAATTCAGCTGCTCGTATTTGGTGGCGACATGTAGAACTAATTCCCCAAGAGATGACGTCAGTCTGATATCAACACGGATTGGCCGATTTTCTTCGAACAGCCTTTCAAGAACCTCAATTTCACCATCACGAGCAGCTTCAAATAGCGTTTTGCTATCCATTCTCAACAAGTTTGATATCATTTACGGAACGTAATAGCAAAAAAGTTAGAGAATGATTCACAATAGTAATTTCCTTACCAAATAGTTAGGCATGTAAGTTTAATCTCGTTTACATAATCGAAATAATAAGATTGGACATGGATCTTAGAACTTCATGATTTTCACATTCAACTAAGATACAATAGTAAGATACTAACCTTGATGCACCATGGAATGATTTCTTGATGCTCTAAACAATTAATTGATGGAAGGAATTGATTTCTCCCTCCTGACCTTTCTTTTAGAACAGAGCACGTATATGATTCAATTAGGTGATAGAAATAATGTAACTCTGTTATCCTTTTATAGGCGGAGAGAGGAACAATTCCTGATAAGATTAGGATTAGGATTATAATGCAATTAAGATTGCTATCCATTCATGGTCTATCAACATGAAAATAATATCTTATCAGATATATCCTGACCAAATATTATCTGGAAGATTATTTATTTAAACCATTAAGATATTTAAAATATCTTATAAACTTAATTTGATGGCACGTGGGCCACAATAATCTTACATTCTCCCACTTGGCCAAAGTGACATAACTAAGTTTTCATGGTTTAAATAATAATGTAATTTGCGCAATATAACGATAATTTTTAAGTTCATTGGTCAGATCATAATGTCAATATCAAATATAGACTAACACGGGTCATGGTGGTTCTATATCATTTTACTCGACATAGTTCCTTCCATGTACCACAATATTAGTTTTCTACTTAATATGACTCATTATTTCAATAAAAGTCCACATTAATATCTCGATTAGAGATAAAATCCTATCATACTTTATGTCAACATTCATGTATACATCAATGACAAAATAGGATATCAATCAGTTTAGAAACAATACGTAAAAGAGCTCAAAGTGTCAATTGCACGCCATAAGTTCATTAAGACTTTTCAATAATGCTCATTCATTCGACATGTCCATTAAATGTCTTCGGAGACAATGCTTTAGTTAATGTGCTCAATTGACACTTTTATTTCTGAATTTCTTCTTTGATGACAAGATACTTTAATTCGAGTGTTTGACACATTGGAATACTTGTCGTTGTTAGAGAAGAATACTATTGCAGAGTTATCATAATAAGTTTTCAGCGACTTGGCAATACTGTCGACATCATCTAAGTCCTGAAATGAGTTCTGCAACCCATTACCTTGAATTGTAGTCTTACATCATGCAACGAAATCAACTTTCATAGTGGATGCAGCAATTACAGACTGCTTCACACTCTTTCATGAGATTGCTCATTTAGCTAATGGGAACAAACAACTAAATGTTGATTTTCGAGAATCAACATATCTATCATATTCTGAATCTGAATATCCAATAACTTCTAGATGATTAGATTTTCAATAAGTAAGTATGTGATCTTTCATTCCTTGTAAGTACCTTACTACTTTCTTTACATCTTTCCAGTGGTTTATTCTTGGATTGTTTTAGTAACGGCCAAGCATGCTGACCTCGTACAAGTTTGTGCTTACATCAAGCTACCAACACTAATGCATAAGAAATTTATTTAAAATGTTCACGTTCCAATTCATTATTTGGACATCACATAATACTGAAATTATCTCCCTTCCGGATTGGAACAATGCTTGATGAACATTTTTCCATCTTAAATCTCTCTAGAACATTATCGATATATGCTTTCTGAGACAACCCTAACCTTCATTGTGATTTATTATGAAATATTTCTATTTCAATCACAAAAGTTGCCTCACCCATATCTTCCATTTCAAAGTTCTTAGAGAGAAAGTTCTTAGTTTCAAATAACAAACCAAGATCATTCGTTGCAAGCAAAATGTCATCAACATACAAGATCAAAATAATAAGCTTACTCCCACTGACTTTCAGATATATACACCGGTCCACAGTGTTTTCCTTAAATCCAAAAGAAGTAATGGTTCATTGAACTTAAGATACCATTGAGGAGAAGTTTGCTTAAGCCCGTATATTAATTTCTTGAGTTTACACACCACGTGTTCTTTTCCTTCAATGAAGAAGCCTTCGGGTTGATCCATATAGACTTCTTCCACCAAATCCCCATTTAGAAAAGCAGTTTTAACATCCATTTGATGTAACTCTAAATCAAAATGAGCCACCAAAGCCATAATAATTCTTGAGGAGTCTTTCCGAGACTCTGGCAAAAAAGTCTCTTTGTAGTCAATGCAATTTTTCTGAGTATAACCTTTGGCAACTAGTCTAGCTTTATGTCTTTCGATATTGCCATTCGGGTCGCGTTTGGTCTTGAAGACCCATTTACAGCCAACTCTTTTACATCCTTTTAGAAATTTTACATGATCCCAGACTTCATTATGAGTCATTGATTTCAACTGTTCTTTCATAGCATCCAACCACTTAGTGAAATTATTACTTTCCATGGCTTGTGAAAAAGAAACTCGATCATCATCAATTCCAATGTCAAATTCTGACTCTTGTAGATAAACCACATAATCATCAGAAATAGCAGATCGTCTTGGCTTTACAGACCTTCTTACTATTTGTTGTTGTGGTTCATCTATTGCAGGTTCATCAATAATAGGTTCAATATTTGGAGTTTCTTCATTTATATGTTGTTCTTGTAAGTTGTTCAGCGGTTCAACAATTGTAGGAACAACAACTTGAGATGAAGACTTAGGTAAAGGGATTTTCATCCTTACTTCTTCAATATCCTCTTTTCGTGGTTCAACACTCCTACCCATTTCACCATTTTCAGTGAACCTAGCATTTCCAGTTTCAACAATTCTCGTATGGGACAGTAAAACCTATACCCTTTAGGCTTTTCTGGATAACCAATGAAGAATCCACTGATTGTTCGTAAGTCCAGTTTCTTTTCTTATGGATTATAAATTCTAATCTCTGTCGGCCAACCCCAAACATGCAAGTGTCTAAACTAGGTTTCCTACCCGTCCACAGTTCAAAAGGTGTTTTAGGAACTGCTCTAGGAACCTGATTTAACAAATACATGGCATTTTTTAGTGCATACATCCACAATGAGGTGGGTAAAGAGGAATTACTAAACATACTCCGAACCATATCCATAAGAGTATGATTTTGCCTTTCTGCTACACCATTTTGTTGTGGTGTACCCGGCATAGTGTACTGGGCACAAATGCGACGCTTTTCTAGAAATTTAGCGAATGGGCCTAGGCATTGCCCCGATTCATCATATTTTCCATAATATTCACCACCTCTATCAGATCTAATAATTTTCACTTTTCTATCTAATTGTCTCTCAACCTCATTAATAAACACTTCTAATGCGTTTATAGAATGAGACTTTTCTTCCAATAGATAGATATAAGCGAAATGTGAATAATCGTCAATAAAAGGTGATAAAATATCTTTCTTTTCCGAAAGAAGGAACATCAAAAGGCCCACAAATATCGGTGTGTATTATTTCAAGAAGCTGGGTGCTTCTCGTGGCTCCTTTCTTTGAGTGTTTTGTTTGTTTTCCTTTAATACAATCCACACAAATACCAAGATCAGTAAAATCCAAATCATGAAGGATTTCACTACTTACCAACCTACGTAAACTCTCTGGAGATGTAATCCAAACGTTTATGCCACAAGTAAGCAGAACTTTGATAGACTAAACCATGTTTAGTTTCAAAATTATGATGTAGAATCAAGCCATTAAGTATTATAAGGAACATTAACTGAGTTTGACTCGAAATATACTTGAACATTCAGTATAAGTTTGACTCAAATATACTTGAACATTCAGTATGCTTTTGATTTCGAATCAGTCTTTACATTTTTTACAATCCCTTTTTCTTTAATTGTCTAGGTTTCTTACATAACCTACAATTAGACTGTCATGTTCCATTTTCTGAATTTGGACATATGACTCATTCACTTTATAAAGTCATTGCATGTCCTTTTCTTTTCTTCCGGCTTGCTTTCCAGCTCCTTGATTCATTGTGAGATGAGTAGAATGAGACCCCTGATTCTCAAACCTCGTTTCCTCATGAACAAACATTATGTGAAGTTCATTCACGTTTCATTTCTTTCATGGTATTATAGTTCATTTGGAAAGGTCCATACTCAAGGGGGAGTGAGTTTATGATAAACTGCACAAGAAAATTATCATCCACCTTCATCCCCAATGACTTAAGTTTTGCTGCAATGTTCGTCATCTCAATGACATGCTCGTGTAAGCTACGAGAACCATCAAACTTCATGGTGGTTAAAGTAGCCATTAGTATCCCAGTGAGAGACTTATCAGCAGTTTGGGAACGTTTTCTTTCACAAGTTTCATAAATTCCTTAGCACTATCAGTTTGAAATATAGTAGACTTGATAATGTTTGCTACACTCATTCGCATAAACATTAGGCTTAATCTGTTCGATCTAACCCAAGCATCATGGTTAGCTATTTCGACATCACTGCTTTTGTCAGTAATAGCCAGTTTGTCGAATTGAATGAATAATCAAGATCCAAAACACCGAGATGAAATTGAATTTGTTCACTCCAGTCAGAATAGTTTAGTCCATTAAATTTTTGAACAGATGTAGCAAGCGAATGAAGAGCAATAAAAATAGGCACTACAAGGATATATATAATTATTCACATTAATGCTTTGAGTTACATAAACACAGATTCAGGATCAATAATCAATAAATATACATTGATGTGCTCCTTTGGGCGATACAACAATATACAATCATAATCATAATGATGCTTGTAAAATTTACATAATTTGATAATTGAATACACCTACTGAACTATTTTTTCAGGGTCATTCTAGTATGCAATGGTTGCATAGGTGCAACCAAAGGTTATAATAGTCTTTTTCTCATACATAGTGGAACCCTAGGTTAATATTTTGAAAAGCTTGGGGTAATTTTTACTGATTTTACCATCAATTCACATTTTCAACCCCAAATATCTAGACCTAGCAATCAGCAGCTTGTCACTCCCAATTTCGTTTTTCGATTTGAATGGACGCTTGTAAGAAATTTTCATATTCCCTATGAATTTGACGATGAAGAGAGAGATTGTTAATGGGGACATTGGTTGTCAATAATTTCAATGGCGAATGCAGAATTTCATGAGGGGGATGAAATTTGAAAGTCCAGGCTAGATTAAAGGTTAGGGCTTCCATTTCAGTTTATTATGTTTAGTGATGGGCAAATTAATTCGTAGTTGAGGGAAAAAGTCCTATCATCATGACGATTTGGCATCTCGAATTTGTGATCCCTTAGCACCGCATATTCTCCGTTGAGCAAGGAATCGAAGAAACGGGGGATGTAATGGGTTGTATTGTTTGGCGATTGTAAGCCTAATCGTGTCACGACGTATTCGAATTGGGGTCCCTTGAACAATCTACGTTTATCAGACCGAATGTATCGCCGAATCTCAAAGATAAGTTTTATTCCCATTGTATATGAGTAATCTTGGTTTTTTTTAAGATACTCAATCGTTTAAATTTCTGATCTTGCTCTTGAAAGTTTTTGGACAAGGCTTATTGATGATGAAAAATCTTTGTCAACGTCGTCCATGTTAATTGATTGTCAAATTTTGTGTGATTTACAATTAGCAACCCTATTTTAATTGATAGTGCTCCCCATATTGTGAGTTATGGTGTTTGCGGAATGGTTAAATAATGCAGAAGCCTGCTTATGACTTTAAAACTCTTTCTATTGTTTAGTAACTGATTCCATATGTTATGCTCTTACGAGTTAAGTGTATTACTCTCTTCTCTGTCGTTTTGGTTAAGATAATTCATCAGGGTTATAGATTTTTAGAACTAGTTTTCTCGTTTGCTTCGAGTAGTGCTTTAGTTTCCATCCAATAACCTGTAATCCGATTGTCATAACTATTAGTATGTAAATTTTAGTTATCAATGCTCTTGAGTTTTGATTCATACGTTTTGCATCACACTTGCAATATTATATCGTAATCTGTGTTTCGGTGGTGGTGGTTATTTTGTGAATTACGTTTCACCGAAAAGTCATTGGGATTATTTTAGTAAGTTTGATGTTCTATGTTTGCAATGTTATATCTTCTTCTTGAGGTCTCGAATCTTTGCCGTGTCAATTCATCAAGTGGAATTCGATTTCATTTAGCACCGTAGGAATGGAGAAATGAAAAGATTAGTAGCAGTCGGTGACTGTGATGGGTGTTTATGGTCAGCGGTTGGTTACCCTAATTGTGTTGCTAATTAATAGAATTTGGGTCATTGTAGTTGAGCCTTTTGGCGGTTGTCTGAGCAAGTCCGTTTTACAATCGTACATATTAGTTTTCTCCCCATCGATTGTGTTTATGGTATTTTTTGTTCTGAATACTTGATTTTCCACATTTCTAAATTTGGCCATGTATGTTTCCAGATAGGGCGTAATGACATTGAAGAATTCTGCATTAATTTTTGCCAGAGTGCGAGCATTGGGGCAGGTAATTGGAGATGTTCCATTAATGCTTTTATTTTATTCTTGCTGAACTTGATGATAGAAATGGTAATAAATCTGTATAACCTTTCTCAAATCTGTTATGTTAATTACTTATGAATTTGTTATTTTCCTTCTATAGTCCAAAAAGAAGTTATAAAGGGAAGTGTTGTTTTACTTCCCTTTAAAACATACCTCCTGCAATTTATAAGATGGCTTGATCTGTGAAGTGTTGTTTTCATTATTCAAAATTCTCTACTATATGAGCTAAGCGTTGTGTACTCTTATGTTGTCATTTTTATTGCTAGATCAGTCAGTGGATGTTGATAACTTTTTTTGGTAGGTTTTTTTTCTTAAGATTTGTGTCTTACAGATTTAGTATATAGTTGTGTTGGTCGAATTGGATTATTATTTATAGATAACCCCATATCTTAAAAGGTGTACCCTAATTTATTTTTGACAATATAAATGATAATACTTGTTTGTTTTGTTTCTTGCATAATGAACGATTCACCCAAAACGGAGGATGCGGTTGGTCAATGCCGAAGATTATATTGAACTTTACCATTTCAATATTGTATATGTAAATTAGCTTTTCACGCTAAAGGTTCATGTACATATTTCCTTGTGCTATCTAACTTTTAACTTTGTTGCTGTGTAATACATTAATTTTTTTTGTCTTCTTATCTTTGATTATGTGTGTTTGAAATTATGGTAGTTATTTGTGTATTTT
The DNA here is from genome assembly GCA_958295605.1 of Ajuga chamaepitys. Classification (NCBI taxonomy): domain Eukaryota; kingdom Viridiplantae; phylum Streptophyta; class Magnoliopsida; order Lamiales; family Lamiaceae; genus Ajuga; species Ajuga chamaepitys. The sequence goes on from OY282499.1 coordinate 52,973,746, forward strand.
GTTACTGTTGTAAAGTGTATATCCATCGGGCATTGAGTCTTCTTCTGTACTAATGCCCTGGATAATAATTATTTCAATACAGTTATATAGTAAATAACACAATAGAACATCCAATGAAAGCCTTTCCTGACCCCCAAACAAGGTTCTCAACACTGGGTACTTGTATCTCGAGCTTTGACATAAACATGGCCTTTGCCATTTCTGGCTGACTTTTTTGGTGGTTCTCTCATGTTGTCAACATTAGATAAATATATTTTAATCTTGTTAGAGTCCTTGAATTTTTCATAAGGTATTTTAGAAAACTTTGAATCTTATTAAAAGGCTGGAGATTTTGTTTTTTTGTGACACAATTAAAGGATTTTAAATAACCATTCATCTGTTAACGTTTCTCCTTTCGTAACTTCTTGTATTGACTCATGAGGCAACAACACAATGGAAAATCGCGTTGTTGTTTTTTAGGTTTTCAGTGGAGGCTTTGTAGTGTATATGGTTGTTAAAACCTATGCTAATTCTGCATATTATCTTGTTTGTTGTTTGAGTACGAGAAGCAGGTCCTTATTATCTTTGACTGCCACTAATGGATTAAGCACTATTTTTTATTCTAGATATTGTTGGGGCAGGGCATAGATAAACTCAAATTGGTGTCTGTTAAAGGATGCACTAATGAGGTTATGTGGCTTGATCTTGTAGGAACATCAGCTGGAACTGCTCCATTGGGTGCAGTTTGGTATTATGATTCCTCCAATCTTTTGTAATGTGCACGAAGCACCAGTTTGAAGCTTTGATGGTGGTTGTAGTCGTTGTTTTGGTTGTAGTTAGTTTTTTAAATATTCTGACTACATTAGATAGCCAATGTTTGAGATTGAGAGTATCGCTATGGTTATCATCTAAATTTTCTGTTATTTTCTAGAATAAGAGTTGTGAAATCTTTATCATTCAAACTTCTAATTGGTTGTTTCTCTTATTTCCAGTTTATGATAGTAGAATTTCTAATGCCGCTGTGCCTGTTTTTTTTTTTTTTTTCTTTTACTTATATTTATTTTACTTTTTATCAAGCCGTGTGTAATGAACTGCTTTAGGGGTATTCCATCGTTTATTTATGTAATCATTCTGCAGATATTGTTCACCTTATTTACAAGATCATCAATGTCAACGAGATCGAACATGTTTGTTCTTCCCGAGATTATCGCGGTCAACAACAAATTTATCCCAAACAAATTGCTTTAAGGTCTAGCGCTTCATATATAGAGGATGTTCTTTAAGTTTATTATCCATTCCTGCAAGCATATACTGCTTCTCCCAACCCAGATCTTACTATCAAAAACGTCAAATGGTCACAAATATACGTAGAGTTGGTTTACAATAATAATAGTAGTTTAGGGTACTCCAATTTGGCTTGTCATGCACACGAGCTTAAATGAGATTTAAATGCAACCACTTGTACACCGTTAGGAGTTCGCATAGTAATAGCTATTTCATAAAAAGGCACGTACTTGTCCATCACGCCTTTGAAGTTTTGTATTTAATAATTTCTATCCAAACATATTTTCTGATTGTTTAATCATTTTTTAGTTCTACTCCTTTATTTCGCGTATTTTTTCATGCCTGAGGTAACCGATTAATTTAATAAATAAATAATACGTCAATAAATAGTAAAAATAATAAAACAAAAATCATCACCTTCACATTTTAAAATAGGGCATATCGAGGCTGGAAGGGAAATTCCTAAATTAGGATTGTGAGAATAAAAAGAGATTTAAAAGTGTTTACCTAGAGTGGGAATCACTAAGAATTGAAAAATCAATAAAAATTAAACATTTACATTTAAATTTTCAAATAATAAACTTGAAAAGAGAGGCGTTTGGTAAACTCGTCAGTGACTATACAGACACCATAATCATCCTAATTTGCGCATCACTTCCTTGACCGACAATTCACGGCAATGTAATATAATAATATCAAACATTAGAGAAAGTGAGTTTATTTGATAATTCTCGGAGGAGGATTGAACACACTTACTTAAAAAAAATTATAAAAGAAATGAAATTTAAAATATTTGATTAATTTAAATTTCATGGAAAATAAAGTCAACATCTGGAGTGTAATACAAAATACAGCCACTTTTGAATATATGTACCAGCACGCACTTACCAAAATAAATTCTCAACCTCTAGAGTGTAGCTCTAGTCTTATTTTACGAAATGATTAAAAACGATGATTCAAATGCAATAAACTTGATGAATTGAATAGCTTAAAAGAAATAAATAACTCTTGCACGTGTAGTAAATGGTGCTAACACTAATTTGTTTATTAATTTGACAAAATAAAAAAATTATTTTTAACATTTCTAGTATTTGTTAATTATTATTGTTCTTTAAATTTTTGTTTTTCATTACCACCTCTATGTGCAACCCGTTCGTACTAGTTACCCTGGATCGGAACCTATTGCTTGGTTTTTTTTTTTAAATCATTCTTAATTTTTCTGAATTTCGATTTCATGATTAACGTAATCTTAATGGATTTTTGGTCAAGAGGAGCTTCACCCGTAGAAGTTCCAACTTGACACATGAAATAATCCTATGACACAGTATTTAATTAATGACCTATAAACATTTCTTTCTTACAAAGCAGGTGCATTGTACCTTTCGCTTTTACTTCCCAAAATTCTAAATACACTATTTATTAGGTCATTTCCACAAGTGATTAGTAATGTGAAACGATTAGTACAGCAAACCTATTGTCTATTTTTTTGGATTGGCCAACACCATTAACCAATGACATATAATCTAGCGTAGTCCCAGAATTCTGTTTTAAGCTACAAACTTGGTGATTAGTTTAAATTAATGCACCAACAACAAAACATGAAATTTATTGATTGCTTACCTAGTATGATTATGGCCATTGGAGTCGGTTGATTACCCCTAAACACCTACACTTCTATCACTAAAAAACAATCATCAATTAACCTTTAATTAAATATTTGAACTTCAATCACAACCAATTATATAACGATTTGAACGATTATTTTTGGTGATAGAGTATTTTCTTTTTGGAATTTGTAAGTAAGAAAATCTATTTGAACTAACGATTTTTGGCCTAAACATCTATTAATTGGATATTTGTAGAACTCAACTCACTATTCTAAATTTAACTCAAAATTGTTTCTAAAATTACCCTTCGTTTTGACTATTTGCTTACTAGACAACCTCCGAACCCAATAGACTCAATTAACGATTTCTTATGAACACCGAATTGTGAAATCCTATCTCCATAACGCCGCAATGTTATTCACGTTTTCAGCATAGGACCGTCGCCGTCATTGTGTAACTTACTGCCCCAGTTATCAGTATCATCACCGGGATCATAGGCACCGGCATCAACATCCATCCTACTCTCCCTGCGCATTGAGCTCAGCATACTAGGACTTGCATCGGACATAAATAATCCACGCCTAATACCTCTCCTGTCCCCGTCAACAGTTTCATTTTCAGAATCAGCCGTCAAATCCTAAAACAAAAAGGGATAAGTTTAGAAAGAAAAATACACAGCTACATAGTGCAACAAAGAATTGAAAACATGGACTCAAAATTGGATAAATGTAAAATCTCACCACGCAATCATCTATTTCCTGAGATTTAGAGGAAGTAAGCAGATCGAAGAAATTCCTATGAGCATCAGGATCATCTTGGACGCCTTTAAAGAAGACGGAATTGAACTCTTCCTCCATATTTGTGAAATGTTTTTGCATAAGCTACAAACAAGACATCAAGGTTATTTATAAGGTGGCCGACGTGAACAAATGTGAGGGTTTGGAGCCATGCAGCCCTGGTGGCTGTTCCAAAAACTAATTTTTTAATTGTGCAAGTTGTTACCAATAGTAGCCGCCTAACCTAGTTAAATATTTAATTATTATCCAAGGCACCACATGTATAGATTAAACATTGTACGATCATGTAATATTCGGAAATTTGCAAAATCTAGTAACTAAAGTCAGCTGATTTAATTCAATATTTTTGTTATTGTGGGACAGAAACCAACACGAATGAATAAACGTTTTATTGAAATAATTGAGAATATTTTAGACATGCGCAAACGGATATTCGGTTACAGAGTTTAAAGATAATTACTTCTTCATTTCTCAATTTAATCGTTATTGCTGTTGTGCCTATAGGGATACTACTAGAAAAAAAATCAAACTAAAAGATTGGATATAGATGAAATCCTGCAAGGTTTTTTCCTTTTTTCCTTTTAGAAATTGTTGTTGAAATAATAAAAAAAAAAAGGCCATAGGTAGGTGAAGAAGTTGAATATCGAGGTAAATGTTTTGTTATATATGTAAACGGAATATTTATTTGGCAGAGAATTTTCTGTTTCATCACCAATATTATTAACAAAACTAATCGAGTGGAAGTCACTGTACAACTAAGTAGAAATTCGGTAAAAAGGGAATAAATTAATATGAGGCAATGATTACAAGCTAGATTTGCAAGCAAAATCTTTATTGTAGATTACCTATCTAGGGTATGTCCCCCTAGGCTATCATAGGCAATGAGTACTATTGCAAGCAACTTGCACATATTTTATTACTAATTGTAATGCCCCAATCCCATTAACTCGGAATTGAAGTGCTACTAAATTTTTCTTTTCTTTTGATTAAGTAATAAATAAATAAAAAAGTGTGAAGGCGTGAGATAAAATACTTATTGGATAAAAGTAGAAATTTTATTGACAATAAGACACTGCCAAAACATATTTACACTAGTGGTTCCAAAGTTTCTAAGAAAATGCAAATCCCGGATTTTGTGACACACAAACTTATTTATATACATAGAAGAGGCAAAAACATCTTTGAGTTGCGGGTAGAAGAAGGAACCCGGTGACCTTTGCCGCAACAGCCCCGCCACCTCGCTCAACTAACCTGAAGATTTGTAATTATTGGCATGAGTATAAACTCAGTGGGAACTTTGTAAGCAGTTATACTAACGAAGGTGCACAATAATAAACACATCCTTGATTTAGGAGCCCATCTTACGACTCAAAAGCCATATTGCTAGACTAGGGGGCCAATCTTACGACTCCCAAGCCCTACTCAAAAGCCAATCTTACGACTTAAGAGTCTTTCTCAAAAGCCAATCTTACGACTTAAGAGGTATCATATCAAAAAGCCCGAAGGCAAACATATTTATCAAAGTACAAGTTCAGTAGCATAATATACTTACAAATAGCCCAGTCACCCACCTTGTTTTGGTTGCTTTAAAGTACGTAATTCGCGTATGTCCCCAGGCCTGACTCACACTAGACCAAGCACATGTTGTTTAATTAATTAGTATTACTTATCGAGTTTAGCATTTTAAAAATAATTAAATGTGGTACTCTATTCTTGAATTATGTCTATTTTTACAATTTCTAACATATAAGCCAAGTTATTATAAATTGTAATCCTAAATTAAAAGGCCTAATATGTTATTAAATTTAAATTATTAACTACATTGATAAATATTTTAAACTAACTAACATGCATCTTAAACAACAACTACTTATTACAAACTTAAGAAAATAGCTAAATTTATAAATCTACTTAAATCAAGAAAATAATTAAATTCCTAAATCTATATAAACTATAAATGACAATGACGATAAAATAAAGAAGACTATTAAAGAAGACATACCTCAAAAGATTTCAATACTATACGACAACTTCCCAAAACACCCGTCCGAGTGTTGTCAAAAATAAACTGATATGGACCTCCTAATTAAAGGAAATCCAATATTTAATATAATGTTTTTGTTTTACTTATTCTCTTATATTTTGTAATGAAGTGTTATACTTGTATTTATATGTGAAAATTTCACAAATTTAACGTAAATGTTTCGATGTGGGATTAGGGATGAAATTCATTTGAATGAAATTTTACATATCCACATTCTCGTACATAATATACCTATATTACTAAATATAGAATGTTTATATTACTAAATATAGTATGTGTATGTGTTTTACTATTATTAGCATATTATTATTATTATTATTATTATTATTATTATTATTATTATTATTATTATTATTATTATTATTATTATTATTATTATTATTATTATTATTATTATTATTATTATGTTATGCTTTACGTTTTGCATGAACATGTATATATATATTATTTAGTTTTATTTTTTTTAATATTGTATCATTATATTTCTATACGTATCTACATGATATATATATATATTGTGACTTTAGTTGTTATTTTAGGTAGGTACAATTTATAAATTAATTTTATTTCTTACTTCTTAAGCCCGATGTTAACTTTAAGCTTCTATATTGTAAACTTTTAATTCTTACCTTTTAAGTGCTAGGAGTGCAGTCAACTTGGTACATACTTATTTTCTAAAAAATAAAATCATAAGTCAAATAGCTTCACAATTTTGACTAAAATAAAATTGGTAAAACTATTTAAGATGCAAGAATGTATTTTATTGCATTTCAAAGATTCGGGGTATCACAGTCTCCCCTACTTTTAAAAATTTCGTCCTCGAAATTGTACTTACTTGGTTTAGGATATTCGGATATTTTGCTAAGATCTCATCTTCTCGTTCCCAAGTAGCTTCTTCCTTCCCATGTCTACTCCACTGCACTAGTACTAAGGGAATCTCTCTATTCCTCAAAGTGTGAACTTTTCTTCCTAGGATAGCAATGGGGTTCTCTTCATAAGTGAGGTTTTTATTGATTTCCAGATTCTCATGATGAATAACGTGATTTGAATCTGGGACATACTTCCTAAGTACTGATACATGAAAGACGTTATGGATATTGGTAAGTTCTGGCGGTAGAGCTAACTTATAGGCGACGTCTCCAATTCTATCTAGAATCTCAAATGGGCCAATATATCTGGGTTTTAGTTTCCCTCTCTTCCCGAAGCGTATTACTCCTTTTATTGGTGCCATTTGGAGAAAAACCTTATCGCCGGTATTGAATTGTAGATTCTTCCTTCGCGTGTCAGCATATGATTTTTGTCGATCCTGGGCAGCCTTGATTCTTTCTCGAATCTTAGTTACTACTCCAATGGTTCTTTCGATGATCTCAGGGCCTAAGATTTTCCGTTCTCCAACTTCATCCCAGTAAATCGGTGATCTACATCTTCTACCGTAGAGTGCTTCATACGGTGCCATCTTTATGGTAGCTTGGTAACTGTTATTATAAGAAAATTCTACTAGTGGCAAATATGTTTCCCAGCTTCCTCCAAAGTCTAGTACACAAGCTCTAAGCATATCTTCGAGTGTCTGTATTGTTCTTTCTGACTGTCCATCAGTTTGTGGATGATATGATGTGCTGAAGTTGAGCTTTGTCCCAAGGGCCGTTTGTAGACTTCTCCAGAATTTGGAGGTGAAACGAGTATCTCTGTCCGAAACTATGGTAACTGGTACTCCGTGTAATTTAACAATCTCGTCTACGTACCGTTGAGCAAGTTGATCCATGTTAAGCGTCATTCTTACTGGTATAAAGTGCGCTGTCTTTGTAAGCCTATCAATGATCACCCAAATAGCTTCATTCCTTCTTGTTGTTCGTGGCAGTCCAGTAACAAAGTCCATTGCTATGTGTTCCCACTTCCACTCGGGAATCTCTAAAGGGTGTAAGAGTCCTGAAGACCGTTGGTGTTCTGCTTTAACTTGTTGACATGTTAAACATCTTTCAACAAATTGCCCTATTGATCGTTTCATATTTCTCCACCAATAGATCTCTTTTAGGTCCTTGAACATTTTCGTCCCTCCTGGATGAGCTGTGTACGGGGTATTGTGAGCTTCTTCAAGAATTTCCTTCCTTACGTCATCATCCTTAGGTACACATAATCTTCCTTTGTATGTTAAAGTCCCGTCTGGTGTTACAAAGAACCCCTTGATGGTTCCTGCAATTGCCCGGTCTTTCATCTTGAGGAGGAATTTGTCAGTCTTTTGAGCTATCTTTATTCGATCTCTCAAAGTAGGTTGTATGGTTAATGCTGCGATCATAGCAGTAGTATGGCCTGACTTCACAAAATCTAGATTCAACTTTGCAAATTCTATTAATAATAGCTCTTGTTGTGTTGGGAGACTGGCCATATGACTTTCATTTTTCCTACTAAGTGCATCAGCTACGACATTTGCCTTGCCCGGATGATAAAGGATGGTGCAATCATAATCCTTTACTAGCTCCAGCCATCTTCTTTGGCGCATGTTGAGTTCCTTTTGTGTGAAAAAGTACTTTAGACTCTTATGGTCTGTGTAGATTTCACATTTCCCACCATAGAGATAATGACGCCATATCTTTAATGCGTGAACAACAGCAGCTAGTTCTAGGTCATGTGTAGGGTAGTTTAACTCATGGGGTTTCAATTGTCTTGAGGCATAAGCGACGACTTTTCCATGCTGCATCTAAACGCATCCTAGTCCTAACTTTGAGGCATCGGTGTAAATGACAAATCCTTCTGATCCGTCAGGGATAGTTAGAACTGGCGCGGTTACGAGTCTCTGCTTAAGCTCTTGAAAGTTATTTTCACATTCGTCAGTCCAGTGGAACTGGTTACTCTTCTTTGTCAATTGAGTCAAAGGCCTAGCGATCTTTGAGAAATCTTGAATGAATCTTCTGTAGTAACCAGCTAGACCTAGAAAACTTCGGACCTTATTCACATTTTTCGGAGCTTTCCAATTCATTACTGCTTCAACTTTGGCAGGATCCACTTCGATTCCACTAGCTGTGATAATATGGCCTAGAAAAACAACTCGATCTAGCCAAAATTCACATTTGCTAAATTTAGCATAAAGCTTCTCCTATCGTAAGGTACCTAGTAAAGTTCTAAGATGTTTCTCGTGTTGTTCTCTATCTCTTGAGTATACTAGGATATCGTCGATGAAAACTATGACAAACTGGTCTAGATAAGGATGGAATACCCTATTCATCAAATCCATGAATACTGCGGGTGCATTTGTCAATCCAAAAGGCATTACTATGAACTCATAATGACCATATCGTGTTCTAAAGGCTGTCTTAGAAATATCACACGCTTTGACCTTGAGTTGGTGGTAGCCCGATCTGAGATCGATCTTTGAGAACACGCTAGCTCCCTTCAGTTGGTAAAAAAGATCTTCTATTCTAGGCAAGGGATACTTATTTTTGATTGTTAGGCGGTTGAGTTCCCGATAATCAATGCACATTCTAAGTGATCCGTCTTTCTTCTTTACAAACAATACAGGGGCTCCCCATGGAGAAACACTTGGCTTGATGAACTTCTTGTCCAGCAACTCTTGAAGCTGTATTTTTAATTCTTGTAATTCCTTAGGTGCCATTCGATAAGGTGCTTTAGATATAGGTGCAGCTCCAGGCACCAAATCTATTGTGAATTCAACCTGTCGATCAGGAGGTATCCCAGGCAACTCGTCTGGAAATACGTCCACATAATCTCTCACCGTTGGTATATCAGCAGGTGTAACCTTAATAGTATTATTTTCCATGACATTCACAAGGTAGCCTTCACTTCCCTTTTTTCCGTAACATTCTTACAGCCTTCATTGCTGACACAATACACGGTCTGGTATTAGTTTTGGCTCCGTAAAAGGTGAATTTGGATCCTATTGTTCTTTCAAAATCTATTTCACGCTCAAAGCATCGGATTGTTGCTTTATTCTTTATCAACCAATCTATACCTAAAATAACATCGAAACATTTCATCTCTAATACATGTAGATCGGCTTCCAGTTCTTGGTTACTTATCAAAAGCTTCACACCAGTCACAATATCCTTAGTCCTAATAGTTTCTCCTGAGGGAATACTTACCGTCAACTCTTCTCCATTTGTATTACCTTTCAGACCTAACTTCCTTTTAAAATCTTCGGATATAAAAGAATGTGATGCACCAGTATCAAACAAAATATATGCCGGAAGGTCGAATACAAGTAGCATACCTGCCATGGTTTCATTCTCCTCTGTTAACTCTTCTTGTGTTAGAGCAAAAACTCGTGCCTTCCCTGATTTCTTGTCTGGTGCACTAACATTTTGTGACGCCTTGATATGCGTAGTAGTGCACTCCCAATACCTATGTCCTGGTCGATGACACTTATAGCAAACATTCTTTCCCACCAAACATTCTCCATAGTGGTGCTTATTGCAATTAGGACATATCGGAACCACATTTGGTCCTGGTCCCCCCCTTGGGTTTGCCCTCTTCATAATGTGGTTAGTCTTATTCCTATCTCTAAAATCCCATTTTCTTTTCCCGGGTTGCTCTTGAGGTTTCTGGTTGTATTCTAAGTTCTGGCTAAGGGATACAATATGTGCTCGTTCAAACGTTTCATGGTACGCAGGCAGTTTCAAACCCGACACGATACCTCCGATCTCTGGACGCAAACCTCTCTCAAAGCGTCTTGCTTTTCTCTCATCTGTATCAACTAAGTGTGGAGCATATTTAGATAATTGATTAAAACGTCTTTCATACTCCATCACTGGAAGGGTTCCCTGCTTTAGATTGACAAACTCAATTTCCTTTTGGTCACGGATAGACTGTGGAAAGTAACGGTCCATCATCATGTTCTTAAAATCATTCCAGGTCATGTTTTGCTTTTGCTCATTCGTCATTGTTCGCTCGTGTGATTTCCACCAGTATCCAGCATCTTCTACAAGTTGAAATATTGCGCACGAAACTTTTTGATTTTCAGTTGATTCCATATGGTCAAAGATTCTTTCAAGCTCAAGAATCCATTCCTCAGCAACCATAGGTCCTTCACTACCCCTAAATCTTGGTGGCGAAAAACGACGAAATTGCTCTATAATGACATTAGTATTGATACCCTGGTTCTGTGGATTTGGTATATTTTGGTTAGCTGGTATTTGTTGTATGAGTCCCTGCAGAGAGTTCAAGAACTCCCGTGCAAAATCCGCTCCTTGTACTTCAACAGCAGGTGGAGGTTGCCTCTCAGCAGCTGGCCCGACAAATGGCTCATTTTCATTTTGCACATGTTTACGTGGCCTTCCTCGCGCTGCCATACTTTTGGGAGAAGGAGAAATAACACTTAATTATATGCATATATACCTTTGTTTAACATACCGAATAATTTATAAGCAAATCATATACATAAAAGATATTGGGTTTACAAATCTATTAATATATACAATAAGTACAATGGTTTTAATACTCTAACCCGTACAAAATGTCGATTGGTTAATCATGCTTATACGAGCAAAAAGATAGCATGATCAAAGGATGACTTATATACATTCCTATTAGCAAAAGGATATTTACGCTCTAGTTATGTACTTAGGCATCACTATACAAAAGCTATCTACTATTACTATATGTACATCCTCTAGGTTTCCAACTATATCAGAACCAATTACTGGGGCCTGCCTGGTTCTCTGCTGGTGGGGTACGCACACGACGACCCCTAGTTGGTATGCTCACACCAGGATTTGACCCTATAGATTCATTGGGTTCACTTTCCTCTGAAGGATCCTCTTCCTCCTCATCTTCCTCTATTATGCCTGCTTCCTCTTGCTGCAATCTTGCATATTCGCGATAGAACTCTGCTAGTTCTCTAGCACGCCCAGCAAGACGTTCGTTAGCAACAACCTCCAAACGCTTGCTAGCTGCAATTTCATTATATCGGTCTGCCCTTTGCTTCTGGTTTTCAGCCTCTCTTTCCATTCGATCAGCAGTAGTGAGACATCTTTGTTGGTTCTTGACAGCTACTGCCAGGCGTAGTCCAAAGCGTTTATAATCAATAACTGGTCCAATAACATAGTCTACCGTAAGCATATTATCATAAATCCGGCGGGCGATGGCTCTAAAGGATGGCAGGATAGTTTCTCTTAGGTGCACTGCTGCCTCATGCTCGCTAATATAATGTCCCTCGCGTATAGCATTGTTACGGCGTCCCTGTAACATGATAATATACTCTTCTATGTTCGGATGTGCTCCCTGCCTAGACCCCTGATAAATAGATATTGCTAGTGACGGCACATCTCTATTGGCAAGTATTCTGTGTCTATATATTACTTGTTTTCTCGCCGTTTGCCTTCTACGAACCATCCTATCATAAAGAAGAAATATGGATCAAAATCTCTAATTTGGTTTCCTAATTGGTGGTAAAATTTCAAGGACATCTCACAAGTATCATGTTATTTTATGAAATGTAAATTTGTAGTAAAACATTTCCAAATCATACAAACTAATAGTAAAATATACATACCTTGGAGCGAGTGTCGGTCTGTTGGCAAAGTCACGGTTCCCCTCGATTTTATTTTATAAAACAAGTATACAGAAAAGTAGACCCGCTCTGATACCACTCTGTAACGCCCCAATCCCATTAACTCGGAATTGAAGTGCTACTAAATTTTTCTTTTCTTTTGATTAAGTAATAAATAAATAAAAAAGTGCGAAAGCGTGAGATAAAATACTTATTGGATAAAAGTAGAAATTTTATTGACAATAAGACACTGCCAAAACATATTTACACTAGTGGTTCCAAAGTTTCTAAGAAAATGCAAATCCCGGATTTTGTGACACACAAACTTATTTATATACATAGAAGAGGCAAAAACATCTTTGAGTTGTGGGTAGAAGAAGGAACCCGGTGACCTTTGCCGCAACAGCCCCGCCACCTCGCTCAACTAACCTGAAGATTTGTAATTATGGGCATGAGTATAAACTCAGTGGGAACTTTGTAAGCAGTTATACTAACGAAGGTGCACAATAATAAACACATCCTTAACTTAGGAGCCCATCTTACGACTCAAAAGCCATATTGCTAGACTAGGGGGCCAATCTTACGACTCCCAAGCCCTACTCAAAAGCCAATCTTACGACTTAAGAGCCTTTCTCAAAAGCCAATCTTACGACTTAAGAGGTATCATATCAATAAGCCCGAAGGCAAACATATTTATCAAAGTACAAGTTCAGTAGCATAATATACTTACAAATAGCCCATTCACCCACCTTGTTTTGCTTGCTTTAAAGTACGTAATTCGCGTATGTCCCAAGGCCTGACTCGCACTAGACCAAACACATGTTGTTTAATTAATTAGTATTACTTATCGAGTTTAGCATTTTAAAAATAATTAAGTGTGGTACACTATTCTTGAATTATGTCTATTTTTACAATTTCTAACATATAAGCCAAGTTATTATAAACTGTAGTCCTAAATTAAAAGGCCTAATATGCTATTAAATTTAAATTATTAACTACATTGATAAATATTTTAAACTAACTAACATGCATCTTAAACAACAACTAATTATTACAAACTTAAGAAAATAGCTAAATTTATAAATCTACTTAAATCAAGAAAATAATTAAATTCCTAAATCTATATAAACTATAAATGACAATGACGATAAAATAAAGAAGACTATTAAAGAAGACATACCTCAAAAGATTTCAATACTATACGACAACTGATAGGGATGGCCCAGTCACTTCGGGTCGGGTTAATACCTCGGCCCACTAACCGGCCCAGAAGATCCAGAAATACGCGTTGTCCCAGATAATGTGGCGCGGCCCAATTTATGGCTTGTTCCGCGATTCAAGGCCCACGATCCGTTCCCAACCGCCACGCAGCGGAAAATAGGCGCGACAATAGGGAGTTAGTTAGGGTTTAGTAGGGGATTGTATAAATAGGAGAAAAGAACTCTGAATTAGGGTTCGCATTCTGTATTCTGAAATTACTACGTGTAAACTCAAAGATCTAGTGAAAGAAACACCTCGGCAGGTGCTATTTTGTGCCCGTGGACGTAGATCTCCCGATCGAACCACGTAAATCTTGTGTTTTTCTGTATTTCTTACGTAAGCTTTCATTAAGTTTCTTGGATATCAGATTGCGCATTATCAATTGGCGCCGTCTGTGGGAAACGCAAATAGTTTTTGACATTAACAGTGCATTCAAATATCATGGTGATGACTCGTCTGAATCAATCTCGCCAGGGTGATCAAGCCAATCAAGATCCACCCGTGGATCAAGTTTTGCCGCCGAGGCAATCGCCGATAAGAGGTACGTCTCATCATCAGGGCAACCAAGGCCCGGTTATGAATCCAGACAACCAGTTCTTACCTCCACCCCCACAAGACATGCAAAACCCTAATCTCGCTGCTGCCCGGCCACCGGTCAATATTCAAATAACTCCAGAATTACTCCAGGCCTTCCTACAAGAGCATGCTCATGTTCTTCAGGACTGGGCGGCCAATCGGCTGAATCCCGAGGGACCTGCCGGACATGATGCCAATCCCGCGGTGCCTCCACATCGTCAGCACTCGCATGATCGACAAGACCCGGTGCATCGGGGGCGTCAGGATCGGCGACAGGAACGACCTGGTTCTCCCGAGAACCATGGGAGTTCTAACGGGTCAAGACAGCGCAACGACGAACCTACAGATGTCGATCGCCGCCGTCCACTCAACGCGGCTAAAAGAGTTCGTTATGCCAATCCTCATACTCTAGATCTTCAAGAGTATGAGCGAGTCCAACGCAATGTCGAGCTCGACAGAATCCTGGGCCTTGATGCCAATGGATCATCACACCGATCTCTCAAGAAATCATGGCCACTTCCCTTCCCGAAGGGTTCAAAAGGCCTGCCATACCACCTTACGACGGCACCGGAGATCCAGCCAATTTTCTTGGAGCTTTCAGGCACAACATGCTTAGCCGCGATCATACTACGTCCCTCCATTACTGTAAGATTTTCCCTGAGTACCTTCAGGATGAAGCTCGGGTTTGGTTTGATTCTCTCCCGCGCAATAGCGTATCCTCTTTTAGAGAACTCGCCGAACACTTTTGGGCGCGTTTCGAGGCACGTGCGAAGCCCATGGCCACCCTGGCCGACCTCATGAATATGGAACAGCGGGACGGCGAAACCGTTACCCAATTTCTTGACCGCTTTACAGCGGAGAGTCTCAAGGTGGGAAATTGCTCAGATGATGTAATCATCAACGCTTTCATGAATGGACTCCGTCCCGGACCACTCTACACCGAGTTGGTTCGTAATCCACCGGTCACAACCCGAGCACTGTTCAAAACGGTGTGCAGATATGCTAAGGCCGAGGAGCAGACTCGTCGGAAACGTGAGAAACATGCTAGCAAGCGGCAGTCCGACAGGGCACAAGTTGGGCCTAGCACACGACCTAGTGCCTTTTCTCGTCTGAACCCGGGGCGTTCAGAATCTCGAGGTGATATTCCGCAATTCACTCCGCTGACAAAATCACGAGCTGAAATTCTTTCTGTTCACAAGAATGATTTACGGCCCTGTCCGCGGATGACTGCTCCGCCTGAAAAGAGGAACCGTGGAAAGTGGTGTGCATACCACCGAGATCATGGGCACGAGACGGAGGAGTGCCGAGAGCTCATCAGGGAAATTGAGGAGTGTTTAAAGAAAGGTCTCTTGCGACAATACATTGCGCGGACCGATGACAAACCTCGGACAAGTCAGAATGGGGGTTCGTCTCATAACCGTGGAGATTATCATGACCGGGGTACACAACAAAATCGGCCGCCGTGGCAGAATAATCGGCCGGGGCCTAGCAATTATGCACGACAAGACTCTGGCAATCGCCAACAACCTCATTTTCTGCCACCACCTCCTCCTCCGGGAGGACCCGGAGACAATGCACCCACTCACGTAATAAACGTGATATATGGGGCCCTCCCCGCCGGGGCTTCGCGAAATGCCTTGAAGGCAGAGGCTCGCCGTCCTCCTCCCGAGGAGCCACGTCATAAGCGTCTCCATCAATCCGAAACTGTTAGTTTCACAGATAGAGACCCGGTTCCAGAGATAACACCTCATACTGATGCCATTGTCATCGACATGACTGTAGCCAATATTACAATAAAGCGGGTCTTCGTGGACAATGGAGCCGCAGTGAGTGTAATATTCGCCGACTGTTTCCAAAAGATGGGGATTCCTCGGGAACAACTTCGGCCGGCCCCCGGGCCATTGCAGACTTTCACTCAAGGTGAAGTCCAGCCAGAAGGTGTCACCACTCTCCCGGCGTCTCTGGGGACCTATCCGGCGATAAAAACCATTTTCGTGGATTTTTACGTGGTTAATTCCCCGTCACCGTACAACATGATCTTGGGTCGGGATTGGCTTACTCCCGCCAAAGCCATATGCTCCACATACCACCTCGCGCTAAAATTCCCCACTTCACACGGCGAAGTGGCTATCCGCGGTAGTCAGCGGGTTTCTAAGGAGTGCATGTACGTGGCACTCAAAAAGACTACCAAAGTTCCTCCCAAACAGCAGCTTCAGGTAGCATCATCGGCTCTTGAACCTCAGGTATGTACCTCATTGGGGGATACCACCGTCCAGGTGCCGCTTGATCCATCCAAACCAGAACAAACTGTAACTGTCGGTGCCGTGGATGTGCCATGGTTACACCAGGCCGTCATTCAGACCTTGCGAGAGTATTCCGATGTCTTTGCATGGTCCCCTTTGGATATGCCCGGGGTCTCTCCCGATGTAATAACCCACAAGCTGAACATCGATCCCAGCGTAAAGCCTATACAGCAAAAGCAAAGGAAGTTCGCTCCGGAGCGAAATGCAGCAATTCGAATCGAGGTGCAACAACTCTTGGATGCGGACATCTTGTTCGAAGTGTATTACCCTACTTGGCTATCCAATCCAGTGATGGTGGTAAAGTCCAGCGGGGAATGGCGGATGTGTGTCGATTTCTCCGACCTCAATAAACATTGTCCGAAGGACTGTTATCCTCTACCTTCCATCGACCAAAAGGCCGAAGCCATTACTGGGTACGTGGCACTTTGTTTCTTAGACCTGTATAAGGGATACCACCAGATCTTTATGGATCCGCAGGATGCCCTCAAGACGGCATTTATCACTGCTTTTGGGTATTTTGCTTTTAAGAAAATGCCCTTCGGGCTCAAGAACGCTGGAGCCACATATCAACGTCTCATGGACCGCGTTTTCCACGATCAGATTGGCCGCAACGTCGAGGTTTACGTCGATGATCTGGTTATAAAAAGTACCTCACATTCTTCATGCGTGCAAGACATTGCCGAAACGTTGCGTACTCTGCGGCGTTACAATTTGCGACTTAATCCGGCAAAATGCACTTTTGGCGTTGGCTCCGGCAAGTTTCTCGGTTATATGGTTTCACAACACGGTCTTCAGGCCAATCCAGCCAAACTTCGGGATGTTTTAGATCTGCAACCACCGAAGACGTTCAGAGACGTTCAACGCCTCACGGGTGGTTTCACGGGGCGGAGACACGGTACTCCATGCTGGAAAAAACCGTGCTGGCCCTTGTCATGGCGGCTCGGCGTCTGCGGCCATACTTCCAAGGGCACGAAATACGAGTTCTGACCAATCATCCTATCCGTCAGATTCTTGTCAAGCCCGAGGTGTCCGGGCGCCTCGCCAAGTGGGCTGTCGAATTAGGCGAATATGATATTCAATTTCTTCCCCGCCGAGCTATCAAGGATCAAGCACTTGCAGATTTTTTGGCTGAAACCCCGGGGGATAATCATGAATCTTCTGCAGGCAATGGTACCCAACATCCTGCTACCCTCATATCCCCACCTCGCAAGTGGCAATTGTATGTGGATGGTGCATCCACGGCTCGCGGAAGTGGTGCCGGGGTGCTTCTCATTGACCCCGAGGGAGTTGAAGTTAAGTACGTCATCCGATTCAAATTTAAGGTGACCAATAATGAAGCAGAATACGAGGCAGTTCTCGCCGGGCTCCGGCTCGCTCAATCCTTAGCCATTCGCCATCTTGAGCACTTCACGGACTCCGAGGTCGTGTCCAAGCAAATCCAGGGAACTTATGTCGCCAAGGATGAAACAATGATCAGGTATCGTGCTTTAACACTCAAACTTATGTCAACTCTTGATACAGTTGTTATCCAGAAAATACCACGTACTCAGAATGCAAGAGCAGATGCGCTCAGCAAATTAGCCTCCGCGGTCCGAACTAATATATCTCCGGATATAATAGTCGAAGACTTATTTCATCCGGCAATTCATGAGGCAACGGTTTCGGTATTGACCGATAGTGATCCGAATTGGATGACCCCTATCGTTCAGTATCTCCGAGATGGAATTCTGCCTAATGATAAGCTGCGAGCTCGGCAAGTAGTCCTCAAAGCCCCCAAATACTCCTTTCATGATGGAGTCTTGTATCGACGGTCGTACCTACAACCGAGTCTCCGGTGCCTCGCTCCTGCCGAGGCTAATCAAGTTCTACGGGAGGTTCACGAAGGGGCCTGTGCCAGTCATATCGGCTCCCGGACATTGGCCAAGAAAGTTCTCCGCTGGGGATATTATTGGCCAACTTTGTTTAACGATGCCCACGACTTAGTGACCAAATGCAGCAAGTGTCAGCTACATTCTAGTGTGAAACACCTGCCACAAACCGAGCTCACTGGAATTCAAAGTGCGTGGCCATTTATTCAGTGGGGAATTGATATTGTTGGCCCATTTCCGGTCGCTCCGGGGGGATTGAAGTTTCTGGTGGTCGCCGTGGATTACTTCACCAAATGGGTAGAAGCGGAACCTCTTACTGCCATCACTGGCCAGAACATCTTGAAGTTCGTCTGGCGAAATATCATATGTCGTTTTTGCATACCGAGCACTATTATCTCGGATAACGGTAAACAATTCGCCAACGATCCCTTCCGGTCATGGTGCGAGGAGCTTCATATCAAACAAATTTTCACCTCGGTTGCTCACCCTCAAGCCAACGGTCAGGTCGAAGTCACCAATAGTACACTGCTCACGGGTATAAAGAAACGCCTGGATAATGCCAAAGGTCTTTGGGCCGAAAACCTTCCGCAAGTTCTATGGGCTTATCGCACAACACCGCATACCTCTACCGGGGAGACCCCCTACAGCCTAACTTACGGCTCCGAAGCAGTTATTCCGGCGGAAATCAGCGTACCAAGCCCCCGCCTCATCACATTGATTCCCGAGGATAATGACGAAGCTCTCCGTGCAAATTTGGATGAGCTCGAATATCGTCGTGATCAATCATTCATCCAGCAGGCCAGGTGTAAACAACGTGCAGCCCAGTATCATCAGGAACTCAATTCAATGTCGGGGACCTAGTACTTCGACTCAATTCAGCCAACAAAGCTGCCCCCGAGGGGAAATTACATGCTTCGTGGGAAGGTCCTTATCGCATCGTTGCCGCGCACGATTCCGGATCCTATCAGTTAGAGCATCTCGATGGAACCTCAATTCCCCGAAGCTAGCATGTTACCAACTTGAGACGCTTCTATCTGTGAATGCCAAATGACAAGTATCATCTTATCTTTATGCTCTTTGTACGCTTCTTTTATGTTGTTATCTTTCTTTGTATCCTTCAATTTGCTCCGGCACTCATCATTGAATAAATACTCTTTATTTATGCATCTTGCTGTGTTCTCTTTTACGTTACAGGGACTCCCTAACGCAATCGTGTTATTATTATTCGTCTCCGGACAACTAAATCTCTCTCTCGGTCCGTCCGAAGAGATTCATATTTCGTCCCCGGACTCGTATCATTCTCTCGCCTGTTTAACCGGGGAGGTGTCTGCTCCCGCCCGATCCGTCCGGGGAGATTTTACTCCCGCCTGATCCGTCCGGGGAGATTTTACTCCCGCCCGATCCGTCCGGGGAGATTTAAATTGGAGTTATCCATATTATGTTCCCGAACACCCGTTAAAACAATTATTACTTTTGGTTAATAACTTGTTGTTTTCCTTAACGCAACTATGCACACCAAAATGATTTTATTATCCTCCTTCGAGGTGACGACAAAAAGTTTTTTACATAAGACTTCAAAAAAAAAAAAAAAAAAAAAAAAAAACGAATAAACAATTATCTACGGCCCCCGAGCCAGTATTCAGCGCCCCGGCGTTGAGGCCTACTCCTAGACCTACGCTGTGTCCTCCGGGATCTTGTCGTTCTTCGGCCTCGGGCTCCGGCTCTTTCCCCCCCGCGGGATTCCCGACGCCGTGGACTTGTTCTTGGCGCTTGTCTGGGAACTTCGTCTCTTGTACGAGCACGGCTACTTGGCTGCAGAGCAGACCTCGGGGTTTGGGCCCATTGCACAGGGTCCCATTCCTCGGGGACCATCACCTCGATTTCTCTGGCCAGTTCTTCGACTACCTCTTCGGAGACAACGGCGGGCTCTTCTTCGATCGTAGTCACTGGAACTGGCTCTCGAATAACAATGCCTGTGCTCTTTACCTCGGGCCTCTTTTTACCCTTCCGGGGGGCTTTTGAAGTACCTTGGCTTCGGCTTGTACTAGCAATGTATTCCTCGGCATAAGGCCTCCACCTGCCTCGGCCCTTCAGTCCTTCATACATGCTGAGGAGCAGCTCCAAAACCTCTCGCTTTCTTACAAGCTCCGAGGACTCGGCTGGGTCATTTGCCATAAGTGCTGAGATTTCGCCCTGAATCTCTACGACCCGCTCCTCCACTTCTTCAAAAGTCAGAAGGCTGAACTCAGACAGTATCCGGTCATACTCCCTTTGATGAACGAGGACACGGCTCATTTCAGCAGCTTTAGCCCGGTACTTCAGTTCGTAGTCCTTGGCTCTTTCTTCGGCTTCCTCCGCCCTCTTTTCCGCAACGGACACCCGCTTTTCTAGCCTGGGCACTATGTGCATTTGCAGGTTATCCTTCTCTCCGCGGAACCACTCTAGTGATCGCATGAGTTTCTTTATCGTTTCGTGCAATTCCGCGGTATTTTAATCAGACAAAAGAATCAACGAGAGCAATCAATCTCAAGCATATAATGAGTTGGAGTTCAGCTCGAAAACAAGATTTATATTCAACCAAATCAAAGTACATTATTCGTGATTCCGTACACAGTTTACATCTACTCCTATTTTATACTACATTAAATTTGAGGGGAACGACTGACCTCCCGCTCGGTCCCCTCAGTATCCTCGGGCAACACCTCTCGCCGGCCCTCCGACACTTCAGCTTCTTCCTCCTCATTAACTGCGGCAGCTTCATCCGCAGCTATGGCATCGACCTCCATCCGGGGGGGGGGGGGGGGTTCTTTGTTTCGGGGCTTGGAGACAAGCTCACCCCGGCGGAATGCCAGAAACTCCTGGTCTTGGTCCACCTCATAGTTAGCAATCTCCTCGGCCTTCAGAATTTGTTTCTTCTCCGCTAGAGCCTTCAACAGAGGCCACTCCGGCAGATTTGCTAATGCTGTGTAGTAGGCCTTCTCCACCCCGGCCACTGCATCAAAGTCGTACCCGAATTCTGGACGATATACATCCACATTCGGGTAGACCTCCTTGATCTGCTCCAGCAACACAGATCGCGTGGCCTGGTCCCCTATTGCAACAAAATCGGTCTGAAAGTCAAGAAACGTGCTGGTTTGGAACAGTTTCTCGGCGAATGCTTTCAGCATCGCTTCTTGACCTTCGACTATGGCAGCCTCCCGAGCCTCCATCTCTGCCCGCAGCTGCAGTATTTCCCCTCGGAGGACACCGGCTTCTGCCTCCACTCCGCGCAGACGCGCCACCTCATTTTCGACCAAGGCGGCCCTCTTACGCGCCTCGGTCAGGTCTTGTGTTAACCTGTCGTTGCGCGCCCGAAGCTCTCTAGCCACTTCGGCTAGCTCCTCCTTGCCTTCCTTCTCGCTCTTACGACCGAGTTCCATGATTCCTCGCGCCAAGCGCAGAAGTTCTTCGGCATCGCCCCCCTCCAACCCCAAAAGGTTTGAAGGCCCCTGCTCCTTCAACTGCCACCAATAACAGCACACAGAAATCAGCACAGATAAATATACACTGCATTTGCGTTGGCAGTAAATAACAGCACATCTTGAATTTACCTCCATACTCTCCCCCGTGCGGAGTCTTTTTGCTGTTGCTGGAGGGGTCCCAGATGGCTCCGGCCTCTTCTTGGATACAGGAATAGGCCTCGCCGCTCCTACCTGCTCCTCAGACCCAGCGCTGGGCCTCGCACCAGGTGACATCTTCCCCTGGGGAGATGCCTCCACAGTTTTCCCTTTCTTTTTGGCCGCCGCAGCCACCGCGGGACTTCCAGCCGGCTCTTTTCCGAAGCGTCCCACTGCATGCAAAATTTGAAGTTAGTCCTGTACAAAACAACAGTTTGTAAAAAGCATAACATGAGAGCTCCTACCCTCCTCGGCAACCGCATCGCCCGAATAATACGGGCTCAGTCCGGCCTCCTCCAGTTCCTCCTCAGTACAGAGGGTCTTGAAAGTCCCCACTGACCGGAATGTATGTACGACTTTGGCCTCCGGGTTCTCCACCGGGGCAGTATCAAGCACCTCATCCCTCCTCCACTTCGGGAGAGCTACTCCATTCTTCACAATAATAAACCTCTCCTTCCATCCGTCCACCTTACTCGGGTTTTACACCTTGAACCCACCTCGGGCTCGGGGACTGAAGGAGTACCACCCCTTGGATTTACCGAAGGCTTTTAGTTGGTAAAAAAACCTAAATAGCTCTACGGTTGGTTCTACCCCGGCATTTTTGCACACTACGGTGAATCCGACTACTTGCCTCACCGCATTTGGCGCTAATTGGCTTAAGGCAATGTTATAGTATCTCAGTAACCGGACCACAATGTCCCACAGGGGCAATCTCAAACCTATTCTCAGGAAGTCTATATACATACTAATGAAACCCTGCGGCGGGCAACAGGCCCTATCACCGGGGTTCGGTACTATATATTCTAAGTTAAAGGGAAGGTAAAATGAGGGGATTTCTCTCTCAATCTGCACCCGTGCCATCCGCGGTGCTATTGTGGATACCTCGAAATCCTCTTCCGTACACTCGTAAAAACCGACCATCTTGACATTGGTTTCCCTGCCATCAGCTCGATCCACAGTCCTAATCTCATTCCTCTCTGGAATTATGACTCGCAGAGGTGGCACGTCCAACGGAGCGCTCTTAGTCCCTACTTCCTGAACAGAAGAAGAAGATGAAGAAGAAGGCATACTTACTTGGTTTGAGTTTGAGAAGTTTTTTTATTCGAGATGAGTCACACGCGACCAGATTTCTCCTTTTTTCCCGCTTTCTAAACTGGCAAATCGCAATGAAGAAGATGAAGAGTTACTGTGCCATTATTCCAAATATATACACAAAAAACCAACGGCTCTGATACAGCCTATTCAAATTCAGTGATTGAGATTTGGACGTGATATTCACGCGCTTTACGGTGGGGAACAGGTTTATTGGAAATCGCAGAGCGTGTCACTTCACATCCCTCTCTCTCATGATGGCGCCGCCAATCACATCAACCTCACTCTTGGCCAGGAAGATTTAAACTACACTCCGGTGCTCCCCTCACCTCGGCCACACTACCACACTCCGGTGCTCCCTTCATTTTGGCCAGACTACTACACTCCGGTGATCCCTTCGCCTCGGCCAGATCATTGTATACTTCCGATACCGTTTCTTGCTTTTGGGGGACTCGCTATCATCCCGGTGTAATTCGGCCTAGTTCGGTTTCGCTTCCATGGACTACGCCGCGGAGGACCTTAGACGCGGAACAGTCTTGGTTATCCACAAACACTTCGGCTCGCCAGCGACCGCGGTTCATCTTGCCTATAGTTCCATCCCGGTTACAACCGAAGCTCATTCCTCGCTCCGGCTGGGGTGGGGGCATCTGATAGGGATGGCCCAGTCACTTCGGGTCGGGTTAATACCTCGGCCCACTAATACCTCGGTCCACTAACCGGCCCAGAAGATCCAGAAATACGCGTTGTCCCAGATAATGTGGCGCGGCCCAATTTATGGCTTGTTCCGCGATTCAAGGCCCACGATCCGTTCCCAACCGCCACGCAGCGGAAAATAGGCACGACAATAGGGAGTTAGTTAGGGTTTAGTAAGGGATTGTATAAATAGGAGAAAAGAACTCTGAATTAGGGTTCGCATTCTGTATTCTGAAATTACTACGTGTAAACTCAAAGATCTAGTGAAAGAAACACCTCGGCAGGTGCTATTTTGTGCCCGTGGACGTAGATCTCCGGATCGAACCACGTAAATCTTGTGTTTTTCTGTATTTCTTACGTAAGCTTTCGTTAATTTTCTTGGATATCAGATTGCGCATTATCAACAACTTCCCAAAACACCCGTCCGAGCGTTGTCAAAAATAAACTGATATGGACCTCCTAATTAAAGGAAATCCAATATTTAATATAATGTTTTTGTTTTACTTATTCTCTTATATTTTGTAATGAAGTGTTATACTTGTATTTATATGTGAAAATTTCACAAATTTAAAGTAAATGTTCGATGTGGGATTACGGATGAAATTCATTTGAATGAAATTTTACATATCCACATTCTCGTACATAATATACCTATATTACTAAATATAGGATGTTTATATTACTAAATATAGTATGTGTATGTGTTTTACTATTATTAGCATATTATTATTATTATTATTATTATTATTATTATTATTATTATTATTATTATTATTATTATTATTATTATTATTATTATTATTATTATTATTATTATTATTATTATTATCATGTTATGCTTTACGTTTTGCATGAACATGTATATATATATTATTTAGTTTTATTTTTTTTAATATTGTATCATTATATTTCTATACGTATCTACATGATATATATATATATTGTGACTTTAGTTGTTATTTTAGGTAGGTAGAATTTATAAATTAATTTTATTTCTTACTTCTTAAGCCCGATGTTAACTTTAAGCTTCTATATTGTAAACTTTTAATTCTTACCTTTTAAGTGCTAGGAGTGCAGTCGACTTGGTACATACTTATTTTCTAAAAAATAAAATCATAAGTCAAATAGCTTCACAATTTTGACTAAAATAAAATTGGTAAAACTATTTAAGATGCAAAGAATGTATTTTATTGCATTTCAAAGATTTGGGGTATCACACTAATGCCCTCTAGATTTTGTTTCATTAAAATTTCATGAATGTCATTACACAATAAATTAGGGTAGTAGCATTACTACTTTGGGAAGCAAAAAAAAAAAACGAGGACATCAAACCTAGTCATCTATAATGAATCACCATCGAACCATAATTGCACTACATCTCAATCATTAATCCACAACTTCGGGTTAAAATATTCACCGGAGTTCGAGGGCCCAACTCTTGCAATAGTTGCCTTAGGTTGTGGGTATTAAAAAAACCATGCATATCTCTAATTAGGCGTAATTGTATCGAAATTTTCGGCCAAAAATGTAATTATTGAAGCTTCTACTTCAAGATTGGTAATGTTATAGACAATTTAAAAAAAAAAAAAAAAAAGACGTAGGTTAAAAAGAGGAAATGATTACAGGCTAAATTTGCAAGCAAAATATTTAATTATATATCCTAGGAAGGGTATGCCTCCCTAGTCTATCATAGGTAATAAGTGCTATTGCATGCAACTTGCACATATTTAATTAACAATGCCCTCTTAGTTTGGTTTGCATCGAATTTCATTAATGCCACTACACAATAAATATAATAATTATCCTACTTATTGGAAGAGTGCCAATATGCAGAATGCAAGAAATTGAACAATAATAGAATTGCCAACAGCTAAATAATTAAAAATTCTGCTTTCACATTAACGAAACCAAATACGGAGAAACATTAACCGACTTGTTTAGTAATTTTAAATTCCTAGCACAATGATGTGCCACTAAAAGTTTTATGATAGGAAATGTATGTAAAGATAATTCGGACTTGTGTTTCTGATCCTTTCGTAAAGGTTAATAAATAAAACCTTACTATTGTTGGGGTATATTAATTCTCTAATACGTGGTTTTTTTTTTTCTTTTTTTTTCTTTTTTTTTTAGCTCGTACTAGTAATTGTGAAATGATCAGACTTATTTTTTTTATTTTTTTTTTTCGGGGATATCTGTCCAATTCTTTTGGAAGGGTCTAACAACGTATTGACATGACGTACGAACTAATATAAACGGATTTATTTTAATTGGATAAACTACAACTGTTACATAAATACAGTTTCTTTACTAGTAATGAATTAATAAATTACCAAAACAAAAGTGAATTTCGTGATAATGTGCTATTCGATCAACACGAACACAATTTAATTTTCGCTGCCTTATAAAACCAAAAGTACGTACAACAACACCTCTGATTTGCCGAATTGGTTTTGTTTTTTAACTTATATTTAAATTTTTTACTGAACGAAAAAATAAAAGATGTAGCCTTGGTCTATTGGTAATAGGGTGCTAACTACAGAAGGTCAAACAATACACGACTGAGCAAGAGGGTAGCCAACGCAACCGTCGGGCCCCCACAAATCTTAATATTTTGTGAGGTTGTTTTGCGTTAAAAAAAATTATTTATTTGATTTATATAAAAATAAGCAAACCACACCCTGTAAAAACTCCCTGGATTTGTATTAATCTACGAGATGCCACAGAAAGGGTAAGTTTTAGTTGTATGGATGCATCCGTCGCATAAGCTATTAAATTTAGCGCTATCGTAGGTTTCGGGGGTTTTTTTTTTCCTTTTCCCTAATTTCTAAAAAGCACAAAAACGACAATTATATAATAGGGCATATATATGTATATATATAAATATATATTTGTGTATATATATACATATATATATATGTCTAAATCATTATGAAAAAGTCATAGTCCGTACAGAGTTACACCCTACCTCAAGCTTCCGTAAAAACACCGACATTTTCATTATACTATCGTGCCGTGTATTCGGGGAATCACCTAAACATAACTTTTTTACACTTTATAAATAAACCGGTATGTTTTATTATATATAGGCAGGGAAAAAAAAAAAAGGGAACGTCCATCTAACAGCTGAATTTTGTATTTCTTTTTTCTTCAAACATTATGGACTAATTTAGTTATAATTTAGAATTGATCCTGAAATTCCTATAACCACTATTTTGAGATTTGACTTCGTCCTACAGCTACGCCAAATTATTTTTAAGGTACAATTACAAATCGCATATGTAATTCCTAAGATGACAGATTCTTCTTTTTTTTTAAAAAAAAAAAAAGAAAAAAACCTACGTAAGGTTTTTGTTTCCGGATTGGTGTTTCTCTTAAATTCCTAGAATTGGAAAAAAAAACAATCTTACCATTGGGAAACTTGGGAAGTCAATTCCAGCTCCCACAGTTTGCACAACAGTAGTTTAATTATACTATCGTGTCGTATATTCGGGGAATCAACAAAACATAACTGTATTTGATTTATTTAAAATCCTAATCAGTTGAATTTTTCTGGATACAGGTGCTAAGCATGTGGCAGTGGTGCTCCAAACACTAATACGGACATACTAATGAAGTTTAACAGCTTAAAAAATTAGTTTGGAAAAAAATGAGGTTCTTCCGTGAAATGTTGAGAAGTGTCAATTTTTTTTTTCTTTAATAATATTTTAGCAAAGTTTTTAAAAAACCTTACTATTCTTTTTTTTTTTTAAATTTAGACGATACTAAATAATATCTTCATTTATAACTATATTCTCTATTTGACATTACAATATTATCCTAAAATCTTATAAGAAAATTAAATTCTTCCTAAAACTACTTCCGAACTTGCGTAGATATTAACTTAGGGTAGATGCGCAGCCGTCATCAGACCAAAACAGATACAAGCACTACGTCGTTTAATACTCAATTCCTCGATAAAAATAATATAACACGTTTTTAAACGGATTATTTTTAACTTACTTGTTCTACCTCAAGATATTTGCACAAATCTTCGAGGGTACGAGTTGGATCTTCTAAATTTGGGTCGATATATGTTCGGAATAATTTTAAACTCCAGAATATATGAATTGGAAGATGTGCGAGACTATTTGAAAAATGGTGTGGAAATTACAAAATAAATATTGCAAGTTAAACTAGTCTAGCTCATACATAAAAAATAAATTGTACATATTCTAAATTTTTTAGTTAACTCGGTGGCTTGAATTTATGATTTATATAATTTTATAACCATTGTAACGCAAAAGTAATGGTCCCAAGCCTAATAAAAACATTTTGCTTTTTAAAATGCATACTTCATAACAGTCAAAAAAAGGTACTGAACTTGTTTGCCGGCCTCTGCTTCTTTGTTTTTTTTTCTTTTTTTATAAATTGAGAAGTTCTATAAAAAATTAAATAATTGAATAGTGTAGATTGTCGTTACTTATAGGATTTTCTGAATGAAAAAAGAAAAAAATTGTAAAGAGCAGGTTTCAACTCAACTAGGTTTCCAGTCGCGCAACAAAGTGATTTGATTTGAGTCTTGATTAAGAGACAGTTGATACATCACTGTGAAGAGCCTTCAACTGAAATATATTCGATTGAAACCAATAAAATGAAAGCCACGTACATCAACGAAATAGTAAAAATTGAAACTCCTAATGATCAATACTAAGTTACTAGTAACACTAGTAATATGATGTTCGGATTAACAAACCTAATAATATGGTCAAGGTGGTCCAAACAACTTTGTGGAGTCGCTTGATAAACGCACCCACCGGTCGTAAAGTACGATGCTAAATGTCCGTTGAAGTTCCATGAAGTATTCAACAGTGTGAATTTTAAAGTGTTCAAGATTTATCAATAATTTAATGTTTTATGTGAAAAAAAAACTATCGCTAATTTATTAAATTGGATGATGCCCACTACAGAATCATGAATGAATGAAATAATCTATTATATCTTTCATATAATACTTCAAACTTTTTTAAAAGAATTAATTGCTGCGTAAACGTACTACCATCACTGCGTTGGTACTTACACAACGTAATTGAACAACAGTTGATTTCAAATCCATTTACTTTTATTTTTTTGCAATACGTAGTTTAAAAAATCAATTGCTTTAGGACCAAAATATAACACGCTGTGGTTGGTTTTTTTTAATGTAATTGGTTCAAATTCTAGAAGAACCCCGCAGAAAGCTCTAATCAGATGAAATGAGAATATCCAAATTTGGTAGATTTTAAATAGGGTGAATTTCGTTCTGCATCCTGAACTGAGGGCCTTTTTGCCCTTTTTAACCCAAACTATTGCGATTGTGTCAGATAGCAACCTATAATTCACTACAGCGAAGATTTCCGGCGACAAAAAATAAAAAAAATATATTAAACATAAAAAAATATTAGAAAAAATATATGTAAATTCTGAAGTTCATTTAAAATATTAGAAAGCTAACTTAAACTTTTAAATGTAATCTTCATAAAATTGAATTTTTGCTCAGAAAAAATTCAAATACTTTATAAGATTATACCATATTTTTCAAAAAAAAAAAAAACTTAAAGTAATTTTAGGGTCCAGTTAATTTGAGATCGTCTATAAATGTTTTAAAAATTTGGGAAAAGAAAAATTAAATGTAAACCATTACGAATAATACTTAAATAGTTTGCTTTTTTTTTTATTTTATAAATTTTTGGCATGTTTTA
Source organism: Ajuga chamaepitys (assembly GCA_958295605.1). Lineage (NCBI taxonomy): Eukaryota > Viridiplantae > Streptophyta > Magnoliopsida > Lamiales > Lamiaceae > Ajuga > Ajuga chamaepitys. The sequence goes on from OY282499.1 coordinate 53,003,121, forward strand.
ATATAATTTAAGAATATATCATAAATATTACTTTCAAATTATTTAACTTTTTAATTTTTAAAATAATCACGCTCATCTCCGAAAATTAGATTTTAAAAAAATTATTTATGAAAAAATTTTATACAATTTTAGAGGTTTTAAAAAAAATTCAATTTTATGAAAATTATTTTAAAAAAAAAAAATATTTTCGGTGTAATTTATGATATTTAAAATGAACTTTAGAATTTAAGAATATTTTTTATGATTTTTCTGCGTTTTACGTAATTTTATGAATTTTTGCAGGTGTTTTTATATTTTTCTATATATTTCTCGCCAGAATTCTTCGCCGGAGTGATTTATAGGTTGCTATCTAATACCAAACATAGTTTAAGTTAAAAACGGGAAAAACGCCCAAAGTTTATGGTGCAAAATGATATTAATCCTTTAAAATATATGAACTACTGTGCAATCGACTGAGTTTCAAGTGCCGTATATGCGTTAATCAACCACAACTTGGAATTATTTCCTTTGAAAAAGGAAACAAGAAAGAATATTGTATAAATTTAAAGCCCAGAGAATAAATTTTTAGGTCATTGTAATTATATTCATGAGCCGAATTTTATAATCTTAGGAATAATACAGTTTAAAAACACTTGAACGGCGACACATAAAAAAGAGACAACATCTATATAATTTTATTAACGTGTGTAGTTATCACTATTAGTCACCGTCAATCATCCTCCCCCGTTATTTAAGAACAATTAAGTGAATAATCAATTTAAAATTGAACTTACCTATATAATGAAATTTGCTAAGTGATTTACACGTGTACTCTTACCAGTCTATATAATTCCCTAAAATTGGCGGTGACACCGTTGCCAGTTCAAGCGCAATCGCCCACTTTTTGCATAATAGGTCGCACAAATATGTCATAATTGGAAGCAACTACTTGGGAAATATAGGGAATGCCGACTAGTGTAAAATAACTAGAGCCACTATAAAGTGACGGAGTTTTTTAAAATAAAAAATAAAAAACAGCAGTGAAGTGTAGATTGTCATTAACTATAAAATTTACTGACTGAGCAAAAAAATATTAACATTAATAAGGGATGATAAAAAATCAGTTTTGCAATATGATCTTGTCAAAGATATTTGTTCTATAATTTAGTAATATTTGGTTTGGTTTCATAAATTACCATTAACGTTATTTGGAATCTAAATTAGTGTTTTCAACTAAATCGAACACTTTTTTTAAAACACTTCGGAGTATCGATTCTGAGATAGGACAGATTGCAAAAAAAAATTATTTGATTTAGAAATCAAGTCTGAAAATATCTTTTCACTCTGTACAAAGCGATCTAACCATGGGGAACATGGGAGTTTAATTCCAAGTGCAAACAGTTAAGCATAAGAATATGGATTAAGATAATGGAGATAAACCGAACGATACATATACAAAATACAACACTGTAAATAAAGGGGGACGAAAAAAAAAATTATTTTTAGGTTAACAGAGAAGAAAATACATGTCCGGATTCTTCAGAACATTATTAAAATAAACTTTAATTGTAGGAATAGAGACATGGTTATCTTTTTATATAATTCATATGTCCTAACCCTGTTCAAAATTCCTGACGTAGCTGATGTGTGATTAATTAATCTTATTGAATTCTTAAGATTAGCAATAACCATTGTTATGAAAGCAGTTCAAACCACTTTTAGTGCAATACTTCAAACACCAAAAAAATTTGATAAGACCCTGAAAAACAATAAACAAATTGAGAGGAGTTTTTTTATTTTTTTTTTAGAAATTTTTTAAAAAAAAAAAGGAATTAGGATGCAACCATTTCCAATGACTTCGATTGTACCCACATTTTCGGTTCGACGATCATGTCTCATGTTTGTTAAGTATTTTACAATTGTATTATTGGCCTTTGTTTTAATATCTACGAGACAATAAATGGAGACGCAACAATATTTAATTTCAATCAAAATACGAAATGGTCCATTCATTTTTTTTCCCTACGTCCAACTCTTGAAATAGGGTACCATAGATTTTGTTAGGGATTGAAAATAACCTATTAAATTAACTAAAAAATATTGCATTGAAGCTTTTCGGCAAAGCTTGAAATTTTGTAAGCTTCTTGGACAAGATTAGTAATATTATGGAGAAAAAAAATAAGAAATATCTCAAAAAAAGGTGCAATGATTACAAGCAAGATTTGCAAGCAAAATATTTAATTATAGTACCTAGGTAGGGTATGTTCCCCTATGTTGTAGTAGGTAATGATTGCTAGTGTGGGCAACTTGGCCATATTTTATTCCTAATGCCCTTTTAAAATCAATTCCATCTAATTGCTTCAATACCATTACACACCAATTTCAGCAAATATCATTCCTAAGAGTGGACGAGTTCTACCAACTTCACTGCCGGTTAGTTAGTGGTAATGAAATGCCAATAATGCAATTCATTTATTTATGCTCATACATTAATTCCACAAACTATGGAAAAACATTAAACAATTAAATTCATAAATTTTAATTTCCGAACTTCGATGAGCCAATAAATGTTTTATGAGAGGAAAACTAGGTCAAAAAAGTTCTAAGTAGTGCTTCGGTGATGTCGTAAACGTTGATAAATATGACCGTGAAGGTTGTATGGTAGTTTTACTCTCAAACCTGTTTTATCATTTGTTTTTTTTTTCTAATTTTGGTTGCGTACCTGTCAGCCAGGTTTTATCAGTCGGTTTTTTTAATTAGTATTATTATTAATTTTTTTCAGCAAATCTATCCAATGATTTTAGTATGGTTTATCAAGGTATTGACATGTAGTAAAAATGGAATTGACATATGTGGATTTAACTGGCGGCATATTCTGTCGACTTCAGAAGTCGTCCGACATTCTTATCCGACACTGTGAAGGTCTACTCGAAATAAAAATAGTAACTACCACTGAGTTATAAAAGCTGCTTCTTCGCCAGAATAAGCAAAGACAAAATACAAAAATATTTGTAGTTTCCCTTGGTAACGAAGAAAGTAATCAACTCGCTACCGATTAAATTTTTCCAGTATTTCCATTTCAAAAGTATGTACGGGGAACCTTGTTACTGTTCCCATGTCTGGTTTCTTTTAATTTAATATGAACACATTAGGGTTTAATAAAATGAAAGATCCAGAATCCATGTACTCGCAAAAGGTTGATAATTCCAAAATATTTTATATATATATAGCTAGAAAATAAATAAAAAAAGTTAACCCCATCCTATCAAATAAACTTCTTTTTAGATCAGGGCACTGTAGTATGTCTTATGTAAATCTAAAAACGTTAGTATATATATACAACTTTCATGCACAATATACCAAATACATAGACATAGCCGCTAGAAATTAGATTTAGTTACTTCTAAAAGAATCCTGACGATCGTTTCTACTGAACACGAAAGAAGACACATGGAACTACGGTCTAATTTACTAGCCGCGTTAAGCACTTGTAGATTGTTGACGGGATAGACGTTACAGTGCAACATAAGTTGAAACGGAATTTATCTTATAGACATATATATATATATATATTTATATATATGCTTCTTCTACGTGTTAATATGCTTACTATCCATCTTTTTTCCTTCCATGAAACAATGTTGTCGTAAAAAAAAAAAAAAAAAAAAAAAAAAATTTATTGAGGGACACCACCACTAATTTTCTAATACCAAATAACTTTTGGGAGAAGAAGCTTCCATGTCCAACTCGGCTGAATCAAATACACTCAATAGAATTGTTAATTTGTCTCATCTTGCATGCTTTTTCCGGTTTTCGAAGACTAGCCCATGGGAAGCTCATAACTTTACAACCCTTTTTGGACACACTTTTGGGAAGACAATGATGACCATTTTTTGGAAAAAAAGGAACCCTAAAGATTTTAAAGTTCACTCACTCTCCCCACATATATATATATATGTGTGTGTGTGTGTGTGTGTGCCATCCTCCTCATACTTACACTTCCAACTCCCTCTCGGCAGAAACACACACCTGAGATACAGTTTAGAGGTATGGATAATCTGGTTCAGACGATGCTTCATGCCGACTACGACTACCTCACATTCCACTCCTTTTAGCAGGTTAGCGATACCAAACAGCTTTATGTAGTATTTTCCTTTCAAGCTCGATGTTGCATGGGTGAATTTTTGTTAGAACTAAATGTCGATTTTCTACATTCTACAGGAACGACTCAAGAGATTCAATGATAAGATGGTTATCCTGCAATATTTGTTTGAGCAGATTGTTAGCATTGAACTCAATGTGCACCACTTGGTCTCTCTCGTCAATATTAGTGTTTGTCTTCAAGAACTTGATCCGTTCGATTTAAATCTGAATCAGGAGGTCAACAACAACTACTAATATTGGATGCATGCCATGAATGACCTAGGCTGCTGCTGGAGGATGTATGTGGAGAAGCTGCAGCAGTTAAGTTATATGTGAATGTTGGCATGTTTTTGGGGTTCATCTCATTTTTTAAAAGTTGGCGGAAGGATCCATGCTGCAGCTGTAGTGCTAATGATTGGGATGAATTCTTCGTTTTTTGGTATCTGTGGCGGACGACAGAATGGGCAGTTCATAGGGTCTGGTTTCTTCATTTGTGGCCTTTTTTTTGGTTCCGAAATGATTAATTTTTTTGTTATGCTTTTCTTGTCGCACTGCTGTATCTAATAGACCGCCGTACTCTACATGAAATGTACACGAGCTGCCCTGCCTTATCTTTCATTATAGCGCGATTTCCTTTTAAATTTCAGAGGCTTATGGTTTTTTAAGTGTTTTAGCAATAACTCTTACTATTATTTGAGTGTTATATTAATAAATAATGGAGATTTTTTTTAACAATGAAGCACGTGGAAGTGACTGATCACCAAACATTATTACAATTGGATCCGAAATTAAACGAAATTCTTTTAACGATTTTTCGACGTTAAACTCCAAAAAATTATTTTGACAAAATTTACCAAGCACTGTCATCTAATAATCACCAACCATATATTTTTTTTTAAAAAAAAAAGAGAGATCAGGGGTACTTAAACTATTGGAGATGGGATAACTAGAGATTTTTTTGGTACAGACCAAATGACTCAAAAAAAAGAGTAGTCTGTTTTCTAAAAACTAGACCGATACAAAATTAGAGAACGATACGTACTAAGTACACTATTATCTAAGTGTATCCTTGTGGCAACGGAGGGTTTAGTTAACGGAAAACACTTGTACGATGAGGTCAGTAAATCAAGTTGCGCTACTAGTCCTACATTCTTTTTCACTGAATAGAATTTCATTAAGTGAGAGGCCCTCAATGAAAGACGAAAGCAACTAAGGAATGTTTAATATTTAAAATTTGGTTTAAAACAAACGTCTAAGTTACTGCACATAGGGCCTCTTTTAATTTTTAACTACCAACGTAAAAAAATTTTTTTTACTGTATTGCAACCAATATATTAAATTTGGCTATGTAATTATACATTTATTCTTACCATTGCAACCAATATTGTAAGATGGCCTAAATTATCTCCGTATAGGCAGTATATTATCTATCAGTGTGAAGTCTTACGACTAATTGCCTATATAATTTTTTTTAACAAGGTTAAAAAACAAAAAAAGTTCACCTATAGCAAAGCCTTACCTTAAGAAATAATCTAAATTATAAGTTTTGGTTTTATACAAAATTAAAATGCGGTGATATTTGGACGAAAGATACCCAACAAATGGCACATTAAGGTACTCTAAAGATTGAGGTACACATATGATTAAGGCATAACGGTCGGCAAAAGCATGTTTGAAAAAGAATAGAATTACCAAGTCATGTGAAAAAGGGTTAACTTTTATTTTGAGAATCATTAGATTTTTTTTTTTTTTTAATTAAAGAAAACTTACTACTGTTAATTTATATAATTATATGATGCTCAATAATATAATCATGAAAGTCAGGTTCAGGTTTTTTGAATCAAGAAATTAAATTCAGTTTGGAGAACTCATTTCTTCCTAAAACTACTTCCGACTTTTGGTAGATGCTAACATGGCTTCACAGCACAGTCGTTGATTTTACAATTCCATATTAATTTTATTTTAATTGTTTAAATGTATGTGGTTAGCAGCGGTTTAATTATAGGACATCAACTACATGGGCCAACGGTATGCATTGGGAAAAAAAAAATGAAAAAATTATGGCTAAAATAATTCCCAGTAAATTACGATTGGCATACGCAGGTTAATAGTTAATTGCTTGATGACATAAATATAGCAGGTTTCGGACGAATTATTTTTGAATAACTTGTGCTTCTTCTTGATCAATGATTGAAGCGACAAAGGTGCTTAAACATATATTTCCAAATTTGGTGGACAAAATTTCTAACTTAATTTGGAATCACCAGAATGTGAAGTGCAAGATGTGCGAAACTCTTTGAAACAGGGGGATAGTAATTTTATGAAAAAAAACTTAAAGATTACATTAAACTTGTTGAGCTTAGAAATTTTTAGAAGTGTTCAAGGAAATTCCAAATTTGTTGGTTAAGAAGGTTTACCTAATTTTTTATTTATATAATTTGAGAACCGAATAAAACGCAAAATAAATGGTGTAAAGCTTTATAATTTAATAAACTTGACAATTTTCATGTAATTGACTTTTAAATAATGGCCTCAACTTTTTTTTTTTTTGAAAGGTTTTCGGTAGTAGTCTTACTTTTAAAAAAGCAGCTTCAAACTCCTTATAATTAAACTTACGCATAAAGATATGGTTACATATATGGCTGTATTTTGATTTATGAATACCAAGATATTTACGTAGATTAATCATATTTAGCATAACTGACATGTTCTTAGTCTCTTAGTTTTCTCTTGCTCTAGTATTTTTTGGGGAAGTAAAGGTGGACACCATCTAAATAGGTGGATACAATTTTACGAACGGTATATGTCAAAATTAAATATTTATAACATAAATTGAATGGTTGGGCCACCTTAGGATATAGCCCGGGTGTAAACTTTGAAAAAACCAGGTGGAAAATAACCAAGTTTCTATAAAGTTGGAAGCTAACTACGAATCTGAATCGTCAATACCTAATGTACTTTAGCTATATTTGGAGTCAATGCAAAGTAAAGAAAATATACCGGCGGTTGAATAAAGTTTTGACACCATTCATTTAGTGGGCCAAAAAAAAAAGACTACATGATTGAGACATATGTGCATGGGCTGTACATAACGGTAACGGTAAATCATACTTTCCTAACACATGTTCATCCAAAATACCCAAGAGTTACAATATCTGAATACAATGCGTCCGCGAACCGGGTGTTTGCGCAGCTCGCCCCTTCTATTAAAAAAACCAAAAAAAAAAAAAAAAATTAAACTTAGAAAAGACACATCAAGTCTACTTTAATAACACAATGAGTCTACTCTTAACTTAAGATTTCTATACTCCGATAAACCGATGTCGGGTATTGTCAGAAGTTCTTATTGGAGTAATCTAAGCACAAAATGTGTGCACTACAAGAACATCATAAATCGTTTGTAAATTAAGTACCTAGTTTGCCTTGAGGACAAATATCCCCAAAAAGGAAAAGAAAAATGGTTGATAATATAGGCTGCTCACCTACTTCCCGCGCTCAATTTTGGATTCGGTGCTGCAATAAGAACTAATGAACAACTTATGCTCCCTAGATTTTTAGTAGGAAAACTGGCCTTGTATCCAACTTAATTTGAGAAGTATAAGAAGGTATAAAAGTTGATAAATTTTTGGTGATTTTGCTTCCATTTCTCGGATATTTGATTTAACCTTAGAAGGTTTTAGTACGATTTCAAAAAAAAGCTGGCCACATACGTACACACACGAATATACATATATATATATATATATATATATATATATATATATATATATATATACATCGTAACTAATATGCGAAATCATTGATCGTACGGATTGCTCATCCTTCCTGCACCAAAAAAATATTAATACAATGGCCTCGATCGTGTCATGCTACTTAGCCAGGAAATCCCCTAAAAAGAAAGTAAGAATACTGAAGCTTAAAAAACTACTTTCGTGTCCAATCTTATTGGTCTTTGCACCCAAAAAATACTAATACAGTTTCTTTGATAACCCATCGATCCGAACGATTGAGGTGCGTACGGTCATCTGAAGTAGACCTTAATTTGTTTTGTGTACCCAAAACGCCAACATTATTTTTTCGTCGTACTCCATCTTCGTACCCACTGAATCCGATATTTTCATGAAATTTGTATTTTTGAACTACAAAGAAAAATTCGATAAGGAAAACCGGGGTAATCGACAATTTCGTCTGAAAGAACAAAACTAAGCTTCGACACAATTCAATGAAATTCGGCATAAAATACATCAGATACGAAGCGCTTCAAAATGTAATCTTCCATTCGTTATTGGCGCTAGCTAGAATACACGAAATTTGTGGAGTCCTAAGAGGAGAATACCAAGCATAGTTTTACAATTTATTATGTCCATGAGTTGCAGACGGTATTCCTAAATTCTAAATTGTGTTTGAACTACATGAAACCTTGCACCCCGCTTTTTAAATCCAGGAATTTATCAATAGTGCAAGTAGGAGAACTGTAGAAACACTGGAAATGAGATTGATTAACTTCATCTTTCTGGCTATTGTCGAGCTTCTGCTGCATTGTGTCGAGCTTCAATGTAATTTCCTTAAGTTCAGCCTTCAACTCGACCGCTACTGAATTAGATCCAGCAGACTAAGAGGGTCGATCTACTGGAAAAAAGAACAGCCACCTGAATGGGAAAATGGGAAAACCCGTAAACGAAAATATCAAAAAAAAAAAATAATTAACGAAATTATTAACTAAGCATAATTCATTTGTATTTAATTTTCAAACTAAATCACTCAAATTCGCTTAATTGCATGCAAGGCAAGGTTGGAGAAATCTTACACTCCAATTCCTACATCCGTAAAACCTCCTGCCACGATGTGGTTCTTTCTTGGAAGTTTGGATCACTGCTCGTAGACCGCAATCGCAGACCAGATACCCGGCGGGAGAATTGTTGGACGAAGACATATTTGGAAGCCAATTTTCCTGTTGGTGTTACTCAAAAGTGATGTTGGTAGAAGAAGAGTGTTTGGTGCTTCAGAATTTTATGTGTCACCTGCAAGCTTATGTTTAAAATATCCAGGGTAATTAAATATTAAAGACTTCCAGGGCACCCTTTTACCGGACGGGTTATTTTCTGGCTACTGTTACCACTAGTTTATGTCACTTTTGTCAATAATTTAGTGATCATTTAATTGAACCGATAAACAGATTTAGAATTTTTCTTAATCATGGTGATTTGCAAGAACTGTTCGTTCAGAATTGTCCATTTTTGTAAAGTAAGTTTATGGAAAACCCACCATATTTAACAACTGATGAAGTTCGTCCTGCCAATGTTAAGTAAGCTATTAATCTACTCTTATTTTTGAAAGACATTATAGCATCGTGGACCTTCGGTGTCGAAGAAGGTCGACGAAATTAGAAAGTGCCCTATTGCAGATGAATAATGAATTACTTTCAATTATTTTGGGTTATCATTTACAACGTCTCTTGATTTTTCAAACAGTACAAAGCCAAAGTCATAATTGAATAACAGTAAGGATAGAACCTTACTAAAAAATTAATCCTGCAAGAACAGACAGTCTCTAAACTTCACTCTTTTTTTTTTCATCCTGAGTTTAATTAACAAATTTTAGTTGCTGTTGTGGGACCACTACTAATGGCCAATGCTCTTATGTAAAGTTTCTTTTTATTTATTTATTATTATTATAATTGGAAAATAATGAACATTGTGCTTTCTGATTGAACCACCTACCGTAGCAAATGAACTTAGTTCTAGGACCTTAAAATAATCCAGCCATCAAATAAATTATTTATAAAGGAAGCAATATTGTTGGGCCTCATATTCCAACCAATGGTTACAAGATATTGTAGATCTTTTGGAGTGTAGGTTGCTCAATTATCTTGGGATTTGAATTGAGTTGGACATTGTGTTACTTAATCCCTCTAATAAACTATTAAATCTAACAATAAAGTATTTTTTATTTTTTTTAGGTAGTGAGTTATAAAATTGGACCTACACTTACAACCAATTTACCACATTTATAGATAAAATATTAAAGAAAGATATGTACACTACTAGAAATAATGCTTTTTGCCACTACAAAATATTGTTTCCCATAATGGGAGAGTAGACACAAAAATAATTTTAGTAACTAAATATTGAAAAGTAGTTACTATAGGGTAGTTACTTATAATAAGATGCTAAAAGGTTTTTTGCAACTACTTTGTAGTTACTAATGTGCCCAGCACTATTTTTTGCAACTACTTTGTAGTTACCAATATATTTGTAACTAAAGGTAGTTGTAAAAGAGCTTGGCATATTGTTGCAAATTTGGTTAAAATTGTATGAAATACTCTTTGCAACCACTAATATTTACTAAAGAGTTTATTTATAGTAACCACTTTTTTAGTTGCAAAGGACTAGTGGCAAATGCCTTTTTTCCTTGTAGTTTTAATAAGTACACTGTGATTGATGGCTAGAGTCCAATAAAAACTGATTACCATAAATTTTAGAAATTATGCTAGTCAATAATTAATGTTCGGCAAAACCAAAAGGAAGGCCCACATTACAGCTGAATTTTGATTTTTGTTTCTCTTCAGTCAGTAATTCCTAATTTTGGGTTTTAATTTTTGTGTTTCCTATATATTACTATAACCACTTTAGGAAATTTAATTAGAACCTACAGCTAAGTCAAATTATTCTTAAGGTACCATTACATATTGCCACCGAAATTCCATTCTACCCGATTTTTTTTTCTTTTAAAATTAAAGTATTTGTTTTTTATAAAACTGGGAAATAACAATCTTATCGTGGGGAACCACATTATGTATTCCCAATGGGGTAAAAGTCATCGTCTTTTCTAATAAAAAAAGTTGTGTTCTGTTACTGGACTACTATTAATGGTCAATGTTCTTTTTTCATTTGTAATTTTTAAAGATTAATAAAGGTTGTGTTTTATGATTGGACCACTTACAGTAGCCAATCAACAAAGGCCCAGGACCCTAACATAATCCTCTCACCAAATAAATATTTTTTAAAAGAAGCAATTCTGTTGGACCTCAAACTTCATCCAATGGACACAAGGTAATGTAGATCTTTGGAGTGTAAGTTACTCAATATACTTGGGAATTGGAATGAATTGGATAGATTAGTACGCATTCACTCTTAGTAACCTCCACATCCACCAATAAACTAATTTTTTTAAAAAAAAAAAAAAATTGAGGTTTTTCATTGGGCTAAATACAATAACCAATCAAATATGTGTATATGTAATCATTGCTATCTTGAAGGGTTGTTCATTGATTGGACCTATTACAAACACCAATCATACTAGGGGAATTTTCTTTTTTTTTTTAAAAAAAAAGGCTACACTAACATCACTAAAATCAACTCCAATTGGACCACATTCCTCACCCAATCAATACAAGATTTGGTAGATCTTTGTAGTAAACTTTGGAAATTGTTCCCTTGGAGATCATACTAGTGATAGTATGATATTGTAGTATAAGAGGATTGTGGTATACTCAGAGTCCTTATGGATTTCTTAGCATATACTTGATATGTACGTTCTACACAACGACCTTTTTCTTTACTGTTCTTTTTAAATTGATGATAAAATTCAGCTACAGTTGTTGTATCAAACCAAAATATGTCCTCAGGAACGAGTAATTCAGGGACGAATTGTTTGCACCACATTAAGCCCAAAACTGTAAGATTTTTAGTTCGAGATGGTGAAGCTACGGGCACATCAAGTGAGGAGGATAGCATCGGTTTTAAAAAAGAAAAAATTGGTCGTTAATTAAAAAATGAAGTACTATACCATAGTTGTTGTGGTCACAAGGTGGTTGATCGAGGTGTTGTCCACCCGTGCGTAAGACAGGCCAGTGGAGTCGGTGAAGGTAATGAGGCAGCTAAATTAAAGAAACAAAAGGGGAATCGTCGGAGGAAACAAACTAATCATCCGGCATGTGATGGAGTTATCGGTAAATACCGAGGAATTCGCCTCAGGTATTGGGGTAAGTGGTGTGCTCAAATTCGCGATCCAACATCAAATAAACGTCTATGGCTTGGCACCTTCCGATCCCCGGAGGAGGCAGCTACGGCGTACGACAGGGCGGCGATAAGGATACGTGGTAAAGACACTTTTACGAACTTCCCTTATTCATTCTATCAAAATGAAGAGATTGGTTATGAAAGAAAGTCGGCAGCAATCGATGAAGACAATGTTCCTGCAATTGGGGCTGATACGACAGTGTCCGCTTCACCACGAAATCATACCGTTTTATCAAACCAAGAGTATGATGATACTTATTACTATTCGATGAAGTTGGTTTATCACCATTGTGGAATGAAAACAATCCAGGAAGCTGTAGTCATTGGTCAACTGATTATATGTTTGAAGACCTAAACATTTGGTGCTCACACGCTGAACTAAGTAATGATTTTATTAATCCTGCAGAACCTGACTATCTGAAACCGGATAGTAATAGCGGTGGGTTAAGTTGGGATGAATTTATCAAAGACAATTTCTTCAAAGGTGAAAGTGGCTCTTGCAGATGATGTTTTTTGGTCGGTCGATTTAGTTAATGTAACTTTCATTAAAAAATAAAGACTGTATTGTTTTTGCTTATATTTTATTTTCCATGAGACACTTGTTTCTTCTGCTAGCCATAGATCAGCACAACTTACTGATGTCATTATAACAAATTTGTGGAATTTGTGGCCCTTATTTCTTTTTTTTTTTCCTTCTCACTACCTCATTGAAATTAGGCATAGTTGAAGCTATTTAACCATAACTGAAAAAAAATTACTTTACCATAAATATATATTTATAAATAGTTCTCTGGACAATAACATCAACCATCCAATTAAAAAACAAAGTTGAGCTACTCCTATAATAAATAATTGCAGAATGCAGTTAAAGTAATTTCAAATTTGAATTCGTAACACCATTAATGGGGCTTTTCAATACATTAATAGCTGTAATATTTTGCTCAGAAATTATATTCAGTTACTTCTCCGGTGTAGTTTGTTATATGTATCTTAAAAATATTGTGATTGTAAGTCTTACCGTTTGAGTAAATGGCAATATGTCACTTTAATAAAAATATAATAATATGAAAGATAAATATATATATACAAATCTACAATAAAAAATAATTTTATTTAATAACGAAATTAGGGTTTGTAGGTAAAATCGCAACTAATTAATATGAAACTTCCGAGGACCTCGACTGATTTCTGTAAACAGTTGGTTATTTTGAGACGTGCGCAAGGATGTTTGAAAAAGTTTATATTTAGTAATAAAGTGACCAACTGTGGATCAAATTAGCACGGATCTGAGGAAACAGACTTCACTCCAATCCATGTTGGCTAGCTCCTTGTAACCCTAGCTATTATAAGTTCTTAGATTGGCAATTGTTTGCAGCCACCACCTCTCTCATTCATATTTGTTATTTTTGTGGTGTGATTCAATGCTTTAACCTAAGCAAAATCACAACCACGACCACAATGAGCGAAGGTTCTTCAGAATACTTTGTGGAAAATCTAAATCCTTCGTTGCATAGTCCTACTGCTCTTGATATTTCAGGCGAAGCATCGAGTAATGAAGGGCGGGATGCGGATGACTATGCGGACATTTTCACCTACTTTGTTAACATTGACAGGGACGATGACTTATTCTCAAAGGATGTGGTAGATTGGACGGCGGAAGATGTGGTGGGAAAGTGTTTCGGAAGTGTGTCTGCAGCACAAGGATTTTATCGATTTTATTCTAAGAAGTTGGGTTTCGGATTTCGACGGAATAATCAGGAAAGAGATCGGCTGTTAGGAATAATTATAATGAAGAGATGGGTTTGCAGTCGGGAAGGTCTGAGAGATCAGAGAAGAAAGACGACGGAGGATCCGAAAAGAGAACCTCGACCTATCACCAGGTGTTGTTGTCAAGCTGCTTTTATAATTAGACGTACGGAGGAGGACGGTGTCTACAGAGTTACACAGTTCAGAACGATTCATAACCATGAACTCACTAACCCACATCTGGTTCATTTTTTCCGTTGCAATCGGGAGATAACGACAGGGCATGCAATGGAAATTCGAACAATGAAGGACTCCGGCATAAAGACATGTCAAATTATGGATTTCATGGTAACAAGTCTCGGTGGCTTTCACAATGTGGGGTTCATAGCTAAGGACCTATACAATTTTATATCTATCGACAACGAAAGGACAATAAGGCTATGTACTGATGCTGAGGCTATGCTTGCTTATTTCAATGCACTGGTGGAGACGGACTAGGGTTGTTTGTGAAGTATTCAGTGAGCGAAGAGAATAGGCTGCATAAAATATTCTGGTCTGATTCCAGGTCCCGGCTAGACTACGCTAATTTTGGTGATGTCCTCGTCATCGATTCTACGTACAAAACTAACTATTTTAAAATGCCTTTGGTGGAGTTTGTTGGCATCAACAATCATCGGAGTACAGTTGTGTTTGCATCGGCATTGGTAAATGATGAAATAGTTGATTCTTATGTATGGACATTCACATGTTTTTTACAGGCGATGGGGGCAGCAACCGATTTCTGTGATTACAGATGGAGATAAGGCCATTGCGGCGGCTTTAACAAAAGTCATGCCATCTTCTAGGCATAGATTGTGCTCTTGGCATCTTATGCGTAACGCGAGAGTGGTCTCTCATGAAGCTAGTTTTCTTAGTAATTTCCGGAAATGCATGATGCGTGCTCAGTCGGAGGATTCATTTGAAGAGTCTTGGCAACATTTTCAAAACAAGTATTCGCATGTAAACCGGCAGTGGTTGGAGGAAATGTACGAGAAGAAGGATAAGTGGGCGGAAGCTTTCTTCCGGGGAATCTTTTTTGGTGGGATGACCACCAACCAGAGGTGCGAGAGCACGAATGCGTACATGAACCGTTTCTTGAATAGTGACTTGAGCTTGTACAAATTTGTCAAGCAATATTCGAGGGCAATGGGAAGGCTACGTGAGAATGTTATGCGAAATGACTTCACTAATCAACAATCTGAGATGAGCCCACAGACTCATCTACAATCCCTTGAGAGGTCCGCTGCTTCCTTCTACGCAAGAGCAGTATTCGTAAAGGTATGTTTACTTTTCTGAGCGAGACTCTGATGTGCGTTAGTTTTGTACTGGTTGCAACTGTTTTGGTCCATTTACTGTATGATGTACATTTTTGGTTAGGTTCGAGAGGAAATTTCAAAAGAGTCATCGTACACACCGATTGCGGTGAGCTCTGCGGGACATCAGAAGAAATTTGTATTAACAAAATTCGGCGTGGATAGTGTAGCATCAACAATTGTTGCATTCAATTTCGAAAACAGTAGTTGGATATGTGATTGTGGTCATTTCGAGTCCGTCTGATGGCCTTGTAGGCATCTGTTTTGTGGCATGAAGGCTATGAATATGGAAGAGATACCAAAGTCGGTGTTGTTTACTAGGTGGGCGAAGTTGTTACCGGCCACGTTCCCCGTGTTGACAAACCAAATGACTACTACCACCATGGAGCTGCGATACGGATCCTTGATTTCGAAGGCTCATCAGTTAAGTCATCTAGCCTCGTCAAGCGACGAGCGGTACCGCCATATTATGTCAGTGATGGAGTCTAAGATTTTGGAGATGCCGCTGGATGTGTCAGAATCCACTAGTGGGTCTGGGAAGGCGCGAAAACAGAAACGTGACAATGCCGACGGCTAGAATATTGTCAGAGACCCGGAGATTTTGAGAACTAAAGGTACACAGTCGGACAAGAAAGGTGACAAGGGAAAGAGACGACGATGTGGATGGTATAAGGAAACGGGACACTATATATCTAGTTGTCCTATTTTGATTTCCAGACGGGGAAAAAATCAGGAGGACAAAATGGGAGGGATAGGTTGCCAGTCATGGGATGATTCATTTGAAGAGGAAATATTTATGTAACTCACATCTAATCACTTTATTGGATGGATTTTAGTGACT
Source organism: Ajuga chamaepitys (assembly GCA_958295605.1). Lineage (NCBI taxonomy): Eukaryota > Viridiplantae > Streptophyta > Magnoliopsida > Lamiales > Lamiaceae > Ajuga > Ajuga chamaepitys. Next base: position 53,019,203 of record OY282499.1, read on the forward strand.
TTTTTAAAAATCAGAACTTATTTATTAATATAAATCCAATGTTTGTAGTAGCCTAAGTTTGTATGCTACAGTTTGACTTCAAATTCTTGGCTAGCTTTTTTCCCCCATCTATTTTCCATTGATCGAAGAATTATTCGTTTTTTTTTATCCTTTTTACTAAGTACTTCCTGTCGGGACCGTTGGTTTCGCGATACTAATGCATGCCACACGGCATCCTGTTTGTATGGATTGACAACTTACATTGTGAAATACCGATTTTGTGAATTGTATTTGGTAGCTGGGAAGGAGCCAATACAGTCGAAAAAGTGGTTGTTCCAGGATTTCAAAATTATGGGTACGAGATATAAATGACCGATAAATAATTAAAAAAAATTTAAAGAAAAAAAAATGTACAACTCAAAGTATAAAAATAATATAAATGGGTCACAGTGTGCTCAAATTGGGTCAGCTTCTTACAAGAGTTTTAATGTGTCCAAGATAATAATAAGTCACTAAAGGATGCCAAAGGACAAACAACTTAGACGAGTACTACTTACTTTTGTTTATACAATTGGATTTAGAGCATGACGAGAAAATTAGGAGGTAGCGAAAACAGACAAAGAACCCATTGATTTAAATTTTTTCTCTCTGTTTAAGTTCCTTAAACTTCTGCTACTTTGTGTTTTTTATATCTAGTCATTTTTATTTCTATTAAAATATGAAAGGGGTTAGGGAATTTTAAAACTTTTTTTATTTTTTCACGGGATATTGCTAATGGCATAACTGGAAGGAATTAATTAAAAAAGATACATCTACTTACAAATAAAAAGATACAAAACGTAATGCTGAAAATTTAAAAAAGAAAAAGAAAGAAAAAAGGCAGAGCAGTGTTAAATTGATAATTAACTAAATGTATTTCATTGTTCATAAATATGTTAGCAAAGGTGATATCAAATTCGATCGCCCAAAAACTAGTATTTAATATTTAACTATATTGATTATTTTAAAAATCAACTAGTAGATATATTATAAAAATTAAAGAAAATAAACATTAACTGCACGGACTCGATCCTGGGCGGGGCAATTGGGGATCCATGATCTTTACCTCCCTAAACGATCCCATAACACAACACTTATGATCCATATCTATTACAAAGCATCTTCTGAAAATGTTAAGGGGTACCGTCGGTACACCCATGCACCATGTGGTATCTGCCAGTGAATGGGTGGGGGGTCACTTGGTTCCCTGAAATTTTCATAAAAGTTTAGGGGTTTACTATTAAATTCACATCGATAAATCAAACTTATGATAAAAGCTAATTAAAAATATTAATATTTAATTGTGTGAGTGAGTCCAAGAGCTATTTGTCGTAAAAGATGCTGAAAGGTTTAATCAGGTCTTTTAAAAATCAATCGCCTTTAATAATTCATGAGCTAGTTAAATATCTATCTCCTCAAAAAGTGAATGAGAAGTATATACAAATATATGTATGTTACACATTTACTCGGAAATTTAGCAGCACAGTGTACAACAACAATGCATGAAAAGGACAATTTTTTTTTTTTTTTTTCTGTTGGGACAAACTAATGATTTAGCACATTTTTTCAAAAGTATTAAGTACCAAATATCTAAATTTTACTTTCATTATTTGGAATCTCAGTTTATCAGTGCCCTCCGGCCATAAAAATAGTATTTATGTGCTGAACAAAGTCTCAACAACGTCAAGTAAAAGGGTAAAAACATACAAGCAAAACTCTAATCGATTGCCATCTAAGTAAGCCATATATTGAGGCCAAAACCGAAGAACAATCTTCATTGAACTCCGAAAATATTTGATACAACGGTAATTATGGGTTATACACAAAAATTCCATCCTTCAAATCATCATGTTCAGCAAAATAGCTTACAGAGCACAACACTGCCTCCAGATACTGTGCCTCCTTCAGGACCCTGAATACAAGTATTGAATTCAGACGTGACGTAACATAGTGTTTTCCAGATATCTGTCCTGCTATGTACATATATGCACTTACACTTTACCTATCACCGACTTAATACCAATTTGTTGCTTCTCTTACGCATTGTAAAGTTTAAATTTTTTTTTCTAAAAAATAAATGAATAATGTACACATCTAGGAGTTTAAGACATACTTTAAGTCAATAAGAGCAATCAACTCATCAGTCAAGCAAATGCGGATGGTGACATGTTCACCAAGTATGCCATGGTTGCAATTGAATATAGATATGCATATTATGAAATAAATCTTGGAGACTAGTAGAATCCACTAGGATACTTTTTTCAGCTGGTTCTGAATATTTTGAAAGACGCCAATGGATGCTAACTTAAGTAAAAAAGACGACTAGTCTTACGGGGCTGCTCTATTTTTCTAAGGAAATATTTTAGCAGCGAAAGTGTCTTAGGAACCTGCTTACATTGCATGATCTGAACCTTCATACTTCATGCAATAGTTTTGTGCATTATGCTTCCAGTTACTGAGTTATATTATTTTGTATAGAACGCCATGAAAATTAACCTACCGCTATTAGCTGATTTTGAATCTACTTAGGAGTAGAATAACGGGGCCACTGACTTGTATCTACTTTTTATATTGCAAATAACAACACTACAAATGTATATTAGGAAATTAGTGAGCGACTAGCATGTTGAATAATTGTCCATGGTCTCAAGAAATAACTCTTCACTGCAGCGAAAAAATCCATCATATATCGGGTTGTACAAAGATAAAGTAATTATGGCACAGAAGTATCTGGGTTTGTAGACATGGGAGTTATTTATCCATCATATACTACTGATGCAAAAGAACCTAATTAGCTAAAATAATAAGGGGACTTACCACTTAAAAAAGCTTCACCAAATACGTTATAGTGTAGTCACCAATTCAAATACTTCACCTGAGCGTAAAGAGTAAAGAAAATAGAACACTTATTAATATTCATGAAACCTTCACTCCACACTAGAAATCTGTCGCTGGATTAACCGAACTATAACCATGAATACTAGTCAACAAGAGATTGATATTTTGATAATTTGTTGACTGAATGAAGAAGAATACAAAAACATATACTGTTTATTCTCTCACCATGTAAGATACGCGGGATCTAAGGTGAAGTAAGGTTGTGCTACACAATGCTTCTTATAGGCGATCAAAGCTAAATCAGGTCTCAACACGCTAGTTCATTAAGTAACGATTTATTTATAACATGCTGCGGATTTCTCTAAACAATCTACAGTTTCAGCAACCACGGATATTGTAGCAGAACCTCTGGACTCATCCAGTCTACTAAAAGGATCAAATCGAAAGGTCTAGATTCATATGATAAGATGTAGGATAACCTCTTGACTCATCCAGTCTACCCAGGTGTTTTTAACCCAATATGTAATGTTGGAAGTGTAATTTGTTAATCTGCATAATAAAAGCTAATGAGCATTTTTTGTAATGGCAGGAAAATTATGTATTTTTCTAACATTTTGCTGCAAAGAGGTTGAAGAAACTTCCCCAGAAACACATGGAATAAACCTTGTGCAACCGCTGTGACCACCGGCATTACCCAAACACCCGCACATGTACCGACAACCACAACGGCCATTTTAGCTTGATTTGTGCATTGCTTACTGTGTGGGATCCACTCTCATACATGGGCCATTGTTATCATGCTCTGCGCCAAACTACAACTAATGAGCAAAATCAAGGAAAACTTTGAATAAAAAGATTACATTAGCCTGCCGTTTCTAGCATATTCCGAAGGCAGCTTACTGAGTTGCAACTTCCAACAAATATAACTCTATTTACGGGATACCTTATAGCCGATTGGTTGGACAAAGACGGAAGCGATATTAGGGAAAAAATATATGAATTTATCTAGAAAACAATTCCAAGAGCATCTTCACAATAACAGAGCTGATGGAGTGGTAAACCATCAATAATAACATGATCGTTGAACGTAGGAGACTTGGAATCTACAAATCAGGTGAAAACTGTTGAAACTGTGTGAATGAAACAAGTATAATACAATTTTTATTTATATTTATTACAACATGATTAAAAAAAAATCTGAACAATTGCTCATAGGCTAATCTAGCAGGAATACAAGATTCAAAAGAAGGTGCTCTTATAATGCTCTCCTTGAAACATTAGGAAAGTTGAGAGTCTGACCAAAAAAATAAGGATTCTAAAGAAATACAATACGAAATCTAGCTTTGGTATCTTTGCTGAATAATGTTCACTAGCACATATAGAGGGAACATAAGAGCAAAGAAGAAAGCAGATAGGTTCCCATAACTAGATGAAACATATAAAAAGGTTTGAAAAAAAACAGAAGAAAGGTATTCAAGAATATATGGGCAGTTAAGACTTTAGAGCAACATTTACAAAAACTATGTAGAGCAAGGTCAGAGACGTGTAGGGGGAACGTACTAGGTAAACTACGATTGAGATTAGCATGAGGCTCAAGTCCAACCCAATTGACATATTTAAAGCTACTGAGAGCCAGAGAAGTCAGAAAATCCTGAAACTGGAAACATGATAATAAAATAAAATAAGCAAATGCAATTCTAATCATGACCAATGATAATTTCGCACTTGGGGGGGGGGGGGGGGAAGGAAACTCTATCTAGATTCTACCTCAAACACTCAAAGAACAATTATTCTCTTTCCAATAAATCATTTCTCTCTGATATCTACCTCTAAAGGATTGAGCAAGAAGCTCACTCTTTGCAGGCTTGCACGAACCAACATCAAACAAAGAAGTACACCTCAGCTCATAAGACAAGTTCCTGTCAATTAGTATTGATTTATTTATATGTTCCCTATCATCAATTTCTTGATCTGTTTCAATTTATAAGGTACAAGTTCTTCCATATTTCCAGAATTTTCCAGCAACAAGCAATTAGTTTGAACAAAACCATAAAAAATCAGAAACTCAAATTAAAGTAAATCTAAACAGCAATCCATCTGATCTAATTCAGAACTGATGCAAACAAAGAACGGGAGAATGAATCGGGCCTATATAATTTTTTCTTCATTAAATTGATTTACAGAAGAAATATTAAAATCCTAACCTAGTAATTGCAGAATGTACGAGCATATGGGGCGGACTGGCTTTAGTCAAGAACAAGCTGCGAGGAAGGGGCGAGGGGCGCTGTGCACAATGGCCGTCGGCGAGAATCTTCTCCGAGGAGAGTGTAGGAAGTCGAGCAAGGGCTTTGGACTTCATTGAGCGGAGGCGTTTTACTGCATCAACGGGTGGGCAAAGTGAGGAATAGCAGTGCAAGCTTCCTGCGGAAGAAATTCGAACAGAAACAGTACACCGCAAGAATGGTGGAGAAGAGAAAAGAGATAGAGAGGGCTTGGATTGATAATGACGATTTTAATCTCCAAAGGTGGGAAGATATTACTGTTCAGTAAAACTTTCAAGTTAAAAAATATTAGAATTACAATTACATCCTTTATAATTTTTTAATTGAAAACTAATAAGTTAACGGTGGAGACTGGATGGACAATGATCTAATGGTTGAAATGCTATGGTGGCACAAGTGCAACCATTGCACACAAGTAAGACTCATTTTTTCATCTTTGGATGAACAAAACAGTCTACATAATATACCAATTATCATGTTATATTCATTGATTATAAGAACTAATGATCCATCTTTGGGTGATATCTAATGTCTTATAATTATGAATTTTGATTATCCATAAATTTAAAGATTAGTTAAATATCAAGCATCACATTATTATGGATAGTCAAATATTTATTATATGATTTGAAAATTATTAAACTTTCTGGTCAGACCACTTTGGTGATTAATAGACCAACATCAGATAAATTCAAATTATATAATATTAATCGTTAATAGAGAGGCTAGAAACTTTTAATCATAGCCAAATACATAAATAATTTGATAATTAAATATTTGTTATATGATTTACAATTTATTGGACTTTCTGGTCAGACCACTTTGAATAGACCAACATCAGATAAATTCAAATCATATAATAATAATCATCAATTTAGGCACGAAACCTTCTATCGTAATTTTGATTTTGGATCAAACATAATACAATAATAATATTACAAATATCACAGTGCACACATATCATTAATTGCCAACTTGATAATATCATAATAGCAATATCAGATAAACAAGACAAATATATTCCGGTGAATTATATAAGCATCAGACTCTATAGTTGCATAAGTCAAGTGCCTTTCATACGGGTTGTAAACAGTAGCATCATACATACAACCATTAACTGAGTTGAATCACCAGACTTGATAATTATTTCAATATGTCGCAATTAAATAATAATTGAACAACAAAATCAAAAGCACTATCACCCATGCTATACAATTCCATGCGTACATGTCAATTATATATAACATACCATATCAATATTTAATCATCATTTACATTAAATCACGGGAGACTTATGAAGTAAACTTGTTAATCGTGACTAGTAATTAATACTCACGCCTCACGGATTACATTGACATTATTTAATCGTACTCGGCATATTAGTGCGGAAGATACAATTATAATTGGCGGATATAAATTGAGTTATAATCGAATGCGATAATACTTTATTTTGAGAGAAAAATCATGAGTTCCATAACCATGCTCTGATACCACATGTAAGTTTAATCTCGTTTACATAATCGAGATAATAAGATTGGACATGGATCTTAGAACTTCATGATTTTCACATTCAATTAAGATACAATAGTAAGATACTAACTTTGATGCACCATGGAATGATTTCTTGATGCGCCAAACAATTGATTGATGGAAGGAATTGATTTCTCCCTCCTGACCTTTCTTTTAGAACATAGCACGTATATGATTCAATTAGGTGATAGAAATAATGTAACTCTGTTATCCTTTTATAGGCGGAGAGAGGACCAATTCCTGATAAAATTAGGATTAGGATTATAATGCAATTAAGATTGCTATCCATGCATGGTCTATCAACATGAAAATAATATCTTATCAGATATATCCTGATCAAATATTATCCGAAAAATTATTTATTTAAACCATTAAGATATTTAAAATATCTTATAAACTTAATTTGATGGCACGTGGGCCACAATAATCATACAAGGCAATCATGTGAAAGTAGTTCTTGTTATATAACATTAAGGTAGCTGCATAGAAGAATACCTTGAAACATGTTATCGGAGGTTTCAAGATGATGTAATATATTGAAGTTGTCTCATCTTTTAAGTCCATCTAGTGATAGTTTTGTCCTTTTGGTCAGAACGAATTCACCTAATCTTAACATCGTTCTTGTTGATACTGCATTGTCTGTTTCGAATAAAAATTATAGACTGCTTTTTTTGTTGAGCGAGGGAATGTGGGCCGACAATTTTTTTTACGGATTCTTGTTAATTTTTTAGTTCTCTCTATTTTTGAGGGAGTTAACGAAATAACTAATATACCGTGATGGTCTATGCTGTCTCCTTCCTGATTACAGATGTAGTTATACTGTTTGATTGAAACAGCAAGATGTAATACAATGTTTCCATCTCCATCTTGATTATTGTCGATTGCTTCCTTACTGAGTCTCCCTAGCCATTCGACGTCCTCATAGAACGCGTAGGACTGGTATTAACCGGCGTCTCTTCATAAATAGTAACATTGACTCGTGGACAGTGAGCGAGCAATCCGTGTATGATCCCAACTCTCAGCCTTTATAGCTGCGTAAAGAAGAAGAGTTCTGTAGCCTATGCCTGTGAGTCGACCCAATCACAGTCAAAGCTTAAAATGGTCTAAACAATCTCCAACTTTTCCCTTGATCACGGCTATATCCGGTCTAAACCATCTCCGGTCAGCTCTCAAGCAATGTAAAGTGAAAATATTATGTTATTCCGAACTGCCTTGTTGGATAATGTTAAGTTGGCTTTCATTTAGCTGCATTGGTAAATTACCGTGTAACATGGGGGCGGTGGTCTCGGCATCTGTCTTTTGTAGTCTCATGCATATTCTTTAGGCGATGTTCGTTTTTAACTTAGCACCGACGGATTTGAATGTTAAAATACTCAACTCCCATTTGTTTTAAGATTTAAATTCAATTTTTTTTATCTAATACAATCCTCTTATAAAACCTACCTACACCAATAAAATACATATCACTATTTTACAACATCAATTTCACATCTATAGTATAATATTATCTTATACAATCTCAAAACAAATATACATTGTTTATCTTTATTATTAAATCCTAGAAATTCAAAGACAGGATTTCCCCTGACCCACTTAAACCTAAACCAAACACCCCCTTATTCTTCCGGATCCCGTTTGAACGTAAAAATTGGATTTATTACAGCATGCAGTGTTTACAGAGAGTTTACAAGCACACGATATCTTTTATTTCAAATATATCCCGATATTATACATACAACCTGGGTTTACAAATTGACATCATCAATAGACGACAACTGGTTTGTACCTCCAAATTATGATACATGGACTAACACTTCAGTTTTGGACAGGCAATCCGGCGTTTCTAACTGATCCTCTTCTCCAAGAACCCCAGCCTCTTTTCCTCAACCAGGGAGGCCATCTCAACAAATATGGCAAAATCAGTGCAGCCATTAGAAAATACCAAGCCATGGCCTGTATTTTCCTTTCCGCTTTCGTCCCTGCCACATTAATATTAATTGCAGCGCTATAGGTGACGAACATAGACCCTGTGGATATGAATAGTTCCCTGTACAGTGGGAACCCTGAAGTGAGATAGATTATTATGAGGCTTGACGCACAGAATCCTAACGAGTTGAAGAACACAAACATAAAATCTGTTGAAAACAAGACTTCTTTGTTGGAAGATTGTTGATTGGTTGACTTCAATCGTCTAGAGTCATCCAAGAGCCCTGACGGAGGGTTGATAGCTGCTTGGAAGGTTACTGTGGTGATCAGTGCAGCCACTACCAACAGCGAATTACGCGCTTCGCTTGGCGAATCTCTCTGTTTCTTGAATTTGAAGTACTCCACCCAGTTTCTTGAACCTTGTTCTGGTTGAAGCTCATGATCATGATGCTGGATTGGTTGCTGGAAATTTGTGTCGAGTTGAGGTGGGTTTTGTGTTGTGATGGTTGTGGAATCTTGAGCTCTTATTGCACCGACACGTTGTAATGTTTCTCTAATTTTAGCATCGTAACAATCTTGTATCACCATGTCCGAAATATCCAGTGCTGTTAGGCCCTTGCCATTTGGGACATTCAGTTCTATTGTTCCTTTGATTGGCGAGTTATCATCCAAGAATAGGTTCAAACACTGGAAAAATGGGAAAAATTTAGTCCCGATTTTCTAGTCATAAGACTCATAACATGATTCAATCTCGTACTTCAGTTCACCAGTATACAGTGTAACACCATAAATATGTGTTCTGGTGAACTGAACAACGAGATTACAAGACTTTGGTGTCCTAAATGACTGTAGAAGGCAATCCTAACCAAGAAAAAGACGGTTTAAACTTACCGCATACTGTTTTGTTGAAACAGCAAGGTGCAGTACGCTGTTTCCATCTTGATCAAGAACATTGATGATTGATTCTTCTCTTATCCTCTCTAACCATTTAACCAACACGTAAAACGCATCAAACTGGTAATATTTCACAGCAAGATGAAGAGCAGTCTCTCCATAAACAGTAATATCTCGAATGCCATCTGGGCACATAGAGAGCAATTCATCGATGATGTCGACTCTCCCCTTAACTGCAGCATAATGAAGAGCACTTCTGTTGTCTTTGCCTTTGAGTCGTCCCAAATCGCGATCAAAGCTTAAAATCATCTTCACAATGGCCAAGTTCCCCATGATAACAGCTACATCCAACGGTCGAAATCCATCCTTGTTCATATCTCGAGCAATATCAGGATCGAGTTTCATGAGCTCGTGTACGAAATTCAGCTGCCCCGATTTAGTTGCCGCATGTAGAATCGATTCCACAAGGGATGTTAGTCTAATATCAGCAAGAATGGATGGATATTCTTGGAGAAGGCTCTGAAGGACCTCAGTTTTGCCCTCACGGGCAGCATCAAACAGCTTGCTGCAATCCATTTCAGACAAGCTTTCGTACTCATCTAATGTGAAGCAATATCAGTTAATGTTGTAACTGGCTCGAATATATGAGTGATATCGTTATCATCTTATTATTTTCTATTGAAACATAGCGTTTATTGCCATGATATATAGCTGCAGGTCAACGATATTGTTAAATATATAATCTTTTAAGTTCTCAATTTGGACGTGGAGGAATTAGAGTAACTAGCCATAATCATCTGAGAGAAAAGATGCAGGTCGCCCGAGATCACCTATTCAACAAATATTTCATTATTTATTCTAAATTCATTAATATATGTCATCTATGCAAAATAACATTGTGATGAAAGTAACACATTACATGTAATAAAGTTGGAATTGAAGAAAACATCATTTTAAATAGATGGTCTCACTTATTCAACTTTTATTTCGATTTTAAAATCCTAAACTATCTTTTCATTAAAAAAATGACGTTTACACTATAACAAAAGATGTCTTTTGTATAACATTTTTTGACACCATAATTGTGGTCACTAATAATAAGTTATTTGTAATCATTTGTTATCATAAATCTCTCAACAAATTATTTGAGACCATTTTAAAGATTACTTTTAGAGACAATTGCAAAAAATATTTGATGACCATTTGAGACCACTTTTGTGGTCACAAATATATTATTGGCGTCCGAGTTATTGAGATGACAATAAAGTTGTGACAAATACTCATAAGTTGTGACGTATACTCATTATTTGAGACTAATTTTTGTGGTCTCAAAAGACCATTTTTCTTGTAGTGTTATCTTTAAAAATGGATAAAATATGCATCTCAACGTCTAATTAGAAAACAAATTAGAGATTTTTAAATACTAGCAATGGTTACAATTTTTTACTATTATTTAAAAAAAAAAAAAAAACGTAAACTAATTGTACATTACGATCATTATAATATATATACACAACTTCGTAGATTATGCGTGCAATAAAAAATTAATCATTTGAACAAATATAATTTTGAATCAACTAAAAACTAAAAGAATCACAAAATAGAAATAGAAAAATTAAATAACCTTGGTCTTAAATGTAGAAATATTTATTCTTACAAAATTTTCTAGTATATATATATATATATATATATATATATAAGTATGAATTGTTTCGTCCTATTTTTTGGTGTCGTCTTTTCTTGTGATGCCTATAATATCTTTACTAAGTATTAAATTTAAGGATAGTTAAGTAATTTAAAATAAATTATGTTTTCCTTACTTGATTATAAAAATTACAATATCCTTACTGTAAATTAAATTTAAGTGTAGCTAAGTAATTTAAAATAATTTATGTTTCCTTCTTTGATTATAAAAAGTAAAAGTCCTTTTATATTAAAAATTTCTCCGAAAAAATTACATGCTTAAATTATCCTTCTTCTACACTTTCAATACTTTGAATTTTGAAATGAAATCAATTTCGTATTAAAGTAGATTTAAAGAGTTTTCCATTGAAATGTTATTTGAATATATTTTAAACAATTGTACTAAATTATAATATTATTTAAGATATGGAATATAGAAAAAAATGAATTTATTGATTTTGTTTCAATCTTATCCATAACTATCATATTTTTTCTACTCATACTGTCAAATTTTTTTAAATAATAAATTTTATGGAATAGTCTTAAAACATTTATAATACATATTTTTAATTTTAATTATTCATATTAAATATATACTATGATTTTTTTTATATGTCAAATTCATATAATTATATGTCAAATTCATATAATTGAGATTAACAACTAACATAATTTAAGCTCTTATACTTGCATATAATATGATTACATATTAAAAATTATTTTTATGGAATAAGAAGATGAAAAAGTTATATAGATAGACAAATAAAAATATTGTCTTTTCTTAACACTGTTAATTTAAGTTATAAGGTCATATTACAAAAATGCAAAATTTAAAATATTTGAATAAAAAAAGGGAATGGTGAGCGAATTTGTTGTGATAAATCTTATCATGCACAAACATTAAATATAATTAAAAAAATTATATCTGAATACTCATGCTACTCCACTATAATTTGTAAATATGAAATCATTGTAGTTTTTTTAAACATAAATTAGTGGTTGCTTGAATCGATCAACACTAATTGACATAAAAGGGGTGGTGCATGGGACAAACAATTCTCTTGGCGCTATAAATTTTATCTTACTACCCATCCAATACAATTTATGTCCATGGAAAGAAGACAGTAGATGTCTAATATCAGATAACAAAGACATACATGCATAGGCATAGTCCGCATCACCTATCGGCGTGGATATAGTAGTGCTAGAATCCCCAAGAATACAAAACTTGGAACTCTAGTATCAGTGGTAAGTCGAACCACCTCACGAAGAGCAAGAACTTTAGCATACTTCAGATCATTGATATTTATAAATTGGGCATCCTTGGAGCAAGCATAAATACCAGCAAATGAGGAGTTATGAGCAAATGATGTACCCCCATCAAAGTATATATGAATAATGGCATTTGGGGGAAGAACAAGTAATGAATCAAGGGTGCGCTATGATGTTTAAGGGAACTAATTAGCATCCCGAAAATTTTGGAAGGTCTAGGTTGTTGTTGCAAGCAATGCTTGTGAGTATGTACGAACATCTCATAAGACGATTTTATTTCGTCGAAACCATATTAAGTGGGCAAGGACAACAAAGTATTTTGTTATATTTAAGTCATCGAGGAGCACAATATCTTGAAATACAAGTAGCGTAGATGCTGTCAGAATTGGAAGATAATTTCATAAAATTCAATTGCTTGCCAAATTAATGAGGAAACAAGGCACGTGAAGAAGAGATGCATTAAAGAGTGATCAAGTGGTGAACATAAAGAACAATGAAGCTTATAATGAAGATGACAACGAGCTAAGTTGTTGGACGATGGCAGGAACTAAAGCAGCATCTTTAAAGAAAATGCAAGATACAGGCTGATAAGCTTTCAAATTCTCCTCCAAATGGGGTTTGGGTCATAGCTACTAACCGGGAAAGGAGTGGGTGCCAATAAGATCTTCGGAAGAACCCATAATAAAATAATATACGGACCGGGCCGAAAAGTTACTACAATGGGAATAATCTAACATCCAACGGTCCGAAGAATGGTGTTTTTTCATAGGAATAGCGAGAATCAATCAGCCTTCAATAGGTCAAAATTAGCACGAACTAACAGCTCTTTCCAGAGTCCAAGATCAAGATCAATGATGGAGCTAACTCGGGCGTCTTGTGAGAGGTCTGATGTAGTTGATCTAATGGTAAAACGGGGAGGGAAATGAACTCACCTGTCATGGAAGAGTGTTGTTGTCTCGCCATTGCCCATGAGCCTGCGACAACCAAAAAGAATAACGATGATCGTCATAATACTGTGCCATGTAAAGCTGGGCCGAGAACAAAGAACAACATGTAACACAGACGTTGTACTAGAACTGCATGATTTAGGAAAAGAGGCTGGATGTACAAACTAAAGGACGCCATGCTAGCTTAAGCAACATGGCAAGGTTAAATATTTTTAAATTGTAAAAGTCTAGGCATAGATTTTCATAGCTTGAAGACGTCTCAAGGCTTCCAACGATTTTTCCTCGTGAACGAGCTATTTTCTCCCTCTCCCCTCCCCCCCACCCCCCCACCCCCCCACACACACACACCATCAATAAGATTTTGCCAAGTTCTCCAAATTAATAAGAACAAGGTTTGACAACTGGAAACAATACATTGTATACGTGGATATTGCTTATATAATAAATATAATGTGCACTTCTTTACCCATTTTGTTTAATTGCTTCTCTTACCAACCATTAATGCACTTACTAATCTGTTCTTTAATGCCTGCAAAACTATAATCTTTATTTTGTCCAGCAATAAAAAAGAGCCGAGATATCTACCATGTGAAACCACTTCAACAATTTCAAATAATTGGCAGATTAAGTGACGAATCTAAGCTTGTGTATTAGATCTAAAAAGAATCCCTGATTCTCAAAATTAATACATTGCCCTGAAATAGTCTTGTAGAGATTGATAGCGAAATTAGTAAAATGCAAGAAAACAACTATAACACAAATAGGGGGAAGGGGATCCCCCCTGAAGAATTCCCCGATGTAGCGTGAGTGAGCCAAAATTAATAACTTAATGAAGCAAGCTAAAATGCACAAATGACAAGCAAGGCAAAACAATGTCATAAAAACTCCTAGGAAAACCTCAAGCAAGAAGCCTACGGTAGACGAAAGACCACTCAATTCAGTGAAAGACTTTACTCATACCCAACTTAATGGACATGAGTCCCTCTTTCCTGGATTTTCTAAGCTTCATACAATGGTGTACTTCATAAGCGATAAGAATATTATCCGTAATTAACCGATTCGGGATAAAGGCTGATTGAGATTCAAAGATTATAAGGGGATGCAGGGTCGTACCCATTTAGAGAGCATTTTAGAAGCTAACTTATAAATGACATTCCACAAACTAATCGGGCAGAATTGGATAATAACTTTGGTTTACTAATTTTTTAAATAAGCACAATGTAAGTATTACTAACAGAAGGACTCAAAGAATTATGAGTAAGCATGTACAAAACAAAATTAATAACATCTTTACCAACAATATGCCAACTTTTTTTTTCTTTTAAAATACAGGGTTCATAACATCATTCATTGAATTACAAACAGATGATGTACCCCCATAAAAAAACATATGAACAATGGCATTCCAGGAAAAAACAAGCAAGGGATAAAAGGGTGGGGTTGTGACGTTTGAGGGAATGAATTACCATCACGAAAATCTTGCAAGCTCTGGGTTCTTGTTGCAAGCAATACTCGTGAATATGTACTTAAATCAGAGAAGATAAATTTATTTTGTTGAAACCAGATTAAGTGGGCAAGAAAAACAAAGTATTATGCTATATTTAAGTCATCGAGGAGTAAAATCTCTTGAAACTACAAGTCACGTATATTCTGTCAGAATTGGAAGATAGTTTCATAAATTCCAGTTGCTTGCTAGATTGATGAGGACAGGGGGCCTATGAAGAATAGATGCACTAAAGAGTGATCAGGTGGTGAAAATAAAGAACAACGGGGTTCATGATGAAGATGACGGCGAGCTAATTCATTGAACGATAGCAAGAATTAGAGTAGCATCTCCAAAGAAAATGCGAGATACGAGCTGATAAATTAAGCTTTCAAATTCTCCTCCAAATGAGGTTCGAGTCATAGCTACTAACCGGGAAGGAGTAGGTACCATTAAAATATTCGGAAGAACCCATAATAAAATGATATGTGATCGGACCGAAAAGTTACCAGAATGAAAATAATGTCACATCCAATGATCCGAAGAATGGTGATTTTTCAGAGGAATAGTGAGAATCACATCAACATTCAATAGGTCAATATTGACCCGAATTAATAGTCCATTGCAAAGTCCAAGATCTGAATCAATGATGGAACTGACTCATTTGTAACCATTTGTTATCACAAATCTCTCAACAAATTATTTGAGACCATTTTAAAGATTACTTTTAGAGACAATTGCAAAAAATATTTGATGACCATTTGAGACCACTTTTGTGTCACAAATATATTATTGGCGTCCGAGCTATTGAGATGACAATAAAGTTGTGACAAATACTCATAAGTTGTGACGTATACTCATTATTTGAGACTACTTTTTGTGGTCTCAAAAGACCATTTTTCTTGTGGTGTTATCTTTTAAAATGAATAAAATATGCATTTCAACTTCTAATTAGAAAACAAATTAGAGATTTTTAAATACTAGCCATGGTTACAATTTTTTACTATTATTTAATAAAAAAAATTAATTTAAACGTAAACTAATTGTACATTACGATCATTATAATATATATAAACAACTTCGTAGATTATGCGTGCAATAAAAAATTAATCATTTGAACAAACATAATTTTGAATCAACTAAAAATTAAAAGAATCACAAAAAAGAAATAGAAAAATTAAATAACCTTGGTCTTAAATGTAGAAATATTTAGTCTTACAAAATTTTCTATTATATATGTATAAAGTTTGATTTAGTTTAACTATGGTTTACTTCTTATTATATATAAACTCCACCATCACTAATAAATCTTGAATAAAGTTATACGATGATTGAAAAACTATATACTTAACATAATGAGGCATATATTTTTATATTTTGCACCAAATCACTGACATTTATAGAAAAATAAATGTTTAATTGTCTCATTACATCATCAATTGTCATCCATAAGTTCATTATTTGTTATATGCACACAAAATATTAGGTCTAACGTACATTTTCTATAATTTCTCTAATAAATAATTTCGATTTCAATATACATTTGCTCATGAAATTCTTTATATACTTTAATGTGAGAAAAAACTTCCAACAACTTAGTATCAAGGTCCAACATCCAATTTCTATTATGAAAATTCTTTTCTAACTTTTTCCAACAACTTAGTATCAAGGTCCAACATCCAATTTCTATTATGAAAATTCTTTTCTAACTTTTTTAAGTATTACCCTTTTTTATATAATTTACTTATCGATTTAAGATTGATTATTTCTATTTTCCTTAATTATTTTCTCAATTCAACATCGAAATTTAAATATTATGTGTGATTTAAAAGTATAATTACAAAATCAATGATGTCTCTTCTTATGGAAGACCAACTATATACATAGAGTCCCACAATCTTCAATCAAGACATATGCGACAATCTATATAAAATCTAATAAACGTTTTAACTAATTTGTTATGTCTTTAATTCCTTATTTATATAGCGAAATACTCCTGATTTTTCACACATTGCACGTCCATATAAAATTCTTATATATACATGTTTAAACCACGCATTCTGATTTTATTTCTCTCATTTTATTTTTTATTTAGACTATAAAATACTTTATTCAACGTAATTATTATTTATTTTTATCTAATATATACTCAGGTTAATATTAACATTCAAATTTTACTGCCTTTATTTTATGCATGTTTCAATTTAATTATGTGATACTCGTTCACATAGTACAATTTTTAAATCATTCACATAATACAACTTAATTCATGATTTCTTTATATATTCTTTTTATTCTTTATTATACCGTGTAATTTTATATAGCATAGCTATTCATTTTTCAAGTTATTACATATGCTTAAAATATATGTATAATATTTTATTGGTTTAATAATTTGTTTAATGTTAGATCTTAAAAATTTAAAAGAATCTGGTGTAATTATTCATGTCCACTAATTTTTACGTTTGTCATTTTACTATTTCTATTATTAGTACAATAAAATTTTACACCTCAGTCTAAACTCTAATTTTTATAAACCTTGTGATTTTATATCTCTCTCCAATTTTCTAACATAACATTTTTTTCTTTGGTCTATTAAAATTACATCACTTATTAAAAGTATTACATTAGTGAATAGATTTGTGTATGTGTGTAAGGTATGAGATTGAGAATGATGTTCAACGCATAGATTTATTTGAATAAAATTGATCTATTGTATAGAACAATAGTATTTAAAATTTACACAATATCACTATTATTGCATTTATAGTTTATATATCTTCTATATATCTTTTGCTGATTTTAGTCTGAGATCATATTAATCAACATGGTTAAGCAATAGAATCGAGAGATTTGAGTTAATCGTGGGAACTAGGATCTTAGGATTAATCAGGAGTTATATTTGATTAATTGACCGGAGATGGTAATTAATCCTATATAATCCACACGCCATTCACTTCGAGAGGGGGCTTTACATATTATTGTGATCATTTTCTAATACGTAGCATTCGGTTTAAAAGTTGAATTGATCGGATTAATAATGATTGGATGCCCATAATTGAAATTTAATCCTACATTATCCTCGGTTAATCTCTACAGTGTGCTCCTTAATTAATCTTGTTAGTTGAATTCCTAGTTTAATTTATATATAGTCTAAAAATTACCAAAAATCAATCACTCGATCGTCTAGTTAGCCATCAAATGCGTATTGTGATTTGCTTATCCCATATCAAGCCGATTCCTCGTGGGATCGACCTTGTACTCGCCTAATACTACTAGTGACGTCGTATACTTGCGGTTGCTTAATTTAGTAGCTAAAACTAAGGCGTGTCAGTAGCCCTCAATGTGCTGCATTTGGTACTTTGAGAGATTTCAAGCGAAGAATCTAGAGGGTAATTGTGAATGCAACTTCTTTTCGCTGATTAGGGTTCTTAAGAATTGGATGAAATTCTTGTGAATTTTTAATTTATAATCAGGCAGAATTTTAATTTTTGTTCACTAATGTGTTCCCCCAAAACTGATCCTATGTGGCGAACAACTTCTCTTTCAGCCATTTTCTAGTTACACGTCGGACGCCGCACCAGGGTGGGCGGATTTTAGTAAATTTGGTGGTATGTGCTCTTTCACGTAATTTTTACTAATTTCCAACGAAATTTGGTCATGAATTGAAGAGCTGCTATAGGTTGGGCATAAATTGCTCTCAAAGAAAACGGTGGGCATAAATGTCCACCCCCTTACTTACTGGGGATGTTTTGCAATCTTAATACATTTTCACTTAGGCAAAGCCTTGTATGTGACCGTCACACGGTGTGGCGGGAAAAAGTATCACTTTTTATGGTAAAAGTATCACGTTTATCTGTAAAAGTATCACCTTTTTTTAACAAAAAAAGTATCACTTTTTGTAGCAAAAATATCACATTTATCTGTAAAAGTATCAATGTAGTAAAAGTATCACTTTTTCCTGTAAAAGTATCAATGTTTGTGTAAAACTGTATTCCGTCACATGTGTGACCGTTTACACACAAGACTCACTCTTTCACTTAAAATTGTCCATGACGTGGATTGCACGTATTTAAGATCACGGATTTAAGATATGTGCAACTAATGTACAAGAGAACCACTCATATATGTATCACGACGGGGGACCAATACAACTTAAATAAGTATTAACTTGTTGTTGAGTTGGATTTTTTGATAGTCTTTAATTATCTATAGAATATTGTATTAATTAACATGCAATAATTTATTAAATAGGAATCAATTTGACACTTAAAAACTATGAATATACATGAATAACCCTTTAATAATCTATTTAAAGAGGGAAAAAATAGGACAAATAAAAAAATTGACTGAAACTTAAGACATTTTTATATTAGTGTAAAGACAATAATAAAAACTCATCAATTTTAACAACTTTTTGCACATAAAGACGGACACGTATATTAAAAACTCACCTATTTACATATATACTCTACTTAGCTTCATTTAAATTTGGACTAGATGCTAGACCTCACTTATTGTCCAACTAATCCATAATACTCCCTCCGTCCCGCTCAATTTTGCACATAAAGACGGACACGTATATTAAAAAAAAATTATTTTTTACTTTTTGGTTGAATTTTTCAAAGATGAGATTGAGGATAGAGATTGTAAGAGGAATTTTCTTTTTAAGGATGTACGAAATTAAATGGAACGAATCGAAATGAAAAGTGTGCAATATTGAACGGGACGGAGGGAGGAACTTTTATAGCATTTGAAAGATGCATGCCTCAAGCCCATCCATATAGATACGTGCATAGGAAAAATATTCTCAATCTTTAATTTTCTGATAGATATGTCACAGTGGTTTCAGAATAAAAATAAAAATAGATAAGTCATATTTGAAGAGAGCTTATGTTTACATTGACTCATATAATTACAACAATGAGGGGGTCCAAATTATTATAACACTACAACCAACCCCAACCACACCTGAAATGTAAAATGCCTATAATTAAAGATAACTGTTATAAATAATTGACTCCTTCAAGTATTGTATTTAGTGAACCGTAAAATAGTATTTTCCAGTAAAACTTCCAAGTTCCAAATTGTTTAGTTGCTATTAACTTATACTTCCTCTTCCGTCCCAAAAGAACTTGTACAGGAGATCGACACATATGTTAAGAAAAAATTAATTTTTGGGATTTTGTTGACTTTCTAAAGTTGATTGAGGGTGAAGATTTTGAGGGTGGAAATTTTGATATAACTTTTTTTTTTTTAAGAGAGTACTAATTTACTTGGGACGAACGAAGTGAAAAGGGTGCAAGTTCATTCGGAACGGGAGGAGTAATATGCAATTTTGAACTTGAACCGGTTAGTTCTTGCGATACCCTTTAATTACTGGTCTAATTTTGCAGTGTTTCTATGAAAGAATTAGGCAAAATATCCGATCAAAGTTCTGATGCAAAGTGAGCGTATAATTAATACACTCAAGTACAAAACGACAAAAACTTTGGGTATGTTTGTTTATGGTTTAATTCAGTAAATTTAGGGGACCAAATCCTAATAAAACATATTCATTAACTCTCTCACTCAAATTTATTTCAGCACTTCTCAACCTTAAACAAACGTACCCTTTATTTCACCAGGTTAACAACTTTATACAAATAATGAAAACATATACAAATAATGAAAACATATTTATATTAATAGAAATGTATAGGCCCTGCAACTATTCCTAATTCTAGTAGAAAACATAAGTAAATAGATAATCCACGGTGAATTTTCTTATGGAGTCCACCTGTTCATATATTCCCCACCTCACACTCACACCACTAACAAAAAAAATTGTTATATATATTATTCCTTCCACGCCTCTTACTCCGAAAAATAAAAAAAATCATTTTCACACCACTAACAAAAACTCACTATATTTTTTATTCCTTTCTTATCTCTTATTCCAAAAAATAAAAAATCATTTTTTTCAATATGCAAGATTTTCTTATCCGTTTTATATCTTCTCTCTAGAAGCTCCGGTAAATAAAAAAAAAAAAATCACTTTTCACACCACTAATAAAAACTCGCTATATTTTTCATTCCTTTTTTGTCTCTTATTACGAAAATTAAAAAAATCACTTTTTTTTCCAATATGCAAGATTTTTGTGAGTAAGAGGTCAGAAAGAATAATATAGTGAGCTTTTGTTAGTGGTGTGAAAATTAATTTTTTTATTTTTCGGAGTAAGAGGCGAGAAAGTAATAATATATATATCGTGTTTTTGTTAGTGGTGTGACTGTGAGGTGACGGAACATATGAACAGGTGTGCTTTATAAGAAAACTCACCGTATCCTAATATTTAATATTTATCCTAAAAATTAATCTTTATCTTCGTCAATTCACATAAATATGTAGCGCTAATAGTCAAAGTATTATATGGGAAAGAAATAGTCAAGAAAACCAAATAATGACAATAATAATAGATAGAAGAACAATAAAAATAAGAGTATAATTTCGATGTAGAATGAGTTAATACTTTATTTCCTTTCAACAATGACATTTAGCAGTCAACGATATTGTTAAATACTAACGCGTTGACTAGTGTTTCAATTACTAATATTATTTCCTCTCTCCAAAATAAATAATTTGAAACATTGGGTCATTGCACAACCAGGTCAAAGTGTGAACACTGAGCATTCTTGTTCTGGAGCTATGTCAAATACATTTGATTGCATTACTTTATTTTGAAGGATGCTATACATTTCTGTCTCTACCAACTTTGTGATCATTGCCTTTTACTCACAAAAGATGAAATTGATCAATTAGTGTGACCAAGTCAAGTATGGAGAGGCAACTGATTGAGGCTGCCAAGAAAGGAGACGTTGCCAAACTGCATAATCTAATCGATGATTATGCGTTTGTGTTGCGCACGGTGGCTTTAGCCAACTGTGACACTCCGCTACAAATAGCTTGCATGTGGGGCCATGTTAATTTTGTTAGAGAGGTCTTGAATCTACGCCTGGAATTCGCCGGAGAATTGAATCAAAATGGTTTTAGCCCTTTGCACATTGCATCGGGGAATGGGGATGTAGAGATTGTGAAAGAGCTGTTGAAAGTGGGGAGCCATCTTTGCTTGGTTAAAGGGAACGAAAAGAGAATACCCCTTCATTATGCAGTTTCAAGAGGGAGAATAGAGGTCATTAAAGAATTGGTTTTTGCTTGTGGGGATTCTATCACACAAATCACTGCTAGAGGAGAAACTTGCTTTCATCTGGCTGTTAAAAACAATCAATTTGAAGCTTTTAAGGTTCTGTGTGAACATGTTGTCGTGATCCAAAATGTTGATATTTTGAACGAAACGGACGGACAAGGAAACACTGTTTTGCACCTTGCATCATCAAGAAAGCAATATGAGGTGAGTACTAATAAATGGTCTTATTTGCTTGACATATTCTCTGTGTAGAGTCGTAATAAAATTCAATGACATGTGATCAGGTTGTTGATTTGTTATTGGACAGCAGCTTCGGTTGCAAGGATAAAATGGAGGTGAATTCCTTGAACCAAAAGGGCCTCACCCCACTTGATGTCTTAATATCAGAAGGCGGCGATTCTGAAATCGAGGAAATGCTTGGTCTATCAGGAGCTACAACATCGCAACAGAACTTGGTAATAGCCACTGAAGATCCACCACCGGTGCAAGAACAAAGCAGGGATCGGCCCAAATCCGCCTACAAGAAATTGCATGACTACTTCAAGTATGACAAAGTTAAAGAGTCTCCAAGCAAAGCAAGAAATACACTACTCGTGATATGCATACTACTTGTAACCGCCACATACCAGGCTGTGCTCAGCCCCCCTGGCGGCGTGTGGCAGGAGGATTATTGGCCTGAAAACAGCACAAACAACAGTTCCCCAGCCAAACAGCCGGCAGCACACAGGGCTGGAGAATCGGTGATGGCAACTCACAATATAGTCTCGTATGGGATGTTCCTGATATTCAACTCCCTAGGTTTCTTTATGTCTCTGCACATGATTAATTTTCTCACATATGGACTTCCTATGCAATTTGAGCTTAGAGTAGCAATCGTTGCATTGGCGGCAACTTACGATACTTGTATTATAGCAAGTACGCCTGATAACCAGATGGTACGTCTGCTGTTTATAGTGTTGTCAGTTCTGTTTCCATTGATTCTGCCTTTATTAACAAAGGTGATTAGAGATTACAACAAGGCAAGATGGTTTTCTTGAGAAAGGATGAATTTTTGCTCTTTTGTCAGCGTTACCTCACAATTATTGTATCTAAAACTTATTGTATCATATATGGTTTTGTTTCTGGAGATATGACGTGTTGCTTTTGGAAAATTCATGAATCCATATGAAAAAGTTTTGCCAACAAATAGAAAAAGGCAGCCCATGAAAAAGGATACACATTAATATAGACTTCACGTAGATGATGCAATACTTGAATCCGGAACATCAGAAAATTTCAAATTGAATTGCTTCTGGTATGAGATGCTCTGTTGCGAAGCTCTGACTATGCAGTTTTTCACCAACCACAGGACAATTGGATAGAGAATTAAATAGATACGTATATAAACTCTACCGGAATATTTTATATCCAGTGCAAGATTAGCAGGGACAGAGGTCATAATTATTGCAAAAGCTAATTAGAAAGAAGTAATATTTTGTGTCGTTTTATTAAAAGCAACTTGATGTCGTTTATCATGATGGTGTATTAATTTCAAATGACTTCATAACTATTTGCATCATGCTAGAATTAATCAAATTTAAATGCTAAAAGAAATACAAAATAGTCCAAATCAGAGTGATAATACGTTTCTAGGAAAAAAAATAGGAAATATAATTTTAAGTTTTTTTTTTTAATCTTATTTGATATTCAATATAGAATTATTCTTTAGATCTTTGATGTGTTGATAATATTATAATAAATTAACTAAAACCAGCTAAATTATTTTTTCATTTTTTTATGTATTTTCACTAATATATATTATCTCGTGTCTATTGCAAATAAAGTGTTGTGGGAATTTGTTTTAAAACAAATTGAACATTCAATTGTTGCATCTTATTTTTTCGCTTAGAGTTTATTTATGATAGATTTGTTACAATATGTTTGCGTTTTAATAATATTGTCTAAAATAAATTTTAACAACTAATAATCTTACTTATTCTATTTCTAGATATTTTAAGTTAAAAATTTAGGTATAGAACTGAATTTAAATTGTAAGTTTTTATAAGTTTTTGGTCAGAAAAAATAAAAATTACGTTTTGCCAAATGATTTTATACATGAGCTACACTAATATCATGTGGAAGTTGCCTTGTTTGGAATTATGTTATTTATTTTTCCACGAAAATAAGTTAAGATCATCATAAAAATTATCTATTTTTTTTTTCTCTGCAATTTAAAAAATTAATCATTAAAAATACTTTAAGTAATATACATGTCACGATTAAGATATTTTATTGAGGCAATTATGTAAATTTCTAATATTATTAGATATAACTAGTATTTGCCCGTGCGATGCACGGAAAATATTTTAACACACTAATGTGTAATCTAATTACAATACGGAATTTCGTCAGTATTAGAGAAGTACATATATGTAAAATATATAATTTGATGAATCGAAAAAAAATATTATTTTTATTCACGTAATATATAATCCGATGACTAAAAAAATAGCAAGATCTACAATCGATATTAACATGTAGTCTTAGATAAAATAAACAAGAATGTTTCTTTCCAGATGTTCAACATCATAAATCAAAATCTTTGCATCAAATGTCATAAGTTACCATAAATTATATCGCCCAATTGCCACTCGTATAAACTCATAGCTTAGGTTGCAAAGTGTACGTTTTTATAAAAGTAATGTCAATAAAATCAAAACATAAAAAATATGGATAACTGATAAAAAATTATTTTGAGATTAATTTTCATGTAAATATATATGCATGAAAGTCGTAGTCCCGTGATTAATCAAACAAAAATTATTATTATTATTATTATTATTATTATTATTATTATTATTATTATTATTATTATTATTATTATTATTATTATTATTATTATTATTATTATTATTATTATTATTATTATTATTATTATTATTATTATTATTATTATTATTATTATTACAACAACAAAAAAGTATTAGCAAATTTAATAATTCAATGATTATAAATCAAGCAATAACTTTTGATTTTAATTCAATAAAACACGTGTTCAATTATATATGCATTTATTTTTCTTTCAACACAATAAATGAAGAAAATTTGAGAAAATTCATGTTAGATAAAATAAATTGATTAGTTGTTATTTTAATAAAATAATCAAGTAGAATAATTTTTATAAGAGAATTATTTGATTGAGTTTTAGTTTTATTACGAACCAATACTATATAGTACAATCAATAATAAACACTAAAATCTAACTTAAATCATCAACGAACCCATAATGCAATAATTCAAATCGAATATCTCATTATAATATATATGATATGGATGTTAAATCAGACATCGTCAAAATAGGAATAATATACATTTGATTCATCATTATAGGAGTTTAAAAACATCATAAACAATGGGAAATTTCATGGTACTCAATGAGGTAGTGCCTTAATTCCATTAAATGTTTGACACGTGGCAAAATAGTCGAAATCAAGAAAAATGTAGCTATTAAGTTTTATCTCTTTTCTTACTTTGCATTTAACTTTTCGTTAGTATTCTTGTTTGTTTGACATCACTCTCATTCATCTCTATAAATGTGGCAAATAATTAGATAGAGAAAATTCAGGAGAAAGTATAAAAGGTAATATATATATACATACTAAGAAAAAAATTAAAAACTAATTAATTAGACCAAACAATTGAATAAGTTATTGATGATTCATATAAATAATTTATAAAGTATCAATATATTTATTCAATAATACTAATTGTAACTACTGGACATTATAACGTAAGCCAATAATATTTATTGGGACATGACATATAATTTTAGGACCTAATTACTTAAAATAAGGATAATTCAATTCACAATTCAATAACTAAATCCGCCACAGAGAAGACATGAAAAAAGCTTCGACTTGATAACCACGTGCTACTCTATATATTTGATAGGGAATAAACAATCTTGAATCACCACAAAACAACATAAATAACCAAAATACCTTTAAAAGCTGAAAAGTTGATGGGAGAAGCTGTCATCAATCTTGTGGTTTAGCATACAATGAACAAATGGAATAAAAAATTCCTACAAGAAAGGCCAAATATTAGATCAATTTAATAAAATAGATGAAAATATAAAACTTCTTGGTCAATCAGAATAAATGTGTGCTAGAGCATCTGGGAAATACATTAAGTGAAAATTAGAATTGTTTTGTATGGTTGTCCAAGATGGCAGATAGCTTGTTAATCCTCATGTCATCTATCTTTTCCCCATGCTACTAAGTATAAGATAAACATATAAGAGCAATAGCAATAATGCTACAGCTGAAACAGGAAGAGAAATCTACAAGAAAGACTAATAATTTATTTAGCCTCATCTTGAAGAAGAATCTAATTTATTATTTGCCTTTGCTCAATGATTATATGTAAATGTATTTTTCTAAACAAAAAAGAAATACAATTGTATAATTTTTAATACTTAGCAACTCAGATTATAGATGGCCAAGTGTATTTACCTTTGTGAAACAATAATAAATAAAAGACAACTTACCCAATCTACCAAATTCTGATTGATATATGAAGATAGCACCTCATTTGCTTCCTGCCCACTTAGTTATCCAGTAGAAAATTATGCAACCCAGCATCAGCTACTTTAGCTATGAAATTCTCATCCACAAGAACATTTGTTGTTTTGAAATCCTTATGTATCAATCTAGGACTGAGGGAGTGTAGGTGAGCCAGACCTGTATATTCAAAGTTAAGAGTAAGGATTACAAGGCACTTATAAAAGCATTTTAGTTTGCAATGCTTCAAATGAAGATTAGCAGAGACCATTTTCAAGCATTGCTCAACCTTATACAAGTGTTTGTTCAGCCATCTTTGATATGTTATTCTTTTTCCAATGTAAGACAAGATGAATTAATACCAGGAAAGCCAAAAATGCTCATCGGTTTTGCATAGGATCACCTTTAGCTGCCCTAAGAGCTATTGCAAGTATGTGCTTGAATTCAAGCTTTTCCTTTGAAACTTGACCAGCACCTGAAATTATAGACTAAGTTAAGAACTTGCATAATAGCATTATAAGTCTTTACAGCAAAAAAAAAAAAAAAAAATGTCCAATCCTTGTGATAAAGATATAAAAAGAAAATCAATTGGAGGCATATTGGTTTATCTCATATCATGTTCTTCCAGTATAACTTTAATGATTTAATGCGAAAATAGGATGGAGATATAAAGTCTCAAGCAACAACCATATCAGTCCTCATTTCTCACCCATTCATAATACAATCATAACATTTAAATTCATTTTCAAGCTGAAATAAGCATATCACTATCAGCTAAGAAAAACAAGTAGTCATCAACCTTGTTAATTTTTAATTGAATTACCATGGATTTAAAGACATTATCATCAGCAAGATGCATACACTTGAAGCAACCATCAGTTTCACTGTGAACAGCCTTAGAGTAATAACTTATGCTAGCCCTCGGCAATTCGTTTTCAAGGGTTCCAAGTAGCATTTTCCGGTTCACACACAGGTCATCATGATCACCACCTATGCACATAACCACTTCCTAATAAACACCACCCTGAACTAAAAGTTTGTCATTCTGATCTACAAGGCTAAATCCAGTAATAGTTATTGCGAGTTCATGGCTTTAAAAGACAGTGCTGATGTTTTAAGTCCATAATTCACTGATGTAATCACAACTCTGAACAAACAAATTAGCCGCTTTAGCAATGAAATAACAACATATGATGAGAATCATGCAAAAAATGAAAAACAAAACGATGATCTTACCCACTAAGCTTGTTGTGTTTCTCGCGAAGAATACCTCCAACACCAATCTCATCTAACGCCTTCCAAGAATTAGTCCACATTGCTAAAGCAAATCCATTAGTTCTCAGACTATCTCCAAAACCAAACTACGGATCCCCAATCTACAATACCAAACAACAATAACCTCAATTTTATGTTTATAATTAGCAAGAGAAAGCAGTTGCGAAAATTAAGACAATTTTGACACCTTCTTTGTGTTCTACACGTTGGGTGACTACATGCCCAATGACATGTCGGAACTAGGATCTATTTAGGATATCTCACCTGTGAAGTCCTAAAGAAGCTGCTAGACCAGCAAAAAACTTTATTTATCCAACTGTGAAATAGGATCTAGCTAGCAGACTGCATTTAACTTGTTTCCCCTTCAATCTCTATGGTTTAACTTTAATCAGCTGATAGTAAAAAAAAATCATGCAAGCATTTGAGTTTACAATCATTAAAAACTGAAATATAAGCAAGCAAAATGTACAATAGATTATGATAAGATTATTGAAATTTAACCCAGGTCTTGAGCTGTTGAAGCAGTGACTAAAAAAGCGCGCCTAGGCGCTCGCCTAGGCGCGAGGCGATGCGTTTTAGGGGTCTGGCGCCTCGGTATAGTGAGGCGAGGCGGATCTGAGAAAAGCGCCGCCTAGGCGAGCGCCTCGGTCGCCTTACAGTGCGACTGAGGCGCTAAAAAAGCGCGCTTTTTTTTATTAGTTGTTTTTTTTTTTTTAAGGTTTAGGTTAGATATAAATACATAAATGGAGACTATTCAAAGTCTGAAAACCCTAAAATAAGAGCAGCAGCAGCAGCCCTAAGTAAAAAAAAAAACTCCCCTACTCTCTCCCTCTTACTCCAACAGCCGACGACCACTGCCGGCGACCATCACCGGCGTCCGGCGACGACCACCGGAGACCGGCGGCAGCTGGGTAATTTCAGCAGGTTTGTTGACGGAGAAGAACAAGATGTTGACGGATATGCATCAGAGGATGATGCACAAATTGACTTAAGCTTTAATGATGCTTAGTTAGTTAGTAGCGTATATGCCTAATATCTTTTGGATATTTTTATATTTTCATGCTATTATTATGTTTTTGGAGTCTAAGGACATTAATATTGTTATGTGTTGGTATTATGAAATGTTATTTGATATATATGTGTGTGTTTTTAGTTTGGGCGCCTCGCTTCGGTGAGGCGAGCGCCTCGCCTAGCGCCTCGCGCCTAGGCAGTACAACAGGTTTGGCGCCTCGGGGCGCTTTTCGCTTTTTTAGTCACTGTGTTGAAGCATCATCTTGAGCCTTATCTGCAAGATCCCAAAACAAGAACAAAATAAACACACACTTGAGGGAACTCAAAATAATGTAATTAACAGAATCTAAGAGTGTAAAAAAGGAATGATGACCGCAACCGTTTGGAAATTATATTTTCGTTCCTGGATGCCCCATGACTGGGATCTGAAATTGAGCTTCTCTCAGATCTAATGACTGGTTGAAACAAACCAAAAAAAAAAATGATCCAACAAATACAAATTTGAAAATGCATTGAGGATTAGTTCAGACGAAGAACAACGAAACGGAATCAAGAATGAGAATTCAAGTTTGAGAAAAAAGTAAGTGGAGTTTCGTCTTAAATGGTTAAAACTGGAAAATATCTTAAATAACAAATCAATTTCATCCAATGAATCATAATTATAAATGCGGTGATTTGTAAGCGAAAACAGAGTTTAGTTTGGGTAGTAATTGACATCTACATTAATCACTAATCTTTAACAGTGCTCAATTAAAAATACTAAAACAATTCGAGCTTGTTATTGATGCTCTCATGGGTCTTCTTCAGAAGAACAAACAATGGAAAATACTGAAGAATAGATTAGCGGTTAATTTGCAAAATGAACATACACATAAATGGCAAATACAGATTGTTAAGGGAGAAACCCTAAAAATCAATCCACAAGGTAAATCGAGAAATAAAGTTAAACTTTTCCTTACCTGTTAACTACAAATAGACGGTGGAGAAGAGCACGGTAGAGAAGAACACGGTGGAATTTTTCAGAAAAATTAGTGTGGTTGTGGGGAGAGGGGGTGATGAAGATAGACACTTGGAAGAATAGAGGGAGATGAAATTCTTTTTCTTGTTCCTTCAAAATATTTCATCGTGTGGCCTTTGGTGGGAGAAGTTCCGCCTTATTTTTGCCCAATTATAATTAGTGACAGTAAAATATTTGAATGAAAATGAATTCCTCATTTTCTCACCAATCACCATGTTTTTAATGAGAGTATTATTTTACTCTCACTAAAAGTCATCTATATCTCACATTTAGTGAGAGTATTTTGTCACTCTCACTATTTTTTTGTGACTAAAAGTAAGTTTTCTTGTAGTGTATTATATCTCAGTTTTTTTTTTCTTTTTTTCTTTCTCTTCATAGCAACCATCTATTTTACCTATAATTTTTTCCTTTTTTCCTGTCCATGGTTTTTGAAGCTCCGCTACCTTGATTCTTGTTAAATTGATTTTTCGTCTATTATTCAAGCATCATATCATTTTTTTCCCTTAATTTTTCATTGTTCTCTTACTCCACCATACCCAAATGGGCTATTAAATAACTATTAAGTTAATCTAGTTATTGGCCTAAATTATGTATTCACTAATTAATACTACCTCCGTTTTTTTTAGATGTCCTTTTAACTTTTGTGTTTTTTTTTTATAAATAGTTGTTCTTTTAATATTTTTACTACATTTTTTTCAATAGTAACCTTATAATTATTCCTCAAAAAAGTCTAATTATCTAACCCACTCACTTGAAATGAATTAGTAACTAATTCAATGTTGTTCAGATTTTTTAACACAACCAGAAACTAAATAAATGTTATGCAACATGGCCCAAAAAAAGTTGTTCAAACACCGACCAAAATTATTTGGGCTTCCTATTATTGTTTATGAAACTACTGAAAATCTTAAACTCAATAATTAAGAAGCCCATGATTAGTTATAAGATGGCGGCCCAGTAGCTTAACATAAAAAAGATAGAAAAATATTGAATCAAGTCATTAAACGTTTTTTTTGTTGAATTTCATTTTAATGAGTCATTGACTCTCCACATTATTCTGGAAGACTCAAGAGTCAATTGAGCTTCCCTTCCATAGTTCATCATCAAAGTCGAAAGATCTGCATGTTCAGTCCCATCCAATCTTTCACCTTCCAAATTTGTGCTTCGAAGTCCTTCTGATTTCAGTTTTCGTTCAAAAGATAATAATTTTGAAGATCTACTTTCAAACACCATTTCCAGAAAGTTTTTATTTAAGATCAGAAAATCCTAATTTTGTTTCTCCCGATTTCTACAATCACTCATTCGCATCTTAATGTTTCACCGTCCCACTGTAAAGATGAGGTTGTTCTAGTCTTAGCTCTTCTCATTCGATTACTAAGGTATTTCTTATTTCTTGTAATTTTTTAAATGTCAAAATAGATTATTGATTTTCTGTTTGTTTATTCCAGTTTTTTAAGCTTCACTTTTTTATCAATTTTTGCAGATCTGCTGATGTAAGAGTATTTTGCGAGTGTATGATGTAACCGAGGAAAACTGAAGTTCATGTTTAATTTATCGGCAATCATTGAATTAGGTATGTGTTATTAGATCCAACAATATTTATTTTATATTGGATTTCTTTATAGATTTTATTATTTATCATTTTTACTTTTTTTTTTTTTTTTTGTTCAGCACGAGTAGCTTGATCATGTTCCCCATTCTATAATACACAGATAAGTACATCGTTTGATTTATATTTAAATTCGATATAATTTTAAGGAAAATGCAGTTGACTGTTTGTTTTCAATAAAAGCTACAATAAATTCCGCATTTGGTTTAAAGACCTAATCATTTCTGGCTTTTGTATTTTTAGGGAAAATATAGCTTTTATATCTATTGTTAGTTAAATTACTAATTCGTGATTTTAATTGATGTGTATATGTCTAGAAAATAAGTGCATTGTAAATGTTTTAGTGTTGTTTTCACTATTGTTTTATATATATTACAACCCTATATATATATATATATATATATATATATTATTTTCATTGTGAACTTAAATAATCAAAAGATTTAGATGATTGAATTAGTGTCGATTGTGTAAAACTTTAAGCCATATCTGATTTTAATATATTGGTTGAATCTTAAATACCTAGACATTGATGTTTGATCTTGATACATATCATGATATTAAATGATGATCAATAATATGCATGTTGTTTATTTAAACATTTCAAGTATTATATATGTCTGTAGAATATTTAGGATGGCTAATTAACTATGAAATACAAATATATGATTAATGTGTTCATTATGTGACATTATCAACTATATCTGATGACCATGTTCATATTTTCCAACAGGATAACAATTTTATATATTATATCTGTTTGATCATTAATGCAAACATTAAAGTAGGAGATTACTGTTTTCATAATTGCTTCTATGATATGATCCACTAAATAATCATACTGAATAATGAATTTGACTCATAAACTACTTTTACTTTAATATTAAAGCCTATATGATATCTATAATTTCACAAATTGTGTCAACTAATTTACATCCAAGCTTAGGAGTATGTCATGTAATATATTTGTATTGAACTATAACACAAAAACATTCTATAATGCAGGAACAAAATGCTTGGAAGAAACAAATTCTCAATATGACAAACAGTTTCCCAAATTCAGTATGAAGTAATTCATACTCAAAATACACAAATAAATTCCATATAACTTGAATCTACAAATATAAAATTTATTTAATAGAATTAGAATATAAAAGATATACCGTCCCTTAGATGATTTTGACTTGTAAGGAGTCTGTTACTCTCCTATCCTGATGCTCCTTGATAACACTAACTGATGATTAGATATATGTGGTGATGGGTGTCATTGTGATTTTTTTAATTCTACCTTGTAAATATTGGTCTCTTGCTTATGCTAATGATGACCTAGATATTTGTGTGATTTTGGTAAAGATGTGGCTGTTGATCGTGATGTTTAGGGTTTTTTCTTTTTTTTCTTATTTATAGATTTAGAGAAGTTATCCCGTTACTATAATAAAATTGGGCCCAACATATATGCAAATATAATCTTATATATTTGACAGATATATAGGAAATATTAAAAGATTTTTGATGAGATGGATTTCCCATTAATTAATTTTCTACATCCAATGTTTTGTTATGCAAGTCTTAGTTTTTTTTTTTTCCCTTGATTTTTTTACAAAACATAGAAGTTAACCGTTTTCCCTACAAATAGTATATGTTACAAACATATGTTTACTTTATCAATTAATAAGTATTATATTACTAAGTTACTTTATATCAATGGTGTTTCTCCTTTTTGCTTTTTGATTCAGTGATTAATCTAAGATTAGTTACAACGTAGAAACAGTTGTGCCAATTTAGAAAAACGCAGGTGTATAGCAGACTATAAAATTTCTTTATTAAAAATATAAACTTATTAAACATTACAATAGAGAGATTCCACTCAATATGTATTGATAGTTGAAACTGGGAATAGATTAGCCAACGGAAACCTTAAATGAAAGATATAGAGCAAAACCTTTAGAAGGTTGTTTCTCGAAGGTAACTAAATAACCACGCCGATTAAAACCTTCTTCCATCATGTCTTGACAGCCTGTTAGGTAGACCACCTCATCTCTCTCACCTTCATCAGGCTCAACACTAACAGTCCAGTCTTTGTCACCTGCTTTTCCATTTATGTATGCCCCCACTTTAGCCTATGACGCCTAAATTATTCAGGAACTTTCTGCATGTATCCAACTATTTTCACTTAGAAACTGTAGAAAGTTAAATTGATAAAAATGCGTAAAGATCTATATACAAAGGATTTTACCAATTTTCCACTTTGGATATGCTTCCGCCTGACCTAGATAGTCAAAGACGGATACTCCACTCTGCCGACGACCATTGTACCTACACTTGGCCTTAAACATGATAAAAAATGATTTTATCAGCAATGACACTAAGGGCTCCATAAATAATTAACAGTCAGATACGTACGAAATGATTTCTTTAGAGAATTTAAAAAACAGAATGTTGTAGGATCTTAACAATATGGGATTTGTAGAAATGTAATAGCCATATTTTTAATAAATAATTAGGAGATAGCCTTTTACATCAACATACAGTGATATGTATTTTCATAACCTCATGAGTTTTCAAAAATCTCTAAATTCGGAAAATGTAACAATAAATGTATCACAATTTACCTCAATATCCCGGCAGACACATTCAAAGCCCTGAATTTGGTTGGGGTTTCTGAACACAAGTATATTGTAAGCCTTAACCAACCTCAGCTAGCTTTAGAGCCCAATCAGATCGGTAAGCATTAACCTCACTGATGTTTGCAACAATTGGAGCCATACGACCAATTCTATATAAGAAATAATGACCTGATTAAAAATCATAAATAATATTAGCCTCAAAATCATGCAGGACAGAATAATTACTGGATTATCAACCGCGAACAACAGATTGTATATAAGCATGCGGTAAAAAGTTTCACAATATTTTTCTGACCTTAAAAGTTTAGTTTAGTTTAGTTTAGTTTAGTTTAGGTTCAGTTTAGTTTGGTTCAGTTTAGTTTAGTTTGGTTCAGTTTAGTTTAGTTTAGTTTAGTTTAGTTTTAGTTTAGTTTAGTTTTGTTTAGTTTAGTTTTAGTTTTAGTTTAGTTTAGTTCAACCTTTTTAATGAAAATCGTAAACAAAAGATGATTCCAAAATGACATGATCTTTCTATTTGTTACACTCTCAGTTAAGATCATATTGATTGATACAAAAAGTACATTGTTAAACATATCTGAATTGAAGACCAGGTAAATGTGTTCTACATGACGTTCCTCCATGCTAACAATGATTTATTATGTCATCATTCAGTGGCAGTCAATTAGGCACTCAAAATACGTTGTTGACGAATCAATATGGAGTGGCAGTCAAATCCTCGATGATAATAGTTCGCAATCCGAGAATGTACATATACTATATAAGCAAAGCAACCTTTATACATGAAAATCAAGAGAACGATGTTTACCAGAGCATGTATCAGACCATTCAGATTATAATGCGAACTTACAGTTGTTTATCAACGCCCATCTTTTTTCAGAGAATTAACTTTCGTCCATAAAATGTGTGGCGATGAATGCAGAATTCTCACGGTATTTAAAGACCAATTTGTATGTCTTACATGTGCTAATCACGATCCCTAATTATGTGGATAACAAATATTTTCAGATTCTAATTGATCACACATTTTGTATTGGTTCTAGCTAGATAACAAATATTTTCAGATTCTAATTGATCACACATTTTGTGTTGGTTCTAGCTATAAATTGTTTTATAACAGATTTGAATTGCCTCTCACATATATTGTTGCTGCCAAAATTATCTAGTCCACCATATATAAATAGAGGCAAAATCTCAACAACTTTCTTATTAAACAGAATTGCAGATTTTGACATAATTTTAGAATCAATATACTAACAAATTTTCGTAATTTAGAGATTATTTAGGAGGAACAAAACACGTTGCCAGATCACCTAAATATCCAATTATTTCTTTCCTAGAATGGTATATACAAATGGGCGGGAAAACATCTCTTCTCCAATGGTGGTATAAATCCATTTTGTTTTTATATAGGTATAGATATTATACTTATTTTCTTTAGTAATTAAAATTAATAATTAAATGCTTATGAAAAAGTTACCTAACCAAAATATTTGTCAGATGATTTTGATGAGTTATATCGAATATAACATGATACACATGCTAAAAGTGTAATAACTTACAAAAGTGTGTCTTTTTTAGAGAAATAAGCCAAATATCGTAAATAGAACATATCTCAACAACTCTAAATTTTTACACCAACAAAATAAAACACAACACTATAATATTATTCATAAGTACTTTCTATTATATGCAAAAGTATTTAGTTAATATTGGTGGTTGTTTACTATTCTTAATACTTATTTGACTTTAACCAAAATAAAATTGTAATATAGAACATTTATGAAAAATAGTGATAATTTACAACGTTCTTCTTCTCAAGTATTGAATTGAAAGATATAATTGTAATTTTGGTAAAATAATATTGTTCCTTTTATCTTACTATTTTAGAATTGTTTTTTTTAAATTTTAGATCTAATGATAATGATTTGTAATATTAAACACATATAAAACCTATTATTACAATAAAGAAGTCGGATAATATAAAATTATGGATTTGTAAATCATATATATTTATATCCAATAATAAGAGTCTTGTATCTGTTATTATAACAAAGAAGTTAAACTTTAGAATATTTAAATTATGTTAAACTATTATTGCATGCTTAATTTACTATAAATTTTTATTACATACTTACTTTAATTTTGTGTCATTTGTATTTTATAAGAATTTTACTAGGGATGACAAAATGCCCCAACCCAAATGGAATATCCGACCCGCCCCGAACCTGGCGGGGATTACCGAGATGTGAAAACCCGCCAATTGCCACTCCTAAACTTTACATAAAATAATCAACAAAAAAAAAGAATATATATATATATATATATATATATGACACTATATATAACTTTCTTGCCAATATATTTTGTTGTAGTTTGTGGAACGCATATATAGATATTATAGTTGTAAACCTAGATGAAAAAGTACATTACTTTCTCAAGAATAAGATGAGAAATAAAGTTGATAAGACCTTTGAATATATATACATTATTTTGATTAATTATATGTTTTATTTCGCTTATTCTAAAACAAAATACTCCCTCTGTTCCACCCGAATTTGTGCATTTTTTTTTTTTTTTACACGTCCCACATCAATTTGCACACCCTTAAAAATGAAAGGTCTCTCATAATCTTCACCTTTAAAATCTCCACCCTCAATCTTCACCTTTTAAAAAAGTCATACAAAAAGCAAAAATAATTTTTTCTTAATATACGTGCCGGTCAACCATGCAAACTCCCGTGGAACGGAGAGAGTATAACTTTTGTATTCACCACTTGATAGGGATGACCCGGTTACTTCGGGCCGGGTTAATCCTGAGCCCACTTGCCAACAGACCCAGCAACACACATTCGGTCCAGCGAATCAAATCTGTTCCGTGAATCAAGGCACATGATCTTTTCCCAACTGCCATGCAGATTTGGTGGGCAAGATTATAGGGATTTAGTTAGGGTTTTGGCTTAGTAGTATAAATAGGTGAAAAGAACTCTGAATGAGGGTTCACACTTTGCATTCGGAATTACGACTTGTAAACTCAGTGTTCCAGTAAAAAGAAACACCTCGGCGATTGCCGTTTTCTCCCCGTGGACGTAGATCTCCGGATCGAACCACGTAAATTCTGTGTTTTTACATTCTGTTCTTGTTGATTACTGTTCAATTGTGTGATTACCGGATTGCGCATTATCAAATTGGCGCCGTCTGTGGGAACGACAAGGTAGTATTTTGTAATATCATTGCCTTCCGAAATCATGGTGACAACTCGTCAGAATAAATCTCGCCAAGGAGATCAACCTAACCAAGATCCACCCGTGGATCAAGTTTTGCCGCCGAGGCAATTGCCGGCGGGGAGTACGTCCAATCATCAGGGTAATCAAAACCCTCCACCCCCTCAAGATCAGCAAGACCCTAATATTGCTGCTGCTCAACCACCGGTGAACATTCAAATCACCCCAGAACTGCTCCAAGATTTCTTACAAGAGCATGCACATGTCCTTCAAGATTGGGCAGTTAATCGCCTACGCCCAGCGGAGCCTGCCGCAGGACCTGTTAGCCATAATGATAATCCTGTGGTACCTCCACCCCGCCTGCGCGGCCAACGGGAACCGGGGTACCGCGGGCGTCAGGATCGACGACGGGAACGACCTAGTTCTTCCGAGGACCTTGGGAGTTCAAATGGATCACGACCTCGCAATGAGGAACCAACTGATGTGGATCGCCGCCGTCCACTTAATGCGGCTAAAAGAGTGCGCTACGCTGATTCTCATGCTCAGGATCTCCAAGAGTATGAGCGAGTTCAACGCAACGTTGAACTGGATAGAATCCTGGGCCTCGATGCCAATGGAGAGATCATCACGCCGTTCTCCTCAGAAATCATGGCCATCACCCTTCCCGAAGGGTTCAAACGGCCAGCTATACCACCTTACAACGGCACTGAAGATCCGGCCAATTTTCTTGGCGCTTTTAGGCACAGCATGCTTAGTCATGATAACATCACATCCCTTCAGTACTGCAGGATTTTTCCGGAGTACTTACAGGATGAAGCTCGGGTCTGGGTTGATTCTCTCCCGCGAGACAGCATATCCTCTTTCATAGAACTCGCCGAGCATTTTTGGGCACGATTCGAAGCCCGGGCGAAGCCCATGGCCACTCTGGCCGACGTCATGAATATGGAGCAACGGGACGGTGAAACCGTTACCCAATTTCTGGACCGTTTCACAGCGGTAAGCCTCAAGGTGGGAAATTGCCCCGACGATGTGGCCATCAACGCCTTTATGAATGGACTCCGCCCCGGAGCACTCCACACCGAGTTAGCTCGGAACACCCCGGTCACAACTCGAGCACTGTTCAAAACAGTGTGCAAATTTGCTAAGGCCGAGGAGCAGACTCGTCAGAAGCGTGAGAAGCACGCAATCAAGCGACAGGCCGACAAAGCACAAACTGGGCCTAGTACGCGAACTAGCGCATTTTCACGCTTGACACCGGGGCGTTCAGAATCCCGAAGTGAAATTCCGCAATTGACTCCGCTGACGAAGTCACGGGCCGAAATTCTTTCACTCCACAAAAACGATTTCCGACCTTGTCCGCGGATGACAGCG
Organism: Ajuga chamaepitys; assembly: GCA_958295605.1. NCBI lineage: Eukaryota > Viridiplantae > Streptophyta > Magnoliopsida > Lamiales > Lamiaceae > Ajuga > Ajuga chamaepitys. The sequence goes on from OY282499.1 coordinate 53,057,932, forward strand.
CCTCCTGAAAAGAGGAACCGTGGAAAGTGGTGCGCGTACCACCGAGATCACGGACATGAGACAGAGGAGTGCCGAGAACTCGGCAAGGAGATTGAGGAATGCCTCAAGAAAGGGTTTTTGCGGCAATACGTTGCGCGAACCGGAGATCAACCTCGGGAAAACCACAATGGGGGCTCGTCTCATAACCGCGGAGGTTACCATGACCGAGATACTCAACAAAGTCGGCCACATTGGCAGAATAACCGGCAGGGGCCCAATAACTACGCACGACAAAATTCTGGCAATCGCCAGCCGCCACGTCTCCCACTTTCACCTCCTCCTCCGGGAGGACCCGGGGACAACGCACCCCCTCACGTGATAAACGTGATATATGGAGCCCTACCCACCGGGGCTTCACGACATGCCTTAAAGGCAGAGGCTCGACGTCCTTCTCCCGAGGAGCCACGTCACAAACGCCTCCATCAGTCCGAGACTGTCAGCTTCACGGATAGGGATCCGGTTCCAGAGATAACACCCCCACACTGACGCTATTGTCATCGACATGACTGTAGCTAATATAACAGTACGGCGGGTCTTCGTGGACAATGGTGCTGCAGTAAGCATTATATTTGCGGACTGTTTCGAAAGGATGGGGATTTCCCGAGACCAACTCCGGCCGGCCCCCGGGCCACTACAGACTTTCACCCAGGGTGAAGTCCGGCCAGAAGGTATCCTCACCCTCCCAGCGTCTTTGGGAACTTATCCGAGGATAAAAATAATCTTCGTGGATTTCTATGTGGTGAATTCCCCATCACCATATAACATGATATTGGGCCGGGACTGGCTCACCCCGGCAAAAGCCATATGCTCCACGTATCACCTCGCACTAAAGTTTCGCACTTCGCATGGTGAAGTGACCATCCGCGGGAGTCAGCGGGTTTCAAAAGAGTGCATGTATGTGGCGCTCAAAAAGACTGCTAAGGTCCCTCCCAAACAGCAGCTTCAGGTAACATCACAGGTTCTAGAACCTCGGGACTGTACCCCATTGGGGGATGCCACTGCTCAAATCCCGCTAGATCCGTCTAAACCGGAGCAGACAGTAACAGTAGGGGCCGTGGACGTGCCATGGCTACATCAGGCCATTATTCAGACCCTGCGAGAATATTCCGATGTTTTTGCATGGTCTCCTCTGGACATGCCCGGGGTCTCTCCCGAGGTGATTACCCACAAGCTGAACATCGATCCTAGTGTCAAGCCAATCCAACAGAAGCAGAGGAAATTCGCTCCAGAGCGAAATGAAGCCATTCGAGTTGAGGTGAAACAACTCCTGGACGCGGACATCTTGTTCGAGGTATTCTACCCCTCTTGGTTATCCAACCCGGTAATGGTAACAAAAACTAGTGGGGCATGGTGGATGTGTGTTGACTTCTCTGACCTTAATAAGCACTGTCCGAAGGACTGCTATCCTCTGCCCTCCATCGACCAAAAGGCCGAAGCCATTACGGGGTACGTGGCACTTTGTTTCCTTGATCTTTACAAGGGATACCATCAGATTTTTATGGATCCGCAGGATGCCCTCAAAACGGCATTTATCACTGCCTTTGGGTGCTACGCTTTTAAAAAGCTGCCCTTCGGGCTTAAGAATGCTGGAGCCACCTACCAGCGTCTAATGGACTTTGTCTTCCGCGACCAGATAGGTCGTAATGTTGAGGTCTACGTCGATGACTTGGTCATCAAAAGCTCCTCTCATCCTTCATGTGTGCAGGATATTACCGAAACATTGCGCACCCTGCGGCGCTATAACTTGCGGCTCAATCCGGCAAAATGCACCTTCGGTGTTGGCTCCGGGAAGTTCCTCGGATACATGGTTTCACAAAACGGCTTGCAAGCCAATCCAGCTAAACTCCGTGATGTATTAGATCTGCAGCCCCCAAAAACATTCAGGGAAGTTCAACGCCTCACGGGTGGTTTGGCGGCCTTAAACAGATTCTTGTCAAAAGCGGCGGAGCGTCAGCTCCCGTTCTTTAAAATCTTAAGACAGGCAAAGTCCTTTGAGTGGACTCCGGAGTGCACCGAGGCCTTCGAGGCCTTGAAACGTCATATACAGCAGCTGCCTACTTTGTCAGTTCCTCTCCCCGGAGAGCCGCTGTACTTATATCTGGCTTCCGCCGAGGAGGCTGTTAGCGCTGCTCTTGTGCGAGAAGTGGAAGGGGTTCAGCATCCCGTGTATTTTGCAAGCCGGGTGCTTCATGGAGCGGAGACGCGATATTCCGAACTTGAAAAAACCGCTTTGGCCCTTGTTATGGCAGCTCTGCGTCTTCGGCCATACTTCCAGGGACGTGAAATACGAGTCCTGACCAATCACCCTATACGCTAGATCCTTGTGAAACCCGAGGTGTCCGGGCGCCTCGCCAAGTGGGCAATTGAGTTAGGTGAGTATGATATCCAGTTTCTCCCCCGCCGAGCAATTAAAGGTCAAGCACTTGCCGACTTCTTGGCCGAAACCCCGGCAGACAATCATGAGTCCCCCGCAGACAATGATACACCGCACAGCGTCACACTCGCTCCTTCACCCCGGATGTGGCAACTATTTGTGGATGGAGCATTCACGGTCCGAGTTAGTGGTGCCGGGCTGCTTCTCATCGACCCCGAGGAGGTCGAGGTTAAATATGTCATCCGATTCAAATTTAAGGTGACTAACAATGTAGCGGAATACGAGGCAGTCCTCGCCGGGCTCCGGCTCGCTCAATCTTTAGGTGTTCGTCACTTAGAGCTCTTCACGGACTCCGAGATCGTGTCTAAGCAAATTCAGGGGACTTATGTCGCCAAGGAAGAAACAATGGTCAGGTATCGCGCCCTAGCACTCAAACTCATATCAACTTTTGATACAGTTATTATCCGGAAAATCCCGCGTGCTCAAAAGTCCAGGGCAGACACACTCAGCAAGTTGGCCTCCGCGGTCCAAACTAATATATCTCCGGATATCAAGGTTGAAGACCTCTCCCATCCAGCAATTCATGAGGCTACAGTTTCGGTACTGACCGACAGTGATCCGAACTGGATGACTCCGATCATTCAGTATCTCCAAGATGGGATTCTGCCCACTGACAAGCTACGAGCTCGGCAAGTTGTGCTCAAAGCCCCCAAATACTCCCTTCATAATGGAGTTCTATATCGACAATCGTACCTACAACCGAATCTTCGGTGCCTCGCCCCTGCCGAGGCCATTCAAGTTCTGCGGGAGGTTCATGAAGGGGCCTGTGCAAGCCATATCGGTTCCCGGACTTTAGCAAAAAAAGTTCTCCGCTGGGGATACTATTGGCCTACCCTGTTCAACGATGCTCACGACTTAGTGACTAGATGCAGCAAGTGTCAGCTCCACTCCAGGGTAAAGCATTTGCCACAGACCGAGCTCACCGGAATCCAAGGTGCATGGCCGTTTATTCAATGGGGTATTGGGCCCTTCCATGTTGCTCCGGGAGGGTTGAAATTTCTGGTCGTCGCCGTAGACTACTTCACTAAGTGGGTCGAAGCTGAACCACTTACGGCTATCACCGGACAGAATATTTTAAAGTTTGTGTGGCGCAATATTGTTTGTCGCTTTGGCATCCCGAGCACTATCATCTCGGACAACGGTAAACAGTTTGCCAACGATCCATTCCGCTCATGGTGTGAAGAACTCCACATCAAACAGGTTTTCACTTCGGTTGCTCACCCTCAAGCAAACGGGCAGGTTGAGGTCACCAACCGGACCCTTCTCACGGGAATAAAAAAGCGTCTGGACAGTGCCAAATGTCTCTGGGCTGAAAACCTTCCACAAGTCTTATGGGCTATTCGTACAACGCCGCACACCTCCACCGGGGAGACTCCTTACAGCCTTACTTACGGCTCCGAAGCCGTTATCCCCGCTGAAATCAGTGTGCCGAGTCCTCGCCTCCTCACATTAGTTCCGGACGATAATGACGAGGCTCTTCGCGCAAATCTGGATGAGCTCGAGAATCGCCGGGAACAATCGTTCATTCAGCAGGCTAAGTACAAACAGCGAGCTGCTCAGTATTACAACCTCCGGGTTCGAGGTACACAGTTCAATGTCGGGGACTTAGTCCTTCGGCTCAACTCGGCCAGCAAAGCTGCCCCTGAGGGCAAACTACATGCTTCTTGGGAAGGCCCTTACCGAGTCGTTGCTGCACATGACTCTGGATCCTATCAGCTTGAACATATCAACGGGACCCCGATCCCCCGAAGTTGGCACGTCACAAATTTGAGGCGATTCTATCTATGAGGGCCACATCGCAAGTACTATCTTTCCTTTAATTCCCTTTATAGTTGTTATTTCACTTTGTACTTTCGAGTTAGCTCCGGCATTTATCATTGAATAAAATTTCTTGCTTGCGTAACTTACTGTGTTATTCTTTACGTTACGGGGACGCCCTAACACTATCGTACTATCATTATTAGTCTCCGGACAATCAAACCTCTCTCTCGGTCCGTCCGAGGAGGTTTGCATATTAGTCCCCGGACTCACATCACTTTCTCGTCTGTTTAACCGGAGAAATGCTTACTCCCGCCTGATCCGTCCGGGGAGTTTTTACTCCCGCCTGATCCGTCCGGGGAGATTGGGTTTATCCAAACCGTGTTCCCGAACACCTAATTAAAACAAATAACAAATTTTCTATCGTGTTCCCGAACACCCGATTAAAATAATTCGTAACTTGTTACTTTCATTATACTAGTATATAAACTCTGTAACAGTTTTATTATTTACAAAGTAATACACCATCAAGAGGTTTTTCTTAAAAAATACAACGGAAATCTTGCTAAAAGACTAACTATGTTATTCTCTATTTTTCTTCGGAGTCTTCTCCGAGCCAATACGCGATACCGCGTCGTCTTGTCTCTGATCGATGTCCCGTCCTCCGGGAGGGGTCTGGCACGTTCCGACGGTGCTCGGTTTCACTTCGGCTCCGGCGGTGACTCATCGTTTGGTGACCCCGGTCACCTACAGCGGGCTCAGTCCTTGTTCTTGGCCCTGACATGCTGGCCCATTCTGCATGGCCCCATTCTAGTGGCGCCAGAGGATCCATCACCTCGGGTGTTTTCTCAGCACCTGCCCTTGTCTTTTGATGAAGAGGGTTTTCCGTTTTCTGCGGAGTTGAGTTTTTCCTCCTTTCTCTCTCCCGAGTGTTGGCCCATTCTACAGCATCCCACTCTGCGGCAGGCATTTCATCGATCTCCTTGGCCAGTGCCATAACTGCCGATCCACTAGCATCTGGTTCCCCGGCGTGAGCCCTCTCCGGTTCTTGGGGAATATCAAGCTTTGTGCCCTTGCCCCGACGACTCTGTTTACGGCTGAGCTCTGGTTCACTTTGCTCGGCAATGTTCAAAGCTTCATCCCGAGCTTTGATCTTCTTTTCAAGCTCAACCAGAAATCCTAGCACCAGCCGGCCCCTTATGATCTCAGGATCATTCGTATCACCTCGCTCACTCCGATGTCGGATGTCTTCCCGAACCTCGACCCGCCGAGCTTGAATATCTTTCGTTGATAATCGTCCGCTATCCACAAGCAGATGCTCGCACTCTTGCTGATTGATACGGAGTTGTTCTAGTTCAAGATCCTTTACTACGCAGTGTGCTTTGTACTGCTTCGTTTGGTGTGAGGACTCTTTCCATGAACTCTCCACCTTGGCATATCTTTTCTCCATTAAGGCAAGATTCCTCGACAGCCTGGGAACTTCATGCAGCATCAACATATCTCGCTCTTTCTGCAGCCAGGCTATTGATGAGTTGAGTTGCTTTATCACCTCATACGGGTTTTCAGTGTTTTCCTGGCAGAGGAGACACCTCGGTTTTCTCAGACTTTGTTATTAATCATAACATCGCGTGGATAAAAGAGACATAAATTTCTTATTCATATAAAAGAAGATTTTTCATTACAAGAGAAGACAGCTCGGGTTTTTCATTACAACACAAGCAATTACATGGAATCCTATTTACATATTTATCTACTCTACAGTCTTCTCATGAGTTGGGAGGTCACTGACCTCTCCGGGGGTAGGATTGGCTTCAGTTCCTCCCGGGGCCACCACGACATTACTTGTGTCCTCAGTTGCCTTGCTGGGGCCTTCGGTCAGGGCAGGGGGAGTAGCTAGCACCTCTGGGCGGGGAATGGGAGCTCGGTCCCTTAGCTCCCGTACATAGAAGCCGTTGCGAAAGCCCAGGAAGTCCTTATCCTGGTCCTCGTTGCACCGCCTTATGATGTCAGGAGTAAGGACTGTGTTCGCCTTCGCCAGGGCCTCGATCAATGGCCACTTCGGGGCCTTCGTCAGCGCCTCAAAGTACGCGCCATCTTCATTCCCGACCGCGTCATAGTCATACCCGAAGCCGTCATAAACATTGACCTCCGGGTATTTATCGTGCACCATTTCCAGCAGCTCGCTTCGAGTGGCCGTATCACCCGCTGCAACGAAAGTGCTCAGGAACTGCAGGAATGTCCCGGTTTGCATCAGCTTCTCGGTAAACGCTTCCAGCACAGCTCCCTGACCCGTGACGACCTTATTCAGCTCCTCCCGGGCTGCATAGAGGTCACCTTTTACACTGGCAACCTCGACGGCCTGCTCGTGCAGTCTGGCCGCCTCTCTCTCGGCAACCGCTGCCCGGTCCCGAGCTGCTTTGACCCCCTTCTGAGCCTCCGCAAAGCCGGCCCTCAGCTTTGCCACCTCGGCTTCCAGCTCGGTAATCCTGCCTTGGCAGGATTCCTTCTCCAGCCTGCACACCAGCCCGCGGACAGGCTCCAACAGCCTCTCAAGTTCGGCCTCCGCAGCCGACGCCCCTACTCCTTGCCCCTGCATTGACTTGCTGTTATAATGGGTCTGTGCAGGAAATAACGAAGTCATTCATGATTATACCTCGTGAGCCGGGGTCGCGTGCAGTTTTTTCGAAGGAGGTGGAGTCGTCGGTGAGGTAGTCCTTCTCTTTGTGCTCGGGGTCAGCCCCGAAAGAGGGATGGTGTCTTCAGGGTCCGCCCTGCGGCTACCCCCAGCGGTTGCTCTCTGTGGCTCCGGCGTCTTCGAGCTATCACCTCGGCCTCCCGAGCTGGCTTCGGTGCTTTTCCTAGCAGCGCTCTTGAACTTGCCCACTGCACATGACAAACACACATTCAGAGATTGATATTGTTATATTGTATGCAACTTATGACGGAATGATAGTCCTACCCTCTTCGGCATCTCCATTTCCTGAATAATATGGGCTAAGCCCAGCCTTCTCCAGTTCCTCCTCGGAACAAAGGGTTTGGAAAGTCCCCACTTGCAGGAATATGTGCCTCATTTCGGGCCCCGGATTCTCCACAGGAGCGGTATCCTGCACCTCGTCACTCCTCCACTTCGGGAGAGCTATTTTATTCCTAACAAATATGAACTTCTCCTTCCACCCCTCTACTTTGCTCGGGTTTTGAACCTTGAACCCTCCTCGGGCTCGGGGACTAAAGGAGTACCACCCCTTAGACTTCCCGAAGTTCTTTAACTGGTAGAAAAACCTAAAAAGCTCTACCGTGGGCTCTATTCCGGCCTGTTTACTAACTACAGTGAATCCTACCAACTGCCTCACCGCGTTCGGCGCTAACTGGCAGAGGGCAATACCGTAATATTTTAACAGCTCTACGACTATGCCCCACAGCGGCAATCTCAACCCTACTCTAAAAGAGTCGATATATACGGTCATAAATCCCTGCGGTGGGCAACAGGCCCTATCCCCGGGGGTAGGGATTATGTAATCGAGGTCAAAGGGAAGATAAAATGATGGGAGTTCCCTCTCAAGTTGCTCCCGTGATATCCGTAACGCTATGGACGACACCTCAAGCTCCACCGCCGGGCATTTATAAAACGAAACCATCATGGTGTTGCACTCTAAACCATCAACTCTGTCTATGGTTCTAATATCATCCCTCTCCGGAATGATATATGATAGGGGGGGAATATCTAACGGTTTACCCGAGCTTCCTACTACTTTGATTGAGGCCGAAGAGGGGGCAGAAGATGCAGAAGATGAAGAGGATGACATACTTACTTGGTTTGAATTTGAAAGTGTGGATTTGAGAAATTTTTTATCTCTGATGAATCGCAAGCGCAGATTTCCTCTTTTTCCCGCTTTCTAAACAGATGAATCACAATGAAGAAGATGAAAAGTTACTGTGCAGTTATTCCCAATATAAATGCAAAAAACCGACGGCTCTGATGCGGCCTATTCAAATTCAGTGATGAAGATTTAGGCGTGCTTTTCACGCGCTTTACAGTTACCGAGGCGCGTGGGGAACAGCTGTCTTGGAATTCGCAGAGCGTGTCACTTCAAGTCTCTCTCTCATTATGGCGCCGCCAATCACATCAGCCTCACCCTTCCTCAGGAAGATTCAAGATACACTCCGGTGTACCTCCCACCTCGGTCATGCTACCACACTCCGGTACTCCTACCATTTCGGCCAAACTACTCACTCCGGTGTACCTTCCACCTCGGCCAGACTGTCATATACTTCCAACGCGTTTTTCGCTTCTGGGAAATTCGATATCTCATTATAGGTCCCAAACACCTCGGCCCAACTCGGCACTGCGTCCATTAACTGCTCCGCAGAGTCCCAGGGACGCGGACACACTCCGTCGCGCATAAACACTTCGGCCTGCCAGTGACCCCGGTCTTCCTTGCTTACAGTTCCACCCCAGTGACAACCGAAGCTCCTACCTCGCTTCGGCTGGGGGGGGGGGGGGCATCTGATAGGGATGACCCGGTTACTTCGGGCCGGGTTAATCCTGAGCCCACTTGCCAACAGACCCAGCAACACACATTCGGTCCAGCGAATCAAATCTGTTCCGTGAATCAAGGCACATGATCTTTTCCCAACTGCCATGCAGATTTGGTGGGCAAGATTATAGGGATTTAGTTAGGGTTTTGGCTTAGTAGTATAAATAGGTGAAAAGAACTCTGAATGAGGGTTCGCACTTTGCATTCGGAATTACGACTTGTAAACTCAGTGTTCCAGTAAAAAGAAACACCTCGGCGATTGCCGTTTTCTCCCCGTGGACGTAGATCTCCGGATCGAACCACGTAAATTCTGTGTTTTTACATTCTGTTCTTGTTGATTACTGTTCAATTGTGTGATTACCGGATTGCGCATTATCACCACTAGAACATCTAAACTTAATATTTTTAAACATATTTCATACGTAATTAGGTGTAGTGATAAGATTTATAATATTATAAATAGATAAAATATATTATTCGAACAAGTAACACACTTCAAGCAAGAATATAAATTTGGAGAATATAAAAGTATAAATTTGAAAATCATGTTATCATTATATCCAGTTATAATAAAAGTATCTCTATTTCAAAATAAGAGGCTTGTATATATCTACTATTATACCAAAGAAGTTAAACTTTAGAATCACTACAAGAAAAAAGGTCTTTTGAGACCACAAAAATTGGTCTCAAATAATGAGTATTTGCCACAACTTGATTGTTGTCTCAATAACTCGGTCGCAAATAATATATTTGTAACCACAAATGTGGTCTCAAATGCATCTCAAATATTTTTTGCAACGACTAGTTTTCTCTGAAAGTAGTCTTAAAGTAGTCTCAAATAATTTGTAGAAAGAATTGTGACAACAAGTGGTCACAAATAACTTATTATTAGTGACCACAATTGTGGTGTCAAAAAATGTCTTACAAAAGACCTCTTTTGTTATAGTGAATAACAAAGTTCTTTAAAATAATTATAAGTTTAATTTACTATAAATTTTGATAAAACATTTATTATTAATGTTAGTCGTTCATAATTACAAGAATTTTATATAAAGTGGTAAATAGAATCTCATATATGATAGACTATAGTTGCCTTGACAATATTTTCATTATATATTGTTAGTGAAATTTCAAAAAAATAAACAAATCTTTTTTTTTTTTTTTTTTGAGAATGAGATGAGAAATAATATGAGTAAGGGCTCTAAACTTTAATATACAATATTTCAATTTTTAATTATTTTTTTTATTTTACAAATCTTAAAAGAATTCATACTTTTCATTCACTGACCTAATTGATTTCAGACATTTCATACCTAAACAAGTTTTAGGTATGATAGTTTTCATACTTTTCATTCACTGACCTAATTGATTTCAGACATTTCATACCTTATAAGATTTTTTCGTAAAGTGGTAAACTGAATTTCATATATGATAGACTATAGCCATCTTTTTAATACTTTTCTATTATAATCAATGAATTAAATATATAGATATTTTAGTTGCAAAACTTTACAAAACAAACAAAATCAAATCAAAATATTATTTTTTTGTTTCTTGAGAATGAGGAGAAATAAAATTAGTTATGGATTTGAACTTAATATACATTGTTTCAATCTTTAATTATATGTTTTATATTATTAATTTTTAAGGTTAGTTTAGTAACTATATTTTTTAAGTTTTATTTATATGGTTAGACAAGATTTGATTTTTCTATTATATCCTTAATGAATTTTAATTTTTAAGGTTAGTTTATTAACAATATTTTTAAAGTTTTATTTATTTGGTTAGAGCCCTATGCTGAGTCTCTCCACCCATTTTACCAACTCGACAAAAGCTTCGAACTGGTAGTTTTTCACGGCAAGGTGAAGTGCAGTCTCTCCATGAACAGTGATATCTTCCAGGCAATCTGGACAGGTAGACGGCAGTTCATATATGATCTTAACTCTCCCCTTCGAAGCAGCATAGTGAAGAGCACTTCTATTGTCTTTGCCAATCAGTCGTGCCAAATCGGATTAAAGCTTAAAATCTTCCTGACAATCGCCAAGTTCCCCATGATCACAGCTACATCAAGTGCTCGAAAACCATCCTTGTTCATCTCAACAGCAATATCAGCATCTATTTTCATGATATCATTCACAAAATTCAACTGTCCTGATTTCGTTGCGACGTGTAGAATTGATTCGGCAGTGGATGTTAGTCTGGTATCAGCAACAAGTGATGGATTTTCTTGGAGCAACCTTCTAAAGACCTCAAATTTTCCCTCACGAGCAGCTTCAAACAGTATTTTGCTAGCCATTTTAGGTTGGACTGTTAGGAAATGTGAAGAAGACAAGAACACAAAGTATAGTGGTTAAAGAAATTCGGTAAATGATGGTTTATAGACTTTCATGAGTGGAGACCAATTCTAACATATCAAACAAATTTCATTTGCAGAACTATTTGGTGTAGTTCGGTGATAACTGGACTTCTTAATAAATTAAGCTGAAGAATCAGTCATCAGTGGATAGGTTACGTACTTACATGAAACAATAAAATATTTTAATGAATATTTTTATAAATCTATTGAAATACCGAAAAATTCCCAACAATCCAGATTTATAACATGACCAAAGAAATTTAATGTTGGGTATACGTGTGCAATTCATCGAATTTGATGTCTTTTGGACTGTGAACAAGATCTAAAAATATGAGACATAACTAATAGCGTTTTGGTAAATTTTTTAGCTAGCTTCTGCGAAGCAAAAACTATTAAAATCACATCCGGCGCACCAGACACAATATTTAGTTGCTCGACATACTGTTGCACTAATAGCATGCGTGATGATAATTTATGAGTATCTAGAGACTTAGTCATATAATTTAGAGGAGTGCCCCGCTCCACACTCATATATATGAGTTCATCAAATATACTCTGCAAATTATATACCACTCTTAAAGCATACAAAACACATTGAAACGTTTTGTTTTATCTGCAGTCTAACACCACAAACACACCTTAGAAGGGGACGAGATTGTATTTGGTTACCATCATTGTTAAAATGGAGCCACTTTGATGCCTTTCCACTGGATGTTTAACAAATTAGTTTATTTCCAAAGCATTTGTTAAAGAATCAGTCAAATTTAATTCTGACTTCATATAGTCGATGGATATAACTTGATTTTTTTACAATTGTTTTACCCTCATGACTTAGATAAATATTTTATGTTTTTGCCATTAAAAGTTGTCATTAGTTCTTGCCGCTTTGCAATCACAATGCATCAACACGCACAGTGTTGGTTTCACGCCATCGATCCCACCTAATTCCAGAGGATAAAGCTCTGACTCCACAATTATTGATCTAGCCAAAAAATGTCTGAAGTGGTAGTATTCTTTAACGAACGAGCCCAGACGTTGTTGGAGCAACATCTGTCAAGTGGTTAATATGGTTCAAAGACAAACTAAAACGAAATCACTTTACACTTTACGCTGATTCAAGAAGGCAGAGACCTGGTCACCTGCATGGCTACACGGTTATTAACGCCATTGCAATGCGTAAAAAACTGAATTTTTTCAGATTAACTTATTCTACATAAATTGGTGCACAGGTATTGTGCTGGTTCATGGGTATAATCTGAACAGTATTCCTTGTTTCTATTGTGCATTTGAGAATAGATAAAATTCCATGTGTGAATACAAGTGTAATTTCTGTTTAGTTTCATCCAATGTAATACAAGTGTTACCTGCTACAATAGGCGACAGGTTAACTATTTTCCTTTCAAGTTTCAACAACATTTTTAATGATTTCAATCGATCAATCATTGCATATACTCCCACTATCCCATAGCAAGAGTACTATTTAAAAATGTACAAGCTTTTATTTTTGGTCAATTTAATGAAAGTACAACTCTCCAAAAATCATCGATACACATTACTGCGGTGTGTGGCTGTTGACTAAAGCCAGAGTGCGCCAACAGGAAAGGGGATACTGGTTGATTAGATTATGCAGTTTGGCAATATCTCCTTTCTTGGCAGCCTTATCAGAAAGTTTATTGTTGAATTGATGTGTGAACACTTGTTGCAGAACAAACTTCAGAAATAATATCTTGACTTCTAATAATGAGTACATCAGAAGAAACTAACTAAGAATATCTTATTTGCCTTTATAACATATATGTTTCTTTTCTTTTAACATATGCAACTATTTTGCCTCTGAAGAAAATAATTAAGGAAATAAAGCAGTCATTATCAACTACTTATCCTGTTGGTCAACCATACTGATAACAACTGCTTGGTTGTTGAAACTTCATTATAGTCTGATGGAACTATTTTATTTTGTTCTGAGGGGTATATAAGTCCAATCAGGTGTTCTTTCAGTGTCCTATATATCTCACACACACAGTTAATTTTATTGATCAAATGAGGAATTACTATACATTTTTAGCTTCCTTAATTGTCAATCACATTATCCAATGAAAATATGTTGTCATCCGCATGCGATGACGCGGTACAGACTGAAAATAATAAAAACAAGAGAAAGATATTGTACCCTGACTTCTTCAGAGACAGCTTTTTCCTATTAACTACAACGAACTTTGTAGAGTTGAATAATGGCCTTTCAAACATTGACATGGTAATCTTCTATTAACAAGAAACTTAGGCATCCCAACTTGAACTAAGAATCCAAAATCAAAAGTCTGAGCATGGACAGAAGGCTGATTGAGGCTGCTAACGAAGGGGATGTCGAAAAACTCCTTTATCTGATAAAAGATTATCCACTCCTGTTGAAGGAAGCGGCTTTATCCAACGGAAACACTCCGCTGCATATTGCTTGTATCGGTGGCCATGTTCATTTTGTCAAAGAAGTCCTGAATCTAACACCAGAGTTCACCAACGAGTTGAACCATGACGGTTTAAGCCCTTTGCATATTGCTTCAGCTAATGGGAATTTAGATACTGTGAAAGAGCTACTGATTAAAGTAGGCAGCCATATTTGCCTAGTTAATGGAAAAGAGAACAGAATCCCCTTTCACTATGCAGTAGTTAAAGGAAGAGTAGAGGTTTTTGAAGAATTGCTCTCAGTTTGCCCAGATTCCATTAGAGAAGTAAGTGCTAGAGGAGAAACTTGTTTTCATCTAGCTGTCAAAAACAACCAGTTTGAAGTTTTCAAGGTCCTGTGTTACCACGTCGTCTCATCCGGAAAACAGGATATTCTCAACATCAAGGATGAACTAGGAAACACATGTTTACACCTTGCAGCATTCAGAAAACAATATCAGGTTACTAAGAGTCTAGTTTTCTTTTTTTTTTTTTTCTTTTTTTTAATTTTTGGAGTGAGAGATGTTTGGTCATTAATTTTCCTTGTATTAACTTGTGATCAGGTTGCTGCCTTTTTGTTGGACGAAAACTTTTATAACAAGGTCAAACTGGAAGTGAATTTGTTAAACAAGAAGGGCCTGACCCCACTTGACGTCTTAATATCAGAAGGTGGTGATTGTGAAATAGAGGAAATGCTTACTCTATCAGGAGCTACAAGAGGAGCAACGTTGCCACAAAACTTGGAAATTACCACACAAGATCCATCGGATAATGAATTGGAACAAGAACAAAGGAGGGACCGGCCCACGTCCGCCTACAAACAATTGCAGGATTATTTTAAGTATGACAAAAGCAAGGAGTCTCCAAGTAAAGCAAGAAACACATTGCTCGTGATATCTATACTAATTGTAACCGCCACCTACCAGGCTGTGCTCAGCCCCCCAGGTGGTGTTTGGCAGGAGGACTATCAGCCTGATTCAGCTAAGAACAACACCAGGAACGAGAAACAGCAAGCACGCCACAACGCAGGACAATCAGTTATGGCCACTAACGACATGGTCTCATATGGTCTATTCCTGTTTTTCAACTCCATAGGTTTCTATATGTCTCTACACATGATGCATTTTCTCACACACGGACTTCCGCTGCAGTTTGAGCTTCGGGTAGCACTTTATGCATTGATAGGAACTTACAATACTTGTATGCTAGCAATTACACCTCTTGGCAAGATATTTGTGTCCTTCACAGCATTCATAATTTTGACGCCATTTTTGTTGATCACATTAACGAAAGTGGTTAGAGATTTCGACAAGAGAAAGTGGTGTTTACTGAGTAGAAGGATCAATGGTTGAGGAGTCAAGAGAGTGTTGACAATTTATTTCATCTAGCATACTTAAATCGAATGAAATAGTGGTCTTTTTAATGTTCTTGCTACTTCATGTCTCTGTATTTAGTTTTTCAGTGTGTAGCTGTAAAATATGTATATAATGCAATAAATCATATTTTGGCAATTGGACTTCCTTGTTGCAATAATTGGTATTTGCAATATGATTGAATATCCAATCTGAGGGACATTCATTCATGAATTATTTGATGCATTAAAATTCACATACATAAGATCACAAGCAACGAAATTTTCGCCTAATTCGATTCCACTTGTGTGTCTAAACAGCCACAACTTTTCCTTTATCAAGCACCGACTCTTGTACTCTGCGACGAGGAACAGTTGCCCAATATACGGATTATAAATGATGTAAACAACTTGACTAGCACGAGAACACATACAACAAATCTTCATTAGGCGAAACCAAGGACGAAAATATCGGTTTTAACCGAGATATCGGTGTTTTAATTTATGAAAATTTCAGGAAAATCTCAATATCGTCGAAATATCAGTACAATTTTCTGACAAATATTAAAAATGTAAAAATTTAACATGATATTTTTACAATTATTATAACAAACTCAAATACATATACTCAAAAACACTTTTTAACCTTTTTTCATACAACATTACTAATTACTAGTATGAAAATATTATGTTAAAAATTCGAAAGTTTAACAAAATATTCAAAAAATATTATAACCAAATTTAATACATAAATTCATCTTAAAATTACAAACAAAACAAAAAGGGCGATAAACAAAACAAACTTTTTGACTTGGTCTAGTGGTTAGAGTTTGGAGCTCTCTTTAATGGGTCTCCGATTTGAATCCAGCTCTTCCATTTTTGGACAGGAACTCAAGTTATTACTTGGCTCCCAATATTTTGGCGAGGAATCGACAATATCTTGCCGCCACCTGAGCAGCAGACAAGCCACGCGTCGCATCAATCCAGCAGCCGAAATTCTCACGAGATCTTGGCGACACAGGGACAAAAAGGCCCCCTCCTTATCGTCTCGGCCCCTCAATTTCAGCGAGAAATCAGCCATGACCTCAGCCAAACAAACGTTATAAGTCCCTACTAATGCAATAAATGTTGCTGTAACCTCAGACCGCAGAGGAAGTCCAATGGTGAGGACAATCATCAAACTAACCGACATAAAAAGACCAATCGAGTTGAAAAACAAGAATACGTAATAACTTCCTGGGTTCCGAGTGGCCATGACCGCATTTCCGGCAGTGTGTGAGAAGAGATCATTGTTGGTGGCATCAGGCCAGAAGTCATCCTGCCAGACACCGCCAGGTGGATTAATTCCTGTTGCAATAAGCGCAGCCATGACAAGCAGTGCATTTCGAGCTTCACTCACAGAGTTTTTGCTTCCGTCATAAATGAAGAAGAATTCTAGCAACTTCAAACAAACGGAGATTAGATGACCCTTTTTTTCTTCTTTGGGAGCTGATTGGTTATCTAATGAATCTTGAATTTTGACAGTTGAGTGTCGCGGTAACAGAATATTAGCTGTTGTTGTAATCCCAGCTAGAGTTAGCTCTCTCTATTTTGAAGTCTCCAACCTTCTGATAGTTAAACATCAAGTGGGGTGATGCCGTTTTGGTTCAAAGAATTCACCTCCAATTGGCCTTTGTCACCAAAATTCTTGTCCAGCAACAAATCAACAACCTGATTACAAGTTTATATGCGTTCAATTAAAATGAGGATATACATCTAAAAGAAACATTAACTCAACCAAAATCAAGATTATCAGTATTGACCTCATATTGCTTTCTCGATGTTGCAAGGTGCAATATAGTATTGCCCTGTTCATCCTTCTTGTTCAATATATCCTCATTTTCGAAAGCAACGACATGCTGGCACAAGAGTTTAAAAGTTTTGAATTGGTTGTTTTTGTTAGAGATATTGGAAAGTGAATATTATAGCCGTTGTAATATGTCTGCATGTAATAATGCAGTCTTTGTTCTTATGTTAGAGTTGAATAGTCAATGTAATAGCTATCGCTAGATGAGCTACAAGTGTCAATATCCTAGCTATAGATAGTACAACATATTAGGGTTACCTTTCTATATATATATCTGTATTATCCAATGGGTGATTCAATGAAACAGTATTGATATTCAACCAGCCAGCTATGAACATATTATGTCTCTTTCAATTCACCTTCTCACATGCACTCTTTCCCTTGAATTCTCACATGGTATCAGAGCAGGAATAGAATCCTGCTGCTGATTTCCCTCAACCAGCCTTTATCCTTTTATTCAGCTTCACTAAAAGAAGCAATATCCAGCCATTATGGCAACTGAAACAGAAGAAATTAGGACAGGTGGTGGAAAAAAAGAAACCACCAACCTAACAGAAAATACAAATAGCCAGATCCAAATCATTCAACCACAAAATCAGGTTGTATCTGTGAAACTTGGAGATAATAATTATCTCATTTGGAGGCAACTAACCTAGCAGTAGTGAGGGGATATGGGCTTGAAGATTACCTCACTTGAGACATCAAAGTTCCTGAGAAGTACATTTTTGGAGAGGAAGACAACAAGAAGAACAATCCCGAGTTTCAACTCTACCAGAGGCAAGACCAATTGCTTGCCTCATGGCTGCTTTTATCACTCAGTGAAGGAGTTTTGATAATGATGGTGGGCCTAGAAACCACATCAGATCTGTGGAAAACACTCGAGACCAACTTCTCAAGCCAAAAAAAGGCAAGGAAGATGCAATACAAGCTGGAACTACAAACCTTGAAGAAAGGCAATCTCAACATGAAAGATTACCTAAACAAAGTGAAAGCATGCCTTGATGCTTTGGCTGCAGCTGGATAAAGATTGAATGATGAAGATCAAATAATGCATGTCCTTGGAGGCCTCAGTGGAGAATATTATCCGGTTATGGTGTCTGTCACCTCCAAAACAGAATGGAAAGTTTGTCTGGCCCAACAAAGGAGAACAACATTCCTACAGCCAACATGGCTTCTCAAGGAGGCGACAGAAATCCAGGAAATGAAAACAGAGGAAGAGGAAGTTACAACACTTTGGAAGGAACAGCAATCCCAGAGGTGGTTTTGGCAGAGGAAGAGGTGGAAGATTTGCTGGAAACAGCAAGTTATTCTGCCAGATTTTTGGATTCAACAACACTCACACCTCAGAGAAATACTACTACAAGGATTCATCCTACAGGCCACCTAACAACAATCAAAACTTCAGAAATGGCAATCAGGGCAACAGATTCAACAACTACCAGGCCAACCAAGTCACTACTGGTGGCTTTGCACAACAGGATACCAATTTTGAGTACTCAAATTGGTTTCCAGATTCAGGTGCCTCTAGTCACGTTACATATGATCTATCCAATCTGAATGTTGCAGCAGATTATCAAGGTGGGAACAAGTTGCATATAGGAAATAGATCAGGTTTGATGATTTTTCACATTGGTAACTCACACCTTAAATCTTCTAACCCTTATTATGACACCACATTTCACATTAACCATCTTCTTCATGTTCCGGAAATAACCAAAAACCTATGAAGTGTTTCTCAATTCTGCAAGGATAATAATTTGTTTTTTGAGTTTCACTCATCTCATTGTTTTGTTAAGGATCAAGCCACTGGAGCAACACTTCTCCAAGGGAATCTTGAAGATGGTTTGTACAAGTTTGAGCTTATTAATGCCAAGAGGAATCAGTTTGTCACTCCGAGAGTCTTAGAGTCCAGTATTCAATCAAGTTCTCAGCATAGTATGTTGAACAACCAGTTTTATCCATTATGTTTTTCTATTTCTGAGTCTTTAGATTCTGTTGTTTCCAAAAAGAGGGTAGGTTTAGACGTATGGCACACTAGATTGGGTCATCCCTCTCAAGATATTGTAGCTAGAGCTCTAAAGAATTGTAACCTCAATGTTCCTATCAATAAAAGTTTTTTACCTTGTTTAGCATGCTTTTCTTCTAAATCTCATTCACTTCCTTATACTGATTCTATCTCTGTCTATGATGAACCCTTTACCTTGATCCACTCAGACTTATGGGGACCAGCACCCAGAAAATCATTAACTGGTCATCTATGTTATGTTACATTCATTGACCATATGTCTAGGTATACTTGGGTATATTTTCTCAAACTCAGGTCAGAGGTCCATGATGCTTTTCTTCACTTCAAAGCCCTTGTTAATAATCAATTCCAAAGAACCATTAAAGCCATACAAAGTGACTGGGGAGGAGAATACAGAGGTTTGTCCAAGTTTTTCCAAGAAAATGGTATCTCACATAGAGTCTCTTGTCCTTATACCCCTCAACAAAACGGTCTAGCTGAGAGGAAAAACAGGCATATTATAGAGGTAGGTTTGGCATTAATGGCTCAAGCTTGTACACCACAACACTTTTGGCTTGATGCTTTCAAGACAGTTGTACATATTATAAACCGAATTCCTACAAAAACCCTTAAATACATTTCTCCTTTTGAATCTCTTTTTTTTAAAAAAAAAAAAAAAAAAAAAAAAAAACCCGATATCACCCATTTTAGATTGTTTGGCTGTCTTTGTTACCCTAATCTCAAACCATACACCAAAAATAAACTGGAATACAGATCTGAGCCTATTACTTTCATTGGCTATGCTGATGGGTACAAAGGCTATAAAGTGCTCCTCAAGTCTGGAAAACACTTAATTACTCGAGATATTGTTTTCTTTGAAAACATTTTTCCTTATTCTAACTAGAATAGTCCAAAAAGTCCTGACTCCCTCATTAAAACCACCTCAAAACCTGTCCTGTCCTATTGTACCTACTGTCTCTAACCAACCAGTAGCCAAAGCCAAACAAATACCTCAGAACAGCCAAAACACCACCAATTCCAGCCTTTCTGATTCTACTCACTCACACAGCACCACAAACACACCTAGACAGCCAAGCCATTCCTCTACATCCACACCTTTAGCCCATGAGTTACTAAATGAGAACTCAGAGAATTCTAAGCCCATTAATGAGATGACAACTGAACAAGTTGTTCAAAACATCCATCCCATGACAACAAGAGCAAAGGCAGGTATAAGAAAGCCTAGAATATTCACTGTCTCTCTCAACACTGAAGAAGAGCCAAGTTGTTTTGAATAAGCAAAGTCTTCACCACATTGGAGAGAATCCATGAAATATGAGATGGATGCCATGGCGAGAAACAAGACATGGATATTACAACCATTACCTCCTGGAAAGAAGGTAGTTGGTTGTAGATGGGTGTACAAAGTTAAGAGAAATGTAGATGGGAGCTTAGCAAGGTATAAAGCCAGGTTAGTGGCAAAAGGATACACTCAAACCCCAGGTTTTGACTATAAGGAAACTTTTAGCCCTGTAGTAGAACCAGTTAGTATTAGAACAGTTTTTAGTGTTGCTGTCAGTCTTGGATGGGAAGTTAAGCAATTAGATGTGAACAATGCTTTTTTAAATGGTGAATTAGAAAAGGAGGTGTTTATGCAACAACCACCAGGGTTTGAGGTTGAGAAGGAGAAAGGCCAAGTATGTAGACTATCCAAGACCCTTTATGGATTGAAGCAAGCTTCTAGAGCTTGGTTCAATAAATTGAAGTGTGTTCTCAAGGAATTTGGTTTTAAATTTTCTGTTGCTGACAATTCATTATACTACAAGTTTGCAAACGGCACATATATCATTTTACTTGTGTATGTAGATGATATTTTGATCACAGAAAGCAAGAAGGAGGAGGTGGACAGCCTCATCAAGTTGTTAGACTCAATATTCTCTTTAAAAGATCTTGGGAAGATCCATCAATTCTTGGGATTGGAAGTGTCTTATACCGATTATGGACTGCATCTAAATCAAGGCCAATATATAAAAAATCTGTTGAAAAAGATTGGTATGGAAACAGCAAAGGGGGTTGCTACTCCCATGGTAACATCACCTCCCCTATCTAAATATGTTGGTGATGTTGGAGTTGATGCCACTTTGTATAGGAGTGTCATTTGAGGTTTATAATATGCAACTCTGACTAGGCCAGAGATCACTCTCTCAGTGAATAAACTGAGTCAGTTCATGCAGCAGCCACTTAATACTCATTGGAGGGCAGTAAAAAGATTGTTGAGATATCTATCAGGGAGCTTGAGTTTTGGGTTGGCTATTACAAAGTCATCGATTGATAATATCAAAGCATTTGGAGATTCTGATTGGGCCACGGATTTGGATGACAGAAAATCCACTTCAGCCTACTGTGTTTATTTTGGGCAGAATCTAATTTCCTGGTGTTCGAAGAAACAGAGTTATGTATCTCGCTCGAGTACAGAAGCAGAATATAGGTGTATTGCACATTGTGCATCTGAAGTGATTTGGATAAAGTCCTTACTCTCTGAGTTGAAAATTAATCTCTCCAAATCTCCCACCATTTGGACAGATAACGTTGAAGCTGAGTGCTTGGCTGTCAATCCAGTCATGCACTCTAGGATGAAACATGTGGAGTTGGACATCCACTTCATTAGAGAGAAGGTTGAAGATGAAAGCTTACGCGTTTAGCACGTTCCAAGCATCGATCAGACAGCAGATATACTCACCAAGCCTTTGTCTGGGCAATCCTTCACCCGCCGTCGTGATAAAATGAGAGTAATTCCCAACAGCGTGCACGGATTGAGAGGGGATGTTAGAGATATTGGAAGGTGAATATTATAGCCGTTGTAATATGTCTGCATGTAATAAATGCAGTCTTTGTTCTTATGTTAGAGTTGAATAGTCAATGTAATATTTATCACTAGATGAGCTACAAGTGTCAAGATCCTAGCTATAGATAGTACAACATATTAGGGTTACCTTTCCATATATATATCTGTATTATCCAATGTGTAATTCAATGAAACAGTATTGATATTCAACCAAGCAGCTATGAGCATATTATGTCTCTTTCAATTCACCTTCTCACATGCACTCTTTCCCTTGAAATCTCACTTTTTAACGGCCAGATGAAAGCAAGTTTCTCCTCTAGCAGTGACTTGTGCGATGGAATCCAAACAGGTTAGAAGCAATTCCGTGATGACCTACCTCTATTCTCCCTTTGACAACTGGGAAATGAAAAGGGATCCTATTCTCTCTACCCTATAACAGGCAAATATGGCAGCCTAATTTCAATAACTCTTTCACAGTATCTATATCACCAATAGCTGAAGCAATGTGCAACGGGCTTAAACCATCTTGGTTTAAACCCTGGGCGAATTCCAGTACTATATTCAACACCTCGTTCACGAAACGAACATGGGCCCCGATGCAGGCAACATGTAATGGAGTGTCGCCATCGGCTAAAGCCACAGCCTTTAATAGGAGAGGATATTCTTTGATGAGATTATGGAGCTTGTCAACATCTCCTTTATCAGCAGCCTCATCAACCTTCTATCCATACTTCGTGATCAGATAATAGTTGGAGTACTACTTTGATCAAAATCTTTTGGTTTAATTTTGAATCATATAAAGACGAATATTATAAAGTGAGAGCTAGGACTTTAAATAGTGTTGGTCGTCCAGAATCAGGTCCATTAACTATTCCAACTATAAGAATATAAATACTTTGTTCGAAATTATTTAGGGCCCGCTTGGTTGCAAATCATCAATGGTAATGGTAATGATAATGAGTATGAATGAGAAATCAATCATACTATGAAATGAAGTGGGAATTCGTTAATAAAAGGAGATAACAATTAACTTATTTATTATGTACCAAGCACCATAAATGGAAATGAGTCCTCATTCATTCTCATTCCCTATCCTTAAACCCTCCAATCAAGCAGACCCTTAAATCGATCGTTACAAGAAGTAAATGACATAGTAATCAGAAAACTTATAAAAGTTGTTGATATAATAATAAGGGAAAATTGGTAAAAATATCTCGTAAGTTTGCCCTAATTAAGAAAATATTCTTTATGTTTGACACCTTTTGAAAATGTCTCATAACTTACAAAAAAATTGGTAAAATTGCCCCGCCACCGGCTACAGTCAGTTACATCCGGTGACAGGCTTATGTGGCGTTTTTTCTATGATGTGGCAAGTTTTTCTCCAGAATTTCTAATATAGAAAAATTATAGAAATATAAAATAAAAAATCCTTTAAAACATCAACTATAAGCCTATAACAGCACCAATGGATTTAGAGTGAAGAAATTAGGATGACAACATACTTTAATTTTACAATCTTTCTGCCATATCCTTAATAGCAGGTTGACTGCGCCTCTGTATAGCCCCGATCTGCAAGTTTTCTTTTTATTTCTTTTAACAGTTATCTGTTCTTAAATAAACGAAAAATATAACAGCGCCATGATCAATACCACATACACAGTGCCACCGTCGTAACTCCTCCAGCCAACCTTGTGCCACCACCGCCACCCACTTATTTGCCTTTTCGACTTTCGACCCAGACAAGAATCAACATCTGATTACAAATGATCAGATCGAAGGCTGATCCCAGGCCATATCTAACATCCGACCCATCCCTTTCGACATCCAATTCCGGACAAAGTCGGTGGTGGTTATCTGATCTAAGGCTAGATCTGAGTTTGGATCTTGGAGATGGTTTGATCTACAGCGTTGGACTGGCGTTGTCCCGAGATTTGCTTATGGTATGTGGCCAAACTGGGATGAAATTAGATCTCGACAAGGGCCCTTACAACAACTATAAGTACTTACCTGGCATTTTCTTACAGATTTTTCATTCAAACTCATGGAAATTGAAACGCCATCTCCGATTTTCACGCTTCTTGGAGGTCTGAAGGACTGGCCTTGACCTACAGTCGCATAAGATAAATTCGGCAAGCGATGTGGTCGAGTATGGCATCTTCGATGCTGCAAGACTTTGTTAAAACTGAACCTCCGTCGCGAACAAGATGAGAGGGGAGAAGACCCAATTTGCTGGTGAATTTATAACCTAATTTGGAACTGGGGGGAAAAGGAATACATTTTCCCTCCATTTTGGGTGCTAAGTAGTTGTTTAATGATTTTATTTAATAAATTAGAAATTCTAGAGAAAAAACTTGTCACTTAGGAGTGCCACATCACAGAAAAAATTCCACATAAGTCCGTCACTGGATGGGTAACTAGTTGTAGCCGGTGGCGGGATAATTTTATCAATTTTTTTTAAGTTATGAGGTATTTTCAAAAAGTATCAAATATAAAAGGATATATTTTTAATTAGGGCAAACTTACGGGATATTTTTACCATTTTTCCAAAAAGATGAAGATCGTGGTCCAGTAGGTCCCTCTAACACCCTCCATTATGTTATGTCAACACAATCAATATTCAAAACCTTTATTCTTCTTCCACGTTTCAATATACAGAAGAACTCAACAACTTATCCATCCATTTGAAGGAACATAAAGACAAGGTTGAAATGAAATGTGTAGCAGCTCATGAGAATTAAAAGGGAAACTCAAAGGAAATGTCAGTTAGAAGAAACCCTGACCAGTGTGTGCGTAAAAAATCGTCAACTGGAAAAGAATCAAAATTTGAAAAGTGAGAAAGCCGAAGCTGATGTCTCCCTAGCGCATTAAAATCAGAAATTTTGCAGATGAAGCAAAAGTTCAAAGGTGGTATGCGACATAGGCTGGTGAAAAAAGGTTTATACCAATGCCGTTGTGGACGAATTCCGAGCCAACCTCGAATCAGTGGCAGGAAAACTATAATTAATTTCTAAATTCAAAGAGAAATTTTCAATAGCAAAATAAACTACTTTTATCCGACCGGGCTCAAAAAAGGATCCTATGAGACCTTTACTTTGCAATTAGCTCATCTAGTGAGCTCCTATAAATTCAGTTCTTCCAATAATTTTCGTCCACCTCACCTCCTTTAATATGTGACACGTGTAACCTAATTAATTAAAAAATATATATATATTAAGCCGAAATTATGAGGAGGCGACGCATGTTTTTTCCTTATTTTTCGCATCTCTCCTTTTATATTTAGTAGGGATTGCAAATGAAGAGAAGCTTTTGACTGCAAGCCCCTAACAGTCTAATCAGAAGAAGATTCGATTTTTAGTGTTTGGAAAATCCAAAAATCGAATTCAAGGAGGTCTGATCATATACATCCCTAAGTTTGAGGATTAGCATATTTTGACCGATTAATAATGAATTGGTCAGTTCTTAATATATCATAATAATTTATTAGTTACTAGCAATATACACGTGCATTGCACGTGGTGGTTATTTTTTCAACGATTATCTAATCATGAAAATTAATTTAAACTTAAAATAATTATACTTTTTGTAGTGGTATTATTCGATCGTTCTAATAAAACTTAATGTGACTATTTATAATTGAAATATATAGACACATTTTCTTAGATTATCCAGTGCTAGAAAAAAATGAATTGATTTGGTCAAGTGAACAAACACAATTCAAATCAATCAAACAAAAGCTAAAAATAATCACAAAAGAGAGAAGACAATAGTTAAATAATCTAAGTCTTAACAAAACAAGTTATAAAAATTCATAAAATCGGTATACCATGATATATATAATTGAGAAATATTTAGTCTTACAAATTTTTTTACTGTATATATAAAGTTAAATGTTTCTAATTATTGTTTATTGTCAATGTGCATAGAATCCAACATCATTAATATATCAGGAATAGAGTGATACAATGATTGAAAAACTATATACTCCCTCCATTTTAAAATAAGTGTTGTTTTAGACACTTTGAAAAATTTCACAATAAGAGTCACTTTAGCAAAACTACCCATATTTCTTCCTACATTACTCCTAAACAAATCCACCAAATCCTACTTTATATCTCATAATTTTGGTAATCCAATAACATCATTATGATATGATAGGAGAAAGAGAATAAAATTAGAAAAAAGAAATATTTCATAAAAAGAAAAATGTATTTGAAGTAGTGGATTCTATAGGGACATATCTATCTTTTACACCAATCCCCCCTCCCCCCCAGCCCACCCGCGCCCCTCCTTAATTTTTACAAAAAAAAAAAAAAAAAAAAAAAAAAAAAAAGGAGTATAAAATGACACTTATTTAAAACAGATGGAGGAATAGTGAAGGTATAAATTTTCATGTTTTGCCACTAAATCACTGGCAATGAACAAAAGGTGAAAAGCCATTTATCTCACTACATCAAGTACCTACATTCATAAATTCATTATTTTTTGAATACACGCAAAAATATTAAGCCTAACACACTTTCTCTTAATATCTCTAATTAATAACTCCACTCAACATACATTTTTATATAAAACTCCTTGTATATTTTAATGTAAATTTCTAGCAACTTGTGTCATGATCCAACATCCAACTTATGTTATGAAAACATATATTTTTTTTAAAATATTGTAGTAAGCATAATCCATTTAGTATAATTTACTTATTAATTTAATATTGCTTACTTCAATTACTCTTAATTATTTCTTCTACTCTACGTCGACATTTTAAAATTATGTGTGGTTTAATATAAAAATCCTACTATAATATAATTTTAAAATAAATTATATTTCTTTTTATATTATAAAAATAAATAATATTTCTTTTTAGGGAGAGATGACTATACACATAGTATCTCATAATCTTCAATTACGACACAAGCTCTATGTAAATATAATATACTCCCTCGTCCTGGCCTAATTGTCCAACCTTGGCCGGACACGGAGATTAAGAAAAAATAGATTTTGTGAAATCTTTGACTTTTTCAAAGGTGGAGATTAAAAGTAGAGATTTTGAGGGTGGAGATTGTGAGAGAATTTGTCATTTATGGGCTTGGAGAATTAGCTTGAGACAAATAAATATGGCAAGGTTGACAATTAGCCGGGACGGAGGGAGTATTTTTTTTTAAATTTTAACTATTTTTATGTCTTCATTTGTTAGTATTAGTGAAATACTCTCACTTTTCCACACATGGCACATTCATTTAAATTTTTTATATATACATGTTTAGACCATTCTAGTTTTGATCTCCCATTTAATTTTAATTTGGACTATACCGCACAGTATTTCAATGTAATTATAATTTATTTTATCTAACATATCCTAATTAGCTAATATTAACATTCACATTTTACTATCTTCATTTTTCTGCATGTTTTAATTTAGTTGTGATACTGGTTCACATAGTACAATTTTTTTAGCCATTCATATAGTACAAATTAGTTTTTTATAGTTCTTGTTTTTCCCTTTATTATATCTTATAATTTTAAATACATATATATACATATAGTAAATACATTTCTCCAATTGTTAAATATGATTCATATATATACATATAATATTTTTATCAATTTAATAATTTCTTTAATGATAGATTTAAATATTTAGAAAACATAATTAGGTGGAATTATTCATGTTCATTTTAACATGTTTAACCTTTTATTACTTCTATTATTAGTACAACAAAAAAAAATTTAACATATAATAGTATCATTTCCTACAAGCATAATAATTTTATTTATGTTTACTTATTAATGCTCATATAAAGAAATTTGTCATGAAAAAATATATATTGCTGGCTTAATTTAAATTTAAACAGAAAATCTAAATGTATGCCTAGTTACGAAAGATTTTGTTTTCCGCTAATTTTGTAGTGTGAATCATAATTTAACCCTCTATATTTTGCACACCTTTTTTATATGAAGGTGACGGATACATTTCTTTTCTCCATATGTCAAATAATTTTATAATTTTCAATTACTTAAAATTCTCCACGTTAATTTATATTGTCAGCTACATCTCAGTTAGTTGCTTCTTGTTCATTTTTTTCCTTCTATATGTTTGTTCTTTACGGTCACCATTTAATGTTATGACATCTTATTTTCTTTTCTTTTTTTAGAAAATATTAGTATGTCCTATTGTTATACTTAAACCTATATAGTTGTAAACTTTCTCTACGTATTATCCTGCATTGTTTTCTCTAACAAATAAAATTTTGTACGTTAGTTTTAAGTCTAATGATCATAAATCTTGTAATTTTGATACCTCTTTTCAAATTATTACTTAACATTTATTTTATTTAGTATATTCAAATATATTATCCATTGAAAATGTTACATTTCAGGATAGTTCTTAAAGATTTTTAAGATTTGATTAAATATATCACGTTGAAGTTATGTATATATAGGATCAAAACCAAGCGCTAAAAATCATATATGAGATATTATTCTCTTATTGTAATGTTTAAAAATATATGTTTCTTATAAATAATATAAATTTTATCTAGATCTGGCCATAAAACTAAATTGATTTTCTTGGAAATTAGACTCTTTTTTAAATAATCCCTCTACTATTATTTTCACATGTTTATTTACGTTATTAATATTTATATATATTGAAGTGTTAATACATGTTTTCTCTATTAATTATATAATTTATTAAATTTCATAATTATGTTATACTTTTTATATTTATATTTGACCATGTCTTCCTCTCTCTAAATTGTAGCTTCTAATGTACTTTAGAATTTATTGTCATACTTATTCTTTAAGTTCACAATCTGATACATGAAGAAGCGACAGAAGAACAAAACGTGAGCCTAAATCTATTGATTCTAAGAATACCCCGAAAAAGACATAAACTTGGAACAAAACTCGTTTTCTATTATAAAATTATCAAATCAACCGTTTAATACAATACTGGACTCCTATCTATACTAATAATTGAACCCTAGAACAATAAATCACTACCATAATAATTAAAAAGTAACAAATCAAATTATATCATATCTAATATAAGCTAATAAATGACAGATCTAATCAAATCTTCTAATATTCTCCATCATTCTCTTCTCCCTAAAAATGATTCGTCCTCGAATCGTGTAGGTCGTGTATGTGCAAAGACGGGCCGGGACATCTTTATACTCATGCACCCATGGATCAACCATAGCATTCATAAATGTATGGACCAAGTGAGCAAAAATCTGTAAAACAAATGCAGCAGCCACAACCATGCATGGAAGTAATCGAATCTGATTTAGCTTTGAAGACAAACACATCAAAAACTCGATAGACGTATTCTTCATTGGACTTCTCATCATAAAAAATATAGTTGATCATAGCAACCATTGCTGACCTCCACACAAGTATCAATAATTTCATGGTGAGAAATTGTATCATCAATCTCATCCGAGAAGTATTCACATGATGGGGAAAATAGATCTTCAATTAAAGTCTTATTAACAT
The DNA here is from genome assembly GCA_958295605.1 of Ajuga chamaepitys. NCBI lineage: Eukaryota > Viridiplantae > Streptophyta > Magnoliopsida > Lamiales > Lamiaceae > Ajuga > Ajuga chamaepitys. The sequence continues at coordinate 53,087,037 of OY282499.1, forward strand.
CTAATTCCTCATAAAAATAAGTGGTCCATCATAACCATCATGATCATTTGCCAACAAATCAATTTGTTGGTGGATTTGCATAAATTTGTCTTCGTTCAACTTCTCATAGAAAATGGTTGTAACAACATAAATTGCACAATTGGAATTTATTGATTTATTTGGGACTTTATGTTATAATCTATAGTTAGAAGCCTCTGATTCTTCTTTTTGTCTTTCGAATTTGATGCATACGTTGCTTAGATAAACGCGATCGAAGGGGCTCCTCACCTTGATCTTAGATCGTAAGCTGCTTCTAGAGGACTTTAACGAAGAACACTTTGATTTCTTCGAATGACACCTTGAATGTTGGAGAGGATTTCACCTTTGCTTTTGATTCTCCAACTTCCGTTGTGGTGTATCTTTGAATGAAAACATGGCCCTTTATATAGGTGTAGGATGTAATCTATTTGCCATAGAATAACATGTTTTGATTGTTTATTTTGATTTGTTTATAAATCTTTCCTTGGATAGGAAGATATGATTAGATTTGGTGATCGTCTCGCCTTTGGTGGGAAGATATGATTTTATTTCATTTTGTTACCAAAGTATTGGTAATTCTTTTCCATATTGGCAAGATTTGATCTTGATTGCCAAGAAATAAAGATTTAGACACTTGACAATATCTGATTGACCATTTGATTGGACACAAATTTTATACGCTTACAAGTACCCCCTCGAGACTTGTTCACGGATAACATGCCTTGGAGTGAATAAGTGTCGAAATCTTTCACTATGTAGATCAACGTCATCTTGGATTTGTGTAGATATGTGGATAGTTTATGTAGGAGCCTTTAATTTAGACTTGGATTTGATAGATAGTTTATACTCATATCTAGGAGCCTTCAATTTGGACTTGGATTTGATAGATACTTTATACTCGTATCTAGGAGCCTAATATTTGTACTTGGATTTGATAGATAGTTTACCTCATATCAAGGAGTTCCTTATTTAGGTTTGGAGTTGTAGATAGTTTGTACTTGTATCAAGGAGTTCTTTAATTTAGATTTGATTTGTAGACCTTTTAAACTCGTCTCAATGATTATTCATTCTTGATATGTAGAACTTTTAAACTCGTGTCAAGGAGTTTTGATTTGAATTTGATTGGTAGACCTTTTAAACTCGTGTCAAGGAGTTTTGATTTGAATTTGATTGGTAGACCTTTTAAACTCATGTCAAGGAGTCTTAATTTGAATTTGATTTGAGAGACATAGATATTTTTGGCTCGCATCTAGGAGCATCGTAGATAGTTTAAACTTGTATCAACAAGCATCATTTTTTTTTTTACTATAGAAAGTTTTTTATCTAAGAGCATTATAAACAGTTTAGGATCGTATCAATGAGCATTTTTTTTTTTTTTAGACTTTAGAAGTTTTCTCTTGTATCCAGTAGCATTATGGACAGTTGATGCTCGTATCAAAGAGCATTGAGTCTTATTTTCTTCACGGGGAGTGCGGGGAGAAGCTTTGCCCCCACATGCTTTTGGTTTGAAATGTCATCTTCATGGTTCACCGAAACATCGCCATTGATGGAAGATTGATAATTCTTCCTTGGGACTTCAAACTTGTCTTCAAAGAGGAGATTAGAGGTAGAGATTGTCCCACCAAGCTTGTCAAAATTTGTAACAACATAAATTGCACAATTGAGATTTATTGATGTATTTGAGAACTTGTGTTATAATCTCTATTTGAAAGCCTCTGATTCTTCTCTTTGGTTGGCTTTGGAGTTTGATGAATAGTTGGCTTAGATAAACGCCGATCGGAGGGGTTTCACACTTTGATCTCTGACTGAACACTTTAAATGTCTTCACGTGACACCTTGAATGTTTGAGAGAATTTCTCATTTGCTCTGGATTCTCCAACTTCTATTGTGGTATGTCTTGAAATGAAAACAAGACCCTTTTTATAGGTGTAGGATATGACATCTTGCTATAAAATAACATGATTTGATTAGTCATTTTGATTTTGTGATGAGTCTTTCATTGGATAGGAATATATGATTAGATTTGGTGATCTTCTTGGCTTTGGTTGGAAGACATGACTTGATTTGATTTTGTTACCAAAGTATTGGTAATTATTTTTTATATTGGTAAGTTTTTATCTTGATTGCCAAGAAATAAAGATTTGGACACTTGGCAATATCCGGTTAACTATTCAATTGGACACAAATTTTATATGCCTACAATAGTATCAAGAACCAGTTGACACCTCGAAACCATCATCGAAGATCGTGACTGGTCTTTGATTACCAACTAATGCAGACAAAAGCAAGAGAAGAAAAATGATACGTGAGTCTAAATTCATTGATTCTAGGAATACCCGAAAAAAGATATAAAATGGGAACAAACCCCGTTTTCTATTGTCAAAATATCAAATCATCCATGTAATACAATAATGGAGACTCCTATTTATACTAATAATTGAACCCTAGAACAACAAAACACTACCATAATAATTAAAAGAAAACGAATCAAAATTAATATTCTGCAAGATAAATTATATCAGATCTAATATAAGCTAATAGATAGTAGATCTAATCAAATCTTCTAACATTATCTCCATCATTGATCTTAACACATTTTATATCTTTTCTTATTTTGTATACTATTATATCATATTTCAATAACTTAAACTTGTTTATCTAGAGACTTTGTAAAATAATACTACCTCCGTCCCGGCTATTCTTGCACTGTGAGGGTTGACACAAGTATTAAGAAAAGTTACTTTTTGGGATTTTGTTGACTTTTCAAAGGTAAATTAAGGGTGGAGATTTTGAGGGTGTAGATTATATTATAACTTTCCTTTTTAAGGGTGTGCAAGTTTAGCTGGGACGGACGAAAATGGAAAGTGTGCAAGTTTAGCTGGGACGGAGGGAGTACATTACAATGTTTTGCCCAACAATCAGTTTTTTTTTTTTTTGTTAAGAACTAACCAGTTTGTGACTCATCATTTTGATCAATCAATGATTTAAATTCAGATGATAATTTACAACAACTTGCAAGTTCATATGGTAAATTAATTGTAACAAAGGAAGTTTGTATGACGAAGTATAAAAGCATGCAAAGTTGAGATGACAAATTGTTATTTTCCCTAAAATAACATTAGTGATGAAGTAGTGCCAAGACGCCACATGCAAACTCTATGATGCGTTTCTCAAAATTTTCTCTTATTTTAATTAGGAAATCCAAAATCTTGACTCGAGATCAATAGAAGATTGATGAAAACTTTGTACGAACAAATGCAATCAAAATAATTCATCATAATAACATAAAGATAAATTTCATCTTAGAAAATTCTTAAATATAGAAGATTAAGTTAAACTATTGAAGTCTATGTAACATTCTTGACATTCACATGTGTGTGTTTGTGTAAATTTTACTAATATGTTTACTATCTTAATCATACATGCTAACTAATTTTTTATATATATTTATAAATCTTTATTTAGTTTTTATATATCAGTTCTATTAACAATATAAATTTTAATATTTTATTCTATATACTATTTTTATGAATAATAATATATATGAGTTTCTAATTTCATATTATTCTTGTTTTAGTTAAACTTTCTTTTTGTGTTTGTTCATATATATTGAGTCGTTATACCTTTATTTACATAAACATTGGGCTACTGTATTTAATGGTCATTTTATTTATATGTGATAAGACACAATCAAAGAAAAATACAATAACTCAAAATGCTTTTCCAAAATAGAATCGACTGTAGTTTTTTTTTAGGTTTATTTAACAAATTTTCTCCTGATTTTGTTACACAGGCTTATTACGAGGAATATAATGCAATGTAATTTTTTATGGAATAGAATTGGGTATCCTGTCATTCACATATATCATTCCTCGGCTTCGTGTTTTCAAACTTCGCTCCTCAGTCGTCCTGTAGCACTTTTAAAATTTAGCTTACTGCCCTGAAGTCTCAAGATTGCTAAGTCTGATGTCAAGAAGAGGAGTTTGGGTTCTGACGAGACGCTTGAGATACACGAGCGAAATTTCGGATTAGTTCTAAAATTGCAACCGACCTATACTTACGAGACTATTTTTACAACTTTCTCGAATATAATATGTAAAAACAAAAATTCCTCCTGTAATTTAAATATATGAATAGTAGAAATTAAATGTAGGGAATATTACAAATAACAATCTGACCTTAGCCCTTTTTACCCTTAACAATAGATAATTTTCCGCGTTGTGGATTCCTATATAACCTTTCTGCGATTTATAAGTACCTAAGATCATATGATTATTTGTAATTTTCCCTTAAATATTTGTATCATACAAGTTGTGAGATTATGCCATTAATTTATCTTTGTTTTAAAACTAATTGACAGTGTAAATAGTACAAATATGGCAATTATAGAAAGGATGAAAATTTTAATAAATTAATTCGATTTTTTCATAATACCATACTTTAGCCAACTATATTATCTAGTACAAATCTTTAAGTATTTCAAAAGAAGAAATATATGCAAATAACATATTATAGGAAAACTATTTAACTGTATTTTAGTACAAAACTAATTTTATTTCAAAATTCAAAGTATTGAAAGTGTAGAATAAGAATAACCAAAGTATGCATTTTCTAGGAGGAGTTTGAAATATAAAAGGAATCTTGATTTTTATAATCAAGTGAGGAAAATATTCATTTAAAATTAATTAACTATCCACACTTTTATATTAGTATCTAGATATATTTTATTTCATGTTAATTTAGTAAGTTATTTGTATTTATGAATAATACAAATTTGAAAATTGTTCACAATATTTTCATACTAATAAATAAAATGTCCATGATGTACTGATTATATCAACAATAATTTCGATATAACATTTATAAAGCTACAATTATTTTCGGAAATTTATATTTACTCCTTTGTAAAAAGTTTATGTCCATCTTTGTTAAAAAAACTTGTTTGCTCATTAAATCTTTACTTTTTTTTCTTGTTTTTTCTTCTTTCTATTTATTCTCTTATTTTCTTTTTAAAAATATTTAAGGGTAAAAAACGAAAATTAGTTCAAAAATATTGGTGATTGACATTTTAATTTCATGTTGAAATGTTTGTAGTTTATCGAGGGAGTACACATGCTGTTTCAAATTATCATTTCGAATAAATTTTAGTTATTGATTAATTTACACGTGTCTAGCTATGGACGGTTAAGATGTGTTTATGAAAAAAAATGGAAAACTTCATATGGTAAATTATTGCAAAAAATTTAATACAAATATAACCCGGCGTCCAAGATTTTACATTTCTAGAACAATGTTTAAAAATTTATATAGATATGCCTATTCCATAAAAAAAAATACAATTGTATACTCCATTAGTACTCTGTCCAAGACTCCAAAATACAAAATGCGGCGTGATGGAGTTACACGTGAATTTCTGAGCTTCTGTTCCAACTTTTTAAATTTTACATTTCAATCCCAAATTTTCACAAATATGCAAAAGCAAAAAAAAAACTATGATAATGATAGCGAGATTGAGGCAAATCTCATGAGGATTAATATACATATATATATACACACACACGCTTATATATGTCTTATAATCAAATAAGGAAAACATAAATTATTTTAAATTACTTAATTACCCTTATTTTTAATCCTTAGTAAGGATATAATAGGAATATACATATACATATATATATATATATACACATCCGCTTATTTATATCTTATAATCAAATAAGGAAAACATAAATTATTTTAAATTACTTAATTACCCTTATTTTTAATTCTTAGTAAGGATATAATAGGCATCACAAGAAAAGACGAAACATTCACACTTTTATATTAGTAATAGATATTCTAGTCAACTAAAAAATATAGTTGCACTCTTATTTTAATCGAAATTATTGAAGCAATTAATCAATAATTTGTACTTCCTCTGTCCCATCTTATCTTACTCACTTTCCGTTTCCGTCCGTCACAGACGAACTTGCACACCTCTTAAAAAGGAAAGTTATTACACAATCTCCACGCTCAAAATCTTCACCATCAATCTTCACCTTCAATCACCCTTTGAAAAGTCAACAAAATCTCAAAAAATAGTTTTTCTTAATACTTGTGCCAACCTCCCCTGTGCAAGATAAGGTGGGACGGAGGGAGTATCATCTAATAATCAAAGTGCAGTGGCAAAGTACCTTATACTTGGTCAAAACAGCAAGATGGAGCACAATGTTTCCATCTCCATCCTGATTATTGATGATGGCATCCTTGACGAGTCTCTCCACCCATATAACCAACTCGGCAAAAGCTTCGAACTGGTAGTTTTTCACAGCAAGGTGAAGTGCAGTCTCTCCATGAATAGTGATATCTTCCAGGCAATCTAGACAGGTAGACAACAGTTCATATATGATCTTAACCCTCCCCTTAGCATCAGCATAGTGAAGACAACTTCTGTTGTCTTTGCCAGTTGGTCGTCCCAAATCGTGATTAAAGCTTAAAATCGTCTTGAAATCGCCAGGTTTCCCATGATCACAGCTACATCCAGCGCTCAAAAACCATCCTTCTCCATCTCACCAGCAATATCAGCATCTATTTTCATGATCTCATTCACAACATTCAACTGTCCCGATGTGTAGAATTGATTCAGTAGCGGATGTTAGTTTGGTATCAGCAACAACTGATGGATTTTCTTGCAGCAACCTTCTCAATTTTTCCCACACGAGAGCTTCAAACAGTATCTTTCTATCCATTTTAGAGTTTGGACTGTTAGAAAATGTGGAGAAGACAAGAACACAAACTATAATGGTTACAGGATAGACGTTTGAGTGGAGACCAATTCTAACGTATCAAACTTCATTTGCAGAACTATTTGTTGTAGTTCGGTGGATAATTGGACTTCTTAGTAAATTAAGCTAAGAATTAGTCATTAGTGGATAGGTTACTTACATGAAACAAGAATCGAAATACCAGAAAATTCCCAACAAACCATGGCTACAGTTTACACTGATTCAAGAAGGCAGACACCTGGTCACCTACATGGCTGCACGACTATTAACGCCATTGCAATGCGTAAAATACTGAATATATATATTCATATTAACTTACTCAACAGAAATTGGTCCACTGGTTTTGTGATGATTCATCGTATAACATGTACGGTATTCCTTGTATCTATTTGTTCATTTGAGAACAGATAAACTTCCAAGTGAGAATACAAGTGTAATTTTGTCCTAGTTTCATCCAACAGGAATACAAGTGTTACCTGTTACAGTAGGTACAGGTTAACTATACAAATTTCAACCACATTTTTAATGATTTCGATCAATCAATCCTTGCATATACGCGCCCTATCCCATAAGGGCCCCTTTGGTTAGTAGTATTAGGGAGTATAAGGTTGGGATAAGAGTGAATAGTAGCGGTTTATACCGAGCCATCCACCGTGTGGTAGCCTACACAATTAGTATTAAGAACCCGGTATAAAACGAAGGTCCGCCACTAAATCACTGTTAGTAGGGGTATTACCAATACCCCCACTTCAGGCTGCATTGGTTATACCCTCTTGCACAGTGAATTTGTATGGGTCTGTGAAAATACCCAAATATCCTTTTCATTCCACAAACTCCATGTCACTCCTCACTTCCACATCACAAAATCGTCTTCAGTCTGAAGAAGCACAAGCTAGGGTTCTTCACCCCCTTGCATCTTCATTCATCTTCTCGTCCAGGTAAGTCAGTGTCAGAAATCATTTTCACACCAGTCACAAACGCACTATGGTTGGAACATTCCTCTCATTTGTGATATATGAAATCGATTTTACTTCACTACCATTGTCTGATTTAGGGTTTGACAGTAGGGACGACAACAATATAGGCGTAGCCGTGCTGCTTATATTGTGACCTTCTTTATTGCGACCTTCTGGTTAGTACCGTTGCGACGACGCTGAAGAAAAAGAGAGATTTCTTCCAAATTGTTAATCAGTTGGAAATCGCCACACCAGACGAAGGACCTCGAATGCTTCCAGTTCATTGAACAATAATAAATCTTGGTTGCAGAAATTAGTAGCTTATTAGTGGGTATTAATCAGTGTTCTAAAAATCGCTAGGCGCTAGTCGGTCGTGCACTGGGGCCTAGCACCTAGGCGGCCCCATCTTAAACTAATATTTTCATTATTTGATAAATAAATAATAAATACAAAAAATATTAAAAACAATAAAATAAACACCACCAACTTCAAATTTTAAAAGAGTCAATAGTGGGTGGAGGGGAAATTACTAAATTAGAGGTGTGAAAAGAAATTAAAATTTTGAAAAGGCTCAGCTAAAGTTAAACACACTGATAAGATAAAAAAAGTAAAAAAATAAAAAAGAAATAAAAAAATATAAAATTATGAAAAAATAGAAAAAGAAAAAAATTGTGCAGTTAGGCGGGTTAGGCAGCGCCGCCTAATCGGGTTAGGCGGCGCCGAACTCGGTGACCGCCTAAAATGATCGTTTTTTAGAAATTCGGATCGGCCTAGGCTAGGCGGCCGCCTAGGCCGATTTTTAGAACAATGGTATTAATAACATATGCAAAATTAATTAAACAATAAAAGGACACAAAAATAATTTACCCACTTAGTACCCCCATGATTGTTGATTTTATCACTACAACCAAACACATGTATTACCAATCTTGAAGGCCAATAATTGCTACCAAAGGTGGTATAAATATAAGCCATCTCAAGCCATCATGGCTTATACCTCCCTTTAATACCAACTAAAGTAGTACCTCCTAATCCCATACTCCTAACCAAAATAGCCGTAATAAGAGTATTGTTTAAAAATATAAAACTTTTTATTTTTGGTCCCAAAGACCTAAAGCCCGAGTTCGAGGCGAGGCGTGGCCGTGCCGAGTCGAGCGAGCGAGCGCGCGCGTGTGGGCTTCCAATTGGACTCCCTCACATGCATACTTGATATGTCTTTAGTGATGAGCTTTCATATATATATATATAGATTAATTTAAGGAACTCTAATACCAATGTGGGATAATAACTCTTTTAGTTATTAATCCTACATTTAATACATAACTAAGTGACAACTTTATGTATTAATTTCTCACTCACCAAATTGAGAAATTAAAAAACCTACGATTATCTATTCCTTGTGTAGATTAATCATGTGAAGTTTAATTCCTACAAAATTAAACTTCTGACCACTTAATTGTAGCATTAAAGTGTCTTATCCATACTTTAATTAATTCATTAATTCTAACAATCCCCCGCATGAGTGAAAATTAATGCATGCATGAATGCAATCTCCAGTCTAAACTCTTAGTGATTAGTACTGCATAAGGAAAGGTAGTTTGTGACTTTAAACCTTCCATAGTAATCCACTGTCAGATACTCCAGTGGTTTAGTAGATATTTAATCCTTGAATCAATCCTCCTTAGTGTGCACCTAGTCAACAGAATTTACACAATACTGACCAGAACATCCTTATCTCACGTTTTGGTCCGTTTCGGTCATGGACCCTCTTTGGATTCATAAGTGTTTCATTTGAAGCGGCCCTTTACTTCACACTTATATAGGTGACTTCTTTATCGAGTATTCTGTACTACTCTACCTCCCTTGAAGTATCTCGAAGTCATTAAAAAGTCATAAAACTTAACCTCTACCACCGTTACAGGTCTTACGCACTTATCTTGCGTTCTAGGGATGGAATTTGAAGACATAGTCTTCCAAGTGCTTCTCCTGAACTTTCAAAACTTAGTTTTCCCATTGAACCAAGTTTGTGGGATCTCCACTCATCATGGTTGGGTGTCTATTTTGATCATTCTTTAGTTGGTGGATTTTACTCCCATTTCCTCTCGCAATTTTACCAATTGATCTCGGTTTAAACCTTTGGTCAACGGATCCACTAAGTTATCCTTAGACTTTATATAATCTATTGTGATAACTTCACTAGAGATCAATTGTCTCACGGTGTTATGTCTACGGCGTATGTGCCTAGACTTACCATTATACATATTGGTTAATGCTCTTCCTATTGTGGCTTGACAGTCATAATGAACCATAATAGCCGGTACTGGCTTACTCCAACATGGAATATCTTCTAGAAAGTTACGAAGTCATTCTGCTTCCTCACCAGCTTTATCCAAAGCGATGAATTCCGATTCCATGGCGGATTTTGTCGATTTCCATGACACTGCTCCACCTCCAATAGTGAAAACATATCCACTTGTGGAAAAGGAGTCTTTAGTGTCCGAAATCCAATTTGCATCACCGTACCCTTCAATTACTGGAGGATATTTCATGTAATGTAGCCAATGATTCAAAGTATACTTTAAGTATCTCAGAATCCTTGTCAAAGTTTTCCAATGTTCTTGACTTGGATTGCTTGTAAACCTGCTCATCTTGTTAGCAGAACATGCATGATCCGGTCTAGTACAGTCTGTTATGTACATAAGACTCCCTATTACTTTTGCATATTCCACTTGAGCTATAGGTTCACCCATGTTTTTCTTCAGATGAACATTAAGTTCTAATGGAGTTTTGGCAGGTGAATCATCAAATGCATTGAATTTTCTGAGCATTTTCTCTACATAGTGAAATTGAGTCAGAACAATTCCCTATAATATCCTAATTATCTTGATTCCTAAAATCACATCAGCCAAGCCCATATCTTTCATGTCTAAATTTCTTTTTAACATCCTCTTAGTATCCATGATAATTTCATGGCTACTTCTCATGATTAACATATCGTCTACGTATAGACATACTATGACATATGCTTCTGATGTACCTTTTATGTACACACATTTGTCACATTCGTTGTTTCTGAAATCATTTGACAACATGGTGGTGTCAAATTTCAAGTGCCACTATTTTGGCGCTTGTTTGAGACCATATAAAGACCTTACTAGTCTGCATACCTTCTTTTCTTGTCCAGGTACTACAAACCCTTGATTCATATAGATCTCTTCTTCCAACTCTCCATTTAAGAACGCAGTTTTCACATCCATTTTGTGAATCTCAAGACTATGTATTGCAGCAATCGAAAGAAGCACTCGAATAGATGTGATCCTGGTCACAGGGAGTAAGTATCAAAGAAGTCATCACCTTCTTTCTGTTTGAAGCCTTTGGCTACCAAACGAGCTTTATATTTATCTATTGAACCATCAGCTTGTACTTCCTCTTAAGGATCCATTTACATCCTAAAGGTTTACAACCTTGTGGAAGGTCGGTTAACTCCCACGTATGGTTTTGCATGATAGATTCAATTTCACTGTTGATTGCTTCCTTCCAGAATGGAGCATCTAGACTAGACAGAGCTTCTTTGATTTACCTCGGTTCATCATTTAGCATATATATGATAAAATCAGGACCGAATGACTTAGCAATCTTAGCTCTTTTGCTACGTCTCGTTTTCTCTTCTGACCGAGAACTACTAGTAGCTTCAACGGTTCTTTTTAAAATTGAACTGCTTCCTTTCTCACAAGTAATTCATTGATTTGAACTTTCTACCTCTTTTTCTCTACATGGAAAGATATTTTCAAAGAACACCGCATTTCTTGACTTAATAATTGTCCCCACTGTCATATTTGGAATTTCAGATTTATGAATCTGAAATCGATAAGCATTGTTGTTGAGAGCATACCCAACAAATATACAATCAATCGTTTTAGGGCCAATTCTAACTTGTTTAGGTAATGGCACCTCAACTTTGGCAAAACACCCCCACACTTTGAGGTATTTGTATGACGGCTTGCTTCCTTTCCACAACTCGTAAGGAGTTTTGTCTACTCTTTTTAATGGAATCTTATTCAATATATAGTTAGCTGTAAGTACAGCTTCCCCCCATATGTTCTGGGGTAATCCTGTACTAATCAACAAGGCATTCATCATCTCCTTAAGAGTATGATTCTTACATTCTGCAATGTCGTTTGATTGAGGAGAGTAAGGAGCTGTAGTTTGATGAATTATGCCACTTTGAGAGCACAACTCCTCAAACGGAGCTACATACTCACCACCTCGATTACTTCGGATTGTTTTAATCCGGATACCTAGTTGATTTCCAGCTTCAGCTTTGTAGTTTTTAAATGCTTCTATTGCTTCATCTTTACTTCTTAGAAGATCAAGATAGCAATATCTTGTGCAATCATCTATAAAAGTTATAAAAAAAAAATCCCATCTCTAGTCTGCACAAATTTCAAGTAACACAAATCAGTGTGTATTGATTCTAGAGGTATTGTGCTTCTTTCTACTAAATGAAAAAGTAATTTGGTCATTTTAGCTTCAACACATACTTCACATTTTTCATGTGATTTTACTTCATTCAGTTTTAATCTAAATTTACTAAACGTTTCATAGCATTAGATTTACATGTCCTAATCTAGAATGCCATAAAGAGGAACACTCAAGTAAGTAAGAAGAAGTAGATGCTTTTTCATTCATAGTGGAAGTTACATTATTCATTTGGCGTTTAGCCATTACATTCATTTTGAATAAACCATTAACTACAAAGCCCTTCCCTGTGGAAACTCCTTGCTTGCTCAGTATGAACTTGTCGACTTCGAAGACTAGTCGAAACCCATGCTTCACTAGCAAAGATCCAGATTCCAAGTTTTTCCGGATGTCTGGGACATGCAGCACATCCTTCAGAGTGAGCTCTTTGCCAGAAGTTAGCTTGAGAACCACATTGCCTACTCCATCCTCCTCAAACGAGGCTTGGTTTTCCATGTGCAACTTCCTCTGGAAGAAGCCTTATAGCTAGAGAACACCTCCTTGTCAGAACAGACATGACAAGAAGCTTGTCGACAAACCACTCTCTTGGATTGTCCACTATATTGGCCTCGAAGTTCAAAGCAGTGAAGTCCAAATCATCTCGCTCAACAACATTGGCATTCACCTTCTTCTTCTTCTTCTACTTAGGCAGACGACAATTCTTTGCCATGTGGTTTGGTCTACCACAATTATAACAATTTTTTGCAAATTTTATAGCATTTGCAGGTTGCTTTCCCTTGCCATTGTTGTTCGGTTCACTGTTTCCCCGATTGTTGTTATTGGTAGGGCGTTTCCTCTTATTACTAGAAGATCCCATTTCCAGCAGGTTCGCCTTAGCATCAATCTGAGCCCTATACCTGGACTCAATTTTCCTGTTGTCTTCTTCAATCCGTAGTTTAAGGATCAAGTCTTCAACTGTCATCTCCTTTCGCTTGTGCTTCAAGTAATTCTTGAAGTCACCCCAACCAGGAGGCAGCTTCTCGATCAAGCTTGCCACCACGAAGGGCACCGAAAGTTTCATATCTTCGACTGAAGCATCATGAACAACAAGCTGAAACTATTGAGCTTGCTCCACAACCGAACGGTTGTCCATCATCTTGAAATCAAGAAATCGGGCAACCACAAATTTCTTTGCGCCTACATCATCCGTCTTGTATTTCTTCTCCAACGTTTCCCAAAGGTCCTTTGTCGACTTGATGTCGGCATAAACATTGTACAACGGATCAGCTAGTCCGTTCAAAACATAGTTCCAACACAAATAATCACCATGTTCCAAGAGTCAAAGGCAATTCGCTTTTGCTCATTAGTGTCAGTCTCAGCTGGGGTAGCCGGAGGATCCTCTTTAAAAAAAGAAGCAAAACCGAGGGTCGTAATGTAGAACAACATCTTTTGCTGCCACCTTTTAAAGTTCTCACCGGAGAACTTTTTAGGCTTCTCCACAGAATTGGCTAGAGGAGTCGGGATAGCCCTTGCTGGAGCATTGACGGGGAGAACAGTAGGGTTGTTCGTCTCATTGGTCATTTTCTAGAAACACAGGAAAAAGTATTTTATCCTAAAATTGTTATTACAATGCTTCTGGAATGTTAAAATTAGAACAAGAAAGAAGAACAGAAACTGGAGTAGAATGTAAATCAAGACATGGGAAGTCCACTGTCCTTAGGACAAAATTCTTCTCGGCTAGTGCTCTCGGGATGAAGTACTTGACCCCAAAGATAAAATGATTTTCGTCATTTTCTGAAGTAGTACCACTATCAGAAAAGGCACCGGCGAACTAAGGATATTCGTCTGAAGCTGGAGCTGGAGTTTTTATGCAGATAATGAGTATTCAGGTGAAAATATGTTGTGTATGCATGCGGGAGACAACCTATTTATAGGCCTGCCTAGGGGAACATCAGAATTAATATCATAAATTCTGTCATTTATTTTTTACTATTACGGGTTTAGTATTTATTCTTTACTATTACAGGTTTAGTAACAACCCAATTAAACACCCTCCTTAATCAGCCCTTATTGCGGATGTTACAGGTTTGAATTTTAAATTCAAACCCATCCACTGGGCTCATCCAACAAGCCCATTGTTGGGCTTCTGAAGCTCATCCGGCAAGCCCAATTATTTTGGGCTGTCAAAAAGATAACTGGGCCTCGGCCGAGGTATTCCCAAAGCCCAAAACCAAAACCCAGCCCGAGCTCGAGTACGAGGCGTGGCCGTGCCGAGCGAATGCGTGTGGGCTTCCAATTGGATTCCCTCACATGCATACTCGATATGCCTTTAATGATGAACTTTAATACCAATGTGGGATAATAACTCCTTTAGTAATTAATCTTACATTTAATACATAACTAAGTGACAACTTTATGTATTAATTTCTCACTCACCAAAAGTCGGTTTTGAGAAATTCAAAAACCTACGATTATCTACTCCTTGCGTAGATTAATTGTGTGAAGTTTAATACCTACAAATTAAATTTTCGACCACTTAATTACAACATTAAAATGTTTTATCCACACTTTAATTAATCCATTAATTCTGACGCGTTCTTTATTAACATATATATTTCTTTTCGTTTAACATACGCAATGATGAAAAGAATTAAGGAAATAAAGCCATCATTATCAACTACTTGTGGTCAACCATATTGATAATAACTGCTTGGTTGTTCAAAACTTCAATACTAACTTCATAAGACTTATGGAACTATTTTATTTTGTCCGGAGGAGTGAGGAGTATGTAAGTCCAATCAGGTGTTGTTCAGTGTCCTAGACATGTCATAGGAACATTTAATTTCATTGATCAAATGAGGAACTCCTATAAAATTTTAACTTCTTTAATAGTCAATCACATTATACAATGAAATATGCTGTCATCCTTATTATAAACGCACCCATTCACGTGGTACAGACTGAAAATATCTTAAAAATTTCTACCATGACTTCTTCACAGGCAGCTTTTTCCTATCAACTATAAAAAAACTTGCTAGAGTTGAACTTATGGCCTTTTCGTTGAATAGCAAACACTATATTAAAACTGAAAACATTGAGATGGTAATATTCTATTAAGAAGAAACATAGGCAACCCAACTTGAACTAAGACTCCAAAATCAAAAGTCCCACCAATTAATAAGTATGGACAGAAGGCTAATTGAGGCTGCTAACGAAGGGGATGTCGAAAAACTCCTTCATCTGATAAAAGATTATCCACTCCTTTTGAAGGCCGCTGCTTTTTCCAGCAGAGACACTCCACTGCATATTGCCTGTATCGGTGGCCATGTTCATTTTGTCAAAGAGATCCTGAATCTAACACCAGAATTCACCAACGAGTTGAACCAGGACGGTGTAAGCCCTTTGCATATTGCTTCAGCAAATGGGGATACAGATATTGTGAAAGAGCTACTGATCAAAGTAGGCAGCCATATTTGCCTAGTTAAGGGTAAGGAGAACAGAATCCCCTTTCACTATGCAGTAGTTAAAGGGAGAGTAGAGGTTATCGAAAAATTGCTCTCTATATGCCCAGATTCCATTAGAGAATTAACTGCTAGAGGAGAAACTTGTTTCCATCTAGCTGTCAAAAACAACCAGTTTGAAGCTTTTAAGGTCCTGTGTGAGCATGTTGTCTCGTCCGGAGAAGAGGATATTCTCAACATCAAGGATGAACAAGGAAACACCTGTTTGCACCTTTCAGCATCCAAAAAACAATATCAGGTTACCAATGCTCTAATTTTTATTTTTGGAGGGAGAGATGTTTGGACACTAATTTGCCTTGTACTAACTTGTGATCAGGTTGCTGCTTTTTTATTGGATGAGAACTTTTATAACAAGGTCAAACTGGAAGTGAATTCCTTGAACAAGAAGGGCCTGACCCCACTTGACGTCTTAATATCAGAAGGTGGTGATTGTGAAATAGAGGAAATGCTTACTCTATCAGGAGCTACAGAAAGAGCAACGTCGCCAGAAAACATGGTAATTACCACACAAGATCCATCGGATAATCAATCGGAACAAGAACAAAGGAGGGACCGGCCTACGTCCGCCTACAAAAAATTGCAGGATTATTTTAAGTATGACAAAAGCAAGGAGTCTCCAGGTAAAGCAAGAAACACATTGCTCGTGATATCTATACTAATTGTAACCGCCACCTACCAAGCTGTGCTCAGCCCCCCTGGTGGCGTATGGCAGGAGAACTATTGGCCCGACTCAGCTAGAAACATGACCAGGAATAGTAAACAACAAGTACGCCACAACGCAGGACAATCAGTTATGGCCACTAACAATACATTCTCGTACGGTCTATTCCTGTTTTTCAACTCTATAGGTTTCTATATGTCTCTGCACATGATGAATTTTCTCACGCACGGACTTCCGCTGCAGTTTGAGCTAAGGGTAGCACTTTCTGCGTTGATAGCAACTTATGATACTTGTATGCTAGCAATTACACCTCTTGGCAAGTTATTTATGTCCTACATAGCATTCATAATTTTGTGGCCATTTTTTTTTATCAAATTAACGAAAGTGGTTAGAGATTTCAACAAGAGAAAATGGTGTTTACTGAGTAGAAGGATAAGTGGTTGAGGAGTCAAGACAATTTTAAGAATTTATTTCGTCTAGTGTACTTCAACCGAATGAAATCATGGTCTTTTTGTACGTTGTTGCTACTTCATGCCTCCTATTTAGTTTTTCGGTATATACTCCTATGTAGTTGTAAAATATGTATATCAGTCAATAATATTTTGGCAGTTGTACTTCTTTGTTGCAATAAATTTTATTTGCTATATGATTGAATATCCAATCTGTGGAACATTTATTCATGAATCATTTGATGCATTATGATTCACATACATAAGATAGTAAGCAACAAAAATTTCCGCCTAATTCGATTCCACTTGTGTGACTAAAGAGCCATAAGTTTACTCTTGTACTCTGCAAGGAGGAAAGTGTAGCCAATATACGGACTATAAAAGATGTAAACAACTTGACTAGCACGACCACCGTTAGTGGTATCCACGTCACTAAGAATAACACATACAGCAAGTCTTCATTAGGCGAAACTGCTGCCAGACAAACGTTATAAGTCCCTACTAGTGCAAAAAATGCCGCTGTAACCTCAGAACGTCGAGTAAGTCCAATGGTGAGGACAATCATCAAACGCACTGACATAAAAAGACCAACTGAGTTGAAGAAAAGGAACACGTAATAACGTCCTGGGTTCCGAGTGGCCATGACTGCTTTTCCGGCAGTGTGTGGGAAGAGATCATTGCTGGGGCATTAGGCCAGATGTCATCTTGCCAGACGCCACATGGTGGACTAATCCCAGCTGTATATGTTGCACTTGCAATTAATGCAGCCATGCAAGCATATATGAAGAAGAATTCTAGCAACTTCATACAAACAGAGATTAGATGATCCCTTGTTTCTTCTTTGGGAGCTGATTAATTATCTGATGAATCTTGAAGCTCAAGAGCTGAGTGTCGCGGTGACAGAATATTAACTGCTGATGTAGCCCCAGCTAGAGTTAGTCTTCTCTCTATTTCGAAATCTCCACCTTCTCATACCAAAACATCAAGTGGGGTGACGCCATTTTGATTCAAAGAGTTCACCTCCAATTGGTGTTTGTAACCAAAATTCTTGTCCACCAACAGATCAACAACCTGATTACAACTTTTTTGTGTTTCAATTAAAAGGGGCCATACATCCAAAGAAATATTAATTCAACCAAAATCAAGATTATCAGCGTTGACCTCATATTGCTTTCTTGATGCTGCGAAGGTGCAATATAGTATTTCCTTGTTCATCCTTCTTGTTCAATATATCTTCTTTGTCGAAAGCAACGACATGCTGGCAGAAGAATTTAAAAGCTCCGAATTGGTTGTTTTTCACGGCCAGATGAAAGCAAGTTTCTCCTCTAGCAGTGACTTGTGTAATGGAACCCAAACAGGTCAGAAGCAATTCCCTAATGACCTCTCTATTCTCCAACAGGCCAAATGTCATCCTTCCATAAACCACCAGGAGGGCTAAGCACAGCCGAGTAAGGTTGCAGTTGCGATTAGTACAGCCATCACAAGCAATGTGTTACGAGCTTCACTATTGAGATTCTTTTATCCGGTCATACTTGTGCAGACATTGATCCTATTGTTCACATTTCCTCTATCTCACTATCACCGGCTTCTGATATCAACACATCAAGTGGGTTCAGACCCTTTTTGTTTAAAGCATTCACCTCTACTTAGCCCTTGTAATCAAGTTTTTTTACCAGCAGCAGATTAACAACCTGCTCACAAGAAATTTGAGTTTCAAGAATTAATCAACCTTAAAAAAATAGAAAAAAAGACCACTGATCAGTCCTTACCACATATTGTTTTCTGGATGCTGCAAGGTGCAAAATGGTATTTCCTTGTTCATCCTTGTAGTTCAAAATATCCTCTCTGTCATATGCGACGACGTGGCCACGCTAACACAAGACTTTTAAAGCTTTAAATTGGTTGTTTTTCACAGCCAGATGAAAGCAAGTTTCTCCTCTAGTAGTGACTTGAGTGATAGAATCCAGGCAAGCTGAGATCAATTCTTTGATAACCTGTATTCTCCTTTTGACAACTGCAGAGTGAAGGGTAATTCTGTTGTGGTTTCCCTGTACCAGACAGAGATGGCTTAAACCTTTTGCTGACGCGATGTGCAAAGGGCTTAAACCATCTTGATTTAAATCTTCCACGAAATCTCGCGTTAGATTCAAGACTTGTTTCACAAAATCAACATGGCCACCCATGTAGGCAATGTGTAACGGAGTGTCGGCATCACCTCTATCAGCAGCCTCGGCCAGCCTTCTGTCATACAAATTGACATGTTTTCTTAGTGCAGATTATGATCAAATTTTGTGATTTTTTTAATTTCAATACTTGGTTGTGCAGGTGGCTTTTAAACTCAACGATTCAAAGAATTTTAAAGGCGTAACCGGGTAAGAATAATACAACTAAGAAAAATGGGAGAATGCAACTTCTTGCACCTTTCCTAATTCTTTAGAGAGTTGATTCAAAGCCACTTGCACAACCGAGTCCTCTAATAAGAGCATAAAATGTTGCAGGAACTGAAAGAAATCTGAAAAGGGAATGTTAATCAACGAACCGATTTCTCCAACCAAATTTCCTACATCTTCAGCGTCAATCATAGTTAATTACGATTGACGTAATATAAAGAAGAAAGAGGTAGATGTTCTTAAATAAGTGAAATATCTATAGTAAAAATATTACATGATCAAGTATTATTATTCACACATGACATCGCATGATACAATGCATATTTGATCTTGCACAGATTGTCAGTAGTCAAACCATATTACATTCAGAAATTCACTCACAGAATCATGCACACGTCTTTTTCTTTTCTTTTTTCTTGAGGAAAGGAGGTATGAGATGTATGTTTTCTAAAATTAATACTCCCACCATTTCATAACGATAGCTTTTGAGTAGTAATATTCAAATAGGTTGGCGGCGGTTTAGTCAATGTTAATAGTTTATATGCCGAACTAAAAAAGTGCTAATAGTTTGGCAGTCATTTTGTAATTATCCCTTTTTACTATTCATACTGTTAATTTTTTTAAATAATAAATTTTATCATAATCTTAAAATTTTTATAATACATACTTTTAATTTTTATTATTCATATTTAATATATACTATGATTTTTTTTACATGTCAAATTCATGTAATTGAACTTAACAACTAACATAATTTAAGCTCTTATATTTGCATATAATGTGATTACATATTAAAATTATTTTTATAGAATACGAAGATGAAAAATTTATATAGATAGACAAATAAAAATATTTTCTTTTCTTAACACTATTAATTTAAGTTATAAGGTCATATTACAAAAATGCAAAGTTTAAAATATTGAATAAATTAAAAAGGAAATAGTGAGTGAATTTGTTATGATAAATCTTATCATGCATAAACATAAATATAATTAAAAAATCTATATTTGAATATTCATGCTACTTCACTATAATTTGTAAATATCAAGTCATTGTAGTTTTTTAAACATAAAGTAATTTCATTAATGGTTGCTTGAATCGGTCAACACTGATTGACATAAAAAGGGTGGTGCATGGGCTAACAAGTCTTTTGGCGCTATAAATTTTATTTTACGTCATATCCAATACAACTTTCATCCATGTAAGGAAGAGAGTAGATGTCTAATATCATATAACAAAGGCATACATGCATAGGCACAGTCCTCATCATCTATCGACATGAATATAGTAGTGCTAGAATCCCCAAGAATACAAAACTTAGGAACTCCAGTATCAGTGGTAAGTCGAACTGCCTCACGAAGAGCAAGAACTTTAGCATACTTCAGATCATTGATATTTATAAGTTGGGCATCCTTGGAGCAAGCATAAATATCAACAAATGAGGAGTTACGAGCAAATGATGTATCCCCCCCCTCCCCCCCAATCAAAATATATATGAATAATGGCATTTGGGAGAAGAACAAGCAATGAATCAAGAGTGCGGCTGTGATGTTTAAGGGAAGTGATTAGCATCCCAAAAATCTTGGAAGGTCTGGGTTGCTGTTGCAAGCAATAGTTGTGAGTATGTACGAACATCACAGAAGATAATTAATTTTATTTCGTTGAAACCAGATTAAGTGAGCAAGGACAACAAAGTATTCTACTATATTTAAGTCATCGATGAGCACAATATCTAGAAACTACAAGTCGCGTAGATGCTATCACAATCGGAAGATAATTTCATAACTTTCAGTTGCTTGCCAAATTAATGAGGAAACAAGGCACGTGAAAAAGAGATGCATTAAAGAGTGATCAAGTGGTGAACATAAAGAACATCGGGGCTCATAATGAGGATGACGACAAGCTAAGTTGTTGGACAATGGCAGGAATTAGAGCAGCATCTCCAAAGAAAATACAAGATACAGGCTGATAAGCTTCCAAATTCTCCTCCAAATGGGGTTCAGGCTATAGCTACTAACCGCAAAGGAGTAAGCGTCAGTAAGGTCTTCAGAAGAATACATAATAAAATGATATGCAGATCGAACCAAAAAGTTACTACAATAGGAGTAATCTAACATCCAACGGTACGGAGAATGGTGATTTTCAGAGGAATAGCGAGAATCACATCAGCCTTCAATAGGTCAAAAGTGGCCCGAACTAACAACTCATTCCAGAGACCAAGATCTTAATTAATGATGGAGCTGACTCAAGCGTCTTGCGGGAGGCAAAGGAACTCATCTATCATCGAAGGGTATTGTTGTCTCTTTATTGCCCATGAGCCTGCGACAACCAAGAAGTATAACACGATTATCGTCATAATACTGTGCCATGTAAAGTTGGGCCAAGAACCAAGAGCAGCATGTAATACAGACGTTGTACTAGGACTGCGTGATTCGGGAAAAGAGGCTGGATGTAGAAATTAAAGGGCACCATGCTAGCTTAAGCAACATGGCAAGGTCAAATGTTTTTAAATTGCAAAAGCCTAGGCTATCTTGAGATTTTCGTTGCTTGAGGACGTCCCAAGACTTTCACCGAATTTTTCTGGTGGACGAGCTATCCGCCCCCCTCCCCCCCTCCCTCGCCTCCCCGCACCCCAACAATAAGATTTTGCCGAATTCTCCAGATTACTAAGAACAATGGTTCGACAATTTGAAATAATACATTGCGTACGTGGATATTGCTTATATAATAGATATAATGTGCACTTCTTCACGCGTTTTTCTTAATTGCTTCTCTTACCAACCATTAATAGTAATTTGTTCTTTAATGCCTAAAATCTTTATTCTTCATTCTGACCAACAATAGAAAGGAGCCGAGATATCTACCATGTGAAGCCACTTCAGTAATTTCAAATAATTGGCAGATTGAATGACGAATCTGAGCTTGTGTATTAGGCCTAAAAAGAATCCCTGATTTCTCAAAATCAATACATTGCCCTGAAACACTCTTGAAGAGATTGATAGAGAACTTAATAAAATGCAAGAAAAAACTTTAGCACAAATAGGGGGGGAGGGGATCCCCCCTAAAGAATTCCCCGATGTAGCATGAGCGAGCCAAAATTAATACCTTAATGAAGGAAGCTAAATTGCACAAATGACAATCAAGGCAAAACAATGTCATAAAAACTCTTAGGAAAGCCTCAAGCAAGAAGCATACGGTAGACGAAAGATCACTCAACTCAGTGAAATGCTTTACTCATACCCAACTTGATTAGACATGGGTCCCTCTTTCCCGGATTTCCTAAGCTTCATACAATTGTGTAATTAACCGACTCAGGATGAAGGTTGGCTGAGATTCAAAGATTATAAAAGGGATGCAAGTCCGTACCAATTAGAGAGCACTTTAGAACCTAACTTATAAATGACATTCCACAAAATAATTGGGCGGAATTGGGTAATAAGCTCTGGTTTTCTAATTTTCGAAATACGCACAATGTAAGTGTTACTAACAGAAGGACTCAAAGAATTATGAGTAAGTATGTGCAAACCAATAACATCTTTGCCAACAATATGCCGATTTCTTTTTAGAAAAAAATACAGCTCATAACATCTCTCATTAAATTACGAGCAGATGATGTACCCCCATAAAATATGAATAATGGCATTCCGGGGAAGAACAAGCAAGGGATAAAAGGGTGGGGTTATGATGTTTGAGGGAAGGAATTAGCATCCCGAAAATCTTGCAAGCTCTAGGTTGTTGTTGCAAGCAATACTCGCGAGTATGTACGGACATCAGAGAAGACGAATTTATTTTGTTGAAACCAGATTAAGTGGGCAAAGGAAACAAAGTATTATGCTATATTTAAGTCATCGAGGAGTAAAATCTCTTGAAACTACAAGTCGCGTATATGCTGTCAGAATCGGAAGATAGTTTCATAAATTCCAGCTGCTTGCTAAATTGATGAGAACATGGGGGCCATGAAGAAGAGATGCACTAAAGAGTGACAAGGTGGTGAACATAAAGAACAACGGGGTTCATGATGAAGATGATGGCGAGCTAAGTCATTGGACGATGACAAGAATTAGAGCAGTGATACACGTTGTGTATGCATGCATTTAGGTCGATTTTAGGTGTATAAATATGGCATTTGCATGTATAATTGGTCGATAATTGCTTATATTATATACATTTGACCATTTGACATGTTTTGTGGAATTTTGTGGATTTTAAGCCAAAATATTGAGTATATGGCGAACTAGAAACGAAACGGACTAAGAAGAGGTATAATGGGCACGGAATAGGATTTCAGGTCTAACTTCAAACCAATTTTTTAGGGTCTTCCAATCCGTTTTGGGATTTCCTCCTTTCATACAAAGTTGTAGATCTTCTAATTATCTTTGCAACGCCACCAATGTCACCTCAATTGGAGTTGTATAACTCAAGTTATGAACAAAACACTGGAAGTGTGTCAAGCTGACAGAAAATCGTCATTTCGGGGCAAGAAGTGATGCGACCTCGTCACTACCCGACGCGGCCGCGTAAAAAATGGCCCAGAAACATGTTTTGTACTGTAAGTCAAAAGTCGTCTGGAACTCAAAATCGCGTTTAAGTTGGGTTTTTTTCCTAATCTCTCAAGGATTTCAACCCATACTTATAAATAGGTCCCCAAACTCGTGATTTAAGGGGGAAGACACTCCATATTCTCCCATACACTTAGAAGAAGAGTTAGAAGACTTGGAGGACGGAGAAGACGAAGATCATCGAGACGGATTCATCCAGGTTTAGTCGTTCTTTTCTAGTTCAATCTTTTACAATGTTTTCCATAAAATTTTGTATTGGATTATTGCTAGGCATGAATAGCTAATCTATTCGTGTCCTAGGGTTAGAGAGTAGGGATTATTATGATAATATTTTGATTATGATTTAATTTATTAGTTCCATCCTTTACGTGTTTATCTCTATGTTTGTGCTTATAACTAGATTTAGCTTGATCACCTAGATTTAGTAATTTAGTTTAGCAATTCCATTTCGAGAGGAGGGAATTGTTATCAGACTTATGACATACAGCGCAGTTGTCTATGACTGTGTAGGCCGTGGCTTAGGATTGTTTGGGACTTATTAGGTTTAATTGACTCGAGAGGGTAATTAGCTTAATTAATCAACGGTTTAATCGCTTCGAGAGAAGGGTTAGATTATTATCGTGCCGCCTAATAAACACTAGAATTGGTAAATTTATAGGTTAATCATATTCAACATTGAAGTAATATCTTAAAATCGAAGCCCTAGGATACCCTTTCTCATTGATTGTTAATCCTCTTTGTTTGCCAAGTGTTAAGCCATAGTTAATTAGGTAATTTAGCTGTTAAGTATTGTAGTTAGTAAAACAAACCCTTTGCAACCTAATATCTAGTTAGGACAATCCTAAAGTATCAAGGTATCAAACTACCTAAAAATCTATTCCTTGTGGGATCGACCTTGACTGTCGTTACTACACCTACAACCGTATACTTGCGGAACACTTGGTTAGAAAATCGACGTGTCAAGCAGCATCTCCAAAGAAAATGCAAGATACGGGCTGATAATTTAAACTTCCGAGTTCTCCTCCAAATGAGGTTTGGGCCATTGTTACTAACGGGGAAGGAGTAGGTGCCAATAAAATCTTTGGAAGAACCCATAATAAAATGATATATAATTGGACCCAAAAGTTCCCAAAATGGAAATAATGTCACATCCAACGGTCCAAAGAATGGTGATTTTTCAGAGGAATAGCGAGAATCACTTCAATATTCAATAGGTCAAAATTGGCCCGAATTAACAGACCATTGTAGAGTCCAAGATCTGAATCAATGATGGAGATGACTCAGGCGTCTTGTGGGAGACCTGGTGTAGCTGATCTGATGGGAAAATCGAGAGGCAAAGGAACCCATCTGTCATGGAAGAGGATTGTTGTCTGGTCGTTGCCCATGAGCCTTCGAAAACCAAGAAGAATAACACGATGACCAGCCGTAATACGGTGCCATGTAAACATGGGATGAGAACCAAGAATAGCATGTAACACATAAGTGGAAGGGT
The DNA here is from genome assembly GCA_958295605.1 of Ajuga chamaepitys. Lineage (NCBI taxonomy): Eukaryota > Viridiplantae > Streptophyta > Magnoliopsida > Lamiales > Lamiaceae > Ajuga > Ajuga chamaepitys. The sequence goes on from OY282499.1 coordinate 53,112,305, forward strand.
AGTACTTGGATTGCATGATTCGGGCAAAGTGGGTGGATGGAGAAACTAAAGGGTCCTATGCTTGCTTAGATAACATGACAAGGTTAAACGCTTTTAAATTGCAAAAGCCTAGGCCACCTTGAGATTTTCATTGCTTGAGGACGTCCCAAGACTTTCACCGAATTTTTCTCATGGACGAGCTATCCCCCCTACCCCCACCAATATAAAAGATTCTACCAAATTCTCCAGATTAATAAGAACATGGTCTGGCAACTGGAAGCAAGACATTGTGTACATGTATATTGCTTATATAATAGATTTAATGAGCACTTCTTTACCTGTTTTTCTTAATTGTTTTTCTTGTCAACCATTGATGTGCTTACTAACCCATTCTTTTATGCCTGCAAAAATCTCTTTTTTATTTTCGGTCAACAATAGAAAGGAGTTCGAGATATTTACTATGCAAAGCCTCTTCAGCAACTCCAAACAATTGGCAGATTGAATGAGAAATCTGAGCTTGTGTATTAGGCCTAAAAAGAATCCCTCATTTCTTAAAATTAATACATTTATCCTGAAACGCACTTGTAGAGATTGATAGAGAACTTAAGATGTTGGACCTTCTATAGTTGCAGCACGAAATAGAAGTGTATCATCTGCCCTAAAAGAGATGAGTGATAACGGGTGCAATTCGGGAGATTTTAATCCAATGGATGTACCGACAAATCCATAAATAATATAAACTGCAAGAAAAAACTTCAGCACAAATAGGGAATACGGGGTCACCTTGAAAAATGCTTCGCTGCAGCATGAGGGAGCCAAAATTTACACTCACACATTTGTGAAAGTTAAGAATGTTACATAGATTTTAATAGTTTTCTTAATCTTCTATATTTAAGAATTTTTTAAGATGAATTTTTTTTTATATTGAAGTTTTATTGTAATAATAATAGAAGTAGTTAAAAGACAAACATGAAAATAGTGAACATGAATAATTACACCTAATTATTTTAAATATTTAAAATCTAACATTCAAGGAAATTATTAAATCGATAGAAATATCATAAATATATTTTAAGCATATATAATAACTGGTAAAATGCATTTATTACGCTATATAAAATTATAAGGTACAATAAAGAAACAAATAAGAACTATAAAGAAATAATAAACTAAGTTGTACTATAAGAATGGTTAAAAAAGTTGTACTATGTGAATCAGTATCAGATGATTAAATTAAAACATGCAGAAAAATAAAGATAGTAAAATGTAAATGTTAATATTAGCTTACAAGTATAGATTATATAAAAATAAATAATAACTTCACTGGAATAAAGTGTGGTAATGTGTAAAACTAAATTAACAACATCTTTGTCAACAATATGCCAATTTCTTTTTAGAAAAAAATACAGAGCTCGTAACATCTCTCATTAAATTACGAGCAGATGATGTACCCCCATAAAAAATATATGAACAATGGCATTCCGGGGAAGAAAAAGCAAGGGATAAAAGGGTGGGGTTGTGATGTTTGAGGGAAGCAATTAACATCTCGAAAATCTTGCAAGCTCTAGGTTGTTGTTGCAAGCAATACTCGCGAGTATGTACGGACATCAGAGAAGACAATTTTATTTTGTTGAAACCAGATTAAGTGGGCAAGGAAAACAAAGTATTATGCTATATTTAAGTCATCGAGGAGTAAAATCTCTTGAAACTACAAGTCGCATATATGTTGTCAGAATCGGAAGATAGTTTCATAAATTCTAGCTACTTGCAAAATTGATGAGGACAGGGGGGCCATGAAGAAGAGATGCACTAAAGAGTGATAATGTGGTGAACATAAAGAACAATGGGGTTCATGATGGCGATCTAAGTCATTGGGCGATGACAAGAATTAGAGCAGCATCTCCAAAGAAAATGCAAGATACGGGCTGATAATTTAAGCTTCCGCCAAATGAGGGTCGGGCCATTGATACTAACAGGGAAGGAGTAGGTGCTAATAAAATCTTCGGAAGAACCCAAATAAAATGATATGCAATTGGATCTAAAGTTACCAAAATGGAAATAATGTCACATCCAACGATCCGAAGAACGGTGATTTTTCAGAGGAATAGCGAGAATCACATCTACATTCAATAAGTCAAAAATTGGCCCGAATTAATAGCCCATTGCAGAGTCCAAGATCTGAATCAATGATGGAGCTGACTCAGGCGTCTTGTGGGAGACCTGATGTAGCTGATCTGATGAGAAAATGGAGAGGCAAAGGAACCCATCTGTCATGGAAGAGGGTTGTTGTCTGGTCATTGCCCATGAGCCTTCGACAACCAAGAAGAATAACACGATGACCAGTCGTAATACGGTGCCATATAAACCTGGGATGAGAACCAAGAGTAGCATTTAATACAGAAGTGGAAGGGTAGTACATGGATTGAATGATTCAGGCAAAGAGGGTGGATGGAGAAACTAAAGGGTCCTATGCTTGCTTAGATAATATGGCAAGGTTAAATGCTTTCAAACAAATGCCTAGGTCACCTTGAGATTTTCATTGCTTGAGGACGTCCCAAGACTTCCACCGAATTTTCCTCACGGACAAGCTATCCCCTCTACCCCCACCAATATATAAGATTTTACCAAATTCTCCAAATAAATAAAAACATGGTCTGGCAACTGGAAGCAAGATACTGTGTACATGGATATTGCTTATATAATAGATTTAATGAGCACTTGTTTATCCGTTTTGCTTAATTGCTTTTCTTGCCAACCATTGATGTGATTACTAACTCATTCTTTTATGCCTGCAAATTATTTCTGGCCTACAATAGAAAGGATTCCGAGATATTTACCATTCAAAGTCACTTCAGCAACTCCAAACAATTGGCAAATTGAATGAGAAATCTTAGCTTGTGTATTACGCCTAAAAAGAATCCCTAATTTCTTAAAATTAATACATTTGCCCTGAAACACACTTGTAGAGATTGATAGCAAACTTAAGATGTTGCACCTTCTATAGTTGCAGCACCAAATAGAAGTGTATCATCTGCGCTAAAAGAGATAAGAGATAACGGGTGCAGTTCGGGAGATTTTAATCCAATTGATGCGCCGACAAATCTGTAAATATTATAAAATACAAGAAAAAACTACAGCACAAATAGGGAATATGGGATCACCTTGAAAAATGCTCCGCTGCGACGTGAGGGAGTCAAAATTTACACTCACACATTTGTGAAAGTCAAGAATGCTACATAGATTTCAATAGTTTTCTTAATCTTCTATATTTAAGAATTTTTTAAGATGAATTTTTTTTTATATTGAAGTTTTATTGTAATAATAATAGAAGTAGTTAAAAAGCAAACATGAAAATAGTGAACGTGAATAATTACACCTAATTATTTTAAATATTTAAAATCAAACATTCAAGAAAATTATTAAATCGATAGAAATATCATAAATATATTTTAAGCATATATAATAATTGGTAAAATGTATTCATTACGCTATATAAAATTATAAGGTACAATAAAGAAACAAATAAGAATTATAAAGAAACAATAAACTAAGTTGTACTATGTGAATGGTTAAAAAAATTGTACTATGTGAATCGGTATCAGATGATTAAATTAAAACATGCAGAAAAATAAAGATAGTGAAATGTGAATGTTAATATTAGCTTACAAGCATAGATTAGATAAAAATAAATAATAACTACACTGGAATAAAGTGTGATATACTCCAAATAAAAAATAAAATGGGAGAAACAAAATCATAATGATTTAAGTACATGTATATATAAGAATTTTAAATGAATGTGCAATGTGTGAAAAATTGGGAGTATATCACTAAAACTAAACAGGGAAGTAAATTCATAAAAATAGTTGAAATGTTGAAAAAAATATATTATATTAACATATAGATTGTAGCATGTATCTCGATTGAAGTTTATGAGATACTATATATATAGTCAACCCTCTATAAAAAAATATTATTTATCTTATAAATCTACTATAGTAGGATTTTCATTTTAAATCACTCATAATTTTCAAACTTCAATGTAGAATTGAAGAAATAATTAAGAGAAATTCAAATAAGTAATCGTAAATCAATAAGTAAATTATACTAAAAGAAGTTATACTTCCTAATAATAATAAAAAAATTAAGAAAAAAGTTTCATAACAGAAGCTGGATGTTGGACTATGATACAAGTTGTTGGAAGTTTTTCCTCGCATTAAAATATGTAAATGGTTTATTTGCAAATGTATGTTCAGATAAGAAATATCAATTAAGAAATTCAAAAGAAAATATGTTAGGCCTAATATTCGTGTGTGTATTTAACAAATTCTGAACTTATGCATGTTAGTTGATGATGTAATAAGACAAATGACTTTGTATCTTTTGTTCAATGGAAATCTATATCTTCATTATTATACAATTTTTCAATAATCGTATAACTTTATTTCTAAGATATTAATGATGCCGGAGTCTATCTATATTGAGATGTAAACAAAAATTAGAATATATCAAACTTTATAGATATAAATTTTGTAAGAATAATATATTATATCATGGTGTGTCGTTTTTATAAATCTTTTAACGTTATTATAACGTGTTTTGCTAAACTAAGATTATTTAACCTCTTTTTTCCTCTTTTATGATTATTTTTAATCTTTATTTGATTTTGGATTGTGTTTGCTTAATTGATTAAATCTTTCATTTTTTTTTTTGGCACTGAATAATCTAGCAAGTTGTGTATATATATTAGAATGATCAACCAATATCACCACACAAAATACAATTATTTTATTTTCACGTTAATTAATTTTATTAGATAATAGTAGAAAAATAGTGATCACGTGCACAACACGTGCGTATTGCTAGTATATATATAGTGATGGACCTAGGAATTTAGTCGAAGGGGACCGATCTACCAGCAGATTTAAGAGTTCGTCTCATGGGGTAATGTTTTAACTATACTCTAAGGTTATGTGGTATTTTTTACCAAATAGAGGACAAATTCTAGTAGTCTAGATTTTTTTTTTTCCCTTAGATATTAGCCTCTAAACTTAAAATATTGAATAAATTATATTAAAATAATATTTTTTAGAAAAATTTAAAGGGTGGAGTACCATAGTGCGTCACCTAAATGTCTCTTTGAGTCTCAACAATACTTAACTCTATAAATAAAAGTAGAAAATATTAACAATTTCGATAAGATCAATAAATTGATTCAATAAAAAAAAATCAAGATATAATGTTTCTATATTCATTCTATTTTCTAAAATCTTTATCTCTATTGCTTATACATAATTGGGTTAATAATACATCTATTTATTATTATTATTATTATTATTATTATTATTATTATTATTATTATTATTATTATTATTATTATTATTATTATTGTTGTTGTTGTTGTTGTTGTTGTTGTTGTTGTTGTTGTTGTTGTTGTTGTTGTTGTTGTTGTTGTTGTTGTTGTTATTATTAAATAACTAGTAGTATCCCCGTGCGATGCACGATTTGTAAATATAAGTGAATAAATGATAAGAAATTTAGTATAATAAAATATTACAATCAATATATAATAAGAGATGAAAAATTATATGTTAATGAAAGAAGAGTCAATGAAAAGTATTAAAAATTAAAAATATATAAATTTGAGTAAGTTACAAAATATTCATATTTATTTTTTCTTAACGTATGAATATCTCTAGCATCAATGTATGGAGGTCATGTTGAGTGTATATATGTATATTTATAATTATATGATAAACGTTAATATTTATCCAAAGTATCTCAATTTTTTAATTTTTTCAAATATAATGTTAAAAAAAAAATCAAAAGTCTTTAGTGAGTACCAATAGCATTACATTCTAATTTTATTAATTTTTATTTGTAGCAGAAACACACTAATAATTAATCCACATAGTCAATCAACAAACAATTATTTATCTTTAATTTAATTTATTTATACAATATGGCGTCAAACTATAAATCGATTAGTGACTAATTTAATTTATTATATAGGAAAAACACATTAGAAATGAAAGAAAAAAAATATTTCAAAAAGTTAGATATTTTTTTAGAAAAAAATAAAATGTTCAAATTATAATATTTACTAAATTTATATAAAATAAATTTATATTTTTATATGATGAAAAAGTTAATAAAAAAAGATTACAAAATTCAGAGGAAGCTATTTTCAAATAAAATGTTTTATACTAAAAATAAACAAAATTCAAATTAAGCTATTTCCAAATAAAATATTTTATACCAAAAATAATGTTTTCCAGAAATGGCAAAGGAATTTGGGCGGAAAAATTTCTAGATTACTATTTTTGGTGGATTAAGTTATTATATATATATATATATATATATATATATATATATATCTATCTTACTATATAATATAATGTAACCCTCTATAAATAGCATTTTCTGTTTTTTCAGCCTAAATAACCTTACTAAATCTAGAAATAAAATCTAATAGAGTGATGCATGTAATTTTATGGCAGTTTTCCCGTTAATTAAGCTAGAAAAAAATGTAAACAACTTTTATGTTTTAGAAAAATAAAAATAAGTCGCGGTTTATGGAATGACATAATAATTCAATGTTGTGCAGTTATTTTTTTAACTAGGGGTGAGCATTCGGTCCGAATCGAACCAACAAGAACCGAAACCGAATTTTTTCATATTTTTAAAATCGAACCGAACCGATTTTTTTAAAAAGTTTTTACACTTTTTTTTATAGCAACAAATCTCGATTTTCATAATATTTTTTCTATTAAAAAGCCAAATTAAAGAAATGACCAAAACATAGGGATAAATTTTAATTTCATGCATGTTAAATGTGAAAATTACTAATGTATACCAATTCAGTAAAGAAAAATAGTATACAATAAATATATAATTGAAAACATATAATTAAATATGAGTAATTCGGTTCGGCTTGGTCAACTGAATTATTTTTTATTAAGAACCAAACCGAACCGAATTACAAATCGGTTATAATATTTGGAACTGAACCGAACTGATTGTATATACAAAATTGAATCGAACCGAACCGAATCACTCTGTTCGGATCGGTTTTTCGATTTCGGTTCGATTTTGCTCACCCCTATTTTTATCAGCTATAATTAAATGCTACTTTGATGGAGTTATTTTTTTTAATTAAGAAATTATTCCAAATTGGATGATTTTTCTTCAGCAAATAATTTGAACTTATTAATATATTTTCAGAAAATCCGTTGACTTTCTATATCAATAAATACCACAAAGATGTCATGTTTTAATATGGTAACATCCAAATACAACACATTGTGTTAAGAGATTCTCTCATCATTCCATTTACTGCTGATCGGGCAAACCGCTAGCATCCTCCAATAATTTATGTTGTTATGTCACCTTCCCTGTTAATCACAAGGATCATATGATTTAATTACGTGCATACTATATACAAATTGTTGTTATTCTCATACGCATGCATTATTTTATTTTCAAAATCAAGGAAAGCTTTTTTTTTTTTTTTTCTAAATCATTCAAATCATTCACCAACATGAGTTGCTCAAGTGTAATAAGTCACAAATATTTGTCTGCAAATAAAAGTTTCAGGACAAAAATTACCAATAAAGGTATTTAATACCAAATCGGAGAACAAATTTATCCAATATCAATAATATACTACTAATATAATCTATACTAATATAATAATAAAATCCGCCAGATTTAGAAACCATAACAATTTCCCGCCTAAATTAATAGTACTAAATCTGGAAAGTCATTACTTCCAGCTTTCAAGCGCTGAATGATTGTCTGAAAGCGCGTTTATGCATTACTAATATGGTAAATTAGATCAGACAAAAATTTTGGCCTAAATTAACACGTTTAGTATATTAGTGAACAAATTACGCATGATAATGTTTAGGCCTATCTTAGGGATGTGGGGTTGGATGTGCTTGTGGAAGGTTATAAGTATAATTAAAATATAAAATAATAAAAACCCACCTAAAAAAGGAAAGACAAGAAAAAGTAAAATAAAAAAAGGGAAAATAGTTTTTTCCTCCGTTATGTTGTACCTATTTCGATTTTTATCCTTTTTCTTTTACGTTTTTTAAATTTGTCTTTTATATTATAAAATCCGACAAATTGGTCCTGTGACCTTCTACAACAGGTTACCTTTCTAATAATTGCTAACGTGGTTGCGTTTTTTTATATTTTTTAGTTATTCGCGTGGCAAATGTGGTTACATATCATTTAAAACATTTAAAAAATAAAAATAAAAATTCTAAAATAACACATAAAATTTAAAAAACATAAAATAAAAAACATCCAGAAAATAAAAACAAAAGTTCAAAAAAAGTTGGAATTCTTCTTTAACAGAAATAGAAGAAATCCAATTTTAAATTTGTATCTTTTTAAATAAAATAGAAATTTATTTAAAATAATAATCTGAAATGCTTTAAATAAAAGAGAAATTCTCTTTAAAATAAAAATCTGATTTTTTTAAATCCAAATTTTTATTTTAAATATGTTTGTAAAAATAAAATAAATAAAAATAAAATAAAATATTTGAAAAATAATAATTTCTGATGATAAAAAATAAAATAAAAGATTTTAAATTTAATCACACAAGACGTCGAGGCTGATCTCTGTTATGCCCTTTCTTCGAGGAGAAATTTTATTTAAAATAATAATTTATGATGATAAAAATGAGATTATTTTTCGAGAAGTAATCTCCCTTTCAATTCTTTTTTTCTTTTTTTAATATATACAAGTAATCCCCTACCCATTTTTCGATATGGGCGGCGACAAGGATTCGAAGTGCATGGAGATAAGGCTCGTTCAGGAGGCCAGCGGCGAGGAGGTGGGTCCCCTTATTCTATTTTTTTTCCTTTTATTTTTATTTTTATGAACATATTTAAAATTAAAAAAATGGATTTAAAAAAATAATCAGATTTTTATTTAAATAAAAATTTCTCTTTTATTTAATAAAATTACAAATTGTTATTTTAATTATAATTTCTCTTTTGCTTAAAAAAAATCTAGATTTAAAATTGGATTATCTTTTACTTTTTGTTTAAGAAGAATTCCACAATTTTTTAACTTTATTATTATTTTCTAATTTTTTTTATTATAATTTTTTTTATATGTTATTTAGAATTCTCTTTTTTTTTTTTTTTTCTCTAGAGTCTTTTGTATTTGTTAATTTTTATATATTATTTTTAATTTTCTTATTTTTTAATGTTTCAAATGATATGAAAATGACATGTAACCACAGTTTCCACGCGGATAACTAAAATAAAATGAAAAAATTGCTGCCACGTCAGCAATTACCGGAAGGTAACCTACTGTAGGTCACCGGACCAATTTGTTAAATTTTGAAACATAAAGGACAAATTTCAAAAAGGTCAAACAAAAAGGATAAAAATCGAAAAGCATACAACATAACATAACAGACGAAAAAAAATATATTTTCCCAATAAAAAAAATAAAAAAAAATAACTATCAATTCATGTTTAATATAAAATATTGTGAATTTAAATAAAAAATATATCCATTAATTATCAAACGATCATCAATTATCATCTTATACACATCACATCACATTTTTCAATTAAATATTACTCCCTCCGTTTCATATTAATTGTCGTTCTAGCTATTTCTTCATTTTTCCAATTAATTGACGTTTTAGATATTTTTCACGCATTCTACCAATTTTCTCCAGGCTCAATCCTAGAATATCTCTACTTTATAACCTATTACAAATATTTTAGTTGGTCAAATCTTTATCCTCTAATATTAGAGGAGGGTATATCTGTCAAAATATTTCATCCTTAATTCTTTCATTATTTTCTAAAACGACAATTAATATGTAATGGAGAGAATATAATTTAATCTACACTACTACTACAACTACTAAAATAAACACCATTTTTTCATTCAACCACTTTCAGCTAATAGTGTTACAATTATCCCAACTCCAAGTAAACACAATTCACCAGTAAAAAGCAATATATATATATATATATATATATACGTGTATCGCTCTCTCTTGTGCACATGTCAATAAATCCATTTACATTACTCAATAAAATTATATAGGAAATTAAAATAATTAATAATACGTGTTAAAAAATTTAAATGACAGAGCTAAAAAGCATTCATATATCATAAACACTTGCCACATTCAATGTTAATTAAACGGTTTTGAATCTTATGACATTTAAGCATCACAAGAGAATGCTTTGGAAGTCAAATGCAAAGTTGCTATGAATTTAATTTACTCACACTTAGAGCTATGTTCATTTGTTTACAAGAGAACTTCGACAAAGCTCACAATCAAATCTCAACACATGTTAAGCTCAAAAATCATCCAATTTCATGGCATGAAAAAGAATATAGCGGTATAACTCACCACACAACATGAAAGCGAGAAAACAAACTTCCACAACAATAGTAATAATAGTAATTTTACTATATAATAAAAGATAATCCTCTATAAGATATTTTGCCACTCATTTTAATTTAATCATTATTCTCAATACATATATAGTAAGATCAAGAAAAAAAATGAGTTTGGAATTTAAATATTTTTATTGGCAATTTTCGAATATAAAAAAATATTATAGGAGACAACAAATATTAATTTATTATATATATGAAAATCCATTGTCAAAAAATTAAAACATACGTTTTCATGGTTTTATGTATAATATCAAAATAATCTTTTTTGTAATTAATTTGAAATTTATATCACATGTTTTACAATAAGTTATAGTTGGTTATTGATTATTTATGTTAGATTTGTATATGTAGTATGAAATGAATTATCTAAATTTGATTTGAGCTGCCGATAAAATTAATTAAATATGTTACAAACATATATATTTTTATTAGTATTTATTGCATATCTTTTGAAAGAAAAAAAAAATCTCAATTAAGAATATTTTTAAAATCTTAATTTTATTACATAAAAGAATCCATACAATTTTTAACTTTTTATAAATAGTAAAAATCAACAATTTTCAATTTCCAAAATTATAGATATTAAAAGGTTCCGTGTGAGGGATAAGAAAATTTAAAGATTTTTTTTAGCACTGTCCAGCTCTCTCTCTCTCTCTCTCTCTATTTTTGTAAAGCAATTTTTCTCATATTATGTATGAGGCGCCCAGATGTTTGGAAAAAATATTGGCGGTTTCCTCTAATCGTGTCATATGTCGTAACAATTAATAGAATCCAAGGTCAATCTTTATCTCATGTGGGATTGTTCCTAAAAAAGTCATATTCAGTAAGGGTCGAGTATATATTGCAGTTTCGAGAGTCATCGAAGAGGGTTGAAGATATTGATTTGACATAAAGAAAATAAAATAAAACAATAAACGTTGTTTACAATGAGGTGTGTAGAGATGTGTAGATTTGTTACATTTTTCAAATAAATTATCCAATATAAATACATATGTTATTTGTACTTTATGAATTTTTAATTTTTTTTCCTTATCTATTGATTTCCTTAATACGCTCAACATAAAAAAATATGATTACTGTATGTAAGTTTATTCTTATTTGTACGTCTATTTACCAAATAAAATGCACTTAAAATCATCACATAATTTTATAAAATTTTATTTATAAAACATCTTATGATCGTGCATCGGACCGGTGATTTACTAGTATATATATATATATAGATTGTTCAAGTTAAACAATAAATTATTTATTTTATTTAAGTAAGTTGTATTACAATCGATTAAATTATATATATAATAACATATTTTTACGAGGCCAGGAACCCCAGCACCCCAGCTCCTACGTCTGTCCGCCTTTATATATATATATATATATATATATATATATATAAAAGACGCATTTATTTCACAAAAATAAGTTGTGGCTAGATAGTGCAAGCTGTGTCTACCTAACAATATTTTATTAATTTTTATTTTATTGACTATTATTTGTATATAAGTTTATATTTTATTAATAATTTAATCAATAATCATTAATAATAATTATTAAATAAATATAAATTAATTTAATAATATAAAAAATAATTAATATATTTTTCTATTATTTATTTTGTTTTTCATTTTTTCAACTTTTTTTATTGATTTTTTGTCTTACTTGGTGTTACATATCCAATATAGTATAATTTGTTTAACCAAAACGTATGAGATGTTTATCTAAAAAGTATCTTTTGTAATTTATAACTTTTTAATTTATTTTTCATTATATTAAATATTTTATTTATGTAATAATTTATTACAAATTAATATTAATAATTTATTATAATTTCATTTTTAATTTTGGATTATTTTTTAAATATTTCTTTTGTTTTATGTTTTCTTTTGCTTTACAAGTTAAACTGTATGGATAAACAAATCATAATTTCTAGTAAAAAAATACAGTAGTCTGCTTAACAAAGTATTTTTTTTTTATAAACAAGTTATAGTATATCGAATCCCCACCACAAAAAGGTAAAAAAATAAAAATACACTGTAAAGAAATTATAAGCTAGGGACAATAAAATAAAATAAAATCATATTTAAAGAATTAGAACTATACTATTCAAGTAAACAAATTAAATTTTATGGTTAAACAATTTATACTGTATCAGACCCACCACAATAAACTGAAAAAAAAAATCATAAATTTAAAGAATTATAAATTATAATATTCGGGTAAACAAATTATACTTTCTGGTCATACAAGTTATATTGTATCGGATCCACCATAGCAAGAAGAAAAAATAAAATAAAAATATATATACTATCTCGAATTTGCCACAACAAAAAGAAAAAGAAAAGTAAAAATTTAAGAGTTACAAATTATACTGTTCTCATAAAAAAATTATACTCTTTGACAACACAAGCTATACTATATCGAATACGGAACAACAAAAGGGAAAAAATAATCAAAAACCATAATAAAAAAAATTGAAAAAAAACGTATAGTATAATATTTTTAACCAAAACGTATTATTTGTTTACCTGAATAGTGTAACTTGTAAATCCAAAATAAATAAAAATATAAAATATAAATTAAAATAATAAAAATTTGAAAATAAAAAAATAAAATTATAACAAGTTCATGTTTTATTTTTATTATTTATTTAATATACTACTTTTACCATTAATAAAATAATAAATAAATAAAGATTATTAATTAGTAATACGAAAAGAAAAGTAAGAAAACCAAAAATAAAATAAACAAGTTATTAGTTTATAATTAACATTTATATATTAATTATTAATATTAATATATGAATAAGATAATCAATAAATTGTAAATCAAATGAAAACACTAATTTGTAGAATGTGAGATTCGAATCCTTGACTAAAAGTTATTGAAGCAAAATACAAACCACCAAGTCACTTGTCTTTTTATTGAAAACTGAAATGCTATCCACTATAATTTAATTAATGTACTAATAGGGATAAAATAAAATAAAAAAACTTGTGGACACGAGGGGTCGAACCTGTGACACTACGGTGGTGTTTGCAAATCCATCCAGACTCCCAAAATCAATTTTTAAAAGCACTTTTTACAAGCTGGAGTGTTTACAAACTCACTTTTAGGATACAAAATAGCTTCTGAAAAGCAATTAAAAGCTGATTCTCAGAAGCTGTAATACTCAGATTCTATCAGCTTTTAGCTTTAACACAATTTTATTTCCAAACACTACCAAATTCTAATTTTTTTTCAAAATCAATTATAAGCATTTTTCTAAAAGCACAATTGTTTGCAAACACCCCCTACAAAGTAGTAGCCACTTCCCTACTAGATTAGTTAATAGTGATATTGAAATTCAAAATATATAAATATATATATATATATACTACCTCCGTCCCACTCTAACTTTCCTACTTTCCTTTTTGGTTTGTCCCAATTTAACTTTCCAGCCCATAAATGGCAAACTTCTCTCACAATCTCCACCCTCAAAATCTCCACCATCAATCTCCACCTTTAAAAAAGTCAAAGATTCCACAAAATCTGCTTTTTCTTAACCTCCGTGCCCAGTCAAAGTAGGAAACTTAAGCCGGGACGGAGGGAGTATAAAGCAATAAAATAAAAATAACAACAATAAAAAATGGCGACCAGCGGGCATGTAACTGAAGGGTAATGTGCATAATAATAAATGGTATATATTAAATCTACTACCTAGGCCTTTGATCCTGGGTTCGAGTTATCGTGGGGGGATGGGAGGATTTTTTCTTTGTTTCTTAGATCAGAAGAATTTTTTTTTTTCTAAAAATTGACGAAGTTGGATAGCTCAAGTGGCAGATCATCTACTACCTAAGCATTTGGTCCTGAGTTCGAGTCATCGTGGAGGGAGGGGAGAGTTTTTTCTTTATTCTTAGATTAGGAGAAAAAAATAAAAAAAATAAATGGTATATATTAAGTATAGCCGTATAACCCGACTTATAAGAATAATAATAATTAAAAAAAATAACTAAATATTTTCTGATTTTGAAAATTTAAAATTTGAAAGAAATTTGATTTCCCCCCTCTTTCTTCCAATATGTATTCTCGCTTTTCTCTATTGTCCATAAGTTATCTTCTTACTTTCTCTTATTTTTTTCTCTCAACTCTCTCAATCCTCCATTTCTCTTCTTCTTTCTTTCATAGCTCCATCATCATATTCGGATTTTTCGCAGGTGTGCGTTTGTTCTTATTTTCTCTCATAGCATACTTTATATTGTTTTTCAATTTATAAACATTATGTTTTTTGCAGGTGTGTGTGTTTGTTCTTATTTTCTCTCATAGCATGCTTTATACTTCCTCCTTCCTACATTATCTAGCACGCTTTTCATTTTCATATGTCCCAGGAGAACTTGCACACCCTTAAAAGGAAAGTTATAACATAATCTCCACCCTCAAAATTTCCACCATCAATCTCCACCCTCAATCAACCTTTGAAAAGTCAACAAAATCTCAAAAAATATTTTTTCTTAATATATACTTGTGTCAACCTCCCCTGTGCAAGATAAGGTGGGACGGAGGGAGTATTGTTTCTCAATTTATAAACATTATGTTTTTTAAGATTTCTCAACCGGGTAGAGTTGTTTTTTAATCAAATAACCTAGTTATTTAAACAACTTGGTTGTTTAATATGTCAAAACAACTGATCAGTTATTTAAAAAATAGGCTATTTTTTATTATTTGGAATAAGTAAGACTATTCTTGATAAGTAATACTTTGAGGGCTAGTTTGGTTTAGGAGTTGGGATAGATCCGATAGATAAGATTAGATAGGATAGCACTGTTCACCATTATTAGTAAGTGTGTTTGGTTTAAAGTACAAAAACAAAATTATTATTCTAAAGATTATTAATCTAGTGTTTGGTTTTAAGGAATAATAAAGCATTGGTGTATGATATTAAACAATTGTCCTCATCTTTTAGATACAGCCATTACCATTTTAGCTCCAAAATACTATCAAAATAGGGCTTTTTATATTCTGCTACAACGTTTGAAGAGCAAGCAAACACAAAAAATCTGTTGCGAGGGCTTTTATTGAAGCTCGAACGAGATTTCCCCACGATATGTCGTGGGACCTCCACGTCGTCAAGTAATCTTTATTTCTCCATTGTGTTTACGAATAGCTTAAATAAATCTACGATTTGATTTTTTGGGAGTAGGGATGTGCACGGAGTTTTGAGATTATTGAAAGCAGACCGAATAAGTTTCGATCCGTAAAAATATGTTGACCATTTGACTTATTATGAACC
Source organism: Ajuga chamaepitys (assembly GCA_958295605.1). NCBI lineage: Eukaryota > Viridiplantae > Streptophyta > Magnoliopsida > Lamiales > Lamiaceae > Ajuga > Ajuga chamaepitys. The sequence goes on from OY282499.1 coordinate 53,127,996, forward strand.
GAATTGAACCGATTATTTTTTTTTGTACGAATTTGAGTATTTCTCAATTTTCAAAACGAAAATCGTACTGAACCATACCAAACCATACTGAACTGCAGTGAACCGAATAACCGAATAAAATAGAAAATTATAAACTTAAAAATATATTATCTCTAAAAGATTACTTTAAATAAGCATTAAAATTATATTATCCATAATTTTGTAGTTAATTATATTTAACATAAATAATTAAACAAGCTTATATTTAATTATTATATAATTTTCATAACACAAGTTAGTGAGTTGGAAATAAATTTGATGTAATAAAATTATTTATATGAGTTAGACGTTAATATATTTTGTTCAAATTGAATATGTTATTCAAAAGATAAAAAAATCCCCAGTTATTAGAACTGAAATAAATCGAATTGAATCATTCCGTCAGATCCAAGATTTTGAATTGAACTATCACGAGAAAAAGAAAAAATTCTTACCGTACCTTTTTGAATTTATGGATTGGTTTCGAATACTCATTTTTTAAATAATCGAAGTTTGGTATGGTACTAAATATTTTTAAATATTCCATTGACATCGTACCGCACACTTCCCTAATTCAGACAAAATTAAAACTAGTTGAAGACGTATTTGTGTGCATAAATATTAGTTAGAAAGGTAAATAGATAATAGCATCAGCCTAAATATGTAATTTTAATATTGATAATACTGTAGCATAATCTGTGGAGCAAGAGTACAAGAGTATTAATCATCTCTACTCAGTTGTGACTATTAATCACAAGATTGGGCTGATTTCATGTTTTCTTATCCGGGCCCTTAATTTATCTTGGGCTTTTAACATTCACACCAAACAAAGGTTTTGCTGGGATTATTTGTCTTATCAAGACTAATCAAAGAAACCAAACTAGCCTTGACTATGTCGTTTATAAAAATTCCCCCAATAATAATTTATGTGCACTTAATGCACACAAGTTTTTCCCATTTTGTATATACTTTGTCCCTACCATGACTTCCAGATTGTAATATTAAGATTCATTTTCCCCCAAGTACTTATAAAAGAACCCTAGCCGTCTTCTTTCATCCTCTCAATCTCCTGAAAGTTTAGATTTCTTCATCATTCTTTCCTTATGCACAAACCATAGGAGGACGTGAGAATACATCTAATATGTTATTGATCACTTATTTTGATTTTGTTTTGTTTCGTTTTGGTTTATGCTTTTTTTCCTCTCCTCGGGTTTGCCTTTGTCAGATATTTCCTTGCCTTTGTGCATCTTTCCACGCTTTGTGCGGCATCCGATCTTTGTTTTCATATGGATCTTCCTGCTGGTCTTCTCCGATTTTCTATGATTTTTTCGACTATGAAGGTGAGCGGCTTTACAGATTCCTTGCTTGCTAGGCGTGCAGTCACGGAGCAAGTGGATTCTTTGAACTATTATGGAGTTATTGTGGTTGAGATTTAGAGGATCATATATGGGCGTGATTTTATACAATTTCTCGTATATCTAGAGATTGTAATGGTATTTCACATTGTCTGGCGCGTTTTTCTTTTACTCCTGTCAATCCGTCTGTTTGAGTTGGGCTAGATATCCCCTTTTTTGGTTGAGAATCTTTTATGTCACGACTTTTCAGTAATGAGATTCTCTTATTTTTAGGGGGTGTTTGCATTTATTTTTTCTAAGTGATTTTCAGCTTATAACTTGAGAAAAGTTATTTTGTAGTGTTTGCAAAGCCAACTTCTACTTTAAAAGAAGTGCTTCCAATGTAAAAGTTAAAAGCAGAAATTTAATGTTTTTCTCTACTCAATGGCAATTCTATAAATAATATGATATTTTTTAAAAGACATAAGTGATTTTATAGCAAATACTCCAACTTCTACTTTTATTGGAAATCACTTTTTTTGCAAACACTACCTACTTTTTACATAAGTGATTTTTATAGAATCTTTAACTTTAATCACTTTTTCAAAAGTAAAAGTGATCGCAAACACCCCCTTAAAAAAGATTCAGTTCCCCGGCCCCCATATGACGACACTAATACATTTTAGATACAGTTTAACAATATTATAGTTGCATTACATATCCCCCTTTAATATAAAAACAGGATAGCTTGCATATGTGTCATCTCCAGAGTATTTTTAGGGCCTTTTTCATTTATTTTTTTCATTTTTCCCATGTTTTATCTCCACCCTTTTTCTTTTCATTTTTTAACATGTGGCAGTTATTTTTATTTTTTTTGCAGTTGTCGGTCATTTTTTTTTTCTTTTTTTTTTTTGCACTTTTTATATCAGCAAGACAATTTTTTATTTTATCTTTTTTTTTATATTGAAATTTATTCCATCTATGTTCTTATCTACCTTATTCATAAAAGTAAAATCTTTGAAAAGTCAAACTGGTTATGTGTCTTTTTCTTAGCTTTTTGAGTTTTTTTAAATTTTAATTCATTGATAATTTAATTTTCTTTAGCGTAAAAAAGATAAGAAGAATGGAAAAGAGAGAAATATGAGGGAGTTGGTTAAAAGCCAACCAATCACATTTTTTTGTTTTTTTTTTTTTCGCTTTTCCCCTTAATATTTAAAAGTCGTATAACTTTTTCGATTCAATTTCATTTTTTGTAAGAAATATACTGAATTAATCTCCGTTTCACGATATTCGATGTGACATCCATTATGCATATATTAAATATTAATTTTTAAGTATAACTTACTTTTTTTATGATTATTATGATACATTTCAATTTGAATTATTTTTTTTGTATAAAATAGAAATGTCAAATATTTATTTTATTTGAAAAGTTATCTACTCTTTTCTAGAAGATTAATTTCTTTTATTTTAATTTATCCTATTATAATAATTTTGGTGAATCATTTTGTTCTACAGAAATTTGATAAAAGGTGGGTCGATTTGTTAAAGTTACAATTACCTTCAAAAGCTTAGATATAATAGTTAAAATGATTTGATGACTGAATTAGTGCCTCTTTTGTGAAAATAAAAATGATGTTACAAATATAATAGATTGATTTTTTTTAAAAGAATACGTCACAATTATATATACTTTAACACCATTGATTAATAAACTAATACCATTGCGCAATCTCATGCTAATATTACTAAATACGAAATATAATATATGTGACTTCTGGCATTGATTCGCCTTATACGAATATGTAATTGCATTAGTATATTATTTAAATATCACAAATATACAATTATCACATAACCAGTGTCATGCAATATATTTTATACTCCCTACGTCCCGCCTAATTTTGCATATTTTCTCTTTTGGTGCGTCCCACATAATTTTGCACATCCTTAAAAAAGAAAAGAAATTTCTCTCACAATGTTCACCCTCAATCTCCATCTTTGGAAAAGTCAACTAAAAAGTAAAAATAACTTTTTCTTCAACCGTGCAAAGTTAGGCAGGACGGAGGTAGTATCAAATTTTTACTTATTATAGTACAACATTTCGTACAAGTCATTTCTAATATATTTTATTCATTACTTATTTTAATTTTTATTATTATACATATTTATCTTTATATTTTAATAATAATTTAATAAAAAAATTCTAACCCGTGCATCACACGGGTGGAAAACTAGTTTACAAATAAAAAAATTCCTCTCTCTTCATTCTTCTTATTTTTAATCTAAAAGCTTAAATGATTATAAATTTTTTGTATCAATTTTATTTTTAATGAAAAATATATCAAATTAGTCCTTATTTTACGACCTTCAATTAGACATCCATATAGATATATAAATTAATTAATTTAAATCTAAAATAATTTTTGCAAGGTTAATTATGATATATTTATATAATTAAATATTTTCATATAAAAGTGTGAGAGTATTTCAGAAATATATAATTTTTAGTTTCTTTTCACAATTTTATATTTTAATAATTATTTGAGTTCCAGAATTAGTTTGTTTTTATGACAAATAGTAAAATGACAAGAATTTGTTAGATTTACATTAATGCCCAATTGCATAAAAATTATATTAGTGAAAAATGTGGGTTATATGTTTTTAATAGAAGTTGATGCATAATAAAAATAATTTAATTTACTTTTTATGTAACTAAGTTTAAGACTCATATTCCCCTACATCAAAAAATAAATGTTAATATTTACTTAAGTTAAATACATCAAATAATATTGTGTGTATACACTGTATGTATTTTATAATGCTTTTACAACAACATTAAAATTTAATCACATATTATTAATTAAATAAAATGTTCAGTAATTTATCCCGTGCATCGGACGGGAGGACATCTAGTTAGGGTTAATTACGCGAAATCTACGATCTTTTGGTCAATGATCCTTGCAACATGACTTTTCAAATATAACATAGAAGTACACTACATTTATGATATTTTCAATTTAATACACCCGAATAATTTTTTTACTTCAATTGCTGATTTGAGCCCGACATCAGGAATTTGACTATCCCAGAAACAAATGTATAATCATATGATATTTATAAACCCCTAATTAACTAAAATTGATAATGTTTAATTATTAGGTTTAATGATAAAACAATGTTGTTTTAATTTATTTAAGGGTCAAAATAATTCGTATAACTATACGTATGCAATTTGGGAGGGTTAAAATTTCGTTTTCAGGCTTCACGTCAATTATTGGTGCCCAAAACTTGCTCGGGTGTATTGAACAGAAAAAATTATAAAGGTGGTGCATTTCTGTGTTACTATTAAAAGCTCATGGTGTAAATCATGATTGACCAAAAAATCATGATTTTTTATGTAACTAATCCTACACATTATTAGTATTATCACACATATCTTCTATCTCGTGCATCGCACTGGTGGAAAAATAGTACAATAAAAATAATAGTACTAAAAATGATATTCTATAAATTTAACTCTGGGCCGAAGCCTAAGAGGGTGTTTTCCTAAGGTTATAAGCTCTTCAAAACATCTAGTTCTTGAATTATATTTGACAGAATAAGATGTTAAATAACTTATAAGATGTAAAAATAAGCTCTTCAAGCTTATATGATCCCAAAAATAAGTTCCTCTATTCTATCTTATATTTAAGATCTAATTATAAGTTACACTCAAATTTCATATACTACACACACTTCACACAAACTACCAGAGGGGGAGCCAGACTCAATGGCTCCGGGAGGAAACGGACAATTTTTTTTTCGATTAACGTTTATATATACACGATAGAATTTAAATACTTTAAGCTTATTTTCTAAATAAGAAAATCAACAATATATATTATTAAATATGTCGAAATAGACCAATAATTACCTATATGTTAAATCTTAGAGTATCCCTATTACATATTATGAAAATCTTGCGGGTGGCTCCCCCCTGCACACTACACACATAATACACACAATTTCCATACATATTTCACACACACCACACACAATATACATACTTCCCACATTAATCTAAATGTGCTTTTTCTAGTGGCTTTAAAAATAGTCCTAAAATTTATAGCTAAATCATTCCATTTAATTACAAATATATAAATTCTTGTATTCAAACACTTTATTGACTACTAAGCTATTAAGGATATAGCAAGGAATGGGTCTGATGACATGGCAAGAGGAAGTAGTGCACCTATGAGTGCGAAACACAGGAAGGGATCTCATATAGTCATATGTTGCATGGTTCCAGTTTTATTGATACTGTTCACATCCACAGGACTCCAATGTGCAATTGACACGTATCATGTATCTAGATCTTTCCTAGGGCTAGCTAGAGCAAACTAAAGCTGATATAAATAGGGATAGAAAGGTTGCGTACTAAGCTTAGCAAAGCATATTTCAATAACAGCAAACTGATATACAAAATTGTGTTCCGCCAATTTTCTTATCTCATCTTCATATGTTTTTTCGGCGAATTCTATGCTGCACGATCGGTTACTATCCGAGTCGGTCAGTGAACGACACGTGGCGTAGTAGCAAGAAAAAAAATGGAGGCAGGTAGGCTGTAGTTTCTCTCTCCTAAACAATTTCTCTCTCTCTCTCTCTCATTTAATGAATAAATGACCCATTAAATTTGACTCTCTCTCCAGATCTTATGAAATTCATTCAAAATTCACAATCTCAGATTTCTCTCTCAATTCTCTCTTTTTCCTCTCTCTTTATCTTCTTCCAATTGGTAATCTTGACTGATTCTTGATTCCTTCTTTATTGAATCAATAGGGTTAGAAGAAGGGAAGTAGATCCAAGCAGCCGCTCGACGGGGGAGAGGTAGCACTTCCGGAGGTTTGATAGTGGCGACGCGACAGTGGCGGTGGTGTGACAGTAGTGGTGGCATTGCGACAGTCGTGGTGAAGGTAAATGTTTTTAAAAAAAATGGTTCTCTACTGCGGTCGATTTTTTTAATGAGCTTGTTCGATTTTTTTTTTTCGGGCCACAGTGATGGTATATTGGACATTTGTGTGTTGGTGATGTATGGTAGAAATTCATGGTTCCATATGTTTGCTTGTGTCTTGATTGTTTGATAGGCATAAGAATAGTTCAAACCCTGTTACGTTTGTGTTCAAATTGGATTTGATTTATTATGTTTGATAGGTGGAAGAACAATTCTAACAGGGTAATGGGCACCTGCTCTGTTCTTTTGTGCCCAAAATTGAATTATTTTTTCTTCCGTTTCTTTTTATTATATTGATCTCTTCAATTTTTGCAGGTTAAAGAATGTTGCGACATTCAAAATCTGAGGCGTTACACGAGTGGATTAAAGTTTGAAGAAAGAAAATTATGAGAAATGTAATACTAAACTTTCTATTAGAGTAGTTGGTAAAAATAGCAAACATTTTGAATTCTTCTTCATATATTAATTTCATTTATAACTTAATTATTTTTTTATGGTTGTAATTATGGTATTTTTTATGGTTGTAATTATTGTAATATAATCATTATAATTTAAAGTTTGAAGTTATTTTAAAATGTTATATTTTACATTTGCATCAAGTTAATAGTATATGAAAACAATCCGGACTGATAAATTGATCTAATTGATGTACCTCACATTTGAATCAAGTTTCAAGGCATAAAAATAAAGGCAATAGCAATTGATATTTTTCCACTATAAACCTGTTGATCAAAGGCAAATGCAAACTTTCATTTGAGGCATAAAAAAATAAGACAATAGCAATTTTATATTTCAGCTATTATAAATATGCTGACCAAAGGCAGATACAAACTTGCATTTGAGGCATAAAAATAATGGCAGTGGCAAGATATATTTCTACTGGTATAACCCTCCAAAGGCAGTTGCAAGTGACATATCCCACATTTGCCACTAACAATGATCATTACATAGAAATAGAATGGGTTTGGATATTTAGTGCAGTATGACATCAATTTATCAAAATTAACCCAAAAGCTATTTAAATGTTTAATTACGGCTAGAAGGTCCAAATATATAACCAAACAAATTACTTAGGTCACTTGAACAAACATTTCCACTAGCTTGAGAAGATCATTGGTTGGCATCAATTTGTGATGAACATTGAGGCATAAACTGATTCTCCGGTGGTGGAAAAGCGGGTTGTTGCATCAAGTCTTGTGTTGCATGAAAAGAAGGATACACCGGTGGAGTGACATAATTTGGTAGTTGTGTGTATGCACCATCTTGTGAGTTTTGAACCTTTCTTTTGGACCCTATTGTGCCTGAAAATTGGTGTATAATAATAAACTTTATGGGAACAAATGATTCGTTAAGCATAAAAATATCATGTAACTAAGCAAGGAGAAACTTACCTGAACTTTCGGCTTTCCCCTCACCCTTTCCCCTTCCTTTTCCTTTTCCTTTTCTACTATTGGCATCCCAATGTCATGTCAGTCGAGTGTTTATTAAGCCTCTTTCTCTAGGGGTTAGTGGATTACGTATACTGACTCCAGGAGTTGGCTCATTAGCAATCTGAACATTAGCATCACATGTACTCAAATGCTCAAACAAAGTAGTTAGTTCATTCTTTACCATGTCAAGCATTTCGGTCAACTTGATTCTTGCACCCTGATGAGATTTGCATAAATGAGCCAAATCATAAGAAGTCCTCATTGTCTGATTCACAATACCAAATCAGATTCATAATCACCCCCAATTCCACTATTTCCGGCCTCACTAACGACTCTTTCACAAGTTGTTTTCAACCACCTCTGTAGAATACATGACTGAGGCAGAGTGGTGACATTCATAAGATTAAAAACTTTCAAAGTATGTCTGCACAATATTCCAACAGTCTCAAAGTGATTACAACTACACTTCACCTCATGATTTCCAATATCAAACGAAACATGCCTTATCTTTGAGCTTTCACCTTGAGATCCTACTCTGAAACCAAATTGACCATTCCCAAAATTTGATTGTCCAACAAATACAACATTCAAACACTAAATAAAATCTTTTTCGAACTTCTTGTATACATTTAATGTATACACATTTGCAGCACTTGACAACAACGGATTACGTTGTAGAATCTGCCCAGCCATCCCCTAACAACGAGTATTCTCATCACCCTCATTACTAAGCTATCTCTTTTGAATGTTTTCATAATTTTTAACAAATTTAGACAACGTGAAGGTCCTTTTACCCACTTCTTTCAGAACTCAATTAGTAGCTTCACTACGTGACATAGCTAAAAGGCTGGCACAAAATAAATCATTACTGAAGCATGTTGCCATTTTCTTCTCAACTTATACATCCCATTTAGCCATGCATGATCAACAAGATTATATTCAAGAATCATGGGATCCCATGTCTCCTCAAATTTACTTTCAGAATCACATTTATTCATGCACTTTTACCACATTGATTTATATTTTGAATTACCATTTAAACTACCAAAATATGATGGGGCATTTTGATTAATGTGACGATGATGTGATTTTGGAAAAATGGTATCTATTGCATTCATCATAGCTTGACATTGATCAGAGAAAATCACTTGAGGTTGTTTCCCATTCATGGAATCAGGAAAAGTTTGAAACAATCATTCAAAAAAGCTTTCAGTTTCATCTGACATAAAAGCCAATCCAAACATCACATTTTTCATATGGTGATTAATACCAACAAAGGGAGCACATATCAAGTTATACCTATTCGTCTTGTAAGTGGTATCAATAGACAAAACATCACCAAAACACCCATAATCAGTAAAAGATCTGTAATCCCTAAAGAAGAAATTCATGATCCGATCATCATCATCCAATTACATGCTCCAATAAAAACCAGCCCCCTTGTTTGATTTTCTTGTAAAATACTAGACCAAAGAATTAGCATCTCCATTATAACCTTTAGTATGCCTTTTAAAAAAATAAATATGGTTATATGCATCCTTTCGAATGAAACCCAGATTTCCAGCCCCATGTGCTTCATTTTGCATGAAAGATATAGCATTACCCACATAAAGTTTGGATTTCACTAAAGTTTCTAATACAGATTTCGTTGCATGGCACATATGACGTGTTGATCTTAGTGTATGACTTTGAGCAGCTGAAACAAATTCATGATTGTGTTCTTTGATAAATCTACTTACTTTCCACACCCTTCCAAACTCTCTTGAAACCCTAAGTCTTGCTTTGCAGTTGGTTCTAATTGATGGTTTTTGGTATACAAACATTTTTTCTTAGAAGCCTTATGATCTTTAGAACCTTGACAAGAACATTCAAATTCCTTTGATTGTAATTCACTAGTGTGCTGAAAGAAATCGTTATCGCCTTTTTAACACTAAATCCCTTAGCACGTGAATATTCGAAGTAAATTACATATACATCTTCAACACTACTTATATTTGTGCCTACTTCTAATTTACTCTCTAATTCGTCAGCAAATGAAACAACTCCTATTTCATCCTCTTGGGCTTGATTTTACTCCTCACACATATTATCTACATCAGTTAAATTCACTTCCTCACACATATTACAACGCTCAATTATTTCTTCAGAATCTCCATCAAAATCAAAGGATGAATGTGAATGAAAACTTCCCATTTATTCAGAAATACCTAAATAAAAATGAAAACAATAAATTCTCCAACATGCCAAAATGCATAAGGAAAAAACATCTCACTATGCTAACTTACTACTCTGAACCCAAAACAAAAAAATAAGCAGACAAAATATATCTTAAAATAAAAATACATAAGACAAAAATAGAATATTAGCAAGATTTCATTTTATCTCACTATTCTATATTTTTAAGAAAATTAATAACATATCTTAGAGCTCTATTTTTACATTAAGCACAACACACATAAGATAAAATTTTCCTTACAATGAATTTGAAGCCAAATAAAAAAAACAAAAGACAAAAAAACAAAGTATACATAAGATAAATAAAAAAATATAAAAAATGCAACACAATACTTAAGCATTTTTTTAGAAGAAACAGGAACTAACCTTGAAATATATGAATAGTTGAAGTTAATTTTGGTCGATCCCATGTGAGGTGCCCAGAATTTTCTTAAGACGAAATGAGCTCAAAAAAAAAAAAAAAAAAAAAAAAAAAAAAAGAGGAATGATTTTTTTTTATTTTACCAGACTGTAAAGATTTCTTTAAGATCTTTTTTACTTACCCTATTAAATTGGAGAGAGGGTTAGCTATTAGAATAAGAAAAAGAATGAATTAGATATAAGTCATATCAAGTAGTTAATGGGCCAGTTTTCATTAAATGAGAGAGAGAGAGAGTCACGTAGGGAGAGAGAGAAATTATTTAGGAGAGAGAAAATACATCCTACCTACCTCCATTTTTTTTCCTACCACTACGCCACGTATCGTTCGATGGCCGACTCGGGTAGTAACCGATCGTCCAGCATAGAATTTGCCATCTTTTTCATATTTCTTATCATGGTATCAGAGCTCAGCTTATGAGTACCAATATCCATTTAATTTCTTGTTATTTTTAGCATTTGAAAATGACAAACCCAACGGACCAAACAAACCCCACAAACCCCATAACCATTCCTCCTCCTTCGATACAGATTATACAACCTCAGGCTCAGCTCATTACCACCAAACTGGGAGAATCGATTTTTCTTGTGTGGAAGCAGTAGATTAGGGCTGCTGCTACAGGGTATGGTTTAGATGGATATCTCACGGGTGACACCAAACCACTAGATCCGGCAACAGAAAATGTATCAGCCACAAACTCAACATCAAATGTGCAGCACAATATTTGGGTGAGACAAGATCATCATCTTGTCCAATAGCTACTCTCTTCCTTGTCCGAAGAACTACTCACCACCACCGTTGGTTTAGAAACGTTAAAAGACATCTGGGGTGCTTCAAACTCCAGCTTCATGAGCCAATGCTTGCAAAAGTGATGCAGTACAAGATGCAACTTCAGAATATCGGGAAGAGCAATATTAGGATGAGAGAGTATTTTAAAAAAGTCAAGAATTGTTGTGATGCTCTAACAGCTGCAGGACAGAAAATAACAGACACATACCACATTCTCGACATTCTCAATGGACTTGGAGCTGAATACAAGCCAGCTATGGTATCTGTTTATGCTAAGATAGAGGGATGCACTCTAAGGGAGGTGTACTCTTTATTTCTGAGTTTTGAAAGCCGAATAGAAAGTTTGGAAGGCTCCCAAATCAACTCCAATGGTTCTCTGCTAGCTGCTAATATTGCACAAGCTAATAGAGGAGGAAATGACCAGACTTGGAGAGGTGGTAGAGGATCTGGATTTAGAGGATACAGATCCAATGGAGGTGGAAGGAATTATGGAAGAAATAGCAGTGGTAACAATAACTCCAGGGGCAGAGGAGGAAGGTTTACCAACTACAAAAAATGGTGCACATATTGCAATAGAGATAATCACAATACTGCAAATGCTACTATAAGGATAGTCATGACAATGTTGGGCAGAATCAACAAGGTAGAGGCTATGGTATAGAAAGAGGAAATCCAACTGCAAATGTTACCTCCATGGAAGGAGAATACTACAACGAAAATGAATGGTATCCTGATTCTGGAGCATCCAACCACCTCACCTATGATTTCAACAATTTGAGCATGGCCTCTGAATACCAAGGAAACGACAAGGTTCAAGTTGGAAATGATACAGGTTTATTTATCTCTCATTATGGAAATGATGTAGTTAATTCACCTATCTCTACAAACCCACACAATTTTCTTCTTCGAAATCTTTTACATGTTCCTCAGATTACAAAAAACTTACTCAGTGTCTCTCAATTTGCTAAAGACAACTCTGTATTTTTCTAATTTCACCCTAATGTTTCGTTTGGTGAAGGATCAGCACACTAGGGAAATCCTACTGAAGGGGAATGCTAAGGACGGCCTCTGTTCTTGTGAGGAAGTGTTCAATCTCATCAAGTGAGCTATACTTTGAAATAGGATGTGTTGGGAATGTGGAACCGGAATCAAGGAGTTAAGAACCGGATGGATGAACCGGGTTTTAGCATGAAGAAGTAAATCTGTTCAGAATAAACCGGGTTCGTGGTTGTTGGGGATAACCGTCAGTTGTGACGAGTCTGTTTCAGGTTTGTGACGGAAAAAACCGTCACATTTGTCCGGTAGCAGAGGTCAGCATCATTCAGTTAGAACTTCTTGGTCAGTTACATTCGAGCTACAATACATATATCATTGGAAAGCTCTCTTCCAGGAGAACAACACTACGTCGAGTAATTTCTTTTGTTCATAGATTACAGAGAGAATTAGAGAGTTCTTGATTTCTGCCCTAGTTTGTTCCAGAATTGAGCGTTTTCATTTCTGAGTGTAATCTCTGTAATTGTTTGGATATCTTAGTGAATTGAGGTGTGCCTTGCCTCCGTGGATGTAGTTCATCTTGAACGAACCACGTAAAACGAGTGTGTGATTCATTTACATTTCCAGTTCTGCGCAAGATCACTTCGGCCACAACTCTGGCCGAACTGTTTGTGTGTTTTCAAATTGTTATTCTTCGAACTCATTCCAGAATCTTAGTGTTGTGTGATTAGGAGTTGATTTTTCTAACAAGTGTCGCCGTCTGTGGGAATCAACTCGCACAGTTTGGAGAAGAGAAGGAATGGCTGGTATGAAGATGGATTTTGAGAAGTTCACTGGAAGGAATGATTTCACATTGTGGAAGATAAAGATGAACGCAGTACTGGTTCACAATGGCCTTGATCTTGCATTGATACCTCTGGAGTCATGGGAAGAAACTGAGAAACCTAAGTTTGCATCAGTGGATAAGAAGGCCCTAAGTCTTATCTTCTTATGTTTGGGGGATAAACCGTTGAGGGAGGTTTCAAGATGCAAGAGTTCCTCAGAAGCATGGAGGAGATTGGAAGAACTGTATCAATCAAAGTCAGTTTCCAACAAACTGTTCCTGAAGCAGAAGATGTTGGCCTTCAAGATCACTGAAGACAAGGTAATTTCTGATCAACTTGATGAGTTCATTAAGATGATTGAAGAATTGGAAGATCTGGATGTGAAATTGGAGGAGGATGACAAGGCATTGATGGTGTTAAACATTCTTCCAAAATCCATGGAAAGCTTTAAGGATGCCTTGATGTATGGGAGAGATGATCAGCTATCCTATGATGGAATAGTGAAGGCTCTGAGGTCTAAATGTTTTCAGACTCAAGGTGATAAAGGCATGGTGCAACCTGGAGAAGGACTGAATGTTAAATTCAAGAAACCTTGGCAAGGCAAGAAGGGACAGAATGTTAAAGATCCAAAATCTGGGGATTCAAATCCTAAGAAGGGGAATGACTGGGTTGAGAAGAGGAAATGCTTCAAGTGCAAACAGCCAGGTCACTTGAAGAAGGATTGTCCTAAGAGAAATAAGAAAGCTGGAAATCAAGGGGCAGAAGCTGCTGCTATTGATCATCAACAAGACCCTCCAGAAGTTTTAAATATTACTGATTCAAGAATGGTAAAAGAATGGGTTATGGACACCGGGTGTTCCTTTCACATGTGTCCTCATCAGTCATGGTTTGATGAACTGAAGAAAGAAGATGGTGGAAATGTTCTCCTGGGAAATGACCAATCATGCAAGGTCAAAGGTGTTGGATCAGTGAGCATAAGGATGTTTGATGGTGTGGTCAGAATCATCTCAAATGTTAGGTATGTTCCTGGCCTTAAAAGGAATCTTCTATCTCTTGGCTCTTTGGTAACCAGTGGATGTCAGTTTAGCTCAGTAGATGGATTCTTGCATATCACAAAACATGGAAAAATGGTGATAAAAGGCAGACAGCATAATGGACTATTTATCCTGATTGGTTCACCTGTTGTTGGGAGTGTGGATATGGTCTTGAAAAGTTCTGAGATGGTTAAATGGCACAAGAGACTTGGACACATAGGAGTGAAGGGATTGAAGGAATTGTCAAGGAGTGGAGTAATTGGAAATCTGGGAAATCAAGAACTAGAGTTCTGTGATCAGTGTGCTCTGGGCAAATCCAAGAAGTTGCCCTATGGAAAGGGAGTTCACACAACTCAAGAACCATTAGATTATGTTCACTCTGACCTATGGGGTCCTGCAAGAACAGAATCTCATGGTGGTGCAAGGTATTTCATGTCCTTGATTGATGATTACAGCAGAAAGGTGTGGATCATGTTGATGAAGAACAAGAGTGATGCCTTTCATAAGTTCAAAACATGGTTGATCCAACTGGAAAATGTCAAAGGGAAGAAGCTGAAGCATCTGAGGACTGATAATGGACTGGAGTACCTCTCTACAGAGTTTACAAACTTCTGTGAAGAAAAAGGAATCAAGAGACACAGGACTGTACCAATGAATCCTCAACAGAATGGAGTTGCAGAAAGGTTTAACAGGACTCTTCTTGAAAGAGTGAGGTGTATGCTGTTGGATGCTGGGTTGCCAAAGGTGTTTTGGGGAGAAACCATTGCTACAGCATGCTATCTCATTAACAGGTCACCCTCATCAGCAATTGGGTTCAAAACACCTGAAGAGGTGTGGAGTGGACAGAAACCAAGTTATGAAGGGTTAAGGGTGTTTGGGTGTCTTGCTTTTGCCCATGTCAAGCAAGATAAGCTAGATGCAAGGGCTCTCAGATGTGTGTTTCTTGGATATCCGGATGGAATGAAGGGTTACAAATTGTGGTGCTTAGAAAAAGGAAATCAGAAGATAATCACAAGTAGAGATGTGAAGTTTAATGAGAATGTGATGGCTTACACCTCTACAGGCTCTAAGGAAGAATTTGATGGTGCTAAAGAGACAGAGGAGACATCAATTCAGGTGGAGCACCCTGTAGAAGATAATCACACACCTCAACCACAAGAAGATTTACAAGAGAGTGATTCATCATCTGAAGAAGAGGCACAAACTGGACCTTCACAAAACATCAGGGAATACAGCATTGGAAGGGATAGGCCTAGAAGAACAATCAACAGACCTGATTTCTATGGCCAAGCAGGGAGTGTCTATTATGCCTTAAGTGTTGCTGAAGACTTGGAATCACAAGAGCCTAGTAGTTTTCAAGAAGCACTAGACTGTGAAGAAGGTGAACACTGGATACAGGCAATGACAGAAGAGATGGAGTCTCTGGAAAGGAATAAAACCTGGATATTGGTGGATAAACCAAAAGGTCAGAAACTTGTAAGCTCCAAATGGATATACAAGAAGAAACTAGAGACAGCAGGATCCAAACAGGTGAGGTTTAAAGCAAGATTGGTAGCTAGGGGCTTTACACAAAGAGAAGGAATTGATTTCAATGAGGTTTTCTCCCCAGTAGTAAAGCACTGCTCAATCAGGCTGCTTTTATCAAAGGTCACACAGGAGGACATGGAACTACAACAACTGGATGTAAAGACAGCCTTCTTACATGGAGAACTCAATGAGGAGATATACATGAAACAGCCAGAAGGTTTTGTTGTTCCTGGGAAAGAAGACAAAGTATGTTTACTGAAGAAGTCACTATATGGACTTAAACAAAGTCCAAGACAGTGGAACAAGAGATTCAATGACTTCATGATCAGTGTTAGCTTTGTAAGAAGCCTTTATGACAGTTGTGTTTACTTCAACAAAGGTTCAAAGCAAGATAAAGTTTTTCTTCTATTGTATGTGGATGACATGCTAATTGCCAGTAGGAACAAGCAGAGGGTACAATGGTTGAAGGATAGACTTAATGCTGAATTTGACATGAAAGATCTGGGAGAAGCCAAGAAGATATTGGGCATGAACATTCTAAGAAATAGAGAAGCTGGAGTACTTTGGTTATCTCAGAGACAATACCTACAGAAAGTACTGGAGAGGTTTCATATGCATGAAGCCAAACCTCTCTCTACTCCAGTTAATCTACAGAAGAAACTTTCCAAAGAACAATGCCCAAAGACTGAAGAGGAAATCATACAGATGAGCAATATCCCTTATGCAAGTGGAGTTGGAAGTCTTATGTATGGAATGATCTGTAGCAGGCCTGATTTGGCATATGCTGTATCTTTGGTAAGCAGGTTCATGTCAAATCCAGGAGTTGAACATTGGGAAGCTTTGAAACATGTGATGAGGTATTTAAAAGGATCAGTGAACATGTCACTGAAATTTGAGAAGAAAGTAGATGGCAGTACTGTTGCATTGGAAGGGTTTGCTGATTCTGATTTTGCAGCAAACATGGACACAAGGAAGTCTATTTCTGGGTTTGTGTTTACTTTATATGGGACAGCCATCAGCTGGAGGAGTGCACAACAATCTGTTGTGGCACTATCAACTACAGAAGCAGAATATATCTCTTTAACTGAAGCTATCAAAGAGTCAATCTGGTTGAAAGGGGTGTTGAGAGATTTGGATATCAAGCAGAAGTGTGTAGTAATCTACTGTGATAATCAAAGTGCTTTACATCTTGTGAAACACCAAGCATTTCATGAAAGATCAAAACACATTGATGTTAGGTTACACTTTGCTAGAGATATCATAGATTCTGGGACTGTGGAGGTGAAGAAGGTACACACATTGCATAATCCTGCTGATTTTCTTACAAAGGGTGTACCTGGAAACAAGGTGGAGCATTGCTCGAGCTTGCTACAGCTTGAGCAATGTCATGAAGAGCATTAACAGAAAGGCAGTGATGAGGCAGTAAGGGGTACACTTGATTCATTGAGGTGGAGATTTGTGAGGAAGTGTTCAATCTCATCAAGTGAGCTATACTTTGAAATAGGATGTGTTGGGAATGTGGAACCGGAATCAAGGAGTTAAGAACCGGATGGATGAACCGGGTTTTAGCATGAAGAAGTAAATCTGTTCAGAATAAACCGGGTTCGTGGTTGTTGGGGATAACCGTCAGTTGTGACGAGTCTGTTTCAGGTTTGTGACGGAAAAAACCGTCACATTTGTCCGGTAGCAGAGGTCAGCATCATTCAGTTAGAACTTCTTGGTCAGTTACATTCGAGCTACAATACATATATCATTGGAAAGCTCTCTTCCAGGAGAACAACACTACGTCGAGTAATTTCTTTTGTTCATAGATTACAGAGAGAATTAGAGAGTTCTTGATTTCTGCCCTAGTTTGTTCCAGAATTGGGCGTTTTCATTTCTGAGTGTAATCTCTGTAATTGTTTGGATATCTTAGTGAATTGAGGTGTGCCTTGCCTCCGTGGATGTAGTTCATCTTGAACGAACCACGTAAAACGAGTGTGTGATTCATTTACATTTCCAGTTCTGCGCAAGATCACTTCGGCCACAACTCTGGCCGAACTGTTTGTGTGTTTTCAAATTGTTATTCTTCGAACTCATTCCAGAATCTTAGTGTTGTGTGATTAGGAGTTGATTTTTCTAACAGTTCTTTTGCGTTGAACAACCATTATTCTACATCATCTTTCCAGCCTACTCAAGCCCAACTTACCAGCTTTAAGAAGACTTTACCATCACATGCCTACCTATAATGACCTTTGCATTTGGTTGTCAAGCCTTTCCATACTTAAGGCCCTACAACAAAAATAAACTGGAATATAGAAGTGAGAAAGGGGTATTTCTTGGGTATTCTTCCCAACATAAAGGTTACAAGATTCTACTGCCAAAAAGAAGAAAAATCTTAATATCTAGACATGTGATTTTTAATGAATCCTTATTTCCTTTCCTTTCTTCCTTCACTACAGTTGCTTCTCACAGCTCTTCCCAATCACACACGCTCCAACCTATTATCTTTCCTCCATAGCTGACCCACCACACATACTCCATCTCCTCATCCAAGTCCCTCACACTCCTCTTCCTCCTCTTCTCCATTATCACCACCCAATTTTTCCCATAGTGAAGGGACTCCAGTATTACCTAATGAGGATACCTTAAACACTGATGCCATAAATAATGTTGAATTTGGTCGTTCTTTGAGTATTGCTGGTGAAGAGGAGGAGCTCATTCCAAGAGGGCATCATATCATGACTAGATTCAAGGCTGGGATCTATAAGCCAAAAACCTATTGGACTGAGCTCAGAAAGGGGTGTACTGAAGAGCTTAAATCTCATTTTGAGGCTCTAAAAAATCAAAATTAGAAAAAGGCAATGGAAGAGGAGTATGCAGCTTTGTTGAAAAACAAAACCTAGAAGTTGACAACTCTACCTCCTAATAGAGAAACACTTGGCTGCAAGTGGATTTTTAAATTGAAAAAACATGTGGTTGGCTCCATTGCAAGGTATAAAGCGAGATTGGTTGAGAAAGGGTACAGGTAGATTCCAGGTTTTGATTATTTTGATACTTTTAGTTCGATTGTAAAACCAGCTACAATTAGATGTATCCTTACACTTGTCATCTCACAAAAGTGGAACATTAGACAGCTTGACGTGGACAATGCCTTCTTGCATGGAGATATTGATGCTAAAATTTACATGGTACTAAAGATATTGATCCAAAGATAATTTTATATATCAAGAATAGATGTACAAATACATAAGAGAAAGCCTAATACAAGAGCTAAATTTACAATGTGGGATACAAGAGCAGTTCCACACGATACACATACAACATTATTCCTAATACGCCCCCTCAAGATGGCGGGCGATTGACGACGCCAATCTTGGACATGAGAAGTAGTAACCACTACCGAGAAAGTGGTTTGGTTAAGGCATTAGCTAGTTGATCAGCAGAGGAGACATGCGCAACACGAAGAGGTCCAGTTTTGACCAGATCACGAACAAAATGATAATCAATGGGGATGTGCTTCATACGGGAATGAAACACAGGATTAGAGCAAAGATATGTGGCGCCAATGTTATCACAGTACAAAGTAGGAGGAGAGGAAGAAATGGATACAGTCAAGTCCGACAGTATAGAGCGAACCCATTGCATGTTAGCAGCAGCCGCTGCAATAGCTCGGTATTCAGCTTCAGTGGAGGAGCGAGCAACAGTTTTCTGCTTGCGAGAGCTCCAGGAAAGCGGATTGGATCCAAGAAAGATGAATGCCCCTGTGGAAGTACTGTCATCAGAGTTCCCCGCCCAGTCAGCATCACTGTAGCCGTGCAGAGAAAGAGAACTGTTGCAGCGAAGATGAAGAGCATAATAACGAGTACTAGCAAGATATCGAAGCAAGCGTTTGACAGCGCCCCAGCGTGTCTCAGTTGAAGCATGCATAAACTAGGATAGTTTATTGACAGTGTATGCAACATCAGGCCGGGTAAGCAGGAGATACTGAAGACTGCCAAGGACTTGACGATAGGTCCGAGCATCACATGCACTACTGCCATCACATAGAGAGAGTTTCGCACCGGAGGCCAGCGGTGTTTGAACAGGTTTAGCAGTAAGCATGTTGTGTCTAGCCAAGAGGTCGGTGACATATTTATGCTGGGATAAAATACAGGAGGAAGGCGTGCGTAGTACCTCAATACCAAGGAAATAGGAAAGTTCTCCAAGATCCTTCACAGAAAATTGAGCAGCCAGATTGCGAACAATACCAGAAAGAAATTGATTGTCACTGCCTCTAAGAATAAGATCATCCACATACACCAAGAAATAGGCAGTAATACCATCGCGATTATAAACAAACAAAGATTCATCTGATTTGGTACACACAAAACCCACAGAAAGCAAGAAAGTTCGGAGAGCATTGTACCAAGTGCGAGGAGCCTGTTTAAGGCCGTAGATGGACTTACGAAGCTGACAGACATACTTGGGATGGTTTGGATCAGAGAAGCCCGGAGGTTGGGCCATGTAAACTTCATCAGAAAGTGATCCATGGAGAAAGGCATTGTTCACATCAAACTGTCGAAGGGGCCAATTACGAGAGACAGCAAGACTGAGAACAATGCGAACAGTAGTGGGTTTCACAACAGGACTGAATGTCTCAGAGAAGTCAATGCCAGGACGCTGATGAAAGCCTTTAGCAACCAGACGGGCTTTGAATTTGTCAATGGAACCATCGGGCTTTCATTTGATGCGAAAAACCCATTTACAACCAACAAGATTTTGAGATTCAGTAGGAGGAACCAAGTCCCATGTGACATTATTTAACAAGGCATTGAACTCAAGAGACATGGCCTGACACCAACGAGGATCTGAAAGTGCCTGCATAACACTGGTAGGTTCAACATCAGGGGCTAAAGATGTAGTGAGACCATACCGTGGATTGGGTTTAGTGATGTTGTTGCCAGAGCGTGTGACCATAGGATGAGAAGGCGCTTGTGCTACCGAAGGCACTGGTGAAGGAGGCCGATCGGGGGGTGAAGATGGCACCGAACCTGCAGAGGGAAGTGAAGGAACCGGTATAGGGGGTGGTAAAGGTATAGGCGAGTCATCTGATGGGATGGAGGGGGGAGGAGGGAGAGTAGGAGTGGAAAAAGGGAAGATATGTTCCACAAATGTTACATGACGAGAGGTATATATTTTGTTCGACGGTCTATCAAGGCAGAGATATGAACTTTGAGTAGGGGAATAGCCAACAAACACACATGATGTGGAGCGGTTTTCAAGTTTATGAGATGTGTAGGGTCGAAGCCAGGGAAAACATTGACAGCCGAACACAAGTAGTTTTGTGAAATTCGGTGGGTGATGAAAAAGTTTCTCAAAGGAAGATATCATATTGAGATCGACCTTGGGGAGACGATTGATGAGATATGTGGTTGTGGAGATGGCGTAGGGCCAGTATGTGAGTGGCATAGAGGCTTGATGTGGTAAGGCTAGACCCGTGTCAACAATATGCCGGCGGCGCCGTTCAGAGGTGCCATTATGCTGTGGGGTATGAGGGGGAGTAGTGAGATGTGTGATTCCATGAGTGGTTAAAAATGGGCGTAATGCAAGATACTCACCACCATTATCAGAGTAAAAGGTAATAGTTTTGGTTTTAAGATGATTTTTCACCAAGGCTTTATAGGCAATGAAAGTGGGCAGAACATCATATTTCCGTTTAAGCAGATATAGCCAGATATATTTCGTAAAATGATGCACAAAAATAACATAGTATTTCAAACCATCATACGATAATACTGGAGAAGTCCAAACATCAGAAAAAAAACCAATTAAAGGGGCATGGTAGATGTTAAAGATGAATCATAAAAAGGAAGTCTATGACTTTGAATACATTTGCATGAAACACAACTAAAACTAGGAGTCTTAGACATAGGAAAATTATTGCTAGACAAGGCAGATTGTAAAAATTTTAATGAGGGATGACCCAATCGAGCATGACAGACGGAAGTAGAACACCTGACAGCAGAATGAAGCGAAGGAGTCTGAGCAGGAGGACCAGAGTGCGGCCACACATAAAGCCCATTAACACGCGGGCCCCGAACAATCGTACCTCCCGTGTGACAATCCTTCACCTGAAAATCAGAAGCAGAAAAGACAACTGAAACATTATTCTGCTGGCACAGTTGAGAGACAGAAAGCAAGTTTTTCGACATGGACGGAACAAATAAAGTCTCAGAAAAACGAAAAGAGTGTAAATTTGAGAATATTAAACTTCCAGTGTGCGAAATATTTAATGTGTTACCATCACTAACAATCACACCATCTGAGCCATCATACGGGGTGTGAAGAGACAAATTGGCCAAATCAGTCGTTATGTGATGGGAGGCGCCCGAATCAAGAATCCAACCAGGCGAAGAAGGGGCCGAGGTGGCAACATGAGCTGAGGGAGACGTGTAGGCTGCCGGACCAGGTGGACGGCGGGATTGAGAGACAATGGTGAGAGCCTGGATATCCGGACAACGACGAGCCGAATGACCATGGGTTCCACAATATTGGCACCGACCCTGGTAGCCGGGGCGAGCCGTCGCCGAAGAGGGATGGGACTGTGAGGGACGAGGCACGATTGAGGTGGAGGATGGCCCGCGAAACTGGCTCGATTTGGGCGGAGCAGACGAACGACGCTGTTGAGAGCCAGTCGCGTAGGCAGTCGCCAGCAGGTCTGGAGAAGCAGTAACTTTGGACGCGAGCTGTGATTCTATGGTAAGGAGCTTCTCATGAAGCTCATCGAACGAAATTGACGTTTCTCGGGCCTGAATTGCATTATCAAGCTCTTTAAAGGAGGCATCAAGGCCATTCAAAATTTTGAGAACAAGATCCTCATTATCAGTGGAGACGCCCAGAAGCGACAGTTCGTCGACGACACCCTTGATCTCAAGCATAAAATCGGTAATGCTACGGGTTCCTTTCTGAGGATTAAGAAGTTTATTTTTGAGAGACAATATCTTGCCACGAGAAGACTTGCCGTAGATAGATGTCAAGGTGGTCCAAGCATCTTGCGCGGTTTTGGCATACGCAATAAACAGAATCAACGTAGGGTTGATTGAGCCAATGATGGTGCTGAGGATCAATTGATCCTGGCGAACCCAATAGAGATGCAGTGGGTTCGGTTGAGAACGTCCGTCAGTGGTGATAGTGGACGCAGGGCACGGGAAGGTGCCGTCAAGAAATTTGACGAGATCGTAACCGGCGAGAAGTGTGTGAATCTGGAAACTTCAGGCCACAAAATTCACCGACGTGAGTTTCAGCGGGGCTTGTGA
Source organism: Ajuga chamaepitys (assembly GCA_958295605.1). NCBI lineage: Eukaryota > Viridiplantae > Streptophyta > Magnoliopsida > Lamiales > Lamiaceae > Ajuga > Ajuga chamaepitys. The sequence goes on from OY282499.1 coordinate 53,150,868, forward strand.
CGTAGTGTTGAACGCCACAAGAGATGGCGGTGAGGTGGCGAGAGCAGCGGAAAGGGACGATTCCGATCCCGATAGTGGCGGCGTGGTCATGTTTTTGCAGAGGCAGAAGGCCGTTGACTGCAATATAAGATGCGCGAGGCGGGATGGGCGAAAAGAAAAGAGTTTCCAATAAAATTGGAGAGAATCGGGAGAAATAATGTAGGATCGAAAAAGAAGGCGTTAGCCAATTAGGCTCTGGTTACCATAAAGATATTGATCCAAAGATAATTTTATATATCAAGAATAGATGTACAAATACATAAGAGAAAGCCTAATACAAGAGCTAAATTTACAATGTGTGATACAAGAGCAGTTCCACACGATACACATACAACATTATTCCTAATAGGTACAACCCTCCGGCTTCGAGAAGGGAGAAAATCTAGTTTGCAAGCTTGATAAATCGATCTATGGCTTGAAACAAGCTTCGAGATCTTGGAGTATGAAATTCGGGACTATTCTTTCTGATATTGGTTTCATTCGGTCAAGGGCCGATTCTTCACTATTCATCAGGCATAAAAAAAGTTTCCACATTGTTCGTACTTGCCTATGTTGACGATCTCATTGTTACACAAAATGATGGCTAGGAGATTTGATGGTTCATTGACACATTGAGATACAATTTCTCCCTAAAAGACTTGGGAAATTTAATTTATTTCTTAGGAATGGAAGTGAGCTGCACAACCAAATGACTACATCTCTCCCAAAAGAAGTACATTCAAGGAATATTAGAGAAGGTCAAAATGCTTAATGCTAAAGGATTGGCCACTCCCATGGTGGCAAATCCAGGTCCGTCTAAATTCCAAGGAAACCCAATTGAAGAAGGAAAGTTGTACAAATCAGTAGTGGGAGCACTTCAATATGCTATGTTGACCAGACCCGAAATTGCATTCAGTGTTAACAAAGTAAGTCAATTTGTGCAAGCCCCTCTTGATACACATTGGAGAGCAGTGAAATGAATTTTAAGATATATGGCAGCTACTTTAGATTACGGACTGCACATTAAAGCTTCGGACAAACTGATCCTTTCTGCCTTCTGTGATTCTGATTGGGCCTCGAATCTTGATGATAGAAGGTCTGTATCGGGATACTGTGTATTTTTGGGAAAGAGTCTTGTGTCATGGAGCTCGAAGAAACAACCAATTGTCTCAAGATCTTCTACGGAATCAGAATGTAGAAGTCTGGCCAATGTGGTTTGTGAAGTTGTATGGATGAGAAATCTTTTGGCTGAATTACACTACAACTAGAAATCTTCTAGACCAATTTGGGTGGACAAGTCAGGGGTTGTATCTCTTTCTGGAAATCCCGTCTTCCACTTAAGGACGAAACACTTTGAGCTAGATTTTCATTTTATACGGAAGAGAGTTTTGGCGAAGACAGTGACAGTGCACCACATACCATCAATTGATCAAATAGCTGATGGCTTAACAAAACCTTTGAGTGGACAATTCTTCAACTAGATTAGGAACATGATGATTGTTGTTCCAAAATCCAACCTCGAATTGAGGGGGTATATTAAGGATATAGCAAGGAATGGATCTGATGACATGGCAAGAGGAAGCAGTGCACCTATGAGTGAAACACAGGAATGGATCTCATATGTTGCATGGTTCTTGTTTTATTGATATTGTTCACATCCATAGGAGTCCAATGTGCAATTGACACGTATCATGTATCTAGATCATTCCTACGGTTAGCTAGGGTAAACTAAAGTTGATATTAATAGGGATAGAAAGGTGGCATATTAGACTAAGCAAAGCATATTTCAATGCAACAGTAAATTGATATACAAAAATGTGTTCTGCCAATTCTCTTCTTTCATCTTCATATGTCTTTTTCATATTTCCTGTCATAAGCTCTTGAAACAACTTATAAGATGTTTAAAATAAGGTTAGTCAAACACCATCTTAGATTTGCCAAGGTTAGATCCGCGCATGACCCTACCTATCTCCAGAGTTGAGTTTGGATATTATTTTGGTATGGCTATTAACACATTTGTTTTCTGTAAATACACCTCCTTCCTATATCATTTTGGACGAAAACATAGCAAAAAACCATAGTGGTCATTTACATTGTTCACTGGATATGGTCGAAAGTTTCACAGGTGTTCAAGTTCAACTAAGTTTAGTCGAGCATTTTTCAAAGAGTGGGACTTGTGTGCATCAGATGTACAATAGTGTTATTTTACACCCTTAACCGTAAAATCCTAAAAAACCTTATAAAAAAAACCTAAAAAACCCTAAAAATCCAAACCACCGAAAAACCCCTAAAATCCTAAACCCTAAAAAATTCTAAAAATCCTAAAACACCTTAAAAACCCCTAAAAGGCCTTTGGTGTACAATACTTAGGGTAATTCTTTTATACTCCTGGTGTATTAATACATCTATAATTTTACCTACTATTAAAGGTACAAGTTCCTTCTATGTGGGTCTCTTTTTTCTTTTTCTTCTGGATGGACATTTTTAAACTTTATTGGATTTTACACTCCCCTTTTTTATTTCTTTTTTTTAAGATATTTTGCTTTTTTCTTTTTTGTTTTCCATTAGAAACTACCTAGTTGTTCTTTTAGTCCCTCTTATCAATTAAAATATTTATTTCAAATATCCCGAATTTTAATACTCTAGATATAAAGATTTTTCTAGTGTATAAAATTTAAGTAAGTACAAAAAATACGATAATATATACTCCTTCCGTCCCGGCCTAATTGACCAACTTGTCATATTTGTTTGTCCCAACTTAATTGTCCTAGCCCATAAATGACAAATTCTCTCACAATCTTCACCCTCAAATCTCTACTCTTAATCACCACCTTTGAAAAAGTCAATGATTTCACAAAATCTTTTTTTTCTTAGTCTTCGTGCTCGGCCAAGGTAGGCTAATTAGGCCGGGACGGAGGGAGTATATATGTATACAATTCTTGATCGGAGTGGGTTGGTGGTAATCGATCCCTCACTACTAATTTGGGTTATAATGTACTCTACCAACTAAGGTACAATCGATTCCTAAACAAGATACTTCAGATATCTTCTCTATTGTAAAACTATTGAAAAACACGATCGGTTCTCAAATCCTATTGTAACTATCCAATAAAAAAAAACTATAATCTTCCATTAGCTTCCACCTTTACATTGTTTATCATAATACTTTAATGTTGGCAAAACATAAAATTTTATATGAAAATGTCTTACGAACTTTACAATTCTAACACAATATTTTAAGAAAACATTAACTAAATCACAACCTATCAAAAAAAAATAAAAAATCTATCCACCCTCCAATTTTCTATCCAAAAGTTTTAAGTATTTACAATTTAATTCTCTTATTCCGTTTATTCTAATTTTCTATTTGGCTTAATTAAAAGATAAGAGTTTTATCAGTCAAAGACCCGAAAGATATGTCAATTATTAATTCAGGTTCCGAAAAAAAATTTATACGAATCTAGGGCACAAAAGATTTAAAACTATTAATGAAAACCCCATAAAATCTAAAACTATTACAGGGCTTTTTTGGAAAATTACAAAAGCCACAAAAAATTGTCTCGAAGTGGCAAGTAGAGAAAATATATGTTAAAAGTCTTTTACTACATTGTTATTTTAAAATTGTCATATTTTTTTAAAATTTTGTAGTTTCTTTTTAAAATTATATTTAAAAAAAAAAATTATGTAATTTCTTTTTTTAAGTTCATAATTTTTAAAATCATGTAAACATATTTCGCTAAAATATTCTTTTATTTAAATACTCTTTTGTTAATTTTTATATCATAGAAAAAAAATTATTTAATTATTATATATTTAATTATTATATATATATATCAAATAATAAATAATAATTTTCAAAATAACTTTGCAGTGAAAGATTTTTTACGTATATTTTTCATGCTTATCACTTCGAGACAATTTTATTGTGGATTTTAGTATTTTTCAAACAGGGCCTGTGATGGTTATAGATTTATGGGTTATCATTGATAGTACCAAATCTTTTAGGTCAAGATTAATACTATAATTTTTTTCGAGATCTAAACTGATAGTTGACTTATCTTTTGTGTCCTTCACTGGTAAAATAATTCTAAAGTAATATATCTAGTGTTCTAGATATATAATTTGCATGAGAATCATATAAAAAATTTGAAAATATATAGAAAGAACTTTCAAACATAATATATGAAAAATATATCTAAAATATTAAAATAGCATAAATTAAACTAAAATATTAATGTTCTAAAAATTATATTTTGCAATTATAGGTTAGCCTCCAACGGAAAACTCGTTATGCAAATATTTATATGTACAACATTACTTATTTTAGGAACACAAACACATGCATAACATTACTTAGTAGAAATATAAAATAGTGAAAAATGACATATAGAAGAGAATAGAGACGTTATTTCTCATGTATAATTTTATTAGTAGAATTTAGAATTCAAATTCGGATGTACAAGTGAAACAGTTTTAAAGTTGGGCCACTTAAAGTTGACGACCTGTTTAGTCCTTAACCGGTCACTTTTAAGTTTAAATCTGACGGCTATTATTAAATGGAATCAAATTCAATCGTGCAAATTTTCAGGTATATTAATACATTAGGTGTATTATAGAATAACCCTAAATTTTATGCGTGCAAATTTTTGCCATTACTAAGGGGGTGTTTGCAAACAATTGTACTTTTAGAAAAGTGCTTATAATTGATTTTGAAAAAAATTTAGAATTTGATAGTGGTTGGAAATAAAATTGTGTTAAAGCTAAAAGCTGATAGAATCTGAGTGTTAGCAGCTTCTGAGAATCAACTTTTAATTGCTTTTCAGAAGCTATTTTGTGTCCTAAAAGTGGGTTTGCAAACACTCTAGCTTATAAAAAGTGCTTTTAAAAATTGATTTTGGGAGTTTAGATGGGTATGCAAAAACACCACCTAAATGTACAAACAAGGATGTCCAACCTCATGGAATTTCAGATTTTACTCATTTATTCATTTGAACTTGGGCGAATCTTCCCAACCGCTTTCTTGCATTTTGTACGCAAAAAATTGATTATTATACCAACTAGTTTTATAAGTTGTCTGATGTTACTACTTCTTGTAACAATCGATTGCCATGTGATAAATAAATACTTTCGAACAAAGTATTTATATTCTTATAGTTGGAACAGTCAATGGACCTGATTCTGGACGACTAACACTACTTGCAGTCCCAGCTCTCACTTCATAGTACTCCAGTTATATGATTCAAAATAAAACCACAAAGATTTTGGTAAAAATTAGTACTCCAGTTATTGTCTAACCACAAAACATGGACCGAAGGTTGATTGAGGCTGCTGACAAAGGAGATATTGATAAGCTCCATAATCTCATCAAAGAAAATCCTCTCCTGTTAAAGGCTGCAGCTTTAGCAGGCGGCAACACTCCATTACATGTTGCCTGCATCGGAGGCCATGTTCGTTTTGTGAAAGAGGTGTTGAATCTAACTCCACAATTCGTCAACGAGTTAAACCAAGACGGTTTAAGCCCGTTGCACATTGCTTCAGCTAATGGTGATATAGATACTGTGAAAGAGTTACTGAAATTAGGCTGCCATATTTGCCTGTTACAGGGTAGAGAGAATAGGATCCCTTTTCATTTTGCAGTTGTCAAAGGGAGAATAGAGGTCATCACGGAACTGCTTCTAACCTGTTTGGATTCCATCACACAAGTCACTGCTAGAGGAGAAACTTGCTTTCATCTGGCTCTTAAAAACAATCAATTCGGAACTTTTAAGTTCTTGTGCCAGCATGTCGTTGCATTCGACAAAGAGGATATACTAAACACGAAGGATGGACAAGGCAATACTATATTGCACCTTGCAGCATCAAGAAAGCAATATGAGGTCAATACTGATAATCTTGATTTTGGTTGAGTTGATATTTCTTTTAGATGTATGTCCTCATTTTAATTGAAACGGGAAAAAACTTGTGATCAGGTTGTTGATCTGTTGCTGGACAAGAATTATGGTTACAAAGGCCAATTGGAGGTGAATTCTTTGAACCAAAACGGCGTCACTCCACTTGATGTTTTGGTTTCGGAAGGTGGAGATTTCGAAATAGAGAGAAGGCTAACTCTAGCTGGGGCTACAATGGCAGCTAATATTCTGTCACCGCGACACTCAGCTGTCGAGATTCAAGATTCATCAGATAACCAAACAGCTCCCAAAGAAGAAACAAGGGATCATCTAATCTCTGTTTGTATGAAGATGCTAGAATTCTTCATTAATGACAAAAGCAAAAACTCTGTTAGTGAAGCTCGAAATGCATTGCTTGTCATGGCTGCGCTGATTGCAACTGCAACATATACTGCTGGGATTAATCCACCTGGTGGCGTCTGGCAGGATGACTACTGGCCTGATGCCACCAGCAATGATCTCTTCCCACACACTGCCGGAAAAGCGGTCATGGCCTCTCGGAACCCAGGAGCTTATTACGTATTCTTGTTTTTCAACTCGGTTGGTCTTTTTATGTCGGTGCGTCTGATGATTGTCCTCACCATTGGACTTCCTCTACGGTCTGAGGTTACAGCGGCGTTTTTTGCACTAGTAGGGACTTATAACGTTTGTTTGGCTGCAGTTTCGCCTAATGAAGACTTGATGTATGTGTTCTTCTTAGTGACGTGGATACCACTTACGGTGGTCGTGCTAGTCAAGTTGTTTACATGTTTTATAATCCGTATATTGGGCAAACGTTCTGCATTGCAGAGTACAAGAATCGGTGCTTGATGAAAAGTTGTGGCTGTTTAGACCCAAAAGTGGAATCGAATTAGGTGAAAATTTCGTTGCTTCTTATGTATGTGATTCATAAATCATAATGCATCAAATAATACATGAATGAATGTTCCACGGATTGGATATTCAATCATATTGCAACACAGAAGTACAACTGCCAAGCTATGATTTAATGCACCATATATGTACATTTTTTACAATTACATACCGAAAAACTAAATGCAGAGGCATGAAGCTGCAACAACATACAAAAAGACCACGATTTCATTTGATTGAAGTACACTAGACGAAATAAATAGTCAAAACTCTCTTGACTCCTCAACCATTGATCCTTCTACTCAGTAAACACCATTTTCTCTTGTCGAAATCTCTAACCACTTTGGTTAATTTGATCAACAAATATGGCCTCCAAATTATGAATGCTATGTAGGACACAAATAGCTTGCCAAGAGGTGTAATTGCTAGCATACAAGTATCATAAGTTGCTATCAACACAGTAAGTGCTACCCTAAGCTCAAACTGCGCGGAAGTCCGGGCGCGAGAAAATTCATCATGTGCAGAGACATATAGAAACCTATAGAGTTAAAAACAGGAGTAGGCCGCAGGAGACCATATTGTTAGTGGCCATAACTGATTGTCCGGCGTTGTGGCCTGGTTGTTGTTTACCGTTCCTGGTGTTGTTTTTAGCTGAATCTGGGTGATAGTCCTCTTGCCATATGCCGCCAGGGGGGTTGAGCACAGCCTGGTAGGTGGCGTTTGCAATTAGTATATATATCAGGAGCAATGTGTTTCTTGCTTTACTTGGAGACTCTCTGTTTTTGTCATACTTAAAATAATCCTGCAATTTTTTTAGGCGGACATGGGCCCGTCCCTCCTTTGTTCTTGTTCTGATTCATTATCCGATGGATTTTGTGTGGTAATTACCATGTTTTGTGGCGACGTTGCTCCTCTTGTAGCTCTGGCTAGAGTAAGCATTTCCTCTATTTCACAATCACCACCTTCTGATATTAAGACATCAAGTAGGGGTGAGGTCCTTCTTGTTCAAGGAATCCACTTCCAGTTTGACCTTGTTATGAATGCAGCAACCTGATCATAAGTTAGTACAAGGCAAATTAATGTCCATATCTCTCCCTCCAAAAAAAACATAAAATAGAGTATTGGTAACCTGATATTGTTTTTTGGATGCTGCAAGGTGCAAACAGGTGTCTCCTTGTTCATCCTTGATGTTGAGAATATCTTCTTTTTCGCACGAGACGACATGCTCACACAGGACCTTAAAAAAACTGGTTGTTTCTGACAGCTAGATGGAAACAAGTACCTCTTCTAGCAGTTACTTCTCTAATGGAATCTGGGCAAACTGAGAGCAATTCTTGGATAACCTCTACTCTCCCTTTAAGTACTGCCTGCGTAGTGAAAGGGGATTCTGTTCTATTTACACTTAACTAGGCACATATGCTGTCAGTAGCTCTTTCACTATATCTATATCCCCATTAGCTGAAGCATATGCAAAGCGCTTAAACCGTCATGATTCAACTCGTTGGTGAATTTCGGTGTTAGATTCAGGATCTCTTTGACAAAATGAACATGGCCACCCATACTGGCAATATGTACTGGAGTGTCTCCGCTGGAAAAAGCCGCAGCCTTCAAAAGGAGTGGATAATGTTTTATCAGATAAAGGAGTTTTTCGACATCCCCTTCATTAGCAGCCTCAATTAGCCTTCTATCCATACTTATTGATTGGTTAGGCGTTTGATTTGGAGTCTTAGTTCAGGTTGGCCTGATTTTATTTGTTCTTAATAGAAGATCACCATCTAAATGTTTTCAATTTTTATAAAGTTCTGCTCTGCAGCGAGAGGCCATAAATTCAACTCTACCAAGTTTATTAGGAAAAAGGTGGCCTGATTGTGGAGTCTTTCTCGTGTTTTTATCTATTTTCAGTCTGTACTGCATCAACGGATGCCTGAAGAATATGGATGCCAATATTTTCATGTGAAAACTCGAAAATATAACACATTCTCTAGTAGATATATAAAATCTAGCGATTTTTGTAAAAACATATCAAATATAACACTTTTGTTTTTTTGTGATCACTCTCACACGCACCCCTCCCCCTCCCTGATAATATATGTTTTTTATTACTATTTCTGCATGTGACCAAAGTATGCGTGGCTCATTTGCAAAATAAGTATGTGATAGTTGTCGTTTCCTTATTGGCATAGAGTCCACTTAGAGAATGATATGTCAAGTTAGTACTACTATATATTTTATAAACTTCACACCTTTTTTGTGTATTAAAACATTTTGACTTAAATAACTTCTTCTGAATATTCACAGCTCGTCCTTTATTAAGAGCTTTTACATGGTGATCCAGTATTCTACATGGTATCAGTGACTTAGGAATTTTCATTCCATGGCGCCTGCTACTCGTGATTCCACCTTGCTCAATGAGGCTTGGCCTGCACTTGCCTCTGGTATATCTACAATAGCTGCGAGCAACACCACTCCACCTCCACTAACGGTTCGAGAAAATGATCCAATGAACTACATAGATCTGATCATCCAAGGATGCATCTGGTGTCGAATCCGCTTACCTGTAATAACTTTGTTCCATGGAGTACTTCTATTAAGATTGTTTTACTTGCTCAGAACAAATTGGGATTATCAATGGACAAATATCACAACCGTCTGATCCATCGGACTTTGAGCAATGACAGCGTGTATGGTTCGTGCTTGGCTTTAGAACCCTAGATCTCAAATTCTCTCTCTACTGTATTGTATACAAAGGGAAAATGTGATAACTGTATTCTACTTCTCAAGAGCGTCAAGCCTATATCAGTACTGTGTCTCGAATCTTTGCGAGGAGAGAGATATAACCGCTGCAAGTTGCGAGCTGAAGTTTGTTACAAAACAGTTAAGACACAACGGTTTCTGCCAGCTGATAACCGTTGTGTTTGGCATCTTGTACACCTGTGGTAAACGTGTTTATGCATGCATAATAGGTCGAGTTAAGTGTTCATTTAATGATATTTGCATGCGTAATTGACCGTGTATTGCTCGTATTTACATTATTGGGTAATTTGATGTTTGTGACTTGTTTTGAAGTTATTTGGGTGAATTTAGACAAAAAAAGTCGAACTCGACTAATAATGGATGTTGAGAACAAGTCCCACAAGTCAAAAACCAAGAAAAATGACCCCAAAAGCTGCAGGAAACTGAGCTCGGCCGAGCTAGTAAGTCTCGGCCGAGCTAGAAGGTCAGAGAATTCGGATTTCTAGCTGTTGAAGAGTCTCGGCCGAGACAGATTGATACACCTCTAGTATTTTGGCCATATCTTGAGATCTACAACTCCGATTGAGGTGCAATTAGTAGCGTTGGAAAGATGATTCGAAGAGCTACAACTTTACGTGAAAGAAGAAAACCCCAAAAATGATCATAAGACCCTCAAAAACAGCTTTGAAGTTGGAAAAGAAATGCAGTGTCGGCCCATTACTTGGCCCACAAGCTCAAAAACGAATTCTAGACTTATTTTCCTATTCCAATTAGGTTTTATCCCTCTTTATCCTAGAGATGTACTTCTATAAATATCTCAAGGCTCTAGACATCAAGGGAGAACTCTAACATTGATTCGAGAGCGCGGACTTGGAAATTCGGAAGAACACGAAGACTCAAGATTCAGCACTCGGGTTTTAGAGTTTTTATAGTTTTAATGTTTTCTTTTTATAGTTTGTTCTTAGCGATCGCTATGATCGGCTAAGCGTTTATTTCCCGTCTTTGACTATGTTGAACCCTAGATTGTTATTTATGTAATTAATTCGGTAATTGCTTAATTTAATTATGTTCTGAGATTACATTGTGTTATTGGATTACTCTATCTTTTATATGTTTGTTATGTGGACTGATCACCCTAGTAATAGGCATATAGCTGTCGCTAGGTCATAAATTCATAATCCGTAATTGTTATGCGTTTGTGCCCAAAAGTAGCAAAAAGTGGTTACTCGCTAGGATAACACAAGGTCGCGGTCACTTGTACCACGTTCGTGAGTACAACACCGTACCTACTCCGTTGCCTTAGTTCCCTATGCGTCTGATTAATATTGTTCTAGCGAGCGTCTCCTAGGACTACTTAATTGGATAGGATTAATTACTAAGTTCTTAGGATTAATTATACTTAAGGGGTAACAAGGGTTAGCTAAGCGTACCTGTTAATTCTTGGAGTAGGGGTCTCAGAACTAATTAGTTAAGTAGTTGCATTAGTTACATGATATTCAGACTACGGGGATACTGGGTTAAAGGCGGGATACTTTTTATTCACTAGTTAATTCATCTTTAGTTATTTGCATTAGTTAATTAAATTTAATCAGAACTCCCCCCTTATTATATTTATACTATTAGTACTTATATAGAATTGGTTAGTACAATAAATTGATTAATTCCTGTTCTCTGTGGGATCGACCCTGACTTGCTCTAGCTACTGTTAGGAATAGTTAGGTTAAATAATTATCTTATTTGACTGCACCCGACAGTGCGGCCAACCTGTCCTTTTCCAACCCAAAAACCCGGTCCAGTCATACTCCAGCTTCTTGACTTGAATAAATCCGGTTCTTCACGCCCAGTTCTTGGATTTGTGAACCCGGTTCTGAGCTTCCAACGTACCATATTCCATATAGGCACCACCTTGATGATATTGAACACATTCCCACACTCAAGGAAATCAGTCCACAGTTGTCTATTTCACCAAACTGAATAAATTGTGGGATGAGCACGCCCTTTTGTTTGTTATGCCTGCTTGCAGTTGTAGTGCCCCTAAGGCTCGGTTAGAATATGATATGAGTTGTAAGTTAATCCAATTTCTTATGGGATTGAATGATTCATATGATCACATACGGAGCCAAATTCTGATTATGGAGCCACTGCCCTTTGTCGATAAGTGTTAGCTATATTGGAGAACACGTGAGCTACTTACAACTCACCTACTTTACACATGCACATTTTGTATGACAGCTGGCATTAGGAGGTTCTAGAAGAGTGACGGTTATCACTTACAGCTTGTATAAATAGGGAACAGCTGTAACTTCATTTTGGGTGTGTTGAATAATATGAATATGATTTGAGCTGCTGGAGTTTATCACTCATCTTATGCTTTTGTACATGGTATCTAGAGCCAGATTTATCCTTTAACTATGGCTTCGAATCGAAATCGAGCATGGAATACAGAGTGGCCAGCTCTGAACACGTCTGCTGTTGCTGCATCAACGGAAGGTGGATCGAAATCGAATAATGTTGCTGCTGATACTGGATCTGCGCCAGTTCCATTAAATCGCGACGATGATCCGATGTATCTCAGCGGATCAGATCATCCTGGTGCAATTCTAGTCTCAAACAAGCTGAATGGAAATAATTTTCTTAACTGGCGACGATCTATGATGATTGCACTCACTGCGAAATACAAACTTGGCTTCATAAATGGAAGAGTGAAGGCTCCAGATCGGGAAGATTCAGATGAATACGAGCAGTGGAGAAGAGTTGACTCTATGGTAATGAGTTGGATTATCAATTCAATATCCAAAGACATGGCAGATGCATTTCTCTATGCTAAGACAGCTAGAGATTTATGGCAACTGATTGAGGATAGACTTGGAGAATCAAATGGACAATTGATTTCACATCTACAGAAGGAGTTATCTAATACTACTCAAGGTAATATGTCAGTAGCAACATACTTTATGAAGTTACAAAAACTATGGGATGAGTATGCATGCATTCGACCATTACCTGTTTGTTCATGTGGTGCGAGCAAGCAATTAAGTGATTTCGAGATAGAAAATAGAATGATGCAATTTGTCAACGGCTTGAATGATAGTTATGAGCAAGTACGAGATCATATTTTAATGATGGATCCACTGCCTAGCATAAATAAGGCTTATTCAATGGTCCTCCGAGTTGAGAGACAGAGGCAGAATCATAACAATTATCCAGAAATGTATGAATCAGCTGCCTTAGTGTCCAAATCTGGTGATAATGCAACTGGAAGAGGAAGTGGAGGAAGGTTTAGCACAGGAAGTGGTAGTTGGAATGCTGGTAGAGGAAGAGGTGTGTTTAAGAAACTCACCAAAGAAGAAAAATCTAAATTGATATGTACACATTGTCAAGTGCCGGGGCATGAAGTGCAGGATTGCTTCAAACTGAATGGATATCCAGAGTGGTACACAAAGATTAAGCAACAGAAAACAAAGCAAATTGCAAACATGGTAGATACTTCAACTACAGCCACTGACACTCAGAAATCCATGGGAGAAATGGCAGCTTTTATTCAACAGGAAGTGGCTAAATATCTCACCAAACAACAAGGCTCCAACAGTGCCTCTACAGGAACGGATGCCTTCATGAGCTTTGCTCACTACCCTGATGCAGCAGGTAATATTACGATATCCAACGATTTTTTTGCTTTGTCCAGTTTTCAGTGTGTGCTTCAAGGCTCTTGGATACTTGACAGCGGAGCTAGTAGGCATATGTGTGTCAACCTTAGTCATCTAATCAATGTAAAACCCATGCCTTCTCCTGTTAATGTTCACCTACCTGATGGAACACAGAAAGGTGTTCGACTTTCTGGTGATATCAAACTTACTCCTACTCTTATGTTAACTGATGTTCTTCACATCCCATCATTCAAGTACAATCTTCTTTCCATAGCTCAGCTCACCCAAACAACTAATCTCAAATGTACTTTCTATCCTACACATTGTCTCATACAGGACCTGAGGACTGAAGCAGTAATTGCTAAAGGAAAAGCAGTTGGCAAACTATACATCCTTGAAGACACAGACCCTCTTTCTACTCAACAACATCTTTCTTTTGCTTCTTTTTCTTGTAATAACATTGTAGACCTGTGGCATAAGAGGTTAGGTCATGCCTCCTTGCCCGTCATGGAACACCTTGATTTTGTAAAGAACCACTCTAGCCCTACTGTAAGAGAGGCTATACAAAAATGTGAAATCTGTCACAAAGCCAAACAGCCTAGACAGTGTTTTCCACTTCGTGATTCTAGAACCACTTGTTGTTTTGAACTACTACATGCTGATGTATGGGGTCCCTATGTACATGAATCTATCAATAAAACTCCATTTTTCTTGACGCTTGTCGATGACTTCAGTCGAGCTACTTGGGTATTCTTAATGTCTCACAAAAATCAGGTTCCCAACATACTATCTACTTTCTGCAATATGGTCCAAAATCAGTTCAATACCACTATCAAAATTCTTAGAACAGACAATGGTACTGAATTTACTTGTTCAGCTACACAAACCATTCTTCACAATCTCGGTATCTTGCACCAAAAATCCTGTGTGTATACTCCACAACAGAATGGAGTTGTGGAGAGGAAGCATAGACATTTGCTTAATCTAGCTCGGGCACTAATGTTTCAGTCTGGTTTACCTCTTCAATACTGGCCATATTCCATTTTATCAGCTGTGTACATTCTCAACAGACTTCCCACCTCTCTTTTACAATGGAAAACTCCATATGAAATTCTATATGGCAAATCCCCAGATTACACTACTCTCAAGCCATTTGGTTGCCTTGTTTTTTCGACGAATACCAAACCACAAAAACACAAATTTTCCCCCAGATCCTATAAATGTGCTTTTCTTGGGTATGAACACGGTAAAAAAGGGTACAAATTGCTTGACTTAGATTCTAAGGATGTCTTTGTCTCCAGGGATGTTCAGTTTTTTGAACATGACTTTCCTTTCCTTGCAAATCCTACGTCTTCTTCCTCCCCTAATTCCTTACCTTTACCTGTTCTTGATGATTACAACGTCCCGCCTATATCCATCCTACCTTCCCCCATAAATCCACCTCCCATCCTACAAGATTCTGTACAGCGGGGTTCCCCTATTCAAGACAATCCCACCGGACCACAAGTGGTTACTAGGAGTGGCAGAATTGTTCATCCACCTCATTGGTTGAAAGATTTTGTTACAAAACCAACTATGGCCAATTCTTCACAAATTACTTCAGATACTACTCCTCAGCACCCCATTCAAGCCTTTCCATATACTACCTCTTCCCTTTTTGGACATGATTATGTGTCTTTTTTAGCTAAGTTGTCAAGTATCCAAGAACCACGATCATATGCTGAGGCTGCACAAAGTAAGGAGTGGGTGGAAGCCATGGAGCAGGAGTTGGCAGCTCTTGAAAAGAACGAAACATGGGAGTTGACTTATTTGCCTCCTGGAAAAAGGACAATTGGTTCTAAATGGGTCTTCAAGACAAAAATGCTTCCTGATGGGTCGGTAGAACGGTATAAAGCTAGGTTGGTGGCGAAGGGCTATCACCAAGTTTATGGGGTAGATTACATTGATAGCTTCTCTCCTGTTGCTAAAATGGTTACCGTAAGGATGTTGATTGCCATGGCTACTCAGAAAGCGTGGGAATTGCACCAATTAGATATCAACAATGCTTTTTTACATGGATATTTGGATACTGATATCTACATGGCACCTCCTGATGGATATAGTAAGGCTGGCCCAGGTCAGGTGTGTCTGTTAAAACGAAGTTTATACGGACTCAAGCAGGCTTCACGACAGTGGAACACTGAGTTCTGCACAAAGCTCTTAGAATACGGTTTTGTTCAATCTCCAAGTGATCATTGTTTGTTCACTAAATCTACAGGGGCAGATTTCTTGGGTCTTTTGATTTATGTAGATGATGTTTTGGTCACTGGATCCGATGTTAATCAAATTACAGCTCTTAAGAAGTATTTGGACAGCCTTTTCACTATAAAAGATCTTGGACATGCTAAATACTTCTTGGGTTTGGAAATCGCTCGAAGTCCCAAAGGCACTTGTCTCTGCCAACGGAAGTACATCCTTGACATATTGAAAGATCTTCGTATGATGGATTGTAAACCGGCCAATACTCCTTTAGTTCCTGGACTCAAGCTTGCAGCTAAGGATGGCAAGCCACTGGAGAAACCAGATACTTATAGGAAATTGATAGGGAGGTTGCTCTACCTTAACTTGACTCGCCCGGATGTCACATTTTCTGTCCAGCAACTCAGTCAATTTGTCAATGACCCTTATGATAGTCACTGGACTACTGCTGTCCACCTGCTCCGATATCTGAAGACTACTCCGGCTCAAGGTTTGTTCTACTCTTCTACTCCTTCTTCGATGTTAGAAGCCTATTCGGATGCCGATTGGGGGGCTTGCTTGGACACAAGGAAATCAGTCACTGGGTATTGCGTGTTTTTCGGAGATGCTCTTATTTCTTGGAAGGCCAAGAAACAAGCTACGGTTTCCAAGTCGTCGGCCGAAGCGGAGTATAGGGCGTTGAGCACCACTGTTTGCGAACTGCAGTGGATCAGTTACATAGCTGCTGACCTACAGCTTTCCATACACACTCCCATTCCTTTATGGTGTGACAACCAAGCTTCTCTTCACATCGTTGCTAATCCCGTATTTCACGAACGCACAAAACATCTTGATATTGATTGTCACCTTGTGCGCAATCAATATAAAGCAGGCTTCGTTTCTCCTCTGAAGGTGTCTTCTCGCCTACAGCTCGCTGATGTATTTACGAAATCTCTTGGGCCTGGACCGTTTGCTGCTTTGGTGTCCAAGTTAGGCATGTTTGATCCCAATACATGCCCAACTTGAAGGGGGGGTGTTAGCTATATTGGAGAACACGTGAGCTACTTACAACTCACCTACTTTACACATGCACATTTTGTATGACAGCTGGCATTAGGAGGTTCTAGAAGAGTGACGGTTATCACTTACAGCTTGTATAAATAGGGAACAGCTGTAACTTCATTTTGGGTGTGTTGAATAATATGAATATGATTTGAGCTGCTGGAGTTTATCACTCATCTTATGCTTTTGTACAATAAGGCTTACTCTATGATTGTCCGTGTCGAGCAACAACAGATTGTTCAACACTGATGGTTTAGATAGCTCTGCTTTGTTTACTGGAGCTAATTCTCAAGTTTAAGGGTCTGCTGGTTGAGGCCCTTCATCTAATCACTCCAACTCTGGTATAGGTGGCAGTGCTGACGGCCAAGGGAGAGGGCTTTCCCGACGTACTAAGGAGGAGAAAGCTAAATTGCTTTGTGATCATCATGGGTACCCTGGGCATGAAATCGGTGACTGTTCAAGCTTCCTGGATATCCAAATTGGTTTTTTAAATTAAGAGAGGGCAGCCTACAGCTAATCAAGTTAATAATCCTCCATCTGACACGTCTTCCAAAGTTGTTACCTCACACACTTCATTAAAACCGACTGATCTCTCTGCATTGGTTCAGCAGGAGATTGCCAAGATATTGGCTAACAAGAATATTTTATCCTCTTCTGGCGGAGACAATAGCAACTCCTATGTTTAATATGGTTGATTTCACTCAACATGGAGACTCTCACTTTGCTTTTACCTTGCTAGAAGATGTTGTTGATGGTTCATGAATAATTCACACCAGTTTCAACATAAAATCGTAACCAAACCATCTAATGCGGTGCGGTTTTGCTAAAAAAATTTACCATGTTTATACAATTATATGGAAACGGTTTGGTGCAGTGTGGTGCAGTCTGTTTAGGAGGTTTTATAATTTTTATGATCACCCCTAGAGCTACCTTCTTTCCTACACCCTGTGAAATACAAGATATTAAGAGTCGCAATGTGTTAGCCACTGGTAATCTGGTCGGTCGGTTATATGGTGTACAGCGGGAAACTTCAGCCATTACCCTCAACTTTCAGAAACCCTCGGAAACCCATTTTCAGCAGGTCTTTGACCAACAGAAAATTGGGCCATGCTTCCCCTTCTACAATCCAGGATCTGGACTTTCTCAAACGTCTTTGTACCCCGTCAGTAATTCAAGCCCATAGAGCCTGTGATATCTGTCATTACTCCAAACAAACGAGACTCTATTTTCCTAATAGTGGGATTAGCTCTACCCGGGTTCTTTAGCTTCTGCATATTGGCATATGGTGTCCTTATAATCAGGCCAGTACGAATAATACTCTGTATTGTTTAACTATTGTGGACAACTATAGTCGAGATACCTGGATATGTTTGCTTTCTTATAAAAAGCAAGTCGTGACTTCTCTTGGCACATTGCTAACAATGATTCGCTCTCAGCTGGAGCAGACTATGAAAGTCATTGAGACAGATCATAGATTAGAATTTATAGGGGCTGAGTGTCAACAAAAAATTTCACTCTTTGTGAATCCAACATCAGAAATCTTGTGCTTACACATACCCAATAGAATGGGGTTGTCGAGCATAAGCACAGGCACTTGCTGGATATTGCTCAGGCTATTATGACTGAATCTACCATTCCACTACATATGGCCTTATTCGATCCTCACTGCTACCTTTTTCATCAATTAGTTGTTCTTTTGTGCTAAGATGGAAGACTCCTTTTGCACTTCTGTTTGGTCAGAATCCAGATTATACATTCCTCAAGCCTTTTGGTTGTTTAGCTTATGCTACCAATGTCATTCCACACAAGACCAATCTCGAACTCACAAGTGTGCTATGATTATTTATATCCCCGGTAGAAAGCTTATAATCTTTATGATATGGAACTTCATAAAGTCTTGGTCTCACGCGATGTCGTATTTCTTGATCACATATATCCATATGCGACTGAATATCCAGTGGATTCGATCCCACTTTACCTCTGTCATGCAATACGGATGATGTTGATTGATCTTCTCCACTATCTCCTTTAGCCACTAATCATGTGTCTGTTCCTGAGACACGGTCTGCTCCAGTCTAGGAATCGTTTTGACGGAGTTCAAGACAGCTTCTCAATCCTGCCTATCTGAGCTACTATACGTTACAAATCATGTTGCCAAACCTGCCTTACCTCCTTTTCAAGTGGTGTTTGAACATGGGTATCACACTTTCATGACCAATCTGGCTGATCTTAAGGAGCCCACCACCTATGACTAGGCTATGCAACATCCAGAATGGTTAATAGCCACGGATACTAAGCTTTAAGCTCTTAAAGACAATAACACCTGGGAATTCACCACTTTTCCTCCCAACAAGAAGGCAATGAGCTCTAAAGAGGTGTTTAAACTGAAGTTGAGGCCAGATGGTACCATCAACCTTTACAAAGCTCAATTGGTGGCCAAAGGCTATCATCAAATTCATGGCATTGACTATTTGGATTCTCCCTATCGCTAAGCAAGTCATGATCCGGGTGATTATTGCTCTCGCTAGTCTTCAATATTGGTCTCTTTATCAATTAGATATCAATGACACAGTTCTACACGGATATATTGACAGGGAGGTTTATATGTCGCCCCCGGCTGGATACAAGAGAAAGCTCAAAACGGCCAAGTTTGCAAGCTTACCCGTAGTCTCCCTAGGCTTAAATAAGCCTAGGGCCTCTTGGCAGTGGAACACCGAGTTTTGTACAAAAAAATTCTCCTATGGTTTGTACAATCTCCTAATGATCATTCCCTCTTCACTTGGACACATTTTAGGGCTTCGGTTGTCTATGTAGACTATGTTGATGATATTCTTATCATCGACACTAATGAGCTTCATATTACTTCTTTGAAATACTTTTGGCATAAGGAGTTTACCATTAAAGACTTAGGCTCCACTAAGTATTTTTTTGGTGTTGAAATTTTTGGAACCTCTTCCGGCACTCATCTCTATCAACGCAAGTATATATGTTCTTGATATGCTTCAAGATTCAGGTATGCTTTAATGCAAGCCCGCATCCACTCATTCATCTCAAGGTTTCAAATTAAATGGTTATTCTAGTTCACAGAATCGGATAGGTATAGGTGCTTGATTGCTCTTCTTATCTACCTCAATCTCACTTGTTCAGACCTCACGTAAGTTGTCTGGCAGTTGAGCCAATTTATGACGGCCCATCTAGCTCTCATTGGGATGTTGTCCAGCATCTCCTTCGTTATCTCCAAGGCACTGCCTCCATCAGTTTGTTCTATCTTACGCATGGCAGCTTCACTATTCATGCTTACAGTGATGCGGATTGGGGCTTCTGTGTTGATACTAAGAAGTTGTAGAAATAGATGAAATAATAGCAGCTGTACATAGCAGCTGTGCAGATTGCATGTACATGCTCATGTGGTGGGGACTAGTATGCCACGTGTAAAGATCCTAAACAAACTAATGCAGCTCATGCTTTGGAGTAGTGAAGGCTAGAATAAGTATAAATATCATCTTTGATTGTATTCATTTTTGAGATGTACTTTTGGTATTCAATAATAACGGAATAACCATTTCCTGCTTGTTCATTTCCATGGTGATAACACCAATATTTCACATGGTATCAGATGTAAATCTGGCCTGAATTTGGAGAACTTGCTCCGATTAAATGTTTCATCGAAGCTTTCCTTCACAGATCTGCTCGATTGACTCTGTTTTCGAGCTATATTCACTCATCTGCTTCATATATTCTTCAATTCTGCCCTAACTTCAAAATTCATCGTGAGAGCTGTTCAAATCTGCCATGGCACCTCCACGCAATCAGAACATCGCAACTGGAAAGGAAGTTTGGCCTGCACTAGCTACTAGCAATCCTCCTTTGACGGCACATACTGAACGACCAATTGAATCACAACCAGCTGAATCTCAATCAACTACGATTCCTACACTGCGAGACTCAGATTCTCTTATGCTGCATGGATCCGATCATCCCGGTATGATTCTAGTTTCGCATCTCCTCACTAGTACTAATTATCTACCGTGGAGTCGTTCTATGCAAATTGCTTTATTGTCGAAAAATAAACTTGGATTCATCACTGGTAGTGTTCAAATACCCACAGATCCTGTCCTTTTAGACCAATGGATTCGCGCTGATAGCATGGTTAGGTCATGGTTGTTAAATGCTATCTCCAAGGATATTAGTGAGTCGTTTTTATATGCCAAGGATGCTAAGACGTTATGGTCCACGGTTACACGCCGTTTTGGCGATTGTAATGGTCCACACATATATCAAGTTCAGCGAGACATAAGCACGATTTCTCAAGGCAATCAACCTCTTGTGGTATATTTTAATCGATTGCACAAACTCTGGGATGAATTGAATCTGTTAAAACCCACACCTCGTTGTACCTGCGGTGCTTCACGAGAATGGGACGAATTTGAAATGAGTGGCAAGGTAATTCAGTTTCTAATGGGACTCAACGATAGCTATGACGATGTTCGGAGTAATATACTTGTTATGGATCCTCTTCCCGATGTTGATAAGGTGTACTCTCTGGTTTTGAGAGTTGAGAAACAGCGCTCAGTGCATTCTTCATACCCAGACAACACAGACAATTCAGCAATGTTTACTAAGTCATCACAAAGTAGAGGATATACCCCCAATAACAGGGGATCACATACTGCTACAAGGGGTGCTAAGGGTAGAGGTACTCCTCGGAGGTCTAAGGAAGAGAAAGCAAAGCTAATGTGTGAGCATTGTCATACCCCAGGGCATGACATTCAAGAATGCTTTAAACTAAATGGATATCCGGACTGGTATCATAAACCTAAGGACCAACGACATGCTAACATGCTAGACGTACCTACAGCGATTGATTCCTCATCATCGAATGTTGATTCTTCCAATAAATCTAATAGCAATGTTTCTGACTTGTCTGCGCTTATACAGAAGGAGGTAGCCAAAGCTTTAGCTTCCCACAATTCCCAGATTATATCCAATGACTCGGCTGGACAATCATTTACAAACATGGCAGATTGCACATCATTCGGAGACTACAATTTTGCATTCACTACCTTGGCAGATTTAGCTGCAGATTCGTGGATTATTGACACAGGATGTAGCAAGCATATTTGCACATTATCTTCAATAATGACGAATGTGGTTCCTCTTCAATATCCTGCTTCCATCACCTTACCAGATGGCTCTCAGCAACAAGTTACACATATGGGGCAAGTTATTATATCTGAATATCTCATTCTCACAGAGGTATTTTATGTCCCAACCTTTAAGTTCAACCTACTCTCTGTCTCACAATTGGCGTCTCAGCTCAGAATAACAGCTAGCTTTACGGATATGGGTTGTGAAATTATAGACATGGATCGAAGAAAGGTCATAGCCACTGGGAAAATGATCAGCAAACTATACATACTACAGATTCCTTCTACTCCCAACAGTGTTATTGCTTTTGCTCTTAATGCCTCGCAGTATCACAAGATTTATTACTCCTGGCACAAACGTTTTGGCCATGCCGCTATTTCTACACTCCAACACTTGGAATTTCTTAAACATCTGTGTACTCCACCAGTGGTCGAAGCTCAAAAGGCATGTGATATATGTCATTACTCTAAACAGACAAGATTGTCATTCCCACAAAGCTCCATTCAAACTTCACGACCATTGGAACTTCTACATGTCGATATTTGGGGTCCATACAATAAGCCAAGTTTCACAAACACACCATATTTTTTGACAGTTGTGGATGATTATAGCAGAAATACTTGGATCAGTTTATTGCAAACAAAGAAACAAGCGGTCAAAGCTCTTGGTACTTTCTTGAGGATGATAAGTGTCCAACTGTCTCTGACTGTCAAGACCGTTAGAACAGACAATGGTTCGGAATTTCTCAGCCATGATTGCCAGCATATGTTCTCTGATTTGGGAATAATGCATCACCGAACTTGTACATACACCCCACAACAAAACGGGGTTGTGGAACGCAAACACCGACATTTATTGAACATTGCTCGAGCAATTATGACAGAATCAGCTGCTCCAAATTACCTTTGGCCGTATTCAATCTTAACCGCTGCATACATTATAAACAGGTTGCCATCTACACTTTTGTCTTGGAAGTCACCATTTGAGGTACTGTTTGGAAGCACTCCCGCCTATGAATTACTCAAGCCTTTTGGTTGCTTGTGTTATGCAACAAATAATTTACCTGATAAACACAAATTTTCTGCTCGAGCCGTAAAAGGGATTATGATTGGTTATCCGCCCGGCCAAAAAGCTTACAGGATATATGATATCTCCTCCCACAAGATCATCATATCTCGAGATGTTGTCTTTATTGAGGATGTCTTTCCATATGCTTCCATCACTGATGCTTCTGTTAATGAGAATGCAAATACACCTACACTTCCAATACCCATTTCTGATATGGATACAATTCCCATTTCTGTGCAAGATAGTAACCACGCCATACCTACAGCTCACTCAGAAACAGATTGCTATCCTGCCACTTCTACACCAAATGATATGGACACTGATGTAGCTGAAACTCATGTTCCAGATTCGAATGCTGGCTCCCCAGCTCCCCCAAACCTTAGGCGCAGCACAAGACCATCAAACAGACCTGCCTACCTTCAGGATTTTCATACAAATTCTAATATACATGATGATTTAGCTGCTTTATTCGTTCCTCATCCCAGGTTTTCAGCCTTCATGATGAACAATAAAGATGTTGTTGAGCCACAAACTTTCAAGGAGGCTCAAAAATCTCCTCATTGGAATAATGCTATGGCCCAAGAGCTCAAAGCGCTTGAAGATAATCACACTTGGAATTTGACAGATCTTCCTCCGAACAAGAAAGCGATTGGTTGCAAATGGGTATTCAAAACCAAACTCAAGGCTGATGGCACTATAGATCGGTATAAGGCACGTTTGGTGGCAAAGGGATATAATCAAGTCGCTGGGGAAGATTTTCTTGATAGTTTTTCCCCGGTTGCCAAACCAGTTACGGTGAGGTTACTCATTGCTATAGCTGCTGTGAAACAATGGCCCTTGCATCAGTTAGATATCAATAACGCTTTTCTGCATGGATATATTGATAAAGATGTTTATATGCAACTGCCGCCGGGCTACACCAGCGCTAAACCGGGACAGGTATGCAAACTGATCAAAAGCCTATATGGCTTAAGGCAAGCGTCTCGCCAATGGAACAACCAATTCTGTTCCACTTTACTCAAATATGGTTTCACACAATCGGCCCATGATCATTGTCTTTTTACTTGGTCCTCTCACACTGATTTCATGGCACTTGTGGTTTATGTTGATGATGTATTGGTCATTGGTAACTCTACTGATCATATTGCTGCCCTGAAACAGTTTCTGCATGAAACCTTCACCATCAAGGATCTTGGTTTGGCTAACTACTTCTTGGGCATCGAGATAGCTCGAAATAATCAAGGTATTCATCTATCTCAACGAAAATACATCACTGATATAATACATGATTCTGGCCTCCAAGATTGTAAACCGTCTTCTACACCTCTTCCTCAAGGGCTTAAGTTGGCAGCAGATAGTGGCATCCCACTTTCGGAACCGGAGAAATACAGACGTTTGATAGGCCGTCTTCTGTACTTGAATCTTACACGCCCAGATATCACCTATGGCATACAACAGCTGAGTCAATTCGTCCAAAGTTCTCGTTCTGAGCATTGGCAAGCTGCAGTCCATCTTCTCCGATACTTAAAGGGTACCTCTCATCTCGGCTTGTTTTATGGTACTGACAGTGATTTCACAATAACAAGTTATAGTGATTCTGATTGGGGCTCTTGCCCTGATTCTCGTAAATCGCTTACTGGATATTGCGTGTTCCTAGGCCGGTGTCTAATATCATGGAAAACGAAAAAACAAGCAACGGTCTCCCGCAGCTCGGCCGAAGCGGAATACCGAGCTCTTGCAAGCACCACATGTGAGCTGATCTGGCTTAGCAATATCGCATCTGATTTACAAATTCCCATCTCCAAACCCATTACGCTTCTCTGTGACAATCAGGCAGCCACACATATAGTTCAAAACCCGGTCTTCCACGAACGGACGAAACACATTGATATCGATTGCCATATCGTCCGCAATAAATACAAAGAAGGTTTTTTGCAGCTGTTTCATGTGCCTACAAAGCAACAGATTGCTGATCTGCTTACTAAACAACTTGGAATATCCCAATTCCGTCATCTCTTGTCCAACCTGGGCATGAAATCCATCGCCCAGCTTGAGGGGGGGATGTAGAAATAGATGAAATAATAGCAGTTGTACATAGCAGCTGTGCAGATTGCATGTACATGCTCATGTGGTGGGGACTAGTATGCCACGTGTAAAGATCCTAAACAAACTAATGCAGCTCATGCTTTGGAGTAGTGAAGGCTAGAATAAGTATAAATATCATCTTTGATTGTATTCATTTTTGAGATGTACTTTTGGTATTCAATAATAACGGAATAACCGTTTCCTGCTTGTTCATTTCCATGGTGATAACACCAATATTTCACAGAAGTCCCTCACCAGCTACTTTTTTTTTGGGTAATTGTCTTGTGTCCTGGAAGATGAAAAAACAAATTACGGTGTCCCGTAGCTCAGCTGAGGCTGAATACAGGCCTGAGCATCAACAACACGTGAGCTTTTATGACTTGATTATCTCCCTACTCTAAAAAGTATGGGTGATTTCTTACAAAATAATATAGTGTCAAAAATGTCCTTCTGCATACACTTATCTGTGAGGAAATATACAAGGACAAATACATAATTTACTAATATGTATTTAGATCATGTTTATCAACAACCTATCACAACCCAACTTATTAATAAAATATTCATTTCTCTCTCATCTATATACACAACCTACTCCACAATCGACAAAAATACATTTTTATACTTGATCAACAACCTAACATTTTAATAAATATTAATTTATTTTATCAAAATACATAACATATTTCCCAATAAACCAATATTTTTGCTACGGTTTAATAATTGCATATTATTTTTACGTTATTATTAATATATTTCAACGAAAATAAACTATTTTCATTTTGCAATTCCAATAAGGTGATTTTTTTCCATGCACTTAAAATAAAATTGAGAGGTTTGATGATATTGAGAGCTTTGGTAATCTTCAGAATTTATAAGAGATTCAAAGTTTGGGCAATCTTGAGAGGTTGAATAATTTTGGGAGAAGGAAAAATAATTTGGATAGTTTAGATCCGTGATATGAAATGATAGAAATTATATGAGAAAAGATATAACATTAGGCTCTATTTATAAAAGTAAAAAAATAAACAACTTTAAATTTTAATTCAAAATATATCAACATTAGATTCTACTTGTAGAGAAAAAGAAAATAAGAATTCTGATAAATTATTTAATTTTTGTCAAATAAAAATTATATCATTTATTTATTATTAAAACTATATCCAATAAATAATTTAATGCAACCAATGGGGTATTGACATGTGGCAGGTTGTGAAATGGGATTGGGTTGTGGAATGGGTTGGTTGACCAACCCAAACCACAACCGGGGTCATCAACATTATTGGGTTTTCTATTTCTTTTTTAATAGAATTTTGTCGTCTTATGAACACGGGTTGTGCGAGAAGCACCGCTAAACATGGTCTTATTACTAGGAATAATAATTCCATCCCCTATTTAGTTTAGTATGGGTGGTTTAACATAGTATCGAAAATACCCTTCTGCGTATACTTATCTATGAGAAAATATACAAGGACAACTACATAATTTACTAATATGTATTTATTACTAGGGATTAATAATTCCATCCCCTATTTAGTTTTATATTTTTTTTTTATTGGTTTAAAATCTAAAATTTCTAATCAAATGCAATAAATTTATATTCTAATTTTAGATCTTGAATTTAATTAAACTTGTATGAGGTATTATTAATTTTAGATTTTATTAAATATTCATAATATTTATTTAGCTTTAATATATTATTAAATATATGTTAATTCATTATATCATACGAAGTAAATTTAGGAGAAAACTGTACCAAATTTAGAAATATAACTTTTATTATAAAGTACAAGGTGATTCTAATATAATATTTCTGGGAAAAAAATATATACTTACATGCAAAGAAAAAATAGCATGCATTATAGTTTTATGGTAAACTGAAAGTTGGTATTATTTAAGATAAGCAACACGTCAAACATTTGTAAAAATTAGAATATGAGAGTTGTTATCTAAAATTTGGATTCTTATCAAACGGAGATTATTTCCAATAACCTTTCAAGTCGTATTGAACTTCAGTATTAGTTTAATTTGATTTTTAACATATCTTTTTTATCACATATCTATATATATCTAAAAACAAAATGACTTTTTACTTGAATTGGCAATAATCATTTTTTCCCGCCCATTTGTCAATGCTAAATTCGGAAACTTTTTTTTTTTTTACACGAATTTATATTTTATTTATTTTATTATTGTTGTGGGCCCAGCTGCCCACCATTTTTTCCGGCAATAATGATGGAAAAGATTTGTTATTCTTTTGGGTATATATTTATTTTTCCACTGAAAATACATGTTAGGATTTAATGTTCCATGCAAAATGGAATATTTGTAACAAACCATATATTTTTACATAAATATCAATCAATTTTTGAGTAAAATCAGCGATTCAATATTTGATGATCTTTTTGGCTACAGGACTGTTTTCATAACCTAGATAAGTACAAGTTGGTATAATAAAAAGAATTTTTAAATTCAATCATATCTAATTATTTATTTTACTGCATAATAAATAGATACAAACCCTAATTTAAATCTCTATAAACACACCATAAATCTGAGACACTCAAAACACGAAAATTAAAATTTTCATACAGTTCAAAATACTGAAAGAAAAATGCCTCCGTTGTTCTCCAAAATAAGCGATGTCCATGCTAAGAGGCATGATTGGGCTTTGAAGATGCGTCTAATACGTGCTTATAATATACCAATGTACAAGAATCCTACTCAGATTCAGAGCTTCGAATGCATTTTTCGGGATGCTGAGGTAAACATTTTAATGATCGACGTTATGTAAATGTTGTGTATTAAAATCATTTATTCAATAAAACTACACATTTATCAGATCTGAAAAATATGTAATGTTCAGACATATTTGTTGTTTTCCTATTTAGTGACAAATAATTGACTGTTTTTGGAATATATCATCATGCGTATGATTTTCTATCATTGTTTGCAATTAGAAACACTTCGAAACCAACAATTATGTGCTAAATTAATAATATAGCAACAATCATCTAGAAAATTACAATTCATTTAATATGCAATTTACAGTTTGTAATATAAAATATTAGTTCTGTTAAAGTGTAAAATAATGCACAGCTTTTTAAAAATATCAAATTGCGTGTTTGTTGTATAATTGCTTGCAATTATAAAAAAATGCTCCACCAGCAATTGTGTGCTAATTTGACAATATATCAACAATCTATTCATTACAATGCATTTAAATTTCAGTTCACCGTTTGTAATGTAAATGTTTTTTTTTTAAATCAGGGTTCCACTATAAGGGGATCTGCAAGGCTGAACCATATAGATACTGCTCGACAGCGACTTACGGAAGGAAATTTGTACATCATTTCTGATTTTATGGTTTCTAAAGATGAGCTGAGATTTAAAACTGCTACTCACCCACTGAAATTTTCCTTTTATGGAAAGATAAAAATTAAACATATCTGTGCATCGTTCCCGAAAGATAGATTCATCTTTAGGTCATTTGATTGGATTTCAAAACTGAAGAAACAGGATGAGACTTTGCTATTTGGTACCTAACTTATACATTGATTCATTTAATTATGAGAAATATATAAATAAATTGATGGCAACTACTAAGGTTATTTGTGTATTTGTTTGGTATTCTATAAAATTTAGATGTCATAGGTCGATTGGTGGAGATGCATTCACCTCAAATTATGCCTACAAAGGAGGGACCGAAGAGGTTGATTGAGATCGAAATAGAAGATTTGAGGTATATGCCTAATTCAGAATAAATGTATTAGTTTAATTTTATTATCAATTATTCTATTCTTAAAATCCATTAAATTTATGAATTTTTATGCATGTCATACTTTGTTTAAAGTGAAAACAGGTTGACTATCACATTGTGGGAAGAATTTGTGGATCAAGTCTTACCTTTTTATAACAATTAAAGAAACCACTGAGCCAGTTGTGGTAGTAATGCAATTCTGCCGGTCGAAGGTGTACAATGGTAAGTACCCTGCAGAATGTTATATTAGTTATATTGTGCTAAAACTAATTTTATTAGTTGTTTCTTGATGCAACATTATGACTATCTTTTTTATGCAGATTCTGTGAAGGTATCGAATACTTATAACTGCACCCAACTTTTTGTAAATGCTGATGTTTGAGAGATAAATGAGTTTAAAAATAGGTAAATTTTGATAAAATATTTCAACATTATTATACTTTCTTCACAGATTTCATATTATTTATGGTGAGAAATTATCAAATGCTTAATATACTTTTTTGAAAGAATCAATATTGAGTATTATATTAAAGTATCTTACATTTCATTTTTATCTATATATATCTAATCAATAAATTTAGATTAGTTAAAATTGATTGTGAATCTCTGTTTCAATATTATACGACGAATATATGCTAAGATTTGTTAAGATGGCGACTTACTTTATTTATACTTTTTAGGATTGCTGATTCTCCGAATCGGTCAAAACCAGTGACTATATCTCATGCTTCAAGTTATGGTGCGTCGCCGAGCAGTGAGTTCTCTTCTGGCCGTGTTGTTGTTAGGAATCTGCAAGAGATATGTGAGGGAGAGGTAGTGAAAGTTATATAATTAATAATGACTTTAATATTTAGAATACTATTTCAGTAACAAATTTGAGCTTCAATTTAAATATTTAGGATGGTGTATTTTGGGTCTACTGTGCAATAGCTGAGATAGAAAATGCTACGGATTTGTGGTATATGGCATGCTTAACATGCCATCGTAAGCTGAACAAATTGGAGAATATTTGGACTTGCCGTCAGTGTGGTGAAGTACAAGCCAACAAAAATTTCGGGTATAATATTTTAACCTATGGTGTTGTATATGTAACTATTCTACCTAAGATAACATGTTATATTACATCAAATTTTGTTTATACTTAATATTATTACTAATTTTCTTTAGGTTCAAGATAGAAGTTCGTGTCATTGATGAAACGTACAACGCTCTTTTCGTTGTTTGGGACTCAGAGTGTCAAATTATATTTGGGAAGTCAACCTACGATCTCAAAACAGCCAATGTAAGACTAAGTTATTATACAATAGTTTTTCCAATTATTTTAACATGTTTTACAACAAAATAATTGCATGCAATCTATAGGATGCTGAACCTGGTGTTCTAGAGTACTACATCACAAAACTTGTGGACAGGAATGTACTTTTTAAAGTTTCTAAAAAGACTGATACATCACGTGGCGGGAGAGTTACCCTTTCTGTAACAAAGGTTTCTGATGATCCTGAACTATTGTCACGGTTTTGTTCAGCTTATGTTGAGCCTCAGGTAATGAAAATAACATAGTAATCAATTTTTTACAATTTATTTTAATGTGATATACTAATGAATGAAATATACTCGAATCCTATGAATCTTAAAATATTTTTAATTATACTAATGAATGAAATATATATATTAGAATTCTATGACTCTGAAAATATTGTATAAATTGTTGTTTCTTACTATTTGTTCTCAAGAGTCGGATTCGATTTCCAAGCTTGTGCGCAAGGATGCAGCTGATGATGATTGTGGTTCTGATGATGAAGTGAATACTCCTGAAAAGATCATACAAACGTTAGAGGACAATGATGATACTTCAGATAAGACTACAACTGTGGAAAGTGGCCGCTTTAATGGAAAAGGAAAGGTTGATGATGGTGATCAGGGACTTAAAGTGAAGCGCAAGCTGTTGGATGACCTCGATAAAAACTCGACTAACAGGAAGACTATCAAGCAGGAAAAGTTTTGAAGTTAATGTGTTTTGAAGTTATTTTTCTATTGACAATGTTTTTTTCCCTATTCTGTTTGCCTTTATGTTATTTTCCTATTGACAATGTTATTCTGTTTGCCATTTTGATTACTTATTTGTGTTCAATTCATTATAAAATAGATGTACAACTACTAAACGCATTAATTTATTGACTACATAAATATATTTCAATTAAGTAACAATTTACAGAATACAATATTATGTTGCATTATTATATAATAATTTTAAATGTATATGCATAACCACTAATTAAATAGACGTA
Source organism: Ajuga chamaepitys (assembly GCA_958295605.1). Classification (NCBI taxonomy): domain Eukaryota; kingdom Viridiplantae; phylum Streptophyta; class Magnoliopsida; order Lamiales; family Lamiaceae; genus Ajuga; species Ajuga chamaepitys. The sequence continues at coordinate 53,181,694 of OY282499.1, forward strand.
ATAATAATTATAAAAGATATAAATCTGTTTTTTCTATAAAAATTTAAGATATACTCATTAAAATTGTTAATGAAAATATCTGTTTTCAAAGATAAATTAGAACGACATATAAGTAATTTGGCTTAAAATATAAATTAAAATCACATATTTGCTTATATACATATTTGAATATAAAACATCTAAGTTTATAAAATAAATTAAAAGAAAAAAATTGTTTTTTAAATTAGATAGTAAAGTTGGAATATGATAATAACATAGATTAAACTATAATGTTCATGTATTTTACATTCACTAATTTTATGCTGCTTAAACAAGTTATATAAATACAATTACAAATAAAAATTAGCTAATATATATATGTATATATATATTTGAATATAAAATATTTAAGACACTTCAACAATAATAGTTGTAATATAAATTAGACAAAGGATACAAATATATAAAAAAATATAGGCATTATAATGAAAATATGATAATATAGAGATCACACAAATGTTTATGTATTTACATCCACTATTTTTAAAAGCTGCGTAAACAGTTTAGGCAAATACAATTACAAATAAATTATTCAAACATATAAATACCCAGTAGTATCAAATTTATGATTTTATTATATTAAATATAAATACAGTAACCCATAATTTGTTTAAAATAAATTATAAACTAAACTTGGTGATGTTCATGTAGAGAACATAATAAATAGATATTTTATCAAGTATTATATCTCTACTGCTGACAATATTAAAATATGATAAACGATGTTAATAATGAATATTCAAAAAAATTAATATTTATAATCATTATTTAAATAACAAATGTATTCTGAAACTCAGTCAAATATGTTATAGAATGTTTTCAGATATTATAGATATCCTAAAATATCATCTGGATAAGCATTGTTTTTATAATAGACAAATATTTAGTGCATAAATATCTCTTATCAAGTAAGGCAATAAAATCAGAAAATCTATATACTCAAACCCTAGACAATTAGAAAATTATGCTTATTTATAGGTCTTATTATTGATGTAATAGAAATATAATTCACAACAGGTAGTAGGTTCCTGACTGTAAAAGAAGAATCATTGAAGTTTAAAGCATGGGAAATCAGTAAGCAGTTCTCTTATTCAAGTTGTATTCAACTGTTTGTTAATCTACTAATGATTAAATTGAGATGGGTACAATAATCTTACTGTTATAATGTGTAGGGACCCAGACGTTGAAATAATTGTTATATCCGAAGATGAAAATCCGTCTTTTGATGTCAAGGTTACTGACGAGATCCTGAAATCAAAGACATTGGTATAAGTCATCATTAATTATAAAAATATTATAAGTAATTTTTTTTTTAAGTAAACTGATTGTTTTAAAATTAACAAACTTGAATGATTTACTCTATTATTGTTCAGGTGATTCCAGATGATTTTAGGGCTCAGTTCATCAAAGGGAGTCACTTGCTTGAAGGGACTGCTAAAATATTTTGAGGAATACAATATTGGATTGTTGGAATTGGTGGTGACCCATGGAAGAAATTAGAATTAACTAACTGTGACAAATTTCTTGCTGATAATGATCTTGGATTGAAGAGGGAGTTCACGCTAGAGTTTGAGCAGGATGAAGGCTTAAATTTTCGTGTCTATGTGTACTGATTTAGTCAATAATGATGTCCAGGTTCAACCTGCATTGAATTATGGTAACATTATAGTTACTATGTTTAAGGTCCGGTTTCTACAAAAATAATATTGTCCACAGTCAGTTTAATGAAGACTATTGTTTACTGCTCTTATACCCTAAAAGAATGTATTAATGAAAATTCAATACAATTTTAAGTATGATTAGATATATTATAAAACAATCTATTTTAATAACAATGCTAAAGTGTATATAACTATATTACAAAAAATAACAATGATAAAGTAAAATTTGATAAATCAAATCTGTTTAGATATATATAGATAAGAAGAGATGATTTTTAAAGTATCACAAATTTTTTTATAACATTTTAGGAGATAATGAAAAAAAAGTGGAATAACACATGATGAAATTTTAATCTATATAATTACATCCTTTATTGATTATGTGAAAATATATTATATGTAAATCTAATTTCCGTGTCTAGATAAGCACAAGTTATATGGTTTTGTTTCAAAAATAATATGTCAGTATATATGTATATATATACTGTTTATTCACAATAAATGCTGCATAAAAGAAAACATAATTATACCTAAAATATCTCAACAGAATATTGATTCTAAAATTAACATATTTTTATGATATGGTGTCATCAAGCTAACCAACCTCTATATAAATATGAGATGCGCCCATTCTATTTCATCGAAAAAAAAAAAAAAAATCATACAAGCAGAAAAAAAAACAAAGAAAAAACTTTATTCAATTGGAAGATGACTCAAAGTGTTGTATCAGTTTTGGTGGTAAACAATGTTCCCTACCCGTGTTTCACAATTGCTGTGAAGCACAAGCATGTTCGCAGAGCAAGACTGGTATTAAAGCATTCCTAATCTATATGTATGCAATTGTAAAGTAATTGTTTGCTAAAGCATGTTTGTTGTTTCTCTTGCAGAAAGTTCCTTAACAGTTTCGTCATCACTTTTTAAAGTGGGGACATCTAATCAATGGTAGGGCGACACTTATTAGGGGAACTAAGGAGTGGACTGTTGGATTGGAAGTTGATGTTGTAGAGAGGGAGGAATTTTGCTATCTAAGAGGCTGTAGGGATATGATGGATCAGTGTATGATTGGTCGTGGTGATTTTATCACCTTTGAGAAGCAACCTCCTAGGGGTGGTGATATACTTGATCTTTCATTTAGGGTTTTTGTTCAGTAAAGGAGAAGAGAGTCATTTCATATTTGGATTATACTATATAAATTTTATCGATTGTTTTTTCAAATTTTCAACTCTTTGCATAATAAATATAGGTTTGTATATTTTTCTGAATTATAAACGGATCAGTAAGAAACTTATCTGTCTGTGGTAATTTTGACAATGCTTCTTCGATCAGCATCATACTCTTACATTGATGTACTTAGTTTCTCATGTGGTGGTTCCTCATGCTACATTAAAAAATAGATAATCAAATTAAGTTCAGAAACTAAAAAGTACATGATCAAAAAGTAAGTAATGAAATAAAGTAAATAATAAAATTAATTTGACATTTGTAAATAATCATATATAACTAATATAAGTAATCAAATTAAGTAAATTAAAATCAAGTTATGAATTTTTGTTTGTTTATGTTTATAAATTATAAACGAATTTTTGCAAAAAATTTACAGTATTTGTACACTGGTACTAAAATTAAAGGAAAACAAATAATATATCTCATAATTTAAACTTGGCTAGAAAGAATATGCATTAAAACTAATGTCAAAAACAGAAACATATAAGGGTAATGGAATCTTGAAATAATAACAATTTATGAGAGAATTGAGGAAACACTTTCATATTAAATATATTAAAATACTATCTAAGATTTGATATTATAAAATCTATTATTTTGAGATATGAATATTACACAAATATTGGCTCAACATTAAACCTGTATTAAAATATTATATGATTGTGCCTAAATGGGTCATCGGATTATGTTATTTGACCAATATCATGCAATAAACATATTAGGTTTGTGCCAATCTAATCATATTTATGGCTGACATATAAATATACTGTAAGATTTCTGGATAGGAAATATATACAGTAATATGAACAGAATCTGACCCAAAAAATATGTGAATCTTCAATTATATAATACATCGGAATAAACACATATATTTTTCAGTAGTTATCCTCATAAATAGTTCTTCTATAACTATATAAAGGTTATTCTAATAACACTGTAATTGTTTCAAACTAGATTTAAAAAAAGTTAAACCTAGAAAAGATAAAAAGCTATCGACATAGGGAGATGGCGCAATCAGAAGTATCACTTCTGGTGGTTAATAATGATCAATATCCATCTTTCACAGTATCAGTTCATCACAATAATGTTCAGATGGGAAGATTGGTATTTATTGAAGTTATTATTGAATTTTTATTAATATAAGTTTAGTATGATATAACATTGATTCTATTTTCTATTGCAGAAAGTTCCTGAACAGTTTCGTTATCATTTTCTTAGATGGGGTCATATAATCAATGAAAGAGCAACGTTGTTAAGAGGTAGTAGAGAGTGGATAGTTGGATTGGATGCAGACGAAAACGAGAGAGAAGAAATTTGCTACCTAACTGGCTGTAGGGACATGTTAGATGGCTGTATCATTGGTCACGGGGATGTAATTACATTGGAGAAGCAACCTCCTAGGGGTGATAATTTTATGGATCTTTCGTTTAGGGTTTTTATTCATTAATCTATGTTTTCATATGGTCTCTTTCATATGAATGATTTACATGACTTTTCCCAGGCTTTTAAGGTCTATTCAAAACATAATGTGAAAACCAAAGTCATCCTCATTTGTTTTTTCATTAGTAAGTCATAATGAACACATATTATGTTGTGTTTTTTACTTTATGAAATTACAATGCATTAAATTAGAAACACATATAATATTTGGTGAGAAAACTTTTACTTATCTTTTCTTTCTTCTTTCATAGTTTGTTGTTGAAATTTGATTCATAGCTGTAGATTGAATTTAATTTCCAAAATCATCTCTTGCTTCTATAACCTGCAATTAAAATAAAAAGGAAAATGTTTTACAAAGAAGAACAAAGTATACCAAACAATATGAAAAGTATTTTATGGGGTAATGCATTTAATATTTATTTGTTTTGATAATATGTTTACCATTTCTAAATACTATTAGTAAATTATTTATGAAACAAAAAACTATTAACAAACAATGGATAATAATTTAAAATTTAACTAATTAAACATCATACAAATTTTATTATAAAAAAAAAAATATAAGCGTTATATTCATATAATATAGACTAATTCATTTCACTTTATAAATTTATATATTTATGTTTTGGTTATATATAAACAATTTTCTTAAATTAATTGTTGCATTGTACATATTTTTTAGTTTTATGTTGAACTAAACTAGAACCAATAATAACCAATTATTTAGTAAAGAAAAATTTATATATAATCTATACAAATTATTTATATTACATCCAGATTTTGAAAATCTCAAGTTATTTTATGTTTTTATTAAAAATCATATTGAATATAGAAACTTCTGAAAAAACTAAAAAGATCAAATATTTTTCTTCTATAATTGATTATGAAGTTGAAGATCTGGTGAAATATATAAATTATCAATGATTGGATGAATCAGAATAATATTTGTTAAGATAATAACTATAAATATATTGAGATCTATTCGATAAAATATATGTGACTAAATAACCAGAATATGTAAAAGAAAATATAGATCCCAACAAATACTCATTATAAATATTCATTCCACGGATAAGTTACATCATTTTTTACCCTACTTAATGAATTACAGAAGTTCATTCTTATGGTGCCCTAAATATTCAGAGTGTAGTTTAAATCAGAGATGAAGGAACCAGTGGAGGAATAACATGCAGTTATGATTTCTGAAGGTGTGTTTGTAGTTTTTATATAGATTAATCAGTTTCCATAATCTAGATTATATCATGTGCAAGTAATTTAATCATCATGCTTTTATAAACAATGATAAAGAGTAAAATTTTATAAAGAGATGACTTATCTTCATATAATTATTTCATTTTGATTCTTGATACTCCGGATATTAACACTCCTCTTGCTTATATCCATGGTTGGTTGATGTTTTGTGTACCTACAGTTATTTTAATTGAAGTTTTAATATTATGAAATAAAGCAAGATCAGGTAACTTTTGTAATCATATATGTCTATGAAAATATGTGACAATAAATAAAGTTTTATCAAATTCATGTGCTGTCTAAGTTCTTTGTAGTTTTTTCATTCCAACAACAATATATGAATCAATGATTCATTATATTTTGTTGCAAAATATGCATAAAAAGTCAATTGTTGTGCAGTGCATATGATTTCATAAACAATGACAATAAAATATCTTATTATGTAATTTGTTCATTCAAGCTTGAAAATATTTTAGTTCATGTTAGATTATAAGCAATGACTATTATTGATGAACCTGTATTCTTAAGCTAATTATAATGAATTTTACCCCTCCAAATCAAAATAGATGCATGAATCTTACTGTAATCAAGGCTAACTAAATAAAAATAAGTACATTATTGAAGCACTATTTGATAGCAAAGTAATTCATGCCATAGGTCAACATTTTTTTATTACAATTGAACATAACTATGAGTAAGTAACGTTTGTGAAGTCTAATATTATGCAATGTTTGTTGTATCATATATGGTAAGCATGCATATTGATGAACATGGCTATATATTTTATACAACATGAAGAAAACTTGATCAAATAGCATATACTTTTCCATCAAGAAAAGGCCGAGGGGAAAATATGGTGAAACTTAGAGATTCTATTACTTTAGGAAAAAAGCATGCAAGAGAAGGTATGTCTGCTGTTTTGAAACTGTAATGATTGATGACTTTGTTTTTTATCTACATAAACATTGATCAATTTGTAATGGTTAAAAAAGTTAGTTGTTGCTTTGTTTTTAAGAGATGATGTATTTATAAAGTTAAACTGATTACTAAGACAATTAGGAAGAAACTTATTTGTTTGTGCAGCCAAACAAGCAACCTGGTCTGTGGTAAATGAACCGTCCAGTATTTTGTTACAGTATTGATGCATGTTGGTAATTTTGGCAATGCTTCTGCAATCAGCATCATACTCTTGCATTGACGTACTTATTTGCTTTTATTGTGGTCCCTCATGATACATACAAAAGTAGATAATTAATTTAAGTTCATGAATTAATAAGTAAATAATAAAAAATTAATTAATCACATAGAGTAAATAATAAAATTAACATTTGTAAGTAAGCATATATAACTATTCTAACTAATCAAATAAAGTAAATTAAACAAAAAACATCATTGTTGATAATAACACTTATCAAAATAGTCAAATTTAGATTAAAATAACATTCTGAAAGCACTCCATGATATCACAATATGATTAACTTACTGTATCAGCCTATAGTGTAGTATAAAGATGGTTGTATTGTTTATGATGAAATTTTAACTAATATGAATCTATTCATTTAGTATATATAAACATGAAATGTGAGATACTTGCATTAGTTCTTTCCATTGATTATGTCGATTAAGCATCCAACAAACATATCATCTGTTCTCATCATGAATGATAAGATGATATGAGAATCAATAACGTTTTTTGTTAAAGTGTGCTCATGTTGAAACTGCTCTATCAACATTTTTTTTAACAAAATTAGGCGTTAAAAATATGGATTTAGTAGACAATTTTAACATTTTATCAATATTTTAAAACTTTTTGTCAAAATAATCATCTACAAAACAAATTTCTAAACAAATATATATAAACAAAAAATAGAGTACATGATTCAATTCATACGGATGCTTAGTGTTTCTAAGTATTCTGTCTTATTCAAGTTTAATAAAATCATTGCATGTTGAATTCTAACTCAGATAAAGTTGTTATACCTTCAGAAAATCGTTGCATGTTGATATTTTAGGCAATAAAAGTACAAAATAACATAGTACTTTAAACTAAAACAGAAAATGCCATATATCTACCAGTAAAAACATATTTAGGAGGATATAAATATAAATAAAAGTTAGAAAAATATAAAATTACCTTCTGCATGTCTCTTTGTAGAACGGATATGAGAAATTTCTGATCGGATATTAGCTTTACAGAAATGTGAAACAGATCTGAAAACCCCTATCATCTTCGAATTACATTCCTATGAAAACCCTGAATTGACCTTCAAAATGACTTTGAACATCAATCTGAAAGCCTTTTTCATCACCAGAATCCGAAAAATTATTTCAAACTTTTAGATCTGTTAACCTATTTGCAAGATAATGACATATACACCATGCATGAATGGTTAGTGAAAGGTTCGAGCATAGTTGTTCTCAGAAGAGAATTTTATTAAAAAATATACCGATTTGAAAGCCCCTTTCATCATAGATATATAATTCGTTCGAAAAACCTAATTTCACCTCTGCGTAGACGTTTATAATCACAAAAAACTCTTTCGATCAGAAGATTTAGAGATTTTGCGCTGAAATCTTAGATCTGTACACTGAAATTCAAGATTTTAAAATATTTAAAAAAAAGTTTGAATTCATCATTTCTAAAAGAGAAAATTGTGTTAAGAATGTTCTAATCTACTCAAAATAAACAAAGATAATGAATGGATTATGGAGGGGGAGCTTATCTCAACTGAGATTCGACAAGAGATAGAGAGAGAAACGCAAAACCCAGAAACTGAGTTAGAGAGAGAAATGACGGTGAGATGAAGAGGAGGGTGTCACAGTAGAGTCTAGAAGACTCTTGTCCTTATCAGGACAAGTGGAAATAAACAAGTATAAATGGGCTGTGGGTTTGGGCTGCGGGTTTGGGTTTTATTGTAATATAATTTATTCTAGAGGGTTATGGTATTGGGCTGCTGAGTATATATCAGCAGCCCATACTAATTCAGAAGTTGGGCTGGGTTTTTAGTTTAGATATATATAGATTTATTTTAGATGGGCTTTTGGAGAAGTCATTTTTTATATTTTGTATTGATTATAAATGTTATTAAAAAAATATAATTACTTAGTTTTAGCTAATTAAAATATAAATAATTTCTTCCAATAAATGTATATTTTAATTGATATATTCTTAATAAATAAATATTCGTTCCTTCACTAATATGTTAATTCTTTCAATTTTGTTTCAATGGCAATTTATATTTGTTTGAAAATTAAAATTACTATTTATAATATTAAAGCTAGATTTGAACATATATATTTGTAGTGTAAATATTAGATTAAAAAAATTGTTTATTAATTGTATATTATTTTTTGTTATTAAAATATTGGTAGGGTTTTTACACTGTTTCAGTTTAGATATGTTTGTGATTTGTTTTTTTCTTTTATTTGTTTATGCAAAAAATAAAATATTTGTTGGGTTGAGTCTGTTTGTCATTAATTTAGAAATTTGCGAAGAGAATAACAAATGAGCCTATTATTGATTAATCAAACATAAATGGAATTCATTTAAGATTTATAATTCTTTAAAATAATTATTTATTGTATACGTAAGTAATTTTGCAGTTTTGTTTACTATTATTTTGAGCACAACTATTATAACTATGCGAATTTTTATTATTTTAATGTATTTTTCAATTTTTTATTTGTTAAAAGCTAAATAACATTCTCAGTTAGAAGTATTTCAGTTTCACATCTTATTATTTATAATTAAAAAAATAATAATAATTATTTATAATTTATTTTTTCATAGTTGGAATAACATATAATAAAGTAATTCTTTCTTTTATCAGAAGTTTATATAGTTATTTGTTGGAATATATTTCTTTTTTTTTTATATATCTTCATATTAACTAAAATTATTTTTTTGTTCTTCTAAATTTAGAAAATACAACTCCATCCAACACAAATGGTAGTGTAGTTGTTAATAAATTTTCCAGGCAAACAACATCCGTCTATAACATTAGTCAAGGGACTGTTTCGTATCCATTTCAGAGGAGTCAATTTTTCGATATCACCAATGGTAATAAAATATTATTCTAAAATTTATATTTTTCTTTCAATATTTATTAAACTATTTTGTTTGGGAATTATTTGTTCTAACTTAAATGTTTTTATTTTTTAAGTTATTGAAGCCAATCAATTCTATCGCCAAAAAGGCCCCGTTGTTGTAGAGAATTGTTCAAATGAAAATGTTTCTAATTCGACTTCGTCTACCATAATAGGTACATCTGTTACGAGTTTTATTATTTTATTTATTTATTTAAATTTAATTGAGCAAAATTATATTAATCAATTGTGTAATTTTTTTTTATGAATAATTTAAAGTTTCAGGAAATGCAAAAATTACTCCACATGCAGAAAGTTTAACAAATGTATCAAGTTTAGTTAATCTGACTGGAGGTGATTCTATTAATGCACCGGCTTATTTATAACCTGTTAATATTACAAAGTCACCAAGAAGACGTAAGATATTACATGATTTGTCTCAATAAAATTATTAGTCAATTAACTGTACTTTCTTTTAAAAAAAAAATTAAAAATATTAATAATATTATTTTATTGATTCTATGCAGAAGCAGCCGGAACAAGGAAAGTACACATTAATAATCCTTCTGTAGTAGGTAATTTTTATTAATTTTGTTCTAATAATTTATATTCCATGTATAATTTTTTATGAATTTTTTAATTCTATCAAGATTATTTACTATATATTTTATTTGAATAGAGTATATGGATTTTGGTGATACCACGTATAGTTGTCGTCATTGTTCCGCATTGTTTTGGAATGAGGAACGTTTGTCCTCATTCCCGAAGTCTATATATCCGGTATATAGTTTATGCTGCAAGAAGGGGAAGATTCAACTTCCTTTATTTCCACCTCCTTCTCAACTTTTACAAGATCTCCTATTTGGACAAAGTGCAAAAAGTAAGCAGTATCTAGAAAACATACGGACATACAATAATATGTTCTCATTCACGTCAATGGGAGGAAAGATCAATTCTAGCATGAACACTGGCGGCGGACCTCCTGTTTTCCAATTACATGGTCAGAATTATCATCTAATTGGAAGTCTTCTTCCATCTGAAGGTTCAACTCCGAAGTTTGCACAACTGTATATAAACGATACTGACAATGAAATATCAAATAGAATCAATGTCGTGAGGTAATAATATTACATTTTTAATTTTAAATTTGGAATACTATTTAATTTGTCATGTTTGTATACGTAACTTATGTCATATCTTTATTGTGTTAAAACAAATATATTTACTTATTTTGCCAGAAAAAATAGAGAAAATGAAGCTCTTCATACTAAGTTGGTAGCAGACTTGAAATCCATGCTTGATCAGCACAATGTATTAGTCAAAACATTTAGGATGGCTGCTCAAAAGATAGTATCTGAAGGACGTGCTGATGTTAGAATAAAATTGGTAAATGAGAGGACAAAGGATTGCAGAAGATATAATCTACCCGTTGTTTCAGAAGTGGCAGCCTTGGTGGTTGGTGACCTAGATCGTGCGCTTGGTGATCGTGACATAATATTTGAAACACGCAGTGGTTCGTTGAAAACCATTAACGAGATGCACTCATCTTATTTAAGTTTACAGTATCCTTTGTTATTCCCATGTGGTGAGGATGGTTATAGCGAAAATATTCCGTTTGCTTCTGGAAGGGAGTCTGCTGGTGGAGGACGTAAAAAGGTTAGTATGCGAGAATTTGTTGCTTTTCGCCTACAAGAAAGGCATTCTGAGCGAGCAAGTGTTTTGTATAGTAAGAGGCTGACGCAAAAAATTATTGTTGATCTTTATACCATCATTGAATCCATAAGACTGTTGTTTATCAGATCAAATCAAAAAGTGTTGAGAGTCGAGTTGTATAGTGGTCTTAGTGATGCTTTGCTACGAGGTGAAACAGATATTACTTACATGGGTTTGAGGATTGTTTTGCCGTCCACATACACCGGTGGTCCGCGATATATGATTCAAAGTTACCAGGATGCAATGACTATTTGTAGATGGGCTGATTATCCTGATCTATTTATTACTTTTACATGCAATCCAAAATGGCCAGAGATTGTTAGGTTTGTTGAACCAAGGAACTTAAGGCCAGAGGATCGTCCTGATATTGTTGTTAGGGTGTTCAAGATTAAACTTGATGCTCTTATTAATGAGCTTCGTTGCAAGAAAATATTTGGCAATGTCATAGTAGGTGTTTTAGTTAAGGCTAATTTTACATGTAACATTGATTAAACTTCGAAATTGTGAAAAATATATATATAAATGTATATTGTTTGGATTATTCTGCAGTGGTATACACAATTGAATTTCAAAACTGTGGTCTCCCGCATGCTCACATCCTTCTTTTTCTTGCCAAAGAAGATAAATATCCAACCGGAGCAGACATTGACCGAATAATTTCTGCGGAAATACCTGATGAGGTATCTGATCCAAAATATTACTCTGTTGTGCAAGAGTACATGATACACGGTCCGTGTGGATTAGCGCATCAAAATTCATCGTGTATGGACGATGATGGTAAATGTACGAAGCACTTTTCGAAAAGATTCGTTGATTCTACAAGTATTGATGGCGAGGGTTATCCAGTCTATAGGCGGAGAGATGATGGAAGGACTGTTATGAAGAGTGGTGTTCCTTTGAACAATGGATATGTAGTGCCCCATAATAGATATCTTCTTCTAAAGTATGGAGCGCACATAAATGTTGAGTGGTGCAACCAATCTCGGTCTATAAAGTATTTGTTCAAGTACATAAACAAAGGCCATGATCGTGTTACTGCTGGTTTTTACAAGGCAAGTCAAGATAATGCGTCTGGTAATACAGTTGATGAGATTAGTATGTACTACGATTGTAGATATATATCTCCCTGTGAAGCTGCTTGGAGGATCTTTGGATTTGAAATTCAATATCGATATCCTTCTGTGGAACGATTGAGTTTCCATCTTGAGAATCAACAGTCTGTTGTCTTTTCTGAAGGTGATCAATTAGAGAATATTCTGGAGTGACAAAGTATCAGTCAAAGTATGTTTTTGGGATGGTTTGAAGCAAATAAGAAATATCCAGAGGCAAATAATCTGACTTATGTAGAGTTTCCACAAAAAAATGTGTGGAAGCAGAAGGATAGAGAATGGGTTAAAAGAGAAAAGGGTAAAGCAATAGGTAGGCTTCATTATGTTCCACCTGGATGTGGTGATCCTTACTACGCTAGGTGTCTTTTGAATATTGTTAAGGGTTGCAAATGTCATGCTGATATAAGAAAGGTTGGGAAGGTACAATATGAAACCTATCGAGATGCTTGCTATGCTAGGGGGTTACTAGAGGATGATAGGGAATATATAGATGCCATTGAGGAGGCCAGTCATTGGGCTTCTGCTCAGCACTTGAGAGTTTTGTTTGTTACGCTCCTCTTCTCTAATTCAATTGGCCGACCTGAACACGTGTGGGAACAATGTTGGATGCATGATATTTTGTACAAACAACGTATTATGAGGAAAACTAATGGTATGATGTTATTTTTATTAAAAAAATAATTTATTTTGTTTATTTTATAAAAATAAGTGTTGGTTGTTAATTTATGGATTAATACAATATATATTATGTAGATTTAACGTTGCCTGATGAAGAAATTAAAAATCTTACTCTTGTGGAGATTGAGAAAATGTTACGGAGTCGTGGGAAGAGTCTTTCTGATTACGATCCCATGCCAACAGCAGACTTATCGAATTTGGCGGCTTCTGGAAATCGGTTCGTTGCTGATGAACTCATGTATGATCGTGAAACTTTGGCTACTGAACACACCAGATTTGTAGCTGAAATGACAGACGAACAACGAATTGTGTATACCTCTGTTATGAATTCAGTGAGTTCTGGTGATGGTAAGGCATTCTTTGTATATGGATATGGTGGTACTGGTAAGACTTTTATTTGGAGGACATTGTCGGCTGCTTTACGTTCTAGGGGTGAGATAGTTTTGAACGTTGCATCGAGTGGCATCGCGTCGCTACTACTGCCAGGTGGAAGGATAGCGCATTTGCGTTTTAAAATTCCACTAAATGTTCATGAGGATTCTCCGTCCAGCATAACTCTAGGAAGTCGCTTGGCTGAGATGATTGGTATGTCTAAACTGATTTGGGATGAAGCTCCAATGATGCAGAAAAATTATTTCGAAACTTTGGATAAGTTACTTCGTGACATAACAAAGAAAGAAGCTCTGTTTGGTGGAAATAGTGTTGTTCTAGGAGGAGATTTTAGGCAAATTATGCATGTTGTTCCAAAAGGAACAAGACAGGATATAGTGTATGCGACAATTAATTCTTCCTATTTGTGGCCGCATTTCAAGGTGTTGAGGTTGACAAAGAACATGCGATTGCAAAATCTTCCCAATGATGCAGATGGTCATGAGCTAAGAGATTTTTCAGAATGGATTGCAAGTATTGGGGATGGGATTATTGGTGGACCTAATGATGGAGAAGTTGAGATTGACATCCCAGAAGATATTTTGTTGCAAAAGGGTGACAGTGCTATGGCGACTATTGTCAAAAGTACGTATCCGAATTTTGAAAAAGTAGGCGATGACACTTCATATTTACGTGGTAGGGCTATACTGGCGCCGACTCTTAATGTTGTTGATTCTATTAATGAGTATATGACATCCAAAAATAATTCTGAGGGTAGGACGTACTTAAGCTCGGATACACCCTGTAAATCTGATGCTAATGTTGATCTTTTGAATGATCTTCATACTCCTGAGTTTTTGAATTCAATCAAATGTCCTGGCGTGCCGAATCACGAGCTTAAGCTAAAAATTGGCACGTCGGTTATGTTTTTGAGAAACATAGATCATTCACAGGGTTGTGCAATGGTACTCGATTAGTGATTACTAAACTTGGTGATCATGTGGTTGAGGGAAAGGTCATATCAGGTGATAATGCTGGTGTCACGGTTCTCATCCCTCGGTTGTCTGTGACTCCTTCAGACAAGAGAATGCCTTTTCGATTTTAAAGGTGACAATATCCGTTTATCATTTCTTATGCAATGACTATAAACAAGAGTCAAGGGCAATCACTTAACCATGTTGGTCTGTTCCTGAAGAAACCTGTTTTCAGTCACGGTCAGTTGTATGTTGCCATCTCTCGCGTCACTAACCGAAAAGGTTTGAAGATTTTAATATGTGATGATGAAGATCCGGAAAGAAAGACTACTACAAATGTTGTTTATAAGGAAGTTTTTCAGAATTTGTAATTGGAATATTTCTTTCTTTTTATGTATTATATATTAATGTGTATATAGTTAATGATTTTTCTTAGTTTTCTTTGTATTTTAGGATTTTTTTTACATATACATTTTCTACTATAATATCTTCTTTTATTTGTTGATAGTCATTTTTTATTAGTCTATTACCTTCATTGAATAATAATCAAAATCAAGTCATACTATAACATACGTAAATAAAAACATTAAAAATATCTTCCCGTGCATCGCACGGGTACGATACTAGTATAATATCAGTAAGAAAATCTGAATTTGAATAATCATAAAGAGACAAACTAAGAAGATTGTATTTCATATATATAACAATACCCTTCAACCCGTTACTCATAATTATATTTCATTTTAATTTAAATACTTACTATAACATACTAGATCTAAATCTATTCTATAACAATGCAAATAATGCACGACTTATTTACATAATGAGAGTCAAATCTTTGTTTATATTTTAAAGTATGATATTTCAAATGAAAATGAAAATATTCGTGATGTATATTTTTATTATAACAATTAATATATTTTGATAACTAAGCTTTACTTATCTATTTCCTTCTAAAAGAAGAATCAGTAATTGTTAACAATAAAGTAGACGAAAGTTAGTTCGAATGACTAACTCTTGTTAGAAGGGTTAGTATCTAACCTTTCACCAAGAGAGGAGGTTAGAGGTTTGAAATTTTCTCCAATCTTACCTTTTAATTTCTACACTTGAACTTTAGAAGAGATGGTAAAAAAAAAAAAAAAAAGCAATTTAGCTTGATCTTTAGGAAATTTCTAATTGATTTCTGAAAAGACAATCTGAAAATATATTATCATTTAATATACATCTCATTATCTCAATATTTTTAGGGTAACAACCATACTATTATATCACTAGCCAGAATTTCGACTAAAACAATATGATCCAGTACATCTCAAATATTAAAGTTAGCTAATGTTATCTATACTTATGATATATAATTACTTGAAAGGTATTAGTTCACAATTTATTTAAAGTAACATATATTTGAAAACAAAAAGAGAAATAATCTACATTCTCCTGTATATATTTGATAATATTTTTCATCACAAGAATGAGGTAATTTTAGTGAACATTAAAATAATATTTGAGTTACACCAAATAACTTCATCAGATAACTTTAGTTCAAAAGTGATGTAGCACTGGCGAGTCCAGCTAAGAACAAAGGGGTACATATGTACCCCCAAGTCTAGATATAATTGGTTTATAGTATATGTTTAGTATGAAATTATTTTTGGCCTGGAGGTTTGTGCTCGAGCTTTTAGGCTCTGTAATAAGGGTTCAATTCTTCAATGCAGTGTTTGTTACCGTTTTTTTTTGCCAGGAACTTGTAATTGTTGGGCCTTCATAGCAAGTTTAAAAGGGCACTAATTGGGCTAGCAAATTAATAGCTTCTAAATATCCAGCTTTTTACACAATAAAAATTGTTATAGGTTCTTGTTATTTTCTTGTTCACGTTTATAAATTTAATTAAATGGAGTGATTTTAAATTTTTTTCCCCTATTTTTTTAGATCCATGTCAATTCATTTTCAGAATTCTTTTATTGTGATTGAATAAAATCATGTTGCTATATAAAAAAGAAAAGAAAACTATCAAGGGGTAGCCAATATATTTTTTTTAGAAAAAGTGTATATGGATTTAATCACTCCCTCCATCACAAGAAAAAGATCATGTTAATAGAGCTTTGTTTTTTAAACAAAAAGAATATTAAATAATATATTTTTTCTTTTTTAAATTAAGCATCATACCCGCATATTGAAAATCATGTATACGCCACTATGATGTAGTACAATTTATATAATTGTTAATGAGATAATTATATATATATATATATATATCCTATGTCTCTTCTAAATTATATATATTTTTTCATTTTATTTTTAGTCAAAATCATTAAAAGAGATAATGGACTATATACATGAAGTAAGCATATATGCAACACCATTGGATGTATGCCATGTGGAACACCACTTAAAATTAACGGTCTATTTTTTCTTCATTTTTATTAATTATCTACACAATACACATAGAATGTTAGTGGAGGTACTACCTGCAAAGGTAGCATAGACTTTTCTCTTATGAAGATATATAACTTATTCTTAACAAAAAGTAAAAAGAAAAACGAAAAAACAAAAAGCAAAAAATATATATTAATAACGTATACTCCTCCACCCCCCTCCCCCTCCCAGAAAAAATAGAGAGCCATCTTTGACAAAATAACTTTACAAATTTTTTATCAATTAGATGTATGTGCTACTTTCTAAAACTGTAATTTTTTTCTCACTTATTCGGATTTTTTTTATTTGACTTATTCAATAGTATAAACTTAACAATAAAATTAAGATTTCTATATTTTTACTTTGACTAATAAAACAACACATTGATATCTCGAATCTGTACACTTTTTTCGAGCACAACATAAAATTTGAAAAAGGAGTTTTTTTATGGAACAAATGGGGTTATTATAAACTATATAATTGTCTCACTTAATATATTTGTTTTTGGTTTATAAAAAAATTAAGCATTTAAAGTACTCGATCAGATTATACTTGTTAAAGAAGGCATTAGTGCAACATTCATATTTGTTAAAGAATATATTTAATCAATAGAAACCTTCGTAAGAAGAAGTATTTTTTTGTCTTGACATACTATACAATTTTTTAAGATTATTTAAAGTATATAATTAAAAAAAAAAACATAATAGTAATTTTGAGTAAATTCCATAGATCACGTGCAACGCACGTGTCTTTACCTAGTCTTACTAAAAATATGGGCATTCTCTTGCCTCATCATATTCCACTTTATAGTGATAATCAGACGGCACTTTTCATAGTCGAGAATCCCGTTTTCCATGAGCGCACGTAACACTTGGAAATAGATTATCACCGTAACGAATTCAAAGATAGTTTTTTGGCGCTTCAGCGTGTGTCCACACGCCAACAACTGGTTGATTTACTCACTAAGCAACTGGGGTATCTCGATTTGGTGTGCTCTTGTCCAAGATGGGCATAGTTGGTTCCCCTGCTCCACCTTGAGGGGAGGGGATGATAAAATACATGTCTTTTATTACTATTTCAGTATGTGAGCACACTATGCATGGCTCATTTGCACAATAAGTATGTGATAGTTGTCCTTTCCTTATTGGTATAGAGTTCACCTGGAGAATGATGTGTCAAGTTAATACTACTATATATTCTGTAAACTTCACACCTTTTTGGTGGATTAAAACATTATGAATTAAATAACTTCTTCTGAATATTCACAGCTCGTCCTTTATAGAGAGCTTTTACATGGTGATCCAGTTTTCTATAATCCCTTCTGCAATTTCATAGTCCCCCATACCCAACTTTATACCTTTTCCTTTTTTCCCTCTCCCCTCTGCAATTTCACGATCTCGTACCTAACTTTACACTCTCTCTCTCTCTCTCTCTCTCTCTCTCTTCCTTTTACAGAGTCTCCAGTTTCATTTTCAAGCTTTCATTATTTTTCTTTTCAATTCTCTCACTCAATATCTCCTTCTTCGGCATGGCTTGAGACTAAGCATGGCATAGTGGCAAGACATTTTTAACATTGCACAATCAACTTTATTCCCAAACCTAGGAATGGAAGTGATCCAAATATTTGTTAGGACGGGATCTTAAGTGTGAAGATAGACATAACTGGAACTCAGAGGTAGTCTACTGATGAAACCTCGCGGTCTCGTGTTAGAGATTGAGACGGAATTCTCTAAACCTCAACGAAATTAGCAATATATGTTATTAATCAAAATACTTCATTCATCAATAATATCCCCAAAGTTCAACATAAGTCAAATATAAATACTAATCCTAAACCCTATAGCCCGTGAGCCAACCCTTAACAAAACTAATGGGCCTAGCCCTAATCAAAATAAAAAATTAAAACAAAAGAAAGATAATGTTTAATAATTAAAATTGTCACTCTCGTCCTTCCTCTTATGCCTCACGTACACAACGATCGGATTCTCATCGTCTTCCCCTTTCCCGAAACGAACCTTGTCCTCAAGGTTAAGATCCGGAAAAAGTGCGCGAAGCCCTTCCACTTCTTTCCACATCGCGTTCTTTACTCCCAACTGACGCATTGGTCGGTACTTGCGTCCACTCCACTAGTACCGCTTTCTCTGCTTTTGGATCCTCCTAATCATAGACGGACGACGATTCTTCTTCCTCCCCTACTTCTTCCTCTAAAAGACTCAGAGTTTTAGTATTCGGGCACTTATGATTCCACAAATACTTTTCATTGCATGTAAAACACAAGCCCACTTGCCATCGTCGATTAATCTCCTCATTGGACAGAAAACTACGGCTTCGCCCAACATCCAAAGGGTTAGGTGTTGTCGGTGAATTTGTCATTCCGGCTCCCGCTCTAGTTATCAGTCTCGGCGTAATTCCTCCACCGGTTGTCGTTTCCCGATTGAACCCACCGCTTGCCCGAGTGACCCTCAACTGCTCCTTTTTCTGAGTGGCTAGCTCGATTGCCTCTTGTAAGTCCCGGGGTCGCCAGATCCTTACCTCCGCTGCCAGTTCCAGTTCAAGTTCTGCTATGAATGCACCTAAAAGTGCACTTTGTGGCCAATGGGGAACGCGATTGGCTAACCTCTCGAATTCGCGTAAGTAATCCCATAGACTATCCGTCTGATGGAGTTTATTCAGTGCCTCATTGACGTTCTCATGTTGCAAATTGCCAAATCTCAAAATCAAACCCTTTCTAAATCTCCTCTAAGTAATGCGGTCTGCACTAGTTTGTTCGAACCAACGCCACCATTGTCGTGCTTCTCCCTCTAAGTAATAAGATGCAATTTGCACATAATCCCCCAGGCTAGTCGTTTGCAACTCGAAAAATTGTTTAGCCTTATCGACCCAATTACTTGGATCTTCCCCTGCAAATTTGGGAAATTCCAGCCGAATTCTCCTTGGTCGATGATCTTGAAATCGGTCCCTCGAACAATTTGAAGCATAACTATAGGTGGACCCACCATCCTCAGACTCGTCCGACTGCTCCTCGCTCTCCTCGAGTCCCTTGCTTCATTTCCATCCTCTACGAACGGGTTCGGGTCGAGAATACCTATCCGCGCTTGTCTCTCGCAAAAGGGTTCTCATCATCCCTGGGCAGAGTGCCTCGGTCGCGGTGCCTGTTGCGTCGCAAGTCCCCCAGCTCTGCCCGTTCCCCTCTGCCATGGCGTATTGGGCCGCGGCCGCGATCTCCTTCGCGCAAACCAACCCTCGTTTCCCTTTCTCTGCGGTCGCGGCGTAAAGGCCCGCGATCGTGGCCTCTTTCGCGGCCCTGGTGCGCGAGTCCGCGTTCGTCTCGGTCACGCCGTTCCTCTGGCGGTTCTCGATCGTATCTTCCGACCACGCGTTGATCACACACTTCTCGGGCTCGGACGTTGCTCTCGCTAGCTGATTGATTCTCGCGTTGTGTAGTCATTGTACGAGCTGCTTCGCTCAATTCTGCCAATGTCGTCTCGATTCTCTCGTATCGTTCCCTATGGTCATCATGACTGCGGAATTACATGATGAGCGACTGGCTCTGAGGCCAAATGATGAAACCTCGCGGTCTCGTGTTAGAGATTGAGACGGAATTCTCTAAATCCCAACGAAATTAGCAATTACAATATTAATCAAAATACTTCATTCATCAATAATATCCCCAAAGTTCAACAGAAGTCAAATATAAATACTAATCGTAAACCCTACAGCCTGTGGGCCAACCCTTAACAAAACTAATGGGCCTAGGCCCTAATCAAAATCAGAAATTAAAACAAAAGGAAGATAATGTTTAATAATTAAAATTGTCACTCTCGTCCTTCCTCTTATGTCTCACGTACACCATGATCGGATTTTCATCATCTACTCCAGTTTTCATGTAAAAGAAGCGGTTGTCATCCTTCGTATTCCAATAAGTCAAATGGGAGGTAAGGATAAAGTAATTTAGCATTTCAACAAATCTGAATGTTTCTCTGTGAAATCTGCATATGAAGTTCTCATCATGGACAAGAAAACAAGTG
Organism: Ajuga chamaepitys; assembly: GCA_958295605.1. Taxonomy (NCBI): domain Eukaryota; kingdom Viridiplantae; phylum Streptophyta; class Magnoliopsida; order Lamiales; family Lamiaceae; genus Ajuga; species Ajuga chamaepitys. Next base: position 53,202,681 of record OY282499.1, read on the forward strand.
AGGATGTGGCTTAGGCCGACGAACATGATGTTGTTCTAATAAGACAGCCCGTTGATATGCCTCCGAAACAGAAATTTGATTAAGCATGTTTAACACATCTTGAAACGAAAGACGGAGGCCACCGATATAGCGTGCTACTAACTGATCAGCAGATTCGGTTAAATCAATTTGAGCAAGTAATTAATAAAATTCGACAATGTAAGCTTCCACGGTACGGGAACCCTGACGGAGGTTTTGCAGTCGTTGATATAAAACGCGCTCATAATTGAAGGAAAGAAACTCAGAACAGAGCTTTTTGACAAATTTATCCCACGTGGCAATAGGTTGTTTGTCTTCACGGCGACGAGTAGCCTTCAATTGCGACCACCATGCAGCAACGTGGCCTTGGAATCGAGTGCAAACCAGCGGAACCTGATGATCGGTGGGTACTTCTTTGTACTCGAGGACCTCTTCCATGGCAACCAACCAATCCGAAAAGGCATCAAGATCTACCGCGTCGGCGATCTCGGAAAGGTCCACTTTCGAACCAGATTCCTAGTGAAGGCCATCATCATGGGGACGTGGTCGGCGTGGATGGAGTGGGGTGAATGGATTATCGACGGTGACTTCATCATCCGACGAAACTTGTGGTTCCGGGATCCGATTAGGGATCGGGGAGGGGGGGACAGCGGAAACCATGGTGAGATTGGTGAGTTTTTGCAACAAGTCCCCTAGTGGGCGAGTTGTTGGGCGAGGTGATCAAGACATTGTTCGAAGCAATAGTATCCTGCTCGAGAGGTTGGCGACGAGACGACATGGCAAGGATCGTCCTAGGATCGTGATACCAACTCAAGCAGCGAACGTGTAAAGAACTACGAACAATATCAAATAATAAAGATGCTTCCAGTTATACTGAGTATACTTCGGAAATGGCGTCGTCATTGAAGGGGAAATCAAACCCTAATATTAATATCAAAACTTCTACCGTTCATAACAATAGAAAAACAACTATTTATACTACTAAAGCCTCGTAGATAAATTTGCAAAGCAATCCCTTAACAATAATAAAATATCATAAATCAAAGTAAATATAATTAATATAAACTACGGGTTTGGGCTTTGTCGATCAATAAACGATCATGCTTGTCTAGGAACAATACGGCAACTTCATCTCCACCACTATCCAAACAATTTTAAGTATTTGAAGTCAAATTAAATATTAACTTTAGAATGATTTCTATGTTGTATGTTTACGAATTATAGTAGTGTCCAAAATCTTGATTGGACCTCCTACATTTTTTTTGTCTTTTTTCTTTTGAGTACTATTGGGAGAAGTTCAAAAGAATTTCATACCATTAATTCCCCCTAATTTCCATTCTTCATTTACATGAAAGAGTAATAATACTATGAAATATATTTACATTTGAATAGACATGTTATTTAATCCCACAAAATGCTAAAATAGGAGTTAAATCGAATTAAACAACCCATTCGCATCGCAATTGCGTTGGAGAAAAACAAAAGCACAGCCCACGCGGCGACGCCTCTGGTTTTGCGCACGTTAACATCCGCCCATCTCCCCCGGCGCACGTTAGCCTCCCCTCCCTAAGCGGTGGCCTCTCATCTTTCTAGATCCTCCAAGTCAGCCCGCCTGCCGCCCCTTTAACAACCCTACCCCACCGCACTCCTCTCTCATTCATTATGCCACAACCACCCACCACCACCATTCCTCCTCCTCTAAACTCCCCTCAGATCTCTTATCCCCATCCATGGCTACGATCTTATCCCCATCTTCCCCTTCCGCTAATGAGGACGATAACATCCCCACGGCCACCCTAGCCCTCCCCTCCATCGCATCCGCCTCTCGACGTCTTCCGCCGCCGTGCTGGTCGCCTGAAGAGACCGTCGCCCTAATCGAGGCCTATAAGAACAAGTGGTACTCCCTCCGCCGCGGCAATCTCCGAGCGAATCACTGGCAGGAGGTCGCCGACGATGTCGCTGCTCGGTGCCCTGTCAGTCCCCCGAAGACCGCCGTACAGTGTCGCCACAAGATGGAGAAGCTCCGGAAGAGGTATCGCGCCGAGATCCAGCGAGCCGCCGCACACGGTGGCGTACGCCGATTCACATCCTCATGGGTCCACTTCCAGAACATGCACTCCATGGAAAAAGGCCCCAATCCTTCCCCTCCTTCCTCCGATGATGACGACGACGATGATGATGGCGATTTCAAAACTGGCGTTAAACGCGTCAACGATTTGTATAATTACAGCCAGAAGGGTGCTTACGGTGGTCAATTGCCTGAAAGTAATGGGATTCGGATTAAGATCCCAGGTCGGGCGGCTCCGGCGCCTCCTGTGGCGAAGGTTTATTCGAGATTTGATGAAGTCAGTGGTCCGAACCCTACTAACCCTAACCCTAGATTCGGAAATTCTGCTGCAGGTCTCAATGGGTCAGCTTCGAGAGGGGGGTTTGTAGGAAGGGCGGAAATGAGAGAGCGTGAGAGTGAGATTTCGAAGAAAAACAAGAGGGATGATGGTTTGAGTGAGCTGGTGGCAGCAATAAATGCATTGGGGGAGGGGTTTATGAGAATGGAGAAGGTGAAGATGGATATGGTGCAGCAAATTGAGGAGATGAGAATGGAGATGGAGTTGAAGAGGACAGAGATGATTCTCGAGTCAGAGCAGAGGATTGTCGATGCATTTGCTCAGGCCATATCTGAGAGAAGTGTAAAGAGGACGAAAAGGAATTCGACTGAGTGATTAATTTGAAGGTAAGAGATTGATGGTGATTATTATTATTACTTTTGCAAGGTAGAGAGCAGGACGTAGAATTATGCGAATGAACTTTTTGTATGTAATGTGGAACTGGGGATGCATAATTTCTTTGTTCATTTCCATCGTCATATGCTTCTTGACATTAGTTAGGTATTTGAAATTCAGTTAGTGCTAGCTTGTTCTTGTTGTGTAGCTTGATCTTGCATTTTGATCCAATTTTTTTTCAAAAGCTATGATCTTATGGAATGTGTAAATCGGAGTTTCTGTTCTTGAATTTCTAAATTGTTCTCTCATACGGTATCTAATCTGTTAGCATGCTTGTTTGAAGATTGATATTAGGAGTAGTATCAGTTTAAAAGTTGCAGGTAAAGGGATTATTGGGAACAGATGAGATATCAGAATTCATATCTTACAGCGAGTTTCATGTTCTGTGAAAATAGCTATGATGCTCTGCAGGTTATGTGTGAAACTTTTGGCGTTCTTTACTGCTTTGCTCACATTCAATTTGTTCATAAGCAGGAAATATGTTTTGGAGTTGGAGCATTCATATTATTCTTGAGCACATTGAATATTTACATATGGTGATCTCAGTTTTGATGCATTTTGGAGAATAGCTATGTTTGAAAGGTTGGTACTAGGTGGCCAAATTCAACTGGATGTGGTATCTATCAGTATGACATCTGTAAATTGTAACAGTGAATTAAAAACTTGGAGATGCATGATATAACTTGGAGGAAGATGATTTAGTTTTACATTTTCTTCTCAAGTAGGTAGGTGGTTAACATCCATTGTGTGGTGCAAGCACTGATGATTTCTAGATGATCTGTTGCTGGTACATGGCGCATAAACTAGTATACTGGGAGCAGTCCTCTCAGAAAAGAATAGAGCCTAATTATTGCCCTCACACTATTCTTAACGAGGCTTATGGACTAGTGGAACATCCAGTGGAGAATAGAATATGATAGAACATGTATATATTTTTCGAGGTAGATGAACATATCATGCTGAAATGACAATTTTATTTTTGTATACAAAATAATCAGAAAAAAAAGAAAAAGGAAAAAAGGTTAAGCAAGTTGCAGACAATAATCCAACAAAATTGATCGCATCGACAGAAGGCCAAATATCAACTACGACATTCGGCCACGACCAGAGTATTGTCTGCATTGAGCTTTCTTTTTCATTTTCTTTATATTTCCTTCTTTTCCTTTACAATAATGCATTGAATGAGGAATTATTTGCTGGGTGACAGGCCGTTGCAAACGTCCCATATGAATAATATCAAATTCTCACAGATCATAGTTCTCGTAATAACAACCTACGACCCTTGCACTGTCTGTAAAATCCAGCAAAGGGAATAATGCATTATTAATTCTTTCAGTTTTTAAGCTCTATATACGACATCGACCATTGATGCAAACAAAATACTACACCGTTTCAAAGTAATTGATGTTTTAGAAAGAAGTTGAAAAATTAAAAGTTACATGTATTGTCAAATATATCACCAGGTGATAAGACTTGATCAAATTAAATATTAATGACAGGTTGAAAAGTCGGAAATAAGATTTGATCGAATCAAGTATTAGTGAGGTTGAAAAGTCAAACATATTTTAAAATTGAATGAATAGGAGCAAAATTAATAGAAATAGTGAAAAAAGCTAAAATATGAATTATTTCGAAAAATAATTAAGAAGTTAAAAATATCAGTTAATTTAAAATGGATAGGGTATCATTAACATCCAAGTATTCTGACAAGGAGTTGCACAAGGAAAATTGTCATACAGCGCTGTATGATGCACCTCTTTTAGATGGAAAATCTATGGTCTGGGGAACTCTATTTCCATCATAAATAATCTTTCCAAATAATTTGGTGAATTGATAGATATATAGGCACACGCAATACGTCAACCTCTTATGTCTCAAGACCCCATCAACAAAGTAGGCACATTAGATTTGCCCATAAGAAGTCACATCCCCACTGTACGTTGATATATTTAAAATCAGAGGCAATTAGATCAACCAAATTTCACCAATCTTCTTTCACACAATGTCTTGGCAGAACGTCCGAAAATCAAAATCATGCATTGAAAAGATGGTCTAAGTTCTAACTTCAGATCACTCATCTTCATCACAGGAAGCACTTAACACCAAAAAAAAAGGCACAGCTGACAGATGAATGAACTCAAGTTTCCCCCTAATCTTCTGAGGATTGGAATAGTTGTTCAACCTCCGTAATGGTGCTTCGAGCATCATCGAGTTCTGCGCCTTCCTTTTGGCCTGACTCCTCCAGCTCAGCCTGCAGCAATTAGATCTCATATTACATAACTATATTACAACTGCATCCAAGAATAAGAATCTTGATAGTACTCAAGCACTCCTTAGACAACCAGTAATCCAATTTCAAGAGAGTAAAGAGTTCAAGTTGGAAGAGCACAATCCTAGTCAGATGCTTTGATGAGTTCATCAACAAATGTTGTGATGCTTTTCAGTCCTAGTGGCACGGGATTAAACCATATTAGGAATGTTTTTCTATGAACTAATATCAGTAGTGAAAGTCCACTGCTTACTTACATAACACAGTCAAATTTATGTATACAGACAAACAGGACATACTATTTTCATTTTTTCTTTTGCAAACAGACGTGCTATTAATAAGAAAGGTGTGTGGGAAAAACATCTTCCGTAAACCTGTCATGCATTCAGATGACTGTTTACTCTACTCCACAATAAAACCCAACACGAATAGCAAATAATGCTCTGAATCAACCGACCAGTTCAGAAAGTATGGTCCACAAATCTGATATGCACAATATATTCTATAACTTCAGACAGCACAGTAACGTAAAGACACAGTTTTAATTGTCAAATAGACCAAGATGTGGCAGCATTTGTGATTTGGGAACTTTAATTGTTAATAGTAGAACGAACAGATTTGCTATGCAAATGACTATCTGCTTTCAATTTAGTTATGAAACCTTTAGAAATGAAACTTTGGAATCGAACTTTGGTGGGTAAAGAAGTCAAAATATGACTAGCAGACAAAGTATACTTGACAATGTAACTAGATGTCATCTTTTTAAGAAATGTCATTCTTCTAGTTACACACATGGATTTCTGTCCCTACAGACTGGGTAAACGTTTATAAGCAACAAGATAAAATCTCATCAGCAGAGAAATTATATTAGTGCTTAAGACATCATCACTTACCAAGGTGCCTTTAAGATCGCCTAAAGCAGCCTCTAGGCGTTTACGGCAGTCTGGAACCATCATCCTAGATTCAGCCAGAACATTTTCCTGAATGTGATACATCAAAACAGAAGTTTCAGAATCAATCATGAAAAGGTTTGATTCGATCAAAAAATTCTATCTGGCCACAATTTCCTGGCCCAACAACTCTGCAGCAGTCTAAAGTGAAGATAATTGACCCGACTCATATTGCAGGAGTGGTTTATCTTCACTATAATTGAACTTTCCTTTAACTTTTGCCTCAGTATACATTATTACATACAAACTGCAAACTTCTTAAATTTATTCTTTGATAGCAATCAATAGTCCCAAATCAACATATATTATCCTTGTACCATATGACGGGGAATGAGGTAAATTTCGGTACAATTTTATTTTAACTTTCCTTCGTTGGAAATATGTCGATGCTGCAATCCCAGTCCCTCCGTAATCCACTGGCACCATTTATCTTTGGATCATTCCTAACTCCCTTTAGACCTTCAAACCTATTGTTTATAATTGAACATAGTCTATGCGCAAGAACTTTTGCCTATTCAACGAACATCACAAATAGGGACTCATCACGTCTGGAAACAACTCACGAACCAACAATGAACAGTACCAGTAAAACTTTAGCTACTAGAATTGAACTTAACACTTAGCCATCTAAGTGAAATCCAAAAACACCATCAATTTCTCAATTAGCACGGACAATGAACACAAGATCCAGTAATACATTGCATTTCGCACACTAATCAAGGTAAATTATAAGCAATATTAACATTGTATCGAGTAATTAGGGCAAATGGACCTGCTGCTTGAGGTCGTAAGGATCAGCAGCGTTGGCCTTCATGTCGGCGGTTTTAGCAGCCTCCCTCTCGACTTCTTTCTCGTAGGAGTGGAGCTCCTTTACTATTCTTTTGCAAGTAGATGTTTTTATCTTCAAGTTCCTCAAAGTCGCCATTGTTGTGACCTTTTGTCAATTAAGAAGCACAACTGCTAGAGTCTGAACAAATCAATCCGAGAGCGCGGGGTTGGGGCCTGGGGGAGCGAGATACCTAGCCTGCTGCGGCAGATCTAAGCTTTAATTACCAGACTAAGAGGGTGTTTGGTAGAGCTTATAAGCTCTATAAAACATCTTATAAGATGTTTAAGAGCTTATAAGCTCTCAAAATTTGTTTGGCTAATTTTTTTAAAATGAGCTTATAAGATGTATAATTAAGCTCCTTAAGAGCTTATAAGCTCTTTTTAAAAAAGTACCACTACCCCACATTTTTTTCATAAGCTCTTTTTAAATACATCTTTTTTGGTAATTATACTTATAAAAAGTTCTTATATACCAAACACATCAATATCTTATAAGATCTTATAAGTTATTTGATCCAAACACTTCTACAACTTATTTTAAAATAAGACCATACAACTTATAAGCTCTAAAAACATCTTAAAAGATGTGAGAGCTTATAAGATGTTTTAAATAAGTTTAGCCAAACACCCCCTAATTGTGAGTTTTTTTCCCTTTTTTTGTGAATAACTTTATGGGCGTATTTTTTTAAAATAATTAATTCATATTATTTTACAGATTAACGTCCCCTAAAACAATCCATTAGAAAAGTCTTGAACTCATTCTTCCTTTTCATACAATTTTATAATAAAATATTCATTTCTATTAACATTAAAAATTTATTGAATCCGAATATTATTAATAACACATATGAGTTTATTGGTAGAAGAAAATTAAAAAATGCACTAGTTAAGATCTTCATCTGTTTAATTATGTGTAAGTATTAAACATTATAAAAAGTAAAATGCTTAAATAATTAATCTGAGACTTGAGGTACGGGAAATTCATCTAAACTGATCAAGGATGGGTGAGGACGGGGATGAGACGGATAACATGGATCCTGTCCCAACATCATCCCTGCCTAAAAATTTCATCCCTCTCCATCCCCACTACCATTGGAGCATCTCATATTATAAGCATGAGCATGATACAGTTGGTAAATAAGGGAGCATAGGGACCACTTATACACGTGTCACTAATACATTACTTAGAAGCTTTAGGAACCTTCTATTGTCATATATATAAGTCTGTTGTACTCTCATTTTGAGAGATGATTTTCCCAAATGAATAAAAACAAATACCTTCTCTCCTAAATACCCAACTTTCATGGTATCTAGAGCCAATGGCTGGGACCAGAGGCAATGTATGGAATGTTGATTGGCCGCCATTAGCAAACCGAGAGCAGCAACAAATTGTTGCTGCAAATGTAACGGAGAATAATCAAGTTATGAAGCAGAATTCATCCGCCATGCAGATCCATGCATCTAATCATCCAGGATTACTCTTGGTATGCTCTCAACTAACTAGCAGCAACTACATCTCATGGAGTCAAGCAATGAAGGTAGCACTAGCAGCGAAGTCGAAATTAGGCTTCATAGATGGAAGAATTGAACAACCGGATCTAAGTTCTACAGACTATGATGATTGGAATAAAGCAGATTGCATGGTGAGATCGTGGATGATCAATGCGGTATCGAAGGATTTAAATGAAGGATTAATTTTCGCAAAAAGCGCTAGACATCTATGGATTGAGTTGGAGGAAAGGTTCGGCATATGCAACGGACCTCTGATTTTCAAATTACAGAAGGACATGTCAAATATTCAGCAGGAAAACACATCAGTAGCAGCCTACTACTCAAAAATGAAGAGGATTTGGGATGAATTTGATAGTTTGATGCTAGTTAGTGTGTGTAATTGTGGAGGTTGCAAATGTGAGGCTGATAAGAAAAACTTGAAAATCGAGCTGAATAGGAGGTTGATTCAATTTCTAATGGGGTTAAATGATAGTTATGATGCTGCTAGGAGTCAAATTCTGCTCATGGATCCACTACCGAGCATGAACATTGCATATTCTATGATCGTGAGGATTGAGAAGCAAAGAGATCTAACAGATCTGGCTGCTGAAACACAAGGCATCTCTGCTATGATGATCAAAGGCACTGGATCTGGTAGAGGTCAGAAAGGGAAACTTTATGTTGCTAGAAACATTGGAAAAGGAAGAGGGCAATTTAAGAAGCCACTCACTAAGGAGGAGAAAGACAAATTACATTGTGATCATTGTGGAGGCACGAGACATGAGATAGAAAACTGCTTCAAGCTTAAAGGCTATCCGGAATGGTATTACAAACCAAAGGATCAGAGAGGGCAAGTCTATAATAACATGGTTGAAACTGAATTTACAGAGCAAAGTGTTGGCAAAGAAAACCTTGAGAAGCAAAAGGTGTTTGGAGAGAAGCATATCAGTTCTATTATCCAACAAGAGCTGTCAAAATTCTTTACAAGCAAGCAGTCCATTACAGGGGGTAAATCTGAGGATTATCTCAATTTTGCTCAATTTTCCGACTTAGCAGGTATATTGTCATACTTGGAACTTAATCATGCACTCACATTACTAGGCTCACTTAAGAAAGGGTCATGGATCCTTGACACTGGTGCTAGTAGGCATGCATGTGCTGATAAATCATTACTTACTCAAATTTCCCAATTACCCTCTCCTGTGACTGTACATTTACCTGATGGACACTCTGTCAATGTAAATGTTACAGGAACAGCTCGTTTGCTCCCTCATCTCAGTCTTAATGATGTTCTTTTTGTTCCAGACTTTCATTATAATCTTCTATCAATTTCACAACTTGTTTCAAACTAATCACATTTCTTGTCTTTTTACTCCAATCCATTGCTATCTACAGGACCTGAAGAATGACAAGTTGGTGACTATTAGCAAGGCAGTAGGCAGGTTATACCTCTCCCAACCTCCTTCACAACAATCCATCAGTTGTCCAGTCATTACAACTCCACATCCCAAATCAGACATAAACTCCAAGCAACTTTCCTTATGGCATCATAGGTTAGGCCATGCTTCCTATAATACTTTGCAACATTTACATTTTATCAAATCCTTCTGTAATAAAGATGTATTGTCCACCTTGAAACCATGTGATGTATGTCATAAATCCAAACAACAGAGGCTATGTTTCCCTTCCAGTGTTATTTCAACTTCTAGCACTTTTGATTTAATTCATATGGATCTATGGGGCCCATACACTGAGCCATCCGTTTCTAAAGTCTCTTATATGCTTACCTTGGTGGATGACTATAGTAGAGCTACATGGGTTTTCCTACTCTCCCACAAGACTCAAATACCAAACCTCATTTCCAAATTTATTACCACCATAAAAACACAACATAAACCCATCAAAGCCTTTCGAACTGATAATGGAATAGAATTTGTGAACAAAACTTGTACTGCTTTATTCACACAATTTGGCATTATTCATCAGAAGACAGGTGTCTACAGTCCGCAACAAAATGGAGTAGTAGAACGAAAACACAAGCATATTCTTGAAATTTCAAGACATTAATGTTCTAATCTCATATACCTTCAAAATATTGGCCTTACTCTTATTAACGGCTGTCCACATCATAAATTGTTTACCAACAAAAATATTGGACTGGAAATCTCCATATGAGCTGTTGTATGGTCATCCACCTACTTATCACAATCTGAGAGCATTCAGGTGTCTTTGTTATGCCACAAATGTGTATCCTCATAAATCAAAATTTGATTCACGGGCCATCAAGTGTGTCTTACTCGGATATATACCTGGGGTAAAAGGGTATAGACTGCTTAATCTTTCTACTGATCATATATTTGTATCTAGAGATGTTATATTTCATGAAGATGTCTATCCCTTTGATGTTCCATAGTTAGATCAGAATTCCAACCGCTTGCCACTTTGTGATTTTAATGCCCCAGAGTCTTTCTCTGAATCCGTTTCTAGAGCTCCAGAATGTTCATCTTCTGAGATACCTCACCCATCAATTAGGCAAAGTACTAGAATCCCAAAACCACCAGTTTGGCATACAGATTACATTATCTCCTCCACTGCTACTACTGTCGAACCAATAGTTGATCAGCAAGTCGTTCCACAGGTATCCTCTCCCTTCATTTCTTCTTGTTTTACTCCTGCTTATATAGCCTTCTTACATAATCTTGACTCTGCCAAAGAACCCAAATCCTTCAATGAAGCCATTAAATTCCCAGAATGACAATCTGCTATGCAAAAGGAAATTGAGGCTCTTGAAGCTAACAATACTTGGGAAATCACTGATTTACCTCCTGGAAAAACTGCCATTGGTTGTAAGTGGGTGTTTAAAATCAAGGGGAAACCTAATGGTTCCATTGAACGGTGTAAAGCTCGGTTGGTCGCCAAGGGGTATCATCAGGTGTTGGGAGTTGACTATTTGAACAGCTTTTCTCCGGTGGCAAAGCTTGTATCTGTCCGTTTGCTTATTGCACTAGCTTCTGCTTCTGATTGGCCCATGCATCACATCGACATTAACAACGCTTTTTTGCATGGTTTTCTCCCGAATGAATTATATAGGGAACCTCCGGCAGGGTATACAAAGGCTGTTACTGGTAAGGTCTGCCTGCTGAAATGAAGTCTTTACGGCCTCAAACAAGCCTCACGCCAATAGAATTTGGAATTTTGTTCCAAATTGCTTGATTATGGATTTACTCAATCCGTACATGATCATTGCTTGTTCTTCAAGGGTACGGCTTCCTCTTTCCTTGCTCTTGTTATATATATCGATGATGTTCTCATCATTGGGCCAATAGAATCTGAGGTATCGCAGCTTAAAGAGTATTTAGATAGGCAGTTTACTATCAAAGATTTGGGCGAGGCGAAGTATTTTTTGGGGCTTGAATTGGCTCGAGGATCTCAATGCACTTACATCCACCAACGAAAATATATTTTCGATATCCTTACCGATGCCGAGCTCCAGGATTACAAACCAGCTGCCACTCCCCTGCCCCCAGGTCATAAATTCGGTGCTACTGTTGGTCAGTCTCTTCCTGATACTAATAAATATCGACGGTTGGTTGGGAGATTGCTATACTTGAATCTCTCTAGACCAGATATTACTTATGGTGTCCAACAACTTAGTCAGTTCCTCAATCAACCTTATACATCACATTGGGATGCTGCACTTCATCTGCTTCGGTATTTACGGGGTTGTCCTTCTAAAGGTCTCTTTTATCCTATTCAGCGTAGTTTTGACTTGCATGCCTACTCTGATGCGGATTGGGATGCTTGTGTCGATACTCGTAAGTCTCTCACCGGGTATTGTGTTTTTCTGGGTTGTGCCTTGATTTCTTGGAAGACGAAGAAGCAGAAGACGTTCTCTCGTTCTTCGACAGAAGCTGAATACTGTGCATTGGCAAGCACAGTTTGTGAGATGCAGTGGGTTCATTACCTTCTTCGTGATCTTGGTATTTTAGTTCCCACTCCGTTTTCCTTATGGTGTGATAGTCAGGCCGCTATTCATATTGTTCAGAATCTAGTTTTTCATGAACGAACGAAGCATCTTGACATGGATTGTCACTTCATTCGTCATCACTTCAAGGAAGGATTAATTGAGCCTAAGTATGTTTCCACTACAGCCCAACTCGCTGATTTGCTTACAAAGCCGCTTGGAGGCCCACAGTTTCACTCTCTTACGTCCAAGCTAGGAATGTTGGATCTCCATTCCAGCTTGAGAGGGGGGGGGGGGGGGTGAGCATGAGCATGATACAGTTGGTAAATAAGGGAGCATAGGGACCATTTATACACGTGTCACTAATACATTACTTAGAAGCTTTAGGAACCTTCTATTGTCATATATATAAATCTGTTGTACTCTCATTTTGAGAGATGATTTTCCCAGATGAAATAAAAACAAATATCTTCTCTCCTAAATACCCAACTTTCACATATCTAATAACCCCCGGGATCTTGCGGGATCGATTCCCACAGGATGAGGATGATAGGAAGATGCAAATATTTGTAGAGCACATAGATACATATTTTCACAGCTCTCGCATACTTTTTTATCATCTAAAAACTAATAAAATGATTAATAACAACTTTTGTTGTCTGTCTGAGATGAAATCATGGAGATGAATTTCTAGAAGAAGAAAATGAACTCTGCATTGAACACTTTAGGCTTGAATAGTGTACCTTTATTATTAACGGGACATTTTTTGAGACACTATTGAGTGAGATTAATATATTAATCAATACTTGATATTTTCGGAATTAAAGTGAAGTGACAAAGAACATATATTTACAATATTGGAATTCCTCACCCATTTAATATACATGATCATGATCTCACGCAATGTTGAATCATATTGTGTGATGTAGTTACACAGAATTGTCAGATAGAATATGAGCGTTGAGATTGACAAGTATTTGAATATAGGCTTATTGGTCATGGTAACCTATTGCAAATACTTTAGTTGACCGAGGGGGTAAATGTTAGATCAATCAATCACAAGATAATAATTATTGATATATTATTTCAATAATGTTGATTAAATTAAGAGTGCAATTATATTTTTTTAGTGGAATAGAATACAATTAATAAATTAATTTGATAAGTCAAGAGTTGACCGAGTCATATTTAATTTATTGAAGCTTAATTTAATTGGGTCTACCAGGTCCCTTCGGTGGCATAATGTGAACTGGAATAAATTATAAGAATTGTAATTTGTTAGTGCAATTAACACGGATTATGATATTATGATATTATGATATTATAGAAGATGAATAGATCCGTTATCTTCTATACTTATCAGAATATATTATTTGGGAAGAAAGAACATTGTGATATATTATATATATCGGATCTATATTTCTCTCACACAACAAATAACACACGATTCATATCCAAGAAGGTGTCCACACACTGAGTATTGTAGTACAGTTCGTGAGAGGCTTAGAGGTTTTGAGTGAGGTTTGATAAAACACGCTACAAAGGTATTCTATAAATTCTTCTTGTATAGATGAATAATATGTACTCCCTCCGTCCCGGCTTAAGTTTCCTACTTTGATCGGCACGGAGCTTAAGAAAAAGCAGATCTTATGGAATCTTTGACTTTTCCAAAGGTGGAGATTGAGGGTGGAGATTGTGAGAAAAATTTGTCATTTATGGGCTGGAAAGTTAAGTTGGGACAAACCAAAAAGGAAAGTAGGAAAGTTAGAGCGGGACGGAGGTAGTAGAACATATCATAATATGGTCGATCTTACAATGTTGTATCAAGTAATCAATATTCGATATTATGAATTGGATAGGAATCGTGGTTATAAGAACTCTATCCTCCAATTAATTTTTGCTGATCCATATCTGACCACTGGGATTTCTACTTGGATGCACACGTGATCATTCTTGGAAATTCTATGCATGATAACAAGAACCTAATGGAACTAAGAATTTAGATTTATGAATAATTGATTATGTATATATGGTTAATGCTCTGAATCTTATATGAAGTTTTTGATAGAATCTCCCAGTTTCCTAACTTAATGTATGAATTGATTTGATTTGCTTATGACTTCTACACATTACTCGAAATGTGTATTACAATATTCCTTTTGGATAATTATTTTGCTGATGTAACTATATTGAGATTAGAATTATACCAAGGTGCTTTGACATAGTTTGATTTTATTGTGATTTCCGATGAAAAATGCTGAGGATGCTTGTGTGTGATGAAGGGGAAGCTTATCTGTCCATTGTGATCAAATGAAGATGATGAAACTTCCAGTTGGATAGAAGAAAAGCCCAGATACGTTCTGGCAAAAATCAAAGCCAAGATCCACTCTGACACATTAAGAAAACTCCAAATTTACTATCCGTCACAAATAAATAAATAAAAAGATGTATTTAGAGGTGGAGATCTAAATTCCATAGTATAAGTTTCAACTCTGATTGGTACCTTTGACAATTTATATTTTTGAAAGGACCAGACAACCTGTTATAATCTAATGAAAAACAATTGCAACACAATTCAAATAAACACTTATTCTGAGTACTCCCTAATCCCTATCTATAAAACATGTATATATCTCCTAGGTCCAAGAAAAAAATTCTCAATATATACACAAATATGTAAGATCAAGCTAACGTGTTAGGGCGCCATGAATCCCAACAAGACGCATGCTTAGACCATCTAAATCGACTACCATTTACTGAACCATTAAGTCCATCTTTAAACCTCTTCCAATCCCTCAAAACGCCCTTCAAATCCACAACCTTTGCTCTAATGCCCCTGCAACAATTAGCATGGACAGTCACGACCTTTCTAACGTCGCGACTGTCCTTGCAGAACCCACTAAAATACAGGGTAGTGAGAAACCTCGTTTTGAGGCCTAGCTGGCGAAGAACGCCACGTTTTATTAGCTTCACCAACACATCTTGCTCTTTCAATCCGGTCGAGTTCTTCCGACTGTCGTACCATTTCTGAAACAAGGATGTTGTCTTGTTGTTGGATCTGATGAAGTAGAAGCCTGTGTTGATCAGTTTCTTTTCGTAGGATCGAGTGCCGTTGTATATATCAGTGCTTATTTGTAAGTCTACTGATTCGTTGTTCATCAATCTTCTGAATGGATTCCTCAGCCATAGTATATCAGTATCCTGTCATCATGCCCACATTTACATGTATTATCAAACAATAAAACGATGAATCTGCAGTTACTACTGAGAGAGACAAATTGGACTCTCCGTTCTATCAATTTTTTAAATTGGATTTCTTTATTTTATTTGTAAACTTAGATCTCTATACTTCCAAAATAAAATTTTAATTTAGGCTGATAAGTCTAAAACAAGGACCAAAATTGAAATGTAAATAAAAAACATTACAAAGTGACAGCATAAGGGTGCAAAAATATATAATATTGACATGTCACTATAAACTTGACAAGCACCCAAATATAATGAAACGCAAGATGAAGTTGTTAGAGCGCGATCAGTCTACTCTCTACATTGATATGATATTATTTTTTATTTTGGGTTGAGCTCGTGTAAATTTACTTTTTAATTCCTCAAAAAATTTATATCAATAAAAAAATTAAACATGTTGTAGTCCAACAAATAGTATGAAAGTGATGGTCCGTAACTATTCGAATTCTCAATTTCTTTGAAAATTTGGGAAGTCAAAATTGTCAGTAGCGCATGTTAAACTGATGTTACCCTTTATCAAACTTAATTAGCAATTAGGGATTAATCCTATGGTGGACTTGAAACAACTAGTCAGTTTCCTACTTTCAACTTTCTGTCACATACGTTTCAAAAAAAAAAAACCTTTCTATTGCAAAATTACGCCATTAGTGACGCCTAAATATTAAATGTATAAGACCGTCCTTTATTTTAAAGAGGGAGAGAAGAAGAAAGACTTGCCTTCATCTAAGGGATTGTAATAAATTCTTGTTTCATAGAGATCTCGTGTTTAAATATATGAAGCATGATAGGTAACTGGACAAGCTCTAATCTCAGTAAAATATCTCCATTTTTATTGTGTCTCACTTCAAAATTAAAATCCACCAAAATATACACCCTAAACCCTTGAATGGTGTGATTGTATATCTCTAATTTGTAAATTGACCGCAATTGAACCTAATTGCAAAGGTTGTAATTAAATTGACAATCTTCAAAACTTTTGCTGAAATTCACTTATATGCAAATGTTTGACCTTTTAAATAGAAGGACTTATCTTTAAAAAAAAATGTATAATTGCATAGATTTATATACACTATCACATAATTGTAGTTTAGTTTCAACAATAATTTTCTCTCAGTAATAAGTCATTATATATCTCCTCTTATTAGTAAAAACAAATTTAAAATTTAATTGTAAGAATAAGTTACCTATAATTAAATAAATTGAAATTAATAGATAGTCAAAGTCGTATGAGTGAAGCAATGAGACCTTTCCCTAGTTCATTATTTCCGCTTCCATAGAGGGAGAGGCGTACCATACATATGGCTCCCCGCACTTCCACACATCCAAGTTAGAAGATTACACATTTATCAAATTAATCGGAAGAAAGTTAGTACTCTTTAAAAACTAGTTATTTTAAATTGGAGCAAATATCGGCAAGTTATATCCTATCCGAATGAGTAGTGTACAAGTGATGAATCCATCATACACTTGGGAAGAGTTGAGAAGAGTATACTGATCTAATAGCTAATATTATTTTTATCTTCATACACTTTCCGAATGTGGTAGATCCTCCACTTGGACACTACCTACCTGGAATATGATAGGCTAAATCCTTATGTACCATGACCTGTACTTAATTAACCCAATCTTGTTAGACGCAGACTATCATTTGTACCGGACTCTTAATTAAAGATTACCAGGTAATAACACTCAAATTACTTTGCAATTATTCGTTATTCAAATACACATACACACACATATTTATTGGTATAAATCTACACTATATAAGCACCTGGTAATTTTCAAGTATGGCGTCTAATACACCATAATATCAATACTTCATCGGTCTAAAAAATTATGTTTATATCTTTATTCTAAAATAAGAATGGTGCTTAAAAAGTTAATATATTGTTTTGTTAATCATAGTAAAAATTTAAATTGTTAATTTGCAAATAAGTTGCATGCGAGATTAAATATGTGAAATCAACAAATGGACAAAATCACATCAATTAACTTTTTTTATTACTTTCATCAGACTAAAAAATTTAAAAGCTTGTGCTCTTAAATAACAACTCTCCTTAGGTCTAGGGGTCTATTCATATTCTCAACCCGACATCCTATTGTATTAAAAAGAATAATATTTGTATGGATAAGATATATAATAGAAACCTTGAACGAAAACATATAATAGTGTAATCTAAAATAAAGAAAGTAGAAAATTCTGACCATTGAGATATTGCCATAAATCGTTTGTTTATTAAAATCTCCACCAGATATTTCGTAACTTACTATGGGATTCGTATAATCAAATCAAATAGTTTTCCCAACTTATTCGTAACTTTATAAACTTTTCATCAACTTTCTAGCAATTCTTCAATTTAATTTAATGTCTCTTATATATTTTGCTACGACTCTTCGTTGATTATCAATATATTTTCTTAAATTGATAAAAACAAAGAAAAAGAAAATCTAACTTGTAATTGAGTTTAAAAAAAAAAAATTATTATTATCTTGTTTGTGAATATTTTAGTTTTAAATGTATACGAATTAATTTAAGGGGAAGACTATATATGTATTTAATGAACATTATAGTATACGTGGGGACTAAAATTAAACACAGTTAAAGTCCACCTAAACGCTTCTCGAAAAAAGTCCACCAGAACCCATATTTTCCCGGGATTACATTAAATAAATCGTATTACTCATTAATTAATTTGACTGAAAAAATAAAATTGTATAAGAAAATGAAGGTACCGTGAAGATGAAGCTGTATCCTCTTTTGAGCACATCCAGGAGAAAAAGAGTCCGCCTCCACATCATCTCTATGAACTCATCCGACATGTAAACTTTTTCTCGCCCGCCGTCTTCCGTCTCCAGCATGTAACACTTCAACCGCCGGAACTTACACCGTTCATGGGCCGTTTTATCCATCGATACCACCAGTAAATTGCCCACGAGCGCCCTGGTTTCTTCTCCAACCCAGAAACCTTCCAGAAAAAGATCGAACATCGACGGGTACTCGTTGTCTTGTGGCTCAACGTATGCCTTGTTGATAATGGTGATGATCACTGTTTTATTCGGCATTGAAGCCGTCTCCAACGCTTCTTCAAGTTCATCTTTTTCTCTAGATATCTGTACAGAAAAAATATTAATTAAATAATGGTTATAGGAAAAAAATTGAATTCGGAAACGGGATCGGGATTTACAGAGTTTGAAGGCTTGTTCGAAGAAAACAGGGGTTTGTAGGTTAAGGGTTTCCAAGAACAAAGAAGAATTAATATTGTTGTTAGGAATAAAGAGAGGATTGCAAGATTTTTTATGGAGTTTTTGGAGGGAGCCATGTATTTTTTCTGCAAGTTTCTGAAACTTAATTTGTTGATGGTTTTTATGGGGAAGGGGGGGGGGGGGAATGGAGTTGGAGAGTCATGCAGGAAACCTGAAATATTAGGAATTTAGGACTCACTGATTTTAAATAGACTTTTCTTATTTCGTCAGGATATTATGTTTTAGTCCTCAAACTCATAAAATTTTCACTTGAGCCTCTTCAAAGACCCCTTACTGGAAGATAATTTAAATCGGGTGCTGTTTTATTGAAAACGTTTAAAACATAAATTTGGCAATAAGTAGTTAATTTTCCATTGCAAATTATAGGCTACTCCCGACTTTCGTGTGCACCAGTTGCATGGTGCAATCCGAGTAGATATCACAATTTATAATAGATTTTGTTTGTTTGTAATAGTTATTATTTTAGTATTTTTCTCCAATACTACCCCGTAATTATTCCTAAAATATATCTAATTATCTACCATATCAAATCTATATACTTCAATTTAGTTGAAGATTTATTTGTTAATTTTCTATAATCCTTAATTTTATTATTACAAATCTAAAACGATATTAAAAAAAGGGGTAATACTTTTTCACCGAACGTTATTATGGTTGTGCATTATATAGGTGTCTTTTCTGAGAACTAATCACACTCCTGAAGAAGATTATTATTAATGTAGTGATCTTAGAAAAAGTAAATAGGAGATTAACCCAATTAGTAATTGGATAGAAGCAGCGCTCACTCATGTTCCACAAATTAATGGATCTAGTCAATATAAGGTATCAATCCAACCCACTTGAATCTTAATTTTTTTTAATCAAAACCGAAATCTTATACCTTATAAAATTTTCTTAAGCACAGGAGTCCCAATCCAATGAGAATAATCATGTGTTAAGTTATAATTAATACTTAGATATAAAATTGATAAAATTTACTTTCCCACGAAGTTCATGTATATGGCCAAGAATAAGTCGACTATTAATTTCAGAATTAAAAGTTTGTAACTATTTTTATTTGTAAACTGCTTAAATGTATTTAAGTAAACGTTCACACTCAACGTGACTTGCTTGAATTGTTTAAGATGTTGACTGATGCATGTATATATCGTTTTGGGATATTTTGATATAAAACATGTGATCAAAGTTTGTGATAATGTGTGTGTTAATTGGATATTAATATGAATGTATGTTTTATTTCCAATTCAACATGTTAAGCTTTAATTCATTGTTTAATATATTCAAAGCTAAAAAACTAGAAGGGGAGAATTGTGTAGATTGGAAAAGAAACATAATGATAGTCCTGACTGCTGAAGGACACAAGTTTGTACATGATGAACCTAGACCAACTGAGTCTACGGATGAAACTAGTGCGAAAGATAGAGAATATCATAGGCAATGGTTGAGATCCAATGAACTGGCTAGGTGCACTATTTTGGCTTCAATGTCAGATGTGTTGCAGTACCAACACCAGAGCATGGAAACCGTTGCAGACATTATGATGAATCTTAATGAACTCTTCTCTCACCAGAATTGTACGGCTAGGCAAATGGCCATACAGGGTTTGTTATCGAGGAAAATAGCTGAAGAGACGCCCGTAAGAGATCACGTTCTCAAAAAAATGAGGATTCTTGGTGCTAATTTCGATGCGGATACCCAAGTCGATATCATACTCCATTCTCTGCCGAAAAGTTTTGAGCAGTTTAAGCTAAACAATACCATGAACGGTCAAGTGTATATGTTGGTTGCGCTCATGCAAGCTTTGGTAGCGGCAGAGATGCTTATGGGGCCGAGAAGCCAAGCCTTGATGACTAGCAGTGCACCTTCCTCTTCTGCGTTGAAAGGTGAAAAGAAGAAGAAGAAAACTAAAAGTCAAAAACAGGTTGATCTCAAAGGTAAGGAAAAGATTCTCGCTGAAGGTGGTATTAAGAAGAAAACAAACAAGGAAAAGTGTTTTAACTACGGTCTGAAAGGACATTGGAGGGTGGACTGTCCCTAGCCTAAAAAGACTGAAAAACAAGGTAAATCCCATGCACTAGTTATTGAAACTTATTTAGCGGCGTGTTCTTCCCAATTATGGGTGGTGGACACGGGAGCCACTGATCATGTTTGTTTCAATTGTTAGGGGTTCCACCGAACCCGGCAACTTAGTGGGAGTGAGATTACCATCTCCTCGGGCAATGATGCAAGAGTAGCAGCTGTTGCAGTGGGAGATGTGCACTTATCTTTTATGGAAAAGACTTTAGTTTTGAGAAATGTTCTTTATGTTCCAAGTTTTAGAAAGAATTTATTTTCAGTTTCTAAATTGTTTTTCGATGGATATTCAGTTTCTTTTAATAAGAATGTTTTTATTACTCGAAATGATGAAGTTATATGTTCTGGAACATTAGTGAATAATTTCTATACTATTAATTGTACACAACCCACAATCATACAAAATGCGCATATAACACATCTATCGAAAGGGGGTTTATTTTATAGTCCTAAGGATCAGAGGATCGTGGTGAGCACGCATTCTAGGTTCTTGAAGAAGACTATATGAGTAATTGAAAGCCCAAGAGTGAGATTACCTTGAATTAATTACGAGGATCGACTCCTATACCAATTGTACAAGATGATATACCACGTGACACATAAACACAACCGAAACCTCACCGTAGTGGGAGGGTTGTTCGTCAGCTTGAGCGATTCATGTTCGTGGGAGAGTCTTCGGACTTGATCCCCGATGAAAATGAATCTGACCCCTGGACTTACAACGAGGCAATCCAAGACAATGATGCAAGTTTTTTGGCAAAATGCTATGGAAGCAGAAATGGGATCTATGGATCACTGTAAAGTGTGGGAGCTTGTTGAACCACCCAAAGGTGTAAAGCCTATTGGATGCAAGTGGGTTTACAAGAGAAAAAGAGGATCTAATGGAAAGGTGAAACCTTCAAGGCTAGACTGTGAGGAAACGATTATGAGGAAACCTTTTCGCGTGTAGCTATACTTAAGTCAATCCGCATTCTCTTGTCGATATTTGTGCACCTAGACTGTGAGGTTTGGCAAATGGATGTCAAGATAGCATTCCTAAACAGAAGTCTTGAAGGCGACATCTATATGTGTCAACCTGAAGGTTTCATTGGAAAATGTCGAGAAAACCTTGTATGCAAGCTTAAGAAGTCAATCTATTGCCTAAAGCAAGCATCGCAAGCTTGGAACCAATGTTTGATCAAGTAATACAATCCTATGGATTTGATCAGAATGAGTTTTAGAGTTGTGTTTATAGAAAATGTGTCGGAAATGCCTTGGTATTCTTAGTGCTATACATAGATGATATTCTGCTTATTAGAAACGATAAAAAGATATTATCAGACGTAAGGGTATGGTTATCAAAGCAGTTCGATATGAAGGACTTAGGAGAGGCTGGTCATATCCTTGGAATCAAGATTATTCGAGATCGCCAGAAAAGGATGATATGCTTATCTCAAGCCTCGTATATCGATACTATGCTAAAAAAATTCAACATGCAAGATGCCAAGAAGGATTTGTACCTTTCAGGCATGGGATTCATCTATCAAAAGACATGTGTCCAAAGACACAAAAAGAGATAGAAGAGATGAGGAATGTTCCATATACTTCGGCAGTAAAGTAACCTGGGCAAAGATCATTGAATTGCGGTTAAGAACATTCTTAAATATCTGAAAAGAACTCGAGATAGAATGTTAGTCTTTCAATTGGACAGTTTATGCCCTGTGGGTTACACGAACTCAGATTTCCAATCAGACATAGATTCCACAAAATCTACCTCAGGAAGTGTGTTTATCTTAGGAGGTGGAGCCATCACATAGAGAAGTGTAAAGCAGAAATGCATTACCGACTCTACCATGGAAGTCGAGTACGTCGTTGCTTGTGAAGCAGCAAAAGAGGCGGTTTGGCTCAAGAACTTCTTAGTGGACTTAGATGTGATTCCAAATTTGCCCAAAAGCATCACAATTTATTGTGATAATGCGGGTGTGGTTACAAATTTTAATGAACCACGAGCCCATAAAGCAAGCAAACACATTGAAAGGAAATATAATCTCATACGATAAATCGTTAAGAGATGAGATATAGTGGTGGCAAAGATAGCATCGGAGGACAACCTAGCAGATCCTTTCACAAAGACTCTGCCTCAGAATACATTCGAAAAACATGTGGAAGGAATTTGAGTCATGTGTCTTGCCACGCTGCTTTGAGTATAAGTGGGAGAATTATTAGGACATGTTGTAGTATACTTCAAAGCAGATTTTGAAAATAAATGGGAGATTGTTAGGGTTATTCTGTAAAGTATACTTTTAAGTGTTGTTTTGTATATATACTATTTCTTGCACTTTATTGAAAGAGCATATATTATCATTGTTTACTTTAAACATTATGTATGTTATATATTTACATATTGTTTGAATACTTTACATTGGAGACAATGTGGTGTGTAGTAGATCACATAAGATCACATTGTCGGTTCCTTGTAATAAGTATGATGATTCACAACTTAGATGGAATTAAACAATCCATTGGTAGAAGTTGACGTGTAAGGCTCAGATTGGTTTGTCTTGACCAAGAGATTACACTAGTGCATTTGTTCCACTGAATTGGACCAACAGCGAGATAGTTTCTACACTGACTTGATAGAAAAAGTTGATTCAGTGGTTATTGATTTTTTAATTTATGTCACTTAATTGGGATTGTGTATAGTTAATTAATGTTGCTTTGATTTATTTTGGACAAAGAGACAATGCTTTAATTAATTAATGGGCATTGAATCTTAAATACGAAAATAATAACCGGGAGCCATATTTCATAATATAGATTAGGATGGGTAGTTCAATATTAATTTTATAGTGAAATGGATTAATATTAATGAGTTAGAATAATATTGATGGCTCAATATGGATATCAAGGCACATTGGGAGGCTCAATCATATTCCTCCTAACCCCTTGAGTAGCCCAATAAAAGTCCATTAACTAAGAAGATAAGGATTAATATGGAGTAAGAGATATGAAAAGATATGGATAAATCTAATTCCAAAGGGGATATGATTTTATCTATAGTTTTCCTCTCCTAAGTAGGAGAGGATTTTGAAATCCTCTCTTTTCTTGGAGGCCAAGAATTCGGCCCCTACAACTATAAATAGGGGACCAATTTCGGTCCCCATATGCATAATTAAGTGGCTGTTTTTTCATAGAAAATTAATCATTCCTTGAGAGTTAAAAGTTCATTTTATTTCCCACCGGATTGGCGAGTTTGGACTTAGGAAATACTCAAGAAGATCTTTGGGTTGAAAGATTAATTCTTCTCAATGGTGTCTTTCCGATTCGAAGGTAAAAATACGACAATCCCTTAGTTCCACATGTTTAGGGTTTATTGTATGATTAATTTTATTCAACTACATGAATTGAGTGATTTGAATGTTTCATATCATCGTTATTTGATTCTTAAAAATAGAAATTCAAATTACATCCAAAATAGATCATTGGCATAATCACCGATTCCCCAACAATTTTACATTCAAGTTAAGTGAAATGCAGAATGAGGGGTCTATTTATAGTTTCTGAAGTGTTGTGGTGCCTTTCCGGAAAGAGACATTTTGACCCTTTGTGGCACCAGTTCGGCCAAGCCCTAAACCGGTTTAGATCTGGACACACCCTTCAGTAGAACAGACTCGTACCTGATTGCTAACTCGCCGACACCGAGTCACGTCTGTTTGCCGCAGACCCGGCCCTTTCCGAAAAGGTACTTTTTCACCCTTGGTGGCACCAGTTCGGTCAAGTCCTAAATCGAGATTTAGATCTGAACATACCCTTCCGCCGAATAGAGTCGCACCTGGTCGCTGACCCGTGGGCACTGGGTCGTGCCCGTTTGTCGTGAGCCCAACCCGCTTCAGGCACTCGCGGATCGTTCCGACCCAAATCGGTTACGGGGTTTCGGTACGCCCCGCTCCTGCTAGGTGTTTGATCATAAATGAGATATAGGAATGTCACTGAGTCGAGTGGGCACACTCTGTCTTTAAGACAAAATTGCTCGTAAAGCAATAGTCTCCCAAGATAAAATAATGAGAAAATCACCGGAGGAAGATTGAAATTGGGAACAGACTAAATGAATATGTGTCCGAATTTGAACAGTAAATGTTCTATTTATAGAGGGAAGAGGACAGGTATTTCGGTTAGAAATTTTGAATTTCAAAATTTTCCGCCGGTATTAAAATCTATCCGGATTCAGGGACTAAAGGATAAGTCTTATCTAATTCAGGGAGCAATTTGAAATTAAACAAAATATCAATTTAATTTTAATATTTATTTAATTTTTGTTCTCCAAAAAAATAGATAGACCACCTAAGCCCAAGCCCAAACCCGGCCAGGCCCAGTCAAGTCCAAGACCTGATCCGACCCGGCCCGAGCCCCTATCCGGTCCGGACCGGCGGGCGGGCGGGCGGTGGCGGCGCGCGCATGTGAGTTTTCACCCGAACCCGCACTTGCATAGGTCCTTCCTCTTCCACAAACTTGGGAATCCCCTTAGGGTCCCAAACCCCTTATGGAGCTAAAGCATTATATATTGGACATATTTAACTTTTCCTAGTAATGTGGGACAAAGTATATTTGGCCATATTATCCCTTTCTTTCATGACTTAAACATCTATATTCTTGTACCAATATCTCTTTCATTTCTTGATGAAATTTAGAGAAACTTGATACTAAACTCATCTACTTTATTAGTAAATTGAGCATGTACGAGAAAACAAAATTTTCGACATGCGGGGCCCACTAGTCTAAGTCATAAAAGTTGGGAGATAACCCATCCCATTTAACTAAAATTAGTTAAATTTCTTACAACCCCGACTCGCCATGTGTATCACGTCATCGAACTCGGCCCGAACCGCCTCGAACCACCTATCAGGATCAACTTACCAAAACCTTTAAGGTTTCTCCAGCTCCTCACGACGACGCGTACATGCGCCTCTTAAGTGTCCAATGCGACATATGTCGTGGCGGCCAGTCCCGGGCTCCATTTAGCCAAATGCTAAAATTCCCCTAGGGTAGACCATATGAAAGCACACTTGATAACTCCTTATTAAAGTGCTCCTCTTAATCAGGGACGGAACCAGGATCATACCTTTGGGGGGGGGGGGCAATAACGAATAAAGATGAACGATAAAAAAAACCATACTAATATTTATCATAAAATATCCCAAAATATAGATTTACATCACAACATCCTTAGAATTTGGAACGTCGCTCTTGCATATCACGGAAGTCATCTATAAGAGAATCTATACAAAATTCCTTTGTGATCTTCTTTTCAATATATACTAGTAAGCAATCACTAAGAAAACCATCTTCCATCTTATTACGAACGAGGTCTTCACTATATTCATGGCCGAGAAAGACCGCTCTGAAGTAGCTGTAGAAACTGGAAGCATAAGAATGAGAGTTACCACTCTAAACACATGAGGATATATTTCTGATTTTTCAGTCTTTACCATCCATTGACACAAAGCAGAAATAGTCTTCAATGATCTAAATTCAGGAAGTTCTCACACATGATGAAAATGTTCAAATTGCATTCTCAATTGTAGCATCTCATGTCCTTCAAAACCGCTCGGATAATATTTTTCTACCAACCTGCAAATGTCATCAATTCTAAAGGATATGCACATCTCTCTTGGATGTAATGTTGATGCAAGAGTAATTAACTCCACAGTGCTATCACTGAATCTGCTAGTCAATTCTTTCAACTGAGAGTCCATCGTTTCATTAAAAATGTCAAACCTGTAATGATGTCCAACTGTTATTTTATCCGGTTGATGACGAGCTCTTCCTTTCCTTGCAACATATTGAACATTAAAATCCAACACAGGTATGTTGACAGATTCACAAAAAGATCTAAGTATATTAGAAATCTCTAATATTCTTCTCATAAGATGCATTATGAAACAAATTCAAAAGAACTCAAAACCTCATAAGCAACATCTGCATCCACACGCTGGGCATATGTTGTTCCATCATTAACAATAAGCAACAGAACTTCACAAGTCGCACTATACATTGTCATCAAGCTAGATATGGATTTCAAATGAGAACTCCAACGAGTATCTCCTGCTCTTTGTAGAGCACCAATTTGATGAAGTCCTTTCCCACTCTCAAGCTCATTAATATCAAGTAAATGAGCGATATTTGAAGCATGGACAACTTTTAATTGGTCACTACACTTATACGAGGCACCAACAATATTGATTATAGAATTCAACTTGGTAAAAAATTGATGGACTGATATAACTTCTTTCGAAGCAGCAACTAGTGCCAGTTGCAGACGATGCGCAAAACAATGAACATAGTAAGCATAAGGACATTCATCTAAAATCAAAGCTTGCATAACATTCGATTCTCCACGCATGTTACTTGCACCATCATATCCTTGCCCTCTAATATTTTGAACATCAAGAGTATGACAAGAAAGGACAGAGATGATACCTTCTTTCAATGATGATGCAGCCGTATTTTCAACATGTACGAGTCCAAAAAAAGGCTCTTGCACATAGCCATCTTTGTCAACAAATCTCAACACAATTGACATTTGCTCCTTCTTGGATTCATCTCGAGCTTCATCAACTATGATTCAAAATTTTGCATCACCAGTTTCATCTTGAATGACATTCTTGACTCTAGTTGCCATGACTTGCAAAATTTGTTTTTGTATTTGCAGTGATTTATATGATGCATTTCTAGGAGCATTATCCAAAACTTCCGCTATGTTGAAACTCAAGAGTTCTAAAAAGTTGCCACGATTGATTGATTGTTTGGACTCATCATTGCCTCTAAAAGAACATCCTTGAAATGCAAGCCACCTAGTTGCCTCAATTGAAGCTTTCAAATGAAGTCTTGTTTCAACAACTTCATGAGACCCGACTCTCTCAATATTTTGTGCAATATGAGCTTGTTGGTTCATGAGATCCGCACATGCTTTCTCAGCATTTCTATGAGGTGAAGTAAGGTATTTACCATCTCTTACCTTCTTCCATGATCGAAACCCACTTATAATAAATGCTTCAAATCCAGGAGGGCCATTTTTAGTGTAAAAACAAAGCACGGTAGGAAAAATTCAGCATCCGTGCTAGGAGAATATTCCAACCAAGACGGGAATAATTTAAACCATGATTTTATCCTGTTTTTGGATACTTTGAGAGTATATGTTGATATGGACCATATTTGATATAAGCTCTTCTAACTTCATCATGCTTTTCAACAGAATAATTCCATATCGGTGCTCATAATCCCGGATCACGTACCAACAATTGAATATCAAATCTTCCATCTATTTCAACTCTTAAGGATTTCCTAGGATGACTTTCTGAATTCAAATGTTCAATTTCAGTAGATGAATTTGATGACGAAAATGCTGAAATTTCAGCATTTTTTCTTTTAAAAATTTCATCAATTCTTCGTGTTTTTTTTTTCATCTGCAAAGGGGTGGTGGAGGTGGGGGAATGTAAATCAATCATATTCTTCGTAAAATCTAGCAAATAGCAAATAAAAGTAGCACATTCATGAATCATCAATGTTTTTAGATTAAATCTAAAAATTAATCAATCATCAAGCAAATAGCAAATAGAATATTGAGATATAGAAATAGTAGCAAATAGAAAATTTAGATATGAAGATTAGATATGGAAATCAAGAGAAAAATTTAGATATGGGTTCATCCAAAAAATTATTATGGAAATGTATCTATTACATTAACAAATAACAATTTCAAAAATGTTACTACACTCATTAATCATTGATAGGGATAACCCAGTGACTTCGGGTCGGGTAACCCGGTGACTTCGGGTCGGGTAACCCGGTGACTTCGGATCGGGTTAATACCTGAGCCCACTGAAGGCCCAGCACGCGTAGGCCTGGCAGGCCCAGGAACACCCGTTGGCCCAACAGGTGGTTTGTTCCGAGAATCAAGGCCCACGATCAGCTCCCAACTGCCATGCAACGGGGAATAGGCGCAATAATAGGGAATTAGTTAGGGTTTAGTATGGAATAGTATAAATAGGAGAAGGCAACTCGGAATTAGGGTTCGCACTCTTGCATTCTGATTTACTACGTGTAACTTGGAAGTTTTAGAAAAAGAAACACCTCGGCAAGAGGGATTTTCTGCCCGTGGACGTAGATCTCCGGATCGAACCACGTTAATCCTGTGTTTTTCCATATTGTTTACGTCGATTATTGTTGTAGTTCTTGGTTACCGGATTGCGCTTTATCAATTGGCGCCGTCTGTGGGAACGTAGGTAGCTTTCGACATCAACGCTAGGGTTGCCTCCGTCACACGCAAAGACGGTCCCGCTTCGTCTTTTCCGTCCCCAGGATCCGATTCCATCATCGTGTTGACTTCTTATGATGAATTTCAGTATTATTTGTGAATGGCGACAAGCATAATCATTATTTTCTCTCATCGTATTTGGAGATTCCATCACTCCTGCTCTCGGAAAGCCGCTTCTCTCTCTACCCTAGGGCTTTGCCCTAGGGCTGCGAACGCACACCTTCGCCTGAAAATCTTCGCCGGAGGTGATATCGGAAAGTCGAGGAACCCATATCTTCGTCGTTTCCTCCATTGAAGGCGATTTGAGGTCCAAGATTTCGAACCAGCTGTCTTCGAATCATCTTTCTACCAGTCCCCAGACCTCTGCCATTAAAGCTCCCTTCGAGCTCTGAATCTCTGCTGTACGATTCTCAGTCGAAATCTGAGAGACTCTTCGTCTTCGACTCCAGCCTGGGCGTAAGGGAAGGAAACCGACTGAGTGACGCCACTTTGAAGGTGAAGTCCGAGTAGCCATTGTCACTGAGTTGACCTTACAAGTTAACCCGCTGAAACTGAGTCTAGCCGAGTCGCAGTCGGGTCACGATTCAGGTTCCTGAGTTCCAGAAGTGTGTTTGGATTTGCTGCAAACGATTTCCTCGAACTGAAAGCAACAGGCATTCCAGCAAGCTGTTGCTCGCTGCAGCATTTTGAAGGCTCACCCGTTTTGAGCCCTGAATCCAATTCCAGGTTCCAAACGTGATTTCTGATTCTCACACTCCAGGTATTTTGAGTTTCGAAACCGAAATCGATTTCTGTAATGGCATTCTGTTGCTGCTTTTGTGACGATCTTGTTGCGATTTTTTCTCGATTTTATTTTCTGAGATTGAACCGTCGGTAGCTCGATTTTACTTGTTCTGTCTCTGGAATTTTCGAGTTCACTCCCGTTAAAGTTCAGGTGAGATTTGGGTTAGCTAGAAGAAACTCTGAGCTTGTTTGTTGTTTCGAATCAATTCATCGCTCAAACAAATCCACAATCCAGGCCTGTGTGCCATTTTCGCTACTGCTGCTTTTTCTGTCAATTTTACTGCTGAGACGAAGAACTTCGATTTGTCGATTTCGATTTTCTTCGTTTCGATTGCTGTCAATTTTCTGAAATTGATTGGCTGTGGAAGGCCTGTGTGCCGTCGCTGAACGCTACTGCTCTTGCTATTTTGCGTCTCAGCTGCTGTTTATTTTGAGACTAATTCACTGCTGGCCTGTGTGCCATACTGTACGGATTCCTGCTGAATTATTACTCCCGAAACTGCTCCCTATTTGCTGAATTTTCACAACTGATTTTCGAAGGCCTGGGAGCCAATTTAGACCCTATTTTGTGCTGTTATTTGATCTGAAATTACTGCCCTGGGACTGTTTTTCAGCTGCCTGAATACTGTAGCAGCGTGGCAAGTTAGGCAAATTTTGTGAACTGATTTTACTTCAGAATTATTGGAGGCCTGTGTGACATACTTGCTGGAATTTGCTGCTATTGCTCCCTATTTCACTGATTTTTGTTGAATTAAACAGGGTCTGTGAGCCATTATTCTAAGCAGAAAAAACTGAATTAATTGGTCACTTTAAATTGCTGATAATCGCTAGAATTACTGCAAACTCTTGACCATTTTTGTGGACTGATTTTTATTGCAAAACTCCCGGAGGCTTGTGTGCCAATATTTTGATATCCTGCTAGTGCTCTGATCCTAGCTGGTTTTGCAGCATTTCTATTTGTTTTTGTCCCCCACTAAGTTATGGCGCAGAAAAACAAAAGCACCAACTCATTGGAGATTACCAAGCCTAATAATGGGCCCCACCCTAGCCATTCGGAAGAGTCAATCACTCTTGGATCAAAGGACTCATTCGCGGATGAGTCTTTGCTGGATTTGAATGGGCTTCAAGCCCCACCAGGTCGATGGCCTGGACTAGCTAATATCCAAAAACTCCCTACTTTTTGGAAAAAAGATTGCACAGTCTCTCCCCCGATCCGTCCGGGGAGATTCACGCTCCGTCTCCGGACAATTAAATCTCTCCCCCGATCCGTCCGGGGAGATTCGCGTCTCGTCTCCGGACAATTAAACCTCCGTCTCCGGACAATTAAATCTCTCTCCCGATCCGTCCGGAGAGATTCACGTTCCGTCTCCGGACAATTAAATCTCTCCCCCGATCCGTCCGGGGAGATTCGCGTCTCATCTCCGGACAATTAAACCTCCGTCTCCGGACAATTAAATCTCTCTCCCGATCCGTCCGGAGAGATTCACGCTCCGTCTCCGGACAATTAAATCTCTCCCCCGATCCGTCCGGGGAGATTCGCGTCTCGTCTCCGGACAATTAAACATCCGTCTCCGGACAATTAAATCTCTCTCCCGATCCGTCCGGAGAGATTTTACTCCCGCCTGATCCGTCCGGGGAAATTTTACTCCCGCCTGATCCGCCCGGGGAGATTTTAATTGGCACCGTCTATATAGTGTTCCCGAACACCTATTAACCCGATCCGTCCGGGGAGATTTTTCTTTACAATTATCTACGGCCTCCGAGCCAGTGTTCGGCGCTCCGGCGTTGAGATCTATTCCCGGACCTCCTCCGGGTCATACGGGATTCTGTTATTCCTCGGCCTTGAGCTCCGGCTCTCTCCCCTCCACGGGCTCGTGGATGTCACGAACTTAAACAGAGGCCACCCCGGCAGATGCGTTAAAGCTGTGTAGTAGGCCTTCCCCACCCCGGTCTCCGCCGCCACTACCCGCTCCTCAGACTCAACGATGGGTCTCGCACTGGGTGACATCTTCCCCCGGGGAGACACCTTAGCAGTTTTTTTCCCTTATTCTTGGCTGTCACAGCCACTGCGGGGCTTCCGGCTGACTCTTTTCCGAAGCGTCCCACTGCATCCCGAATTTGAAGTTAGTCCTGTACAAGACAACAGTTTTTACAACAAGATATGAGAACTCCTACTCTCCTCGGCAACCGCATCGCCCGAATAATACGGGCTCAGTCCGGCCCCCTCTAGCTCCTCCTTAGTACAGAGGGTCTTGAAAGTCCCCATTGCCCGAATGGATATATAACCTCGGCCTCCGGATTCTCCACCGGGGCAGCATCAAGCACGTCATCCCCCCTTCACCTCGGCCAGACTACTATCTTCCTCCGCTACACTTTATTGCTTTTGGGGAGATCGCGGTCTCGCTATCACTTCGGTGGCATTCATTCTAGTTCGATTCAGCCTCCACAGACTCTGAACATCCAAAAATACTGTGGCTCGCCAGCGACCACGACTCATCTTCCCTACAGCTCCACCCCGGTTACAACCGAATCGCCCGAATAATATGGGCTCAGTCCGGTTTATGGCGCCGCCAATCACATCAACCTTACTCTTCGCCAGGAAGATTTAAATCACACTCCGGTGCTCCTTTCATTTTGGCCAGGCTACTGCACTCCGGTGTTCTCTTTACCTCGGCCAGATCATTATGTGCTTCCACACGTTCCTTGCTTCCGGGAAACTCAACATCCTGTTATCTGCCCCATGCACGTCGGCCCAGTTCAGGTTCCGCTTCCGTAGATTGCGCCGCGGGGTCCTGTAGACGTGAATAGACCACGTCATCCACAAACACTTCGGCGCGCTCACAGCCCAACTTGCTTATGGCTCCACCCCGGTGACAACCGAAGCTCCCACCTCGCTTCGGCTGGGGGGGGGGCATCTGATAGGGATAACCCAGTGACTTCGGGTCGGGTAACCCGGTGACTTCGGATCGGGTTAATACCTGAGCCCACTGAAGGCCCAGCACGCGTAGGCCTGGCAGGCCCAGGAACACCCGTTGGCCCAACAGGTGGTTTGTTCCGAGAATAAAGGCCCACGATCAGCTCCCAACTGCCATGCAACGGGGAATAGGCGCAATAATAGGGAATTAGTTAGGGTTTAGTATGGAATAGTATAAATAGGAGAAGGCAACTCGGAATTAGGGTTCGCACTCTTGCATTCTGATTTACTACGTGTAACTTGGAAGTTTTAGAAAAAGAAACACCTCGGCAAGAGGGATTTTCTGCCCGTGGACGTAGATCTCCGGATCGAACCACGTTAATCCTGTGTTTTTCCATATTGTTTACGTCGATTATTGTTGTAGTTCTTGGTTACCGGATTGCGCTTTATCAATCATCATCAATGTTTTTAGATTTATCTATTTTAATAATTTTAACTGAAAAAAAAAATAAAAAGAGAAAAGTTTACCTGAATAGAGGAGTACTGAGGAAGGCGGGAGACGAGGGTTTCGGAAAAGAAGAAGAAGCAGACTGCTTTTTACTTTAGAAGATGACACTTTAAATTTTAGAAGAAACATAAATTAAATAAAATATAATAATAATGATAAACAAAGTCAAAATTGATTTGACAATCAAATAAAATAAGAAAAAAACAATTCTCACATTTATTTTACATGTACAGAAAGTAAAAAGTTAGGGGGGCACCTTTACTTAATATAGACATATATATAACTTACATACTAAAAAAAATATTAAAACGTTTTTTTTTTTGGGTGGGGGGGGGGGGGGTTATGGCCCCCTTTACTATACAACTAAATTCGTCCCTGCTCTTAATAAGGAGCTTCAAATCTCCCCATTTTTTGTATATGGGACAAATTCCCAGAATTCATCTTAACTCTTCCATATTTCCATGTTTAAGTTGCATACTTTAGGCATTAATTTCTCATTCACCTGAAATTAGGTTTGAGAATATAAATACACTAAATTCATCTCATCGAAACGTAAAGTATGATTTTGCAACTTAATTCTATTTTCAACCAATGGAATCCAATGTTAGAATTACTCAAAGATTGGTCAATACCAACCTTCGAAAGCCTCAGTTATAGATTCAAGAGTAATCAAGGAGCTAATCACTGGATAGCATTGAAAAGAGTATTAAGGTATTTGAAGTATATCTTAAGCTATTTGCACTTTACACATGATATCCAGCCGTGTTAGAAGGATACAATGATGCAAATTGGATATTTGATACTAAAGACTCCAAGTCCACCAGTAGTTACTTATTCAATATAGGTAGAGGAGCAGTATTATGGAAATCCTCTAGAAAGACGTGCATAGCTCGATCCACGATGGAGTCAAAGTTCATTACACTCAACAAGTCCATCGAAGAAGATGAATGACTTAGAAATTTTCTAGAGGATGTTCGTTGGTGGAAAAAACCGGTGCCGCGATAATGATACAATACGATAGTATGGCAGCTATTGTGAAACACAAAATGTTGTATGTACAACTTTAAGTCTCGACGCCATTAGACATCTGATCTCTAGTGGAATAAGGGCCATTGACTATGTAAGGTCAAAGGAAAATATAGCGGATCGTTAGCAAAAGACATTAACAGAGAGTTGTTGTACAACGCAGTAATGAAAATGGGCTTAAAATCCACACACCAAGAACGGGGATAACGGTAACTCAACCGTGATGAGTAGAGATCCCACAAATTTGGTTCATTGAGACAACTAAGTTATAAACAATTCATTTGTGCACTTGGAACAATTCTAAGTAACCCATTCTCGCAGCTGCCCAAGTGCTTTCGTAATGATGTGTAGTAAGGTTAAGCGATTACGCTTTTAATGATTCTTATACCAAATCTGGTGGGATATTTCAAGCTACCTTTGGATTAAGTTCTAATAGGAGGTCAGCAACCATAAATTTACAACTTCCTGATAATTTGAGTTAGATTTATCATTCGTATGGAAATTAACTTTTTATGATTTATGTTGCAAATTTGGTTGTGAATTTCAAGAACATGGTGGTTGAACTCATAGATGAAAGAGGAAATAACTTGTTGCACCTGGCTGTCATGTCAATCAAGAAAGATCAATTCAGTAAATTGGAAAAGTCTATGCTACCTTTGCAGGTAGTAATTTTCCTCTTCTAATATAGAAGGATGTAATCTAGTACAAGGTACCATCAATTTTATATTTGTCCCAACTGGCTATGAGACGATGATAAATTTGGATGAACAGATACCTCTAGACGTATTTTTTTGACAAATCAAGGAAACGATGGCAGAAAAAGCCAGCGTTTGGGGTGGTGGTGGGTTGTTCCGGCGTGGCAAAATGGAGGTAGATATATCAGATAAAATTTGAGAGAAACCCAAACCCAAAAAGCATGAACTAAAACACCATCATCAATATAGCTAACAAAAAGCGTCCCCTTGGAGGGGTCAAGAAAAAAATAGAGTTAAACATTGCGAAAACTGATAAACACGTAATAGAGTACATAATAAGAACCCAATCCCTAATATATTCTAGGTGGAAGATAAGCCAACCAGTAAAGTACTATTTCTTACAACCACAATGGATGCGAAAAGGGCCTGGAAGTTGAAAGAAGTGGGTAAGTGCATAAACTAATTTATTTCTTTCGAAAATATTGGCGAACCCATAATCATCAGTTCCTCCCGATGGGAAGCAAATGATAAAGAAACTGAGTGTGGCAAATAAAACCGCCACCACCTGAATCTATGAACAAAAAAAATATTATTAGCACATCTATTGTTTCTTCCAGAAATATAAAAACCAATAATAAATGTTGAGCATGTACCTTGTTGTTTCTAATTGTTGTTGGAGCTGGAGGAGCTACAGCCGGAGAGGTCCTATGGTGGAATGTCCACTAGGAGATTCGACGGGAGTGTGATGGTGACGTCCATAGTGGTGGACAACTAGCCTCCAGAAGAGGAGTGGGTGAGTATCTCTGTCACAAGATGGACATCGAGAGTAAAATACTCCAATGGAGAAGTTTCTCGTTGCTGCATTTTTTAGGCTAGTTGAAATAGAAGCTCAGAATAGTGAAGCTGCATTATCTAGTGACAACTACCGAGGTGTATCTTGTATAGCTTTTAATGGTTGTTGGTTTATCTAGTGGCAACCATAAATTTACAACTTCCTGATAATTTATATTAAAATTATCATTCTTATGGAACATTTATCACAGTAAACGAACAAATACCACACAACTCACAAGAAACCAACTTTGCAGAAGATGTGAGGACCACATGGACATGTGGTGTTGATCCAGCCTATCATAGTACTATATTGTTCTGGATTTTGGCCTTACTATAGGTGGTTAGGTTTAGGAAAACCCTAGTGATTGATACATTACACAAGGTTGTATATATTTATACAGTAACCACAATGTAATAGTGTGTTGCATTCTATGAATTAAATCCCTTGGCTCAAAATAGAAATATTTTCATTCAATGTCCTTTATCATTCTCTATCTTTTGCATGCTTTTCTTTCAACAAGCATGTTTTCGAGTATGTGGTTTGTATTGCGAATCATCTTTGGTTCCGTAGTAATATCATTCTCTTCTTCGATTCTTTTATGGACACCCGCTCGATCGTGCTCCTGTCAGTTCGTGATATCTCAGATTATCCCCCGAACTTTCTGTGTCATTCAGTATTTCTGGTTTAAAAAAGAATACAAAGGACTAATTTTGACTAATTATTTAAAATATGTTTTATTTACATCGTTAACTTTACAAAAAAAATATGAATCAGGTTCACAACAAATTCATAGTTATCGGCATGAACGACTACAAATTGCAAACAGTCGGGATGCATATGGACAAGTTCTACCACAAATTTATAGTTCACATTATAAACACCTTAAAAAACAACTTTACTCAATATTCTCTATAAGGTCTACAACATCATCCATAAGTGTAACCATATGTCAAAGACTTTTCAAACCTAAATGCAACACTTGTTAGTATAAGAAGTTATTAGTAAATGAATAAACAAATAAGGTCCTCGTCTTCTTTGATGGTACATTTACCATAAGAGGACCTGATGATTTGATTGTAGATTTTTCATACGAGTAGATAGTTTACATTTATGTTGTGGGTTGCAGCCCATACCTTAATCCGCCATTTGCCCATACTCATTTCTGTATGAATACAAAGATACCCGATTCGATGGATCCAGCCCCTGGCATTTTAAATGGGTTGGATCATAAGTATTTAGGCTCAAAGTATCATAAAGATCAACATGTCCAACCTAATGGACTAAAAACTCGACGGGCAAAGGCGGACTTGAAAGTTTTAGTATATTTAAGGGGATAGGTCGAGCCCAATAATTTTGAACCCGATTAAATTTTGAACTGGCCAACCTAGAGCTAGCAAAATTGACTCGGCCCGATGCGATAGCTCAACCTGCCCGATATTTTAGATAGCTCGGGCGATAGCAAAAACATTATGTATATTTAAATGCTTGTGTTGGGTCCAATGTATTAGGCATAATAAAATTTTAGACCAGCCCGACTTGTGGTGTTGGTCTGATGGGCTAGGCTCAATCAGACCAGATCACCCGAATTGCCACCTGTAAAGAGAGTGCATATTTAAGAAACAATATTCAGCACTAAGTCCATAATTATATCATTAGTCCACCATCATAATATCTTAATTGTTGGACATAGGATCTCTAATTACCAGATGATAAATAATTTAATACACAAAATAAGAGGTACAACATACATAATCATGAATCATTCTGATCAATGTCAATTCTTCAGTTCTGGACACAGTTAATAAAGATAAAATAAAAAATAAAAAAAAATCAAATCCTTGCAACATCAATGATGCAATTAAGTTACAAGTTCTAGAAAAAGCAATAAAATCCTAAAATTACTTACACAAAATATTGTTTGATTTGAACAACCACTTAGACCGGCATAAATATCGTGTTACCCTAGGTAAAATAATGCAAAATGAATAATACAAAAACCAAGGATAAAAAAACAAGTAGGCCTATCTTGCCTTGGAATTACATGATACCGAAGCAAAATTACGTCGTCAATGTGGCAGTTGCAAGTAAAAGAGCCACTAGTCCAACTCTTAATTGAAAAGGTAGCTTCCGGAAGTCATCGATCTTGAGTATGACAATTATTGTACCACGCATAAAGCATGACATTGTAATAAAAGAAAGAAGTGTTTCAATTCCTTGAAGAAAAGGAAAAGACTATACACGAGATGCATTCCCCAGTTGGAACTCCGACATTGTTGAACCCACCTGGTACAGTAAAGACGAAGCAGAAAATAGCAGTGACTATAAGTATTGCCACCATCAAGCAGGACCCGATAATTTTCTTGATCGATTTAACTTTTCCTGTCATCGTGTCCTTGATTTGTTAAAAATAAGTCTAGAGGTGTCTGTCCATCCAAATTTATCATTTTCTCGTAGCCAGTTGTGACAAATATAAACTTGCTAGTACCTTGTACCAGAGTACATCCCTCTGTATGATTATTTCCTCTTTCATCTATGAGCTCAACCATCGTGTTCTTGAAATTCATAACCAAATTCAAAACATAAACCATAGAAATTTAGTTTCCATACGAATGATAAATTAAACATAAATTATCAGGAAGTTATAAATTTATGGTTGCCACAAGATAAACCAACAATCCTTAAAAGCTATACAAGATACACCTCGGTAGTTGTCACTAGATAATGCAACTTCACTATTCTAAGCTTCTATTTCAACTAGCCTAAAATATGCAGCAGCAAAAGACATCTCCATTAGAATATTTTACTCCTGATTTTCATCTTCCGACAGCGATACTCTCACTCACTCCTCCTTCAGAGGCTAGTCATCCAACACTCCGGATGTTACCGCTTCTCTTTCGTTGTATGTCCTAGTGGACATTCCACCATTGCAAACCTCTCCCATTGCAGATCCTCCGGCTCTGACAACAACTGGGACGATAAAGTACATGTTAAACATTTATTATTGACTTTTATATTTTCGTAAGAAATAATATGTGCTACTAATTTTTTTTTGTTCATAGATTTTGGTGGTGACGGTTTTAATGGCCACACTTAGTTTCTCTATCATTTTCTTCCTATCGGGAGGAGTTGATGATGATGGGTTCACCAATAGTTTTGAAAGAAACAAATTAGTTTATACATTTACCCACTTCTTTCAACCTCCAAGCCTTTTTCGCATCCATTGTGGTTATAATAAATATTACT
The DNA here is from genome assembly GCA_958295605.1 of Ajuga chamaepitys. Lineage (NCBI taxonomy): Eukaryota > Viridiplantae > Streptophyta > Magnoliopsida > Lamiales > Lamiaceae > Ajuga > Ajuga chamaepitys. Next base: position 53,241,861 of record OY282499.1, read on the forward strand.
CTACCGGTTGGCTTTATCTTTCACCCAAAATCTATTAGGGATTGGGTACTTATTATGTACTCCATTACGTGTTTATCGATTTTCGCAATGTACAGCTCTATTTTTTTCTTGACCCGTCCAAGGGGACGTTTTTTGTGAGCTATATTGATAATGGTGTTTCAGTTCCTACTTGTTGGGTTTGGTTTTCTCCCAGAGTTTATCCAATATATCCGTCTCCATTCTGCCACGCCGTAACAACCAACCACCACCCTGAGCGATGGCTTCTCCTGCCATCGTTTCCTTGATTTGTCAAAAATACGTCTAGAGGTGTTTATCCATCTAAATCTATCACCATCTCATAGTTAGATGGGACAATATAAAATTGTTAGTACCTTGTACCAGAGTACATCCCTCTGTATTAGAAGAGAAATTCTTGTATTTATTGGAAAATTGCTAGTACCTCGTACCAGAGTACATCCCTCTGTATTAGAAGAGGAAAATTCTTGGATTTACTGGAAAATTGCTAGTACCCGTACCAGAGTACATCCATCTATATTAGAAGAGGAAAACTAGTGGAGGTACTACCTGCAAAGGTAGCATAAAATTTTTCGATTAACTGAATTGATCTTTCTTGATTGACATGGCAGCAAGATGTAGCAAGTTATTTCCTCTTTCATCTACGAGCTCAACCACCATGTTCTTAAAATTCACAACCAGTTTTACAACATAAACCATAAAAAATTAATTTCCATACGAATGATAAATTTTACAACATAAATTTATGGTTGCCACTAGATAAACCAACAACCGATAAAAGTTATACAAGATACACCTCGGTAGTTGCCACTAGATAATCTAGCTTCAATATTCTGAGCTTCTGTTTCACCTAGCCTAAACAATACAGCAATAAGAGACATCTCAATTGGAGTATTTTACTCCTAATGTCCATCTTCCAACGGAGATACTCACCCGCTCCCCCTCCAGAGGTCAGTTGTCTAGCACTCCGGACGTCACCACCACTCTCCCATCGAATGTCCTTGTGGACATTCCACCACAGTAGACTTCTTCGACTGTTGTTTCTCCGGCTCGACGATAACTTGGAACGACAATGTACATGCTAAATATTTATTATTGGTTTTTATACTTCCAAAAGTAACAGTATATCGCTAATAATATTTTTTAGTACATAGATTCTGGTGGTGGCAGTTTTAATGGCCACACTCAGTCTCTCTATCATTTTCTTTCCATCGGGAGGAACTGATGCTGGGTTCGCCAATAGTTTAGAATGAAATAAATTAGTTTATACACTTAACCACTTCTTTCAACCTCCAAACCTTTTTGCATCCATTGTGATTATAATAAATAGTACTTTACCAGTTGACTTTACCTTCAATCGAGAATTAGTCAAGGATTGGGTCCTTATTGTGTACTCCATTACGTGTTTATCAGTTTCCGTAATGTCCAGCTCTAATTTTTCTTTACCCCTCCAATGGACTTTTTTGTTAGCTATATTGATGATGGTGTTTCAGTTCCTGCTTGTTGGGTTTGGTTTTCTCCCAGATTTTATCCGATTTATTCGCCTCTATTCTGCCATGCTGGAACAGCCCACCACCACCCCGAATGCTGGCTTCACCTGCCATCGTAGTGCAATATGTTAGGTACATCCGACTACCTATAACTCGAGCATACCCCAGATGAGATACAAGTTTTCTTTATATCTTGGAAAAATGTAGATTTACATCTACTGAAGTCTTAGCCTGAGGAAGATCGAAGGCCTCAAATTTCTTGAGTCTTTCTCAACGTAGTGAAATTGTGTCAAGACAAGTTCCTCGGGTGTCCTAGAGATCTTTATCCCTAGTATCACATAGGCTAAATTCATGTCCTTCATGTTGAAATGACTTTTCAACATTTTCTTAGTTTTCACAATCACTTCGTGATTGCTTCCCATGATCAACATATCGTCTACATACATACAATCACGTACTCATTGGTTGTGCCATTAATGTAAACAGATTTGTCACACTCGTTGATCTTGAAGCCATTTGATAGTATAGTTCTATCGAATTTCTCATACCACTGCTTCGGCGCTTGCTTAATCCCGTATAGTGCCTTGATGAGTCCGCATACTTTATGCTCTTGTCCGGGTGCAACAAACCCTTCAAGTTGTTTAATGTATATTTCCTCTTCCAACTCCACGTTTAGGAAAATTGTTTTCACATCCATTTGATGTATCTCGAGGTTATGCAATGCTTCAATAGCAATGAGTACCCCTATGGACGTAATTCTTGTAACGGGCGAATATGTGTTGACAAAATCATATCCTTCTTTTTGTTTGAAACCCTTAGCTACAAAGCGAGCCTTATACTTGTCACTGATCCATCAACTTTATATTTCTTTTTAAGGATCCACCTTGCATCCAAAGGCTTGCACTTCTGTGGGAGATCAACTACCTCCCAGGTAGATTTTGCATGATGGACTCAATTTCACTATTAATAGCTTATTTCCACAGAGGAGCATCCAGACTGAACAAGCCTCTTGAGTTGTCCTAGGTTCATTATCTAACATATATGTTAGAAAATAGGGACCAAATGTCTTGGCTACTTTAGTCTTTTTTTCCTGCGCATCAGTTCATCTTCTTCTTGAAGAGAACTTTTCACTGCCTCATAAGTCCTCTTTTCATGTTTCCTCCGCGGAACATCAAGTTAAAACCATATGCGGATATGCCCTTAGGCAGGGAATGAGATGAGAACGGGGCTTACCTCTTTATGTTCCTTTTTTTGGAAATACATTTTCAAAGAATATTACATTCCTTGACTCTATAATCATCTCTTTCTTTATGTTAGGATTTCCGATTTGTGCATTAGGAATCTATATCCACTATCATTGTTTGCATATCCAATGAAAATGCAATCAATAGTCTTGGGTTCTTTCTTCACCTGCTTAAGTTTAGGCAATTCAACATTTTCTAGGTACCCCCACACACACTTTAAGGTAACAATAGGAAGGTTTCCTTCCTTTCGTAATTCATATAAAGTCTTATCCATTTTCTTGTGTGACAACAAATTGAAAATGCGATTAATTAGAAGAATCACTTCCCCCCACATGTTCTGAGATAGACCGGAGCTAATCAGCACATCATTCATCATCTCCTTAGGAGTTCTATTCTTGCGTTCAGCAATGTCGTTTGACTGAGGTGAGTAAGGAGCAGTTATTTGATGAATTATTTCATGTTCAGTGCAAATTTCTTCAAACGGAGCCACATATTCTCCCCCAATCATCTTGATTCTGAAGCCAAGTTGATTCTCACTTCGCTCTTATAATTTTTGAAGGCCTCAAGAGCTTTGTCTTTGCCACTCAAAAGATGTACATAACAATATCTTGTGTAATCGTCAATAGAAGTAAACCTCTAGTTTGCACATGTTTCAGATCACATATATCAGTATGGATCAACTCTAGAGGCGAAGTACTTCTCTCCACTAAGAGAAATGATGATTTGGCCATCTTTGTCTCAACACACACTACACACTTGTAGTGTGAATCAAATTCCGTTATTGAAAGTAAATCTAAACTAACTAGCCTTTTTAGTTTATTCATATTTACATGTCCTAATCTATCATGCCATAAATTAGAAGATCAGCCAAATAAGAAGAAATGATAACTTAATTACTGCGCTTAATCTCGCGTTCTATAGTCACTACATTTATCTTAAAACGCTCCTTCTCTAGGTAGCCCTTTCCTACAAATTCACCATTTGTTGTCATTACAAACTTGTCTGTTTCAGATACTAGCCTAAACCCGACTTTCTTCAACAATGTGCCGGATACTAAGTTCTTGCGAATGTCAGGGACATGCAGTACATTCACAAGCATCAACTCTTTTTCCGAAGTCATCTTCAGCACCACTCTTTTCAACCCGGCTATGTTGGAAGTTGTGGAGTTCCCCATGTACAACTTTCTACCGGTAATTGACATGTAACCTGAAAATATTTCGTTATCTAAACATATGTGGCGCGTAGCAGCGATGTCCACGAACCACTCTCTTAGATTATCCACCAAATTGGCTTCAAACACTGCGACAGTTAGATGTACATCTTCCAAATCCAGAGGTGCAATCATTGTGGAGATGGACATGAATGATTCGTCCTAAGTCGTAACACTAAATTATGGTGGGAAAACATAAAATGTTTCTTTTGCTTCGTTACATCAATGTGATATTTTATGGAAATCATTGTATTGAGGACTGCCAAAGGTGGTAATATGAGCCGTATGAGCCTGGCTCAGGTGGTAGAGGCATGAGGATAGGTTTGGAGGAATTCGCATTAGACAATAATTTTTTAGCCCAACCAAATCCATAGGTACAATTATACCTATTTTGATCTGGCTAGGCAAATCACACTTCGAGACTAGAAAAATAAAGCTCAACTAATTCATCTAGCCATCGAGACTGCAAAGCGCACTTTACCACCTCTAGAGTTTAAAGGTTGTTGCCGAGAAATCCTCCATATATAGATGCTTCATAGCTTCTAGAGCTATTAAGAACCCAACAACTAAAGAGCATATCGACTCTTATAATGAAAACTTAATTGGCGCCAATCCAACCACCAGTATGGGCACCAAATTCACTATTGTCAATAGAAAAAGGATGCTACGGATTCTAGCTAGACGGATTCATCTCATTCTTTGTCCACCAATGTTGCTTCTTCTACTCTTTCTCTCTCTCTGTAGTGCTCAACAATTTCAAATTGCTAAATCTCTTTTCTGCAACCCATTTAAAATGTTTCTTTGATTTGTAATTCCCCCGAGTTAGTTAATAAATGATTGATTACTGATTAAAATGTGTATTGTAAATTATGTTTGATTGATGATTGATTAAAGTGTGTATTGAGAATTGTGTTTGATTGGTGATGTGTGTAAGAGCTAGTTAGAGAATAGATGAGTGATGTTTTGTTGTTTGATTGGTGACGTGGGAGACCAACCGGAGCAATATATTACTCTCAATCGGAAAACAAACGCGGCCGAGATTGGGCCCAATCCACAACGAATTGGCTCAAACCTATAACAAACATGGTCATACATTTTCCAATGTATAACCATAAAAATCAAAAAAGCGTTCAAATCTTAAATTGAAGATGGAAATTCTAATCTACTATGTTCGGTGTTTATGAGTTAAATAAACAATTTTATACTTTGAACTATGGCTTGTTGGAATATGGTGGATTACCTGTAAAATGATTGATTCTCAAGGACACTAGTAAATTACTTGTGCAATGCACGATTATACTGTATTTGAATAAATATAATGATAAAACATTATAAATTCGACTGATATTCATATTTATTTTAAAATAAGTAAACGTACAATTTTTAATACACATAAAGTATAAAAACGATATAATTAAAAAAAATAACTTTTTATGTTCATAGACTACATTAATCATATGCTAATAAGCTCAATGTGCAAAATAACAATATGAAAGTTTTCAGATAAATAAATATAAAACATAATTTAGAGAGAAAAAAAATGCATCTCTAGATTGCATACAACAATAGAAAATTTACAGATTCTTAAATACTTCCTTGTAAATAACATTCCTCGTGTGTCGCTATTTTCAGTAGAAACTTTTCGAAAAATTAGCTCCGAAATTGCTAGTAAACATATTATTTTGTGATTATTTGTTAGTACATCTAAACAAAAGATATGATAAAAAACACAAACAATATATAAAATTAAGATAACATATAGACAAACTAACACTCTAATTTTTTAATTAATCCTAGTGAAACAATGTTCATAGTTCATTCCAAGTAAAAAAAGCTACCAAACAATATAAGGTAATTAATTGTTAAGTATAATTGCTTTCTTTAGTTGTTATCTGTAGTTGAACATATATTCATTGAGAAGGTTAGTCTACTTTATGGGATCAGTTATGGCAGACCGAAATGAATTGGGTTGGCCCACTCCATCGAGCTAATGCTATACGTCGATATAATTCAAGCCGTCTGAAAGTCCCTAAAATATTAATATTTATTTTAATTGATCCTTGAAGTATCGTTTTGTTTTAATTGATCTATTGAGTTACAAAATTTTGTTTCAATTGATCTCTAAAGTATTGTTATTTCAACCGGTCACTATTTTAAAATTATTTCAATTAGGCTTAAATAAACTATTACAAAAACATATTTTAAAGCCCCTCGAAGAAAAAATACATAAAGCATCTGAAATAACCATTTTTTCAAAATAATATTATAACATATCTTTTATTAAAGAAGTATTGCGTAATATTTAATTATCATACTATTACCCCAAACAAAGGTAAATTAAACAAGAATATGAATCTGAATAAAATTTTGAGATGAGATTTGTTTAGGAAATTCATCCGAGGTAAAAAAAAATATTTTGATTTGATTTTAGTGGGAACATGCTAATTTGATTTCGTTATATTCTACTATGTCTATATGGTGAGATTGAAATTAAACTGAACATTATCCATGAAAAGGGCTTTAGTTAATAAGTGATACTTTGAGGATTTTTTTTAAACAAAATACTTCCTATGTCCAAAAAAAAGTCATGTTTGAAAAATGTACAATAATTTTTTTTTATATTTTTGGGTAGTTTGAAGAATACAACTCTCCACAAACCATCAATTGTCACTTATACCACGTATTTTATTTTTTTATTTAACATATTCAATTATATATATAATTCGTGAGTTAAAAAATTTAAAATTTTTACTTAGAATAAGAAAACGAGACGCTGATGTTTGAAACATGATTCTTGTTTTGAGACAAAAATTTTTTTTGAAACAAGACACTTTTTATGAAATGAGGAAGTGATACTTTAAAGACCTTTCAAAATATAATTTGTTTAATTGTAAATGCATGTCTGATATCAATTCAAGTCCAACCAAATTATCAGTTGGATAGTCCTTTATGCAAAAGTTTGTAGCTTTATGTACTGGAAGCTTAAAAGCAAAACCATATTATGTTTTATATTTAATTTTGGAGAGTTGAGTCTTTTTCTTTTTCCCAGATGGGTTGTGATATAGATTTGTTTTATTATGCTTTAATCAGAGTATAATGAATTATGACCATGCTAATTATGTGATATCCTCATCGGAGTGGGTCTTGCTTACTGTGCATCTTTCCTAAGAAAATTTAAAATCTTAAATCCTAAAACTTCTCGGACCTTATTGTGCATCGGGTGTGCACAATTTTTTGTCAACTCATTGACTTAGCTTTTTGATATTTCAATAATTTCATTTATTAGAATACTGCTATCATGACTTGGAATTTCATAAAAGTTACCGATAAATACAAACTTTTGTTTTATTTTATTTATTTTATTAAAGGTTAAATGAATTAAATTGAGTTGATCGTCCAAATAAAGAGTTAGACATGGACTATGATTTATGATATGCGTAATAAATCTCTTATCCGTTATTCCTTATATATTAAAATATAAACTATTTGGATAAGTAACACTTTCTCGATTAATTTGCTAAGTAGTATCATTTTCTCATAGTTTTGAAAATACAAAATATATTATAATATTTCAATATTTAAAAATTCTATTTTTCATTTTCCTGAATAAGATTAATATTGCAATTAATGACCTATATTTCTTTGTTCTGTATAGTTGTGATTTGAAATTTAAAATGTTTTATTATTTAATTTTTTTATATTTTTTCATTTTTCCTAAACAAGTTCATTAAATAGTTGTAGATAATTACAGTTGCGGTTCTCTATAGTGTTATTAAAAATTAAGAGTATGTGCTTTCAAATTGTTATATATAAGCATTCCAACAATCTGTAAAGATTATAAATAAAAATCACAAGGGATTGAATTTCAAATTATGATACATCAACACGATTAATTATTAAAAATTCATATATATATATATATATATATATATATATATATATATTAGTTTTAATTATTTATTCTTTCACGCGTACAAGATAATAGTTTTTCATTATTTTTTATCATTCGTTCTTTTATTTCTATGCAGATTAGTTGATTATAATAATTTTTATTATTTAATTTAATGTATAAATGAAAATGTGGAATACAACCCCAATTATATTAGAAACGACGCGGATTTTTCCCAATTCTATTTTCTCCTGGATTTTTATTGGGTTTCCTATTCATTTAATACTATGCCCACTTCTCCAACGGATAATTATGATAATAATAATATTTTTATTCTTAAATCACAAATGATTGTTAATTAAAAATAAGAATCATAGGTTAAGAAAAAAATTTCCCATACGTGCCCGATACTAAAATCTCTATTGTACCCGTATTTTTAAATGCATTTTTAAAATTTGAATCTCTGAGTCTTAAATATTGTTTACATAATTTACCATCGAAGTTTGAAAATGATGAAAAAGGTGAATCCCGATAATGTTATTGTTCTATTCGGAGGAAAAGTCGTTGTACTAGGAGGTAATTTTCGTCAGATTCTTCTTAATGTACCTAAATGAACTAGGAAAGAGATAGGATTTTCAACGATCTCCGTATGGGCTCATTGTAAGGTTTTGACACTTACAAAGAATATGCGTCTTTGATGTGTTGTTAATCAATCAGTAGCTGATACGATAGAGCTGAAATTTTCACATTGGTTATTGATTAAGGAAGCATCGGGTTCTGTTACAGCTATTCAGAAGTACATATCCTAACCTTTTGGAAACATATAGAGATCCTAAATATCTGGAAGAGAGAGCAATCTTGGCACCAACATAATGTTGTTGAAGCGGTTAATGAGCATGTACTGGAGGAATTACCTGTAGAGAAAAATGAGTACTTAAGTGTTGATAGTCTAGACAAAGTCGACGCACAATCAAATGCCAATGCCCAAATATTTTACATCTGATTTCTTGAACAACATAAGGTGTTATAGAGTTCTAATCACAAGTTGGTTCTAAAAGTTGGTGTCCCTGTTATGTTGCTAAGAAATATTGATCAGTCCGCCGGTCTATGTAATGGAACCAGATTGGTAGTAACACAATCCGGAAAATATATAATTGAAGGTAGAGTTTTGTTAGGAAAAAATATTGGAACAAAGGTTTACATCCCTCGAATGTCTATGGGTCATTCGGATACCAAATTACCAATTAAGTTTGAAATAAGACAATTTTCGTTGTTGGTGTGTTTTGCTATGACAACAAATAAGAGTCAAGGCCAATCACTTTCTTCAGTTGGATTGTATCTATTTGGACCAGTCTTCACTCGTGGACAGTTGTATGTTGCTATGTCCAGAGTTAAAAGTAAAAGAAGATTGAAAATACTTTGTTTGGATGAAAATAAGAAGATTTTAGATTTCACAAGTAATGTGGTTTACAAAGAAGTCTTTCAATAATTAAAATAGTCTGTGTGTGAAAGCCTATATACATTATCCTTGTAGTCACTTTTCATATTAATATTTACTTATTGGTTTTTATTTTGCTTTTGACTATATTACTACAACTGATTTAAATTGCATCATTACAAATATTTTTCAACTCTTTAATATTAATATATTATAGATATACTCACTTAGGACTAATAATATGCCTCTTAAAAATCATATATTAATAACCTATTTACTTTTTAATTAAAAAATTAAATTTAACAGACCCGTGAAAATTTTTCACGGAACTATACTAGTAAATAAACGAAAAACTAATATAATTGATTCACGAATTAGTATCGATCCAACCACTAACACGAACCTAACGGAAAGTGTAGTACATGTACAGTGCACTTTTAATAAAAAAAAAAAAAAAAAGAGTAAAGAATAGATGTTGATATACTCCCTCCGTCTCGGCCTAACTTTCCTGCTTTGATCGGGCACATGAGAGGTTAAGAAAAAACAGCTTTTCTGGAATCTTTGACTTTTTTAAAGGTGGAGATTTTGAGGATGAAGATTATGAAAGAAATTTGTCATTTATGAGCTAACAAAGTAAGTTGAGACAAATAAAAAAGAAAAGTAGGAAAGTTAGAGCGAGGTAGTATGTTTTTTGAGGAAAAAATAGGTTGCAATAAAATACGAAATATATCATGTTTTTCTCTCTACAAATTCATTTGAATTTCTTTAAGAACTAGGAAATGCCCAACCTAACCAACTCTCTGTCTTAACACATGGTTATAACTTAAAAGTACTAACAGTAAAAATTTAGAATATTTGTTGATAAGGTGAACGTGGATAAATAGTTCTGAAATTAGGTAACGTTGACGATGGCCCAAAGAATATAAAGCCCAGGACAAAACCCTACTTCCGTTCTTAATGAAACGAAACCCAACCACTTACTGCTTAGAAGAAGACTGATCTGTTATTGTTTCTACTGTGAAAAGGGGCCGCAGAGCAAAGGCCCATTTAACAATTTATTACTAAGTAGAAAACAACGACAGACATCTACCCAGAGAAGAGCAAAGATGGCGTCATCACAAGCACAATCACCGCCATATCCAAGTGCTGCTCGAATCTCCGATTCTGATTGCTATCCTGCTTATACTGCCTCACTCAAATGTAATCTAATACTTTATTCTCTTCTATCTTTTCTTAATTTTGTTTGGAAGATTTAATTTGATTTTAGGTTTTCCCAAATTTGTACATGATCTGTCATTTATTTCGAAAGTGATTTTTGTTTAACTATCGTGGTTATTCTTGCTTACGATTCACGGACGATGGTCAACCCTGTGGTTGAATTGGGATTCTGATAGAATTTTGTAGAACTTATTCCCGATTTCTGGCTGATTATATGCCGTTTGATAGTATGCGTACTGTTCGCGTGCTATATTCGTTATCCTAGTACTATGCAATATCCATTCATGGAGATCTTCTGTACTTAGCTGAAGTGTTATAGTATAAAGCTTGGGGGACCAGTGATTTTGAGTAGCTTTTAGGAACTAAAAACATTTACTGTAGGATTAGGTTGTAATATTTTGTGATTCATTTATGGGAACTTGTCTTCACGTTCCTTAAGTTAGAAGACAATATTAAGCATGTTGAATTGAGCTTGAGCATTAATATCGTTTGATCAATATTAGGATGGCTATGAAATCATGATATCCAGCATGTTTCATATTGTCAATTTCCGTCGTACATTAAGTGCAATTCAATAGGACTATTCAATTCTGGAGTAGAAACACAAATTTTTGCTCCATGAAATTTGAGCGTGTCAGGATGGCTACAAAATAATGCCATCCTAAATAATTCTCATAATCAAAGGCTCTCTTCATATTGGGAAAAAAACCTTGGTTGTTTGTTTTTCCATTACAATGGTTGAAAATAGCCCAGCTTCATTATGTGGTCGCGATCCTCGCCATCTTTTTTTAAACATTGTCTTAGTCGTTCTTGGTTCATGGTCACCTTCCAAGCTCTATAGGTTCTCGACTAGTAATAATTATCTCATGTTAGGATTATCCTTTCCCACAAGAACTTGAAAATGTTCCAAGAAGCGGCTCTAATTTTCAGCTGAGTGAGGATGATGATGTGTGGTGTGAAATGTCAAAATGTGGTTGAAGAATGCTTAACTGCTTTTTCCAATGCTTCTGGCTAATATTGTGAAGAAGCTTGATAGTGTCAACATTCCTGTGGGTTTATGGAAGTTAAGTATTGGGTTGCTGCGCAATGAAGGCCTTTTCCAGGTGGTGGTTATAATGAGCTCAATAGTAATACAGAAAAAGTGAAGGTTCTATGTTATGAAGATTCTAAAGGAATTTTGCTGAGTGCACGGAGGGAGATGCACGCATGTTGTGTGTGATGGCTCGAGAAGTGTTCTCACAAACTTTGATGGCTCATGTGATGATCCATCTTGTATCTAGGAGAAAATCGAGGTTGACTGTGTTTGGAGCTCAGACTACTCTTTAATGCCAGGCCAATCAGAATGGGGTGGCTTTTGGAGTAATAGATTAGTTTAATTAAAATGATGTTTTAACATGGAAGTGCGGCCTGAAGCGCTGGCAGTCCGCATCACCTGAAATATTACCAGCAAGTCGAACTGCAAAGATGGGAAAATTTGTTTATTTGTAGAATACAATTGACCAAAATTGGGAAGTCGTAATATTTTGAGTATTAAAGATCATGATTTTATTTGTAAATAAAATAGGTGGCCTGGCTTTTCTGATGTTGCATCAGTTCATTTGACTCTTAACATTTGTGTAATACGGTAGATTTTTTTTTAATGGATTTGAAACTGAAATCATTCTGCCTCTCTAACATTGCAGGCTTGGAGGTATTCAACAGTGAGAAGAGTAAATGTCAAGAACACTTCGACAATTACAAGGAATGCAGGAGAAAGGAGGTATAGGGTTTATTAAAAGAAACTGGTTTGTCTTACTTATGTTTGTTATTGCATTTAATTACTGTTAAATTTCCTGAATGATCGGATTTGCGTGCGAAGTTCTGATTTCTTTTGGGTGTTGGTTGTGACAGAGGGAAGCACGATTGGAACGCAATCGCAACCGATCTCTGTTCTCTTGAGATTTTTGGCTCATAATTGCAGATGCCTCTCATAGGGTTTAGGCCTTTAGGGCCAATGTCTTTTACAGCTTCCTTTTTTTTCTTTTTTTCTTTTTCGTTCTCTTCAATTCTTGTAGTGTTGCTCTCATTTTTCTGACAGAGATATGAACGTCGGTATTTCTCTTTCTTTATTTTCTGTTTGGAGTAACTTCGCATATTATGTTTCTTATTAATAAAAAGATTTTATGTTTGGTTGAGGTTGACTCAATCCCTTCCTATATTTGTTTACACAGTTGACAAGCCACCACAAACTACCAAAAAATTCAATACCACTTTAATCATTAAATCAATCATTATTAACAAATTTTTACACACATTATATCATATTTTACAATTAAAAATTATATTCTACACTGTAATCACTACCCAACCACCCAGACAAACATAATTTTTTTACTCTCTCAGTCACAAACTTCCGTCATTATCCCTAGCCACCTCCAGGCAACCAAACATGCACTTTGTGTTTTTGTACTATGAAATGTCCTGTTCCCATCTTCTGGATTGTGCAGATCGGTGAGCGCCCACCACCACCTGAGTTTAGCGAATTAATGCATCTACTTATGAAATGGAACCAAAAATGCAATAAATGATTGTAACAAATTGAAACATCAAATAGCTTTATCATGTCATCCTTGTGTGGTAATTGTGGTTATCTTTTTATTTTTATCTCATGTTCTCCTGTTAGTGTATATTCTTTTGTATTTAATTATTGACTATAATTTATTTGAGGAAGTACATGTCATCATTTGAAGAGGCAATTGTTTAATATGGGTATATTGGTCGTGAGTTGCAAATATTTGTATTTGGCGCATATATATATATATTATGATTGAATCTGGTTACATATTATTTACGCGAAGGTTTTTCTTAACATGCAATACTGATAAAAGGAAGTTTGGATGTCTAAATTATAGAACCTACAAAAAGAAAAGGGTAAAATTGTTGAGATATGTAAATATTAACTCTTGATAAAGTAAAAAAAAAACTCTTGGTAAAGTGCTTCCGCTCATTAATAAAAAAACAATATAAAATAATTTGCAGAAGTAAAAGAGGCCAAACACCCTCCTAGTAACTACAAGTAGTGAGTAGCCAAAATTTAAAAACTAAAATAAAAATAAGGGAATATTTCCGAGGGTTGATGATACATATATGAATATCAGAAAATAAAATTACAATGGTCCCATCCCATCCCATATTTCTTCTAATAAAAATCAAAATATGAAAAACAAACAGCACCACCTCAGCTGAGGCCCTCTCGCCTCTCTCTCTTTCTCGCTCTCTCTCTCTATCTCTCTCTATGTAGCATAGAAAGAAACCCTAGTTCTCTCCGTCCCGCGACATCTCACACCCGGCATAACCACTGTACAAATCTGGGCATTTATCCCCTTTTTTCGATCTTCCGGTTGAAATTCGAAATCCCCATATTTAGATACAAGTTTGTTTGTTGTAGGCTTTTGTTGTTCTCTAACATGTACAGAGATCGAGGAGGAGGGGCCTCATCCAAGGGCGGAGATATGTTGGATCGGAAGCGAATCAACGATGCCTTAGACAAGCACTTGGAAAAATCTTCGCCCTCTACCTCCAGAAACAAGGGTTCCGCCATCGCCGTACCCTCCACCTCTGCTGCTGTTGGCAAGCATATTGACCCCAGAAACAGTCGCCCTTCATCCACCCTCACAACAAGCAAGAACAAATGTTCGGATGGTATGGTTTTTCTGTCCTCGTTTCTTTTGCGTTGTTTATTGTCGGATATTTGATGTGAATCATTTGGGTTGTCTTTATCGTTTTATGCCTATACAGGTCTCAGTTGCATTGTGTAGTAATTGATTACTATTCTGTTCTTTCATTTCCACGAGTTATCCTGTAATGTTGTTTCATCTTAAGAGCCAAGCAGCAAAAAGATGGAATGAACAGAAAAAAATTGCGAATTTAGAAACCAAAAGCCTCAATTCCATACTCCTAGTGGTTTCTAAGTTCGCTATTAGTATTTTCTTTTGGTTTCTAAATTCTTAATTTCTTTTGTCTTTTCATCTTTTTGCTTCTTGACTCTGGTGAGTACTTTTAGAATTTTAATTGGCAACGTAGACTTAGGAAAGCACCGAGTTAATTTTGTCGTGGTTATGTTGATAACTTTTCACACGGATAGTATTTCAGAAGTGTTCACGTTTTTCTTGCTGTTGTTTACAACGTGGTTACTCTGAAATGCTAATTATCAGTTACGAGCTACTATCTAAAAGTCTCAGAATTTCTTGTCTCTCTAGTCTTGAGTTATTTGGCGCTTTTAGAGCATCAGATTTTATTGATTCTGTTATGCAGTTTCACATGTAAGGCATCTGAAAATTTCCACATGGTTGTTAAAGGTGCCGAAAGGGGAATGCCTTATCTCTTGGCACGGAAAGAGAATGTTTCTTGTCTAGATCAGGTGCAAGACATTAGTAAGGGTATTACAAAGATGACCTGTTTCCAAACATCTAGCGTCTATTTGTTAATAGCTGTAGATATTTGTTCCTGTTGTGGTTACTTAGAATGATGACAAGAATTACTTTATGGGTTGATGTAGTTTTTAACTTTTAACCTACTTTTCAAAGCACATTCTCCTCACATTTAATCTTGCACCTTTTTATAAAAAAGGTGCCGTTTTTGCGCCTTTGGTGCATATGCAAATACGCTTACATTACTATGGTTTCTATATGTGAGTGTATGTATATTTTCTGTATGATGCTATGAGCAATTATAAATCCTCTTTGATTCAAATGTAACTATCTGTTTATATTTATTCTTTTAGATATCATATATGTGCGTATATATATATATGTGTATGTATGTTCACATATATGTATATATATATATTATATTTTATGAAATAAAACAGAAAATAGATTGCTTACATATGAATTTTGCAGATGAATCTGAAACAGACAGTGAAGAATCTGATGTCAGTGGTTCTGATGGCGATGATACATCTTGGATTTCATGGTTTTGCAACTTACGTGGAAATGAGTTCTTTTGTGAAGTAGATGATGAGTATATCCAAGATGATTTTAATCTCTGTGGGTTGAGCAGTCAAGTGCCGTATTACGATTATGCACTTGACCTAATTCTGGATGTCGAGTCCTCCCATG
The DNA here is from genome assembly GCA_958295605.1 of Ajuga chamaepitys. Taxonomy (NCBI): domain Eukaryota; kingdom Viridiplantae; phylum Streptophyta; class Magnoliopsida; order Lamiales; family Lamiaceae; genus Ajuga; species Ajuga chamaepitys. Next base: position 53,257,464 of record OY282499.1, read on the forward strand.
GTATGCATTTTTTATATTATTTGCCTACTTAAAACTTGAAGCACGTCGTTTCAGTTCTTGGTTTTACGAGTTTGTGATTCTGTTAGTTCTGCTAAGCTTAAATTTGTTTCGGATATTAGCACTTTAAACATGTTTCTAGTTCTTGCATGTATAGAAAGAGCAGACTTGTCCTTTTATCCCTGGAATGTAATTACATAAGCCCATTAATGTCTGATCGGATTCGGTGAAGCGTAATGAACTGCCAAGACTTGTGTGTATGGTTCCTGTTGTTTACTTTTGCAAATTTATATAAATCGACTTTGAGGATTTGGGTAACCAACCAATTGAATTATACTGTTTACATCTTAATAGCAATACAGTATGGATGAGCTTTGGTAGTCATATTATCTTTTGGTGGCATTGTGTTTCTTGTGAACAGATGAAGCCATCATGTGTTTGTATATTATTCAATTGGATCTCTTAATTTCTTGTCCTATGTGTGGCTTTTAGTTTATACTAGATTAAGTCTCTAATATTAGGGAGCAACTGCTGTTCAACCAGCACCTGTCTTTGCTGATAGCTGCATTGATGTTTCTACTTTTGGTGTTAACTTCTTGTCCTTTCTTTATATCTTCCATGAATAGCTGCCTGCTCTTGCTGCTTAATGGTGTTTCAGCTTTTTGAGAATTAGTTGCCAGAGATTTGTTTTTTCTTTATTTTACTTTTCCCTGTGGTTCACTGATAGCTGCAGTACTTTTTCTAAATTTTATAAGTGCAAGCTGTTTCCATTTGTTATCGCATTTTGAAGCACAATGATTTTGGTGACAATAATCAGGTGATATGTTTACCGAGGAACAGAATGAATTGGTTGAATCAGCAGCGGAAATGCTTTATGGCCTTATTCATGTCCGATACATCTTGACAACCAAGGGAATGGCTGCAATGGTATTTCCTCACTCTCTCCTCTCTTCTCTCTCTCTGCGCATGCTCACCTAACCCTCTCGTTGGCTACCTCTACCTCTTACTTCCTCATTTAACTGTTGAGCTGCATCCTGGAACAGTTAGAGAAGTACAAAAACTTTGACTTTGGCAGATGCCCAAGAGTCTACTGTTGTGGACAATCCTGTCTTCCCCTTGGACAGTCCGACATCCCCCGCTCCAGTACTGTGAAGATATACTGCCCCAAGTGTGATGATGTATACTATCCTCGATCCAAGTACCAAGGCAGTATCCTTTCGTTCTGATGATTTACTGCTTTCTTTTCTTGTTGTTTTTCATACTTCAATTGTGTGCATCTCTTTATCTTCCTTACACATGCACTTCAGCAGTTAATGGTGACACTACACGAAAGTTATTAACAAGAGATTATTAGGTTAATGATCATGTAACCCTATATTAAGTGTTCTAGACATCCATTTCAGAAGTAAAATATGAAGAATGATCAATGAAGCTGAAGTTCGTTAGAGATTGGTGGTATACATTGCTAACAATATCTAGTCTTACAAATGAATGTGTGTTTAGAGAAAATGCATGGCCTGATATGATTCATATTCTCTGGTTATTGGAAGCCAGGCGGTTGTTGTTGATGTATGGTCTTACACGTCCACAATGCAGCTCATTTGGTGTTCCCTTTATATTTACAATAAATCGTTATGTGAGAATTACATTTAGTTTTATTTTACATGTCTCATTTGAGTGATGCTTTCCTCGACTGCCAAAGATATTGATGGAGCATATTTCGGGACCACGTTCCCGCATCTGTTCTTGATGACCTATGGACACCTTAAGCCACAGAAGCCAGCACAGAACTATGTTCCTCGAGTTTTTGGGTTCAAGATCCACAAGCCTTGATAAATGAGTTCCCACCACATAGCTGCTGAACTCTTTCCTTCTCTCTGATCAAACGGTTCTCATCTGGTGTCGGTTCTGTATAAGTGCGGTTGTAAAATGAGGCAGGAAAACGCAGAGCACTATTGAGTGTCTGAATTGCTCGATTGATGAAGCAGCAGCTTTAGCAAATTCATCATTATGTAAGCTAATTTCATATTCAGGCCGAGAAGTGCCTCGTATACTTTTTTTCATGTAGTCCTTTGTGTGCATACTTATCAGCACTATATTTTTCGTAAGAGGCGGTGTTAATGAGATATGGAGGATTGTATCCACAAATGTATTCTTGGTTGAAGCTAAATTGACAAGAACATGTTCTTGGACTAGTGCTGACTGGTATGTTTTGACCTTCTGAAAATGATGGATAAATTGCTCTCTCATAGAGGGTGCAGTTTGCTTATTTCCTTTTTTTCTTGATTGAGGCATTGCGTTCTGGTTTTCTCGCGCTATATTCGTGTGCCGTTTGTTTGTTGGTTTTTAGCCTCTATGATCTTAGTAGTGAGAAGTAATTATTTTGATCCAACATTTGGTAAGTTGGATGGAGTCCCGTCCAAATTATGTCGATGAATACTATCGAAATGACTGGATGATTGATATAAATTAAAGGGTTAATTTCATTTTGTAACACGTACTATGCGTGTTTTTTTTTCTTACTTAAAATTTATCTTTTTCCTACCGCAACTTTAAGTTTTGTGTAATTTGGGTAATGGATAATTTTTTTAAAAAATATATTAGTATTTGTTTAAAGGTATTACATGTTCTGAGAAATGGTATCATGTTGAAAAGATATTAGCTCCATTTGGATTGAGGAATTTGAGGGGTAGATTTTGAAATCAACCATCAAATTCATCCAACTCGTTTGACAAAAAAAATTAAATCAAGGAATTTTAAATTCCTTCTAAAATTCTAGTTCATTTGGACAGATTTCAAATTCATCCCACATGTTAGTTATTTATAAATCCATCAACCTCTTTTATATATATATAGCCACGTTATCACACAATACACATACAACACATACCACACGTGCACACACTTTTCACACACTACACCTACTTCACATCCACATTTCATACTTCACTCACAAACACACACACCACACACTCTACACATACCACACATTACACACAACACACTGCTACATGCGCACCACACACACTACTTGTTAGGAATTTGTGTCTTGAATCTGGTTTGGTTTGAATCGACGTGCGCATCGAGGTGGAGGCTTAGATTTGGACGTCGTTGGAATTGGGTGCGTTGGAGGTCGCGGCCGCGGCGAGAAGTGATCGCTGAAGAGTTCGTGGCCGTGAAGCCCAGTCGCGGGCGCGACACCTCAGGCGCTGCAGCAAATGGGCCAATGTGAGTTTAGGCCCAATTGGATTCCTTTTGTGTTTGTGATTGGGTTTGGGTGATTACATTTGTGTATAGGATTAGATTTTGGGGGCTTATAAATAGTCCTATAGCCTTTAGAATTTGGTATTGGTCAATTAATTGAATAAGTTGATTGATCAGTCATTAAATTTGATTTGAGAGACAAGAGAAAGGTTGTCTGTTCATTTGGGATATTTCTAGAATTGACATTTGTTGAGTACTTGGTACTCTTTTGGTCTTGAATATGCAATTTGAATTTGGGACTCTATTTTCCGATTTAGAGTCATTTGGTCATAAAGTGTGGAGAATTTGGTTTTGGTCGATTATCAATTGATTGATACTCGAGTTTGTCTCCGTTTGTTAGGATGAAGAGTTGGATAGTTGATCTAGGGTCAAGTTTGTCTTCGTCCTATATTGTAAGCACTCTTTTGAATTTGATTGGTTCCTCTCGTTTGGCCGTGGACGGGCTAACAAGTTGTTAGTGAACCACGTTAAAATTGGTGTATTTGTTTTGGCTTTGTCGATGCTTCTCGTTTATCATTTTTTCATTGTATTGTTCGTAATATCAGAGCCTCGTTCGAGTTTCCGCTGGTTGGTGGGAAATATATATGGAGTAGACGTGATCGACAAATTTACGAGAATATTTGAAATTGAGGTGGAACTTTGTCCGAAGAGGCTGTATCGATTGTAGATTCAAGGCAAGGTGGAGTTGTTAGGAATTTGTGAATTGAATTTGGTTTGGTTTGAATCGACGTTCGCATCAAGGTGGAGGCTTGGATTTGGACGTCGTTGGAATTGGGCGCGTCGGAGGCCGCGGCCGCAGCGATAAGTGATCGTTGAAGAGTTCGCGGGCACGACACATAGTCGCGGCCGTGACACGTCAGGCGCCGCAGCAGATGGGTCAACATGAGTTTAGGCCCAGTTGGATTCCTATTGTGTTTAGGATTGGGTTCGGGTGATTCCTTTTGTGTATAGGATTAGGTTTTGGGGGCTTATAAATAGTCCTATAGCCTTTGGAATTTGGTATTGGTCAATTGTTTGAATAAGTTGATTGATCAGTCATTGAATTTGATTTGAGAGACAAGAGAGAGGTTGTCTGTTGGATTGAGATATTCTAGAATTGGTATTTATTAAGTACTTGGTACTCTTTTGGTCTTGAATATTCAATTTGATTTGGGACTCTATTTTCGGGTTTAGAGTCGTATGGTCATAGAGTGTGGAGAATTTGGTTTTGGTCGAGTATCAATTGATTGATACTCGAGTTTGTCTCCATTTGTTAGGATGAAGAGTTGGATAGTTGACCTAGGGTCAAGTTTGTCTTCGTCCTATGTTGTAAGCACTCTTTCGAATTTGATTGGTTCCTCTCGTTTGGCCGTGGACGTAGCTAACAAGTTGTTAGTGAACCACGTTAAAATTGGTGTGTTTGTTTTGGCTTTGTCGATGCTTCTCGTTTATCGTTTTTCCTTTGTATTGTTCGTAATTTCCCAACACACACTCTACACACACTTCACACACTACACACACAACACTGATACACGCACGCACACACACACAATTCACACATTGTACACACACTACACACATATTACATGCACACACCATACATTACACACACAATGCACACACAACATTGCTACACATGCATACACGGACTACACGCATTACATGCGCATTTCACACACTACACACATATTACATGCACATACTACATACACACCCTTCACACAATACTGATGCACGCGCACACACTCACACTCACACTCACACTCTCTTCACACAAATACTACATACACTACACGCGTATTTCACACACTACACACGAAACAGTGCCACACGCGCGCACATCACACTCACACACATACTACATACATACCCTACACACAACACTGCTACACGCGCACACACATAACACTGTTACATGCGCGCACACACACACTTCATACACATACTACACACACCACACCCGCACTTCACACACTACACACACATACTACACGCACGCACACACCACACACACTTCACGAACTTTCATTTTTATAACCCTGTAAAAATATTACGAAAAATTTGAAAAAGGAAAATCAAACAATTCATATCCACTCATTTGAATTTAACTATCTAAACAAGGGATTTGAATGAGTAGATTTTCAAATACAAAGAATTTAATCAAATCTTTTTATTTCCAAATCCTTCCATCCAAACGCAATCTTAGTGTTTATGCTGAAATGTATTACTTGTTCTGGTTAAAGGCATTATAATACCTTTACTCAAAATGAGCAATACCTTTTAGTGTAAACAGTGATACCTAACCTGAATAACATTATGCACCAGAACGAGTAATACCATTTAGCACAATTAGTAATTCCTAACTCGGATTGTCCACGTACACTTGGTGTATAGTAGACTTTCTCAACCTCAATCATGCGGTTTTTCACTTTTACAATCTCCGAGAGCTATTTCCAAGAAAATAAAAAAACATATATAAAAAACTTATTAAAAAACCAAAAAATATTTTTGAAGTTCTAAAATTGTATTTAGAATATCTTAAAATTAACTGAAAAATTGTTGACATTATTTACAAAAATTATTTACCTAAATTTTTTTTTAATAAATTTTCAAATTATTTAAAATTTCTTCAGAAGGATTCAAATTTTATAAATTCTGAAAAAATGTACTTATTTCAAAAAGTTAGATTTTCTTAAAAAAAATTTTTTATGAAATTTTAAATAAAAAAAACATATATATATATATATTTGTAAAATATTATAAGAAAACTTAAGAAAACTGAATTTTCTTATTTAAGTAAATAAAAAATCTCGTATATACTTTCACATAAAATTATTTTTTTGAGATTTTCACATGTATTAAATTATTCTTTAGAGATTTTAGAATAACTATAAGATATTTTTAAAGTAAATAATTATATGACTATCAAATAATTTGAAATTCTTGAAAAAGTCAAATATTGTCGCAACAAAACAAAAAAATTTTAAAAATAATTTTTTAAAAAAATATTTAAAATAAATTAAAATTGTATGTAAATGATTATTTATAAAAATTTGGAATCTTCCTAAAAATGTTTAAAATAATTTTTCAAACTTTTAAGTAATTTATACATTTCTATAATTTATTTTTTGAATAATTTAAGGATTTTCCAGATTTTTTATTTTTTATTTTTTTTAATTTTTTGGTTAAAAAAAATTCTGATTATTTCATAAAATTAATTTTTATAATAAATTATTTTCTGAATTTCAAATTTTTTTTTAAAATTAGTTTAAAATTTTGAATTTTTAAATAATATATATAAATCCTAGTTGATTTTCAGAGTTTTAAAATTAATTTTCTGATTTTTTAAATTTTAGACATTTTTTATTCGGTGGAAATTAGGTGATATTTAATTTTTTTTACGAAAATAAAGTTTTTTCCAACATTTCTAGTTTAAAAAATTGTGATATTTTACATGAATTTAATATTTTAAAAAATCCATATTTGTCAAACAATTTTATGATTTTTTAAATATTTTCTTATTTTTATCATCAGAAATTGATGCAAGTGGTTGCAAAAGAGAAAACACAGATTAGGTTGTGATCCCAAAAAAATAATGTTTCTGTAAAACACGCAAAGTACAAATTGTAAAATGTATTAAAACTAAATTAAATGTCGAGGTTGCTGATGTAAAGTGAAACTTAAATGCATTCTAATTCGTTAAGTTTCCATGGATTAATATTTTCTGTGGTATAATAAGAGGAGAGATTCTATATAAGAGAAGAGAGAATTGCGTGTGACAAAAGGGATGCAATGTTTCAAAGTGATTGCTATCAATAGTAAATAATCGGGGGGAGGGGGGGTGGGGGGAGGGCGGATAGGAGCGATGTGTGGATCCCCATCCACCATGCCTAACAAACATACATTTTTGCAAACATCCCCTTAAAAGTAGTGCTTTATTTTATAGTCAAAGTAAAATGGTTTAATTTTACAAAAAAGTTAAAGTGACTATTGTGTATTTCTCTACTTGATAAATATATATATATATATATATATATATATATATATATATATATACAACTATTAAAGCGCTTCTTTTTTCCTGAGATATAATTTCATGATTTAAGAAAGTATCCTTTGCATGGTAACACTTTAAGATGGTTGGTTCTTGAGGAATCATGTCTTCAAGTTTCTTATCTTTATTTCCAAGAAAAAGGAAAGGAAAAAAACATATTTATATACCGACTATAAGAGAGTATCACATAATAATACCTTGTGTAACAGCGCCACTCCCTAATAGCTTAATATACAATAATTAAGAAATATTATGAAGAAATAGACTTTGTGCACACAAGCGACTTTTTTTAAACAAACTAATATACTACTTTAGCACCTTCAAAGACATCACAACCCCCATCATATACTTTAGAGATTCAATACAAAATATCCAGACTATAAGCCCAGCAAGTCGTCATCTATGTACGCAGCTCCCAGAATCATAAACTCCAAACTCCAACATAGTACATCTTTAACAAGTTCCCCTACAATGCGAGAACTACATGAACTAAAACTTAGTAAGCATAAAGCATGCATGAAAAGTGCATAGTACAACCGACAACAGGTCATATGCGATGTACATTTGTGAGATGCGAGTTGGCTCCCGTCCCTGACACAAATCTCACCAAAATATCACTAATTGGTCATACTCGTGACTACCAAGGCACCTTCTCCTCCCTTCTAGTCCACCCGAGACATCATTTATGGTTGGTACGACTAAGCGGGCTATCCCCTCGAGACCACCAAGGATTCGCCTCTTGCCTGCACCCGCAGTCCTCTGGAAAATCTACCCCCTTGCCATACCCATCATCATACAAGTGCTCGCGTGGTATCCTCTTCCGTGTACACGCCTATCACCAAAAGCATCCCAAAGATATAATATACACATAATGTTGTGAATAGCACACACATAAATCACACAAAGAAATAAAAAAACAACCAATCAAGAGACAACCGATTTACGTGGTTCGGCGTAAACTTGCCTACATCACGGGAGGTGAGCCTTCACTTCTATTCTAGAATGATTTACAAACCAAGACCAAGAATCAAACACCTAGAGTGCAACCTCTTGTTTGATCTTGAAACACACCTCTGCAAAACTCTCTTCTCAGTCACTTCAGAAGACAAACTGCTTCACACACTTATCTCTCTAAATGTGTTGTGTATGGTGTGAGTTAAGAGTATGATTACAAAGGGAACAGATTACAAATGAAACATACGTAGTAGCTACCCAACTAACCTTTCCAACTACTATATGGCTAACAAGAGAAGGAAAATGGTTGCAATTAATGACCCTTCAACAAAATAGTTGTCCATGCAAAAAATCATGCATAATCGAGCTGCCAAACTGTCCGAACCTTTTTTTCTACTTCTTCATAGAATATCCCAGCTGAATGAGTGGCTATACTTATCAACAATCACCACCTTGGCCACTAATGATGCCCAAGAGAATAGTTATGACAAGCTTCCCTACATCTCTACCCCATCATAGGGCACAATCTGTTTCTCACATTGGAATAACACCTACTAACTAAAGACAATACTTGAACTTCTCAACAGATAGAGTCTTAGATATCAAGCCTACCGCATTATCTTTTGTCCTAATCTTCACCACTTTCACTGATCCTTTCTCTATTACATACCTCACAAAAATGATGCCTCACATCAATGTGTTTGCTTCATTCATGAAACACTTGATGTTTGGCAGGATGCAATGCACTTTGAGAGTCACATAAAATCTTCACTACTTCTTGAAGAATACCATAGTCAGCTAGGATCTCTTTTAACCGAATGGCCTCCTTTACTGCCATCAGTAAGGGACATGTATTCTGCCTTAGTGGTTGATAGAGCCACAACATACTGCATCGTGGATCTCCAGCTTACATCTAATCCAAATATAGTGAAAATATAACCTGTTTGAGACTTTCTAGTGTCAAGATTAGTAGCATAATCTGAGTAAAAAAAACCCCTTATTGCATCCTTTGAATCAAATTTTCTTCTTTTGAACAAGAGTCCACAATCAGGTGCTCGTTTCAAGTACCTCATCACCTACTTGAGTGCCTCCCAATGACCTTTTCCTGTATTTGACATGTATCTGCTTACCACATTTACTTCATATGAGATTTTAGGTCTAGTGCAGATCATGGTGTACATGATACTCTCAACAACATTGGCATAGGGCACTTTCTTCTTTTATGCTTCCTCAGAGGCTGTCCTTGGCTTTTGTAACTCAAAAAGCTTAAAATGGTGTGTCAAAGGAACTATTACAGTCCTTGCTTCATGCATGTTAAACCTCCTTAATACCTTGCTTATGTAATCTCTTTGATGCAGCCACAAAATCCCCTTTGTTCTGTCTCTGATGATATCCGTTCCGATAATTCTTCTAGTTGCTCCCCAACACTTTCATTTTAAAAGCTTACTGTAACTCTCCTTTGAGACACTGAATCTCCTTTTGAATTTTACTAGCCACAAGCATACCATCGACAATAGTAGATAAGAAACAATCTCACGTCCACACTTCTTTAGATATATAAAGCTGTCTTGCATCTAACATACCCTATCTTTTTCATGTAAGTGTCAAATGTGATGTACAATTGCCTTGAGCTTTTCTTAAGCCCATTGATTTCTTCAACCTATGCTTTGTCTTCATTTCCAGGAACTATTAATCCCTCAAGTTGAGTCGTATAAATGGTTTCTTTAGATTTCCATGTAGAAAAGTTGTCTTCACATCCAAAATCAAACTGAGTCACCAAAGCTAAGAGTATTTTTATAGAGCAATGCTTCACTACTGGTGAAAAAAACTTCATTATAGTCTATTCCTTCCTTTCGAGTGAAACCCCTTGCCACTAGTCTAGCTTTGAACCTCGCCTACTCTGGTTCTGCCACCTCAATCTTCCTTTAGAAAATCTACTAGCAACTGACAGTTTTTGGCATGTTGGTCTATCAACCAATATCCAGGGTTCGTTCTTCTCAAGAGAATTAAGCTCATATTTCATAGAAACCATCCATTTTTCTTTATGCCAGTCGCTCATTGCTTCTTGGAAATTCCTTGGTTCATGAACTCACATTCTTCAGCTACAGTAAGTGCATGCCAACAACACTCATTTTTTATATTAGGTGGATGGCTTAACAACCCCTCTTTCTCTGTCTCTTACCATTTGATAGTCATCAACAATACTCTCTTCATCACCTACTTATTCTTCTGGTGGGTTATTTCCCAATTCCTCTAAAGTCTCAGCTTCTTCATCATTATTGAACTCCACCTTAACGGATGACTTTCCTTGTGGCAGTCTATGTACATTTTCCTATATGCTCACATTCTTAACCGGGAAAGGCATTTCCTCTTCATTGAAAACTACATCTTTGCCGACTGATAGGGATAACCCGGTTACTTCGGGTCGGGTTAATCCTGAGCCCACTTACTAGCCCAGCAAACACGCCAGCAAGCGCGAAGGCCCAGGCCCAACAGGCCTAGCAATACGCATTTTGTTCCGCGAATCAAGGCCATGATCTTTTCCCAACTGCCATGCAGATTTGGTGGGCAAGATTATAGGGATTTAGTTAGGGTTTTGGTTTAGTAGTATAAATAGGTGAAAAGAACTCGGAATTAGGGTTCGCACTTTGCATTCTGTAATACGCACTGTAAACTCAACGTTCTAGTGAAAAGAAACACCTCGGCGGTTGCCGTTTTCTGCCCTTGGACGTAGATCTCCGGATCGAACCACGTATATTGTGTGTTTTTACTTGTTTCTTGCGTTGATTCTTATTGGGATTATTAGTTACCAGGATTGCGCATTATCAAATTGGCGCCGTCTGTGGGAACGACAAGGCAGTTTTTTGAACGCGCTAACCAGCAATTTTTGACGTTCACATTGCATCCAAACATCATGGTGACGACTCGTTTGAATCAAGCTCGCCGCGGGGATCAATCCGATCAAGATCCACCCGTGGATCAAGTTGTGCCGCCGAGGCAATTGCCGGTTGTGAGTGCATCCAACCATCAGGGTGATCAAAACCCTCCACCCCCTCAAGAACAGCAAAACCCTAATATTGCTGCTGCTCAACCACCGGTGAACATTCAAATCACCCCAGAACTGCTCCAAGATTTCTTACAAGAGCATGCGCATGTCCTCCAGGATTGGGCAGTTAATCGCCTACGTCCCGCGGGGCCTGCCGCGGGGCCTGCCGGCCATCATGCTAATCCCGTGGTGCCTCCATCCCGCTCGCATAATCAGCAGGACCCGGGGCACTGCAGACGTCAGGATCGACGACGGGAACGACCTGGTTCTTCCGAGGACCACGGCAGTTCTAACGAATCACGACCGCGCAACGGTGAACCCTCTGATGTTAATCGTCGCCGCCCACTTAATGCGGCTAAGAGAGTTCGCTACGCAAATCCTCATGCTCTGGATCTTCAAGAGTATGAGCGAGTTCAACGCAACGTTGAATTGGATAGAATACTGGGCCTTGATGCCAATGGAGAGATCATCACACCGTTCTCCCAGGAAATCATTGCCACTTCCCTTCCCGAAGGGTTTAAACGGCCAGCCATACCACCTTACAATGGCACAGGAGATCCGGCTAATTTTCTTGGAGCTTTTAGACACAGCATGCTTAGCCATGATAGCATCACATCCCTCCAGTATTGCAAGATTTTCCCCGAGTACTTACAAGATGAAGCTCGGGTTTGGTTTGATTCTCTCCCGCGCGACAGCGTATCCTCTTTCAGAGAACTCGCCGAGCACTTTTGGGCACGGTTCGAAGCACGAGCGAAGCCCATGGCCACCCTGGCCGACGTCATGAGCATGGAACAGCGGGACGGTGAAACCGTTACCCAGTTTCTAGACCGTTTCACAGCGGTAAGCCTCAAGGTGGGAAACTGCCCCGACGATGTGGCTATCAATGCTTTTATGAATGGACTCCGCCCCGGAGCACTCCACACCGAGTTAGCTCGGAACACCCCGGTCACAACTCGAGCACTGTTCAAAACAGTGTGCAAATTTGCTAAGGCCGAGGAGCAGACTCGCCAGAAGCGTGAGAAACACGCTAGCAAGAGGTAATCTGACAAGGCTCAGGCCGGGCCTAGTACTCGACCTAGTGCATTTTCCCGCTTGACACCGGGGCGTTTAGAAACCCGAAGTGAAATTCCGCAATTGACTCCGTTGACGAAGTCACGAGCTGAGATCCTTTCAATCCACAAGAACGATCTGCGACCTTGTCCGCGGATGACTGCACCACCTGAAAAGAGGAACCGTGGAAAGTGGTGCTCGTACCACCGAGACCATGGGCACGAGACAGAGGAGTGCCGGGAACTTAGCAAGGAGATTGAAGAATGCCTCAAGAAGGGTCTCTTGCGGCAATACGTCGCGCGAACCGGGGACCAACCTCGGGCAAACCACAATGGGGGTTCTTCCCACAACCGCGGAGGTTATCACGACCGAGGTGCTCAACAAAATCGGCCGCCATGGCAGAATAATCGGCCGGGGCCAAATAACTACGCACGGCAAGATTCTGGCAATCGCCAGCAACCACGTCTCCCGCTACCACCTCCTCCTCCGGGGAGACCCGAAGACAACGCACCTCCTCACGTGATAAACGTGATATATGGAGCCTTACCCACCGGGGCTTCACGACATGCCTTAAATCAGAAGCTCGACGTCCTCCTCCCGAGGAGCCACGTCATAAACGCCTCCATCAGTCCGAAACTGTCAGCTTTACGGATAAAGACCCGGTTCCGGAGATAACACCTCACACAGACGCAATTGTCATCGACATGACTGTAGCCAACATAACAGTACGGCGAGTCTTCGTGGATAACGGGGCCGCGGTAAGTGTTATATTTGCAGACTGTTTCGAAAGGATGGGGATTTCCCGAGATCAACTTCGACCAGCCCCCGGGCCCCTACAGACTTTCACTCAGGGTGAAGTCCGGCCAGAAGGTATCATTACTCTCCCAGCGTCTTTGGGGACTTATCCGAAGATAAAGACTATTTTCGTGGATTTCTATGTGGTGAACTCCCCGTCACCGTACAACATGATATTAGGCCGGGACTGGCTCACCCCGGCAAAAGCCATATGCTCCACGTATCACCTCGCGCTCAAGTTTCCTACTTCGCATGGTGAAGTGGCTATCCGCGGAAGTCGGCGGGTTTCGAAAGAGTGTATGTACGTAGCACTCAAAAAGACTGCTAAGGTTCCTCCCAAACAGCAGCTCCAGGTAACATCACCGGCTCTGGAGCCTCGGGAAGGTACCCCATTGGGGGATGCCACTGCCCAAGTCCCGCTAGATCCGTCTAAGCCGGATCAGACAGTAACTGTAGGCGCTGTAGATGTGCCGTGGTTACATCAGGCCATTATTCAGACCCTGCGAGAATATTCCGATGTTTTTGCATGGTCTCCTCTGGATATGCCTGGGGTCTCTCCCGAGGTGATTACTCATAAGCTGAACATCGATCCTAGCGTAAAGCCAATCCAACAGAAACAGAGGAAATTCGCTCCGGAGCGAAAGAAGCCATTCGAGTTGAGGTGAAACAACTCCTAGATGCGGACATCTTGTTCGAGGTATTTTACCCCTCTTGGTTATCCAATCCGGTAATGGTAACAAAAACCAGTGGGGAGTGGCGGATGTGTGTTGATTTTTCCGATCTCAATAAGCACTGTCCGAAAGACTGCTATCCTCTGCCCTCCATCGACCAAAAGGCCGAAGCCATTACAGGGTACGTGGCACTTTGCTTCCTCGATCTGTACAAGGGATACCATCAGATTTTTATGGATCCGCAGGATGCCCTCAAAACGGCATTTATCACTGCCTTTGGGTGCTTCGCTTTCAAGAAACTGCCCTTCGGGCTTAAGAATGCTGGAGCCACCTATCAGCGTCTAATGGACTTCGTCTTCCGCGACCAGATAGGTCGTAATGTTGAGGTTTATGTGGATGACTTGGTCATCAAAAGCTCCTCCCATCCTTCATGTGTGCAGGATATTACCGAAACATTGCGCACCCTGCGGCGCTATAACCTACGACTCAATCCAGCTAAATGCACCTTCGGTGTTGGCTCCGGGAAGTTTCTCGGGTATATGGTTTCGCAAAACGGCCTGCAGGCCAATCCGGCTAAACTCCGTGATGTATTAGATCTGCAGCCACCGAAAACGTTCAGGGATGTTCAACGCCTCACAGGTAGTTTGGCGGCCTTAAACAGATTCTTATCAAAAGCAGCGGAGCGCCAGCTCCCATTTTTTCGAATCCTGAGACAAGCGAAGTCCTTTGAGTGGACTCCGGAGTGCACAGAGGCCTTCGAGGCCTTGAAACGTCACATACAGCATCTGCCTACTCTGTCAATTCCTCTCCCCGGAGAGCCGCTGTACTTATATCTGGCTTCTGCCGAGGAGGCTGTTAGCGCCGCTCTTGTGCGAGAGGTTGGGGGGGGGGGTTCAACATCCCGTGTATTTTGCCAGCCGGGTGCTTCATGGAGCAGAGACGCGATATTCCGAGCTTGAAAAAACCGCTTTGGCCCTTGTTATGGCAGCTCGCCGTCTTCGGCCATACTTCCAGGGACGAGAAATACGAGTCCTGACTAATCACCCTATACGCCAAATCCTTGTGAAACCCGAGGTGTCTGGGCGCCTCGCCAAGTGGGCCATTGAGTTGGGCGAATATGATATCCAGTTTTTCCCCCGCCGAGCAATTAAGGGTCAAGCACTTGCCGACTTCCTGGCCGAAGCCCCGGCAGACAATCATGAGTCTCCCGCAGACAATGACACACAGCACCATGTCACCCATGCTCCTTCACCCCGGAAGTGGCAACTATTCGTGGATGGAGCATCCACGGTCCGAGGAAGTGGCGCTGGACTACTTCTCATCGACCCTGAGGAGGTTGAGGTTAAATATGTCATCAGATTTAAATTTAAGGTGACTAACAATGAAGCGGAATACGAGGCCGTCCTCGCCGGGCTCCGGCTCGCTCAATCTTTAGGTGCTCGTCACCTAGAGCTCTTCACGGACTCCGAGATCGTGTCCAAGCAAATTCAGGGGACTTATGTCGCCAAGGAAGAAACAATGGTCAGGTATCGCTCTCTAGCACTCAAACTCATGTCAACTTTTGATGCAGTTATTATCCAGAAAATCCCGCGTGCTCAGAATTCCAGGGCAGACGCACTCAGCAAGTTGGCCTCCGCGGTCCAAACTAATATATCTCCGGATATCATGGTCGAAGACCTCTCCCATCCAGCAATTCATGAGGCTACAGTTTCGGTATTGACCGACAGTGATCCGAACTGGATGACTCCGATCATTCAGTATCTCCGAGATAGGATTCTGCCCACTGACAAGATACGAGCTCGGCAAGTTGTGCTCAAAGCCCCTGCCGAGGCCATTCAAGTTCTGCGGGAGGTTCATGAAGGGGCCTGCGCAAGCCATATCAGTTCCCGGACTTTAGCAAAGAAAGTTCTCCGCTGGGGATACTATTGGCCTACCCTGTTCAACGATGCTCATGACTTAGTGTCCAAATGCAGCAAGTGCCAACTACACTCCCGTGTAAAGCATCTGCCACAAACCGAGCTCACCGGAATCCAAGGTGCATGGCCGTTTATTCAATGGGGCATCGACATTGTTGGCCCTTTCCCCGTTGCTCCGGGGGGGTTGAAGTTCTTGGTCGTTGCCGTAGACTACTTCACCAAGTGGGTCGAAGCCGAACCACTTACCGCTATCACCGGCCAGAATATTTTGAAATTTGTGTGGCGCAATATCGTTTGCCGCTTCGGCATCCCGAGCACTATTATCTCGGACAACGGTAAACAGTTTGCCAATGATCCATTCCGATCATGGTGTGAAGAACTACACATCAAGCAAATTTTCACTTCGGTGGCTCACCCTCAAGCCAACGGGCAGGTTGAGGTCACCAATCGGACACTGCTCACTGGCATAAAGAAGCGCCTAGACAATGCCAAGGGCCTCTGGGCTGAACACCTGCCACAAGTCTTATGGGCTATTCGCACAACGCCGCACACCTCCACCGGGGAGACTCCTTACAGCCTTACTTACGGCTCCGAAGCCGTTATCCCCGCTGAAATCAGTGTGCCGAGTCCTCGCCTCCTCACATTAGTTGCGGAGGATAATGACGAGGCTCTTCGCGCAAATTTGGATGAGCTTGAGAATCGCCGGGAACAATCGTTCATTCAGCAGGCTAAGTGCAAACAGCGAGCTGCCCAGTATTATAACCTCCGGGTTCGAGGTACACAATTCAATGTCGGGGACTTAGTCCTTCGGCTCAACTCGGCCAGCAAAGCTGCCCCCGAGGGCAAGCTGCATGCTTCTTGGGAAGGCCCCTACCGAGTCGTTGCTGTACATGACTCTGGATCCTATCAGCTTGAACATATCAACGGGACCCCGATCCCCCGAAGTTGGCACGTCACAAATTTGAGACGTTTCTATTTGTGAAGACCACATTGCAAGTACTATCTTTCCTTTAATTTCCTTTATAGTTGTTATTTCACTTTGTACTTTTGAGTTTGCTCCGGCACTTATCATTGAATAAAAATTCTTTGCTTGCATAACTTACTGTGTTATTCTTTATGTTACGGGGACGCCCTAACACAATCATACTATCATTATTAGTCTCCGGACAATTAAACCTCTCTCTCGGTCCGTCCGAGGAGGTTTGCATATTAGTCCCCGGACTCACATCACTTTCTCGTCTGTTTAACCGGAGAAATATATACTCCCGCCTGATCCGTCCGGGGAGTTTTTACTCCCGCCTGATCCGTCCGGGGAGATTGGATTTATCCATACCGTGTTCCCGAACACTTTTTTAAAACAGTTAACAAGTTTTCTATCGTGTTCCCGAACACCCGACTAAAGTGATTTGTAACAAGTTACTTTCATTACACCAGTTTGTACACATTACAACAGTTTTATTATTATCTTCTGAGTATTCAAATCAAATGGTTTTTTACATAAGACTTCAACCATAAAAAAAAAAAAAAAAACAAAACAAAACAACAAAAACAACAAGTATATAAGCTAATGTCTACGCCCCCCGAGCCAATATTCAGCGCTCCGGTGCTGGGACCCACTTCTCGGTCTGCGTTGGGTCCTCCAGGATCTTGAAGATCCTCGACCTCGGGCTCCGGCTCTGTTACCCCTTCGGGCTCCGGCTCGGTCATCCCTTCGAGTCTCCCTCCGCCGAGGACTTTCTCTGGGCACTGGCTTAGGGGCTTCATCTCTGGACTGTGTTCGGTTACTGGACTGTGGGGCCGACCTCGATGTTTGAGCCCACTGCTCAGGGTCCCACTCTGCCGGAGCCATCACCTCGATTTCCCGGGCCAGCTCCTCGACCACCTCCTCAGCAACCACCGGGGGTTCTTCTTCAATTGTGGTCACCGGAGCTGGCTCTCGGATGACTATGCCTTTGCTCTGCTCGGAGGGTTTCTTCTTGCCTTTGGTCTTCTTGTCCTTCCGAGGAGCTTTCTGCGTACTCCGGTCCTGGCTTGTGCTCGCAATGAACTCTTCAGCAGAAGGCCTTCGCCTGATTCGGCCCTTCAGCCCTTCGTACATACTGAGCAGCAGTTCCAGGACTTCTCTTTTCCTCACAAGCTCCGCGGACTCGACCGAGCTCCTCGACATCAACGCCGCGATGTCACTCTGGATTTCAACGGTCCGCTCTTCTACTTCTTCAAAAGTTAGAAGACCGAACTCGGACAGAATCCGCTCATACTCCTTATGATGAACGCGGACGCGGCTCATCTCGGCAGCTGTGGTTCGGTACTGCATCTCGAAGTCTTTGGCCCTTTCATTGGCTTCGATCACCTTCTTCTCTGCCGAGGCTATTTGCTTCTTCAGCTTAGGAACTACATGCATTTCCAGACAACTCTTCTCACCGCGGAACCAATCCAGTGATTCCATCAGCTTCTTTATTGTTTCATGTAGCTCCGCGACGTTCTAAATAGACAACGAAGACAACCAGATCAATTACTCTCAAATATGTAAGGAGTTACATTCAGTTCGGCAACAGACATTAAATCGCTCATGCAAGTAACCAGAAAGCAAGAGTCAAAGAAAAGGGAATTGTATTTCAAATTGCAGGAGTACAACTGTTCCAGTACATCACCCCTAACATTTCTACAAATTTACAACTTTAAATCTGCGGGGATCGACTGACCTCCCGCTCAACTGCCTCGGGTTCTTCGGGCAACCCCTCAGCTTCTTCATTTGCTGCGACGGCCTCGATCGCAGCTGGGGTTTCAGCCTCCGTCTGTGGGGGGGGATCGGTGCTCGGGGGAGCGGTGATCGGTTCGGTGCTCGGGGGAGCGGTGATCGGTTCGCCTCGGCAGAATGCCAGGAATTCTTCATCCTGGTCCACTTCGCAGCTGGCAACTTCCGCGGCAGTCAGAAGCTGCCTCTTCCCCCCGAGCGCATTCACCAAGGGCCACTCCGGCAGCTCCGCTAACGCGGCGTAATAAGCCTTCTCAACCTCGGCCGCCGCCTCAGGGTCATACCCAAATTCTGGACGATTGATGTCCACATCTGGGTACGCCTCCTTAACCTCCTCCAACACCATGGCCCGTGTGGCTTTATCCCCTATGCCACAAACTTTGTCTGGAAGTCAAGGAATGTGCTGGAGTGTAATAACTTCTCAGCGAACACCCTCAGCAAGGATCCCTGCCCTCCAACCACGGCCGCTTCCCTCGCCTCCATCTCCGCCCGCAGTTGCATCAGCTCACCTCGGAGACCATGGTTCTCCGTCTCCACACCGCGCAGACGCGCGACCTCGGACTCGACCGAGGCAGCCCTCTTGCGTGCCTGGATCAAGTCATGCGCTAGTTTGTCGTTTCGCGCGCGGAGGTCCCGCGCTGTCGCAGCTAGTCCTTCCCGGGCCTTCACCTCGCCCTTCAGGCCGACCTCTATGATCCCTCCGGCCAGCTGCAGAATCTTCTCGGCGTCCGCGCTGTCAAACCCCAACCTACTAAGGGTCGCCTGCTCTCCCTGGACGAATTAAACACAACATAACACA
The DNA here is from genome assembly GCA_958295605.1 of Ajuga chamaepitys. Taxonomy (NCBI): domain Eukaryota; kingdom Viridiplantae; phylum Streptophyta; class Magnoliopsida; order Lamiales; family Lamiaceae; genus Ajuga; species Ajuga chamaepitys. The sequence goes on from OY282499.1 coordinate 53,276,744, forward strand.
TGGCTCAGGCCTCTGTTACACACCTCGCGTAAGTTAAACTAATGATCAGCGTTTTTGAATATTACCTCCGTACTTGCCCCAACCCGGGGTCTTTTGGATGGTGCTTGCGGAGTCCCAGTAGGCTCCGGCCTCTTCTTTGATAACGCCGGAGACCCCGCCGGCGTCGCCCTCTCCTCTGACCCCGTCGACGGTCGCGCACTCTGTGGCATCTTCCCTCGGGGAGACACCTCGGTGGCTTTCCCCTTCTTCTTTGCCGCCGCCGACGCTGCAGGGCTTCCTGATGCTGGCTGCTTTCCGAAGCGTCCCACTGCAAATATATATCTATGGTCAGTTCTGCGCAAAACGGCAAAATTAAATAACAGGACACAAGAACTCCTACCCTCTTCGGCATCTCCATTTCCTGAATAATATGGGCTAAGCCCAGCCTTCTCCAGTTCCTCCTCGGAACAGAGGGTTTGGAAAGTCCCCACTTGCAGGAATATGTGCCTCACTTCGGCTCACGGATTCTCCACAGGGGCGGTATCCCGCGCCTCGTCACTCCTCCACTTCGGGAGAGCTATCTTATTCCTAACAAATATGAACCTCTCCTTCCACCCCTCTACTTTGCTCGGGTTTTGAACCTTGAACCCTCCTCGAGCTCGGGGACTAAAGGAATACCACCCCTTGGACTTCCCGAAGTTCTTTAACTGGTAGAAAAACCTAAAAAGCTCTACAGTTGGCTCTATTCCGGCCTGTTTACTAACTACAGTGAATCCTACCAGCTGCCTCACCGCGTTCGGCGCTAACTGGCAGAGGGCAATACCGTAGTATTTTAACAACTCTACGACTATGCCCCACAGCGGCAATCTCAACCCTACTCTAAGGGAGTCGATATATACGGTCATAAACCCCTGCGGTGGGCAACAGGCCCTATCCACGGGGGTAGGAATTATGTAATCAAGGTCGAAGGGAAGATAAAATGATGGGAGTTCCCTCTCAAGTTGCTCCCGTGACATCCGTAACGCTATGGACGACACCTCAAGCTCCACCACCGGGCATTCATAAAACGATACCATCATAGTGTTGCACTCTAATCCATCAACTCTGTCTATGGTTCTAATATCATCCCTCTCCGGAATGATATATGATAGGGGGGGATATCTAACGGTTTATCCGAGCCTCCTACTACTTTGATCGAGGCCGAAGATGGGGCAGAAGATGAAGAAGATGAAGAGGATGACATACTTACTTGGTTTGAATTCGAAAGTGTGGATTTGAGAAATTTTTGATCTCTGATGAATCACAAGCGCAGATTTCCTCTTTTTCCCGCTTTCTAAACAGATGAATCGCAATGGAGAAGATGAAAAGTTACTGTGCAGTTATTCCCAATATAAAAGCAAAAAACCGACGGCTCTGATGCAGCCTATTCAAATTCAGCGATGAAGATTTAGGCGTGCTCTTCACGCGCTTTACAGTTACCGAGGCGCGTGGGGAACAGCTGCCTTGGAATTCGCAGAGCGTGTCACTTCAAGTCTCTCTCTCTCATTATGGCGCCGCCAATCACATCAGCCTCACCCTTCCTCAGGAAGATTCAAGATACACTCCGGTGTACCTTCCACCTGGGTCATGCTACCACACTCCGGTGCTCCTCTCATTTTGGCTAAGCTACTGCACTCCGGTGTTCTCTTTACCTCGGTCATAATACTACACTCCGGTGTATCTTCCACCGCGGTCATTCTACCACACTCCGGTGCTCCCTCCATTTTGGCCAGACTACTCACTCCGGTGTACCCTCCACCTCGGCCAGACTGTCATATCCTTCCAACGCGTTTCTGCTTTTGGGAAATTCGGTATCTCGCTATATGCCCCGTCCACTTCGGCCTAGCTCGGCACCGGGTCCGTTGACTACTCCGCAGAGTCCCAGGGGCGTGGATAGACTCAGTCATCCATAAACACTTCGGCCCGCCAGTGACCCCGGTTCTTCTTGCTTACTGTTCCACCCCGGTGACAACCGAAGCTCCTACCTCGCTTCGGCTGGGGGGGGGGGCATCTGATAGGGATAACCCGGTTACTTCGGGTCGGGTTAATCCTGAGCCCACTTACTAGCCCAGCAAACACGCCAGCAAGCGCGAAGGCCCAGGCCCAACAGGCCTAGCAATACGCATTCTGTTCCGCGAATTAAGGCCATGATCTTTTCCCAACTGCCATGCAGATTTGGTGGGCAAGATTACAGGGATTTAGTTAGGGTTTTGGTTTAGTAGTATAAATAGGTGAAAAGAACTCGGAATTAGGGTTCGCACTTTGCATTCTGTAATACGCACTGTAAACTCAACGTTCTAGTGAAAAGAAACACCTCGGCGGTTGCCGTTTTCTGCCCGTGGACGTAGATCTCCGGATCGAACCACGTATATTGTGTGTTTTTACTTGTTTCTTGCGTTGATTCTTATTGGGATTATTAGTTACCAGGATTGCGCATTATCACCGACTATCACCTTATTCATCCCATGCTCAATGCACCAGAGCCTATAACCTTTAACTCCTGGTTAATAACCAAGCATTACACATGTAAAAGCCCTTGCATCAAGCTTGTTTTGTTTGTGATGTGCAAAAGCTTGACAGCCGAACACCTTCAAGTTAGAATAGCTTGGTAAAGCACCACTCCACGTGTCATCTGGTGTTTGGAAATTTAGTGCAGAAGAAGGACTTTTATTTATCAGATAACATGTTGTGGTGACAACTTCAACCCAAAACTTCTTGGACATTCCAGATTCAAGTAACATGCACGTGACTCTTTAAAGAATTGTTCAATTCATTCTTTCAGCAATTCCATTTTGCTGAGGATTGCCTGGGACATTTTTATGCCTTCTTATGCCTTTAGCTTTGCAAAACTTTGTGAAATCCTCTTAGAGAAACTCCAAACCATTGTCAGTACCGAGGCATTTTAACAAACTGCCCTTTTCAACTTTTATCAAAGGCCTCTGACTTGTTTTTCAGTATGCACACCGATAGCTTTCTTGAGAAATCATCAATAATACTCAGGAAATACTTACCTCCTCCCAAAGAATTCACTCTAGAGGGTCCCCACAAATCAGAGTAAGCATAGTCAAGTGGTGACTTTGAGTATTGTTTCCCTATAAATGGGATTTTCTTACTATTGGCTCGATATTAGCACAGACTCTGTGGTCGAAAATGCTCAGAAGTTGGAGCAAATATGGGTCAGAATCGGTGAAGCGTACAACGGGAACCGTCCAAGCAACACACCATTTAGGAGTCATACTATTTTGAAGACACATTACTATACACTCCAGAAATAAGTGAAATCGTTTTGTTGTTGTTTCAATCAGGAGAAGAAGGCCTGGGGCAGTGGTTGCAGCGATGCGGATATTATAGAGAAAGTGAAGGTTCAGTACAAAGAAAAAAATAGTGGCCCTTTTAATCATATGGGTGCTTGGAACATTCTGAAAGACAGCCCGAAGTTTGCTGATCCAGAAGATGATGGTCACGGCTCGAAAAAGACTAAAATCTCGACATCTGGAGAGTATGTGGTATCTTCGAACACTGACTCAAGTGCTGGGGAGGAAGTTAGGACGGAACGCACTCGTCCAATGGGGAGGAACGCAGCAAGGCGAATGACCAAGGGTAAAGGAAAAGCTAGCACGTCTGCTGAAGAAAGCAGAGAAGATATTGAGCAAAGGCTACAAGTCTTAGAAGAATAGAACCAGTTAAAGCTTGAAGGACTAATGAGTCTTGCTGCAACTAAAGAGTATAAAATACTCATGAGGGATACCTCGAAGATGATAGAGGAACAACTACGTATCCACCTCCACATGGTTGATAAAATCAAGAACAAATGGGGGTTGAAGATTTGAAAATTAGTCATTGTTTAGACTAATCGTTGTTTAGGGTTTCGTTGTTTTATTATCTGTTGTATTACTATCCGTTCTATTACTAGTTGTTGTATTACTAGACGTTGTAAAAGACGTCTCTCTGAAATTTTTCGTTATAAAACTTGTTGTTGTTTGTTCTAGACGTTGTGAAACTAGTCGGTTTGAAAATAGCCGTTGTGAAACTAGCCGTTATGAAACTAGCCGTTGTGAAACTAGCCGTTGTGAAACTCTACTCTATTAAAGGACTCCATTCGGATTGCAGCATCTCGCATCTCATATCTTCAAACACCTCCAAAGTTTATCCTTCAATTTCCTTCCAACTCTCAAACATGTCTTCGTCCTCTCACTTATTATCAGAGAAAAGTGATAATGATAGTCTTCTTGAATCCTTAATTGATGACACGACTGAGAAACAAATACAGTCGTTGCTTCAAAAAAAAACAAGAGTTGCTCGGTGGTGCAGGGAGTTCTGCTGGCGGGGTCTGAAGGCGAAGAACATAAGTGGAGCGAGATCGTGAGGCGGGTCACACAAGACTCTATCTTGACTACTGCTATGAAGATCCGATATACGGAAGCGATGTATTTCGCCGACGGTTTCGTAAGTCCAGAGAGTTGTTTTGCGCATAGTGGATGCGTTGGAGTCCCACGATGACTATTTTCGATGGAGGGTTGATGCAGCTGAAATAAAAAAGGTTCTCCCCACTACAAAAGTGTGCGGTGGCTATCTGTCAATTAGCATATGGTGGACCTGCCGACCATTACGATGAATACCTACGTGTCGCCAAAACAACTGCCATCGAATGTCTATTTAAATTTTGCCGCTGTATGATTGAACTATTCGGCGGATACTACTTGAAGAAGCCTAACGCACTGGATTGTCAACGGTTATTACAAATGCATGAAGAAAGACACAGATTTCCCGGAATGCTGGAAAGCCTTGATTGCATGCATTGGGAGTGGAGGAACTGTCCAGTTGCTTGGAAAGGTCAATTCACACGCGGTGATCATGGCGTCCCTACAATAATGCTCGAAGCGGTAGCGTCTGCATATTTGTGGATATGGCATGCCTACTTTGGAGTTGCAGGATCCAACAACGACATGAACGTGCTCAACCAGTCTCCATTGTTTACGGATACATTGCAAGGTCGCGCTCCATCCGTTAATTTTACAGTCAATGGTAAGCAATATAATCAAGGATACTATCTTACAAATGGAATCTATCCAGAGTGGACTACTTTCGGAAAAGCTTTCCATGTCCTCAAGATCCAAAAAGGAAGCATTTCAAGGAACTGCAAGAGGCTGCTAAAAAGGATGTCGAACGGGCATTTGGTGTGCTTCAAGCTCGTTGGGCAATGATTAAAGGTCCAAGTCGTTTCTGGTACAAGAATAACTTGAAGGATATAATGTTAACTTGCATTATATTGAACAACATGATAATCGAAAATGAAGGAAATGCAGCGACCGCTTGGTCCAACGATCCCAATTACGCCACCCCACCTCCACTAGTAAGTCAAGGATCAACCGAAGCATTTAGTGATTACATCAGGAGAGGTGTTCAACTACGAGATAAACAGAAACATTAACAGCTTCGACAAGATTTAATTGAGCATGTTTGGGCCCGATCCGGAAATAATTAGCTAAAAATTAAGTTAGCCGTTTTCGAAATTTACTTTGTTGCCTTCGATTTTTTTTTTTTTTTTTTTTTTTTTTTTTTTTTGTGTGTACCTTGTGTGCTTATATTTTGTTTTTACGTTTTAAATGGTGAAAAAAAAATTAATAATACATTTTTCCGATTTTTTTTCAAATTATTAATAAAATATAAAAAAATTAAAACAATCGGAATATTTAATTATTTATTTGAAAATTATATAATTAATATAGTTGGTAGATTAATAAATAAAAGAGATAAAATGGAATATTGAGGTGGGGCCCCTATATATACCTACTTTTTTGGTATATTATTGAGGAGGAGTTTTATTTTGAGGTATATGTAATTTTGTTTTTAAGATGACGTTGATGTAGCACTAAAATACCTACTTTTTTAGGTAGGTCATTGGAGAAGGCCTAATACGTTGGAACACTGGGTTTTTTGTGGCAGCAAAGAAATGAAGAGTGGTATCTGCATGTGTGTATGGACGTGATGGGGAAGAGGAATATAAGAATTTCCTTATTGATAAAGTTTTTTCAATCTCAATACTGCACTGCATCTGCATGGTCGCATGTATTTAGTCATATATATATGGTCCGTTTGTTTAAGATTGGGCTCAGTAAATTTAGAAAATCGAATCTCAATAAAGCACACTCATTAAGCCCCTCAGTCAGATGTTAACCCAACATTCCTCAATCTTAAGTAAACGGACCCTATAGTGTAGTATCATGTCAGGTGTTATATAATTTATGAGTACATGTGTCCGTGTAGTTATATTAACACCTCTATATATATATATATACGCAATCGTTGCAGGGGTGCTTGTGCTTGTATTATCATACCTACTAATACAATTTGTGCACGGTAATACTAGTATGTAGTGTATATGAATGGGAATGATGTATTATTTTGTGCTCTAATAATCAAGACATTAAATATATTGTGTCACTTATGAGATAATATTTAAGTATCCCCTGTAATTACATAATGAAATTTAATAAAAGTATCAAGTGGAATCATAGCTAGTTTGTACATTCTCCTCCTACGTATATTGTTGATATTGTGCTAAAAATTAGGATATGGGTTTTAAAGTTTTTTATTGCATTATACATGTGCAGAGAATCATATAATTCATATAAATAACTGACCGTAATTTTTTACTAAAATTTTATTCGTAATTTTTAAAGTAAATTTCACTCGTATACTAAACAAAATTAAAATATCTTTTAATATCTCTTGTACTGTACCTCTTTTCAATATATCAGACAAGTGATACGAACAAACCCGACCTATAATATTTTAAGAAGAATGAACTTATATTTAAGGAAATTAATTGGGTTTGTAGAATATAAAGGAAATCAGGCCATTATTTTAATTGAGTTGAAGTGGAAGTTTCTGAGTTAACGAGTGTAGCAGATAGATAATCATTGGATCTAAGTAATCTTGAACATAATTTATAATCTAATATTCAAGAATAAGTTCGGACAAGTATAACAAATGTAGTAATTAATTCATATAATAAATATTTAAATAAGAAATTCAAAAACACACTAATAGACTTGGCTAACTTTACAAATAAATAAATGATACTAATAATGATTCAGATTGCTACACCTTCTTAAATGCGCAAGTCAAGAAAAAATATCCCTCCATCCCTATATAAAGGTAGATGTCCCTAAGTTATAACTTGATTTTTATATATATATAAACATTCTTTCACGTTTTTACTAGGGGAATTTTTGTTAGTTCTCGAATGTAGGTGGTCGTAACACATCCGAGATGAAATAAAATAAGGTACGGTTGAACTCTTTCAAATTAATATATAAATAAGGCATGGTTGAACTTGTTCAAATCAATAGATAAAGGTGATGTAAGTTACATCGACAATTGCAGAGATTGCTTATTTTATAGTTAGATTAAAAATTTATAGATAATTTGTGGTAATTTATAAACAAAATAATAGATAAAATTAATTTATTTTAAAGCACCAGCCACCACTATACTCTCCTACTAATAATGAAACCGCGTCTTCCAGCAACGCCTCCCACCATAAACAAATTGGAATTTGGCAGACCTATAAATGTTTCTCTCCCCTGTCCGTACTGATCCAAACACACGCCGATTTCATCCCTTCAGTCTCGCACATTACCTAGCCAAACAATGAAAATTTCTCTAAGTAAATCAGCCTTGAATTACACTCCAAGGGGCCATTAATTATTCGTGTATATAGAAAGTCTCGGGGAACTAATCGATCCACATCCCCATCCCCATCTCACTTCATCCTCCGTCCAATAAGCCTAAGGGCAGATCAAATATCCCCTAACACGAGCATTAAATAGCACTACTTCCTATTTCCTAACGTCCTTTTAGATTTGAGAATAAGAAAATTAAGGGATACAAAAATGAACAACTAAGAGGGTTCAACTAGATTATATATATATATATATAAATATAAAAGGTCATACAACTATTTTTTTAGGGATAATTATATTCGAAGAACTGAAAAAATTAATTTGGTAAAAAAAACTATTTATAAGCACAAAAAATAAAATAACATCTAAAAAAAGAGGCAGTATATTACATAAAATAACGCTACTTAGATGGAGCATATTAGGGAACCAATTTGTCTACAACTAATCTCTGATCTATACCCATTGCACATTTCTAAACACAGAAATCTCGCACTCAACAATCATGTAACACGCAAGAAAGGAGAGCAGGAGAACAAAAAGAACTATAAAATTAAGCATTAAGCTATTGTCTAAGTACTCATACAGTCTATTAAAAACACAAAAAAGACTATAACTTCAGAGTCTTACTTCGGTACCACTAAGAGAAGAATCAACATTTATTTAAATATGAGGAACCCACTAAATCAATAATAATGTTATTTTTATCTCACAGTGGTACACTGTGGTACCATAGAATCACCCATAACTTCAAAACAGCTAGTGCAACACAAACAATTTATACCTAACGCATACAACTACAGCCAGTAAACCCACACTGCATAATGTCATATGATGGGAAAAATAAAAAGGAATAAAATAAGCATTAAGCAACATTTTACTGTCTTTAGAATTCTTTAAATAATGCAAAAATATAACAGGAGATAAGGAGTATCCAGTAAGAGCACAAGCAACTGAGTCAAAACTCACTTTAATCCAAATCAAAACTTCCAAAACCAAATTTCACTACATTTAACTCTCAGTTTGCTCCCTCAACCTTCTGATGGTGCTCCTAACAGTCACGGCACTGGCAGTGCTGCAACACAAAAAAAATCAAGCATTGGTATACTCAAAAATAAAAACTGTCGCAAGAGCAATGAAATAAAGTAGCTTTATGAAGATATACTTAAGTGTGTAGGCGCCGCCTGCCTTCACTTTGCCGCAGTCCTTGCATCCCCAAATGCCAACGGCCTTCCTCTTCACCGCGTACTACAAAAGACATAACAAGCATTGCGTTCACACTAAGAGGAATAACACCAACATAATAAACTACTGATGTGTGGATATACACTCTTCAAATCCATAAATTCGCACCTTGCCGCAGAACTCGCAGAAGTACTTGCTGTGCTGGCTGACTTCCATCTTCTTAATTTGCTTTCTCAAACTAGCACCATATCGAGTGCCTGCATTCAAACAAGTTATTTAACAGCTACGAGAGGATATCTCTAGCTCTGTCTCTCCATCTCTTTACTCTCTCAAGCAAATCAGTAGCCACTTCAAGTCACCAATAACCGATCCCAATTAAAAATAAAGAGAAAATATACAAAATATAAGAACAATAAATAATTATATGACTTACCATATTTCCCCACAATACCGACCTTCTTGGTTCTCTTGGCCTGCAGAAAGTAACAACTTACAGTGAGAACCTTCGTTCAATATAATCTATTCAGAATTTACAACAACATACTCTACCATGAAAATCGCAAGATTCAGCTAATTGGTGCAACTACATCAGAATCCACTATTTCTCAAAGAAAATGAGCAACATGCGATAAAACATAATCTATAAAATAAGAATTAGAATAAGCAGGAAGGCACGATGAGCAAAACTGAACATATTTTAACAAACTAAAAAAGAATTATAAAACCCTATACCCTATCAAGGACAGTTAATTCAAATCTTCTATTCAAGACTATCCACAAGAAGTGTTAGTGCCAATTATCATAGGTTATGAATAATGATAACTGAGAAAATGTGAAAGAAAAAGGCCAAAACCGCCGTATTATACCGATGAAATCACAAATGAACACCATTGACATGATTAAAACCAATTAATTCAAAGGAAACACCATAAAATAAAACCTAAACCATGAATCAGTGAGAAAGCAGAGTCGCATATGAACACCATTAACATGATTTATACCAAATTACTTTAAAAGAAAAAGAGGGAATACCATTGAAGCTGAGCTGAAAGACGATAATGGCGACTGAGAGGCGGGCGGCAGCAACCCTAGATTTAACTCTGCTAAATGTTCTTTTGTTGCGTTTTCTATATAACCCCCAACTGTGAGCCTGTGATTTGTGGGTTATTGGGCTATTATTGATAGCCCATATTACTATGCCCAAATTTCTAAACCAAATCACGAGGCCCGAATCTTCCTTTTTATGAAATTTTATTATTACTATAATTTGTATACAATTATAAATTTTTAATTATTCATCAACAATTATAGTGTTCGAAACAAAATAATTTTTTTTTTTTTTTTTGAGTAAAAAACAAAATAATTGTTGATAAAGTGAAAATAACTGCTCTTTTCTTCTCGAGATAAAAATTACAGTTTTTTAGAACAATCCTGATGTAGAGGATAAATAAGTATTTAAAAAAAAAAAAAATATATATATATATATATATCGTAGTCAGTGTTCATGGAATCGAACCGAACCACAAATCGACTGAGCCACCGATTCACGATTCTGGTCCGGCCGGTATAATGAATTTGACTATGTTTTTTTATAAATATATCGCATAAGATATAGAGTAACACTCATGTGCATAAGATGCACATTAGTGTTATTGTACACCTTGTGGGACCCACTAATGAGTTTTGCGCGCGTGATATATATATATATTAAGGTGTGTTTGGAATCACAAAATAGGCGCTGGCTTAGTTGGTAAAGGCGCGGCATTGTACCCTTCAATGTGCTGGTTCGAATCTTAACAGCACCTTATTTAATATTTCGATGTAGTATACGTTATGTTGCATGACAGTATACGTTGTTCCTTTTATTTTTCACCAGCAGTATATTCAAATTTCGAGCATAGTATATGTTATGATGCCTAACAGTATCGATGTAGTATACGTTATGTTGCATGACAATATACGTTGTTTTAGTTAAGTTTTGTTTTATACTGCGAAATATTTAATTTTTCCAACTTACAATACTCACAGTATATTTCATATTTCGATACAGTATACGTTATGATGTTTGACAGTATACGTTGTTTTAGTTAATTTTTGTTTTATACTGCGAATTTTTTTTTTCCAACTTACAATATCCACAGTATATTTAATATTTCGATACAGTATACGTTGTGATGCCTGACAGTATATGTTGTTTTAGTTAATTTTTGTTTCATACTGCGAAATATTTATTTTTTCCAACTTACAATACTCACAGTAAATTTAATATTTCGATACGGTGTATATTATGATGTATGACAGTATAGGTTTGGTTAGATTAATTTTTCTTATATATTGTACAATATTTATGTTTCGAACTTACAATACAAAATATTTTTTCCAACTTACAACACTCACAGTATATTTAATATTTCGATACGGTGTATATTATGATGTATGACAGTATATGTTTGATTAGATTAATTTTTCTTGTATATTGTACAATATTTATGTTTCGAACTTACAATACAATTATTGTTGCATTATAAAAAAAAAAAAAACTTAATAATACAATTTATATTTTTTTCCAGACTCACAGGCTAAAAGATAAAAAAATTAAAGGGCAAAAAGAAAAGGAAAAGGAAAAGGAAAAAAATGAAGGAAGAAGGAAAAAAGATGCAAACATAATTGAACCATTGACCTCAAGGTTGAGATATTTAAGACTGCATTAAATACCACCAGACCACTTGCTTTTAGTGTTCAACAAACAGGCCATTAAGTATATAACATGCACGCGCAAAAAAATATTAATATAATAATAATTGGCCGGTTCAAACCGGTCTGAACCGCGCGATTTTTTTGGGCTAAACCAGTGGGGCGCACAAGGTGTACAATAACACTATGGTGTATCTTATGCACCAAGTTTTTGCCTAAGATATATTAGTTACAAGAGAAATAGTTATTACTTGTGTAATTTAGTAAGGCGACGGTTATTTGCAATCCACAAAAATTCTTATTACAGTCCACTAATTCAATAAATTAAAATGTTATTAATAAAAGACTATAACGCCCTTAATGAAATAACAACAAAATTAATTAAAATCATACATGTATAAAATTAAAAAAAGAAAAGTATAAAAACATTAAAAATATATATAATTTTTCTTTCTTTTGTTGTCATCTTCGACGGCCGTGTCTTTGTTTTGAGAACTCTATAAACCCTAGTTCTCTAAGATTTCATCAATGGAGGTTTCATCAATAATGAAAAATAAAATAACTCCGTCAATAACAATAGTCGATCCACCGACAGTCAGAGTTTAAAAATTGACATGTGTATCTATGGTGAAAATCAGTAGAAATACTTCAGTAGACTTATTATCGTCAAAATTCTAGATTGATGACCCATATGCACCGCATCATCGAAAAAAGTATTCATACTCTTCTAATTACAATGATGAATGGTATTCATAGTGTCTCTTCAACAAGAAATTTCATCAGAACTTTGAATTGTTATTGAACTAATTACTAAATACAAATTAGATCGACTTTTTTCTCTTTTCTTTCTTTCCTGTTTTGATAAATGGTTGCTCCTTTGTTTTGTTTTTTTTTTTCTTTTTTTTAATGTTTGTTGTTTCATTTATAATATTTTAATTTTATTAAAAAAAAAAAAGGATATAATTGACATTTACTAGGTTGTGTTAAGAAATTTGTACTGAACTTTAAATAAAAATGAACTGCATTGAAAAATGAGTTGTGTTAAGAAATTTTATGGGTTGCGAATAGTAGCCGCCATTTAGTAATTGCTACAGTAAATAAGAGGACACATGCCATTGTACAGTTGTCTTCAAACAATTCACTAAAGCCAATGACCTTTACAGATCATTTATGACTTATCCACTCTGACCAAATTTTGAATGTTGATTATCTCTTTCAAAACTCACTCCAAAGGCACCCACCCTTCACCCTGCTAAATAATTGAAGTCATCCTACAATGAAACCCCACGCGTAATGATGGAATGGAAGGTATGCTATCCTCTTTCTCTCCCCGACTCCAAACAATAAACATTTTTAAAAGTTCAGCAACGAAGAATACATTAGTCCTTCCCAAGAAAAGCAGATTCATTTGTAATTATTTATTTGTTCTCCATTTGCTCGAGAGAAAGCGATGCAGTAACAAGTATGAAAGAAGAATTGTAAGAAAATCATGTTTAATTTTACTCCAAAAGTGTTCCTCAATTTTAGTCTTGTTTTCCAGCATATTCTCCCAACCCAATCAAATCGTAAATTTCTCGGTTCAACCGATTTTATCCGGTTAAATCATATTTTTGGTTTAACATCACTCTTTCAGACCGGACCAATGACCAACTCGCGGTTGAACCGGAAGGTCCAGTGCAGCCCCACAACAGTGGTCGTAGCGAGTCACCCTAACTCTCTAGGAAAAAGCTATACAAACCCTGACAGCCAGGAGAAACGTAACAATAAGCTACCACAAGTCGGTAGCGGTCTAATAAACACAGGCAAATGATTACCGCAGGGAATGCGCCAAGATAGCACCGCTAGGAAAGGCATAGAGATTGGAGATTACTCTGTAGGGACAATCAAGTTCGTTGCTATGTACGGTAGTGCAGTAGACAGAAGCACATCCGGGCGTACAAACCATGGAGACACGATTGTAGGAACCAAGTTCCCGATGCTCGTAGAGCATAGGTGGACCTTCGCAGTGTAGGAGAGATCTTATTAGTCTTGTTAAAACCCACCGATGGAAAAAAACCCATGAAATATGAGTACCAACAATACCATCAACATATTTGTAACACCCATTATTTTAGTATTATAATATTATTTAAGTTTATTGGTATTTAGTTGGGTTTAACTAATTATTTTTGGGCCAAGTTCGTATATAAATCCAAGAATTGGCCATAGGTCAGTTTCAAGTCACGATAGCCCGATTAATTATTTTAAGTCCAATTAAATGTCAATAAGTTATATTTTATATGGATTTAAATTTAAGCTGAAGATCCCATTAGGACAAGTTCATGCTACGCATCATTGTCAATTATTTTGCATTTTTATTTTCAAGTCCAAGTTAAGTCCATGAACACAGTTCGTTAAATATTTTCAGGACGAATTATTTTGGGATCATTGTTTAACTATTTTTCATGTCATTCATGATGTCATATATTTATTTATCAATTTTAGACATAATATTTTGTAGGAAAAATCATTCATTAAATTTTTGTCCATTATATACATATGTCATCACATTATTAAGCCCAAGTCTTTGAGCCCACGACTCAAGTCTAAAGCAAAAGAGGTCCATGTCTTGAACCCAAAAGAATTCGAATTCTAGCATAATCGAAGAATAAAGATATAATTGAAGATTGAAGATATGTAAAAGATTATTAGAAATCTGGAAAAAAAAAAAATACTAATTCCTATTTATATGAGATTTGAATTCCTATTACACCTAACTCTAATTATATATCAACATCTGATGCCTAAAAAGAACAATCCCAATTATCCTCCGTATTTTCTCACGGCAGTACAAATTTTATTCTTCTTAATTTCTAGCAACGACTGGTTGCACGAAACAAGAATCACGGGCTTAGCATTTGTATTTCATTTCATCGATTTTATTCAAGTCAACTCAGGTTAGCTTTGACGTGAGTCGGAGGAGTTGAGGCGGAGTCGTGGCATATGAAAGATTATTTTAAATTGAACTATTATATTTCTATTATTTGAATTTATTTTTGCACATGACCCAAGTACTTAGGATTTTAATTTCAAGTTTGCTAGAATAAGTGCTTTATTTGAACATTATTTTCTTGGATTTTGCAACTTAGGTATTTTTGTTATATTTTTCCTTTTGGGACTTAATTGTTGAAGTCATGTAGTAATATTTATATATATTTTTTTATAAGTGGCACGTTAGGTTGTGATTATTTAAACTGAAAATTAGGGGCATGTCTAGAGGTAAATTTTACTTATTTGATTTAGTTAACAATTAATTTCTCATGATAATGTATTAGCTAATAAATATTTTCAATGTGATTAGATGTTTGTTAATTTAGTCCGCTGCTACATATAATAGATAGTTTTGGATTTGCATTGTTTAATGAGTTTTAGTTTTTCTAACGGCATAATTTATGAATAATCTTATCTTAAAATAAATAATTTTCATTGATAATATTATTTGCCTTTTTAAAATGCTTTAAAAGAGTTTTATGAAAAACGAGTCGTTATAATATTACGTGCCATCAAAATCTCGAGATCCGTCAACACCATAAATGTCGTCAAAACCAAGTTGTCAGTGCCAATCATCAATCGCCTCATACCATCAATGTGTATCAAAATAGGCACCGTGTGACAAGGCCCTGCAGAATACAGAAAGGGGGGAGTTATTATAAAATCGGGATAACCACAGGAAAGGTCCCCATCCACTGAATCGGTTGAAGCCGCGGTCCAGCATGAGCCACCTAAAAAGATTACAGACAAACCGAAACCAATCAAGAAAGCAGCAAGATCAAATAACTCCAAAAAAAATTAGATGAAAATCAGGATAAATCATATTAGAAACCGAAAGGGGAGGTTGGTCCCACTAATTATATGGTGAGTGCAATTTTGAGAGGGCATCGGTAGATTGGTCCTCCCGAAATATGTGGGTTACCATGAAATAAGACGTAGCCGTGAGGTGTAAGCTCTGGAGCCAACGAGCCTTGAATCTCTAGGGCACCTCAGTAGACCGGGAGCGGAAAAGCTCAACATCGTAGGTGGAGTCACATTAAAGCCACAATTTGTCCCAATCTTTAGAAAAAGCGATCTCCACAACAGTGATAAAGGTAGCCAGCTCCGCCTCAAAGACAAAGCCTCGCCCAAAGGAAGTGGAAAAGCAACCTTGAGGAAAATCACGGATAGCCAGGATAGCCATAAAATGAAACCAGGATAGCCAGTAACACTACCTTCTGTGTTAATTTTATTCCACTACGACGAAGGAGCCGTCTGTCGTACGGAAAAAGATCGCATGGGGAGGGGGCTCAGGAGCCGGCAATCCAAGGTGGCGTAATCTAAGAAGGTCCTGAGTATTATTATTCATCCCACAAAGATGAAATGAATCAGCTTCACGAACACAACACCAAATACGGGAGACAACTCTATTCACAGAAATATGGGCATCTTTCAATATGGCCTGATTGCGCATAAACCAAATATCCCAATCTAAGGAGACAAAGCCAACCCTCCAGTGAACGAAGTCAAGGACTAAAAGGAATGTTCATCCCCTTAAGTAAAAGCCAGTGAAAGCCTGTATCAAAATATAAACGAACATCGGAAGCCCAAAAAACGAAGTGAAATAACCACAGTTAAAGCTACAAGAAGAGAAAATATGGTGAAAAGACTCCCCTGACTGGTGACATGGGACGCAGATGGAAGGTTCCTGAAAACCCAAACATTGCAAAATCTCGCAAGTAGGAAGTGTGGAATGAATAGCTCGGCAAATGGTAGTGGAACGACAATAGGAATAAATGAGGCCCGAATCCACGAACCCAAAGACGGAGAAGGAATAGAAGGCCGAAAATGCTCATATGCCATGTCACCAGATTCATTGGCTTTCAAAGAATCCATCCAGACCCGTTGATCCACAGTGTTAGACGAGAATACATAAGCCATAATATCATTTGCGACGGACGGATAAGCCAGGATGAAATCCGTTGTAAGATACCGGATCCTATGACTGTAAAAATCAGCAATCTTGTGAGAAAAAAAAAAAGTCCTACTCGATTCACGAAAGCGGGATTCTATCCCGTGTCGGCTGAAGAGGACTAGTAGTCGCTAGCCGCTGGGCCACTTATCTTCCGTGTGCTAGTTACAACAACTATTGAATATATAAACTACATATATATAATCATTTCGACCCCTAAAAAATTGCAACTTTTTCCGGATTCGAGTTGACGGACTCTTCCGCCTAACGATAGGTGCGACCCCGCTGATAGATTTCTAACTAAAATGCAATATTTTTTATTCAAATTTCAATCAAGTTCAGATAGTAAATTATCTTCAATCGAGAAAATTGCTTGAACTTATGGAATAGCAATCATTGTTCAACCACTTGAGAATCGACAAGTAACAAGATTATCAGAATCAGAAAAATAAAAAGCTTGTCTTTAACATATTTAATGAGGATTAAAACTAGGTATGTAAATCACGGAAAAAAAATTACTTACGGTGCATCATTTTTAATGAATATAATTTGTCTTTTCTTCAATTTTTAATGGAATTTAAATTTTCTTAGTTATTATTAGATTTAAATAAAAAGTTAGTTTTAAGAGCATATTTTAATTTTAATTTATAATCTAAATAAAGCATTATTCTAAATTCTTTATATACATTATATACAGACATAGCTAAACGGGCACATTGTACCCGGTGAAGATTTTTTTTTTTTTTTTTTTTTTTTTTTTTTATGTAAGTGTATAAAAAACTATTAGTGAAAAATTATTTGTGAAGACGATAATTTGATTTTTAACAATAAATCTCGATTACAGATCATATACCACCTCTTTGTTCCAAGAGTGACACTCATGTGCATAAGATGCACATTATTGTTATTGTACACCTTGTGGGGCCCACTTGTAATCTTTTACCCACTAGGTAAAAATAAATAAGTAAATTTCTGGTCAAACCTGATTTAAGTCAAATGCAAAATCCTCACCTTCTTCATCAAGCAGCGGGATTTTTAAGCCAAAAACCTCACCTTCTTCATCAAAGCAGTGCGATTTGTTACGCGCATTCCTCAGGCCGCTTGATTTTTGCAGTTTCTCAGGTCGATTTCACCGATCTTCATCAACATATGTCATTGATCCTCTATCAATTCTCACAGAAACAGAATTCAGCTAGAATCTAGAAAAAATCAATCATAGTAATTGTCAATTGGCATAAAAAAAATCATGAACATGAGCTATTAATGATTTTCATTAATTATTTGAACATTAGAATTCTGTTTTCATTACAAATTCGAAAATATTTTGAAGAGGTTTGTTTTATGATTTCTCGTAGATATGGATACTGAAGTTTATGATGATAGAACAGTGCAAGAACATCAGAAAGGTAAGAGCCCGACAGCAAATGTTATTCTGTATGACAGTAAACATTAGTTTACCAAGCAGTATACTTTAACTGCTGCTTTTATATTGCATTAAAGTTACTGGTTTTTAATATGTTCAGTGACAGTGTACTATTATTCAAATTACAGTACACCATGAAATCCTTGACAGTATACTTAATGCTCTTCACTTTAACTAC
The DNA here is from genome assembly GCA_958295605.1 of Ajuga chamaepitys. Classification (NCBI taxonomy): domain Eukaryota; kingdom Viridiplantae; phylum Streptophyta; class Magnoliopsida; order Lamiales; family Lamiaceae; genus Ajuga; species Ajuga chamaepitys. Next base: position 53,294,908 of record OY282499.1, read on the forward strand.
TCATTTGTTTCGTTTTAATGTGTTCAGATTCTCTTGAAATAATAATTGGTAATGAGCATGAAACAGAGAAGTCAAGTTCTGAAGATATATCCAACAGATCTATATTGAACGATAGTTTGAACAACAATAATGAAGGTAAGAACCCGACAGTAAATGTTATTCGCTATGACAGTAAACATTAGTTTACCAAGTAGTATACTTTAACTGCTGCTTTTATATTGCATTAAAGTTACTGGTTTTTAATATGTTCAGTGACAGTGTACTTTTATTCAAATCACAGTACACCATGAAAATATTGACAGTATACTTAATGCTCTTCACTTTTTGTGATTTTTTACAGAAATCCCAAATGAGTCAATAGACATGTCTGATTCGCTACTTGGGGTTAAAAGAAGCACAATTACTGAAATGTATGATTTATACCGCATGCATGCTCGTTGTCAAGGTTTCAGGGTTCGAAAGTCAACAAATCGATTCTCAACAAAAGGAGAACTTGTGGGAAAATCATTTGTGTTTTCTAATGCTGGGGAAAAAAGAAGATCAGACGAAAAGAGGAAAAGAAAGCCAACCCTACGAACAAATTGTATGGCAGAAATGAAGGTTTCAAGGACTACAGGGGGGCTGTTTGAAGTTGTGAAACATAATATGTTCCACAATCATGAATTAACTAGGGCAGATTTGAACCACTTACACAGATCAGAGAGGGAAATCACAAATGAAAAGGCAGAGACAATAGCGAATATGGTTGATTCTGGAATAAAGCCAATGGACACCTACAGATACATGGTTCATGAAGCTGGGGGTGAAGAGAATGTTGGCCACACCAAGAGAGATCACCTAAATTTCATAAATCGTATGAAAATGCAACAAATTGAAGGAGGAGATGCAGAAACTGTCATAGACATGATACAAGAAGAAATTCAAGAAGACAGTTAGTTTTTCTACAAAGTGAAGATGAAAGATGGGAGGTTGTGCAATATCTTTTGGAGGGATTCATTAATGATGGAGGATTTTGATATATATGGTGATGTTCTTGTATTTGACACAACATATAGAACAAACAAGTACAATTTGATTTGTGCTCCGTTCATAGGCATAAACAACCACTGGAAGAACGTGATGTTTGGATGCGCTTTTCTATCAGATGAAAAACTGGAGTCATTTGAGTGGCTTTTCACAGCATTCAAGAAGTCAATGAGAGGAAAATCACCAGTAACAATATTCACAGATCAAGATTTTGCAATCGCAAAAGCAATTGAGAAGGTACTGATGACATATACTGTACAAAATATAAACATATACTGTGCATTCTATGTTTATATACTGTGCAGTATATACACATATACTCTGCATATTGCATCACATTCACAGAAATCTTTTTCAGCAAACTATAAATAATGTGTTTTGTTTTTAATTCAGGTTTTCCCTGATTCAAGACATAGACTTTGCCAATGGCATCTTTACCAAAATGCTATAACAAGATTTGCAAGTTTAAAGGGGAACAACACATTCAAGGACACCTTCAATAAGTGCTTATCAGGTTGTGTCGATGAAACTGAGTTTGAAACTTGTTGGAAGAATATGATAACAACTTACAACCTTGAAAAGAATGAGTGGTTTACAAGATTGTATACACTAAAGGACAAATGGTGCACTGCATTGAGCAAAGACTTCTTTTCTGCTGGAATACGGTCATCCCAAAGAAGTGAAAGCACAAACAAAGTGATCTCATTCAATGCAAAGAAGAAAACAAGTTTGACTGATTTCTATGGTATTTTTAAAGAAACAGTAAAATGTTGGCGAAGCACAGTATATGTTATAAAGTCTGACAGTATATGGTGCATTTGAGCAGTATATAATATCAACCTTGACAGTATATATTATAAACCGTTGACAGTATATGTTATAATGTCTGATAGTATATGGTATCAACCTTGACAGTAAATGTTATAACCCTTCACAGTATACGTCGTGGATATTTGAAAATTATTTTCAAGCTGCACAGTATAGTTAAATATTTGAACATAGTATATTTTTATTATGTAACAGAGTATATGTACGATTGTATTATTTTTTCTTGAATGTTGACAAATATTTATGTTGCCTTATAAAATAGATCATTTCAAACAAGAAAAATAATCAAAAAACTAATACAAACTACTAATATTCCAAAAAGAACACCAATTGTCCAACAAAACTTCACATACTCACATCTATCCCAAAATCAACCCACATTTTTCATTTCTTTTTACCTTTCCCTGCCTTACGCAACCCACCAAGACCTCTCCCCCTATCCTGTGCTTCTTTCTTCTTCGTTTCCTCAATTGTTGATATTAGCTCCCTCTTGCCCTTGTTGAAATTCTGCACATCTTGGAGAAGTTCTTTTTTTGCTTCATTAAAACGTGAAATAACAATTTGAAGGCAGAATTCCCCCCGAAGAGCACGACGAACATCAGCCTAAAATGAACATAAAAAATAATAAAAACATTTAAGTTCATCAAATAAGTACTATTTAAAAAAAAAAAAAAAAACCAGAAAAATACCTTCAACAAATTTGGTTCAAGATACACAGCACCATCAAAATACATCATATGATGCATCAAATAAATGGCACAATCCAAATCCGTCTTCCTTGTCTGCCATTTAAATAGCACATTCTCAAACACAAATTGCAAAATATCTTTAGCCTTCGAATGTCGCATTCCACGAAGAAATTCAGCCAAATTCTTTTGCTGCAAAAAAAGGTACTACCTCCGTCTCACTCTAACTTTCCTACTTTCCTTTTTTATTTGTCCCAACTTAACTTTCCAGCCCATAAATGTCAAACTTCTCTCACAATCTCCACCCTCAAAATCTTCACCCTCAATCTCCACCTTTAAAAAAGTCAAAGATTCCATAAAATCTGTTTTTTCTTAACCTCCGTGCCCGGTCAAAGTAGGAAACTTAAGCCGGGACGGAGGGAGTATTAAAATAACATCAACAAACTTATAAGAACAAAACCACACAAAAATATCATATTGTTAACATGAACTTACCAATATTGTGGCAGCTTGAGCGAAGATGTTAGGCTCATTGTCGTAGTTCCGATTATCCAGGTAGTGAAACTTCTTATCAACAAAATTTATAGCAACACAAGCATAATGTCCTTTCAGAACAAACGGGACAAAAATCTACAACATAAAAAAGACAAAAAGTGGTCATCATAAAAACAAACTGCTTAAAGAAAATAATTCGGGCATAAGAAATGTATATACTGCATCGGGTAACTATATCTACTGCGCAATATACAAACATCTACTATGCATGTTTTATCATATCACACAGAAAACGCATAAGCAGAAATTAACCATCTCAGCATTCTTCAATAGATTTAAGTCTTGTTCAGCCCACAACTTCAATGACCCTATCAATTCTCTCACATTTCCTTTCTCTTCACCAACTTGTTCCGATAATTTTTGTCAAAACAAGCAAGAAAATATAAATTTACTGAAAAACGTAGTAATAAATAAATGTTTAACAACTTACACTGTGCTCGGTATTAAAAATGAATTTGCTTCGTCGATTTTCAGCCCCATCCCCTTTGTTAATCATCAAGCACCATGCATCAATAATTGAATTGTAAACTTCTGTCGATGGATTCAGAGAAATCATATCTTGCTTAACAATACTATAACAATCGCCACTCCTAAAACAAACAGCCCTGCAACCAGAAAACACACATACTATGTCTGTAAAAAATAAAATACTATAAGGATGAATTAAATATAACTGTTATACAAAAAGAATTATACTTACAAATCTGTTTTAGGCTCTGCACTGTATAAGCAATAATCAATGATCTCTTTATGGTTTGCATCCATTGAAGTGAGCAAATGGTTAAATGATGAAAACAGTGGGCAAACATAACCAGCACTCTTATCAATCTTCAAACTCTGAACGTCCAGATCAGGTACAACATTTTTGTTCCTTGCACTGACAGACGTTAGTGCATCCACTATCTCCCTAGCTGAAGCAGTCTCATCGTCACCTTGTATTCTTTCACCAGAACTCCCAACATCAGCTGATGGTGTAAGGATGTTAAAAGTAGGAGCATCAAATTCCATCTTCTTAAACTTCATGAAATTATTGACAACATCATCAATAATTTCATGGACTCTCGCATCCGACCAGAATTTTTGTGAATCTGATGATTCTGGTGTCAGAGAATTTCTGGCTTCATCAATTGAACATTTCTTCAACTCCATCAGCTTTGACATATAAAAATTTGAAAGTATTGAAGCATCCCTCTTAAAGAAAAGAAGAGCTTCATGAAGTCGCTGCAAAACAGGAAAATAATTAAATAACAAAAAAATAACGTATACTGTGTATTATATGTTTATATACTGCACCTTATATAAACATATACTGTATATTTTACAAAACAACAATACTTACATCAGTAGCTACTCTTTCAATCTCAGATTTCTTTGGCTCACTGCTAGGTACAGAAAACTTAATAAATTCACCCTCCTCAACATTTTCATACAACTTCCCGCCATCCTTTCCAGACCCCACATCACCCCTACCCGGTAAAACTCGGCCATTCCTTGAAATTGGATATGTATCGGTGATTAGATAGCCATCACCGTATCTCTTTGCCCTTACCTCCTCACGACACCTCTTAGCTATATTATCATCGTTCCAATGACAAATAAGAGGTAGTGAGCACGGTGCAGCCACGCCTTGCCACTTGACCCTGTGCAAACACATGATCTGTAATAGAACTATGCAGCCACCTACGTATTTACAATTATGGTTCACATAGTTATCAACAGATTGGCAGAGTTTCTCAACAACATATTTGCACCAATCGAAATTTGCAATCAAAGAGACATCCTCTGTAGCTTTCAAAGCACCAATAGTTATTGACCTATTTGGTGCTGGGGCCAAGAATGAACACAAAGCATACAACAAAAAAATTCTTTTGAAATCATCACCACCGTCAATCAATCTATCCACAAACAAAGACTCCAAGCTGCTGACAAGAGTACTAGCAGCTATCCCATACTCAAAATGCAGTCTTGAAACTAACTTCGAACTCTCCTTTGTAAAGACATACAATGGAACATCATATCCCTCATTCCTTGGTATCATAAAAACATCATATATATCGTCAACCGTGACAAGGAATGTCCTGAAATCATCCAATCTCAACATCCTAGAACTAGGGTCAAAATTAGACACCAACCACTTCAGCATCCCTGCATGACAATTCTTTTTCATATTGATTTGTAGCAAACCACCAAAACCCATATCCTCAACGTCCTTTCTTTGAGCATCAGAAAATTTACTCATAACCTTTACATGACTTGTTGTTCTGCACTGGAAATTAAAAACTCTGCAATTTTAAAAGGGAGTAAAGAGTTAATAATAAATAAAAAATACTATAATAAAGTAACACTCCTCACGCACTACCCTACAATCATTCATATACTATGAGGGTCAAAATGACATACTATGAATATAAAATTGCAAACAAAATTACCTTTCTTCTGAATGTTCACCATCATCAATAATTATGTACTTTCCTTTATCTTGTTCTTCAATAACAGGATCATCTTCACCAGATTTCCTCTCACCTCTTCCTTTACTCTTTTTCTTAACAGGATCATCTTCACCAGATTTCCTCTCACCTCTTCCTTTACTCTTTTTCTTAATGGGTTCATCAACACGAAGACCTTCACCTCTTCCCTTCCTCTTTTTATTATTTCCAGGACTATCTTGCTTTTCAGGAGCTTTAACAGCAGTGCAATTCTCCTTATTGAGACTTTCTACAACAGTAGCCTTCTTGGAAACTTTCTCCTTATTGGGACTTTCTACAACAGTAGTAGCCTTCTTGGAAACTTTCTCAGATTTTTCAACCAGTTTATCCGTACTTTTCTTCTTTTCTACAACTTTTGGTTCAGATTCGTCTATTTTCTTATTTTTGGAAGATCTCAGAACTCTCTTCTTAATTCTAGGAGGTCTAGAATCTGTTGCTTGACACGACTTGACTTACTTACTGATTCACTACATTTTTTATCCATTTCACTATAAGAAAATAAACTTATAACATTAAAACAATAATGTCAGACAATTAAAGACAACAAATATAGAAAATTTAAAGATTTAAATACCAAATTATACTCTAACTGTGAAATAGATTGATGTATAAAAAAATATACTGCATCAAACAACTACATAAACTGTACCGTTTATTCACATATACTGTGCCGGTTATTAACATATACTGCGTATATTAAATCATATCAAAACAACTATACTGCATCAAACAACTACATATACTGTACCGATTATTTACATACACTGTGTTGGTTATTACCATATACTGCACCTGTTATTTACATATACTGCGTAAATTAAATCATATCAACACACCCTGTTCAAAAATAACACATTATCAACACATACTACATCGCATACATATATATACTGTACTGTTTATCCATTTTACTATAAGAAAATGAACCTATAACATTAAAACAACAATGTCAGACAATTTAAGACAACAAACAACTATACTGCATCAAATAACCATATATACTGTACCAATTATTAACATATATTGCGTATATTAAAACATGCAAAACCCTAGAAATATCCAGCAAAACAAAAAGTCTTAACAAGTAAAAAAACAAGCAAAACAACCAAACTTAGCAACTCCAGCAGCACAGCCAAACTACACTTCAAAAACGCGAAAAAAAATTAAGAAGAACATAGAAGAAGAATCCAGGAAACGAAAAAACAGGCGAACAAAAACCATAAAACACCATAGAACATAACTTACCAACTCCAGCAGCAGCGAAACCCGAACGATTACAGACGAAAAGAAAAATCCACAGACGAAAATCGACAGCAAAACTCGCGAAAATCACCAGAGCTTAGAGAGAGAAGACGCAGTTAGAGAGAGAGAGACAACCGCCTTTTATATGACGGTAAAAAATTTGAAAACAAGCGTAAAAAAGTAAAAAAAAAAAAACGGAGGTAAAACTGACCGTCCGGTTTATGCGGGCTGAACCAGTGGGCCCCACAAGGTGTACAATAACACTATGGTGCATCTTGTGCACCCAAGTTTTTGCCTTGTTCCAAACATAACACCCATATAGGGCGTATTTTTTTTAGGGTATACAGGGAGTATTAACGAGGCATAATTAATGCATGATCGTCATATTGCATATTAATTAACCACCCAAAAGGTAGAGAAAAGCTCAAATCTGAACCTCAAATTGGCTTTCCAGTCCAAGCCCAATGTCGGCAGCAAATATCATCATCTGGCCCATCATATAGGTGTTCCAACTGGAGCCCGCAAACTGACCGTCATTATTCAAAATACCAAATATCCCAGCCCACGAATCAAGGCTTATCACAAGCTGCCAGACCATATTGAGCCCATGGTCACAGGACAATCAAATCAATTGAAAAAGGCAAACTAATGAAACGCAATTCTTTTGGAGATGCCCATTTTGCTGGGCCGCCGCGAAAATAGCATTATATTAAAATTGTGGCCCAATCTATCTATGATGCGGGATGGAGTGATCCAGCCCATTGGCCAATACCATTTTAACAGCCCTACTTGTCAATTAATATGGGGATTTTGTTTGGTACGTTAAAGCATAGCATGAATTAATTATCTATCAACTCCAAAATTGTAGCTTATACCCTTTGTTACAAAACTTCAAAATTAGCTTTGATTAATCACCATCTAGACGCTAGATTTTTATTGATATTGGGATTTGGAGATATATTATGTAATAGAAAAGGAAAATTTATGAGGTGTGATATAATAACATTGTAGTAAAAAAATTACTTGAATAATCCCTGAATACAACAGAACTTCTGACTTATGTTAGGAACATGAATCAACGAATACACATGGAACCCATAAAAGAATATTGTACATGGAGAATAAAATTACAATGAACTTCCTTGTGTCATTTTCTCAACAAAAACTAGTTATATATAGTGCTTATTAATGTGCACACACGTTCAAATAAACATGGGATGGTCAAAACAAATTACTGCTAACATTTGAAATTATTTAATAAAACTATGAAAGTTTTAAAACCTAAATAAATAGTGTAGCTATTAATAAGCTTTATTATTAAGCTATTAGCTTAGTAATATAGTAATAATAATTGAGTGAGTGGTTACAAGAAATGAAACATGAATGCTATAATAAATATATTTCTGAATGGTATAATTAAAATAATTAATGGCATCTAATTACTATTTCACATTGAGCTTTAGAATTATGATTAAAATAATTAATGGCATCTAATTACTATTTCACATTGAGCTTTATCAAATGTTGGTATCAAATATCACAAAATATATAACTAAACATTTACCATTGACAAGATATATACAAGCATATTTATTTATTTTATTAATCCTTTTAGGCTTATCAATCTTCACAAATGTTATTTGATTATTGTGATTTTGTGATCAATCTCAAACATAATAAGTACGCCAATTATATAACTTTTGTAATTTATTGTTAGAACGTTTGATACTGAATTCTTATTTAATCATTTTTTTGTATTAGGGTGTAGGGTTTAGGGTTTAGAAAACATTGTTTTCAGTCTAAAAACTTTGTGATTTTCTTTTGATCTACATGTATTACTAATTATAATACTAAAAATAAGCTTTAAAGGCTATTGATATTTGTCTTATTTAACAATAATTCTAATCTGTTATCCTTATTTGTTTTTAATTATTAAAATATATTACTTGTGAATTGGAAATCAGAAAAAAAAAAACTTATATAAAAAATAAATTGAAAGTACTAAAGAAAGTTGCATATCTCGAGGGCATTATACGGGTATTACTTTCAATAAATCTTATATATATATTGCTATATTTTGGAAATCTCAAATATTAGTTATATTTTTAACTTTTATTCAAAAAGCAAAATAAATATGAGAGAAATTAAAAAATTCGAAAAAATTTATTAGATACACGCACTATTGGTGTAGGATTTAGTGGGGAGTCCTACCAATTAACATAATCGTATCGACTGTTGTGCAGATATACGTACTTGATTTGCATTTTAAAAATAAGATTATATAATCAACCCCGATTAAAGTTTCATACAAGATCTTCTATTTAGTCTTCTGTGTTATGGTTTTAACTCATGTTCTATTTTTACTAATGCAACTCATGTTGAAAACTTTCATTGATTAATACATAACATATTATTTATCAAATTAGCTTAAAAAGGAAACATCTATTTATAAAATTAAATTACCATATAACTATTTATGTTTTACAATTTTAGGTCCAACTGAGTCTCAAATAAAAAAAAAATTAAAAAAAAAAATTGCTAGCTAATATTTCATGTTCTCCACTGATCCTCACGTGCCTTGACAGGGCTGCTCCTCGTACCAATTATTCTAGTGTGACGTCTACTTATACACACCACCAAAGAAAAAAAAAAAAAAAAAGGGGGGAGGAAATTCCACATCTCTTAAGTTGGTTGAAAATTATAATTATTAATTAAGTACTATGACACCATCTCTTTCCTGTCTATAATAATTTACTCTTGGACTCTACCTCAAAACTATATTAAAAATGTTATGTGAAAGCTAGCTCAAAACGTAGAGGTTTAATTCTAATTTAAGTACGAATTCATAATTCTTTATAAATTTGACGTGGGACTACACCATTCTACAACTTTGGAAAAAATTAAGAGAACTTTAGAATTGTTTTAATTCAACTCTAAGCCAATTATGTAATCCATTTTCATTATTTTCCGAAGTTGGTGGTGAACATTTATTCGAGATGGTTTTAAGGTACAATTTGATGTGTATGTTATTATAGGAAGAAGAAAGAGATGGACCAAAACTACTTGATAATTGTGGCTCCAGTTTTGAGGGTGTGATTTTCTCCCACTAAGGTTGTAAAAGTAAAATAGTTGCACGACTTAACTCAAAAATTTTAATTTGTACCGTCCTAAAATTGCAACAGCCTTATAATTATGGGACTATAGACAAGAAAATGCAATAATTTAGGAATATTAGTTGATAGTTGCACCTTGGAGTTGGGATCCAAATGTTTTTTGTCTGCTATTAAATCGTTGATGAAATCAGAGTGCAAGCCAAAGTTTCAGAAAATTTGGAAGAGAATCATGTAAATCAATTAATTAATTGTTGGAGTTGTCTAATGTTTGAATGATGTGCCTATGTTCACGCAACCTAGTCTGCTAATTCCAAAGAATCATTGGTTAATGCATTTATAGCTTCTAACTTCAACTCTCCAACTCCAACTTTTATGGAAGACAAATAAATTTTCCAACTAGTATATCTATTACTTATATTTTTTTGTTGTAAAATGAAAATAAAGTGTGCAAAAAAAGGAAGTAGTAAAACCCAAAACGCTCTATGAGTAGGCTAATACAATAGCCGAAGTCCAATATCGAAACTACCACAAGCCGGTAGTAGACTAAAAAAGTCTAACAGATCTAAGACGCTAAAAGTGGGGGAGTAACCACACTGAATGGAACCAAGCGCCGTGAGTGCGAGGCCAAACACTCATAGAAGGGAGTGAGATTTGTAGTCCGGGAAGAGCTTCCGGAACGCAAACGACATGTAGAGCAGGGAATGCTATGCTGGAACAAGCAACACCAGCTAAAGGCGGCAGAACAATGAGCGCCGTGGAGGTTCCGTCCAGGAGCGATAGAACTGCCGGGCGTGCAACACTAGTGAGACGTCTAGGAACCTGAGTTTCAAATGCTGTGAAGCATGTAAGAATATTTTTTTGTTGTAATTTATACAATTATTTTTTTTTTTTTTTTTTTTTTTTTTTTTTGAGATAAGTACGTAGAAATTAATTACCTCAAGTTGCAGTGGAGATTCTTAACTGGATTCGAAGTTTTTAATGTTTTTGTACTTCAATATTGTCAGGATCAAATACTAACGAACTGCATTAATTTCCGTTGTCCAAAATCACAGATTTTGTGTTTCCCTGTTTTCTGCTCTTTCTGTTGCAGAATTTATATTCTACCCACAGGGAAATTAATTAATGGGAAGTAATTGCAAATCGTCACAAATATATCATTACTAGTTGAAAGAAATGTGGAAGCAAAAAGTTCGATCGCTAATAACTTATCTTAGACAAGAATAGAGCGTATTAACTTAATTTTTTGTATTTCTTGCAATAATTTATTGTCTCTAAGAATAATAAAAAAATGCTTTTAAATAGTTCTTGAAGTGTTTTGTGACGGTTTATTGTTGCATAAATTTATTAGTAGAAAAGACAACCATCATCATAAAAATTATGTCTCTGATAGCCCCTTTTTTAGTATAGTAAATGTTCTGTAGGATTAGTAGTTTATTCTAACTTCCTCATTATTATTCATTTACTATATAAATTGGATAATATCGATCCGGTCACTTGAAAAATTTGTAACCCAATTCATTCATCCGAATTCAATCCAATTACACTAAGATGGCGTTTGGCTAAGCTTATTTTAAACATCTTATAAGCTTCAACATCTTATAAGTTGTTTCAAGAACTTATAAGATGCAATTTTTAAGGAGCTTATAAGTTAACAAAGTGTTTGAATAAAAGAGTTAATAAGCTTGCAATTGAATATAGTGATTTAACTATAAATTTGGGTATAATTTAAAAGTTAATATTAAACACACATTTTGATTAGTGTGTGAAATGTGTATAGTGTGTTTGTTGTGTGAAGTGTGTGTAATGTGAAAATTGTGTGTGAATTGTTTGTAGTGTGTGTAAGTGTGAAATTTGAGTGTAATAATTAAGGTCTTAAAAAATAAGATGGAGTATATCAACTTATTTTTTTTTAGATCTTATTGGCTCTTAGAGCTTATTTTTGTGTCTTATAAGCTTCTAAACGACTCTTTTTTGCCAAACATTTTGCAAGAACTTATAAGCTCCAAAATAATTTATAAGATGTTATTAGGAGCTTACAAACTCAGTCAAACACCCTCTAACCATTGATAAATCCAAATGCTTTAGATATCTAATAACACCCCATGCATATTACTTAGTGTAAAATGTCCACGATTTACTTCCTTAAAGGATTTTGTAACTTATATCTTTGTCCAGCTTTTTCATTGCACTACAAGAATTTTGACAACATCATTTCGCTAAAATACCCTCACTTCCCTAATTTGCAAATGAGAAAGTCTTTTTTACGAATTTTAGATACATATAATTTAGTTAATGGAAAACTGTATTAGTATTTATGTATCAAGGTATATACGTATTTTTTTGTAGAGATATCATGGTAAAAAATTATTAATATTTATGATTAAATGTATAGCTTATTATGGGTAAAGGTAATACATTTACAGATAACAAGTAATTCTTTTAAACATAAATTGTGATATCTATTCTTTATTGCATTGTACAATTGTTGCAAATAAAAGTATATGTTTGGTTGGGGTTGACCCAACCACTCCATATGTTTATTTACACAGGTTGGTCCAACCACCACAAATCACCACAAATTCCAATACCACTGAATCATTAAATCAATCATTATTAACAAATCCTTACACACATCATATCATATTTTACAATTAAAAATTATATCCTAGACTATAATCACTATCCAACTACCCAAACAAACGTCAATTTTTTACTCTTCCGGCCACTAACTCCAGCCAACAATTCCCAGTTACCCAGTCCCAACTAAACATGTGTTTACAAAGACGTAGTAGGGGCATTAGCAACCTTTCAATTCCTTTGTCGAAGGGGACAAAATATCTGGCCTCTGTAAAAAGAATTCAATTGGTTATTGGGTCAATCTGAATGCCCTTAACCAATAAAGAGAAGTTGAACATGGACACATTGTCCATATCATGCTATATCAATTAATATTATTTATAATAAGAATAAAATTGTTTTGCACATGTAGAAATTTATAGGACCAGGGATTCGGGTCTAGTCTTGTGCAGCACAATATTTCATGAATGGAGCCCAAGTAAAATTATGTCATTTCAGCATAAAACGATATTGCTTTTTATTGAATGTTAAAACGGTGACGTTTTGAAATTTAGGAGCAAAATGAACTCATTTTGAGGGCATAAATCAAAATGTTGAGATGTCCTATATATTACTGGATCGAAACTGATTGATAGATACATGATATATACGAATGAAAGAAATGTGCACGTAAAAGTTCAAGAATAATTCATGTGTATATTGGTAAATGTTGATATGGATATTATGACAGTGAAAATAAGTTAGTATTTGATCACTAAATAATGAAATAGACAAATAGTCGTAAAAGATTTTGTTGACGGGTCCAGATAAATTGGACCACGAGGTACTACCGTTAATTCCAGACACGGATGCTTACCCCAAAGATTCAAATGTTTCCTAATCATTAAGGAGGAACAGACAAATCTATCTTCAAACAACTAATTATCGTTAGGCTTAATAACATAAAAATACATAATTTTTTTTTTTGTCAATTATCAAATATAACATGATCTTTTAACTTTTCTCAATTTAATACAAGAAAATTTATTTCAGGCTTCAATTACTGACATGGGCCTAAAATTAAAATTTTGGGTCGCAACTTCTCTATCTTGGATATTTGTTTTTATTATTTTTTAAAACATTTGTCAATTTGGTGAAAAGAAGTTCTCTCCCAATTTCCTAGCATAATACGAATCTCATAAACTCGAGTTTTTTTTCATTTTCTACTTGACAGATGATTGTGGTCTCCATTTTTTTAACGGAACACAAGTATGCTTGCTTCTATTTTTTGTTTCTTTTTTTCTTTCTACTTTCTTTTTAAATAGTAGTTGCAAATAAAAACACAACAACGAAATTGTATTATTGTGATTCGATTAAACAAACACCTATTTAGCTTAATCAAATCACTAGTCATCCACAACTGAATAAACTAAAATGAAGAGCAAACAGAAATAAAAACTTGTCTGTTGAAACAAAACTCAGACATTTTATCACTATAACATATCGTCTCACAAGCATAACATCAACACTCACCTACATAGTTACACAAACAGATTTCAGATGAGCTTGCTCGACTTGAACGTAATTCTCACGAAGCAACGGTGGCAAACATCATACACTTAGCGTATGAAGAAAACCGACTTAGACTTTATCATAGATACAACTCAGATCCATTCAAATTTACGACTGGAGCACTCTATAGCATATTAACTAAATAATGTACAATTCGGGTTCTACGTCAGCCATTAGAGACTGAAACTAGTCTCCGGGTATTAAAATACAAAAATTAAAAGGTGGTGTATTTATATGTTAAATTTGAAAGATCGCGTTGTATTGATAATTGACCAAAAGGTCATGTATTTTTACGTTAATAAGCTTTATTGTTATTTAATTGTTAAATATATTTTGATCATTTTTTTTTAGGGGTGAAACAAATTCTATTAAAACATGGCAAACGCCTCAGTGTTTACATTCATCGATAATGAATCAGGAACAAGACCAGACCAACACCTAGGAGATCTAAATGAATATGCAAATTGTGCCAAATGATGAGCTAAACAGTTCGTGCTTCTTTGAACAAAGGAGAAAGAAACAGAAACGAAAACAAGGTATAAAGTTTCTAATATCTTCAACGATGATCCCGACCTCTGAAAAGTCTATCTTCTTCGAGTTGATTCGCTGATAAAGACTATGACAATATGTAACAACAAATTTCGTGTATAAATAAATAAACACAAAAAAGAATTACAAGATTAAATTTCTTGGATCAAATGGATAATGTTTATAACTTGTGAGTTCCTATCTCTAGTTCTCCTCTGATTCTTCTGTTCGATTGATTGATGTTGGAGTTGACTTTGATTTTCCTTAGTTTTGGACTTTGACTTGAGTAACGTTAATTCAAAGGCTTGTGAGCTTGATTTTGAATTAAACGATACTTTTGATTCAATATGCGAAGAATGTCTTTGAAGATCTTGACAAACGACGAAGAGCACCTTCGAAGTTTTGACTTGAAAACGCCGACTGGAGGGGTTTAACACCTTGATCTTGGATCAAACGTTGAAAATCTCAAGATTGGCTTCGTAACGCCGGATTGTAATACCGAATTGACTTTGTAACGTCGGATTTTGGTTTTGTAACGCCGAATTTTGGTTTGTACAGCCTTAATCTCAAGATTGATTTTGTACCACCTTTCTTGAGCTTTTTTTTTTTTTTTTTTTTTTTGGAGAATGAGACCCTATTTATAGTTCTAGGATGGGAAAACCATAATGAGCTTGAGTCTGAATGGAGCGATATGATTGGTCCTTCAAAATATCATCATCCATAAGATAATTATTAAATCAACTGTATTAATTTAATAATTACTGCAACAACTTGACACATGGAGCATTCTGATTGGTGCACCATGACTTGATGTTTATCCTCATCTTCTTGGATAATTTCTAAATTAATTTAATTTAATTTAGTAATATCTGCATCATGTTGACACGTGGTGACTTCCCATTGGTCAATAAAATATATAGTAAATCACCAATTAAATGACTATTTAACTTAGGAATTTTACTTTCCCATTTCCTAACATTAAAAATAATTAATATAAAATTGATATTCAACATATATTTTATTACGTGACGCATTTTAATTGGATACAAAATTTGTGTATCAACATAATCCATCTCTAAAATCACTTGGCTCACCCCCATCTTAGTTGCCATCCGCATCCCGTCCCTACATGCCAACGCTTCACCAACCTCGATCGAAAAGGTAGACAATATCAATTCACTTCTCGCCTTAATAACTCCCCCATGCAATCCCGTACCACACCGCCCAAACATGTGCCTATTCTACTTCAATTTGGTATCAACTTCATGTAATATTAGATGAGATGGAATCTGCACATTTAATCTGTTGTACTCCTTTGCTGCTACTGTCGCTTTCATGAGGCATACATCAGCCTCCTCATTCACTCCTTTAAACACTAAATCATTCCTTTTTTCTCCATATTCCATATAGGATTGCACAATATAGTTCCTGCATCTCATATTCCCCATTGCAAGAGTTGCTCGCTCGTTCATGGAGTTACGCCTTATGCAGACCGGAGCCAATGTCCACACCTATTGTGCCCAGGAGCAATCTCGAAAAGCATGCTCCAATATTTTTGGCGTACCATTACATCTCGGACAACCTTCTGCAATCTGTACACCTCTTCGAATCAAAGCCGTTCGCACTGGGATAACGTTCTTTATACAACGGCAAAGAAAGACAACCACTTTTGGTGGCATATTAAGCCTCCACAACCATGTCCAATAATTTTTTCCTCTCCCGGATGACAATGTACTACCTCATTCATCGTCCAATATAGCCATTTCGGTTTTATACCCTGTCCGCACCGAGTACATTCCATCCTTTGTGTAATTCCATCATAGCCTATCATTTGGTTGATTGCGAGATAATGGTATAGCTAGAATTTGTTGGACCTCATCTGGCCTAAAGATACTATCAACCTTCTTCCTATCCCATTCCATCTCATCCACCATAAGTAGGTCACTCACCTTCAAATCTTCCGGCCAATCCCCTCTATCAAAATTTACCCGGAAAGTTGGTCCTATCGGTAGCCATGCATCATTCCACACCGATATATCCCGACCCGTTCCAACAGTACATCTCAGCCCTCTCGACAACACCTCTCTCCCTGCCCAAATACTACACCATGAGTAGCTCGGATTGTATCCCAATTGCGCCTCTAAAAATGTCGCCCAAGGAAAATATCTTGCCTTTAGAGTCCGGGGCTAACAATGAATTTTCATCAATCAATAATCACCATCCCTGCTTGGCTAGCATTGATTTATTGAAAGCTCCAAACTCCCTAAATCCCAATCCCCCTTCGTACTTGGTCTACATAGTTTGCTCCAAGCTACCCAATGAATTCGCCTTTCATCCGATTTTTGCCCCCACCAAAAAGTCGAAACTATTGATGTGAGATCGCTAAGAATTGATTCCGAGAGGAGAAAACATCCCATGATATATGTGGGGATGGATTGTGCCACCGATTTGATTAAAATCATTTTCCCCACTACCGATAATGATCTCTCTTTCCAGCTCTTAAGTTTCTTTCTAACCCTATCCATTAACTCCCCAAATATCTCATTTTTCGAACGTCCAACAACCGCAGGAAGGCCTAAATAAGTGTGATGTTTCTCCACCAAATGGACACCTATGCTCCTTACCAATTCATCCCTTGTACCCTCCGACACCCCATTACTAAATGCAATCTCGGATTTTTCAAAATTTAATAATTACCATGTCGCAATTTCATATGTTTTGATAATATCCTTCAATTACATTATTTCCCGATCAGTGGCCCTCCCAAAAATGAGACTGCCGTCCCCAAAGAATAAATACAAAATTGGTGGAGCTGTTCGACATACTTTTGCATCCCTTAGCAGATTCAATCTTTCAGCTCGCTTGATCAAAGTCGAAAAGGCTTCTGAACAAATAAAAATTAGGTAAGGGTACAAAGGATCCTCTTGTCGGAGACCCCTTGATGGAGTGAAAGTATTGCCAGGATCGCCATTAATAAGTAGCTTAAAAGACACCGACTTAAAATACTTCATCACCAATCGAACAAAATTAATCGGGAATCCATCCCATTTTGACCATAATTATTTCCAAAAAAGCTTATTCTACCCTACGATATGCTTTGTTCATATCAAGTTTAAGGGCAAAAACAAACCTGATTTTTTGTTATGATTATTCTTCATAGAGTGGAAAATTTCGAAGGCTAGCAATGCATTATAAGAGATAAGTCGTCCAGGCACAAAAGCTGATTGGAGAGTATCAATAATATCAGGCAGCAAAGACTTCAATCTATTTGCGATTACTTTGGTAATGAGCTTAAACACAACATTACATAAGGAGATAGATCGAAAGTTAGTAGTGAACTCTAGATTTTTCTTTTTCGGGGTTAAACCAATATGAGTATCATTTAATGAAGCCGGACTAGCAGACCCATTTAGCACAATAAGAATGATGCTTTCAATATCAGAATGAATAGTATTCCAGTATGATTGATAGGAAAGGGCAGGCATACCACCAGGTCCTGGTGCTTTCTTGCCATGCATTTGAGATAATGTCGTCTTGATGTCCTCTTCTATATATGGTCTGCTTATGTGGTCCTTCATATCATCAGTAGGTTTTTCTTCCACAGCTTCCAAGTCCGATCTAGAAGTGAAGAGATTCTGGTAATAGCTCTGAAAAGTTCCTCGATCTTATCTTCATCCTCCCACACTTGACCATGTTCGTCTTTAATCTTTTCTATTATGTTTTGACGCCTCCTGCCCGTTGTCGTTTGGTGAAAAAAATGAGTATTTTTACCACCGTCCTTCATCCAAGACACTCTTGATCATTGACACCACATAGTTTCTTATTTCTTCCTTAACCCAGCAAACTGCTTATCAATATGTTTGATCTCGCTATTATTCTCCATTGTTGGCTGCCTTTCTTGTAACTTCTGGAGCCCCCCTTCATACTTATTGATAAGCTTATGAACATTGCCAAAATGTACTCCTCCCATGTCTTTAGAGCTTCACCACAAGTTCTGATCTTCTCCATTAATTCGGTCGAGTCTCTCGATCGTCTACTCCATCCCCATGTCTCCATCACCGTTTCATGGCATGTTCTTCTTGCATCCACATGGCCTCAAATCGAAATGGTTTCTTCTTTCTCTTCTTTCCCATTGCCGCATTCCTTGTCCAAGATATCAGAATGGGGAATGATCAGAATGTTGTCTAACCAAATGAGAAACTTGATTATAAGGGAATAGTTCTATCCACAACTCCGAAGCCACCGCTCGATCCAGTATTTCTTGTATATTGGCGTCACCCACCTTCCCATTCGACCATGTGTAATTATATCCTCTATATCCAAGATCATTGAGTTCACAATAATCCAATGCTTGTCGAAATGCAAGCAGGAGGTTTTGGTTTTTCCATAGACCCCTCATCTTCTCACAATTCAGCAATATTTCACAATAAGCTATCTTTTACTACATTCTATCTCAAAACAAACATAAGATCTCGAATTCACAAGAACCAAAATTTCAACAAAGATATTTACCACGCCTCCTCCATCTATAAACAAACGTAGCTTAATTATATTATATTTTTTTATTGTAATTATATATAAATAATCTTTTTTTTTTTTTTTTTGCTTTTATTATTATGGTTTCAATTTGGTAAATACTTACTTTCACTTTCCTTTTCATTTTTATCATATTTGGGCTTGTGTTTCAATGATGATTTATATATTATATTATACATATATATATATATATATATATATATATATATATATATATATATATATATATAAACGATTGGTTAATTATGTGATGATTAAAACTATAGTTGGAATTGCAGATGAGAATAGGGGTTTGGACTTTGGAGGAGGCAAGGCTGTAACGCTCGGGAATTTTCGTCTATTTATTAAACTATTTTGTATGATTTTATTTTTATCATCATTTCATTCAATTGGGCCAACCCTTTTCATGTGATCATTTTTCAAGATTTGGATTTTTCAACCCAAATAGATTTATAATGGCCCAGTATATTATTTCAAATCATATTTCATAAAAACTATTTATTTTTAAGTTAAAATAGTATTTTTTAGAATCCATTTATTTAATTCAAATAAGCAAATTTATATACATCATCTCGTCCATTTGCATCATTGGCTCAATATTTAGGCCCAATCAATAATTATGGATTCAATTTTAGCCCAAAATCTATAGAACCCACATAGAACAGATATAATTTTAGAATTCGGATATTTTTCTATTTTGTGAGCGTGAAGGAGTGGCAATGTGGCATGAAGGAGTGGAGGAGTAGAGTGTGGAGGAGTGGTTTTGTGAGCGTGAAGGAGTGGAGGAGTAGAGTGTGGAGGAGTGGCGTGAAGGAGTGGAGGAGTGGGAGATCATGGGTAGTGGGAGCTAGATTAGAAACCGCTACGAAAATTATATATAAATATGTAGCCTTAAACTGTGGAACATTTTTTTACGCGTTAATTTTAGTTTCCTGACAACCTAAATTTTCTTCAATTCTTCTTCTCCTGTTCTGATACAGCGATATTCCACCCAAAATTCCTACAACTATATCCAGTAATCAAATCTCAATTTCAATAATTAATCTCAGGCCTACACATTTTACTCCAACACCATCCCTTTTTTCATTTGGTGTTTATTTTCGATCAACACGCAAATTTTCTTACCGCCATGGACGCCGCGCACACCACCCTCTCTCCCTTTGCCAATGAAGTTCTATGAGGTGGGTGCGAGTGAAAGAGCTGAAGAAGGGGAGAAAATATTTGATCTTGCATATGAAGGGGGAATTGGAATGGAGGAATGAGAGGAAGGAAATGATAATTTGATCTCGTATATGAAGTGGATTTGAAATGGAGGAATTGGAGGAAGGAATGATAATTTGATCTCGTATATGAAGGCCAAATTGAAATGGAGGAATGAGAGGAAGGAAAGGATAATTTGATCTCGCATATGAAGGCGGATTTGGAATGGAGGAATTGGAGGAACAAAAGGATAATTTGATCTCGCATATGAAGGCGGAATTGGAATGGAGGAATCAGATGAAGAAAAGAGGAAGATACTATGTGCAAGCCTATGTTCTACAAGTCTCAACTTCAATATACATATATATATATATATATATATATATATATATATATATATATTTTTTTTTTTTAAATTTTAAAATGGCCAATTTTCCTGTGAAACTAACTACTGCCGAGGTTCATTGAAATTGGAAATTCCTATTTTAGAGCCAATATCATTATAAACCCATATATATTACTCAAATTCCACATTTACCCCACTTCATATCTATATTCTCAAAAGCCAACAAATTTTTCTTATTTTAATTATTATTATTATTTTCATTAATTAAGAAATTTCTTTATATTTTTCTCTTTTGCTTTTATAGTGATCTAATATCAATAGATTTAAAATATTTTCCACGGTTAAATGTAGGACTTGAGGAGCGAGAGTTCGAGCCTAGACTATTGATTAATCCAATCATTTGCATTTCAATCATCTCATTTTCCAGGTGGGGTTTATTGTTTATCGTTTTAATTATTTTTACTTGACTGTATACGTGTGCACTTATTCTTCAAGTTGTTACTTGTCAATACAAGTGACTATTCAATTTGCTACTTGCCAATACAAGTTTAGCCCATTACCAGTATGCTACTTGCCAATACAAGTTAGCTCTATGTGTCTTGCCAATACAAGCGCATCATTATGAATAATTGTTACATTGTATGCATCTTTGTATTTATAATTAATGTGATAAACTGTGACTCCCACGAGCTGAAGGAAGCTCACCCCAACCCAATATTGAACCTCAGGTAGAAATTGAATGAGCAATTGAAGCAGAGGTGGAGCCGGAAAGCATATTATGGTATAAAGTTATAAATTATTTTTATTTGGACTTAATAATTAAATGTGTGCAATATGATGTTTATGATTTAGGATTTACATTATTTCAAAAGTATGGTGAAGTTTTTGACTTGTAGTATGTGGTAGTTGAGATCTTATGAAATTATGGTATGCTAGGAGTTTAAGGTGATTTATATAGTTCGTAATTATAATTGAGTACTTGATAAAATTATTATGGTGAATTGATGTGTTAGAGTCATAATTGGGAAATATTTTAATAAGTTTTTACATGTTCTAGATACTAAACAAATTATCAGTGATTTATACTAGAATGTTAATTTGATTGAGGAGATGTTTAGTGCCAGATTTGAACAAATTATATTTTCCGCTGCCAATTACTTAATACTATTATCAAAATTCTTAAAGTTTTTAAAATATTTCGTATATTTTCAATATTGATTTTAATATACTTTATTTTGTAAAATATTGTGACATTATATATGATTATGTTAAATTACTATTTTCGTAATGGTTTGATTTTAAAATATAGTATTTAATTAAATAAATTAAATATCATGGCTTGTTTTGGGGGCTTTATAATTACTTAAAAATAGTCCAGAAAATCGGGCTGTTACAAAGGCCGTCCCTGAGTTTCCAGAATCCCTAGGGCGGATAAGAAAAACGAGGATGTGGAAAGGAGATGTGCCATATGTAGACTGACACATTCTTGAATAAACATACCCTTTAAATGTCATTTTACCTTCTTTTAATTATATTAGTATGACTCATGTGCGATGCACAAAATTTTATTTAAGAAGTAGTAATTTAATTATACAATCTAATAATTAAAAACATGACCATTGTATCCTAATGAAATAGATATTTTGAAAATTATGGAATAAACATAGAAAAAATATAAGTAACGTAAATGTCATTTTGTCACATGTGATACATAGATTTAATATAACTTACTTTTTACAGATATATTATTTTATAGATTAACATTAAGATAAAATACTAAGTATAAACAATTAAATATATATATATATTTTTTAAAATGACTTTCTCTAGTTTTTGAAACTTAAACACACATTGAGTATGTTTTTGTCCTTCTTGACTTATATGAATACCAAAAAATTACTTAATTAATAATGAATACGACAAATATAAATGTCTGAATATCACACAACTCATTAAAATATATTAAAGAGAAAATGAACTGAATAATGTTATAAGACAATTAGTTTTTTTCTATTTTTTTTTCATTTTATTTAAATTATTTTGATTTATCTAAATAATTTTTAAAATTCTAACTACTATTTAATTTTGTTAAAAAAATCATTTGCAGGTTTAAATATTTTACTTGGTAATTTCAAATATACTCAAATATTTTTTTTTTTAGTTTTAAATAAATCTTGATATTAACAAAATAAAATCTAAAATTATGTCGCAATCATATCGATCATCCTATATTTTTATTTTTTAATTAATGTTGTAGTATTGCAACAAAATTTATCAAGAGAAAAAGAGTTCTTCCTTCGGAGCTCTTAATGACTGAAAGTTTTGAAGGAGTCAGAATTTTGAAGTAAGAGAAAAGAAGCAAGGACGAGAAAATGTTGAAAGAAAAAAAAAAAAAAAATAGAATTTTGTGGTTATGGAAAAAAAAAGTATGAATGCTGATTTGAAGAAAGGTAAGAAGTAGATATGCTTCTTTGAATCTCTTTAGCAACGCTAGGCTTGGCCTTCGGGGGTATGATTCTTCTTTCTATTTAATTTTACCACTTGTGAATTCAGAATTGATTATTGTGTTCAGCGGTTTTGTTTATCATTTTATTTCTTATATATTTGATGAGCCTACCGATGAGCAAATAAAAATTATGGGCCAATTATTTATCAAATGGAAGACTGGTGGACCATTAAAATTATTTACAATATCTTATTAAGTTATATATATAACAATATACATTATACACCATTACTAAAAAGTTTGGAGTCTCCAAAAGTTGGGGGACCCTAGGCACATATCCCCTAGACTATCCTCAAAGGCGGTCCCGATCTAACGTAAAATAACTAGTGAATGAAAATATAATATATATATATATATGTATATATTATTTATATATATATATATATATATGAAGTATATGAAGGTAGGTAAGGTAGGCGGGTATGAACTAAACTCATACCTTATTCTTACTTTAACATGGTTTGACAAGTTGAACGATGCACTAGCCATTATTCTGAAATTTGAACACTGCCCTGTTCATTTAGCAATTTATTTATTTGTTGTGAATAAATTTACGCCAGCGTTTAAACTAACATGTCTATATGTAGACATGGTCGCTCCTTCCATGAGGCGACTGAGGCGGTCGCCCCAGGCCCCCGAGAAAAATGAGATAATTAGGGGCCCTCAATTTTATCTAAATGCTATTATATGATATAAATGTAAAAACTATTCATACTTGTATTGGTGGTAAAGTGTTGTATATAGGAAATGTGCTACCAAAGTTCAAAATTTATTCTTAGCTTTTGTAGCACTTTTTGCTTAAATCTACTTCTATTATAAAAGTGTGAGTTGTTTCTTACAAATTTTGATATGCCTATTATATCCTTAATGAATTTTAATTTTTAAGGTTAGTTTGGTAACTATATCTTAAAGTTTTATTTATAAACTATATCTTTGAATTTTTAAGGTTAGATAAAATTTGATTTGCCTATTATATCATTAATGAATTTTAGTTTTAAAGGTTAGTTTATTAACTATATTCTCAAAGTTTTATTTATTTGGTTAGAGCCCTATATAATTCATCTATCAATCCATGAATATGATACCCTAAAAAAATTCACAGATATGATATATAATTCATCTAATGGCATAAGTTGAACCTACATATTAATCATATTCTATATTTTTCTTAATTTTTTATGATATACATAACATTATTATTTTTATTTTTAAGTTTCTTTTTAAATTTCTTATCTCTTTTTTAATGAGATTCTTTTATATAATTGTTGAAAAAGAAAATTCTAGAAAAAGAAATTAATTAGTAAATTTTTAACGCTAATTTAGTAACTTTATTTTTTTAAGTTTTATTTATTTAGTAAGATCCATTTTATAATAAAAATTCATCTCTCTCTCAACTTATGAAATTTTCTATCACATTTCATATAATATATAGTTCAACTGGCGACATAAGTTGAACTTAAATATTCATAATATCCTATATTATTATTCCTTTGTAGTAAAATACATTATATTATTCTTTTTATTTGTTTATATTTTATTCGATTCTTCATAAATTTCTGATAATTTTTCTAATTGGTTTCTTCTATAATTGAAGAGAAAGGAGAAAGACCAATTAGCACAAATGTAATTACAATAAGTAAAATTACTTTAGTATATGATTCTCATGATATTGAATAATTGAAGTTACACAAAAGATATTTATGTATTTATAAGAAAAATATAGAAATTTAAACATATTATAATGACTTTAGTAACACCGAAGTTTTTCTTTTTTACTAGGATAATGATTCCAAGACTTTTAATTTCAAATAGTGCTACTTTAGAGTTGTTTAGATATTAAATGTTTGCAAAACTATCAAGTTTTGGTGTTTTTATTGTGAAAAAAATACTAAAAGATTTTATGATTAGCAAAAACAAGAAAAAAACTATACACATAAAAATTAGAACAATTGAATAATATTGAAAGCTCTTATTTATCATTTTTCATTTTAGAGATTTTTTTTTTTTAGTTTACTTTTTATTTTTAATTTAGGTACGTAGTTATAATATATATATATATATATATATATATATATATATATATATACTCATTCTACTAACCATAACAAAAAAAAAAAAAAAATTGACAAGACAACTATAGTGGATCATATATTCCTTTTATTTACTCTTAAATTTTTGTGAATCGATCTTTCTCATTTCTCTACAATCATAAAATAATACAATTAGAAGAACTATATAAAAGTATTCTTAAAATATTAAATAATTGAAATATACACAAAAAGATATTTATATATATGTATAAAAGTTATAGAAAATTAAACATAGTTAAGTAGGAGTTTAATAGCTCCAAACTTTGACTTCTTTGTTAGGTTAATCACCATAAGAATCTTAACTTACAATAGTGGTATACCATAAAGGTATTTAGGTATTGAATATTATATTAAGTTTTTGTGTCTTCATGGCGAAAAAGTACTAATAGATTTTAGGATTAGCAACAAGAAGAAAAAATCATATACATAAAAATTAGAACAATGAATAATAGTGAAAGCTCTTATTGATTTAATTTATCATCTTTCAATTTCTGGAGATAATTTTTTTAGTTTACTTTTTTTTAAAAAAAAAAAAAATTAGGTACGGTACGTAGCTATAACATTTATATACTCATTCCAATAACTACAACAAAACAACGACAGTGAATTATATAATATTCAATTTATCAAAATTTATGAATGACTCAAGATTAATGATACTGACATAATAAAATATTTAAAATATGTAAAATGTAAAATTTTAATTTGATTTCAATAGTTATGAGGTTGACTTCATAGTCGAATAATAGACACACGATTGTTGACATATGATCGTACTTATATTTTTTTACTATATAAAAATGATAGAAAGTTAAATTAAAAAAATGCCATAAAAGAATTTTTTGAAAAAAAAATAGATGAGATTAAATTAAATCGTTTAGACTATTTAAAAAATGTAAACATTATATGTCAGAACAATATGTAAATGATTCACAATGATTTATGTTACTATGTATAAATTATTGACAAATTCTTACATAGTGTTTTGTTATAAATAAAATAGTCAACTCGTATTATAAATATAAATTAGAATAATACTTATCTAAGAGTAACAATTTATTTGTCTAAATTTGAATATTCTAAATTTGCTACTTGCAATAATCTCCCTAATTTTTTAAATTATTGAAGTATCATTATTACAACACTAAGAAACAATAATAGAATTTATATAAGTTATCTAATGAAAAAATAAAATTTGAATATAGAATATTTAGACTAAAGTGTAAATTATTGAATTGATCAAGTGTTAGAGCTTAATGCGAATAATAACTTAAACTTCATTATAATATAAACTTGAAGCAAGTACTGAAATCAAAGAATAAAATGCTTGCATGTGAAATCGCTGAGATTATATTTTAAAATTAACTTTTGAGTGAGTAAAAAGACATAATAGGAAATTGTATGTTTTTTTTGTGCATACCACTTTATTAAAGTCCAACAATAGAAAATAATGTCAAAACAATTGAGTAAGAACTATATGATGATAAAATGAATAGAAGTGAGAAAATACATTGTGAAGAAATATAACACAAACTTATGAATAGACTTTATTAGTAGTAGATATAACTTTATTAACATAATGAACAAAATTATAAAAAAACTACGTAAAGATTATAAATAATAAAGGGTCTAAGTGAATTTTCATTATAAAGAAAATTATAATAAACGAGTCTAAGTAATATAATTAAAAAATCAACGAATAAACTAATATGATAGAGTCAGATATATGAGAAAAGTATACAAAAATAAAAATTATATACATGTATATATATATATATATTTATGTAGTTAGATGTCCATACAAGTTAATTATTATAATGTAGTATTTCAAAATTTGGATTAAACTAGGGATACATTTAGGCTTACCGTTTAAATTTAGATTAAACTAGCAATATATATGTTTACACACTAAATTTCTTTGTATGAGCATTACTAAGTAAATATAAATCGAATTATTATGCTTGCAGGAAATGAGTAGAAGAATGAAATCGATATACTTCATAAGTAGCATTTATAAATATTACAACAAGAGAAAATAATAATTGACTTACGAATTTTATTGAATTCAAAGAGTATACGATAAAGTCATATATATATATATATATATAAATATATATAAGATGAAAAAAATCGAGGAAAGTGGTAAAAGTAGCTTATATATGAAATCAGTGAAAGATATATATGAAGATATAAAAACTACAAATGCATCGGTAGTGATATTGTGTGAATTTAAATACTACTGGTCTATACAATAGATCGATTTTATTCAAATAAATCTATAAGTTGAACATCATTTTCTATCACATACCTTACTCACCTACAAACATACTCACTAATGTAATACTTTTAATAGGTGATGTAATTTTATTAGACCAAAGAAAAAACTGTTATGTTAGAAAATTTGAGACATAAAAATAACAAGGTTTATAATAATTGGACTTTAGACCGAGGTGTGAATTATTGTACTAATAATATAAATAATAAAATGACAAACGTAAAAATTAGTGGACATAAATAGTTGCACCAGATTCTTTTAAATATTTAAGATCTAACATTAAATAAATTATTAAATCAATAAAAATATTATATATATATATATATGTATATATATATATATATTTTAAGCATATGTAATAACTTGATAAAGGAACTTATTATGCTATATAAATTATAGGGTACAATAAAGAATAAAAAAAGCTATAAATAAATAATAAACTAAGTTGTACCGTGAATGATTCAAAAATTGTACTATGTGAATGAGTGTCACATAATTAAATTAAAATATGCTGAAAAATAAAGACAGTGGAATGTCAATGTTAATATTAACTTGACAATAGATTAGATAAAAAATAATTACGTCAAATAGAGTACTGTACAATCTAAATAAAGAATAAAACGAGAGAAATAAAATCGGAATGCGTGGTTTAGACATGTATATATAAGACTTTTAAATGGATGTGCAATGTTTGAAAAATTAGGAGTATTTCACTATAACTAAATAAGGAATTAAAGACATTACAAATTGGTTAAAATATTTATTATATTTTATCTGGATTGTAGTATGTGTCTTGAATAAAGATTGTGAGACACTATGTATATAGCCAACCTTTCATAAAAAATATTATTTATTTTGTAATTACACTATAGTAGGATTTTTATTTTAAATTACACGTAATTTTTAAATTTCGGCGTTGCATTGAGAAAATATAGGAAAATTGAAATAAGCAATCTTAAATCGATTAGTAAATTATATTAAAGATGGTTATACTTAATAATAATAGAAAAAATTAGAAAATGACATTCATAACAAAAGTTGTATGTTGGACCTTGTACTAAATTGCTGGAAGTTTTTCCTTACATTAAAATATGTAAAGATTTTCATGTGCAAATGTATGTTGAAATCGAAATTATTTATTAGAGAATTATAGAAAAGTATGTTAGGCCCTAATATTTTTGTCTATAACAAATAATTAACTTATGGATGTCAGTTGATGATGTAATGGGACAATTAAAAATGTGTTTTTCTTCAAATGCCAGTGATTTGGTGCAAAACATAAAAATATATGCCTCATTATTACGTATATAGTTTTCCAATCATCGTATAACTTTATTCAAGATATATTAATGATGATCAAGTCTCTGTATAATAAGAAGTAAACAATAGTTTGAATAAATCAAACTTTACATGTATAATAAAAAATTTTGTAAGACTA
This sequence comes from Ajuga chamaepitys, assembly GCA_958295605.1. Lineage (NCBI taxonomy): Eukaryota > Viridiplantae > Streptophyta > Magnoliopsida > Lamiales > Lamiaceae > Ajuga > Ajuga chamaepitys. The sequence goes on from OY282499.1 coordinate 53,323,891, forward strand.
TATATTTCTATACTATATCATGGTATGTCATTTTTTACGAATCTTTTAACGTTAATTATTATAACTTGTTTTATTAAGACTAAGGTTATTTAACTTTTCTATTTCTCTTTTGTGATTCTTTTATTTTTTAGTTGATTTAAAATTATGTTTGTTCAATGGATTATTTTTTATTATATTGAATAATCTACGAGGTTGTGTATATACTCCCTCCGTCCCAGCTAACTTTTCACAGTTGGCCGGACACAGATGTTAAGAAAAAACAGATTTTGTTTTTTCTTTGACTTTTTCAAAGGTAGAGATTGAGTGTGGAGATTGTGAGAGTAATTTCTTTTTAAGAGTGTGAAAAGTTAAGTGGGACGGACCGAAATGGAAAGTAGGAAAAATTAGCTGGGACAAAGGGAGTATATTATACTGATCACAGTGTACAATTATTTTACGTTCAAATTATTTTTTTAATTAAATAATAATAAAAAATTATAACCACGTGCAACGCACGTGCGTAGTGCTAGTTTCTTAAATACAAGAAATAGAATATATATTAGTAAATCACATATAAAGCTATATGTTCCAGCGGTAAGAAACTTAAGTTATATATAATATAATAACCAATGAATGAACCTTGGTTTGAGCTATTTAGTCTACTTTGTCTTTTTTATTATCTTCTTTAGACTTGAAGCAGAATATTTTAATATATTTACTTTACTTTGTAATTTATTTCTTTTTTGGCCCTCTTGTTGATACATTGAGTTTGAGCAAACGTTTTATTGGTTCATATTTATTTTATACGTATGATAGAAAATCAGGAAATCTCACTTCTTTTAACTCAACCCATATTCCTAAATTGTAAGGATTGACCTTGTATATAGATGCATAGTTATACAAATAAATAATTGATAGTTTGTAGGTATCAGCCACTTATATTTAAGTTGGGGAATCATAGCAATTATCAGATTTGACAGCGTATGTGTGTGTTTTTCTGTTTTGTTGGGTCAATTGTTTGGTAGGGTTGACAGATATCAAGGAATTTAGACTATGCTTTGCTCTCTCTTTCTTCGCCCAACACCAAAATATCGTCTGCATATTATTCCATATGGCCTCAATTTTTAATCACACGATCAACAAACATTAATATACAACTAAATTAATTAATTATAAAAAGTAAATATCATAAGATAAAAATGTGTTATTTTGTTTGGTCTGTGAATGAAGAAAGGCCTGAATTTATTAAGATTTTGAAATTGCCGAAAACCTAACAAGATTTGACTTTAAGAGCGCAATAAAATTAAACAAAGCAAAACCTCCAAACATATTTGTGCTACCACTAATCATTCATTAGGTGTTGGAAACGAACAGCAACTTAGATCATGAAAATAGCTAGGGTTTATATTGGATACTAATCATCAATTTCTTGTGCCTACCTACAAATACAAAATCATCGGTATTATAATTAAAGCCACCCAATTTCCTCTATAAATCAACCTAATTAATAGTCAATGTTTTTTTATCAGCTTTCTAGATCCTTTACATAAGCCACAATTGTAAATAGTGTTTTATTTTCAATAGTTTTATATAAGACGTGTAAATATTTATGATATTATCTATTGCATGTGATGTGTAAAAATATTTTAAGAAAGAATAAATTGAACACTATTTAAAACTCATGATATATTATCAACTTATCATATATCTTAGAAAGCTTTTGTGGAAGATTTCATGTACAAAAGTAGTAATTTGAATGACGGTCCATTCTGGATGGTCCTTGTACACGATCCTAATCCTATTGTGTTCTGGTGGAACTTTGATCTCCATAATTGTATGACATTGTTTACTTTAGACTAAGTGGTCATAGATTTGTTCTCGACTTCCTCCAAAAAACCTCATGCTAATGAGATCCATATCATTCCTTATATGTCTACGGTCCTTCGATTATATATTTTATGTGGAATTTGTTTGACTATCTCAACAATCATCCTCTTCAAATAAAGACCACTGAGCCTCCTCTCGAATAACAATCTCCATCAAGTCGACACCCACCATCATCAAACTTCTCTTTCAACGACAATCTCCATTGACAGACAGTCTTGCCTCCAACAACAATCTCCATCAAGTCGATACTTATTGTCGCTCAAAACTTCGCTTTATCCTGGTCAATTCCGTCTAGTCCAGAACCCTGTTGTTTGTTTTTAGTGCTCACTTTCATGATTAGCGCACTCAAAATCCAACTCTATCATTGACTATCGAGTAAGCCTGACCTAGTTCATAAAGATCATTAGTTGTCCTTCATCTTCTTTGGCTCACCGTCTTCGATTTTGTATCTTACCGCCGCTGCTATTACGTCTTCGTAGGCCACTGCCTTCACTTTTCCATTTCTGTTTTCGTTTCTTCGTAAACACGTTTGGCTCAAAATCTTGAAAATGTAATTATAATTATATAATGTGGAGTATGATTGTGAGCATTAGTGAAATTTCGATTTTAATATCAGTGGCTGTAATTGGAGTATTAAACAAGCTAAGTCCAAGTCCAATTTCTCAACCTAATCACGGGAGAAGTTATCAAACTAAAAAATGTGATACCATTACTTTAATTGGACTTTTGAGTCATGTCACCTTCCCTAGCTTCCTGTTTGCCCACGACCTAGACAAAAGTCTACGTCGTCGTTTTATAGAACTTCCTCGACTAAGCCTTATCTGGGTTATACTATAAATATTAGTTGGTGGGTCTCAAAGTATATGTAGGCGAGTACACATGTTATATTATAAAACCTCTCAATAGTTAATTAATCCAACCTCAAATTCGAGACCGATAATTTGGACTCTAGCTATATTTACATCAAAAAGCATACTTCCTCCGTCCCGGCGTAACTTGTCTATTTTGACAGGACACCGAGGTTAAGAAAAAATAAATTTTGTGAAATTTTTGACTTTTTTAAAGGTGGAGATTTTGAAGGTGAAGATTATGAGAAAAATCCATCATTTATAAACTAACAAGTTAAGTTGAAATAAATCGAAAAGAAAAATAAGTAAGTTTGAACGGGACGGAGGTAGTATTTGTCAATTTGTAAAGTTGTAATAATTTTCTTAGGTGGTGGCGTGGAAGTGTTTTCAACTTGTGTACCAAGTATATTATGGTCTGGATAATTTGGGTTGGGTTGGGTTGGTTTATAAAATAAACAGTGGCTCCGGTGACATTGGTTTCTCTTTCTCCTCTCCATATTTTTGGGGAACGTCCAACATATTCCTTGGAAAGGGCAGATGATCTTTCTAGACTTTCGTGTGGGGATTGGATCGTACGTACTAGGAAAATCGTCCCTTTCTCTCACCTAACAATGCCAGACTTTTCTCTTCAAAAATTAAATAAAAACAAAAAACAAATGTACCGTACCTCCTTTACTGCTACTGCCTTTAAAAATCTAATTGACAGCAACACCATTTCAACTACAGATATACAAGGGAGAGGGAGAGAGAGAAACGAAGTTAACGAAAAAAAGAACCTTATACAACAACTTTATATTATATTTCCTCTACTATATAATATGTCGTGTAAGTAAATCTGCAACCGTGTTGAAAGTCGACGCCATAGAGAGAGAGTCCAAACAGTTGAGCGAAAGCAGGAATTAAATGCATTCAGAAACAACCCAGGTAATCATCCTTTCTGCTGCTCTTCGTTATCCATTTCTCTTTCTCATTCTCTTCAACGTTTTCTTTATCTCCATACACTAATCTCATTTCTCGCTCCAACAAATTAATCTCTTTCCTTCATTTCTTACTGTTTTATTCTTTGTGTTTCAAGTCTCTCTCGGATTTCTTGGTGAGATTTCATTCTGCTGACGTTCTTTTTCCTTTTCATTTTCAACCATCAATAAAATTTATTTCTTGCCAGATTTCCATTCAAAAAACACGAATCATATTGACTTATGATAAATTTTACTTTATAATCATCCTATTTATGTTAGCTCTTGTATCAGCTGATTTCTCATATGGCCGTTCTGAAGCTCAAACTTGAAGCCGCCATCTAACACAGACAAAAAGAAAAGAAAATGAGGTGTTTCTATTACTTCAAGGATAAAACCAGAAGCAGAGTACAAAAATCAGCTCCGATTCTCCACAACCAGAGCCAGTCTGATATATCAGAAGCTGAAAGAGTTACCAAGTCGTCTTGTTCGGCTAATTCGCCGCGCGGCATACCCGAATTATACGAAGAGAAAGCTCAGAATTTGAGAGTTTTCACATTCTCCGAACTAAAACAGGCGACTAACAATTTCAGTAGATTGCTTAAGATTGGTGAAGGTGGTTTCGGGAGCGTGTATAAAGGGTCCATCAAGCCTGTTGACGGAAAGGGTGATCCCATTGTCGTTGCTATCAAGAAACTCAATAGAGATGGTTATCAGGTATCTTTCTTGTCTTTTTATTTTTGTCTGATGGAGAGCTTTCGTTTACTTTGTGCTGTCCTTTTGGCTTCTGCTAGTAGTAGATTTTTTCCTTTATTTTTTTGGATTCAAATTTAGTTAATTTCGTTGTCATTGTCCATGATAGTCTTAAGTTTACCTGGTTTGCAATTTTGATTCCAGACACGGTTCTTGAAATGTATGTAGAAGTTTGATGATTTTGCTGAATATTTTCGGTTGAGGATTAGTAATTAGGAAGCACTGATGTGTTAATTCACGAAAATTGAATTAATTAATCTGTCTCTACCATTTGGAACTTGTAGGAGTAAGACGAAGGGTGGAGTGTCTTTTATCAATGTATGTTACATTAGTTTTGTTTGATGTATGTCAGGGTCATAAACAATGGGTAGCTGAAGTGCAGTTTCTAGGGGTGGTGGAACATCCGAATCTGGTAAAACTGATCGGGTACTGTGCGGTGGATGGGGAGAGAGGTATCCAGAGGCTACTTGTGTATGAGTACATGCAAAACAAAAGTTTGGAAGATCATCTATTCAACAAGGCTTACCCACCATTGTCCTGGGATTCTAGATTACAGATACTGCTCGGGGCTGCTCAGGGTTTGGCTTATCTTCATGAGGACTCTGAAATCCAGGTTTTTGCTTATCGCGTCAATTGCAGTTAGGTTGATATTGTCATGTGGTTCCTCATTTGTCGGTAGTATTGTAAAATTTCCCCATCGCCAACTACCTTGAATGCAGATCACATAGACAAAAGAGGCATTTATGTGAAAGAAAAACTCTTCTTATAGCCACAATATAAATATTACTTTGTTAAGTATCAGCTTTCAGTTTAGTGGTCCAAGCTAAAGTGGGACAGCCTGATCTTTTGGGGTATGAACTTTTATAGGTGGGGCGACCCGGTTTGTATGAAGAGCTAGGGTGAAGGGCCTAGGACAGCAAGAAGGATATGGCCTGTTTCTGATAGAATGGGCTGGTGTAGGAGTTACAAGCAAGAAGGGTAAATATGTCCTCGAGAACAAAAATCGAAAAGAAAACTAGGCCGGCCTCTTACAATGATGAACAAAACTCCTGTTTTTCTCTACTTCTACACTTAGGGCTTACCTTTGCTCAGAATTATAGTTCATATATGCTGGAAACTGTTCCAAATTCTCCAAAAACTTCGTAGACAGAGCTGCAAAATTAGTTTTTGCTTTAAAAATGATGAATATTTCGTATACTGATTTGTTCTGTGTGAGTAGATTTAGTTTGAAAAGATAGGTGCTCACTGTTGTTTTTTCTATTGGTCAGGTTATATATCGAGATTTCAAGTCATCAAACGTGCTTCTGGACGACAACTTTAAGGCAAAACTCTCAGACTTTGGGCTCGCCCGTGAGGGTCCTAAAGCTGGTCATAGCCATGTCTCAACTGCGGTATGTTCACTCTCCTAAACATGGGAGGGCTACGTAGTTTAAGAATGGAAGACTGCACTTAATTAATTTGTTATGATTAAGTTTGAACTCTGACAAAATGAGCTAGCTAGCACAAGTCTAACTTTATTTCATCTGTAGGTTGTCGGGACATATGGATATGCTGCCCCAGACTACATAGAAACGGGGCATCTTACTTCCAAGAGCGATGTATGGAGTTTCGGTGTAGTCCTATACGAGATCTTGACAGGCAGAAGATCCCTAGAAAGGGACCGGCCGAAAACAGAACAAAAGCTGTTGGAATGGATCAAACATTATCCAGCTGATGGGCGAAAGTTTGGGATGATCATGGACCCAAGGCTCGAGAATGGGTACTCGCTCAGTGCAGCCCGTAAAATTGCTAAACTAGCCGATACTTGTTTGGTGAAAAGCGCAAAGGATCGACCCAAGATGAGCAAAGTGGTTGAAACATTGAAAGAGATAGTTCAAGTTGAAACAATGGAAAGCCCTCCAACAAAATATGTGGATGATGGTGAAGAGGAAGTGGTAAAGGAACAGGCAGGGAGGGATATGGGGGCGTCGGAATCGGCCAAGAGGCGTATGGCTCACCTGGCTAAGATAAGCGAACACATAGGTGGAGTGAGTAGAAGAAGGTTTATGCTGATGCAGAGGGCTAAAGTCACATGATCGATTTATGGTTTGTTTTGGGGTGGAATATGGAGCTGTTTGATGAGTTTAAGATTACATTTTTGTAAAATCAATGAGGTGTGATGAATGTTGTAGTGCTGATCACTTGTGGCAATGGATTCTCAATCTTTATGTAATTGGAAAAAAAGAAAATCAAAAGCTATTAGAACTAATCACGGCATTTCACCTTTGTACATGTAGGTAGATTTGTAAATAATTTACAAATATTTTATCAATATATTTTTTTTTAATTTTTATTTTTCAATAGGAAAATCACATTTTCTCATATTTGCTTCAACATATGCTCTGTAATGTCGTCAACAAATTAAATAATTTTAATTTAATTTGTGATTTGAATTCAATTAAGATAATTTGAATTTGGAAAGTTCCACTCCAATTCAAATACACATATAGTAGTATTTAATTTGAATAATCGATTTTCTTATAGGTATCATACATTTAAAATATCTTTTATAATATGTGTGCGAATATATATATTCCAAAATAAGTTTATATAGACACCATATATATAATATTTAAAAGATTTAATTGAAAAAAAAATATGTACAAAAAAAAATTAAAGAGTTTTGAATTGAATAGAATATTTTTCACGAATAGAATTTTGAATCATTTTCCAGAATTCGGTTAAAATTTAAATTCAGATTCAAGTTAATATTTGCGAGTTTGAATTCGATGTTGTAGTATTTGATTCGATTCAATTTATTTACAACTTATTTCTGCTTAGTTTCTATTTTTTCTTCTTTTTTCCATTTTTGGAATTTATGTTCACGCTTGTTATATTTTCTGGACTTTTAACCATGCTCTATTTGATGAAAAGGTGAAATTTAATTAACAAAATAAAAATGAAAGGTATGTTTACTTAAGGATGGAGAGTGTTGGGCCAAATCTGGTTGAAGGAATTTATGAGTGTGTTTTATCGGGATTTGAGCCCTTAAATCTACTGAGCCAAGCATTAAGTAAACATAGCCGTAGAGACTGAAATATAGGATTTCAAATGCAGGTTTCAAAAAGAAAAAAGAAAATTATGGGTCCGTTTGTTTAAGATTGAGCTCAGTAGATTTAGAGGATCGAATTTCAATAAAACATTCATTAACTTTTTCAACTAGGTTTGATCTAACACTTTCCAATCTTAAGCAAACAGACCTATAATTCTGACAAAAAAGATGGAGGAAGAGGAATATAAAATATGTTGTATTGTACATATATTGCAAAATGTGATTGGGAGAGGGGATATGTTTATATATGGGCCTGATTTAGTTGGACTCACGAAACCATTATGTAAAATATGTTGCAGCTTGTTACTTCTTTTAATAAATTTTACGTGTATATGGCTCACTAAATGCAGCAAATTCTCTCTCTCTCTCTCATATCGTGCGATGCAAAATTTGAGATATAATAAAAAAATATTTAATTTTTTTTTTTTTTACAACTCAATTTAAATAGAAATAGTTCAATCCGTAACGTATATTTAATTATAAACCAAAAATAAACAACAAAACATTACTTATTTTAAATTTTGTGTTAAGATATTCAATATTAGTAACATATTAAATATTGAAATATAATAATTAATTTTATCTATTATAAGTAAAAAAATAAATTAATAGTAAAAACATTTATTTACGCCTTTAGAATATTGGAGATATATTTGAAAAAAATAGTTTATTTTTATTATTTCTAAAATATTATATTAGTAAAGATAAAATTATATGGAATTGTTTATATAATAAAATTAATTTTTTCATAAAAAAATTAATTGCATATTTTTCTAAATAAATACGTAATAAAAATTAATATAATAATTTTTTTCTTAAATGTTTAATTAATATTTATCTTGGGACCAAATACTGATAATCAAACTCATACTACATACCTAAATCTAAACTAAACAATCACCACATAGTATTTTTAATGCAACTTATTTTAAAATGGCAAAAACTTATATGAAACCGTCACACGGTGTGACGGAAAAAAAAAATACAACTTTTTGTGGTAAAAATATCACGTTTATCTGTAAAAGTATCAATTTTATTTATAAAAGTATCACTATTTCTTGTAAAAGTATCAATTTTTCCTGTAAAAGTGTATTTCGTCATGGCAAAAACTTGTGTGCACCCAACACACAATAGGCTTATTGTACACTCCCCTATTTAATTTGAAATTAAAGATAGATATAAGGGCCTTGTTTGGATGAATTAACAACATGTTGTGCAGTGGTGAGGTGCGCGGATGATAGGTTTGAGGCGCGCCTGCGCGCGGGTTTGAACCCCGTTGTTGCTCTGTTTTTACCTCTTTTTATGTTGTTCAATAGTATATGTTATATCGCGTAATATATAGTATATATTATAGTTACATGTATAATTTTTTAATAATATATTATGTTGTTTAATAGTATATGTTATATTGCGTAATAGTATATGTTACATTGTCTAATAGTATATGTTATGTTACAGGTATACACATTTTTCTAAATAATATATTACATTGTCTAAAATAATATAAAGAGTGCACATATATAGAAAAAAATTGGAGAAGATGGTATTCGGACCCATACCCTAATAACCAACTATTTAAGATTTTACCACCTAGACTAGTGCCTCTTATGTGCCAACAAACATGCCTTAATATATATATATATATATATATATATATATTAATTATTAATTATTAATTTGAACTAAAAGAAGAAAAAAAATAAAAGTTGCGCGTGCTGGCTGAGGCTCAAACTCGAGACCTCAGCGCGCATAACATTTTTTACCGCTGGGCCACCAGTGTTTTAAGTATCCAAATGCAGCCCTGAATATATATATCTAATTTCCAAATTAAATTGGGGAGTGCACAATAAGCTTATTGTGTGTTGGGTGCACCCAAGACCTACTCTTTCGTCACACGTATGACTATCACACACATGACTCACTCTTTTAAAATATGCGGCATATATGTCGAATTAAAGATCATAAACAAATATTATTTTGATCTCTTAACATAAAATATTAAAATTGTAACAAATATTATTTTTGTATTAACTTTTAGAATATATATATATATATATATATATATATATATATATATATGTGTAATAAGCTACCTGCCATAAGTAATAAAATTCTCCAAGTTTTTCAATTTCTCTCGTATTTATCCCATATTTTTTTAATAAAAGTACAAAATATAATTAATACTCAAGATTTTCAAAATATAGCAATATACACGAATATATCGCCAATGCTATCTGTATAATTTTCGCAAAATGTCAGACTTTCTTTAGTACTTTTACTTTTACTCTTTATTTAATCTTTTTTCTAACTCCCAGTTTAGAAGTAATATATTTCTAAAAACTCATAAAAATAAGGGTAACAACTTAGAATGATTAATTTGTTTAATAAAACAGAATTTAATAAAATTTAAAGCTATATTTACAATAATCAATAGTAATACATGTAGATTATAAGAAAATATTTGGACTCAAAATATTTTGTAAAATATAGAGAACACAAGTAGTATAATACTACTAAGCAATACAAAATGATAATAACATACAATCTTAGACATTCTAACAATAGATTACGATACTTATAAAGATTTTTTTACTAATTATGTTTGAGATTGTTCCATTTAATGAACTTAAAACAAATAGCATAAAATTAAAACAATCAAATAACATTTGTAATAATTGATCAACCTAAAAGAATTGATAAAATTAAATCTAAACGTAAGACAATTAATAAATTTAAAATATATAATTACGATTAAGAAGTTTTTAATTAAAGTACTAAACTCAATTTATTCTCGAATAATTCACCGAATTTGGTCGATCAGATGTTATGTTTCAATTTTATCCGTTTTATTCACGAATAGAACACGAACTGCGAATAATAGCCAAATATGAATTTTGTTGTCTTGCTACATTTTTTTATGGATAGCAAATTACCAAAAAAAAAACAAATTGGAATGTAAAAATAGACTGGAAAGAATAAAGAGAAAGAGAAGAAAGCAGAAATAGACAGAAAAACGGCGTATATTATTTCACAATAGATGTCTCTTATATAGGTATACATTGTAGGGTTTTATGTATACAGGATATAATGAAACGCCTAAATTGCTCCTCAATCAATTAGTTTTGATGAAGGCACACTAATATGTTTTTCCTTCAACATGGAACTAATTATTCGCATGATTTTACTATATCAAGACATATATCTTGTTCTATTAGTAATTTATTTAACTAAATTTTTTTGTTAATAAAATGGGCTGGAAAAAGCATATGATTTCCTCTAATAGACAGATCTCCTTAAAATAGTAAGATAATAAAAGACTTTATACCAACTCAAAATGTACTTTACATCCGAAACTCAACAACTGGGTTTTCAATTGTCACTGGAGAAATTTGCTTACATTTATTAAAATTATTTGATTAATTTCTTTTATGGTCCAAGATCAATACAAATAGTTCAACTGTGCATAAATAATTAAAGACAATCTAATCAGAAAATAAACAAATAAAAGTTACAATATTTAATACCGCATCGCATTTTAATATATGAAAATATTATTTAGAATCTTGCTACACGGTATATGTGTATGTATACAACACACATCAACTAGTTCTTAGTAAAAAAAAAAAATTCAAAATGGGAATCGTTTATAACTCAATTGGTACCTTGTACCTCTCATCAATAAGCAGGAATCAAATCCCATCGAGCCCATCCTTACCAATATTTGTACTAAAAGAATTCCAAAATCAGTAATCGGGTGGGAAACACAAAAGATTTTGTTTTTACAGTTTCAAGTTTCATGTCATTTTTTAGAATAAAATAATATTATAAGCTAGGCCGAAGCATCCGAAATAATAATATGTTCGAGTGAAGTCGGGACAATCCCTGTCACCCGTCTTGAAGATGAAAATGAAAAAGAAAAATGTGCCAAAAGATGGGCCAACATATTGGCCGAACGACGCACCTACTGAATAGTAATAGTTTCAAAATAAGACGCAAAAGAAAAAGTATCAGAAATAAGAGAAGCAAAGTAAGTGAATTTGGTTCGCCAATTGGATAATTTGTCACACAACAATGAATTTTAGGTTTCAACAACTATTCTCTGCACTCCCATTTCTCGTGCCAGCCAAACACCCTCAACCGAACCCCCATACCTCAGCTTCAGCAACCTCCATGCAGCCCTCTCTCCGGATCATTACGGAAGCTAAAACCTGCCCACCTCAGTGTTATATGACTGCACTAATGGTTGTTCCAATTCCATCTCGAACCGATGCATCACGGTTGAGTTTTGCCACCCCTTGCTGCAATAGTCGAGGCTAGACCGAGGGAGACCGCACCCCAGGAACCCGAAACACAGGTAATCAAGCAGCTCGAAATTCCTCTAGCAACCTGACTGACTGCCGATCTTGTTTATTTTCAAAATAGAACATATTTCTGGACTTCCAAATGGCCCAGGCCAAGATAACAAATTGATAATGCTCATCTTCATTGATATAACGCATATTTTCCACCCAATTTGATATGGAAGTGTCATTGACGAGCAAGTCTTCGTGTAATCGAATGGATGAAATTCGCCAAAACACCCTACTCCACTCACACTCCTGCAACCCATGTTCCTTTGTCTTAATCGCCACACCATACCTTTTGCACACCGGGTCTGAGAATTTTCTATATCATGTATTTTCATTGATTGTGCAAGTTTTACAAAGTTAAAAGATATATATACAGAAATGACCAAGTCTAAAGCCTACAAAATAGGAAAAGATATTACAAAAGAATATGCTGCTAATCTTCCCATAATGTGCGGAAGTGATGGAAATAATCAAGGAAAGAATCACAAAAGAGATATCAAGACTCTCCCTCAAGGTGGCGTGTGTAGATTTCGAACACCCAACTTGCCCCGTAAGAATTGAAATCGATCTGAACCAAGGGCCTTGGTAAAAATATCCGCCACTTGAAGATCCGTAGATATCTGGCATGGCTTGATATCACCACTTTCAACGCGCTCAGGTACAAAGTAACGATCCATTTCAACATGTTTGTTGCGTTCATGAAAAACAGGATTGACAGCAATATGTTAAGCAGCTTGGTTATCGCAAAATAGTGGTGTGGGACCAATTTATTTTGCCTCCAAATCACAAAGACGCCAACGTAACCAAAGTATTTCACTAACAGTGATCTCCATTGCTCGATATTCGGCTTCAGCAGAGGAGCGAGAGACTACTGATTGTTTCTTAGGTCGCCAGGAGACAGGAGAGCCTCCAAGTGTAATGAAGTAACCAGTGCTAGACCGTCTAGTGAAGGTGCAGCCGCCCCAATCGGCATCACAATATGCCTCCAAGTTCATATCTCCACTTGCTGGTAGAAAAAGGCCTTGCCCAGGGGTCAATTTTAAGCATCGTAGAACACGAGTGGCAGCATCCATGTGAGATTGCCTGGGAGCATTAAGAAATTGACTTAGTTGGCTCACCGGATAAACAATGTCCGGCCTTGTGACCGTAAGGTATAGTAATCGACCAACAAGGCGTCGATATTGAGAAGGATTAACTTCTGGGGTGGAATCTTCTTTATGTAGTTTGAGGTTTTTCTCCATTAGAAAAGAACTAGGCCGACTAGCTTGTAAACCACTTTCTTCGAGAATATCTAAAGTGTATTTGCGTTGGCTCAAGACAAAGCCTTCCGACGAGTTTGATACTTCAATCCCTAGAAAATATTTCAATCTGCCCAAGTCTTTGATGCTAAAGGCTTTGTCAAGGTACTCCTTGACCAACTGTCTACGAGAATCATTATTCCCTGCGAGTATCACATCATCAACATATATCAAGGCAATAACAATAGTGGTTCCGTTATGAAAAATGAAAAGAGAATGATCAGCTCTTGATTGGGAAAATCAAGGGCAAGAAGAGCCTTTGTAAACTTATGATACCAATTCCGTGAAGCTTGTCACAAACCATAAAGCGACTTTTGTAACTTACAAACACGAGTATCTCCTTTCTTTACAAAACCTTGAGGGATGCGCATGTAAACATCCTCGAAAAGGTCACCATGGAGGAATGCGTTATTCACGTCCAACTGATGGACTTCCCAATTCTTCTTGGCTGCCACAGTAAGCAAACATCGAACCATTACGAGTTTGGCAACGTGGGCAAAGGTCTCATGAAAATCGATGCCTTCAATCCGAGTATAGCCTTTAGCCACCAATCTTGCTTTGTAACGTTCAATCTCTCCTGTGGGTTTGTATTTGATTTTATAGACCCACTTAGAGTCAACCGCCTTTTTTTCCGGGGGTAGTTCAACTAATGACCAAGTTCCATTTTCTTCCAGTGCTTGAATTTCTTTCTTCATCACCTCACACCACTTTGGATTTTTAATAGCCTGAGAGAAATATTTTGGCTCATCTTGTGAGGTGATGGCAGCTAGAAAAGCTTTGTGAGGAGAAGAAAATCTATCATAAGAAATGAAATTCGAAAGAGGATGTACCGTCGAGGTTCCCGAAATTGAGCTGGGCTGTGAGTGGTCAATTGAAGGGGGCATGTCAGTCTCAAAACCTGCTAATCGTTTAGGCTGCATTTTGATCCGTGTGCTCTTGCGAATTTCTAGAATGGACTCAGTAATAGAAACATCATTTGGGCTTATTTCTGGAGCAGCCGTAATCTCTACGGGTTGTTCAATTACAACCCGTAGAGATGAGCCACACATCATCATCCAAAAGCGACAACCCTTCTTCACCATAGCAATTGGTCATCAAAAATCAAGTTGCTTATGTGCTTAGTCATTCATCTGACAACTTAGATGAACCTGAACCCAGTTTCAAAATGGGCTTTGAAGGGTCCCTCGATAAGACGAGGCTCCCATCAAGATCAGTTCTGCCATAGGCAGCAACACGTTGATCCATCACGATTCTGCATGAGCTCGATTCATCACATCCCATTTGAACACCGTAGTATGCCAAGTGATCGGAGATGCTGTTTCCACTGACCGACCTGCAAAAGGTTTCCAGAAGATTGGTGATGGCAGTTCTCAGTAATGCAAATGACTGGGAGTCCTAATAACCTTGGGCCTCCGTCCTCAATAGCTCAAACTGGCATAAGCCAAGTTACAACAACAAACCATCTTCTCACTCAGTCACATGTTAGCTAACACTTAGCATTGGATCAATACTTTATGAAACCAAATCAGAAGTCTTGAAAATTGGTAGAAGTCAATGATCATGAAAGTTTCTAATAAAGTTTTAGAGGAAAATACTTTCCTATTACAAGTTGGATCTTCACCAGAACCGTCACAAACCTTCTCAGACTATATAAAAGGGTAAAGGTCAACCCTGTGTGTCTTTATTAGCTACTCACTTACTTAGAGTGCATATTAGAAGATCACTTTCTGTTTTCTTCCCTAAGGCCAGCTCCTCCACTTCCTCTTAAGCCTGTTGATACTTCGCCTATTCCGGTTCCACCACTTGTTGAGCACACATAGGTCGTCTAGCCAGCTCCCACCCCCTTAGACCTCCTTCACCAGAGCACCTTGCTCCACCTGAAGTACCCATTCATCCAATTGTAACTCGATCCAAGAACAACATCCACAAACCTAACCCAAGCTATTGTCTCTCTGTCACTCTTGGATCCAATACTAAACCCACTACTATCTCTCACACCTTAGCTGGCAGTCGCTGGCGGGAGGCGATGGTTGTTGATGCTCTCCTGTAGAACGAAACTCCGTATTTAGTCCCTCCAGACCTTTCTCAAAATGTGGTAGGGTGCAAACGGGTATTTCGTATCAAGCGAAAACCTGATGGTTCGGTGGACAAGTTCAAAGTGTGTCTAGTTGCCAAAGCTACCATCAACGGCATGGACTAGATAACTGTGAAACATACACTCCGTTTGTCAAGCCTACCACTGTTCGATTGATTCTGAGCATTGTTATCTCTAGCGTCTGGCCTCTCCGAAAATTTAATGTGAATAATGCTTTTTTGCATGGGACTCTCCCAGAAGACGTTTATATGTCTCAACCCCGGGGTTTCCTGACAAAAATTACTCTAGCTATGTCTGTAAACTTCAGAATCGATATATGGCTTGAAATAGGCTCCTCGAACGTGGTATAATGCTCTCCACTCATTTTTAGCTCGTATTGGGTTCTCTCATGCCAAATCTGATGAGTCACGCTTTGTTTATGGTATTGTGGCCTACTTTCTATGTGGATGATCTTATTCTCACTGGGAATAACACAACTTTTCTTACTCGGGTGGTTTGTGATCTTGGCTCTCAATTTTCCATCAAATACCTGGGCCCTTTCTCTTATGTTTTGGGTATTGAAGTTCTTCACACTCCTAATTACTATTTTCTCTCTCAAAGAAAATATGCGGTTGATCTTCTGGCTCGTCACGACATGCTTGACCTGTTCAGACACCTCCTTCCACTTCTTGGTACTTTAATACTAACTGACGGGTCACCACCAGCTGATACTTCTCTCTATCGTCAAGTTCTTGGCTGCCTGCAATATTTGCACTTCACTAGACCCGATATTGTATATGTTATCAACAAGCTTTTCCAGTTCACGTATGCTCCTACCACTACTCACTGGGAGCGGTTAAAAGACTTCTCCGCTACCTTAATGATGCACGAGATCTTGGTATTCGTCTTTGAACTTGTCGCGAAAATCGCTCCAAATCGATGTGATTGGAACGACCTTCTCAAATCGCAAACGTACGGTTTGTGATAGAGGTAGTATAAAAGATATTGTATCCACAGGGAGGATTTTCCGTGAGAATCGGATTTAGCACGTTTGAGCAGGTTAGGTCAAATGTAAAGTGAGAGTTTTGACTAATCTAATAACATAATACAAATAAATAAAGCAAGAAGGGAACCGTAGTCCCCTAGGACAGGTAAGTAATAGGGGTTCAATGTAGATTACCTACACAAATGAGATGTACAAACTCAACCCTGGACCCCGGGTTACTAACTACGGAAAACTAGAAGAGATTAGCTCGACTTCTCCTACGCTAAAGACCGGCGCAGGGGTGTAGTTCCTGCACACGCGACTAAACCTAATTCCGTCCATCCTAGCCAAGACCCCCTAGGCTCTACTCCCTCTCTCGATAGGTCTTCTCCTCTATAGGTCTCCGTCCTATTAAATTAGGTTTTGATTGATTCACGTTCTTGGATTCAATTCTCCTTCCTTAACAATCTAAGGCACATAAATTCAATCCTAAGCTCATTTAAGATCAAATTGAATTTCCTCGAAAGGGTGGCAAAACCTAGCCTAGGTTTTGATTATCCTTTCTCAACTGCACAATCATCTCAAAATAGGGCTAAATTATCGAAAGCTCGAGCCACCGAGTCAAGCCTATAATCAAGCCCTAATTTCATATGAAAATCATAATAAATCAACCAAATCCTAACCTAGGTTACCACAACCCACAACAATCCAATAATCAATCAACTAATCATCAACCCCGAAGCTTGGGCTACTCTCGAGCTTTGGGAAACAAGGAAATCACTCACAAATCATCAAAACAATAAAAGGCATCATCAACATTCAAACAATAAAAGCAATAAAAACTGAAAATAAAGAGAAGAGATAGAAATTGCTCAATGTATTGAAGAAACCCTCGAAATCCTTTGATGAAATAGTCGGGTGTCACAAGCCCGCGAGTGATTCCCGAGTTCTCCTCCAAAGATGGCTTCCTCCTTGAAGAGGAGGAAGAAACCCTACCTTTTCTAAGCTAAAATCTGAAAATTGAAGAAGAAAGAGAGAAGTGTGTAGAGAAAGCTTTTAAATGGAGGCTAATGTTGTTGGATAATTTATTCCTACAAATGAGAGGGGAAGGGATATATATAGGTCCCCCAAACCCTCAAAATCAGCTGAAAATAAGCCCTAGTAACGGCAAAAGTGTAAAAATACAAATTGGAGTGCTTGGTCCTTGAAGTTGTTGAGTCGAGCCCCTTGTGCACGCTCAACTCGTCCTTCTCGTGATTTCTGGGAACAATCTATCTAGAATCAGCCTCTGACTTCAACTACAAAGTTGTAGATCTTCATTTTGGCTACACATGGAAACTTGAATCACTTAAATTGGTGCTCGGATGAGGAAGTTACAGCCGAAATACAAAAACTACACGAAACAGGGCACGCGCACGAAAACTGGCCACGAACTAATGGTCCAGCCGGTCCAGTAGGTGGTCCGGCAGGTGGTCCGGCAGGTGATCCCTGGGTCAATTCTGGACTAACAGTCGGTGGTCCAGCCGGTCTGGTAAGTGGTGCGGATGTTGGTCCAGTTCAGTTTCCAACTTTGCACCTCTGTCTTCCGTCGCCGTTTCGGAGCCCTTCCTCTTGTTTTCTCGACCTGACCCCTTCATGGCTTTTGTTTGCGACTTGACGAACTTTGATTAGAAATCTTGTTAGGCCCGATTTGGTTTCCTATGGGCCTTAATTTGTGGGCTGAAATGTGGCATATGTACGATCGACCTCTTTTTATTTCTTTCTCCAATATGAGGTCTTTTCATCCATTTTCTCGGCTCGAACCCGACCCAATTTGGGCCCGATTGTGCCTCAGGATATGGGCCAGAGTATGAAGATGTATGTGAATGATCTTCTAAATTCTTTCGAGTTTCCTAACCTTCAAAATACGACTAAAAAACACTCAAAAGCACATCAAATCATTATAAAAAGGGAAATCAACCCGGAAACACAATAAAATAAGAAATCGCACATAAACAGAACAATTACACATAATTCTCATATGAACATGAAAAGTGCAAGAAAAACGATAATTTTCGTGTTCATCAGTATTCGATCGAAATCACCTCTCTCTCTCTCTCTCTCTCTCTTTAATGCTTCACGGATGTTGATTGGGCTGGTAACAATAATGATCGAACCTCTACAGGGACATATGTTATTTTTCTTGGTGATAATCCTATTTCGTGGTCATGAAGGAAATGATTTTTCGGTGGCACATTCTTCTATAGAAGCTGAATATTGTTCTATTGCTTCCGCCACTGCTGAGCTCTAGTGGACTCGTTCTATACTTCATGAGTTAGGCGTTTCCACTTCCACTACTCCTACCATCTATTGTGATAATATTAGTGCCACCTACTTGTGCTCCGATCCCGTATTCCACTCTTGCATGAAGCAAATTGCGATTGACTTCCACTTCATTCGAGATTGAGTCAAAACGTCTCAAGTTCGTGGTTCTCACTTGTCTTTTGTTGATTAACTTGTTGATGCTCTCACCAAACCCCTCTCTCGTGCTCGATTAAAGCTTTAATGGACAAGATTAGACTCACTCGTTGTGCTTCATCTTGGGGGAGGGGGGTATTGGGATGTTGTATTTTGTATAGCTTGTATTATGTCTTTAGTTGTCCTACATCGGATGTGTATTTTGTATTTACTCATATTGTACATATATACAAGTTGTATCTTGATACTTTAATAAAATCATCACAAAATATTTCTCCATAGTCCATTCCCGTCTACGAACCTTCTTCAACGAGATCAACCACAATTTGAGGACAAATCGTCTTCCGGGAGAGGAATGATGGAGGTATATGTATGATTTAAATTATTTTTTATTTGGTATTATATATTTAGTTTGATATAGTTTATCTTTTAGAACATTTGTTTTGAATTCTGTTTGATTTAGATTAGATTATTTTCTAGTGCCCAAGTTATTCTACTGGTATAAATATGGATCTTCTATATTGTATGACATAATTCATTTGATACATTGAAATAGGAAAATGGATTTTATTCCAGTTTATGTTTCTTTTCGGGTATTCTTTGAATCAACGGATTTAGACCCCGCTTATCATTGTTTCTTTCATGTGTCTCGCTACATCAATAAGTAATTTGAAGTTATTAGAGGTAGCACACAAATTATAAGAACATGAATTTGTCGAAATCCTCGATAGCTAATTCAAAATAAAATTCCAAATAAAATTTATTAGTATAAATTTCATAACGGCTATTAGCATGCAAGAATTCGATTATTGGTTGAAAATCCCTGGAAAAACTCGCATCCATATCTCCCTAATTCGTGCCTCAAAATTCCTTTGTGGATCCTCCAATCTACTTTCAAAAGCGTGACCTTTATGTTGTCCACGAGATCCGTAGAAACAGTTCTGGGAATAATTTGACTTTCTTCGACTTTTGGTTAGATCCTTGCAAGAACGAACAAAACATAATTGGGAAACCCAAAATACCGCAAATCTCGCAAACCCTAATTTAAAAAAAGAAAACAATAAGAATAGATTTTACTTACTCTAAGATGTAGATCTAGAAACAAATTTGACACCATCACGATAAATATGTGAAGTCGAGCTTTTGAGATGTCCTTCTTTTAAGTAGTCATTCGCCCCTTGAAGCTTCAGAGAAGAAGAAATCTAGGAGTTGAATAGAGCGTATATATAGAGAATGAGAAGTGAGTGAGAATAATTCTCCATGATGAATTGAAGCTGGTGGAAAAGGTTAGAAGGGGAAATGACAAGATTTTGATTTTTTTAACTATCCAATTTCTATAGAACAAAAATTGTTGGAATTTAGTGATTTTCCGTTGGAATTTAAGATTCCAACGCAAACTCCAACAATTTGTCTCGTTGAAAAAGTGGTTGTTGAAATTCCGAAATTCCAACAACTATTTTCCAAAAGACAACACATTCCAACGGCAATTTTGATTGAAATTATTGTTGGAATATGTACATGTTGGATAATTTATCAATGCTTATTTCAGCGGCTGCTGGATTGTTCAGAATTCCAACTGTTTTTTGTTCCGTTAGAATTTTTTCGTTAGATTTGACATTTTCTTGTAGTACTTTAAAGTCACGACCATTTATATCCCGACTTTGACACCTGTTTTTTTTTTTTTTTTCAATACATATGATAGTTGAATCGGATAAATTGTGAGTACCGAAATTTTTAATGAATTTAACATATTGGATCCAAATTTAAAAAATTGGCCCAATGTTAATATATTGTGTCCACATCGGCCCAACGACCAATTCTTTAATCTAATTTTAGGTCAATATTTTATGAGCTATACATTAATTTAATAGCCCTAAGACACATTAATTTTATGAGTTATGCATTAATGTAGTCATTGAAATAATTAAAAGCAACGATGTAGATGGGAAGGGAAAATTAATTTGAATGATTTAATAGACTAAAATAAATAATGAGAATTGATATATATATATATATATATATATATATATATATATATATATATGTCGGTTTTTTAATCTATATATATATGACATTTTTCCTTTACCGTTTCTTATGTTATTATGATAAGTTGTATTCTTTAGCCATGTCGATTTATTCTTGAAGAAACCTATCATCTGTCATGATCAGTTGTATGTTGTTGTTTCTCGCGTCACGAATCGAAAGAGCTTGAAGATTTTAATGTGTGATAACGAAGATCTGGAAAGAAAGATCCACAAATGTTTCCTATAAGTTCTTCAGAATTTGTAAACATTACATTCATTTTTGTCTAACATTACATGTTGATGTAAATTGTTGATTTATTTATATGATCTTGCTATTTTTCATGTCAACATATTATATATTACCTAAATAAAAGTAACGTTTTTTTCATGATAAATTATTTTCGGGCCATCAAATTATATATTTTACATATATATTTATATCCTCTCCAACGACGAAATTTTGTATTACAAGTAGATTAAACATTAGTCATGTATTAAAAAAAATTCCTGAATATTGCACGGGTCGAATACTAGTGAACCGACAATAATAATGGACCATACTTATTTGACAAAAATTTGTATGAGATCGTCATACCGTGTGACTGAAAAAAGTATCATTATTTTTAGCAAAAAAAATAATTTTATCTGTAAAAGTATTATTGTAGCAAATATATCATTTTGATTTATAAAAATATTATTTTTTTTATAAAAATATATTTCGTCATACGTGAGACCGTCGTAGACATGACTCATATTTTTGTCAATGCTTAGGTTTTGTATAGTTATGTATAGTATTCTTTTTATTTCATTGCGTGAAGATCTGTGACATTAAGTACAAGATCTACTTATACGGTTGAAGTGGATGTGAAATGCGGAAAATACCGTAGACAGTTACACACCTATTCCATCATTCTAGAAGCTTGACTTTTCTTCATCATACTTCTTTTCTTATACTCCCTCTCATATAAAAAAAATGTTATTTTAGATTTGATAAGATTGTTAAAAAAAAAAAGGTAACGTCTTTTTTTTTTTTTTGTCATTATAACTTTTTGTATGAAAATTAAGGAATTTAAGAAGTTAACAGATCAATCTCCAATTAATTTCCTATCCCTTAATTTTTTAATAATTTCTATATATTGTTAACATTTTCCATAACTATAGGATTAATATTGTAAAAAAATAGTAAAATATTTAGAATGACAACTATTTACAAACAAAAAAAAATAAGATAGAATGACAATTTTGAAAGAAACGGAGTAAGTATTATTTTAGCAAAAATAATCACAATTCTTCCAATCATACCCTAAACAACCTAGGTAATTTAGTTGACTATATTTTCTTATTCCACAAAATATATCTCAATAAAGTAGATTGTGTAGAATATATTAGGGTTCAGTTCCACAAATCTTTAATTTTTCCAAAAAAGTGTAAAGGACCGGATATAATATTTTTGTATTCTATTGTGGTTCCAATAATCATTTATTTCATATTATGTTTCTTATTTCTCTTTTTTTCTATCTGTTAATTATAACTCAATTGATTAGACATTTGTCAAGCAGATGATTTTGCTTGAATTCACCAACCCTTTCCTTATCACTATTTCTTTTTTTTTCCTTAGAAATCTTGTTTTACCTATAATTTTGCTCTATCTCTCCTCTTTTACCATAATTAGAAGATATTTTATAGATGCGTTGGGATATCAAAGGATAATATTAAAAAAATTGTTTTTATAATAATAATAATAATAATCCATCTGTGGCATATGTTGCGAAACTTGACTACAATTGAATAAAAAAATAGATAAATAACGATATAAGTTGGATATGGTGGGTGAGTTGAAGCCATGGGTGTAATAAATAGTTCCAGAAATGGTATTAAATTAGTATGTGAGGCCATTGATAGCTACGTACCCCCAATAAATGATGCGACTTCGTAAACAAGGATCTCCCAAGTCCACTCTCCAACAATATTAACCCATATACAACCAATATCAAAATCAACTCACAATTTTCAGATTCAACAATAATTTTATATTTATAGCTTCACCATTATTTTTAACTTAACTTTCAAACAATTAGACCGGACTATTACTTTCTTTTTTAATTCTTTTGAGCTGAGTTCAGGGAGTTATCATAAACTAATAAAATAATGCACGACTAGACTACCAAGCACTGCTCAACCAGACTCTTAGCTAAATTAAAAACTTGGCCTTTAAACTAGGTTCACTATAAATGTTCAATAAACAATCTTATTTTTGGATATTGATTGATTAACGAAGATCAGAAGTAACCATATTATTATCTAATAAAATTGTAATACTACAACTTTATTACAATAAAAATAAAACCAGAAACAAACGGTGTTTTTCCTTTTCTGCAAACCAAATACTGAAATTAATCGTTTTTTCCACAACAATTTAAATAACCATACTACATTTGGTATTATAATTTACATCGTTCTTCAAATCTTTCAATTTAAATCTAACCCTTTTAGTAAGTAAAAGATTTTAGAGGTGTTTTCCTTTCTATTTCCATGTGTTTTTTTGCTTTTAGCTTAAAAAACAATTATAAGTATTTCAAACTGCCATTTCTGGTAAAAGAATACTAAGCCAAAACTAAAAGTCGGTGGAAATTGTCTTTTTCCAACGTTTTAGTGTTTTGATGCCTACTCTTTAGCTAAAAAAATGTTTAAATATCAATTACCCCAACTATTTTAACTATAACTATTGTTATTTTCAAATACTTTCTGTTTTGTTTAAATGAGAATAATTTCCTTAATAGAAATTGAAATTAGACAGCACTAATTGACAAATGAAAGGTGACGACAAAATCCACATAATAAAGTTTAACATACAAAATTTTGCATGAGAGTTAAATTGTGCGCAATAAAATTGTCAATTTTATTCATCTAGTAAGAAAATTACAAGATGACGACCACAATAGAAGCTCTTTGATATCCATGATAGCGCAATCAAGCTCCCCATAGCAGCTGGAATTGTGGTACTACATTATATATCTAACTATAAGTGTTTTATACTCCGAGCATTTAAAAAAAAGTGTCACTTTAGCAAAGAAAATCGTAATTCTTTCAATCTTATCTTAGAGGGTCTACTTAATTTAGTTGACTACTTTCTAATTCCACAAAGACGGAGGCTATTTGCAGCCCACAAAATTTTTTAATACAGCCCACAAATTTAATAAATTAGAATACATTAGTAAAAGACTATAATGTTATTAATGAATAAATAACATTAGTTATTATATATATCTATATATATGTAAATATATATATATATATATATTACATATATAATTTAAAAAAATAAAAAAAAATAAAAAAATATATAATTTTTTCTTTCTTCTGTGTCATCTTCAATCGGACAGTGTTGTTTTTAGAAGTCTATAAATCCTAACTCCTTCAAGGTTTCATCAATTGAGGCATCAATAACCTTAATTAGAATAAGGATCACAAGTCTTAACAATCTAAATTGTGTGTCCTTAAAAAGATTCCTCCCAATTGTTAGAAGAGAAAAGGAGGATCGATGAGACCTAAACAGACTGTCACAGGAAAAACTCATTTACAGAGAGTTTTTTTCTTCAATTCATGATTATGACTGACGATGATCTCGATGACAACGATAGCAAGAATTCTTTTCCTCTTTTCTCTCTATTTTCTTTATTTTTCTTTTTTTATGTGTTATTGTTTTATTTATAATTATAATTTTTTTATTTGAGTTATTTAATTTAGTAAATAAAGGATATAATTACTATTAAATGAGTTGTATTAAGAAGTTTATATTGAATTTCAATAAAAGTGTGTTACATTGAAAGGTGAGTTGCGTTAAAAAGTTTTGGCTGCGAATAATCATCGTTTTCACAAAACATATTCCAATTAAATAGATTATGCATGAATACATTTATTACTTTTATCTATTTTTAAATTAAAAAAGAAAAAGGATAAAACGATACGTTTTTTGAAACGAGGGAGTGGTGCAATGTCTAATTCTGTTTGAAAGTTGAAGCAAGGTAAAACAGTTATCATATTTTCAGTAAGTAAAGTATATGTAGAATTGAGGTATCTTTTAAAAATAGCATAGTTAAAAGAATATATTCTGAAAATAAAAAAAGATTGTTGCCGGTATGGGGCCTAAGTTTTAATAAATAAGTAAATATGAAAGTCGAATGTCGATATCAAATGGGTGACGTGTCTGTTACTTTTATTTAAAAATTGGTTTACCCAAATAATTGGTATCTTGTAATTGGGCTCTACAAGAATCTGAAATATTTTATTGTTTTTATTGGAAAGGCGCAAGCTTCAAGAAAGATTTAGTACTTTAAGCATCATAATTAATTTCTGGTAAAACCATTACTTAAATTAAGCAAAAAGAAGGAGAAGCCCACACTTTTCACAAAGATTTACTTACGCATTGCATTGCATTGCATGTGAACCTTCCCTCTTCTCTTCTTCATTGCTTACCTTTTCCTTTTAACCCAAAACCTTTGCCTTACTCATCTAAACTTTGCAACGTGCCCCACATATACTAATCTTTTTTTAATACTCCTTCGTTCACCTCAGATTTGTACAATTTTTTTTTTTTACAATCTTCATTTTTAAAAAAATTAATAAAAAAATAAAAAAATAATTTTTTCTTAATATACATGTCCGATCCTACGTACAAATAGGACGGAGGTAATATTTGCTAAACAAAAAAATAGCATAAGATGGGGATATATGTATATCAATGCTTAATAAAACCAACACTCACAAGAGTTTTAAATTGCATAAAGAAATAATAATCGTGAGTTTAACTTAACTATTGTTTTGTACAACTCTTTGTGATTTCAACCATTGTGGATGAATGTTGAGACATATTCTATTAATGTAAAATTTTAGGTTTACTATAGTTAAAAATCTCATATTGGGCTAAATATGTGTATACACGTACCATGAATATTCCGATGTGAGACTTTGTTGCCCATTTCACCAATGTTTTCCCCGCTCACTCTCATCTCGTCCCACAAAAATTGCCAACTCTTACATGCTTCTTAGTGCCACTATTTGACTCCTCTATTTTATATGGACAATACAATCCATTAGTTTTTGTGTTTTGTTTATTAATAGTTGTTCTTGTAACTTTTTTTTACATTTTTTTCAAGAGTACCTCTATAATTATTCATAAAAGAACTCTAATTATCTAACCTAGCATATCTATATAATTTAATTGAGAACTTATTTATCCATTTTCCATAACTCTGTATTTTTTTCTATCCAAATCTAAAAGAACATCTAGAAAAAATAGAAGTAGTCTCTAATAAATTCAAATAAACTAGGTCTTTAATGAATATTCGTTTTTTTAAAAAGTTATATATGTATCTACTTGAGTAAATGAAAAATTTCCATATAAATACTCTAATTTCGACACTTGGTTTTTTTTTTTTTTTTTTGGCAAGAAGAATTTATAGATTTATTTATTATTTGGGCACATTTATGAACATTGAAAGAAGAAAAAAGAAAAGAATCCCATTATTTTATTGGAGAAACTAGAGATTACTTTGTCTGGAAGGAAATGGACAACATTTGTATTGGTATACTGCTCTTCTGTAAAGTTACATAGATCTTTAATTCTCTATGTATTCAGAAAATAAGAGAGCAAATGGAAAAGCATAGAGATTTGTGCAACTAGTACTCCCATATCGGCAAATCTTATACTCTTTCCGCCATTATTGTTCTTGAATAACCAATCATACAAATTATGTCAATTAATTTTGCTGTTTTACAACTGGTTTCCAACCCCAGAAACTATAGAATAACACTATTTGATTCCAAACTTCAAAAGGAACCTTGACAAAACCAAGAAAGTTTCCCAGTAAATCAGAGAAAGATGGAGATAGTTTGAATTAAGATTTATATATCGTGGAATCCCAATTAAGGAACCTTCATCATATAGACAGACACCGGAATGATATTTGAGAATAAAAGTTAAACAAACATAATTTGAGGGAAAAAAACAAAATTGTTTGATGCAGGAGCTTCTTCTCTTCATCTATCTTCCTGTGCACCTCTCTTTACAGATCATCATATTCCGTTTTCGAATTCCTCTCCATCTGGGAATTTGCAATATCTTATTTATGGGCGCCTTCAATCTTCATATTAAGACTAGGCCACAGCCACTGTGCCTGTCCGTACAGCTTTGTTGGTATCAGATTCTTTACTTGAATCCTTGTTTTGTCGAACTGTGTTAGAAGAATTTCTCTTTGAAGAAATTTTCAATCTTTTCTCACTAGCCTCATCCATTTCTATCTGTTCTTGCCTGCATTCTTGGCTACAAAATGCTGTATTTCCTCTGCAACAAATCAAGTTTAACCCATTAATAAAAGAAACCAAGATCCCATTTCAGACAAAATTAATACATAAAAAACCCAGTATTTTTTTATAAAAATTGTGGCTAACCTGTACATATAGATGTCAGTGTTGTTGCCCAGTTGTTTACGGCAGAGAGAGCAAGAGTCAAGAAAGTAAGGTTGGTGGTGCTCATATTCACCTCCAGAGTAAAACGGAGCAGCAGACCTCATATTTAAGTTTCTACGGCGGCGACGGTGGTTGTTGAATCTTTGAGAAGAGTTGTGAATGTGGGAGGAGAAAATGTGATGCGGAATGGTGGTTTTATATAGTGAAAGAGTGAGCAGTGGGGGTGGGGTAGGAGTTGAACTTAAGTGGTGCAGGGACCACAAAGACCCAATCAATACAACTAATCAAATTGTTCACAAGTTTGAGGTGAACGGTATTATTGGGTGAGACCACTAGGGTTTAATGGGCATGGACCACTGGAAAATGATTTCAGATCATCATCATCAATTATATTAATAATTAGTATTTCAATTAAAAACCAGTGGCAGTTTTGCCCAAATCCTGTGGCACAAGTGTAGTACATTGCATCTGTTGGGCAATAAAGCTTTTCGAGTAAAAATTAAACAAAAGGGTTGTACTTTTTAGCAGTTTGGTCCCTGATGTTATTGGGAATCTTTTATTGGTGCATGAACTTGTATTATTTTAATTTTATTTCTATGTTGATATGATTTATGTGGGTTTTTTTAACTTTTTCCAAAACAAAGCAATGCAATCTAGGACTGTGTAACTTGAGCACCTTGAGAATAGACAACCATAAATTTTAAATTATAATACTAATTACTACTTCTTCATTATTTATACTTATTTTAGGGTTGTTTTGTCTCCTTTTCTTTTCGATATACATATTATGTGCACTTTCATAGGTGCCCATTCTCTCAAGTTACTCAAATTTTCTTGGACCCTCAAATTAATTTTCTTCGAATTCCTTGAATGCTCATTACACTATAAAATGTTAACTAATTTATTAATTCTACATGGTGTGTGAATTATCACAAGGGTTATATATAAATTGAAAATTAAGTACCTAGTATTCATTGTAATTGAGGGCGCAAAATATAACTTTTTTTAATGGAAAAAAATTGTATTAATAGAACAGACACAAACATAAAACTCTAAATTGAAAATCCACCATCAACTCAAGCGTGAGGAGAAGGTGAGGACCAAGGAAAAAATGTAACATATTGCAGCACTATTAGTTTGTAAGTACAAAAATCAGAAACTGGGTAATAACAACTATTGTTGTTCTCCTGCATTGATTAAGACACTCTCAATACCATGACTGCTTGCACGAAAGAAGCCACAAGAATTCATAGATGCACCAATTAATGCTCCTATGAATTAAACCACCATTAACACCATGACTGCAAGCAGAATAGTTGCGAAGCCGTACAGATCCATAAAAGCACCAAACACCGTATTAATAGAGGGGAAGTTAAATCCGATGTTGCACAAAGTGTAAAAGACGCAACACAAGAAGCATAAGACATGAAAACCACACAAGACGTAGTCGCAACATCGATGAAAGAAAATCTTACAAAGACACAATCTAACGAGAACAACAACAAAAGAAAAATATTAGAAGAAGTATTCCCCATATCACCAATAGAAGATAGGATGGGAGAAAAGGGAGAAGAAATTTTTGGTTTTAGAGGATAATTTGGCCTTAGAATAATAAGGCATGCCCGGGCAATCACTAAACCATAACAATATTGAAAATTAAGTCATCAATTGTCAATTGAAAGTTTATACAAGCATGTTTTAATTTTTTTTTTTTTGTGTTTGATTAATTCAAATTAGACTATATGGTAGAACAAAAGCTCATGTTATTTTTCATTTCTTCAAATATTGTCTCAAGAGTAGAATTTAGTTTCAAATATTAATGTCTCATTTCATTAGTTAAAATAAACATTTAATTTTTTTTTCACGAATACTTTACATATTATTGAATTAGTTAAATCAACAAATGAAAATGACTGAGAAATTATAGTTTTTATAACCTTAATAATAGTGATTAAAAGTAAAGGAGTATATTTTTGTCCAATGTTTTTTTTAAGGTGGTATTTTTTTGGCTAATGCTCTATATAGATTTATGGTAAAAAGAAATATTATATTCCATTTCTCCCTCAAAATAATAGAGTACATATTGGGTGTAAAATGATGCAAACTTTAGCGTTTGTATTGAAACGTTCTCTATCTTTTGTCTTTTATTCTTTTTTTTATTTTTATTTTTTTGTGGGGTGGGTGGGGTGGAGGTGGGTGGGTTTGGCGGTGGTGCGAAGGCACTGATATTTTGAAGTGTTGTCGACTGAATTTATTTTTAGAGTTATCATTTTTTACGTTTATTATTATTATTTCTCTAATCATTTTCATGTTAAATTGTGCGTCTAAGCTTCTAAATTCTGTGTTTTTCATTAAAAAGAAATACACATATATTATAATATAATAGATCCCAAACTTATTTTCTAAATTGAGTTTTAATTTATCTAAAATTTACATATGGTCAGTTTAGTGATAAATCTTGGTGAAACCTATTATTAACCTCCGACGTTTTATATTTTGTTATATAGAGTCCTTGTGTTTCTATAAGTTTTTTAAATTAATTTTCGTACATATAACAAATATATCTAATTAATTTATGTAGAGATGACAGTCGGTCACGACCCGAAAAATTTGAAGTATCCAACCTTATTGATCAATAATTATTGTGTATTTTAAAAAAATATTATATTTCACGGATATTTAATCTAATCCCTAACTATAAAAAAAATACATGTACAAAATGAATAATGAGACTTTAAAGATTCATATAAAATAATAACAAACTAAAGTTAAGAGTGTTTGGTATAATTGTGCGGTAGTTCTCTTATGATATTAAAGTTTTAGGGTCCGACCCGTTTTGAGGCCTGAGTGCACATAAATTACTTTTATTGGATTTTTTTAATACAAGTTAACTTGTTTAGTATTTTATTGTATATAAAGTATTTACATATAATAGAAGTCGCGTTATAGTTCATGTCATGTATTTATGCATTAAAGTCTAGTATATAAAATGATTAGTGATTATATATATTAGAGATAGAGAGAAATAAATAGATTAAATTGAAAAGGTGAGGGAAGAGATGTTATGATATCTAAAGATGTGAGTGAATAGGTGTTCAAATGAATAAGGGTCCGCTTGGTTGCAAATCATCAATGACAATGATAATGGGTATGAACGAGACTATGAGAGGTCAATCATATTATGGAATGAAATGGGGGGAATTGTTAATAAAATTGGGTAATTATTAACTAATTTAGTATGTATCAAGTATCATAAATAGCAATGAGTCCTCATTCATTCTCATTCCTTACCCCTAAACCCTCCAACCAAGCGGGCCCTAAGTGTATATTCGTTACAATCATTCATGAAAAGACACCGTGTTATTTTAGATGTGTTCATTCGAAACAACTCTTCAAAATCTATATACCCATGAGATATCAAACATAACATCAATCATAATTAAATTCCCCCACATGAGTTCTTCTCTATATTATTCTCATATATTTTTTTTTTAAGTAAACCTTGTGATTCTTGCTCTATATAATTCGAGAGAGTGCAACTTTCATTTCAAGTTACATGTGAATAAGTTTTGTATCCTAGAAGGTGAATTCCTTAAAACAATTTGCCCCGCAGTGGAAGGAATTTATACCTATAAAGATAGCAACTTTTGAGATATACTTAACCTATACAAATACATCATCCACTACAATAATATTTGAAATTTTGAATCTAAAACCCGCTCAACTATCATCTCGAAGTCCATGAAGAAGTATAAATACTATCATACTCAATTACAACTCATTGGATATATGAAAATAGAATAAGAAGACAATTCCAATAATTGCAAGGAGAACGAGTGGAGACATTATTTTGTGCTTTTTTAATACTCCTTTAGTTCTAAAATGAGAGTCCTGTTTTATAAGATAAAATTGTTATTTTATTATTTTTCAACTTAAAAAAGGCATAACTCTCTAAAACCGTGCAATAATTTTGCACTTAAATGACTGATTTGTTTTTCTTTAATTTAATTTGATTTATTAAATTATATTTAGTGAATTTGTGAAATAAAAATTTGATGTCTTTTTTATCACTTGAACAAATAAAACGAGACATACACTTTCAAAACACGACTCTCGTAACTATAATATTTTTTAAATTAAGACATCCATTACAAGACGGAAATAGTATTATTTAATAGTGTTTCCCAAATTTTAAATGTTTCCAAAAGAATGTAAACTTACTTAATAAAATGTCGTGGAGCGTACAAAAATTAAAATGTTAGAATTTTTATCCAACATATAAGTTGTTATTTGATACTTAACTGGAGACCGGGCTAGTTGATAAATTTACTAACCATAAATGTGAAAATCTGAAATCACTTATTAGGGTTTCGGTTTAATTTGCACTCGACTATTTATAACAAAAAAAATGATTATATGAATTTGAATTGTTTTTCAACATAAATCGTGTTAACCTGATATCCATTTGAATTATTTAGAGCCATATGAACAAAAAAAAAAAACCAAAATTTTCAATTTCTCTCATATTTATCCTGTATTTTTAGTAGAAGTTAAAAATACAATTAATACTCGAGATTTTTAAAATATAGACATAGATACGAATATATCGCCAATAATGAATGTATAGTTTCCGAAAAGTAGATTTTCTTTAGTACTTTACTTTTAGTTATTTTTTTATATATTTTTTTTTTCAAAATTTCAATTTAGAAGTAGCGTATTCTAAAAATTCATAGAAATAAGGATAACAACTTATAAATATAAGTTTGTTAAATAATACAAATTTCGATATCCTTTAATTTGCAGTTAGAATAATTGATGGAAATACATGTAGATCATAAGAAAAAAATCACGATTTATGCACTCAAAATATGTTTTGTAAAATAAAGAGAACATAAGTAGTATATGATAATGAATAAGCAACACAGAAACATAAACATGATATAATAAAAATACTTTCCTAGACATTCTGAGATTATTTTATTTAATAAAGTTAAAATAAATAACATAAAAACACAATAAATAACATGTGCAGTAATTCATAAAACTTGAAATAATTAATAAAAGTAATACCTAAATAGATAATTAACAAAATTAAGAAACATATTTAAGATTACTAATTTTTTTAATTTAACGTATTAAATGCGATTTATTCTCAAATAATTAATTGAATTTAATCGATTAGATGATATTCTTTCGATCTTTTTTATTTTATTGACGAATAAAATTATGTTAGTATATTTAGTATGTAAAGAATAAGAAAATCTGTGTTAATGACGAATTTTGTTGAGGTAAAAATGTAATTACAAAAAGTTTTGGAGGTGGGTGTAAAAATATGGGGAGAGCACATTGATTTGAGAAAAAGTTGGAACGCCGTAGGGTCCCACCGTCATGATGACACCACCCGAAAATGTAATAATTTATCATTAGAGTCCCCTCAGTATTTGTCGTTTTCCTATCCTCCCACCTTGGAGCTACGTCGGATGGGTCCCATTCTCCACCATCGCGGGCCCCACAACCAGCAAAATCATGCATCACTGGGACCCACCCAGGGACCATCGGGCTCAGATTCCAATGCCCTTGTCTCCCTCGGGCAGATTGTAATTTCCCTCCACTCTCTTCTATTTTAGATTTTACATTACACGTGAGGACTGGAGATAGCACCAACAAACCAAACCAGTGGGTAATTAGAAACTGCCATGTCGATGTAGGGTGTTTCTAGATCTACGTTATCGGACCTGTCACTTTCTCTCAGGTCAACCATACCAACGGTCAAGATGAGCCACCCGATGACTATTGGTTTCAATTAACTTTTGGACCAATTCTTCCATAAGTGCCACTCCCATTTTCGTATCAACTGCCACTACGTCATCTCACTCTTATTACATGGAATTCACTCCTTCAGACCCCTAATTACAAACAATTACCTCAAATGCATCTTTTCTTTTGTGTCATTTCGATCCTCTAATCATCTACCTCATTAAAACTATAATTTTCGGTTGTGCAATACATTGTTAAAACTAGATGTGATCGCACGGGATGAATTCTTTTTATATATAAAAAATCATAAATATATTAGTCACTTAAGTATATTTTTGATAAACTATATTATCATGTCATATTCAAATAAAAAATAATCGACCTATCATAATTTTTTTTCACATAATAGAAATAAATAATTAAAAAGCAAACTAATTTAATCAACAAATTATTTTAACAAATATAGCTGAGGTTTTTCTACGGTAAGTATAAATCTAACTAATTTATGTTTTTTTTAATCATTTTTAAGCAAAATATTTCAAACTATCTAAAATTTGTTAAGGTTTAAAAAAGATAAAATTAAAGTAAATAATTTTAGTTCTCTTAAAAAAGTAATATCACATTTTTATTGTATACGCAAATATTTAAAAAAATATATATCATAATCATCCTAAAAATATATTTTACAATTAAAATTAATATTTAAATTATATATATTCATCATGGATGTTAAATCAAAGATCGTGAAAATTTTATTAGTTTGGTATATTTTTCATCGAAAATCGAGTTGAGACGAAAAAATTATAAAACATTTAAACTTCGTAAGTAAAATACAAAAAGAAAAAAAGGAAAGAAAAAACTTGATTGGGTGAGAACCCAAGAAATAAGGAGAATGCGACACCTCAGCGGGACACTTGTCAGAACCTGAATTATCACGCTTCTCCTTTAGTATTAAGTATAGATAGTAACTTAAATCTCGTTTTCTTTTAAGTTCACGATTATCGTTAAGGTGCAGGTTTGATCGTAAGAAGCCTTGAAATATGTTTCTATGCATCAAGGGACTGGTCGCGATCGCGAAAAATTGTTGTTGGAAAGAAGATCGGCACTATGGAGTGAACACGGCCACGTCAGGCTAGAGTCGTTGGACGCGACCGCGACAAGAAGCTGGACGCGGGCGCGACGACAGGCGTCGCACTCGCGACAAAGTTTAGCCGAATCGAATGCGGGCGTGACAATGGCTGGTGCCGCTGCGATGGTTAGAGGCGGTGCAATTCTGAGTCTTGGCCGTTTTAGGCCCAACTTCGGCCTATTTTGAGTTTTACATTGTTTGGGGCCTATAAAAGGTCAACAGCTGTTCTAGTTCATAATCTGGTCAAAGTCTGAATAATCTTATATTCAAGGTATTCCTATTATGTCTAATCTGGAGTACTTTCGTTAATTTGTATTTAGTCGGTTAGAGAATACCTGGTAGTTTGTTTTGGTCTGAATCAGTTCAAGTCTGCGTCTGTCGATCTGTAATCTGATAATATATGAATAAATGATTTCCTCTCTTCTGTCAGTGGCAGATCAAGACGCGAGCCTTGTTGAAACAACAAGGGATGTGGGCACCGGTGATGGCAAAGGATAAAAAGGGCATGGTGGTGGCTCTGTCTAACGCTGAGATGACCAGTTTGGAGGAGAAAGTGCACTCAACGCTCATGCTGTGTCTCGCAGATGACATTATTACTGAAGTTGCAGAGGAGGAAACTGCGGCAGGGTTGTGGACGAAATTGGAGATTTTATATATGATGAAGTCGTTCACCAACAAGTTGTTGTTGAAGCAACGACTGTTTAGTCTGCGTATGCACGAAGGTCAGTCACTTCGTGAACATCTGGATCAATCGAATACGCTCTAATTGGAATTGCATAATGTTGAAGTCAAGGTAGCAGATGAGGACACCTCTTTGATTTTATTAGTTTCTCTACCTCTGTCGTATGAAAACTTTGTATAGTCTTTCATCACTAGGGAAGATACTGTGTCACAGGAGGAAGTGGATCAGCCTTGCATTCAAGGGAGCTGCGCCATAGGGCGACTGAAAATTCGGGGAAGAAGAAATCTATTTTCAGAGGTCCTAAGTCGGGCGATACTTGTAATTACTATAAGGCGACAGGTCATTGGAAGAATGACTTTCCAAAGAAGAAGTGGAAGGAAGAAGCTAGAGAAGGTACTGTTGTTGTTGCTGACGGAGATGACACCAGCTCCGAGAAGGAATCGGCCCTAGTCGTTGTTGAACAAACACATAGTAGAGATGTGTGGGTTCTTGACTCTGGGGCATCTTATCACATATGTCCGCGCAGAGAGGGGTTCACGACATACGAGCTGGTGGATAGTGTCAATATTGGTCTGGCCTACAATTCTATTTGCAAGGCGATTGAGATAGGCTAAATCAGGATATGGACACATGATGGTAGGGTCTCCACGTTGAATGAGGTTAGACATGTTCCACATATGACGGAGAGTCTGATATCTCTTAGTCAGTTAGACAAGAAGTGGTTCAGTTTCAAAGGTGAAGGTGGAGTTCAAAATGTCTACA
Source organism: Ajuga chamaepitys (assembly GCA_958295605.1). Taxonomy (NCBI): domain Eukaryota; kingdom Viridiplantae; phylum Streptophyta; class Magnoliopsida; order Lamiales; family Lamiaceae; genus Ajuga; species Ajuga chamaepitys. Next base: position 53,359,390 of record OY282499.1, read on the forward strand.
AGGGTTGGAACGTGATGTTAAAAGGTGTTAAGCGAGGGACTTTGTATTTGTTGCAAGGTTCAGTTTTGTCTGTTTCTGCTGTTGCTGCTTCTTTTGAGGTTTCAAAGGAAAATCTGTCCAAGGTTAGTCTTACTGTGAAGTCTATTGTTGTGTCTAATGTTGACAAACAGGTGAAGCTGAATGAGTCACAAGAAGGTGATGTCGATCTACATTCTGAGATGGAGGTGCACAAGAAGGTGGATTTTGCATCGTCCGAGGTACCCGAAGAGGGTTCCGATTCTGTTGTTATTTTGTTGCCTCGAGTTCCCTACGCTAGCACAAAGGGAAGTTTGATGCGCCTGAAGAGGTCTGTCTAGTATCTTAGAGGTATGTCTGAAATCTCAAACCTGTTGAATATCTGAAGCTGTTAGTGGTCCCATCGGTTGAGAAAAATCTAGGTATGAAAGGTGGTTTGTACGATTTGGGCACATTTAGAGTGCATCTGTTTTCATCTGTTAAATCTGGGCATTTGTTGAAGTGCTTTTGTTTATATCCAGTACATCTGTTTGGTCTGTGAGAGGACATCAGTTGATTTGTATTAGAGAAGATTCAAGTCAAGGTGGAGATTTATTGAAATAGTGACTTGAATCTCGTCGGTTTTTTGGTTCATGATTGTTCTCAAGGTGGAGGTTTGATTGTACGAAGCCTTGGAATTTGTTTCTGCTGTTTTTGGATGCATTAGGAGACGCCGCAATCGCGACAAATTGTTGTTGGAAAGAAGATCAGCACTGTGGAGTGAATGCGGCCACGTCAGGCTGGACGTGGCCGTGCCAGGAAGCTGGATGCGGGAGCGATAACATGCGTCGTGGTCGCGACAAAGTTTAGCCGAATCAGACACGGGCGACAAGGGCTGGCGTGCCCACGACGGTTGGAGGTGGTGCAATTCTGGGCCTTGCGCGTTTTAGGCCAAACTTCGTCCTATTTTGAGTTGTAGTCTGATTGGGGCCTATACAAGGTCCCATTAGCTGTTCTAGGTCATAATTGGTCATAATCTGGTCAAAGTCTGAATAATCTGATATTCTAGGTTTTCCTATTTTGTTTGTTTTAGAGTACTTCCGTTAATTTGTACTCAATCAGTTAGGGAATACTTGGTAGTCTGTTTTGGTCTGAATCAGTCCGAGTCTGAGTCTATCGGTCTGTAATCTGGTAATATCTGAATAAATGATTTTCTCTCTTTTTCCCATTGACGTAGCTAACACATCGTTAGTGAACCACGTAATTGTTGTGTCGATTTACTTAACTATTTTATGTGTTATTTCTCGTATCTGGTATAACATACACGATTCGAAATATATTTATTTAAAAAAATTAAAGTTAAATAAGTAAACAATATAATTAAATAACTTAAATAAAAGAATATTAAATTAATTAATAAAAAATATTTATTTATTTAATTTTTTGCTTGCAACTTATATCCAATGTAAATACTTCAACTCACAATAAATATTCAAATCTAAGTAAAAGTAATCAAGCATCAAACAATTGTTTATTTTAATATGTAATATATTACATTAAAATATTAAATATCAGTATCAGATTAAATACTAAGAAAAGATATTGATTTTTATCTATTACAAATAAAAAGAATAGATTTAAAAAAAAATTAGTGTTTTTAAGTTGTTGAAAAATTAAAAAAATTGAGAAAGAGAAAGAGCGAGCAACATCTCTAATTTCGCATGTGTACCTTCACTATTTTCAGATATTATCTGTGAATCTAGAAATTAAAAAATAGTTAGTTTTTTCATATATATATATATATATAATTTTTTTCATAAAATAAAATTAGAGTTTTAAAAAATATTAAAAAATTAACTAACATTTTGAAAAGATTAATTAATAATTTTTATAAAAAATACTTTTAATATTTATCTAATTTTATTTATATCACATGCCCATTCAAAATTCAACTCATATTACATAAATAAATCAAAACTAAATCATCGACAAACAATTGTATTTTTGTAATATAATTTATTTTAATGTATGCAATATATGTGTCATGTTAAAGGTCATGCAAAAAATTACTACAGTTTTTACATAAAAAAGGGAAAAAGGACCATATTATTTTCTTTTTAATTTAATTTATTTTTGTTAGTTGGTTTTTAAGTTATTTTTGTTTTATTATAAAATGAATTAATCAAAATCAATTTCCTATAAATTTTTATATAGCAAGTTTCCAACAAAATTTGATTTTGGAACCAATTTTGTGAAGATTATACCATATATATAAAAATCTCTTATTATTTTAGTTATGATTTAAACTACTATTTTTAGAACGTGAAATGGGCGGAAAATTTTGTTATGTATCCTTTTATACATAGTTCTCTTTTATTATATAGCAAGACATCGTACCCGTGCGATGCACGGGAAGGTCTTTCACATGGTATTATTAAATGTGGTTGCATTATGATTTTTTTTATCGTTGTTAAATGTGATTTAAGTGGTAAAATAAAGTATCACATCGCCGAATATAAACTGCGATGATCCGGAAAATGTCCGGATAATACAATTATGCATCAACTATATATCTATATAAATACATATTAAAACGCAAACTATATCAACAACAAATGCATAATGGCTAAAAATTCTGAAAGATTTCCTTGTATACAAGATGGGTGGTAGTCTTTCTTTCTGGATCTTCTTCATCACATACTAAAATCTTCAACCCATTTCTATTCGTGACGCGAGAGACAACAACATACAACTGACCATGATTGACTATAGGTTTTTTCAATGAGTAGGTCTTGGGTGCACCCAACACACAATAAGCTTATTGTGCATTCCCCAATTTAATTTTGGAATTACATATATAATAAGGGCTGTGTTTGGATGTCAACAAGTTGATAGTGGCGCAGTGGCACGGTGTTGTTGCGCGCACGCTGAGGTCTCGTGTTCGAGCCTCGCGCAGCGCGCAACTTTGATTTTTTTTTTTTCTGTAAAATAAATGATATCTATATATATATATATATATATATATATATATATATTAAGGCATGTTCGATGGCACATAAGAGACATTGGCCAAGGTGGTAAAAACGTGGGCTGTTCTTCCTTAGGGCCTGAGTTTGAAACCTACTCTTGCCCTTATTCTTCTCCATTTTTTTCTATATATTTGCATGTGTTATTATTAATATTAATATATTGCGCCACGTTTAAAATAACAATATGAGGTGGTGGCCTAGTGGATAAACATTTGCATGTGCTTAAAGTGGCCTAGGTTCAAGTCTTGTTAAACACTTCTTATAATTTTTTAAAGAAAATAATATATTTATTAAGAAATTATACCAGTAACTATATACTATTACACAACATAACACATACTATTATGCAATATAACATATACTATCAAACAACATAATATATTATTAAAAAATGATACATGTTACGCGATATAACATATACTATTACGCAATATAACATATACTATTGAACAACATAAAAAGAGGTAAAAAAATTACACATGTAACTATAATATATACTATTACGCGATATAACATATACTATTGAACAACATAAAAAAGAGGTAAAAACAGCGCGAGTAGGGTTCGAACCCTTGACCTCACGCGCGTCAAACCCTACAAGGCTACAATCCACGCGCCTCACCACTACACCACATATTGTTGTTATAAATTCATCCAAACAAGGCCCTTATATGTATCTTTAATTCCAAATTAAATAGAAGAGTGCACAATAGTGCAATTGTGTGTTGGGTGCACACAAGTTTTTGCCTTTTTCAAGAACAAACCAATATGATTAAGTGATCGTCCTAGACTCTTGTTTATTGCCATCGCATAAGAAATCATAAACGCAAATTGTCGCCTCTGAAATTGAACAAGCATTCTCTTATCTAAAGGAGTCACAGACAACTGAGAGATGAGAACCGTTACACCTGCATTATCCTCTGATATCACATTTCCATCAACCATGTTATCACCAAGTTTTGTAATCGCCACCGGGTACCATTGCACAAGCCTTGTGAATGATCTATGTTTCATAACAACATAACTGGCGTTCAAATTTTAAGCTTTAGCTCGTGATTAGCACGCAGAACATTTTATCGAATTGAGAAACTCTGGAGTGGGAAGATCATTCAAAAGATCAATATTTGCATCAGATTTACACGACGTGTCCGAGCTCAAGTACGTTCTACCCTCCGAAGTGTTTTTGGAAGTCATATACTCGTTAATAGAATCAACAACACTAAGTGTAGGTGCCAGTATAGCTCTGCCACGTAGGTAAGAAGTGTTGTCACCTACTTTCCCAAAATCCGGATACGTACTTTTCACAATCGTTGCAATAGCATTCTCACCTCTTTCTAGAAGAATGTCTTCTGAAATGTCAATATCGACTTCTCCATCATTCGGTCAACTAATAACACCGTCTTTAATACTTTCTCTCATTCCGAAAAACTTCTTAGCTCTTACCCCTCGATATCATTAGGAAGGTTGTGCAGACGCCATGCTCTTTGTCAATCATAAGACCTTGAATGAGGCCACAAATATGAAGAATTATTGGTTGTGTACATTATATCCCGTTTTGTTCCTTTTAGGACTAGAAGTAGAATCTGTCTTAAATCTTCTCCTAGCACAACACTCTTGCCATCAAACCGAACCTCCTTCTTCATGATGTCGCGAAACAACTTATTCAGAGTTTCAAAATAATTTTTGTGCATCATTGGAGCTTCATCCCAAATAATCAATTTAGATATCCCTATCATCTTTGTCAAAGGGCTTCCACCGGGTAATAGTAGTGATGCAATGCCACTTTTGGAACATTTAAAACTATTTCACCTCTAGATCACAAAGCAGCAGATAATCTCCTCCAGATAAAAGTCTTGCTAGTCCCGCCATATACATATAAAAAGAACTCCCCACCATTACTAGTGGCAAAAGAATTCATAACAAATGAATAAATAATCTGTTGTTCGTCAGTCATATCGGCTACCAGTTTTTTGTGTTCAACAGCTAAAGCTTCACGATCATACATAAGTTCATCAACAATGAACTGGTTACAGGATCCCGTGTCATTCGAGAAGTCTTCAACATGCATGTGATCATAATCCGAAAGACTCTTTCCACGACTCCGTAACATTTTCTCGATCTCCATAAGAGTAAGATTTTTTATTTCTTCATCACATTGTCAAAACTACAAATAAATAAACATTTTTTCATCGACAACACAACATTGACATATTTAAATTTATACAATAAGTGGTATATATTTTAATTGAAATGAAATTATTCCATACATTGGTTTTTCCTTTGAATACACTCTATGTACAAAATGTCATCGGATAGATGTGTCCAACACTGTTCCCAAACGTGCTCAGGTCGTGCAATTGAGTTGCAGAACAGAGGTGTGACAAACAACACTCTCAAGTGTTGAGTAGATGCCCAATGGCTGGCCTACTCAATGACATCTATATATTCTCTATCACCCTCCAATAATCCCCTAGCGTAGCAAACATCCGATATGTTTCATATTGTACAACTCCAATCTTTCTGATATCAGCATAGCATTTGAAAACCTTCACAATGTTCAAAAGACACCTAATGTAGTAAGGGTCACCACATCCAGGTGGAAAATAGTGAAGTCTACCTATTGCTTTACCCTTTTCTCTATCGACCCACTCTTTATCCTTCCGCTTTCACACAAATTTATGCGGAAACTCAATGTAGGTGCGATTGTTTGCCTCTGGATATTTCTTATTTGCCTCAATCCAACCAGAGACATGCTTTGACTGACACTCTGTCCATCTAGAATATTTTCCAAATGATCACCTTCAGAAAAGACTACAGATTGTTGAGTCTTAAGATGAAAACTCAAGTGCTCCATAGGAAGGTATCAATATTGAATTTCAAAACCAAAAATCCTCCAAGCAGCTTCACACGGGGATATGTAACGACAATCATAGTACATAATAATCTCATATACATTATTGCCAGTCACATTGTCAGCACTTTCCATATAAAATCCATTCGTAACACGATCATGACTTTTGTTTATATACTCGAACAAATACTTTATAGACCGAGATTGATTGCCCCACTCAATGTTTATGTGCAATCCATACTTTAGAAGAAGATATCTATTATGTCACTATATCCATTATTCAAAGGGACACCACTCTTCATAATTGTCCTTCTGTCGTCTCTGCGCCTGTACACCGGATAACCATCATCATCAATAATAGTAGAATCAACGAACCTCTTCAGAAAGTGCTTCGTACATTTTCCGACTTTGTCCATACACGGAGAATTTGAATACGCTAATCCGCAGGGACCATGAATTATGTATTCCTGCACTGCTAAGTAGTACTTGGGGTCAACTTTTTCATCGAGTATTTCCGCAGAAATTATTCGATCGATGTTCGTCCCGTTTGATACTTATCTTCCTTTGCAAGGAAAAAAAGGATGTGCCCATGCGGAAGACCACATTTCTGAAATTTAAGGTGTATACAACTACAAATCATTGATAAACAATTTAAGTGCATGATAATTTTAGTAGGTCCTCCATTTTCAATTAAAATTACCATTTACTTAAAGTACACGGCATAACATTACCGAATACTTTCTTGCAACGTAGCTCATTAATAAGAGCATCCAGTTTAATCTTAAACACCTAAAAACAATATCAAGATGATCTTCTATTCTCAAGTTTCTTGGTTTCAGAAATCTAACAATCTCTGGCCACTTTGGGTTACACATGAAAGTAATAAACAGATCCGGATAATCCGCCCATCTGCAAATAGTTATCGCATATTGGTAACTCTGAATTATATAGCGGGGTCCACCGGTGTAAGATGATGGTAACACAATCCTCATACCCATATACGTAATATCAGTTTCACCCCGTAGAAGAGCATCACTGAGAGCACTATACAACTCGACTCGCGAGACTTTCTGGTTCAGCCTGATAGATAATAGTCGTATAGATTCAATGGTCCTATAAAGATCAACCATAATTTTTCGCATCAATCTCCTCCTATAGAGAATAGTTGCTCTCTCGAACGGCCTTTCTTGCAAGCGGAAAGCAGCAAACTCTCGCATGTTGACTTTTTTTCGACCACCACCAGCTGACTCCCTACTGGAAGCAAACGAAATATTTTCACTATATCCATCTTCACCATATGGAAACAAAAGTGGATATATTATAAGACAAATGCATCTCGTTAATGCACTTCAACTATCCATTGCGTCTTTCAACAATTATATCTCGATCTCCAAGCGCACGATCAAGGTCGCCAACCACCAACGCCGCTACTTCTGAAACAACATGTAATTATATGTTTTGCGATCGGTTGTCCTCTCATTCACCATCTTAATTCTAACATCAACGCGTCCTTCAACTGCTATATTTTAAGCAGCCATCCTAAACGATTTCACCAGGATATTGTTCTGATCAAGCATGCATTTCAAATCCGCAACTAACTCGGTATTGAGAGCTTCCCTTTCCATATTTTTTCTGGCAAAATTAAATTAGCAATGCGCTTTAGCAACACTGCATATTGTACTGTGATACTTAGGCAAAAACTGAAATGCAATTTTAAAACAGAAAATTATAGATAGTAGAGCATAAATATTTTTACCTCACAACATTGATTCGATTTGATATCTCATTATCAGTATCATATATATATAGTTGTGCAAATTTTGGAGTTGAACCCTCAAATGGAAGGAGACTTTCGATGATATGGTAATTTTGACCATGCAATTAAAATGCAGGAGGTCCGCCATCTGTGTTCATGCTCGAATCGATTTTTCCTCCCATTGATGTGAATGAGAACATGTTATTGTACGTCTATATATTTTTTAAATACTGCTTACTTTGCGCTCTACCCAGATAGCATCTCCTGTAGAAGTTGAGGAGGATGCGGAAGTAATGGCAGTTAGATCTTTCCTTTCATACAACATAGGCTGTAGACCGGATAAACAGACTTTGGAAAGGACATCAATCGCTCTTCGTACCAATACAACGCACCACAACGACTACAACTATTAGTAGTGTCGCCAAAGTCCATATATTCTAATCATAAAAAAATAAAATTTAAATATTATTGTTAGAATACAGATAACATGAAATAAAATAAACAGATATTGCACATAGAATATTTAATCTTTATTCAAATTTTTTTACCTACTACGGAAGGATCATTCATATGTTCTTTCCTTGTACCAGCTGCCTCTGTAATATTCCAATAATAAAACTAAATTAATTTTTTTTCCTTGTTCTACATGATAAATCTATGAATTTATCAAGAAATTCAACGATAATAATTTGAAAGTTCTTACTCTCCTTGGTGATTTTCAAGTTGTAACTAGATGGCTATCAGACGAAGGAAGAAGAAATGCATCCCTAGTAGGATTAACGACGGTTGATGCAGTTCTCAAGATTGACTCACTATCAGTATTATTGGCATTCCCTAATTTCGTCAATTTAGGTAAAACAATTACAATAATATATATTATACTTGGCCTCCAAGGTAATTTTAAAAAAATACAATTAAATAACTTGGTTAATTATGTACCTTTATTTGAAGATGAGGTTGAAATTTTAGAGAACGGTGTCACTCTTTGATTTATCTTATCGTCATTTGCTAGATAAATTGGGTCATTTATAATGGATTTAGTAAGAATTTCAGGAACACGCTTGTCTTGGTCAACGACGTATTCTTTCAAAACAGGTTGAACCTAGCTACTTAAAAATTAAGAGTGTAACTCATTGGAACCCACTTACAAATAAAAAATCACAATAAATAAATAAATATAGGGTAGAGCATAGAATAATATCTTACTATTACTGATATAAGAAAATGAAGTCCCCTGAAATGGATATGTAAGGGTGGTCAGATCGACGTTTTTGCCAAATGCCTTCACCTTAGTAAATTTTGAAGAGGATCCGCTAATATTCGTGTCAAACCGAGATGAATTTTCTAATTTAACAAAAAAAAAAAAAAAAATTTGGTGATAAATAAAGGAAAATAAAGCATTTTAGTTAAAAAGATACAGACAATAAAAAAATTAGATAATAAACTAAAAAGTTGCATCTTGTTATGGGTCAATTATTTATTATGGAGTCAGACCAAAAGTAAAAAATAGCCAAGAAGAAATTAATATACCATTATTAGGTTAGGTTCGTATAATGAGCCATATTTGGATACACATCATAATTATAGGTATTTATATGCAAAAAATACTATTTTTAAAACAAAATAAATAATTAAATTGGCATAGCAAAAAATTTATTAAAATATATTAATTTATTTGTTTTACAATTATAAAAAAGGACATTTACTTAACTGCACTTCACCACACAAAAAAAATAAAAATTAATAAACAAGATAAAATACAAATGCACAAAATACATAAAAATGGGAACATTCACAACCCCCCGGTGTAGATCATAAAATATATTAAACCAATCCCAACATAATTTTGCCAGCCAACTACCTTTCCAATTTCGTATTATTTAAAAAAAAAAAAACCGACTCGAAATAAATAGTGCAAAAAATACATATAAGACACAAACATTATAAGTTAATAAAATTAGACAAACTAAAAAAAAGATTGACCTATATTTGGGCCTCATTACTTATATTTCAGATTGGCCCATATTTGGGCCACATTACTTATATCAGTTTGGCCTATCTGCCCTAACCCATTTTAATACTACATGTGTCTTCTATGACACAACACTACCATCTCGATCATTCAATTTATGTCTCTTCATCTCCACTCTATCACCGCCTCACTTTCTCTCTCTAAACCTAAACGACTCCATTCCCTTATCTCATTTCGGAAGAAGAAACCCTAAGTTCTTCTTCGGATTCCTACTGCATGTTTGAATCGTCTAAGTCTTATGCCAAGATTTCCATATTTTTCCTCGTTCATTATGATGAAAGTTAATTTTTTTGTGAGTTTTGAATCTGTGAGATCAACTCACAGACCTGTTCATTGGCACCCCCTCCTCCCCGATTTCTATTTTTGAGTGAAAATGAAGGATCTGTTGTTTCAGTGGATTTCTACGAGTTTGGAATGCAATGTGTTTTTAAAAACCGATAATGAAAGGGATTTTCAAAAACCCCCCAATTTTTTTTTTTTTTTTTTTTTTTTTTTTTTTTTTTTATATCAAAACCCTTTCAGAGGTTTTTGAGTAATCCGTTAATATATCAACACAAAAAGCCATATTTCTCAATAATTTTGATGTTTAGTCTTTTTGAAAATTTATTCTTGATATGTTCAAATCTTGTGATAAGTTGTTTCTGGATATGTAGGAATTTTCGAATTTCCCTAAGACCTTCTTGGTTGGCATAATTCAATATACACATTAATTAATCCTAAACATGCATCTATTAATTTAAATATAACACATAGGTGTTCTAGAGTTGACCTGAGAATCGTGTGCACAATAATTCGATGTTAGACTCTAGGATTGACCTTCTAGACTGTATCCCTGCTCGATTCTCAACGCCGGATGGACGACGAACTTTGAGAAATCCCAAGTGTGGGAACCAACAATGTCGCCGCCGCCCTTTCACTCTCTCTTTTCTGCTCTGTGATTTTTCGTTAGACTGTTCTTTTTCGCAGACTGAGAGTTATGTATTTAATACATAATTACTGAGTGTGGGCCTGGCCTGGTAGTTTAATTCCCTACTGGGCTAGGAGTCTGATGGGCCAGTCCGGGGATCAAATACAAGAAATAAAGATGGGCCTAATTATGAATTAATTATTCTATGTTCAAACCAGAATATAATTAATTCATAAATATTAATTCATTCCACTAAAGAATGAATACTGACTTACCCCTTTATTCCCGAATTGAGTCGGGGCTTTAATTAGACTTAATTAATTCCCGTATTTAAGATATCGAATATCCATTAATTAATTAAAGCCTCTAACAACTTAAATTAATTAATTTCTTATTAATTCCTAATGTAGTACCACTCAACTTCATTATTGTACCTGAACTTAATCAACCTGCAGGGTTTAGTACAATAAACCTTTTGAGATCCTTAAGGGGATATCATCATCCTAAACGGATAGGGTTACCTAAACACAAATTACCAGTTATCATATGCAAGTTGTTGTCACCCAAGATACAAAATATAAAGAGTTACTCTCACCCATAGTAAATCAAAGTGACACACAGACATGCACACATAACTGTAATCTTATTTAGGGTTTAGATTACAATAAGTCACCGAGATCTCTTGTTCTTCACTAAGGTCATACAGAAGAACTTATCTCACCGTGATCCTATTAATACGTAAAGACGTACTAGTATAAGTAAATAGTCAAGATAAACTATTCCTACTTGATACTGCAGCCTATACCAACAACTCGTCCTCAAGTTGTCTCAGCTGTGATATATATTTTATATCTCATTAAGTTTAATCAATCATATGATCTTCTGTAATCTACAACACACCACATGATCTACTTATAGAGAGAGATATATGGACATATATAGTGATTAGTGTAAACAAAATCAGATAGAAGATTATAGTGAATAACTGGAACCATTGTATATAAAAGGTCTTGCTTTCAGTATATAAATCTAACAATCTCCCACTTTTACTAAAGCAAACTTTTAGTATACCAGGTGTCTAACTATCTAGCTATTACATTCTCCCACTTATACTGAAAGTTTACTAAGTGGGTGGCATCAATCGCATCTTTAGTCCCTGAACATGCTTGTCGTAGACTTTCTGCGGTAAGCTCTTCGTGAATGGGTCAGCCAAATTCTCTATCGTATAAATCTTCTCTATCCGCACATCTCCTCGTTTTACGATTTTTCGTATTATGTGGTATTTTCTCTCTATGCGTTTAGTCTCCTTGTGGGTCCTGGTTTCCTTTGAGTTTGCCATTGCACCTGAGTTACCACAATAGATTGTGATACTCTTAGGCAAACTAGGTTCCACGCCTAGATCCAAGAGGTAGTTCCGTAGCCATACTGCCTCCTTAGCAGCCTCTGAAGCAACCGCATATTCGGCTTCCATATTGGAGTCTGCAATGCATCTCTGCTTTGCACTCCTCTATGAAACGGCTCCTCCTCCCAAGGAAAACACATAGCCCGAGGTAGATCTTTTCTCATCCCGGTCAGCCTGGAAATCCGAATCCGTATAACCCAAGAGATTTAGACTGTCTGCCTGGTAAACTAGCCTGTAATCTCTAGTCCTCTTGAGGTACTTGAGCACATGTTTTACCGTAGTCCAATGTGCCTGTCCAGTGTTAGACTGATATCTTGCCACTATGCCAACTGCATAGCAGATATCGGGTCTCGTGCATAGCATGGCATACATAAGACTACCTAGTGCGGAAGCATAGGTACCTGTCTCATTTCCTCTTTCTCCTTAGGTGTCTTAGGACACATCTCCTTAGAAAGTGGAACGCCATGTCTGAAAGGTAGCAATCCTTTCTTGGCGGTTTGTAAGCTAAAACGAGGATCACAGTATCAATATAGGCCGCTTGGGATAAGCTCAACATCCTCTTCTTGCGATCTCGTATAACTTTGATCCCAAGAATGTAAGCTGCCTCTCCCAAGTCCTTCATTTGAAACTGTTTGGATAACCATATATTTATGTCTGATAATACTTCCACGTTATTGCCAACTAGGAGAATATGATCTACATAAAGTGCAAGAAATACTTTATCTCCGTTGACATTTAAGCGATACACACAACTCTCGTTTTCACTTTGAGTAAATCCATAAGATTTAATCACCTCATCAAAACGTAAGTTCCATGACCTGGAAGCTTGCTTGAGTCCATAAATAGACTTCTTGAGCTTCCACACTAGATGCTCTTTGCCTTCCCTCACAAAACCCTCTGGTTGCTGCATATAGATGTCCCTACCTTCTTCAAGGTAACCATTTAAGAAAGCGGTTTTGACATCCATCTGCCAAACCTCAAGGTTTAAGTGAGTTGCTATGGCGAGAAGGATCCGAATGGACTTAAGCATTTCCACCAGCAAAAAGGTTTCATCGTAGTCTTTACCCTCGATCTGGGTATACCCTTTCGCCACTAGCCTAGCCTTATAGGCCGTGACCTCTCCATCCCCTCCTCTCTTTCTCTTGTATACCCACTTACTGCTTATAGCATTACAACCATCTGTCAGTACAGTCTTCTCATATACATCCATAGCAGTTATGGATTTAAATTCAGAATCCATAGCGAGATGCCATTCTTTCGCATCTACGTCACTTACTGCTTCGGCGTATGTCCAGGGATCTAGATCAGCATGTCCATCTCCTAGGATCAAATCCGAAGATTCTCCCACAAACATGTATCGATAAGGTTGACGAACAACCCTCCCACTACGTCGAGGCTGTGTAGGCATTATGTTAACAGGTTGTGCAGTACTTGGTATTATTGTCTCTTGCACTTGTGGCTGTGGAAGTGGAATCGTATTGACATTCCCTTCGAGTTCTTGAAGGGCAAGGTCTGTTCTGGACTTATGATTAATCAAATAGTCCTCTTCTAAGAATCGGGCGTTAGTGCTAATAACGACCTTCTGATCCTTAGTACTATAGAAATAACCACCCTTCGTTCCCTTTGGATACCCTATAAACAATCTCACCTCTGACCTAGATTCCAACTTGTTAGCATCCTTGTTCAGCACATGTGCTGGACTACCCCAAATCTTTATATGGTTCAAGCTGGGCTTGCGCCCAGACCATAGCTCGACAGGGGTCTTGGACACCGACTTGGATGGTACTAGGTTTAACATATAAGAAGCTGTTTCTAAGGCATATCCCCAGAATAAAATGGGCAAAGATGCATAACTCATCATAGATCTAACCATCTCAAGTAGAGTTCGATTTCTTCTTTCTGCTACACCATTCTGTTGAGGAGTACCTGGTGTAGTCAATTGGGATGTAATCCCAATCTCTGACAATTACTGTAGGTGTCAATTCAATTTCATCAAGTGGTCATGTCTTGTAGTAGAGGATGAGAGGAATCAGGAACCGGGTTTAAGTTGGGAAGAACCGGGCTGGAGAGTCGGGTTTAAATCAGTTCAGTTTTGGAGGTTATTGAAGAACCGGGGTCATGACGGTTATAACAGAATTATGCAACGGTTTTGAACCGTTGCATGTGAAACCGTTGTCAAAGGCACGTGTACCAGTTTTGAAGCGGTTGAAACATAATTGATTCCAACTTCTAGAGCTTCTTGATTCGAGCTTAGTTCTTTATATACATTTGTTCCACTTGTAGAGACGAGTTGATACACGTTGTTTTCCCTCTGTAAACACTACACAATCATTAGAATTAGAAAGCTAGGGTTCTTAAGCTCAATTCGGATTGTGAATTGGGGCTTCTAGTTTTCTGGGTTGTTTCTTGTAATTGATTGTTCAGTGGAGTGAATTGAGGTGTATAGAGCCTCCGTGGATGTAGATCACATTGATCGAACCACGTAAAAGCTTTGTGTTCTTCATTTTATTTCTGGTTTTGCGTTCGGTTCTTGGTTGGCCGATTTTCAGTTTGTTTTTCATTCTTTTCTGAGTTGATTTCATTTGTGTGTGTGTTGTAAGTGATTCAAATCTTAAGAAGTGGCGCCGTCTATGGGAAACACTACACAAACATTCAAAGAAGGAAAGAATGGCTGGAGTAAAGATGGATGTGGAGAAGTTTTCAGGTAAGAATGACTTCTCACTTTGGAAGATCAAAATGAACGCAGTACTGATTCAGAATGGTCTAGACTCTACACTTCTTCCTATTGATCAATGGCCTGATGCTGAGAAATCCAAGTTTCCAGAATTGGATAAGAAGGCTTTGAGTCTGATATTCCTATGTCTGGGGATAAACCTTTGAGGGAGGTGTCAAGGTGCAAGAATGCAGTGGAGGCATGGGGAAAACTGGAGGAACTCTACCAATCAAAGTCTATATCAAACAAATTATTTCTGAAGCAGAAATTGATGTCTTTCAAAATCACTGATGATAAGGTCATTTCTGATCAACTTGATGAGTTTGTCAAGATGATTGAAGAATTAGAAGATCTAGGGGTGAACTTGGAGGATGATGATAAGGCTCTGATGGTGTTGAATGTTCTTCCAAAGTCCATGGAAAGTTTTAAAGATGCATTGATGTTTGGAAGGGATGGAAAAATCAGCTATGAATCCATCCTGTCAGCATTGAAGACAAAGTGTTTTCAAATTCAGGGAGAAAAGGGCTCTGCACAGGCCGGAGAAGGTTTGAACATTAAGTTCAAAAAGAATTTTCAAAAGAAGAAGTTCCAGGGATTCAAAGATAACAAATCTGGAACTCGGAATGCAAAGAAACAAGGAGATTGGGTTGAAACCAGAAAGTGTTTCAAATGCAAGCAAGCTAGGCATTTGAAAAAGGACTGTCCACAAAAGAAGAAGAAACAGGAGAATCAGAGGGCAGAAGTGGCTATGACTGAGCATCAAGAAGACACTCCAGAAGTTTTAAACATCACCGACACAAAAATGGAAAAGGAATGGGTTCTTGATACTGGGTGTTCATTCCACATGTGTCCCAATGAATCCTAGTTCAAGGATTTATAGAAAGAAGATGGTGGATGTGTATTACTGGGAAATGATCACTCATGCAGAGTGAAAGGCACAAGATCAGTCCAGATCAAAATGTATGATGGAGTCATCAGAACCATTTCTCAAGTAAGGTATGTACTTGACCTAAAAAGAAACCTCCTATCCCTTGGATCTCTGGTGGCAAATGGCTGTCAGTTCAATTCCCTAGATGGTTATCTTCACATCACTAAACATAACAAGCTGGTAATCAAAGGAAGGCAACACAATGGCCTGTTTATTTTGATTAGATCACCTGTGATAGGATGTGCTGAATCTGTAATAAGCAGAGAAGATGTTATGAAGTGGCATAGAAGGCTGGGTCATATTGGAGAGAAAGGATTGAAGGAGTTATCAAAGAAGGGCATCATTGGTGAAATGGGAAATAGAACACTGAATTTCTGTGACAAGTGTGCTCTGGGAAAGGCCAAGAAGCTGCCTTATGCTAAAGGGATACATTCTACTCAAGAACCACTTGATTATGTACACTCTGATATTTGGGGGCCTTCAAGAACAGAGACACATGGTGGAGGAAGGTATTTCATGTCCATCATTGATGATAACAGTAGAAAAACCTGGGTATTTGTTTTAAGGAATAAAAGTGATGCATTCCTTAAGTTTAAAACATGGTTGAGTCAGGTGGAGAACCTAAGAGGGAAGAAACTGAAACATCTTAGGACAGATAATGGCTTGGAATACCTATCCACTGAATTCACAGGGTTTTGTAAAGAAAAGGGAATCACAAGGCACAGAACTGTCCCACTAAACCCTCAACAAAATGGGGTTGCTGAAAGGTTTAACGGGACTGTGCTGGAGAGAGTTAGATGTATGCTGATTGATGCTGGATTACACAAATCCTTCTGGGGAGAAACAATAAACACTGCATGCTATTTGATAAACAGGTCACCATCATCAACTCTAGGATTTAAAACTCCAGAAGAAGTTTGGAGTGGAAAGGTACCAAACTACTGTGACTTAAGAGTGTTTGGTTGTCTGGCTTATGCTCAAATTAGGCAAGACAAACTTGATGCAAGAGCACAGAGATGTGTATTCCTAGGATATCCTGAGGGCATAAAAGGATACAGGGTTATGGTGCTTGGAACAGGGAAACCAGAAACTCTTGATAAGCAGAGATGTAAAGTTCAATGAGGATGTGATGGGATAC
The DNA here is from genome assembly GCA_958295605.1 of Ajuga chamaepitys. Lineage (NCBI taxonomy): Eukaryota > Viridiplantae > Streptophyta > Magnoliopsida > Lamiales > Lamiaceae > Ajuga > Ajuga chamaepitys. The sequence goes on from OY282499.1 coordinate 53,376,140, forward strand.
ATCTCTACTGGAAGTCAAGAGGAAGCTGATGGTGCTGTGGAACCTGAAAGAGTTTCCATTCAGGTGGAGCCTACTGAGGAGCAGATATCACCAGAGAAGGATACTCAAGCTCAACAAGAAGATGACAGTTCATCAGAAGATGAAGAAGGTCAAACTGAGATTGCAAATCTCAGAACTTATAGCATAGGAAGAGACAGGCCAAGAAGACAAATCCAAAGGCCTGATTTCTGTGGACAAGCTGGAAGTGTATATTATGCATTGAGTGTAGCAGAAGACTTGGAGTTTCAAGAGCCTAGTAGTTTCAAGGAAGCAATAAGTTGCAGTGAGAGTGAACACTGGATAGGGGCCATGATGGAGGAAATGGAATCTCTGGAGAGAAACCAAACCTGGAAGCTTGTAGACAAACCAAAAGGGCAGAAGCTAGTTAGTTCAAAATCGATCTACAAGAAAAAGGTAGAGGCTGGAAAAGCTGATAAAATCAGATACAAGGCAAGGCTGGTGGCCAGGGGCTTCCCACAGAGAGAAGGCATTGATTATAATGAGGTATTTTCTCCAGTATTGAAGCATTGCTCTATCAGGTTACTCCTATCAAAGGTTCCTGCATGGTGATCTAGTTGAAAAGATATACATGAAGCAACCTGAGGGCTTTGTGATTCCTGGAAATGAAGAGAAGGTCTGTTTTCTCAGGAAATCACTCTATGGTTTGAAGCAGAGTCCAAGGCAGTGGAATAAGAAGTTCAATGAGTTCATGATTAGTGCAGAATTCATAAGAAGCTTATATGACAGCTGTGTATACTTTAACAAAGGTTCAAGAGTTGAACAAGTGTTTCTGCTGTTATATGTGGATGATATGCTCATTGCCAGTAAGAGTATTGATAAGATACAACAGCTAAAGGGAAGGTTAAGTTCAGAATTTGACATGAAGGACCTTGGGGAAGCCAGGAAGATTCTGGGAATGGACATCATTAGAAGAAGAAAGACTGGAACATTATGGCTCTCACAGAAACAGTATTTGCAGAAGGTTGTGGAGAGATTTCACATGCATGAGTCAAGACCAGTGAATATCCCGGTTAATCTACAAACTAAGCTGTCCAAAGATCAGTGTCCTAAGACAGAAGCTGAGGAGATTCACATGAAGAATGTTCCATATGCCAGTGGTGTTGGCAGTTTGATGTATGGAATGATATGCAGTAGGCCAGACTTGGCCTATAGTGTGTCTCTGGTAAGCAGGTATATGTCAAATCCTGGAGAATCACATTGGGAAACTTTGAAGCAGGTTTTAAGATATCTGAAAGGGTCTGTCAGTGTGGGGTTAAAGTTCCAGAAACAAGAAGCTAGTACTATACCTTTGGTTGGATATGTTGATGCAGACTTTGCCGGGAACTTGGATACTAGGAAATCTATTATAGGGTATGTCTTTACTTTGTATGGGACGGCTGTAAGTTGGAAGAGTGTGCAACAGCCTGTGGTTGCATTGTCAATAACTGAGGCAAAATTCATTGCCTTAACTGAGGCAATCAAGGAAGCTCTGTGGCTCAAGGGAATCCTTAAGGACTTGGGGATAAGACAAGATTGTGTTACTACTCACTGTGATAACCAAAGTGCTCTTCACTTGGTGAAACATCAAGCTTTTCCTGAGAGGTCTAAGCATATTGATGTTAGACTTCATTTTTCAAGGGATATAATTGAAGCTGGATCTGTTGAAGTGAAGAAAGTGCATACTATGGACAATGCAGCAGATTTCCTGACTAAGGCAGTTCCTTGGAGTAAGATGGTTCATTGCTCAAGCCTGAAAAGGCTTGAACAATGCAATTAAAACCTGGAGGTGACAAGGCAGTTTGAGGTGATGAAGTGCACTTGAATTCATTGAGGTGGAGATTTGTAGGTGTCAATTCAATTTCATCAAGTGGTCATGTCTTGTAGTAGAGGATGAGAGGAATCAGGAACCGGGTTTAAGTTGGGAAGAACCGGGCCGGAGAGTCGGGTTTAAATCAGTTCAGTTTTGGAGGTTATTGAAGAACCGGGGTCATGACGGTTATAACGGAATTATGCAATGGTTTTGAACCGTTGCATGTGAAATCGTTGTCAAAGGCACATGTACCAGTTTTGAAGCAGTTGAAACAGAATTGATTCCAACTTCTAGAGCTTCTTGATTCGAGCTTAGTTCTTTATATACATTTGTTCCACTTGTAGAGACGAGTTGATACACGTTGTTTTCCCTCTGTAAACACTACACAATCATTAGAATTAGAAAGCTAGGGTTCTTAAGCTCAATTCGGATTGTGAATTGTGGCTTCTAGTTTTCTGGGTTGTTTCTTGTAATTGATTGTTCAGTGGAGTGAATTGAGGTGTATAGAGCCTCCGTGGATGTAGATCACATTGATCGAACCACGTAAAAGCTTTGTGTTCTTCATTTTGTTTCTGGTTTTGCGTTCGGTTCTTGGTTGGCCGATTTTCAGTTTGTTTTTCATTCTTTTCTGAGTTGAGTTCATTTGTGTGTCTGTTGTAAGTGATTCAAATCTTAACAAGTACTGTTGGAACTCGTTGCTGAGGTATTCGCCACTGTGATCAGACTGCAATGACTTGATACTTTTCCCTAACTTCTTCTCCACTTCTGCCCGAAATTCCTTGAATTTCTCAAAGCATTCAGACTTGCGACGAAGTAGGTAAATGTATCCTTATCTTGAGTAATCGTCAATGAAAGTGACAAAATACTCATACCCTCCACGAGCTTGAGTGGACATCGGTCCACACAAGTCAGAATGGATCAGCTCTAACACCTCATTGGCCCTACTCCCCTTTACCTTAAAAGGCCTTGTCGACATCTTTCCTTCTATACAGGATTCACAGACTCGAGTTTGAACTGGTGGGAATGAATCTAACACCCCATCAGATACTAGTCTTTGGATCCTGTTTAGACTGATGTGACCTAATCTTAGGTGCCAAAGATGTGTTTGATCCTCTTGAGAAGATAACTTTCTTTTCTTTAGGTTTGATGAATTGGATGCAACTAAGGTTTGTGTATTATGCAAACAAGTTATAGTATAAAGTGAATCGCTCAAAACACAAGTGCAGATAACTACGTCATCTCTCATGATAGAAACATTACTACCAAAAATAACTGAATATCCATCACAATAAAGTTTCGAAAATGAAATCAAATTCCGCCGAAAATCCGGCACAAACAAAACATCTCTTAGAACTAAAACAGTGTCATTAAAGCATAAAGAAAAATCTCTAACTGCAACTGCTGCGACCCTTGCTGCATTGCCCATGGAGATAGTGATCTCGCCATCCCTAAGCTGCCTTGTCGGCTGAAAGCCCTGCAAGGTGTAACAAACATGATCAGTCGCACCTGTATCTACTATGCACGAATGAGTAGAAACAGAGGCCAAACATGTTTCAGTTATTAAAGCTAATGGAGTACCTTGGTCCTTTGCCTTTAGCATCGGACAATCTTTCTTCCAATTCCCAGTCTTACCGCACTTGAAGCACTTTCCCTTGGGCTTCTTTACTCCACCACTAGGGCCTACTACTTTACTCCCACTATTTGCCTTGGCCTTTTTGCCCTTTTGCCTCTTTTTCTTGTTTCCACCGAGGCCCATTGGCAGTAACCAAAGCCTGTGCACCCTTTCTCGTAACACCTTCTGCTGTAACTAGGTCATTGAGTAACTCATTAAAAGTATAGTCTGACTTGGCCATAACAACATTGAGACAGAAGTTCTCAAAGGATTTGGGAAGTGTGTTGAGAATGATATCGACCTTGGCCTCGCCGTTGATACCTCCTCCTAACAAGTCAAGCTTGTCCATGAGGTTAATCATGTGCATGACATGATTGTGCACTGAGCTGCCTTCGGTCATCCGACTTTCCATGATTTGCCTCATTAAGTCAAAGCAGCTCTGTCCGTCTCCCCATACACCTCTTGAAGGTTCAGCATGATGCCAGCGGCATCGTCCATGGCCAGATGCTAGAGCTGCAAAGTAGATGACATAGTGTTCATATTGTAGCATTTAGCCACATTATGAGACTTATGCCACCTCTCATGCTTTTCCCGCTCCTCATCAGTGGACTGATCAGTAAGGGGATCCGGACGAGGAGTAACTAGCACAAAATAGTGTTCCTCAGGGATAAGAATACACTCCAGATTACGTTTCCATTCTTTATAGTTATGACCGGTTAAAGGGTGTTGTGCGAGAATATTGATGACAGATGACAAAGACATATCTGAAAAATATATGAACAATACACATGTAAGAACACAATCACATATAATTTGAAACAACAATATTGTAACCTTTTGATAAAAAAATATTGATAGAATCCTCCAATAGCCCAAAAGATTCTACATATAAGTCACTCGGGTGGACGTTTATATGTAAACCCATCGGCCAGACTAAAAACACCTAGTCATTTAATTTCAATCCATGTCAACCTATCATTTTAACAAATGAAATTAATAATTGGACCTTTAAACTAGACCATATTATTATTAAGAAGGGACTCCTCGGGGAGTTGTACTTAAAATAATATCTAAGCAATGACCACAACATAACCCTTGTAAATAAATTCTTGGATTTGACACACTTATGCAAACCATGTCGCTTCCAATTAATTCCATTTTTCTAGAAAACTTGTGAAAATTATACGTGTAAGCCATGCATGGACGTTTACGCGTGTAACTCCCACTTTTCTTTTGGAATTAAAAGATTTATTTAGAAGTCTCAGCTGGCAAACTTATGAATAATAAATATTAGCAAGCCAGGCGTGTGGACATTTACTAATATTATTATTCACTTTGCCTTGAGACCGGTTGTGGTGGTCTTTGACTATTTTAAATGAAATATTAAAAAAAGTCGGGTTTTGCTTAGTCTTTTACTTCAAAAGGTTTGTCCATGCAACAACACGTAACCCTAAGCATAAATAAAACTAAACTCAACAAGTAAAGCATGCTCGGAGAATTTAAATATGCTAATAATACGTGATGTTCCTAGCATGATAGTCTAAACACAATTAAATCACGTAGACATATTTGACATAATAATAAATATTAAACATCCATCGAGTGAAAAGAAACGATAAAAAATAAATAAAATTCGCTCTTCGTAGCTCAACATAGAAAAAATAATAAATCCTAAATTATTACATAATATAGAAAATACAAGTCTTCTAGCTTTTGGGCCTTCACGTCGGGCCTCACGTACTCGGGTACGGACCGGACTAAAACGAAACATCGGGCTAAAGACGAGCTGCGTGGACCGATGGACTGTCGGGCCAAAACCCTAGGGGCCGTACACGGCAACGATCTGCTAGGGTTTGCAAACCCTAGCCGCCGCCACCCCTCCAACCGCAACCTGCTGCTGCCGGGCGCCGGGGCTGCTGCTGCCGAGCGTCGGGTGCCTGTTGACGGGTGACGGCGGCCTGCTGCCGGTTTCTTCACGTTTTTCGTGTTCTTCGTTTTCAATTCTCAATTTTATAGATTTTTCAACGAAAATACAAACAAAAACGAACCTATTCTAACCAGGAATTTTCTCGTGGTGAATTACAATTACAACGTCAACAAACATGACGTACCAATAAAAAACGAGCCACGAAGAATGACAATAAAATAAATGCACATATAATCAATAATTGAATTATATCTGACAGAGCTAAGAAAACTGATCCAGGCTCTGTTACCAATGGTAGGAATTTCTGAATTTCCCTAGGACCTTCTTGGTTGTCATAATTCAAAATACACATTGATTAATCCTAAACATGCATCTATTAATTTAAATATAACACATAGGTGTTCTAGAGTTGACCTGAGAATCGTGCGCACAACGATTCGATGTTAGACTCCAGGATTGACCTTCCGGACTGTATCCCTGCTCGATTCTCAATGCCGGATGGACGAGGAAATTTGAGAAATCCCAAGTGTGGGAACCAACACTGCCACCGCCGCCCTTTCACTCTCTCTTTTCTGCTGTGTGATTTTACGTTAGACTGTTTTTTTTCATAGACTGAGAGTTATGTATTTAATACATAATTACTGAGTGTGGGCCTGGCCTGGTAGTTTAATTCCCTACTGGGCTAGGAGCCTGATGGGCCAGTCAAGAGATCAAATACAAGAAATAAAGATGGGCCTAACTATGAATTAATTATTCTATGTTCAACCTAGAACATAATTGATTCATAAATATTAATTCATTCCACTAAAGAATTAATACTGACTTACCCCTTTATTTCCGAATTGAGTTGGGGCTTGAATTAGACTTAATTAATCCCTGTATTTAAGATATCGAATATCCATTAACTAATTAAAGCCTCTGACACCTTAAATTAATTAATTTCTTATTAATTCCTAAAGTAGTACCACTCAACTTCATTATTGTACCTGAACTTAATCAACCTGCAGGATTTAGTACAATAAACCTTTTGAGCTCCTTAACGGGATATCATCATCCTAAACGGATACGGTTACCTAAACACAAATTACCAATTATCATATGCAAGCTGCTGTCACCCAAGATACAGAGTATTAAGATCTAGCACTTAACTCTCACCCATAGTAAACCAAAGTGACACACAGACATGCACACATAACTGTAATCTTAATAGGGTTTAGATTACAATAAGTCACCGAGATCTCTTGTTCTTCACTAAGGTCAGACAGAAGAACTTATCTCACCATGATCCTATTAATACGTAAAGACGTACTAGTATAAGTAAATAGTCAAGATAAACTATTCCTACTTGATACTGCAGCCTATACCAACAACTCGTCCTCAAGTTGTCTCAGCTGTGATATTTAATTTATATCTCATTACTTAACCAATCATATGATCTTCTGTGATCTACAACACACCATATGATCTACTTATAGAGAGAGATATATGGACATATATAGTGATTAGTGTAAACAAAATCACATAGGAGATTAATAGTGAATAACTGGAAACATTGTATATAAAAGGTCTTGCTTTCAGTATACAAATCCAATAGGATATGCCTTAGATCTTCGCATTCAGTAAATTTTATAGCATTTTTACAAAGTCTTGTGATGTATGATTAACTTTTAATCAAAAGAGCAAATTGGTTATACATTTTTTATAAATTTTAGTAATCGGCATGTTCCTATGTTTGTATGCATATTCTGATCAACAAAATGTCATTACTTGAGTGGGTCAAATTTTGTGATAAGTTGTTACTGGATCTCTACTTTGTTTTTTCGAATTCTGCCTTTGATCTTCGCATGCAGTAAATTTTAGAGCATGTTTACAAAGTCTTGTGGTTTATTATTAACTTTTAATCAAAAGAGAAAATCGATTATGTATTTTTTATAAATTTATAAATCGGTGTGTTATTCCATTTTTGTATGTCTATTCTGATCAACAGAATGTCATTACTTGTTTAATGTGATAAAAAAAAAAAGGGACCTAAATTGCTATTTTTTCGACATTTTTGGTAAGAATACATATTAATGTGTTTTCTATGTACACATGCAAAAATAATTTTATGCTTAAAAGTATGAATGTTCAATATTGAGTATCTATTGAATTTTGATATCTGATTTACACATATATGTTTATATATGACATTAGCTATGTCAATAATTATATTTAAATAAATAGATGAAGGTTCAATATAATGATTGAATAGACCAGTATTGTAGAATGCAAATCATGAATTTTCAAATTGTGAAATAACATTTCTTGAGTGTTATGTGTTTATGCCATATGTGATAATAAATTATTACTTATGTTTATGGATTTGAAATTGTTCGTCAAGATAGTCTTTTAAAATTGGATTAGTTTTGAAAGTGCTAACTACTCTATCTTTATCTAGAAATGTACTCTAACACTTTCTTTTTTATGCTTTTTTATGCTTGTATGAATGAGGGAAAACGGCCAATGGTATTATAAGGGTATAATAAAAAGTCCTATGTTATGTCACATTGAAGAATTGATCAAAACAAAATAAAGGGGGAAGAGCAATTATCTTTTTCAAATGCCTACAAACACAGATAAGTATATCAATTATATATTTATATATAATAGATGCCATAAATTTTCTTCAATCATCCATTTACAGACTCAAAACATAGTATTTCAGATCAAAGAAGTAAATGAAACATTGTTGTCATATTTAAACTTCAAAAAGGATAATTTAGACAAAATAAAACAAAATAACATACCATCGCTTGCATGTTTATTGCCTATTGTAATAGAACCTCTAAGCTTCACCATAATAGCTGCTTCAACTTTGACTTGAATGCTACATTTGTACTATGTGGTCAAACTTTCATGATCTGAAGTATAAAATATATGTACACATTACTAGAATGTCTAATTACATTATGTAATGTGACTCACCTTGTCTGTATTTAAACCTTCATCAAAATATAATTAACCATCTTTATGCCAAAACATCATTAATCATGAAAATATGTCACCAGATGCTTTCAATTTAAATCATGTTTAACTAATACATAACAATAGCTTTGGTATGGTTTTATAACAGAAACTTTAATCTAAGTGTATTAGTTTTGAAAGTCCTGATGACTCCATCTGTTTTCTAGGTTTTTTTCTTAATATACATGAACATTTTTCATAATAAGATTATTTCAAAGTGTAATCTAACAGTTTCTTAATTTTTTTTAATGTTTTTTTTTTTTTTTTTTTTTTTTTTTTGCATGTATGAATGAGGAAAACATGAAAAATGGTGCTAAGGGTATGCCATAGTCAGTTGTAACATCATATTGAAGCATTGATCAAAAGAGATTAAAGGTGGATGAGCAGTTATGTTGTTCTAATGCCTATAAGCACAAATAAGTATAGCAATTAAAAGGTTATATCAAATATTTATTTCTCAAATTTTCTTAATTCATTCATTTACAAAATGGAAACATAGTATTTTACATCAAAGAAGCAAAGTGATACATTGTTTTCCCTATTAAAACTTGAAAAATGACAATTTAGAAAAAAAAAAAAGAAAAAATAAAAAATAAAAAAACAATAGCATAACATCTAGGGTTAATTGCAGTAACCCCACCAAACTATCAGTGCTTTTACACATAAACCGCTAAACTTTTTTTTGTTGCATCGATACATATAAACTATACAAGTTTTGCAGATAAACCACCAAACTTATTTTTCAATCGGCAGATAAACCACCAAACTTATTTTTCAATCTTTTTTTGTCGGAAATCCACACCTGACTTGCGGGTGATAAACTTTTAGTGGCTTTTTTAGTATAAACAACCTTTTAATATGCTAAAAGTATAAAATTCTTTCACACCTTTCTTTTCCATAACAATTTCTTTGATGATCAATAGTTCTCTCTCCTAATATCTAGAACCTCCATTGTTGAAGATGAGTTGCTCCTGTACCTACTAAAAAGCGTGTTTAGACAAGAAAAGCCCTAAAAATTCATAACGCGCAAGTTACATGTTGAATTCCGGCGAATAATAATTGGAAAATAAGTTTGGTGTTGTATATACCAAAACCCTTATAGTTGATATGTATGAGTGCCACAAAAAAAAGTTCAGTGGTTTATATGCAAAAACGCTGATAGTTTGGTGTGGTTGTTGTAATTAACCCAATAAATCTATAGCATTGTTTTGCCTATTGTAACATAACCTCTAAGGTTCACAATAATGTCCTCTTCAACCTTGCATTGAATGCTTAATTTGTACTATGTGATCAAACTATGTTGATGTTGTACAACATATATGTACATATTAGTTAGAAATGTATAATGACTCACATTATCTTTATATTTTCCTTCTTAAAAAACTAACTGACCATCTTCATACCAAAACATCATTAGTCATGAAACTATGTTACCAGCTACTTTCAACTTACCTTATGGTTGACCAATATATAATCATTCTCTGTATACACATTCAAGATATTTGTTTGTTAGTTTTCTGAAACAGTACTACAACAATTTCATAAATACACAACAGTTAAAAGACAACAATTTTTCCTAGCAGTGTTGTCTATTTATCAATTAATAACAAATTTACCGCTATCTATTGTCTATTAGCGACAGACACGCTAATAGACAACAATTTTACAACTGTTTTCAACATCTGTTGTCTATTAGCCCTTTTTCCACAAATAGACAACATTTTTAACGATAGTTGCCCAAATCTGTTGTCTATTGGTAGTATATTGCTCCAATAGACAACACTATTATCAACATTTTTTTTTGAAACTGTTGTAAAAAAGGCATTTTAATTTACAATACTTTAAATAAACTCTTCATTGAAATTTTATATTTGAAATAAAATAAAAATTATGATTTTATTTTATAGATTGCCTTTTATTTTAAGAAACTTTTCATTTGAATTATCGAGTCGGCCTAATAATCTTAATATATTATAGGGGAATAAGTCAGGTCGAGCCGACTAATTTTAGGCCTAACCCAGCTCGAAATATGGCGTTAGCCTAACGGGCCCGTCCCGATCAGGTCGGACCGCTCGAATTGCCACATCTATGGTCAAGTTATGTTTTCACATGTTTTTGTTCCCATTTCTTCAGCTTATTATTTTCTTATGCAGGAGTATATTAACTAATTTTTTTTTTTTATTTTCTAATTTATTACTTTTTTTAGCAACCGATCAGTCTCTAGCCTTCCCTTTTTTTCCTCATTTCTTGAGCGCCTATAAAGATGAAGCTATATTTTTAATTTATTTATCTTTTTAATCTTTAATAGGAAAGTCTACATTGACTTAAAAAAAAAAAAGAAAATACAAACATGTGTATATTAATACATTTAGTATATGTACTATGTATTATGTATCAAGAAAGAAAAGAAAATCAACTTGTATCATATTATTTAAAAACAGATAAAAAAAATTTGAAAGAAAAGAAAATTAACTTTATATCGTTTCTCTCTCTCCTTTCCCTCGCACTCCTCACATCCCTCGCAGCTACTCTCTCCCCCATTCCACCATTGCTCGTCGTTTCATCCTCTACATCGCCGCCTGGAGTCGTTCCTCAGCGCCGCTGCTCGGAGTTTCGCTCTAGGCGGCATCACCAAATGGTACTCCAATTCAAATTAAAAAATAGAAAAGGAGCCCTAACTGAATTTCGACTTTTCATCCAAATTGAACGCCGATCGCACAAGTTTGAGGAATTGGCTTGCCTCCAATCGCACTCTTCGTCTCTCTCCTCCAATCGCACTCTTCGTCGCTCTCCTCCAATTTCACTCTCCTTGACTTCTGTATGTCTCTCCCCAGGGGGCACCATAGTACGTACATGCACATGCATATACGCATCTCTCTATGTATGAACATGATTGTGTGTGTTTGAAATTGTACGTCAGTTATCGACATTCTTGCATTCATGTTGATTTAGACTTAAATTTGGCTGGCGATTTGGTTTTTCAAATTTCTCAAACGATCGGCCATGAATTTTTCTCCATAGCTCCGCCGATCTCTGCCGCGATTCGCCAATCTCTGCCGCGTTCTACCACGACTCACCACAATCTGCCGGCGATCTGTCGCGATTCCCGGTCTACCGCTCTTATTCTCCTCAGTGCTCGCTGCGATCCCGCTCTACCGGTCTTATCTTGCTCGGTGCAAACTTACACTGAGAGTCAATAGCCATTTCAGGTACTCACTTTCCCACTTTTAGTCTCAATTAACAAGGTTTTGCTCATTGGAGGCGTAAAATTATGGCATTAAAAAAATATTCTTCTTGCTCTTGGTTGCGATAACATGGCTGTGATTTTAGTCTTATTCGATCTCTCTCTCTCTCTCTTCTCTCTCATGTTTGTATATTTCGTTAAGCCTTGATATTTCTTTTTTTCCTGTTTACTACATATCAGTGTATTTCCACCGATGAAACTTTGGCAGCCTACAGATGAAAGTAATATTAAATTTAACTTTGTCTTATGTACTCCCTGGTGCAGCTTTTGTTGCTGTCGGCAGAGAATCGATATTTTGTCATTGTTGAGTTGTTAAATGTAGATGTTAGTTACTTAAATTACTTTGGCCCTCATGTCCTATTGTAGTTGCATAGATATTATACATAATATCTAAGCATTTAGGCCATTGCACAGGATGCTGATGGAGGCAAAAGGAGGCGGCGGTGCAATTTTTGTGGTGGTGATCGACGAAGGTAAGTGTTTGTTGAATTCAGCCATTGCTACAGCAGCCTCTGCTCTTAAAGAAGGTATATTTCTCATTTTCTTCTTACTATGGCACCTTGATTTTGACTATCTCTCCGTTTTTTTGCTCCATTTTTTTATCCCTTCTTCACGAAAAAATGGCTTTTTGTGTCCTTTTAGACTATAAGCTAATTTCTCATATGCTTGCTTAACTTCAATTTTTGTTCCCTTTCTCCCAATCTCTTCAATTTATAGATATAAATATTTTTCTCTTTGCAATATGATGTTTGATTCTTTTCCTTTTGTTACATATCATTGTTCAGGCATAGATGAGAAATTAATCTGAAGAAGAATAAGCAAATTTCATCTTAAGATTGTCCTTTGTTTCCTTTGTTATCTTCATAGAAGGTTTTACAAAACAAAAGTGAAGCACATAATTAAGTTACAGTATTAGAGTATATACTACTGTATTAGTTTCATAATTCCATCATTTAATTGCATTGTATTATCTATGTGATATGCAATCTCTTTTGTCTGATGTTGATTAGCGTAATACTCGAGCATATCAGATTCACATAGTTTTCACACATGAATCTCACAATTTAATTGGACCAAATTTGTTTAGTACCTTAAGAATAGAATGTTTGATTACTTTATGCTTTTCTTCCTTGCCCCCCTTTTTCAGATTTAGTATCATATTATGTATTTACTGATTTTTGTTGATAGTTCGTGCAGTTTCCCTTAATAATAGAGTAGATTCTATACTACCAATTTTAGTCCAATTCTTTATATTATGTTCATGTCTTTGCAGCCTACAGTGGAGGCAAGCCACAACAATTTGGCTTGATAAAAACGACCGCCCTATTCGAATCCTTACAGAGGTGAGATTTGTGTCTTCTGAATTAGATTCATTTTAAGCTTCATTTCAATCCTTCTTCCCTACCACATTTGTGTCTTCTGAATTGCAATATTACAGCAAGAGAATGTGAAAGCTCTGGTTTCTCTTTTGGCATCATCGACTCACCATGTGTTTACATCCTTGATTGATCCTTATATTGTGCCACTTTTTGACGCTAATGCTTCTTCTTGTCCTTTATTGAAAGAAATCGCTTGTTTTTTACGATATAGATTCTGAATTCAACAATATTATTAATTATTGTGGAGTTTTCTTCTTGTCTTTTGTGAAATTTATAATATTCTATTTTCGTTCTAGTTCATTGTGGACATGAGGGAATTATGTACAACCTTTTGAATGTGCTCCACCAGAAAGGCATGCGTATTATAGCAGTGACTTTGGAAGTAGGACATTACATTATATTCCCATTGATATGCATTGAGCGTAAGAGTATTCAAGATCTCTTTGGCAGTTTTTTGTCAGGTCATTTATATCACCAAGTGGAAATGATGTCACGTTATTATCGAATACCAGCTCTCCTGATCGAGTTCTCACAAGATAAAAGCTTTTCATTTCAGGTTCTTACTACTTAACTATTGCTTTTATCACATTTGAACTACTGTTTTTGTTTTTATTTATTTGATTATCGAAGTACTTTATTTTGTTGAATAAAATCCATGGTTTTCTGTGCAGTCTGCAAGTGAGATTGGTGATGATGTTACACAGAATAGCATTATATTCAAGCTGTCATTGCTTGTTCTCCATTTTCCTTGTCTGCATATGGTGTGGTCTTTTAGTTTACATGCTACCGATGAAATTCTTATTGTGCTTAAAGCAAACCAGGATGAACCAGATGAGGCTAAGGCAATGAGAATTGGTGTCCCATCAGAGGATGGCATTATCGAAAATGATGTTAGGACGGATTTTTTATTTACCTGCCCCCATCCCCACGCACTGGCCATTATTTTGGTAACTAAAAAGTGGAAAATAGATCTTTGCAAGTATTTATGATCAACAGAAAACTCTTTTTAGTTATTGTGTATTTTTTTAATTTTACTTAAGATTGTGTCGTGCCAAGTCACCAAAATTTTAGTATGCTTGTATCTAGTGTGTTTATCTTGTTATCATTACGAACCACATAAGAATTTTACTACAATTTCACCACAAGCTCACCTTAATCCTCCGACTAACCAATTGTATGTCTGAATCTTGAATGCTAAATGAAACAGAATTATGAATTTTGATTGGCGTTCCTTACTTTAGTATACAAATTGAGATGAGTATAATTACTGGAGAACTCAACTTCTGATTTCTTCAATTCCTCGAAGGATTTTGGTGATCAAAGTGAAAAGAAAATGATCATTACGTTAACTGACTGGCTTTGACACTTTGCATTGATTTTAATGTCATTTACTTCTTTGAAATTGGAACTGGAGGAAGTTCTGATTTTAGGGTAGTTAAAGTTTCTGATCATGCGAGATTCTGGAATTTTAGGGAATTAACTTTACTTGAGGTGTTTTCGATAAAAGAGTCAAATTTTTATAATAGGGCTTTTGATTTCAGATTAATTTTGTGTTAAGGTAGAGGGCAGTTTATGGCATGCAGATTGCTGGGCAAAAGGAGGGTCACCAGGTTTCAAGGTGGCAATATTGGGGGGCAGCTGGTAGCATAGGCCAGCCTTTAGCAATGCTGATGAAGATGAATCCACTGGTATCAGTGCTTTATCTTTATGACGTGGTTAACACTCCAGGGGTCACAACAGATATCACTTTTGCTAGATCAATTTTATTTTCAGTTTTCATTTAATTCGACGGTCTCAATCGATTGCCTTGATAGCTTTGATAGTAAGCCATATTTCTTGCCTTTCTTTGAACCTTTCTTGACAGTAACTGGGCTTTACAGATGAGGGATGAAGCTATTGAAGCAGGGGAACTGGATTCAGTATTAGGCTCTTTGTTATAGCTGCAAATTCAGGTGCTAGGTCATTTAGTGTGCTTCTATTGGGGAGAAAGTTGTGAAAGATGATAGATGGGCTTAGTAGTGATTCTTGGGGTTAATGTTGCATTCCCTCTTTTCTTTACCAGTCATGTCCTGATGACGACCATTCATTTGGCCTAGACACATTAAGTTTTTATGTGCTGAATAACTAATAATACACAGAATAAGAATAAGTCAGCCCAGTGTGATTAAAGCTCTTGAAGAGAGTGACAATCTATACAAATTCTTTTTCTTAGGAATCTGATGTTGATGTAGAGAACTATACAACACAAAAATTAGGGAATTTACAAACTCATACTCATGAGGTTGTTAACGTACATCTTCTAGAGTATTCAATATATTAGTAAATGCATATTTCTTCTAAATACCAAAAGGATTAGCTACACTTTACCTGAACTCAGCTAGTTAGAAGTTGATTGCCTGAATTGAACTAGCAAAACATGACTGGATTTTTCAATGTATAGGTTTGTGGTTTTGTGGGTCAAAATCAGTTGGAGGATGCACTCACTGGCATGGACCTTGTAATCATCCCTACTGGAGTTCCCAGGAATTACTAAGTCCTTGTCCTAAGGCCATTGTCAACATAATTAGTAATCCAGTGAACTCCACGGTCCCGATTGTAGAAGTTTTCCAGAAGGCTGGGACCTACATTGTGGTAAAAGATCTTCTGCAGCTGCCCGTGGTCCATTACTGCAGGAACTCGTGTAGAAAGAAAACAAGATCATGTTGCCCTTGGTGGTGACTACAGACCAATTGGAAGTGGTCGCAAAAAACATTACTCCACTGACTGGTGAGTTTTAGCTTCCAAGTTTAGGCCAAGAAGTGTATATATAATCCTTTACTGTTGTAAGTTGCATGCTGATGTTTTGTGAAATACTTTAGGTTCTTTCAAGCATGGAGTTCGCCATGGCGCAATAATTATGTAAAATATGGAATGGCTCCTCAATTGTTGGGGGAAAATCTTCGAAAAGAGATGCCTCTTCTCTTTATGGTTTTCAGGAGGTTTGCTACATTGCTAGCCTTCAGCAACTTCAGTATTATTTTTTTAGATTGTATGCAATTACTTCCTACCTTTTGCAACTCAATGAACTTCCGAAAACAAGTGTGGGTCCAAATGTCCAGTCCTGGAACAAAGTCTGCATGCTGTGAACTTTATTCTTTAGGACTGTTTCCTTCTGTTTTTTTAATCTTTAGCTCATCTTAATTTAAAATACAAAGCCACTGGAAAATTAGAATCGAACATATTTCTACTGCAGATCTTGATACATTACGTCGTGCAAAGACATCTATTGATCTGGAATACAAACAAACTCATGCATTATCCATCTACCTCGTTCAACCCTTGCTTGCAACTTCTTTATCTCTACTTTCTTTTAACTGGTAAAGACGCTTGTACTAAGGTGTAAGAAGTCTTCCTATTGCTAACCATTGTTCCTCTGTCACAGGTACCTCAGTGACACATACACTTACTTTGCTTGCATGAAAATGGTTGTAGGTAGCATTTTAGGGCACTTCAGGTGTGTTTTCTTGACATTCTACAACATCGTTGCTTTTAAAAAAACAATATGGGGCTTGAAATATCTTATGATTTCGATTAATAAGATTGGGATATTAATTAGATCAGAGATCAAATCCTACTAAGCCATCCCCAAGTTTTACTTGCAAATTAATTTTATGTGAAGCTATGGATATGATATTATTAGTTCTTATACTAGTTATATGAATTTTATTGTACATAAACTGATATGGTTATCTTATGCTATGGAGCATAGTCATTGAAGAACTACTGGTGGATTATGAAGAGATTTCATGATACTAAGATCAGCGTTTAAAATCTCAAGTATTAACTATGTAGATATACGAATTGTTTGAGTAAATAAAAGTTGATGTTGGTTCTATTCTAGGACTTATTTAATTGACATTGTTTTGTATTTGATATTTCATATTTAATGTTTTATTATGTTTTGACTATTGGGTGTTTCATATGTGAATGTACATCTAAACAACAACTTTCAATAATAAAACCCGTTGTCTTTCATTGAAAGGCAATGGAGTTTTTTTGTTATCTTTTCAAGAAAAGACAACGGTTTTTATCTGTGGTCTCTACTTATAAAGACAATAGGTATACACGATGGTCAACAGTTTTTCACAGTTGTTTGTTGTCAAACAGACAACAGTTTTATACTGTTGTTGAAACCGTTGTTTATTGTTAAACAGACAACAGTTTTACACTGTTGCCAATAGGGGTACTTTTAACAACACCACTATTCCTAACAGACTTATTTATAACTAAACAACAGATAAAAACCGTTGTCTATTTGCGAAATTCTTGTAGCGGTTAATACTCGTGCGATGCTACCATTTATTTAAATTTTTCATCTGTCAAGTCATAATTGATTAATATGACATGATTCATTAGTAAAATCATCAAAATATTTTTTGACTGAGAATGATTTTGCTAAATGTAATATTTTAATTGTTTAAGTTGATTCTAACATATCCACGAAATATTTATATATGAAGGATAGAATACAGTAACAATATAGTTAAGTTATCATTGTTTTCTTCTTTAAGAAATAAATTGTATAGAATATATGCTTAGTTAGGTTCTATTATAACGTCAGATTTTTAACTTAGCTGAGTTCATATAACAAAATGACTAAACAAATCAGTATCTTAAGATGCTAATAATGCAATTTGAACAACTATGGAACATTTTAATATGGTGTTATTTGTTTAGTCCGGAGATGGTGATGAACTATTACAGTATTATATTTTAAAAGCTAGCATTGATTGGAAATGTGGATCAATATATATTTCTTTTAATTGGATAGTTTCGAAAGTGCTAATTAATCCATTAGTTTTCTATGTTCTTATCGAAGTGTAAATCAACATTTGTTAGTTTAGGTTTTAATATGTTATATCTTAATGCTTTAAGTTTAATCTAACCTATACATGAAAATAATTGCAGGTACACAAAACAATTTACTATGATCATATATTAACATGGACTGATAAATATAAAGAAGAAAAGCAGATAAATTCTCACTTCTTGTTCCAATATATTCTATGTGTTTCTGACAAAATGTATGAGATTTTATGCAAATACATGATCTGAACTTGAATATTATAATTGGTAAATGAAAATAAAACAATCAACATACCTTCAACTTAAGCGACATTTGTGATAAATCATTTATTTAGAGGACGACTACAATTTTACTTTGAACTTTTATATTATTTGGATTGCGAGCCTGGTGTTAATTGAGTAGGATTAAAAAGGTCAGGAGCAGTTAGACTGATAACATATAATGAGTATATCACATATATAGGTTTAAAGTCATTTGAGGAGATCAGTTCCATTTAATATTATCCAATAGTTGACAATATATTTAAAGATATTACTTTCACCGAGAGTTGATATAATTCACTTATCATGAATACTATCTTTATTTAACCAAACCCCGAATTTTAGAATCACCAAAAAATAAAAATATCTTTACTATTGATACACGTTGCACTTATATATTCATTATGATTTTCAGTTACATTATTATGTTTTAAGATTTCCAAAATCTTTCTAAATCTTAATAATTTATATTAGTTGTTCACTTCTCTTTTTAATTACTCAGTGTTTCTTATGAATAATAGTTTCCTTATTTAAAAACATGATTTATAAATTCAACATGGTTTTACATTAGCTTAATATACTATATATCAAAATTTGGCTACATAATATACTATCTAATCACATAGAATAATTTAGTTCAACAATATTTTCATATATTTAACCAAATCTAGAATAACATAAATAATATAAAAAAAAAATATTCTCTCTATAATCACTATTGCAATCATATATTTTTAGATTTATTAGATACAATAGTATCTATTACCATTTATAATATTTTTTATTTTATTAATTATATTAGTTAATAAGTTTCTTTCATTACTCATTCTTTCTTGCAAAATATTTTTTTTTTGCCTTTAAATGTGATTCGCATAAGCACTTATTTCATTTTTATTTTTTATTTTTTTATCTTTCTTGAACTTCTGCCTTTACAGTGAGATTAAGTTGTAAAATTGCAACTATTGGATAATAATGGAACAGTAATAGATAACACAAAGGACACTTTATTATAGATGGACACCAAGCAAAAAAAAAAAAGCAAATAAGAAAGCCCTGCCGTAGCAACATAAAATAGCACGAAAAAAAAAAAGAATATAGGCTAGTGACTAAACAAAAGGTCCATAAAATTATCACCCCTCGAAGGTTGTTTCTCCAATGTGATCACATCCCTATGACGAATCATACACTTATCCATCATGTCCCTGCAACCAGTTATGTATCCTCTCTCTCAACTTCATCGGGTTCCAATCCAACGTTCCACTCCTTGTTGCCCCTTAACAGTGTGACTCTACCGTTGATTATGTGGCCTCATCTTAGAAAATGATACCGAAACTGTTCGGGTGCTTTCTGCAATTGAAATAGTTTACATTTTGAGAATTAAGATATATATATAAGTAAATAATTTTGATTATGAATATAAAAATACCAATCTTTCACGCTGAACTTGATTATGCTTCACAGAGATTGTAAAACACGGATACTGTACATTATTAACCACCAGAACTAATACTTCTGATTGAGTCTTCCTCTTCCTTTGATATTTTCTCTTCTTATTTAGGTATTTGAATGTGCAAGCAACTGTGTGACTTATAACATATTCCAGATTCTCCTTTATGTAGTATCAGATCCTAAGCCCTATTATGTTTAGAATTAAAAAAATATATATTTATCTGATATGTTAGATATAATGATAATAATTACCTTTGAATATATATAACAATTAGATTTACAATAGAATATAGGTAATAGTCTATATGTATTTTTTGTTATAAATCATATACATTATCTTCTTAATTTTATATCTTTAGTACCTAATGAATTTTTTGTTGGTTCTAGAAGTAACATTTTGATTCTCCATAATGTACTTGTTATATGCATAATAATTAGATAAGAGTATACATTTTGTTTAAATTAGCATGATCTTATTCTCTAGCAATGCGATCACAAAATATGCACATATACTGTACATATTTTAAAATTAAACATTCTCTACATATATTGAAGATATTTCAATGTATATTTAGTTATAAGTATGGTAATACTATTGTTTTTTTTCCTAGGTTTCTTATTGGTTAGTAATTTCTTGTTGAAGGGCAAAACCGGTAAAAATGTGAGATTTATCCTTTTCTTTAACTATTTCTTGATAATTTAAGTTTTCTTCGGTTTTGCGATCGTTTTATTTATGCTAACGAGAGGCTGATGGTGAGTAGAATTTTAGGATTATTAATTTTTGTTTGTTAGAACTGAATCCATTGAAATTGGAAATTACTTAATTCATTTTAGTTTTCTCTTCTCCTTTTCCTCTTTTTATATTTCAATATAGTGAAATAGTACTGACCAATTAAAATTGATATTCGTTATTTCTCTTACTCCATGTTATAAAATTCGTTAGGCGCTAGTTAGATGGTAGACTAGGGTTAGCAACTAGTTGGGGCCCTAGGTGCTGATCGGGGTATAAGTGTGGTTAGGCGGAGAGGAAAAAACTAAACATAGATGGTCAATGATAGCCTAGCGCCTAGGCAAGGATTAGAGGAAGCTAGTCGGGATTTTTGCAATAGAGCTTCTACTATACTTTAATTTGTTATTCCCTTTACTTATTCTACTGAACTTATTCCCTTTAATTTGTTCCCTTAATTTGTTATTTCTTCTCATGGACATCAATATGTCTGTCCCTTTATCTATTCTACAATATCATAGTGCATATTCCACACATCTCTTCTTTAACCTTTTACTTTGGTGTATTGAAAATTCATATTTAATATGACAATATATATAAATATTGTAAAAGGCATTAGGTCAATGTCGGGACCTAGGTGAGGCTAAGTAGAGCATATTCGTGGTTAGGCGTTGAAGAATAAGAAAAAAAAGAAAAAGAAAAAAAAAGAACTTAGACGGTCAATGAAAACCTAGCGTCTAGGCAGGGAGTGGTAGAAGCTAATCGAATTGTTTTGCAACAGAAAGATATACTCATACATGAAGAAGTACAAATACACGCAACACAATTTCTGCCAGATTTCTTGCTTATTCAGCTTCTGTTCTTTTTAATTGGTGCTCCTTCATTTGTTATTTTTCTATTAAACATTAATTTGTTGTTCTCTTTAATTTTATGTTCCCTTTAATTTTCTATTCCCTTTATTGTCCTTGTGTTTCTACTATTACATGTTATAAAAAGTGCTTTTAATACGAATAATTATCATTTACTCTAATTTGTTATGACAATTAAATTTTAGATGGAGAATCAACATAATCGAAATAAAGGGGTTATGCAAAATGCAACTAATGGTGGGAGTAAGACTAGAAGTTCAAGTAACCAAGTGTCATAAGAAATGGTTTCCGCAAGGTGGAATATAGCCCTGTATCGTAAGTTTATTGAAATATGTGAGGAGGAGATTGGAAAAGGTAATAGCCTAAGTAGCCACTTCAATGTTAATGGATGGAGAAATCTTGTTACGAGGTTTAGGGAAGTCACTGGAAAAATATATATGTACAAACAACTTCGCAATCATTGGGATGCAATGAAGAAGGAATGGATACTATTTAAAAATTGATGTACAAGGAGTCTGTAATTGGTTGGAATCCCTTGAAGTATTCAATTAATGCTTTTGAGGAGTGGCGGGATTGAAAAATAAGTGTATGTAGAACTAGTTTTACAATAGATTATTTATTTCATTTTATGTGATCTTAGATTTGATTTGGTATATTTATTATTGCAGGAAAATGGAGATTATAGTAATTTTAAGAACAAAGACTTATCTTTAATTTGGTATAAAATAATTCATTATTTTATGAGGTTGCTGCCACTGGGGAAAGAGCATGAGCACCAAGGCAAAGACTTGAAAATGAGACTGAGATAGAAAATGAGATTTTGGAGACTAATGCCGAATCAGTTGGAGTTGAATAACCTATAGGAATCGGTGAAGATGATTGCATTGATGATATAGAAGTAGATGTGTATAATTCAAGTTCTGGAATCATGGAAACAAGTAATTTTGCTAACGACATTACCGTCCCCTCTTTAGGCTCTATTAATAGAAAATATTGTGGTGGAAATAGTAAGAGAAAAAGAATTTTCGGGGCTACTTCACTTAAGGAGATATTCAATCTCTTTTAAAGTTTATGGAAGATAAGAATGTTTCCACCTCTTCACCTTCAACAAAGATCATTATTGGAGCGGCATTAGATATTTTAAGTAATGTGCTTGGGATAGCTCCT
Source organism: Ajuga chamaepitys (assembly GCA_958295605.1). Lineage (NCBI taxonomy): Eukaryota > Viridiplantae > Streptophyta > Magnoliopsida > Lamiales > Lamiaceae > Ajuga > Ajuga chamaepitys. Next base: position 53,398,472 of record OY282499.1, read on the forward strand.
TCAGGTGAACTTTGGAACTATGCTTGTAAATTGTTAAGCAAAAGGATATGAGAGAAGTATTTCTCGGCCAACCTTTTCGTGATTGAGGAAGTAGTAAATTTCACCTTAATGTATTTATCATGCTTCTTTCTTTAGTATTTTAATGTCAAGAACATTTTTATTTCTCATGACAAGTGGGATAGGTTGTATTTTTTCTAGTTTTTTATGTACATTTCTAATATTGAAAAAGTGACAAAATAAATCTCTATCTTGTATAATTGTTTGCTTAATCTGAAGTTGATAAGATACATATTTTTTTCAAATCTATCTATTATTCCATATTGAGTTTTGTTTATGTAGTGCACAATATTTATATTTTTCTAAATAAATTTATCATGATGTTCCATTATAAGTACGAAAATTTATGTTTAGTTTTGATGATGGCAAAACCTCCTCTAAGATAGGAATTAGTACCTCCAGAAACTCTACAAATCTTTGTAATAGATAGGGCTAGTTCTACTTAGGCAGATGTCACAGCAAGCAAGCAGCAAGATCGTCAAGGTTACTTGAAGCAGCAAGTTGGCTATCGCAACATGGAAAGAGACTGTAGTGAGCAAGTAGTAAGGTTGCATGTGTCCATCCTGCATACTGCGTTGCTTGCAGCAAGGAAGGTACAACCAGCAAGCAAGCAGGAGCCATGCCAGCAGTGCGTAAGTCAAGGTCAAACGTCAGGATATTCAAATTCAAAATATATCCAGTGGAGACAAGTTTAAAACCATCTACTGACTATCTGATAGCATGGGGACACATCACCTTGATGAATGTGAAAGTTACTGCTTTTCTTGGGCGTTTATTGTACATATTTGATTGAGAACATCGTATGATTATCATATTTACGTGTGATTTTTTGTTTTAAAGCAAGTCAAGGTCAAATGTCAGGATATTCAAATTCAAAATATAGTCAGTGGAAAAAAGTTTAAAACCATGCATTGACTATCCAATAGCATGGGGACATGTCACTTTGATGAACGTGAAAATTATTATTTTTCTTGTGCTTTTCACGTACATTTTATAGGATTTAATAGAGTTTTAGGTGTTTTTAAGTTATGTTTTGAAGGTTAGGTGAAACCGAGAAGGAAAGAAGATCATTTGCACGTACTTTTCAATTTTGGTCCATAAAATGAGGCCCAGGGGACCCAAATCAGGCCCTACAAAAGACTAACTCAAAGATCTTCGAGCCACAAACAAAATTTATGAAGGGGTCGGGTCGAGAAGAAGAGAGGAAGGCATCGAAAATGGCGACATAAGACGAAGACGTGCGAAGAAAGAACAAGGGCAAGCCGAATCGGGCTGGTACTGGAGCCTGCAGCTGGCTGCCGGTCGGGCATTCCTAAAAGAACCATCCCGTTTTTGCTTGCTCACCCGGTATCGGGCACTACCAGCGGCTGCCGGTCCGACAGTCCGCGCGGTTTGTGACGGTAGGACCCGTTTTCAACATGTTATCTCCATTTTCTGATCGTAAGTTTCTTGTAGGAACTTGGAATCGAGTAATTCAAGATGCGACACAACCATGAGACAAAAACCTACAACATTCACGTTTGGGCCAAGAGCTAATTCCATACCCATGATTCCCAGAAATCGCAAGTAGGCCGAGAGTAGTGCGAACGAGGGGCTCGACTCACAAATGATGATCCCTTGTTTTCTAATTTATATTTTACTATTGTGCCCTTACTAATAGGGCTTATTTTTGCAATTTGTAGTCCTTTTAGGAGTAGAGGAGTGGGAGATCTATAAATACCCCCTCCGCCCTCATTCAAGAAAACTTTTGCTCTTTTATTTTCTTAGTTCTCTTCTAATTTTCAGATTTTGTCTTAGGGCTTCCTCCTCTAAAAGGGGGAAAACTAGGGCTTTTGGCGAATCTTGTAAGAAGACTCCAAGAGAGTGACACCTTTGGAGAAATATTGAAGATTCTCCGATTATATTCATCATTAAGCTTTTCTTAACCATTCTCTCATCATTTTTGTTTATTTATGATTTCTTGCTTATTGATGATGTTGTTGGGAGTTTTTATGATGCCTTGTGAGTAGTCTTATTGTTTTCCAGAGCAAGGGAGTAGTCCAAACTTCGGGGTTGATGTTGAATTTGTTTTATGGATGATGTGATTAGGGTTTGGTAACTTAGGATTAGGATTTGGTTAATTTGCAATGATTGTTAGTTGAAATTGAGTCTTCGACCACAGGCTTGCTTCACGGTCGCTCTGGCCTTCGGTTGCTTAAGATCACTTCAATTAATAGTTGGCTCCCTAAGCTAGGGATAGCTACCCTCTCGAGGCTTGTCGACTAGATCTTGATTGAGTTTAGAGGTTAAATTCCATGCCTTAGTTGTTCGGGTGGGTAGTTAGTCTCGGATAATTAATAACCAAAAATCAATGGGTAGAAGGGAGACCTGTGTTAGTTGGGCTTAATTAAATAATTGTTTATTTAATTAATGGGCCGCCCATGGGGTGAGCCCAATTGAATATACCCGGATATTATACTAGATAGTCCGTCTAGAATATCTGGATAAGTCCAATAGAAGAATAAAGAAAGTTTGATTCTCAAAAGGGAAAGGATTCGCTTACTCCCTTGATTGAGTATTTACTCAATCAAGGAAGTGAAAGTCAAAAACAATTCTCCGGTAATATGAGAGTAAGAATTACTTTTCATTCTCTCTAGTCCAGTAATTAAAGAATCTCTCTCATTCATCATTCTCCATAGAAGAGGCAACTAGGCAAAGTTCATCGTAACTTTGCCTCGATCCGTAGTATCACGGTACGTGGCTCAGAACCAGGTTTACGTTAAAGCACGCTTCAACATGTAAGTCATCGATTTCGATTATGTGTTATGCATTTATGTATTTGTTATGATTAAATCCAACAGTGGTATCAGAGCTTTTGGTTCTGATCCCAAGCGCGTGAAATGTACGTTTTTTATACTGAATTTCGTACAGATTAATGCACACCCTGTACAAACTCGAAAAAAAAATTGGAATTGAGGGCCGAAATTTTTTCTGTATGATCTTTGATTTATGTATGGAATAACTGCAAAGTTTCATAATTTTTTGCCTTACGGATTATTTTATAAAATTAAAATAAGATCAAATTTTCGTGTTTTTTTATCTGTAATTCCCGTCTGTACTGTAGATGAAAATTTTCGAAATTTGGCATGATGATAGTACATAATTTTTAGATTCCATATCCGCTGACCTTACATTTTTCTGAATCCGTATGAATATTTTACGAATATTTCCGTAATTTGAGAATAATTATGTGATATTTCAGATTTTTTGTATTATTTTATGGATTCTGAATTAAACCTTCACTCTCCTTGATTACGTGTGTTGTTCTGTTTTCATATTTTCGTTGGGTAAAATGTAAAATTGAACATACTGTTGGAATCGAGAGTGGGCGTTGATGTGGGTACTAATGACCAGTCAGTCGCTGAGTCAGCACACGTGGCCCAATGGACAGGCGCCACGTCAGCGATGACGTGGTCATCGCCACATAATCAGCCAACCACTGGTCTAGACCGAGCCGAACCGGTCCAGACCAGAACTGAGAATCGAACCGGCCTAGACCAGAACCGAACCGGTCCGGAACCGAACCAGTCCTGAACTAAACCGATATTGACCCAAACCGAATCAGTCCAGAACCAAACCGGCCCAGACCCGAACCGAATCGGTCTCCACGGTTAGACCGTCACCGGTCCATAGTCAGGGGCAACGGACCATGTGACTAGAGATCGTGGAGCATTTGTAGATTACCGTCGAGTTTCAGCGGGAACAAGATGGATTTATATGGGAAATAACTCTCGAGTTGAAGTCAAGGGAATAGGGACTTGCAAGCTCGAGTTGGCCAATGGGCGGACTCTTATCCTACATGATGTCCTCTACGCTCCAGAGATTCGACGGAATCTAGTTTCTGTTTCTGCTCCTCTTAGCTACAATTATACTTTGCTATTTGAGAAAAACAAAGTTTTTATTAATTGTGATGGCAATGTTTGTGCCACTGGACATCTCATGAATGATTTTATTATTATGGATTGTGACCGAACAATGTTTAATTACTATGACAATGGTTTTTCTAATAATGTTTGTTCTTCTAGTAATGCAATTGTCGATGATTATGTTTGGCATGCTAGATTAGGTCACATAGGGCAAGACAGGATGAATAGACTGGTGAAAGAAGGGCTGTTGGGTTCACTTTCTAAAGTCTCTTTGTCCACCTGTAAACATTGTCTTGTCGGTAAAATGACTAGGAAACCATTTGGTAAAGCTATTAGAGCTTAATTTCCATTACAATTAGCACATTCTGATATACGTGGTCCTATTACTGTAAGGGCAAGGCATGGAGCTTACTACTTCATTACTTTCATAGATGATTACTCACGTTTTGGTCATCTCTATTTGATTTCACACAAGTCTGATGCATTGGATTGCTTTCGACACTACTTAAATGAAGTAGAAAATCAAAAGGAGAGAACAGTGAAAACACTAAGAACTGACAGAGGGCGTGAGTACTTGTCTGATCAGTTCAAGGAACTGTGTAGTGAAAAAGGCATTATCTGACAACTTACTACGCCTTATACACCCCAACAAAATGGTGTAGCTGAAAGAAGGAATAGAACGTTATTGGAAATGGTGAGATCCATGCTAGCACAAGCAAGTTTACCGATCTCCTTTTGGGGGGATGCGTTGTTAACTGCCACTTATGTGCTAAATCGCGCACCCTCAAAATCAATATGTTCAACTCCTTATGAACTTTAGAATGGTAGAAAACCAGACCTAAGTAACCTCAGGGCATGGGGGTCAGCAGCTTACGTACTTGACAGTCAATGTCAGTATGGTAAACTCGGACCTAGAGGCAAGAAATGTATCTTCATAAGATATAGTGAGCAGTCCAAAGGTTATGTGTTCATAGGAGAGCATCAAGATGCTTACATGTCTGAAATTGAGTCAAGAAATGCAACATTCTTAGAGGATGAATTTCCTAGTAAAGGCAGTATTAGGAATACAAAACCTTTATTCGAAGTTGAAAACCTCCTAGGAGATCACACTGATCAGAGTCGAGAGGATCACAACCCCTTCGATCCAAGTGGGAGCGATGCTACCATGGATGTGGATCTGAATGAGAGTGATCACATTCCTATTCCTAATGACTCACAATCTCGAAAACCAACTAGGACACGTATCCCTAAAGGTCACTTCGGCGTAGAAGGACATGCGTTAGTCGCAACTTCTAGGGACAACGAGGAGTTAGGAACTCTATCTTTTGCATTTCTGACTTCTTTAAGGGACGAAGGAGAACCAAAGTCTATACAAGAGGCTTTGTCCTGTCCAGCTAAGGACCAATGGAAAAATGCAATGGAAGAAGAGCTTGAGTCAATGAGATCAAACAAGGTCTAGGAACTTGAAGACCTTCCAGTAGGACGCAAGGCTATTAGGAACAAATGGGTTCTCAAAATTAAGAAAAAGGCCGATGGGTCTATATAGAGGTATAAGGCTCGCTTAGTAGCAAAAGGTTACACTCAACAAGAAGGTCTTGATTATGAGAAAACTTTTTCTCCTGTAGTGAGATTTGCCTCGATTCGCCTACTTCTAGCAATAGTAGCAAATGTGGATTTAGAATTACATCAAATGGATGTTAAAACTGCTTTCCTCAATGGAGGACTAGAAAAAGAAATCTACATGCAACAGCCAGTAGGTTTCATTCTTTCGGGCCAGGAGGAAAAAGTCTGTAGATTGAATAGGTCAATTTACGGACTGAAGCAGTCTTCAAGGAAATGGTATTTGAGATTTCATAACACGGTTATCTCAAATAACTTCGTCATGATAGATGAAGACCACTGTGTCTACAAGAAACAGTCCAATGAGAATTTTGTAATTTTATCTCTATATGTAGATGATATACTATTGGCTGGAAATGACAAGGAGTATTTAGATACCACTAAGAAGTGGTTATCTTCAAACTTTGAGATGAAAGACTTGGGTGAGGCAGAATACATACTGGGTGTGAAAATCAATAGGAATCGTTCAAAAAGGTTGCTTGGGCTTTCTCAAGAAGGTTACATCAACAAGTTCTGAAACGATTCAATATGGAAAACTGCAAACCTGTGGATACTCCAGTGGTCAAAGGAGAATCACTTAGCAGTGATATGTGTCCTAAGACTCAACAAGAAAGAGATGAGATGTCACGCACACCATATGCCAATGCAATAGGTGGCCTAATGTATGCCATGACGTGTACACGACTAGACATATCATATGTCGTGGGTCTAGTTGGGAGGTTTCAATCTGATCTGGGAAGAAAGCACTGGATGGCTGTGAAAAGGATTCTAAGATACCTAAGGGGTACTGCAGATTACCATCTTTGTTATCAAGGGGATAACTTGTATCTTAAAGGATACACTGATGCTGATTGGGGTGGTGATGTAGACGAATGAAAATCCACCTTAGGTTATGTGTTCTTTCTAAACAATGGCGCCATCTCTTGGTGTAGCAAGAAGCGAACCTGTGTAGCATTGTCCACAATGGAAGCTGAATTTGTGGCATATGCATCTACAGTACAAGAGGCTGTTTGGCTGAGAAGGTTCCTGAAACATTTGGAAGTATCGCGCACTCCAAGGGCTGTGGCGATACATTGCGATAACCAAGCTGCGATCGCCTATTCTAAGAACCCCAAGTTTCATGGAAAAGTAAAACACATAGACACAAAGTTTAACCTTGTGAGGGATATCTTAGAAAAGAAGGAGATCAAGCTAGAATACATCTCAACGCATCAAATGATAGCTGATCCCTTTACAAAACCCATCCCTAGGGATGTCTTTGTAAGGCATATTAAAATATTAGGGCTACGTTGTATTTGATGAAGATGTAATTGAAGCTCATTTATTTATCATATTTGATCATTAGTGTCATATTGTTTATGTACTTGGAATTTTTTAAATGTTCCACCGAAGATATGTTAACAAGTTATGATTGGCTTACTCACACAAGCAATCACCTCCAACATCTGGGCATGTATGGAGATTAGATTACTAGGTAATCGAAATAAATCTGAAGAGGATTTATTTTAAACTTGTAAGAAGCCAAATCAAAGTTTTGAGAAAGCTTAAATGCTTCAAAACTTTAGTCAAGTGTCTAGTAACACTTGGACTACTATTTGTATGATATTACGGAAAGACATATGCTCTCATGAGAAGAGAAAAATATCGTAGCACATGATTTATACCATGTGTGCCTTTTGTGATCAATAAAGATGATGAGAAATGGATCCCTATTTTCTGTGTGAGATCCAGAGACTTAGATGTCTCAAGGATACCCTTAACCCTTCAAACTAGATTTAGAATTTATTCCTAAGTGTTGCTACTTTAGCATTATACCAATAACCGCGAATTCATGCGGCAATGCAGTATATGTCTAGGAAAACAGCTAAGGGGTAGACAAAAGGTGCTAGTGAAAGGGAAGATTATATTTTGTTTACACATTGTCTCGTATCCTTAGACCGGTCAATTATGTCGAGGACATAATTTGGATACAAGGAGAAAGTAAAAGTCTTATATGCTCTCATAAGGGACAAGAGATATAATGATTTGTGTAACTAGAAAGTTATCTGGGGTACCAGATGAGTGATAAGTGGTTTGGGAAGCTGGTTGAGCAGCTATAAAACCTTAACCAGTTGAATAGCAAGAAAAACTCATATACTCGCAGGATCACACGACCCAGTTGCCTGTATGAAAGGATAATGTATCTTGAGGAGATAAAGCATTGGACCCACCCGCATGTGCGAGTGGGAGATGTTAGTTGGGCTTAATTAAATAACGGTTTATTTAATTAATGGGCCGCCCATGGGGTGAGCCCAATTGAATACACCCGGATATTACACTAGACAGTCCATCTAGAATATTTGGATAAGTCCAATAGGAGAATAAGGAAGGTTTGATTCTCAAAAGGGAAAGGATTCCCTTACTCCCATGATTGAGTGATTTACTCAATCAAGGAAGTGAAAGTAAAAAACAATTCTCCGGTAATATGAGAGTAAGAATTACTTTTCATTCTCTCTATTCTAGTAATTTAAGAATCTCTCTCATTCATCATTCTCCATAGAAGAGGCAACTAGGGTTGTGAAAAGTAGGCAAAGTTCATTGTAACTTTGCCTCGATCCGTAGTATCACGGCACGTGGATCAGAACCAGGTTTACGTTAAAGCACGCTTCAACATGTAAGTCATCGATTTTGATTATGTGTTATGGATTCATGTATTTGTTATGATTAAATCCAACAACTTGTGAAGGAGAAGTCCTACCAAACGGGTGATACACATTGTGTATATATGTATTTTAGGTCAATTTAGGAGTATATTTTGTATTATTTGCATGTGTACTGGCCGGAATGTGCTTAAATTCGCTATATTGAGCTAGATGATATGTTTGTGCTTGTTTTAATATTAATAAGGTGTTTATATGTCATAAAATCTGTTCGGGGCGAAGTTTGGATGAGAAACGAGTTAGAAGATGGGAAGAAGCGAAGAAAATACAAAGTTGGATAGAATAGGCCAACTCGGTTGAGGCAAAAATGTGAGTCGCTCGAGGCCAAGTTAGGCAGAAAAGAGTCTTTGGGCAAAACACCCCAACTTGGGCGAGGCCATTTGTGTGACTCGGTTGAGTTGACCAACTCGGCAAGGCGGTGTAATTTTTATTACACTCGTTTTGTCTTATTTCAAGCCCGTTTTTTCAACCTTAATCTCTCCCAATTTGTAAATACAAGCTTCTTAGTTCGAAATTATCAAACTATCATCATCGGAGAGTGCTTTGGAAGTGAGATCAAAGAACGAAGAGTGACGGGACGAAGGCTGAGATCGAGATTCGGGTTTCGTTTACTTCCTTTTCTTGTAGTTATTTTCCAGTGATGTTAGTCTATGAATTGAATTGGTTTTTAATCTCTAGATATGCATAGCTAAACACCATTGAGTTATAGGGCTAGAAAGTAGGTTACGAACGTACTATGTTTTGACTTTACGTCTTTAATTCTAAACTCCATTATTATCGTTTATCTATGTGTTTGTTTTATTCCTATGATATATTCGAATTTATCACTTGATTATTATCTATAAGTTTAGAGATTCGACTTCGAGAGGAGAATTTCGTTAATAGACTTACGACACATAGCATAATTATCAATATTCGTCTGAGAAGAGTTAGGTAATCATGTATGCATTGGTTTAGGGACTTTTGGGAGTCGAGGTTTGGTTGGCTCAAGAGGACAATCATTCCTAATTGATAAAAAAATTAGCATCATCTGAGAGGAGGGTTAATTAACATAAGTGCCATCTAACAAACGATATAATTGGTTTAAAACTCTAGAATTTTATGTTAATCATATATAGGAAGTCGTAATTGAAATCTACACCCTAGAATATGTCTTAATCTATCTAAGTTCCTCTTACTATTCGATTCATTACTTGCTAAGTGATTCTTATTAGTTAATTTATGCAATTTAGGTTTTAGAATATATAAAATTCATCCACTTATTGAGAGTCTAGACATGGTAGAGGTATTAAAATTAGGGTATTAATTTAGACATAGGAATAGTCTTTGTGGGATCGACCTTGCTGCCAGTAGCTACACCAGCACTGTATACTCGCGGTTTACTAGGTTAGTAATTAGTGCATCATGTTATTGGAACTGTTTTCGGGGACTGGTAATTATGTTAAGCTTTCAGTCTGATAAATATTTCGATACTAGACTATACATTAATTTCTGCATTTCTTTTATTATTTTTAGTTTTTAAATTTATCTTTGGTTTTACGCTGGGTCTCTTATTTTGATCTCAGGTAACGGATGCAAACACAACCTCGAATAAAGGATAAACTTGTCCTTTTTTATCTTGAAATTGAAGTGACTGCTCGTAGGCGCAGCACAAGGAAAGATCTAGGAACCATGGAAGTACCGCCAAACATAGCCATGGTAGACATGGTTAGACATCGGGGTAATGACTTATATGCATGTTGATGTGAATACACTAAGATAGCAAGTTCAGCCGCAGACACAAGCACCAGCTGTACAAGGAGACAATCAGACAACTATCAGGGACTGTCTTCATCTCGTTGAAGGATGTCGCTACATGGGATGAGCTGAACTCGCGTTTCTTTTTTAAATACTTACCATCGGCAAGATGCTCGAACTGCATGCAGAGATAACTCAGTTCAGACAGTTGGATAGAGAGCTATTCGAGGGAGCATGGGAGCGGTTCTGGGATCTTCTCCGGAATTGCCCTCAACATGGGTTCACTCAAGATCAGCAGATCTGCAAGTTTTATAAAGGGCTACTTGGGCCCGCGAGAGTACTTGTAAATGCAGCAACACGGGGATCCATTCTAGGAAAGAGCACGAGAGTTGCATTCACCATAGTAGACTAGATGGCAGCCACTAGTTGGCAGTGGCCGAATGAACGCAATCAGCCTAGGAAGGTAAACAACATCGCTGAAGTAGAATAATCTGAACCAAGGCTAAACAAGATGGAAGCTCAAATAAATGTTATGGCTAATCAGCTATATCTATTGACAAGTGTGACACTAGCCCAACATATTCAGCCAAACCTACAATAGTCGCCCATACAAGAAGTAGTTGAAGACGTAAACTATGTCAATCAGAGGGAATTTAAAAACTTTCAAGGCATTCAACAGGAGTACAATCACTATCGGAAGGGTGCAAGAAATCACCCTAATTTCTCCTATGGCAACCCCAAGAACTCTCTCCGACCGCCACCAGGATTCGCGGTTACTAATGGTATGATTCACGAGGACAAAAACCGACTCAAGAAGAGTTGGTACAGCCACAACTTGTCAAATATGATAAACGAGTTAACAGGTTGAGAAGAAATAGGATAGTACTACCGTGGATATTAATTAAAATATGGTAAGTTTAGGGGTGGATATGAAAGCTATGCAGAGTCATATGGGTCAAGTAGCACAAGACTTGGGATCTCAACATCAGATAGGGCAATACCTCAGTGACACCATAGTTAATCCAAAGGAACAGTGCCAAGCCATTTTTTAGAGGAGTGGTACCAATAAGAAGGACCTAAAGTGCTAGTAGATAAACAGGAAGCTGTAAGAGAAAGAGCACTTAGAAGAAGAGAGTTCTACTTAAGAGAAAGGGCAAAAGTCGGAGCCAAGTCAGAAAATGGCCATAAAGCCACCGTCCATTATTATTGAAGTGGCCCGAAGTACATACCTTCATTTCCCTTCCCTCAAGCTTTTCGGATGAAGAAAGTCGATGAACAATTTGTGAAGTTTTTAGAGTCTTCGAGAAGATTCATATCAACATTCCTTTTGTTGATGCATTATAGCAGATGCCAAACTGTGCAAAGTTTCTAAAGGAGGTGATAGCAAGGAAGCGGAAGCTAGAAGACTATGAAACAATCAACTTGATTGAAGAACGCAGCGCTGTGGTCCAAAGGAAGTTGCCTCTAAAGCATAAAGATCCGGGTAGTTTTACTATTACTTGACCGATAGGTTTAAGAGAGAACTATGTGATTTAGGAGCTAGCATTAATATGATGCCTTTATCTATATTTGAAAAATTAGGAATAGGCACAATAAAACCCACTACAATCGCCCTAAATAAGGCTGATCGATCTTTAACTTATCCAAGGTGCATTGTAGAGGATGTTTTATAAAAAATTGGCAACTTTATAATTCCGGAACATTTCGTAGTATTAGATATGTTAGACGATAAGGAGGTTTCCCTAATCTTAGGTCGTCCATTTTAGCAACGCGCAAGGCATTAATAGACGTTCAAAAGGGAGAATTAAATTTGAAGGCAAACGATGAAAATCTGACATTTTCTATATACAAAGTTATGCAATACCATGATAGGGAAAAACCAAAACAAATCGAGATGTGTAGTTCTATTAAGTATCTAGATGATACATTACATAGAGAGCTTATTTCCCCTATTGAGGATTATTCATTAGAAGCCTGTCTGTGTAATTCTGTATTTACTATTAATGACATTGATGCTACTAATCTTGATCTGGTGGAAAGTGCTAGTGCATCAAATTGTCTGCTGGAAGCACCTAAGAATAGTGCGACAAAGGAAGATATAAGAAAAAAGAGAGTGAAAGAAAAACCAAAGGAAAGTGCAAGCAAGCCTGAGCTGAAGCCATTACCGGAGCATCTACGGTATGAATTTCTTAACGATGAGAAAAAGCAACCGGTAATAATTTATGCATACTTGACTGATTCTGAATGTGAAAAATTATTAAGAGTATTGCGGAAAGATAAGTCGGCAATAGGTTGGGCGATAAATGACTTAAAAGGAATTAACCCAACTATACGCATGCAAGACCTTAATGGAGGAAGTCTATAAACTAAGAGTCCAAAATCAGCGTAGGTTTAACTCAATGATGCAAGAAGCAATTAGGAAAGAAGTATTTAGATGGTTTGACGCGGGTATAGTTTTTCCTATTTCTGATGGTAAATGGATTAGTCCAACTAAAGTAGTTCCTAAGAAATGGGGGATGACATTAGTTAAAAGTAACAATGATGAGGTCATAGCTACTAGGTTAGTAATGGGTTGATGTGTATGTATTAACTATAGGAAATTAAATGTAGCCACTCATAAAGACCACTTCCCTCTTCTCTTCTTGGATAAAAATGCTTGATAGATTAGCAGGTTACGACTTTTATTGCTTCTTAGATAGTTCTTCGAGGTACTATCAGATAATGATTGCCCTGGAAGACTAAGAGAAAACTGCATTTGTATGCCCTTATGGAATATTTGCTTTTCGTAGAATGCCATTCAGGTTATGTAATGCGCCTGCTACATTCCGACGCTGCATGATGGGTAATATTTAGTGGACTTGTAGAGAATGTGATAGAGGATTTTATGGATGATTTCTCTATTCTTGGGTCATCTTTCGACCAATGTCTATATAACCTTTCTCTAGTGTTGCAGCGATGTAAGGACACTAACTTGGTCTTAAACTTGTAAAAATGCCACTTCATGGTAAAAGATGGCATAATGTTAGGCCATAAAATTTCTGCTGCATGTTTAGAAGTAGATAGAGCAAAGGTAGCCACGATCGAGAGATTACCCCCTCCATCGAATGAAAAGGCAGTAAAAAGCTTTCTTGGCCACACAGGATATTGTAGAAGGTTTATTCATGATTTCTAAAAAATTTCAAAACTTTTATCTCGTCTTACAGAAAAAGATGATGCTTTCCTCTTTGATGATACACGTGTGCAGGCGTTTGAGACCTTGAAGAAGGCATTCGTGTCCGCTCCAATATTGATCTTACCGGATTGGTCACAACCATTCGTGCTAATGTGTTAAGCAAGCGACATGGCTGTAGGAGCAGCTTTGGCAAAAAAAAAAAAAGGGGGACAAAATCTTCTGAGTTATATACTACACCAACAAGACTCTTGATCCGACCCAATCCAACTACACCACTACGGAGATGGAGATGCTAGCAGTCTCTACGCCTTCGATAAGTTTCGATCTTACTTGATTGGAGCTAAGACAATAATATACACAGACTATGAGGCGATTCGGTATTTTTTTGACAAAAAAGACTTAAAACCGAGACTGATCAAATAGATTCTCTGGCTTCAAGAGTTTGATTAAGAGATTAGCATCTGGAAGGGGCGTCAGAACGTGGTTGCTGACCACCTGTCCAGAATTAGTAATGAAGCTGATAAGGAAAGACAAAGATAAAAAATCAGGGATACATTTCCTGATGAGTACATCATAACAGTGGAGGATATTCTGATAATCAACTTCTTGGCTTGCGGAGTTCTACCTTATGATTTAACATCCCATCAGAAGAAGAAGTTATTTCAGGATGCCAAGTTTTACATATGGGATGATCCATACCTCTATCGTAGGTGTGCTGATACAATCATGTGGCGATGTGTCCCTTGTTCTAAAGTGGGGGATATAATTAGGTAGTGCCATTCGTCTCCAAGTGGAAGCCATTTTGCTTCGGCAAGAACAACTTCAAAGGTGTTAAAAAGAGGGTTCTACTGGTCGCCGATCTTTGCGGATTGTCACAAGGTTATATTGCAATGCGATTGATGCCAAAGAACAGAGGAAATATCAAAGATACATGAGATGCCTCTCACGAGTATCGTCGAAGTAAAATGTTTTGATGTGTGGGGCATTGATTTCATGGGACCCTTTCCATCGTCAAAAGGGTTCCAGTACATCTTACTAGCGATGGACTATACGTCTAACGATGGGTAAAAGCTGCTCTGACCTAAACCAACGATTCGAAGGTGGTATTGAAATTTCTCCACAAGAACATCATCACAAGGTATGGGCTCCAAGGGCCTTACTTCGCGATTGAGATTCGCATTTTTGTAACAAGTGGTTAACAACTTTAATAGCCAAATATGGAGTGAAGCATCGAGTGACTACGACGTACCATCCTCAAGTCAATGGTCAAGCAGAATTGGCAAATCGAGAAATCAAGCAAATCCTAAAAAAATCGGTGAATGGGAATAAGAAGGACTGGTCCATGAAGTTGGATGATGAACTATGGGCATATATGACGGCATATAAGTTTCCTTGGGAATGTCGTCGTATCGGCTTGTGTTTGGCAAAGCATGTCATTTACCGGTTGAGTTGGAACATCGTCCTTATTGGACTATCAAAAAGTTGAATTTTGACTTCGAGGTGGTAGGATTAGCAGGCACCCTCAAGCTCAACGAATTGGATAAAGAGACTCCATGATCGACTGATAAAGACTAAAAAATTTGAAGCCAATGATCAAGTCCAACCGTTTAATTCCGCTTATGATTATTTTCGGGAAAACTGGAGTCAAGATGGTTGGGGCTGTTTATGATCAAAAGTGTGCGACCTTCCGGCGTAGTTGAATTATTCAACGAAGACGGGAGCTCGTTCCAAGTGAATGGTCAACGTATCAAGAAATACTAGAAGTCAACGTAAATAAAAACCATACATGAAGTGATGTTGATTGAGCTCAACTAAGACTCAAAAATGGCATCGGGGTTGAAGACGCAAAATTTAGCGCTTGTCGGGAGGCACCCGATGTTTACAGTTTTTGTTTACTTTTTTGTATTTTAGTTTTGCTTTAAGTATTTTTTGAATAGTTTTAATGTGTTTGTTCATGAGTCGTATGATAACATGACATAATCGAGAAGGCAGTGGAACGGTTAAAAAGATGAGAAAAGTGAAGCAAAAGGGAGTCCAAAGGAGTTCCACTCGATCGAGGCAAAAAGGCAACTCGGTCGAGTCATATTTGGAGACAAGCCAAGAGGAGTCCAGAAGACTCTAACTTGACTGAGCTAAAAAGGGTGACTCGATCGAGTCAATTTTAGCACAGAAAAAGAAGGCCAGTTCATAATACTCTAACTCGATCGAGGCCAAAAGGTGACTCAATCGAGTCGTTCTAGCAAGCAAAACAACACTAGTCCAGAATACTCCCACTCAATCGAGGGGGCGACTCGGTCGAGTCAGGTAAGCAAGTCATGACTTAGTCAAGTTCAAAGAAAGGACTCGATCAAGTCAGAACCATCAGCTTTACAAATTCGATTTTTTCCCCTTTGTTCTTCACAATTCTCACTCTTCTCACACACAAACTAGAAAAAACACTTCCCCTCTCCTAAATTAAACCCTTAAACACTATTAATCATATGTTAAATCGCACAAAATCAAACACCCACAGTACATTACTCATATTAACCCAAGTAATTCTTGCAAAAGAGGAAATTTGGGGCTTCAATCCATACTGAGGGCTCATGTCCGAATTTCACCTTCGACTAAGGGTCTTCGGTAAGACTGATTTAACTTCAACTCATTTTGTCTATAAATTGTAATTCTTGTTTCCATTTGATAGAGATTTTGTTGAAATGGTGATTTTTGATTATGAATTTGTAGTGTGCACTTGTAGTGCAATTTGTAGCAATATTAGGTTGGGTTGTTATATTGCGAATTTATTTTTGAAAGTTGAGAATATATTGGAGTAATTAACATTATGGAGGTTAGGTGTATAGTAACACTAGTTCAAATAACATGATTATGTCATTGAGACATTTTATCGAACATCTTATGTGCATTAGATATATTGAGTATATGCGAGTATTACCTGAACTCAATTTTGTTTTATGTTAATCGAAGGGAATTGAGAGTTTCTTATTGATATTGATGAATTTTGATATTGATTTTATACTTCTCATGAGTATTAAGTTGCTATAAATTTATGGTTAACATATTATATGAGTTTAGTTAAAGTACATGTACTAGTGTAGAAGTTGTTGTTTTTATGTGATATGGTGCTTACTTGAGAAAGTTCGTTTTGTAGGATTTACATTGCACCTAAAGGGAAGAAGAGAAGGGGAGCCGGTGAAGAATCATCTTTGAACCCGCTGGCCATTTTGTCAAACAATCCTCGGTACTATGATTTCAACATCAATCACCTGAGGATAAGGCAAGATGGGTAAGAATTATAGGGAGAAGTTAATACCTACTCGGTATTTCTATACAAATACTGAAATTCTGATGGGAATTGAAGACAATTTGTGGATGTTAATCAAGAGAATCGGGTGGGAAACGTTATTGGGAAGCAAGTGGCTAACATACAAGTCTATCATTCTAGAGTTTCTAACTAATCCAGTACTGCATCTAACATCTGCCTAGATTAAGCAGCCAGGAAGCATGTCATTTCGATTACATAATAAGATGTATACTCTCACTCGTTCCAAACTGAATGACATATTTGAACTACCAAACACTGGATATTGCTCTTTTCCAGAGGACTACAATGAGCACATATTCTGGAATCACATGATTGAAGTCCCCGGGCTAGTTCAAACATGTAGAGTGATCCGTCAGGAATAAAGTGTCCTAGATTAGGATTTCGGTTTTCTGATACTTGCATCCTCATAGCATACCCTGTGCTCGCTCGACCTGAGAGGGGCAGCGTGAGTTAGAGAGATATATTCTTTTTATGGTGTATGGCAATAGGGTACAAAATGGATATCGGCCAAGTTTTGATGGAGCAATTTGATTGTCAGGTGATGAAGAAGTCGGGAGAGATCTCGCTAGGGGGTCTTATTACCCCTACTACTTACCGTTTTGGAGCTACCATTGAAGATGAGGACTTGGTGCCTGGAGATATATATCTAGAATTGGAAGATAAGTGTCGACTGAAGATGACCCTGTGGAGGAATGATGTTCGAAAACATGTGTTTCTACAAACCGAGGAGGATTTTTCAAACTTGATAACTCTGCTCTTACTAACATCGAGGGGCTTGATGATATTGCTAATTGGAAAATGAATTCGCCTGCGCATCAAGCCTAAGAGGTTCAACCCACTGAGAATTAACACCTCTATCAAGCATTTCACAACTTTGAAGGTCAAGTGGACCCAAATGACGTCCCTGAAGGATTAGGGCAAGGTGGAAGACGGAAAAAATGAGCTTCAAGGCAAAATGTTTCGACCCCACCTGTCGGGGTAGTGACGATATGTCTACCATTCTTTCTTCTTTCACTACTTCGCTAAACTTATATCCAGATGACCTTCGAGTCATGATGGAACAACAACACAGAAGAGTGGATGAAGTCATCGAGTGGCAGCATTAGCAGGAGCAAAGGTGGATCCAGCAGGAACAGCGATGTGAGATTGAAACGCAATGGTGATTGGAGCAGGACCAGAGATGGGCATATCGACAGCAGCAACAGTTGGATGCGATGATCCAATTTTGGCAACCACAGTGTTATCCTCCACCGCCACCATCTTCGCCTCAGTAGCAAACAGTGAGTTAGCACCAAGGCATACCACTCTTTTCCCCACAACATTGTCCTTCGACCAAGTTTGGGGGAAGGGGTGGATTGTGGCACTTCTTGGCAGCTTTTATGTTTATTGTTCTTATTTTGTTAAGTGTGTTATTGTTATTTCTGCTTTGTTGTTATTCTTATTTCTTTTGGTGGGAAGAATTTATTTTGATGAACGGTCAGTGTGCCCATTTCTTACTTGTCTTGTCATGTTAGTAAGGTTTATTTTATTGAGTTTTTTTAGTTTTTGCATTTAGCTAGGTTATTTATTGCTTTTATGTGTTAGTTTAAATTTTGTTGAGTATGAATCTAAAACCCAGTCATGAAAAGCTAAAAATAAGGTTGATAGATGGTGATGTGTCGATGATGAGTTGATTTTAAATAAATAGCATGTTGACACATACACTGAGGCTCGAATGTCTACGTTGTCGATTTTCTGAAAAATGTCACTGAGACTAGATACGCCATCCAATCACCGATTTTTCTATTTTGTTTTGTTGTTTGGGACAAACAACGATTTAAGTTTGGGGGATTTTAATACACGTTGTGTATACATGCATTTTAGGTCGATTCAGGAGTATATTTTGTATCATTTACATGTGTACTTGGCCGGAATGTGCTTAAATTCGTTATATTAAGCTAGGTGACGTGTTTACACTTGTTTAGTATTACTCGGGTGTTTATACGCCAGAAAGTCCATTTGGACAAAGTTTGGCTAAGAAACGAAGACAATACGAAGTTGGACAGAATATGCTGACACGTCGGTTTCTAACCTAGTGTTCCGCAAGTGTACGGATGTAGGTGTAGTACTATTGTCAAGGTCGATCCCACAAGGAATAGTTTTAGGTAGTTTGATACCTCAATAATCTAGGAATGTCCTAACTAGATACTAAGTTTCAAAGGTTGATTTTAATACGACTTAAGAAATTTAACTAATACTTGACAAACAAATAAAACTAACAATCAATGAGAAAAGGTATCCTAGGGCTTCGATTTCAGGATATTAATTCAATGTTGAATATGATTAACCTATTAATTTACCAATTCTAGTGTTTATTAGGCGGCACGACAATAATCTAATCCTTCTCTCGAAGCGATTAAACCGTTGATTAATTAAGCTAATTACCCTCTCGAGTCAATTAAACCTAATAACTCCCAAACGATCCTAAGCCACGGCCTACACAGTCATAGACAACTGCGCTCTATGTTCTAAGTCTGATAACAATTCCCTCCTCTCGAAGCGGAATTGTTAAACTAAATTACTAAATCTAGGTGATCAAGCTAAATTCAGTTTTAAGCACAAACATAGAGATAAACACGTACAGAACGGAATTAATAGATTAAATCATAAAGCAAAACATTGTCATAAAAATCCCTACTTTCTAACCCTAGGACACGAATAGCTTAGCTACTCATGCCTAGTAATAATCCAATACAAAATTCTAATAAAAACATTGTAAAGAATTAAAACTAAGACAAGAATAAATAAACCCGGATGACTCCGTCTCGATGATCTTCGTCTTCCTTGTCCTCCAAGATTTCTTCTAGGTGGAATAATGTAATTGGTGTCCTTCTGTGTTTCTATTGATTGATCCGTGATTCCCTCCTTTTTCCTAGAGCTTGGGGTCCTTTTTATAGAGTTGAGGACGAATCTTCGGGAAGATAGGCTCAAAATCCTATTAAAATATGAAATCCTCGCATAAAAACCCTTCTGACACGGCCGTGTTGCTTAAGTGACACGGCCGTGTTGCTTTGCACAAAATTCACTTTCTGCTCAACATTTGACACGGCCGTGTTGCTTGAGTGACACGGCCGTGTTCCATTCCAGAAACAACAGCACATTGTGGACCACTTTTGACACGGCCGTGTTACAAGTCTGACGCGGCCGTGTCGGTTCTTGCCCGGTTTTGCTCCTAGACCGGTTCAGACCGGTTCGGACCGGTTTGGACCGGTTCTTCGATGGTTCTCACTCTTTTGGGCCGGTTTTCACTCTTTTCCAACTTGTTTCCTCGTCCGATAGCCTGAAAATGCTCAAAATACCTTAAAACAAGTCGAAACACGTCAAATGATCCAAATATTATTAATATAAATAAATGCCGGTCAAATATGCACGTAAATGATATAAAATATGATCCTAAATCGACCTAAATACATGCATAAATAACGTGTTATCAAACTCCCCCAAACTTAAACTGTTGTTCGTCCCGAACATCATACAAAAAGACACAAAGAAGACAAGTGATTATGCATTTTGTTTAGGGCGATTAGACGATGAATTCAGTTTCAGTTTGATTTTCCTTAAAACAACTAGGCACACAATTCACTTGAGCATATGCGATAACGCGTAAATCAACTAATCTCGAGACTTTGAACTTTCGAATTATTCAACCCTCACCGGGTAAGTGTTTCACTCATCTCTCAAGTGTTTAAGCTAGAATAATTTCCACTCATATTGAATTACATGCAAAATCTACCATATGCTTGCCAATCGTCTACACTAGACCTCGTACTTGATATGTGTGCTAAAAGATCAAAAAGGTCTTTATTTTGGTTGTAATGTGGGCTTAAGGTAAGGTGGGATACATTTGGATATAAGTGACTAATCATTGGACTAATCAAGTTACGTCTAACCCGACTACCCCTCAATACAATCACTCAATCTCACTCTTCAAATTTCAGCAAATCACCCCGCAAAGTGACTTCTTCACCTTCAAAAGTCCGTACAACTTAAGTGCTTTTCATTTCTGTGGGTACCACATTTTTGGGACTACCCGAATGTTCTAAGCAAATTCACAATTTAAGCACTTTATTTCCTAGCCTCTCCTCTAGAATACTAACAGCAGCAAACTTTTCCCTTCTTTTTTTTCCCTTTTTTTTTTTTCCTTTTTTTTTTCTTTTTTTCTTTATTTTTCTTTTTTCCTTTTTTTCTTTTTTTTTTCTTTTTTTTTTTTTTTTTCTAGGAGAGGCCATTCTTCGTTTTTCACCTATCACTTTTCTCTTATTTCCTTCATCTTTTGCAAATATCCCTACTTCCCATTCCTTCCCACAATTTGTTCACCCAAAAATTCCTTCCAATTCTCCTCCCTCTAACTTGATTAATCCAATTAAGGCCAAAAGAGTTAAATCAAAAGGTTTTGGCTGATATTGTTAGGTTATGAATAAATAAGGCTATAAGGCTCAATTGGGCTAACTAGGGACAATTTTTTTCATTATGGGTCAAAGGCAATTTTCATGGTTCGAATAAATAGGCTTAAACAAAAAGTTGCCTAAAATCATTTCCTAAATCACAACATATACTTGACACATTCTTAGTAAAGACTCAAGGCAAGTTCTAGAGATTAGTACACATATTCAATCAAATTCACACCGAAAGAAAGTATATGACTCCAAAAATTGGAGGATAATTAGGCTCAAATTCTCACAAGGTAAATTTTGATTGAATATTCTCAGTTCAAGCTCAATTTCGTCCCAAAACACCTCTCATGCTCTATTATGTGCCATTTTTCATCTACTTCTCAAAATCATCTCATCATCAACTATTCATCATCCATCTTTCCCTAATTTTCTCTTTTTATTTTTCTCACTTGTTACCTGTTTCCGGGTTTTATTATTCTTATTGACTCTAATAACTGCACTACTAAGACCCTAAACTCTAACTCCTAAGACCCAACATAAAAACGATATGCAATCAACTTGGGCTCACAGACCCAATAACACCGATAAATCAGATAACTGGGCTCACAGACCCGATAACATCAATCAAAACAATAAAAATCAGCACACATGACACGGACCCACAATCAGCGAACCTCGAACGATCAACTAAAATGTAACTCAAACTGGAAATATAGCTGCCAAGACGTCCCACGGTCTACCCCCTCCCCCAAACTTGGCTGAAAGCCAATGTTTGGAGGAAAAACGTGGTACGCCTTGGTGCTAACTTACAAATCGTTCGACGATGGCGTTTTGAAACCCCTACGAGCTCCGAAATCGTGCCATTTCGCTCCTACTGAATCTGGGTTCGATCGTCTCCGCATCGCGCTCTGAAATTTTTGCATCTTTTCCGCTGAAGTACTGACACGGCCGTGTTCTATTTGAACCAAAAAATCGATTTGTGTGACGTTTTTGACACGGCCGTGTTAAGTAATGTGACACGGCCGTGTTGCTTTCCAGTGCTTTTTACCTTTTGGAGCGATCTTTTGACACGGCCGTGTCATATGTGAGACGCGGCCGTGTTACTTTGAGCTGATGTTGACGCGGCCGTGTCATTTTGTGACACGGCCGTGTTGCATTCCAGAAGATTTCTTCCTTTGACGTCAATTGTGACACGGCCGTGTTGAAAAGTGACACGGCCGTGTTACTCTGATTTCCATCTTCATGCGATTTTTCGTCTTTTCGACCCCCGTTTCTTGCAATACTCGTCCATGTTGATTCCTAAAAACATAAGACACTAAAATACAAGTTAAAAACATAAAATTAACGAAATACTAAAAAAAACATAAAACATTAAACATCGGGTTGCCTCCCGACAAGCGCTTTGTTTTACGTCTTCAGCCGGACGTCCTTTTCTTATCAACCTTCTTCTAGCCACCCCGAGTTGGAAGTTTTCTGGTCACTTAAAGAGCTATTTGGGGCACGAGGATTTGCTACAGCAGCTAGGGTAGTGTACATAATGCTACAATTGTGCCTACCCCTTAGACCCGATTTATGTATGTTGAGTGTGATTATTTCGTTTTGAACCCGAAAAACCAACTCCCCTTTAGGTACATCTATTAGTGCTTGGCTAGTCGCCAAGAAGGGTCTTCCTAAGATAAAAGGGAATTCATCACTCCCTTTCATGTCAACAACTAAGAAATCACTAGGGAATTCAAAATTTAGCACTTTTACCACTACATCCTCTGCTACTCCCAATGGCGTTAATGACGATCCATCCGCCAATTTGATAGTAGTAAAGGACCGTTTAATTTCCCTTAGTCCTAATTGTCTATACTGCTTAAGAGACATCAGATTTATGCTAGACCCTAAGTCACACATGATATTATGAAATTCATGACTACCAATTGAGCAAGAAATAGTAAAACTCCCTGGGTCTTTTGCTTTTGTTGCTCTTCTTGGTTTCATGCTTGTGTTTGCATTCTTCTTGGGCCTGCTCGGTCTCTTCTTTGTCGCCTCTTTTCCATCCTCCCACTTCTTTGTTTTCTCTTTAACTTGGATTCTCTCCTTTAGTGGTTCCTGTTTCACAACAACAACTCTAGATTGCTCTAAAGGATCAAGGTTAGCAAAGAACGAATTTTTAAAACAAAAATCAAAAGACTCATCAAGAATAGGAGATGAAGTTTTCTTATCTATGATTGTATTGACCTCCTCCTTCTCAATGTTTTTGACTTCCTCGCTTGATTCCTTCGCTTCTTGGTCCTTCAAGCTCTCTTCATGCTCATCTAGCTCCACAATATTGCAGTGCTCCTTCGGGTTGACCACTGTATCACTCGGGTATTGGCCTTGCTTGTGTTGAGCTCCTACTATCTTTATCAGCTGACTCATGTGCGATGTCAATTCTCCAATGCTAGCTTGAGTCTGCACCAACGTGTTCTCGAGCCTCTTGATGTCTGCCCCTTGCCCAGTGATATGCTTGTTTAGCTCCATGAATTTTCCATCCACTTTCTTCTCCAACTGAGATAACTTTTCATCATACTTTTCAAATTGTGACATCGCGATCTCTTCTTGTGATGGCTTCTTACCGTCATGGATCATGCCATTTGTAACAGCAAATCCGGGTGGCGGATTAAGTGTGTTTTGCGCGTTCCCATATGAAAAGTTCTGATGATTCTGAGGGTACTGATTGTACCGAGGCTGATTGTTCTGGAAGTTGTTGAAGTTTCGTTGATTCACAAATTTTACTTCTTCAACTTCTTCCGGACCCCCTGGCTGTTGTGCTAACGTTAGATTAGTTAGCAAATTCACCTGGCTCGTCAATGCTGTTACTTGTGATGTGAGCTTTTCAATTGGCTCATTATTGACGGGCTCGACTTTTTGGACACTTGCTACCCTCCTTGGCATGTTTCTCTCGTTCGACCATTGGTAGCTTGTTCTGGCCATCGCGTCCAGGATTGAGAATGCCATCCTTACTGACTTCTCCATCAAACTTCCACCCGCAGCTGCATCACTTGGTTTCTAGTCGGAGCAAGTAGACCATTGTAGAACTTGCATACTTGCTGCTTCTTGGTGAACCCATGTTGAGGGCAACTCCGGATAAGATCCCGGAATCGCTCCCAAGCCTCTCCGAATGGCTCTTGGTCCAATTGCTTGAACTGATTGATCTGGTTCTGCAGGTCGAGCATCTTGCTCGGTGGAAAGTACTTCAACAGGAAAGAAGTACTCAAGTCTTCCCAATCTCTGATGTCTTCTAGTGAGTTGAACCACTGTAATGCTCTGTCCTTCAGTGAGAAAGGGAACAATCTCATCTTGACCTGCTCGTGTGGCACATGATTGATCTTGATTGTGTCGGCCAGTCTGCGAAACTTGATCAGATGCGCATTCGGATCCTCCAACGCACTTCCCCCATACTGGTTTTGCTGCACTATATTGATTAGTGCAGGCTTCAGCTCGAAATTGTTGGCATTGAGTGGTGGAGGTTGTACTCCTCCTGCCTGCTGATTTGGACTGGGCTTCAAGCAGTCGCTAATAGGCGTGTCATCTTCATCGCCTGCAGCTGGGTCTATCTGAATTGGGCCGTGCTGTTGTGGCAACTGTTGCTGCTGTACAGGTATCTGCTGTTGTATAGTAGTGACGCGATCGTCCAATCGTGCTAAGGCTGTTAGCACTCTATTTAGTGCTTCATCATTCGGTTGCTGTGGTGGGTTCTCCATCTCAGCTGTGAAGTTTCTTCTCGTTCGGTGTCTGCGAGCTGTCGCTTCAATTTCTGGATCGAAAGGAAGAAGGGTTTCTTTCCCTTTTGATCTGGTGTGCATACGAAGCCTGAAAACACCAAAAACAAGAACTACCGCGTAACACTAAAATTAACCCAAAAAATAAAACGAAAATTAAAATAAAAATTAAAATTACGAAAAGATAAAATCTACTCTAGTTTCCTCCTATTTTTCAAGATAAAAACTAAGCGCTAAATCCTATTCCCCGGCAACGGCGCCAAAAACTTGACACGTCGGTTTCTAACCTAGTGTTCCGCAAGTGTACGGATGTAGGTGTAGTACTATTGTCAAGGTCGATCCCACAAGGAATAGTTTTAGGTAGTTTGATACCTCAATAATCTAGGAATGTCCTAACTAGATACTAAGTTTCAAAGGTTGATTTTAATACGACTTAAGAAATTTAACTAATACTTGACAAACAAATAAAACTAACAATCAATGAGAAAAGGTATCCTAGGGCTTCGATTTCAGGATATTAATTCAATGTTGAATATGATTAACCTATTAATTTACCAATTCTAGTGTTTATTAGGCGGCACGACAATAATCTAATCCTTCTCTCGAAGCGATTAAACCGTTGATTAATTAAGCTAATTACCCTCTCGAGTCAATTAAACCTAATAACTCCCAAACGATCCTAAGCCACGGCCTACACAGTCATAGACAACTGCGCTCTATGTTCTAAGTCTGATAACAATTCCCTCCTCTCGAAGCGGAATTGTTAAACTAAATTACTAAATCTAGGTGATCAAGCTAAATTCAGTTTTAAGCACAAACATAGAGATAAACACGTACAGAACGGAATTAATAGATTAAATCATAAAGCAAAACATTGTCATAAAAATCCCTACTTTCTAACCCTAGGACACGAATAGCTTAGCTACTCATGCCTAGTAATAATCCAATACAAAATTCTAATAAAAACATTGTAAAGAATTAAAACTAAGACAAGAATAAATAAACCCGGATGACTCCGTCTCGATGATCTTCGTCTTCCTTGTCCTCCAAGATTTCTTCTAGGTGGAATAATATAATTGGTGTCCTTCTGTGTTTCTATTGATTGATCCGTGATTCCCTCCTTTTTCCTAGAGCTTGGGGTCCTTTTTATAGAGTTGAGGACGAATCTTCGGGAAGATAGGCTCAAAATCCTATTAAAATATGAAATCCTCGCATAAAAACCCTTCTGACACGGCCGTGTTGCTTAAGTGACACGGCCGTGTTCCATTCCAGAAACAACAGCACATTGTGGACCACTTTTGACACGGCCGTGTTACAAGTCTGACGCGGCCGTGTCGGTTCTTGCCCGGTTTTGCTCCTAGACCGGTTCAGACCGGTTAGGACCGGTTTGGACCGGTTCTTCCATGGTTCTCACTCTTTTGGGCCGGTTTTCACTCTTTTCCAACTTGTTTCCTCGTCCGATAGCCTGAAAATGCTCAAAATACCTTAAAACAAGTCGAAACACGTCAAATGATCCAAATATTATTAATATAAATAAATGCCGGTCAAATATGCACGTGAATGATATAAAATATGATCCTAAATCGACCTAAATACATGCATAAATAACGTGTTATCAAACTCCCCCAAACTTAAACTGTTGTTCGTCCCGAACATCATACAAAAAGACACAAAGAAGACAAGTGATTATGCATTTTGTTTAGGGCGATTAGACGATGAATTCAGTTTCAGTTTGATTTTCCTTAAAACAACTAGGCACACAATTCACTTGAGCATATGCGATAACGCGTAAATCAACTAATCTCGAGACTTTGAACTTTCGAATTATTCAACCCTCACCGGGTAAGTGTTTCACTCATCTCTCAAGTGTTTAAGCTAGAATAATTTCCACTCATATTGAATTACATGCAAAATCTACCATATGCTTGCCAATCGTCTACACTAGACCTCGTACTTGATATGTGTGCTAAAAGATCAAAAAGGTCTTTATTTTGGTTGTAATGTGGGCTTAAGGTAAGGTGGGATACATTTGGATATAAGTGACTAATCATTGGACTAATCAAGTTACGTCTAACCCGACTACCCCTCAATAAAATCACTCAATCTCACTCTTCAAATTTCAGCAAATCACCCCGCAAAGTGACTTCTTCACCTTCAAAAGTCCGTACAACTTAAGTGCTTTTCATTTCTGTGGGTACCACATTTTTGGGACTACCCGAACGTACTATGTTTTGATTTTACGTCTTTAATTCTAGACTCCGTTATTATCATTTATCTATGTACTTGTTTTATTCATATGATATATCCAAATTGATCACTTGATTATTATCTATAAGTTTAGCAATTCGGCTTTGAGAGGAGAGTTTCGTTAATAGACTTAAGACACATAGCGTAATTATCAATATTCGCCAGAGATGAGAGGAGGGAGGTAATTACGTAGGCATTGGTTAGGGACTTTTCGGAGTCTTTAGGTTTGGTTGGCTCGAGAGGGTGATCATTCCTAATTGATAAAAAAATTAGCATCGTCCGAGAGGAGGGTTGATTGACATAAGTTTCGTCTAATGAACAATATAATTAGTTCAAAAGTCTAGAATTTTAGGTTAATCATACATAGGGAAGTCGTAATTGAAATCTACTCCCTAGAATACGTCTTAATCTATATGAGTTTCTCTTACTATTCGATTCCTTGCTTGGTAAGTGATTCTTATTAGTTAATTTATGCAATTTAGGTTTTAGAATATATAAAACTCATCCACTTATTCGAGAGTCTAAATAGGATAGAGGTATTAAAATTAGGGTATTAAGTTAGACATATGAGTAGTCCTTGTGGGATCGACTTGCTGCCACTAGCTGCACTAGCACCGTAAACATGCGGTTTACTAAGTTAGGAATTAATGCACAACGCAGAAGTAGAGTGTAGGAGGATATGATTGGGATGGACGAAATTAGGTTTAGTCGCGTGTGTAGAATCGTATATTACCTTTGTCTTAATCCGTGCACTGCGGACTAAGAAATAATTTCCTAACTTGATAGTATTCGAGGGGTTTTTAAGACAAGCTCACACCTGACAAAAAGAAAAAAACTACACTGGACACTGACACAAAGCCGCAACCATACCGACCTACTTTCTGCGAAAAGGACAATCAGCTCTTTACCATACAAATGAGCATTAAATGTCGACGAGATTATTTCTCACTCTTCAACGAGAAGGAATCCTAACTGCTATAAGTAGAATGAGATAGAGGACAAAGTAAAGGCTACTGAAACTCAAGCATTCCAGATTACTAAGCATCAAATGCTAAACATTCCTATTCAAGCCATACACTTTGATACTCATTCCAGTGTTTATGCAAAGGATACAAGAGCAAGATAGCAAGCACCAAACAACCTAGTGAAGATCAAAAGCTACAACAACTCTCGAGTCAAGCTAGCTCTCAAGCTTTACTTCGGTCCTAATCCTTCTCAACCAGGAAGCTTTCCCACATCTCAACTATATTCAAGTTTAGAGGCAGCTACCGGAAGTTTAAGAAAAACATTCACTAAACTAATCTCACGAGAGGTTATTGAAAAGGGGAGTCTCTGTTTAAATCCGAGATTCAAAGTTGACTTGTGTTTCGAGGAATGCGTGTACAATAGAGGAGTAGTCTTTTGAGGATAGCCAAAAACTATTGTAAGGAGCTACGTTGAACTTAGACTTCGGACTAGCTAAGTTGTATTGTGTGTAAACTACTTACTGAATTTTCCCACTGTGTGAGGGAAGAGTGGACGTAAAAGGATTACCCCACCTTCGAACCGCTATAAACTTTGTGTCTACTTTTATATTGCTTTTACTATTGTTGTTGGCATACTACTTATCTACTGCATATATTTGTAAGAAAATGTTTTAAGCATATTCCGTTGCACGTAAAAACTCCCTTAAGCTTTGCTTATGGTAAGCTACTTCTAGTCAGTATCCATTGTGCCCATTGCCTGAGTAAGGTTATTGTAACAACTTTGCTACAAGAACTAGTTTCTGTAGTAAGCAGCAAACCGGTGCTCAAAGTATTTGAAAAAGAGAAAATCGAGTTAGAGGTTTAGTCATCCCCTCTAAACCTCTACCGCGTGGGACCAACAATAAGAATGGTCATACTAATATATTAGATTATTATCTGTGATTTTTTTAGCTTAATGGAGGAGAGCATCACAGATTGTGCTTCAATGGAGTATTGGGATATCTCAAATTGTTCTTTATTACATCCCGATATTTTTCATGGTGAGGAACTGATTGAAAAAGAAAATCGAGTTCAACATAATTCAGCTTTGTTGGTTGTTTGCTAGGCACTACTCGTAGTATTTTGACATATTATGAGAACTATATTCATAAGATTTCATGTAGAACATCAAGTCGAAGGGGCATAAATTTATGGAGAAGATACTAAAAGGACATGATATAAGATGTTATCAAGCATTTTGTCTAAAAAACCTGTATTTCTAAATTTATGTTATGAATTAACCTATAAATATGGTCTTCTTCCAACAAGAGTATTGTATGTTCAAGAGGAAGTCGGGATTTTTTTTTTGATTTGTGCTCATGGTCCGGATAATAGATTGGTGCAAGAAATATTCAATCATTCAGGTGAAACTATCTCAGGGCATTTCCATATAGTTTTAATCCTGGAGTATAATTAAACTCCATCCTGGAGTATAATTAAACTATCACTTGTTCATATTTCTATTCTATTTTATTATTGTTCATATTGGACGTAAAGGGTATGCCACTCAAAATATTCTTGAAGTTTTGGATTTCAGTATGTGTTTTACATTTGCTTGGGCTGGATGGGAAGGTGTTGCGCATGATAATAAGATATTTGGAGAAGCTGCTCGTAATCCCAGTATAAACTTTCCTACTCCAAAAGGAAAAAAAATATTACTTAGTTGATGCTGGGTACTCACACATGTTAGGGTATATAGGTCCTTATAAAGGTGAGAATATAAGATGTCATCTTGCTGACTTTCGTCGAGCTAGAAATGTTCGACTACGTGCTCTAGGAAATTCAATAGAAAAGTTCAATTGATACCACTCTTCATGTAGAAATGTTATTGAACGAGCTTTTGGAGTATGAAAAGCAAGATGGAATATTTTGGCGGTTATGCCTTATATTCATATTGACACAAAAAGAGAAATAGTGCTGGCTACTATGGCAGTTCACAATTATATAAGAAAAGAAAATATTCCAGATGAGGCATTTCAACTAGCAGAGGATGAAAGTTATGAGCCACGTGGCAATGGTTTCGTCGAAAGATCTACCGGAGTTTCTAATGGTGAAGATGAATCAAGTACGAATTGCGCTTATTAGATGGCAGTGCGTGACTCAATTACTATGGATATAAGTGTATGAAGCTGATACATTTTTTGTTGAATTTGAAGATCATTATTTTGTAATTTTATGAATGTCAGCTTTGAAAATTAAAATTTTCTTACTTTATTTAATTGTTTTTTCTTAATGAATACTTTAACGTAGTTGTTAAATTCATACATATAATTTTTAGTTCCACGAGTAATTTATAGTAATATGCATGGATCAAAGCAAGCTTAGATTTTATGGAGGCATATAATTCAATTTAAAGTTGTCAAAATACTTTAACAATTTATCTATCTACCTTTTTAGAGTTATCGATGATGAATTGTAATTGGATGGAATAAAAAATTCAATTATTGTAGATTGTAGTTTGTCAATCTCAAGCATAGTTATTTTATTTATATTTTTTTATCGTGCTTAAGAATTTTTATTCCATAAAACTTTGAAATAAATTATTATTTAAGTGATCTAATAATAACATGTCCTTTTTATCATTAAACCATAAGAAGAGCTTAAAATACCAAACACATCAATATCTAATAAGATTTTAAGAGAACTTCTAGTTTGACCATCCAAACACTAAACAACTTATTAGAAAGAAAAAAAAACAGTTGTCACAACTTATGAGCTCTTAAAAGCTCTTAAAAGAACTTAAAAGATGTAAGAGCTTATAAGATGTTTTAAATAAGTTTAGTCAAACACTCTTTTAGGCGGCCACGACTAGCCGGTCGACGGAAGACCCAATATCATTGTAATAGGCTATATTAGGCGCCATGGGCATTAGTTGCTGCCTAGACAATCTAGGCGCCGCCCAGGCGGCCGAGGCGGGCTAGACGGTTTCAGTATGTTTATTTTTTCAATATATCAAAATGACGTCGTTTCACTTATCAATAAAAAAAAATATTTACTACATTCAATTCAAAGTGGAAACACGACATATCGCTACAACAGACCCCAAAATTCCCAAACTAATATAAGAGAAGGGTACCGCTCCGTCACCCTTCATCCTCGTTTTTCGTCGTCTGCTCGCCGCTGTTTGCTATCACCACCCATTCAGTCGCGGCCGTTAGTTTTTCTTCTTTCTTTCTAGTTTTTCTTCTCTAGTTTGTTCTCGACGGTTGATGTCCTTCTTCCTTTTCTTTTTCTTTCTATTGTCTAATGTAATGACCTATTATTCTATGAATGAATAGTTTTGAATTGAATCATTGATACACAAACACTTGATTAATTAAATAACAATTTCACAATAGTTAGGTTAGTTTATTTCTATGAAGAATTAAAGATGGGAAAAAAATTGGCCTGAACTAAACGGGGCCTAGGCGGCCAAAATTCGCCAGACTAGCGATTTTATTTTTATTTTTGCATCCTCACATAATTGAGAAGAACATTATCTGTGATCAACCTTCCAGGAACAAAAGCACTGTGATGTGGGTTAATAACTTGTGTCAAAACTGATCGAAATCGATCCGTTATTGCTCGATATATGATTTTATAGCACACATTACACAAGCTAATTACCGTGTAGCTTTCGTTGACCGTGTCTCCTTTACCTTACAAATAAGTGTGACCGCATTATAATTTTAGCAAGTTAGGTCCACAACTCCATTTAGAATCCCATGGACAACATCTGAGCCATCATTACCAACGATATCTCACATCTTCTGTAAGAATAGGACCATGAAACCTTTCGGACCTAGGGCATCTGAAGGGCCTATGTCGAAATGGCGCTATGAAGCTTCTGAGATGTGAAAGACGATCATAGATAAGAATTCATAGCTTCTGTAACCACTGTTTCGACATATTGTAACACCCTATTCTAACTAGGTGCCTTTTAAATATTATTATTATTTTGTTTATGCCATTTATTTATCAAACATATCAATCCAACTAGCTAATTTTTCTTTTGATATTTTTAATATAGATTTGTTGAGGTACAATTGAAGTATTTACAAATTTACATTGTTGATTTGGTTAAATGGTTTTGCAGATTCACCACATCCCTAAGATAGGGGTGTAATAAGTTTTGGCATCTTATCTCTCTTCCGGACCCAAGACTATGTAACTAAGTTGGGGTAAGAACTCTGTTCCATATTTGAGACAGATAAAGATTCCTAATTTGGGGTGGGTTAAGTTACCACCTCTATCAAATATATGTTGAGATTTTTATTTTTATTATTTTTTTCTTCTCCACACTGTTTCCAACTTAGAGTCTTTGATGCTCGATTCTGGAAAAGGAAAGGATGTCTTTCTCCTAGGTTCATACGATCAAGTATACAAAATGAGATCATCGATTTCAGATCATGTTCAATCTGGTATATTACAAAATAACCACACTAGTAATGTTACTAAATACATGTGACATGTAACGATTATTTAGAATACCTGATATAATATAATTTAAAATAAAAAAATCTCATCTCCAAGTATACCCAAATACAATCATTGATTCATAACACATTGACAATTCAAAATTACCAAGATAAAACCTTGTCACTGTATAATATCTCACATTTCATCAGAATAGTGATATTCAGAATCTATGTGCCTAAGATTGGAATTAGAGCCGGGTAGGTGCAAATTAAATGTGAAATTTCTTACGATTTTATGGTAATACAGTTATTATATTTGAATCTTTTCAATGTATAGATACCTATCTATTATATACTCCTATATGTTACCCAAGAACATGACAAAACAATAGAAGTCGACGGAGTAATAAACGACTGACGTGTACATTATTTGTATATTTTATATATATGACGAGTTATGTGTACTTTCATTTCTTAATAATTTTGTTTCCTTTCTTTTAAGGTAACACAATCATGGCAGATATTTTAAAAAAAAAAAAAAAAAAGCATTTTAAGGTTGTTAAACTAATAAAAATGTTAATTCTAGATCTTTTAGGGGGTAAACAAAATATATTAAGTAGCCAAACCGACTTCAGTCTCTACAATGTAATTCAAGCAGGGAGGGATAAAATCAGAACAACTCCACCCAAAGAAGAATCAAAACTCAGCTTAGCAAAGTCATGAGCAAGAGCATTGATTGAGCGCTTAACTGAACTAAAAGAACAAACTATAACACATTACATAAAACAAAAATGTCGAAAATAATGTTTCCAAAATAAAAAAATCCTCCTGCCTCTTCGTTAAATCCGACTAAACCTAGTTCATCTGAAAATGACATTATCAAGCTGCATTCTTCTCGCCATCTCAATAGCTAACCTGCATGTCGAAGCTTCCGCAAAGTCCACTAATACATTTGACACTTCACACCTCATCATCACTTCAATAACTCATCCCTTATGGTCTAGAGCAACAACGCCAGCCTAAAACCTTCATTATATTGGATTGCTGCTTCAGAATTCAATTTCACGATCCCATTCTGCGGCCTCATCAAAAGATCATTACCTATGGTTGGCTCACTTAGGCAGACGCTCGTGCAACATTATGGAAATCATTTAGGTTCTCACAGACCAATTGGGAATTCTCGTCTGCTCAATATTGTTATCATGAAACATTGTTGATTTCTCGTGTACTAGACTAACCATAAGTGAGTCACGAACAACTGTTGGAAATCCTTATTCTGATGTGCAACTATTATTAACAAAAAAAATAAGTGAACCATGAGCACATACTTCGTCGCACAACGGAGAAATTCGCTAAAATAAGCTACTCCAAGGGCAGTCTCGTACTACATAAATAAGTGTTTTAGGCCCTTCCCACACTGTTTACAAATTGGATCAATTCCCGCTCATTTTCGGGATAACTCCATGGCAGCTAGAACCATATCACAAGCACATTTCCATAGAAAATGTGGATCTTCGACAGAACGTTAAGATTTCATATCTGATGAACGTAAAAATTACCTTTTCTCTTGCACTTTTCACGTTCATATTTTGTAGGGAATTACGTGTAATTGCCATGTCCACGTGTGATTTCATGTTTTATTGTCTTTTCGGGTTGATTTTCATTTTTAATATGATTTAATGCGCTTTTGGGTGTTTTTGAGTCGTATTTTGAAGCTAAGGAAACTCGGAAGAATTTAGAAGATCATTCGAGTCCATTCTCACACTCTGGCCTGCATCTCGAGGTCCAAATTGGCCCAAAATGAATTGGGGTCAAGCTCGAACTGAAGAACATCAAGTCACGAGTAAAAGTCGTGAAGGAGTCGTGCCGAGAAAATTGATGAAAAGGCCTCAAATTGGAGAATGAAATAAGAAGAGGTCAATCGCACATATGCACATTCCAGCCTGCAAATCAAGGCTCAAATTTACCCGAATCAGACCTAACAAGAGCCCAAATCGAAGTTTCTCGAGTCACAAACAAAAGTCATGAAGAGGTTGGATTGAGAAGACGAGAGAAAGGGCTCCATAACAACGATGGAAGACGGACGTGCAAAGTAGGGGCTGAACCAGACCAAATGGTTGTCGCCCAGCTGCCGGCCCGGCAGCGGTCCGGCTGTTCGTGCGCGTGCCCAGTTTTTCAGCGTGCTATTTTTATGTTTTAGCCATAACTTCCTCTCCCGAGCTCCAATTCGAGTGTTTCAAGTTTCCACGTGTAACTGAGACAAAGATATACATTTTTGTAGTTGAAGCCAAAGGCTGATTCTGGACAGATTTTTCCTAAAAATCATGAGAAGGACAAATCGAGCGTGCATAAGGGGTTTGACTCAACAACTTAAAGGACCAAGCACTCCCTTTTGTACTTTTACAATTTTTCCCTTACTAGGGCTTATTTTTCAGCAGATTTTGAGGGTTGGTGGGAGCTATATATATCCCTTCCCCTCTCATTTGTGGAGAAACAACACTTGCCTCCTTTTGAAATCTTCCTGTACACTCTTTTTCTCTTTTCTCTTTACATTTTTAGATTTTAGCTTAGAAAAGTTGGGATTTCTTCCTCCTCTTCAAGGAGGAAGACGTCTTTGGAGGAGAACTAGGGGACTGTTTGTGGGCTTGTGACACCCGACTATTTCATTAAAAGATTTCAAGGGTTTCTTCAATACATTAAGCATTTTCTATCTCTTCTCTTTATTTTCAGTTTTTATTGCTTGATGTTGATGATGCCTCTTATTGCTTTTATGATTTGTGAGTAATTTTCATGTTTTCCGAAACCCGGGAGTAGCCCAAGCTTCGGGGTTGATGATTAGTTGATTGATAATTGGATTTGTTGTGAGTTGTGGTAACCTAGGGTTTAGATTTGGTTGATTTATTAATAGTTTCATATGAAATTAGTGCTTTGATTATAGGCTTAACTCGGTGGCTTGAGCTTTCGATAACTTAGCCTTATTTTTTATGATTGTGCATTTGAGAAGGGATAACCGGAACCTAGGCTAGGGTTTGCCACCCTTTCGAGAAAATTCAATTTGATCCTAAATAAGCTTAGGATTGAATTTAAGTGTCTTAGATTGTTAGGGAAGGGAAATTTAATCCAGGAACATAAAACAATCAAGACCCAATTTATAGGACAGAGACCTATGGATGAGAAGGCCTATTGAAAGGGGGAGTAGAGCCTATGGGGTCTCGGCTAGGATGGACGAAATTAGGTTTAGTCACGCGTGTAGGAACTACACCCCTACACCGGTCTTTAGCGTAGGAGAAATCGAGCTAACCCCTTCTAGTCTTCCGTAGTTGGTAACCCGGGGCCCGGTGTTGAATTTGTAAATCTCATTCGTGTAAGTTCTACATCACACTCCAATTACTTACCTACCTTAGGGGAATACGGCACCTCAATCGTATTCCGGAATTATCACCCAATTAGGATATCGATTGGGTTGAGAACTCAACCACGTAGAACTCATACTTGTTTGCTTTAATCGTCTTCGCATTATAAATTCCATCTTGCTTGTGTGAAACCGAACTTCGTGAATATCTCCCCATCGATCGGTTCTCTCCTTGCTTTATTTAATTGCTTATGTTGTTTAGTTTAATTCACTCTCTCAATTTTCATTTGACCTAATTAACTTGAAAGTGCTAAGGCCGATTCCCACGAAAAATCCTCCCTATGGATTCGATATCTTTTATACTTCCTCTGTCATAAATCGTATGCTTGCGGTTTGAGAAGGTCGCTCTAATCACATCGATTTAGAGCGACTTTCATGACAAGTTCAATATCCACATCCAAAGTCTCGGATCGTTAGCAGAACCTGAAGCCATCCCCCTCTCATCCAACCTGAAATTTCGAGTGCTCGTTTTAATGGTGTACACCCTGACCGCACTGTCGGGTGTAGTCAAATAAGATGTTTATTTCCTAACTATTCCTAACAGTAGCTAGAGCAAGTCAGGGTCGATCCCACAGAGAACAGTAATTAATCAAATAATTGTACTAACCAATTCTATATAAGTACTAATAATATAAATATAATATGGGGGAATTTTTTATTAGATTTAATTAACTAATGCAAATAACAAGTAAACTAAAGATGAATTAACTAATGAATAAAAAGTATCCCGCCTTTAACCCAGTATCCCCCTAGCCTGAATATCTATGTAACTAATGCAACTACTTAACTAATTAGTTCTGAGACCCCTACTCCAAGAATTAACAGGTACGCTTAGCTAACCCTTGTTACCCCTTAAGTATAATTAATCCTAAGAACTTAGTAATTAATCCTATCCAATTAAGTAGTCCTAGGAGACGCTCGCTAGAACAATATTAATCAGACGCATAGAGAACTAAGGCAACGGAGTAGGTACGGTGTTGTACTCACGAACGCGGTACAAGTGACCGCGACTTTGTGTTATCCTAGCGAGTAACCACTTTTTGCTACTTTTGGGCACAAACGCATAACACTTACGGATTATGAATTCATGACCTAGCGACAGCTATATGCCTATTACTAGGGTGATCAGTCCACATAACAAACATATAAAAGATAGAGTAATCCAATAACACAAGTAATCTCAGAACATAATTAAATTAAGCAATTACTGAATTAATTACATAAATAAACCTCTAGGGATCAACATAGTCAAAGACGGGAAAATAAACGCTTAGCCGATCATAGTGATCGCTAAGAAAAAACTATAAAAAGAAAACATAAAGCTATAAAACTATAAAACCCGAGTTGCTGAATCTTGAATCTCTGTGTTCTTCAGAATTTCCACGTCCGAGCTCTTGAATCAATATAAAAGTTCTTCCTTGATGTCTAGAGCCTTGAGATATTTATAGGAGTACATCTCTAGGATAAAGAGGGATAAAACCTAATTGGAATAGGAAAATAAGTCTAAAATTCGTTTTTGAGCTTGTGGGCCAAGTAATTGGCCGACACTGCATTCCTTTTCCAACTTCAAAACTGTTTTTGAGGGTCTTATGGTCATTTTTGAGTTTTTCCTCTTTCACGTAAAGTTGTAGCTCTTCGAATAAGCTTTCCAACGCCACCAATTGCACCTCAATCGGAGTTGTAGATCTCAAGATATGGCCAAAATACTAGAGGTGTGTCAATCTGTCTCGGCCGAGAATGACTGTCTCGGCCGAGACTCTTCTACAGCCAGAAATCAGAATTCTCTGACCTTCTAGCTCGGCCGAGACTTACTAGCTCGGCCGAGCTCAGTTTCCTGCAGCTTTTGGGGTCATTTTTCTTGGTTTTTGACTTGTGGGACTTGTTCTCAACATCCATTATTAGTCGAGTTCGACTTTTTGGTCTAAATTTACCCAAATAACTTCAAAACAAGTCACAAACATCAAATTGCCCAATAATACAAATACGAGCAATACACGGTCAATTACGCATGCAAATGCCACTAAATAGACACTTAACTCGACCTATTATGCATGCATAAACACGTTTATCACACCCTATTCTTCATATAATGACAACATCATCTATTCGGGCCAGATTGTCTCCTCAGCGGGATCGTTCTAACCATAAGTGCTTCATCTTGTGATAAAACCTGATCAATCTTAGCACCGTCTCATCCATCCAATGTATCCTTCATCAATCTCGCACTTTCATCTCTTCACTATGTGCACCTCTTGTCGAGTTAACCCGAAAGCCATTGTCTATCGGGAACCGTGGTTCGACTCAAACTCGGACCCGAGATCCATCTCCAGTATTCCATCTCACTCCCTTTTCGAGCACCTCCCGTCCCCCGATTATACTCTGTCATGCACAGCTGGGATTGTACCCTACCGAAGCCTCCATAAAACTTTTATTTCAAAAATACCAGGCCTACAGTGATTTAAAGAGAATTAAGGATTTGATCTGAAGCAACCGCCACCTCTGCTTTGTAAGCATAGCCCTATTAAACGCATCATATCCCTGAAGCCCAAACCTCTTCAAATTTTGAAAAGCACAATTAGTCCCACGAGCACTAATGAATCTGTCGCTATTCCTCCTTCTACCCCTACCAAACTCTTGCCACACAAGAATTAATTATTTCATACACCTTCTTAGGCAAAAGAAAACAACTCATAACATATGAGCGAACAACATGAGCTACTGATTTAATCAATATTAACTGTCCGGCATGTGATAACAACTTACTATTTTAGTCTTTTAACTTCTTTCCAATCCACTCAATCACTGCCCGAAAAATGCTACTCTTAGATTGTCCAGTAACCGCCAGTAGCATTAAATAGACTGCATCCCTTGGGATAACACAAACTCTGGATCTCACTACCAAATCAGCCACCCTTTTACCATCCACCCCCTTACTAAACACTATTTTCGACTTCTCAAGTTTAATTTGCTGCTCGGGCGTATTTTCATATGCTTGCAAAATAAGTTTGACTCCCTCAATATCCTGAACATTCACCATCCCAAATATAATAGTGTCATCTGTAAAAATT
This sequence comes from Ajuga chamaepitys, assembly GCA_958295605.1. Lineage (NCBI taxonomy): Eukaryota > Viridiplantae > Streptophyta > Magnoliopsida > Lamiales > Lamiaceae > Ajuga > Ajuga chamaepitys. The sequence continues at coordinate 53,437,294 of OY282499.1, forward strand.
AAGTGGGATACGTTTGGTGCACGCTTGCAAATTCTCACTCCAGTTAAGCACCATGTTATTTCCTGCTTTTGAAGCAGGGCAAAGAAAGTCTTTGCACCAAAAGGATAAGGTGATACTGCTAGATCAAGTATGAAGACAACAATTAAAATTTTAACATTAATATTAGATTAATGACATAATAAAGAAGACAATAAGTTTGAAATCATCCCAATTGATAGTTAACATTTGAATTTTTATCTGATAATTTTTCATCATGGTGGTAATCTAGTTCAAATGTTTTCAACATTTTACCCCATACAATTTTAGTTCTATCAACTTTTCCCTCTTCTCCTTGGACCTTAATTTTTCTTTAACATTTGTCCCATACTCTGTGCTATAGCAAAGAGTAAAAGTTGATTGAATTAAAAATATGGTCAATTACAAAAAAAATAGCGTCCAACACTTTGAATGAACTTAAGCTCTTAAACATTATTATTATTATTATTATTATTATTATTATTATTATTATTATTATTATTATTATTATTATTATTATTATATACGAGCTTATAACTTATTCACGAGTTGTTAAAGAATGAGTGTTTCAATAATTCTATTTGTTTTTTAAATGAATAAAGATAAACGAACTTAAGCGCTAACTAAAATCGAACCCGAATTCTTTACCAAATGCTTAGTTCTTGAGGGGCCCAAATAGTAATTACCATATGAAATGGAGAAGTACAGATTATTCCATCTAGATAAAATATGCATGTTAGGTCAACTTTTTATCCTTTTTAATCATGATATATGTTGCGAGGGGAGTATAAGGTTGTGTTTGTTTTAGGCTGGGGTGCCTGAAATAATGTAAACTGGAGGAAATAAAATGAAAAAAGAAGGTTGAGTTAAATAATTAGGTGTCTGTTTTTGTTGGTTGGAGATTGGATTGAGTTTTGTTTATATTATAAAAGTTGAAAATATGATATGATATGTGTAAAATTTAGTAAGAGAATGATTGATTATTGATTAAAGTAATGTTGATAATTATATTTAATTGATGATGTGTGTAGGAATTAGTCAGGGGACCAAGAACCCATCATCAAACGGCTGCGGATCCTCTACCACATTTTTGTGCAACATCTTCTACCACATCAATAGGATTTTGCCATTTGGACTAAGTCGCCACCTCAGCCCATGAAATTTGCTAACAAGATATCCTCAACAGATATATACGTTTTTTAAGGAAGGTGGTGGGGAAAAGGAAAAACACGTAAAAAAAAAAAAAAGAAAGAAAACCTACCGTATCTTCTCACATATTCAGCATTCTGAGAAAATCACAGACGATTTCTGGAAAAAACCGAAACGAGCATCATAAATCTTGATAATCATAGTCGTATCGTCCGCACCGATATTCCGCCATAGTCGCGCTGTCATGAGCTTGCCTCCAAGTATGAACTCTACTCAAATAGAATCACCTCCTACTGGAAAAGGTATTTCTAAATCAAATGCATTCTTGATTTAATGAACAATAAATGAATAGATTGATATCATGACATAAGCCTTATCAAAGTAAATGCAAATAATTACTTCAAGAACTTGATTCTGGTGTTTTCCTGTTTGCTTTTATTGGAGACTCTACTATAGAAATCAAGAAAGAAATGAAATCTATATTTTGGATTCTAATCATTAAATATTAAGCAAAAGGGACTGTAAATTATGATATTTTCTGATCATTGAATCTTAAGCTAAAGGGATTGTAAATTATGATATTTTTTTCATATTTCTTCTTCTACATAGAGTGCCGTGTTATGCCACTGCCACGCATACTTTGAACAAGATATTAGATCATATTAACTCCTCCACTTTTCAGTTAGTAAGTGTATATGTGTAGCTATTTTGTGTTTCGGTTAAAGCTTTTTATCGTTAAATTCATTATATCTACATGTACTTAGTTTAAATTTTTATTAATTTCAAATTCTACAGTTATTGAAATTACTCCATATCGCACATTGGATTTTGGAGTTCCGGAAGAGGATAACGAAAAAGAACAGTCTATAGAAAATGTTAACGGAGAAAGCTCCATAATTGAACGCCAAAGAATCATTCCAGAGGAAAAAATTCCTAAAATTGGTATGCAGTTTGAAAGCGAAGAAGCAGCTTACACATTTTATAAAGAATATGCAAAGATGGCAGGATTTGGTGTTCGAAAGAATCACATTCATCGAGATATCAATGGGAGGGTAATGGGTAGGACGTTTTGTTGTTCATGCGAAGGGCATAGACAAAAAGATAAAAGGCCTGTTAAGTCTCAACGCCCTTACACCAGAACAGGTTGTGAAGCAATGATGAGTATTAATGGTCGTTACACTGGTACATATAAAGTTGTGAAATTCATTGTGGAGCATAAAGGTCATGATCTTATGAGTCCAAGTAAGACTCATATGTTGAGGTCTCATAGAAGAATATCTGCTTTACAAGCCTCACAAGCAAATGACATAGATTGTTCCGGAATAGCTCCAAGAGCAGGCTTTGATTTGATGGCGAAACAAGTCGGGGGACGTGAGAAAGTGGGATTTATTTTTGAAGACTATAAAAACTACTTGCGTTCGAAAAGAACTACAGAAATGAATGTTGATGAGACTGGCGGGGTACTTGCATACTTGCAAAAGAAACAGATAGACGATCCTAACTTCTTTTATGCAATTCAAATTGACGAAGATGGTTGTATTGCTAATATCCTTTGGATTGATGCACAAATGAAAGTTGATTACACTTGTTTTGGTGATGTGATTTGTTTTGATACGACGTATAGGAAAAATAAAGAGGGGCGACCATTTGCCCTCTTTGTTGGTGTAAATCACCATAAGCAAACGACTATATTTGGTGCGGCATTGTTGTATGATGAAACTGCATGTACATTTATGTGGTTATTCGATACATTTGTTGGAGCTATGTCTGGGAAACTACCTCAAACCATTCTTACGGATCAAGATGCTGCTATGGCAAAAGCTTTGGCATCTAAATGGTCTGCGACGTGTCATCGCTTGTGCATCTGGCACATTTATCAAAATGCAGCAATCCATCTAAGTAGTGTTTTTGCACGTTTTCCAGATTTTTCAAAAGAATTTAGCTCTTGTGTTTATGATTATGAGGAGGAAGAGGAGTTCTTACTAGCGTGGCATGAAATGCTGGAAAAATACGGACTTCAGGCTAATGAGTGGTTGGAAAGGTTGTTCAAAGTAAAAGAAAAATGGGCACTAGTATATGGACGACAATCATTTTCTGCTGATATGACTACCACTCAGCGTAGTGAAAGCATGAATAGTGCTCTAAAAAAGTACGTGAGTTACAAGAATAATTTGTTGCAATTTTTCCAACACTTTGATAGATTGGTTGATGATCGTCGTTATAAAGAGCAATACGCGGATAAAACAACAAATCACAGTACACCGGTAGAATTATTTCCAGTTCAAATTTCAAAGCATGCTGTAAGTATTTATACTCATGAAGTCTTTCAGCTATTTCAGACTGAGTTGCAGAAGTCATATGATGCAAAACTCGATTTCTGTGGAGAGATTGAAAAAATCTTTGAATATAAGGTTACCCCATTTGGAAAGCGTTTTCAGCATCAAGTAATGTATGACTTGTCTCAAGATAAAGTTTGGTGTAGTTGCAAAAAATTTGAATTTGCAGGAATTTTGTGTTCGCATACCCTCAAAGTCCTCTCTTCAAGAAATATTACTAAAATTCCTGAGTTTTATATCAAGAAAAGATGGACAAAAAAAGCAAAAAAAGATATGGTTCAAGCAGAGGTTTACAGTGTTGGTGCGAGAGAACCTGAACCCATGAACGAGAAGGGGGAGAAGGAAGTGATTAGTGCTCTTTGTAAAGAGCTCTATAGTTTGAATAATCAGTTTGTGACACGAGCTGTATTAACAGTTGAGTCGCTTAAAGTTGCAAAAAAATGTCTTCTCATGTCTATTGAAGAAGTTGAGGCAAGTTTAGAAGATGGACTACAAGTGAAAGCAAATGCTGTAGAAAAGCCAATTTCTACGCAAGTGTGTAAGCAGCAAGTAAGTGTTGGAGTTTTGAATGGTGGAGAGAAGGCGTCGGGTGAAGATGAATGCATATCAATAAGAGGATGGAAAAAGAAAGAAACTAAAACTGCGAGATCTGGAAAAAGACCACGAAGTGGATTAGAGAAAAACACACGAAAGCGGAATCAAAAGAAAAATAACATTTCTTCATCAAGTAACGCTAATCAGGTGGGCTTTTCAATATTCGTAATATTTTTTATTGTTATTTAATTAATATATCTTCTATAATTTATCTTAGGCGCAGACCATTTGCCCAAGCACGGTTGATGCAACGCAAGAGAACTCAATAGCTACTTTGTCTCATCTCTCACAGGTGTTATTGTTATTTATTTTCTCTTTTTAACTTAACACAACAATTTTAAGATATTCAGTTGATATCCTAGTTGCATACACTCATTTTGGTTTGTTCAATCAGGAATATAATGTTGGACTGAGTAATTTGAATTCAATTTATTCCGGTGGGTCATCGTTGCCATACTTGCAACCTATTAAATTTACTCCGGTAAACTATCTTTTGTATATCGTTGTAAAACTTCTTTTTTATCTTATAATGTTTGATTTCTTTATATTTTATTGTAGGTTTTTAATCCAAGTATTAGCCAACAAGATAATTTCACGCCTTCGTACTCTAGAAAGGAAGTACATAGTGCGCTGAATTTAACACAATTGCTACAGGTGAAGTTGAATGATGACCTTAGATATTATTGTATAAAAAATATGTGCTTATTTAGATAGCAAATTTTTTTATGGTGCAGCAACAAATAATCAACTCAGAAGAATTGGATGGGGTTCATGTAAAGAATTCCATGTCTGTGGAGCTACAAAAGGATGCCAAGTTTAGATGAAGTTAGTGTGTTTGATTGTTTCCAACTTAGATCTTATTTTTGGTTAATTTTCATGTGATATCAGAAGCTTTTGAGACTTCACAATTGGTTGTTTTCTTATATCAATTTTACTAGGATTTGAAGTTAAGATAAAACAGAGAAATATAATTCAGAAGCAATGGTTGTGCAACTTTTTTCAATCGAATCTGAATAATGGCCTGGTTTGAATGAAGGCCTATATGAATTACTAATTTTTGTAGCTTCATTCATCTTTATATTTTTATTCTCCAATTTAATATATGATATGAAAATATTAAATATGTTATATTCATCATTTTCATCTCTGTTATGGGATTTGGCTAAATTGTTAGGCAAAAACATTTAGCTTTGTGAAGTTTGATTATGGGAGTGTTTACATTTGCTTATTTTAAGTAGATTTCTGCTTTTGGCTTAAGTTCATTTAAATAAGAGTGTTTGCATATATGTGCTTCTATTAAAACTTGGCAGAAAGCTAAAATCTAAAAGTAGAGCGCTGCTTCAAACTGCTTTTGATTTTAAGTAATTCTTTTAAATCTCTTATTTTAATTACTTTTTCAAAAGTAAAAGCAACCGCAAACACATCCTGTGTTCCTGTTAGAATAAAAAAGTTGAAAAAGGTTACATCGCAGTATTTTGCTTAAGCAAGGCTGCACATATGCTTTAGAAATAATGGAACTACATTAAGCGTTTCATAAGATAATGGAATTAACTTGTTGCTTTAGAAAGTGGACAAAAAGATAATTGGTTTCTTTTTCATTTTTTTTTTTATGGCTTTGTTGGTACTGGTCTTGGTTAATTAAACCATAATCCTTATCCAAAAAAATGAATAACTAGACCTTAATGTTATTTTTAATGGTAATCCCATTACATGATGTTGCTTCTGGATTTCGACTTTGAACTGCTCATCCTAATAGAAGCAATTAGATCCATTTTTTGCTACACTTAAATTACTATCAAACATTCAGTTTAACTTATATTAACTCCAAATAAAAAGTGTTGTGCTCCAAATAAACTAAGTAAAGCACGGTTTGAGATTATTCAAAGCACAGTAACATAAATTTTTCTACTCAAGGAAAAACAAGAATATCACAACTTATCTGCATTATATGAAATTCATTCAATATCATCTTCCATTTTCTTCCTGGAATGTTTAACCTATAAAAAGTTTTTCAACGGGAAGAAAAGAGAGGAAGAAAAAAGATCTCCAAAAAAGCTTGATTCTATTTACATTTTTAGTTATAGACGAATTGAACCACCCAGTACGAAATTTTCTCAAACTTGACTGCGTGCCTTCTAGTGATGTAATTAGAATATTCAAGCAATTCCGTGTTGTATTCCTGCAGCTTGAAAGCCTCCCTCATAGACGATTCTAACTTGAGCATCATCCTAAACAAAATTGATTATTTTCCATGAATCAACCTTCGAACTATATACTTTTCTACGGCTGCTGGTAAATTGAATTAAACTTGTCACCAAGTTTTCTCACAGACACTATCACAAACACCTTGTAGTCATCATTATTCTTATCAAGTGCAAACCTGCATTTCTGATGCTCGTTTCGGTTTTTTCCAGAAATCGTCTGTGATTTTCTCAGAATGCTGAATATGTGAGAAGATACGGTAGGTTTTTTTTTTTTTTTTTTTTTTTTTTTTTTTTTTTTTACGTGTTTTTCCTTTTCCCCACCACCTTCCTTAAAAAACGTATATATCTGTTGAGGATATCTTGTTAGCAAATTTCATGGGCTGAGGTGGCGACTTAGTCCAAATGGCAAAATCCTATTGATGTGGTAGAAGATGTTGCACAAAAATGTGGTAGAGGATCCGCAGCCTCATCAAACGCGGTCTAATTACCTTAATCTTCAGTGAATTGGGTCAATTCTAAAATAAGGACGGATAATAATGGAATTTAACGAAAAAATCACGTCATTGTGACAGATCCTTATAACTGACATTTAATATTTTGCATCTAAACATCAAAATCAACATCTCAACAATTTCATATTTTCAGACTTTGTCATATTTCTGGTATAATAAATACCTAGCATTCTTTTGGCAGTGACTATTCAATTATTAAAGATGGCTGTCAGTAATCAATATGGCTAAATTCCAGCTCATAAAACTAAAAAGCACCCTTTTTAAGTCTTTTTGAAATTCCAATTTTCAGTTTTATTTTGGTGTTTTAGTGTTGCATACGAAATTTTATTTGATATGATTTATATGATTTGGTAAATATTATTGATGTTTAAATGAATGTAACTAATTATTGAATAATATGTTTGAATAATGATATTTTATTAAAATAATAGTAAATGATAGGTGATGGCACACAAAAGTGATTGATTATGATTGAAATATATATTTATATTAGATGAATTTATAGTGATATGACACATGTAATGATTGATTTGGAAAAAAGTATATGAATAAAAATGGTAAAGCAAATATAATTTATGTGTTTAGCATAGTAAAAAATGAAAAAGATGTTTGTGGGAATAAAACCAAACATCCCCCAAATTTTCATCATGTATACATAATCTATATTATTATTAATGGATCTTAAAATTTCAAGATTTTTACATTTAATTGAGATATAAAATTAGGGCATTGACCTTGATCGTCATCATTAATAGCAAGCAATTATGATTTGTGTCTATTAACGGGTAAAAATCATATCTTATCAGATACAAACTGACCATAACTTATCCGGAAGGTTATTTATTTAAACCATAAAGATATCTAAAATACATTAATTTTAATAACTTAATTAAATGGCACGTGGACCACAATAATCTTACATTCTCCGACCTGGCCAAAGTGGCAGAACTAAGCATTCGTGGTTTAACTAATGACATAATTTGCACAATATAAAGATATGTTTTAAGTTCATTGGTCGGATTATAATGTCAATATCAAGTATAGACTAACACGAGTCATGGCGGTTCTATGTCATTTCAGTTGACATAGTTCCTTCTACGTACCACAATATTAATGTTCTACTTAATATGACTCATAATTTCAATAATAGTCCACATTAATATATCGATTGGAGAATACATCATGTCAAACTTTATGTCAACATTCATGTACACTTCTACGACAAAACAAGATATCATTCTGCTTCAAAAACAATACATAAAAGAGCTCAAAATATTAGTTATCATAAGTTCGTTGAGACTTTTCAATAATGCTTATTCTTTTGACATAAATGTCTTTAGAGACATTCCTTTAGCCACGGATTCACGATCATGAGATTTGTGCTTATATGCTTAATCAACATCTTTTTTGTTTCTGAACTTCTTCTTTAACAACATTATACTTTAATTCTATATATTTGTTGCATTTGGAATACTTGTCATTTTTAGAGAACAAATACTGTTACAGAATTATCACAATAAATTTTCAGCGTCTTGGAAGTTCTGTCCACGATACCAAGTCTTGAAATACAGTCCTGCAACCAATTTCCTTGAATTGTGGCCTCAAAGCATGCCACAAATTAAGCTTTCATAGTGGATGCAACAATTAAAGATTGCTTCGCACCTTTCCATGTGATTGCTCTTTCAGCTAATAAAAACAAGTAATCAAATGCACACTTTTGAGTACCAGCACATCCGACATAATCTAAATCTGAATATCTGATCACCTCTAAACGATTCGATTTTTTGTAAGTAAGCGACTTTTTATATTTAGCTTCTGGTTTATATTTTTGTTGTTTTGCAATTTTTATTGATGTATTATCCTTTTCTAGTTGTTCCTTTTATTTTATTTCAATAAATGTAATAATATATGGTCTACTTGTACTTTATGTTTTACTGAATTAAATAAATATTTCAATAAAAAAATAAGGGTTTTGATCGGTTAAGGACCCGAAAAATAGGTCAACTATCAATTCAGGTCCTGAAAGATAATTTCTATCAATTCAAGACCTAAAAGATTTGAAACTATCAATGGAAGACCCATAAGTCTAAAATCATTAGAGGGTCTGTTTGGAAAATTGCAAAAACCACAAAATAAAATTATATCGAAGTGATAAGCAATAGAAATATACGTCAGAAATCTTTCACGATATTTTTTTAAATTTATTATTTTTTGAATTTTCTGTAGTTTCATATTAAAATTTTTAGTGTTTTAAATATATGTAATTTCTTTTTTAAGTCATACGCGGGGAAAAAAAAAATTGAAAAAAGTCTGTAATTTCTTTTTGAGTTCATAATATTTAAAATCATGTAAGCATATTTCACTAAAATGTATTTTTTCTTATGTAAATACTTTTTTTTTTTTTTTGTTAATTTGCATATTTTAAAAAACTATTGTAAATATTTAATTATTTTAGATATATCACGATAATTAAAAAAAAATGTAGTGAAAGACTTTTGACGTATATTTCCTTACTTATCACTTCAATTCGAGAGAAATTTATTTTTTGGGTTTTGCAATTTTCCAAACAGGCCCTATGATGATTTTGGATTTATGGGTCTTTCATTGATAGTTTTAAATCTTTTAGGCCCTGAATTGATAGAAATTATCTTTCAGGACTTGAATTGATAGTTGACCTATCTTTCGGGTCCTTGACCGATAAAACCCCAAAAAATAATTACATTAACTAAATATTATGAATTTTTATTTATTATAAAATAAAATAATAAATAGAGATGGCAAAATTAATGAAGATATATGAGTGATTCAATAATAAGATTCGTGTATAGATGTGGCAAAATCGGTCATATCCGACGGGCCGGCCCAGTTGGTCTGGTATTTTAGATGGATCGGGCCATAGAAATGTAGGTTCGAAGTACTATTTGGTTCGACCGGATCCCAAGCTCGACAGGCCTTGAGCCGGCCCCAAAATCTAAGTATATTATAAGGGAATATCCCGGGCTAGGCCGACTAATTTTAGGCCCGATCAAATATTGAGTCGGCTCAACTCAACCCGAAATATAACGTTGGCTCAATAGACCCGGCCCGATCTCAAATTGCCACCTCTATTCGTGAATAGTTACTTTTTGAGTAGAATGGTTGTTGAGGTATCCCTACTTCCCTACTTAATATAAAAGTAGGATAGTTTAGGGTGATGTGTCTTCACCACCTTAATTTTAGGCTTTAAACAAATAATAATAATAAATAAATAAAAAGGAACCAACCAACGTCCCTCTCTCATCTTTCTTTCTTTCTTTCTTTTTTTTTTTTTTTTTTTTTTTTTTTGATATTTCCAACTATAATTTAAATTGCACATAACTTTTTCGTTCCTAATCTATATTCGACAAATAATATACTCCCTCCGTTTTTTTTTTAGATGTTCATTTAGCTTTTGTATTTTGTTTTTTTTTAGATGTTCTTTTAGCTTTTTTTACACAAATTTTCCAATACTACCCCCTTGTAATATCCCTACAAAATCTCTCATTATTTAATTTACCATATTTATTTTAATCTAGCAAGGACTTATTTGTCTATTTCTCCTATTCCTTAATTTGTTTATCCAAGTCTAAATGAAAATCTAAAAAAAACGGAGGGAGTATGAAATTAATCTTCTTGCTGGGATCTTTAGTTTGATACCCATATTAAATATATAAAAATCAATTACGTAAGAACAAAATATTAGACCTAAAATATGAACTATAATTTTTTGTGGTATTGAATTATTTGCTTAGTTTTGTAATATGTACATAATTAAATTATTTTTATGGGTTTGAGCCACAAGTATTTAAATTTAAATTTTATAATAAAAAATAATTCGATTCTTAAATTTATAATATTTTTTAATATGTGGTTATTTCTATAAAAAAAATTATTAACAAAAATTATAAAAATAAAATCCCCTTTACTATTACATTAAGAGGAACACACATGTCATCTATATAAGTCATCTATCAGGAAAAACACGTATCAATCATATTTATTGTAGGAGTTTATTTTTATTTTAATTTTTAAAAGGAAAAAAAGAATTGGACGTACCAATCAATAAAATTCTCTCTTCAATTCTTTTTCTTTTTAACTTAAAATTGTGAATGTTTATAACTTTTCATATCAACTTAATTCTTGAGAAATATATCAAATTAATCATTATTTCACGATATTCAATAAACATCCATATTAGATATAATAAATTTGTTGGATTTACATTGGTCAATTGTGCAAAAAATGTATGTTAGAAAGAAATATGGGTATGTTTGCTTATAATTTCTCTCAGTACATTTAGGAGACCAAATTTCAATAAAGCACACTCATTAACTCTCTCAGCCAAGTTTGGCTGAGCACTCCCCAACCTTAAGCAAACACACCCTATGTGTATTTGTTTCAATTATTTATTTCATGTTAGAAAAAAATATGGTATACTACAAAAGTTCAAATAACTTATTTCACTTTTTTGTGAAATTGGGTTTAAAATTCATATTACTTACATAGAAAAATAAATGCTAATATCTACTTAATTTTAATACGTAAAATATATAATGACTTATATATTTTATAATGACTGATAATAATATTAGAATTTAATCACATATTTTTAATGTAATAAAATATTTTACCCCGTACGTTATACGGGCGAACATCTAATTTGTTTAAAAGGTATATATTCTTTTACTTCCGGGGGTGTGAATGATATAGCACCAAAACACTAAAATGTTGAATTTTGCCATTGAAGATGCTCAACGTTGTTTCTCGTTTTTGGTGGTCTAGTCCACCTTCCTCTACCTGAATTCCTACAAATTTAATAACAAAAAACTAAAGGGTTAATAAAATATCATTTTTATATATGCTAAATGTAGTGTTTATTTGAATCTTTTATTTATCCTAATTCAATACCTACACTGCCCATATTGCATACATTAAACCAAAGTAGTATTACACATTCCACATGAATTATACTCCCTTCCTTCGTTCTATATTAATTGACGTTTGAGAATGTTTTTTTCTTTTTCAATTAATTGACGTTTTACATATTTTTTTATCAATTTTATCAATTTTCTCTCTGAATTCAATCCTAAAATATCTCTACTTTTAATCAATCAGAGATATTTTGATTTGGTCAAATCTTTATCTGAGGGTATATCTGTCAAAATATTCAATCCTTAATTCTTTCCTTTCATCCTAAAACGTCAATTAATATGAAACGGAGGGAGTAGTTTTTTCATTGATTTAATTGTTTTTATTTTGATATATATGTTGAATTCGAATAAGTAGTAGATTAAATAATTTTTACGGAGCTAAGTCACAAGTATAAAAATATTTAATATTATTAATGAAAATTAACATATCATACTATGTAATTTATATAATTTTGTGTATCACATGGTCATATAAATATTTTTTTGCGAGTTAAAATATTTATATTGTGTTTGAGGAATTATAATGTATAAGAAGACAATTTTATTGGGATCTTGCTATGAAATTTACTTCAAAATGACGTGCCAGATAAATTTGGAGAGAACGAAGTGCAATCTAACATAAGTAAAAGAGAAAAAATTCATTGTACACAGTTTAGAGATTATAAAAGTTTTTTGACACTGACTTTTTAATTGTCAAATATTTATATTTTTGGACTGTGATGTTTATTATACTATTCATCTAATATATCTCGCTGCATCTTCATCATTACCTACTTCGTACATGATATTATGTACATAACTTTTTAGATACAGCGTACACGATATAGTGTACACAACTTTTTAAATACATAATATCGTGTAAGTATTCTACATGATATCGAGTTCACATCGTGTACATAATTTTTTAAATAAACGATACCGTGTACATAGTTTTTTTAATTCACGATATTGTGTAAGTCTTCTACACGATATCGTGTATCTAAAAATTTATGTACACGATGTGTATATAATATCGTGTAGAAGTAAACCATCATGAGTCACAACCTAATTCACTTTAATAACCTTCCCATTAAAGCGAGGTATAAGTGGTATTTTGGGTATATTTGTAGTTTAGGAGTTAAACTAACATAAAAGATTTTTACAATCTCTAGCATAGCACAACAATGCATTGCCACGAAGTAAAATATACTTCAAATCGAATAATATCTATATAAGATATAGAGTTAATTACATCAGTCCCATCAGATTATCAACATTTTTGCACATAAATTACTATTTTTTTTTTTTTTTTTTTGGCATCGGTATGTACAAATTACACGGGCTTGGCAGATAAACCACTCTACTTACTTTCAGGCCATTTTTTGCCGGAATTCTGCATGTAACTTACATAGGCTTTTAAGAGTATTTTTGTCCACACAATTGAATGTGAGCTGCACCAGTTTGTAGCGAGAAGAAAAACGACTCAACCGTGTAGACAAAGATATCCTTAAAAAAATTACGTGTAAAATTCCGGTAACAATGGTCAGAAAATAAGTTTAGTGGTTTCTCTACCAAACTTGTATAGTTTCTATATATCTTGCCTAAAAAGGTTTAGTGGTTTATAAGAAAAACGACGATAGTATGTTGTTAACCCTAAGGGCTCGTCTGCTTTACTAGTTGGGATAGAGAGGATAGATAGGATACACCAATGGCTCGTTTGGTTCGTGGATTAATGGCCTTAACCCACTTATTAACTTGTTTGGTCGGTAGTTTTGAAGCCCGTTTTTTTTAATAGGCCCATCTCCCATAATAACAAAACCCGGTGGATTGTAACCCATGGGGTGGGTGGGTTACATAAACCTGATTTTTAACCTGAAGATTGGGTTTAGAATAAATTACTATTTTACCCCTGATATATAAATACCAAACCCTAGTCTTCCCATAACCTCTCACACCATTCCAGCAGCCGCAAAGAAGAGTGCTTCAACAGCCGAGTCCAATTTCTTCGCAAGGTAAAATTTATCTCACCTTCTAATCTTGTGTTTCTTTTATGTGGTGATTAATGTACCTTCCTCAAATTCATCTGATCTTGTGTTTTTTTTTGTGTTCGTATACAAGGAATTGGCGATTTTCGGAAAGCTTCAGTAAAAATAATTGGGTTTCCTTATTGCGGTGAAGAAGACTCGTCAATAAGGTGATGTTCTACTAATTGACGAACCCTAGTTTTACTATGGCTGAAACCCCCCGGCCCCCTTCTGACCTTGTTTTTCTCAGCAAAATGGTGATTCAAATAGCCGTTTTAATGTAACAAAAACGTGTTCTTTTAATAAAAAGAAATCTCTATTGGTTGATTTTGTTGAAGTAATTTGCACTGTTTTAGATCTATCACGAGGTTAATGCTTAAAAAAATTTATAATGCTAGTTTTGATTTATTTTGTCGTTTTAGTTAACATTTGGTAAAATTTGTAGACCTAAACTAATAATTATTCATATGCTTTAATTATATTTGGAATATAATAAGTAAAGTTGACCACATTTGGGAGATATAGAACAGTCTAGCAAAAATCAATAACCAGACCCATGAGTATGATACTGTTTTATTTAATTTAATCTTTATTACTATCAAATTTTGATGCACCATGGTGTTGCCTTACTTATACCTTTATCTTTTTATTTTATTCAAAAAGGCGATGTCTCAACTAGGTAGAAAACGGGCTGAGATATTTTTGTTGGTGGAGGAAATTATGACTACAAGTTTTGTTGTCGTAAATTCCCTAGTAGGGCAGTTAGACCTGTCGAGTCAGTCTAGAATATCAAGTGACCGTGAAACACGTTAGGTGATGGCGGATAAGTTCCCCGATCAAGTTAAGCATCTAGACGCCCTGATAACTAATACTAATGTTGATTGTCTCGAACAGTTAAGAATGCCTAGGCCTGCTTTTGCTAGACTCTGTTTTCCACTAAAAAACGTAGGTGGTTTAAAAGATTCAAGATATGTAAATGTCGGTGAGAAAGTTGCCTTGCTACTTTCCATCCTTTCTCATTATAAGAAGAATAGGGTGGTCAAGTTTGATTTCAAACGTTCGGGGCATACGGTTAGTATTCATTTCCATGCTGTCTTGGCCGCTGTTTTAAAGCTGCACACCATTCTTCTAGCCACCCCCGAGCCCGTAGGTGAAGATTGTGACCACTCCAGTTGGAGGTGGTTTAAGGTATTAAAAATGCCCTCAACTAAGATAATAATAGAATCTTAGTAAATCAACTCAACAATATATTTCTAACATATTATTGTGTCCTTGATTTTCACTTTTTAGGGGTGCCTAGGAGCCTTAGACGGAACATACATCAAAATTACCATACCTGAGTCAGCCAAGGCCCGATATAGGACAAGGAAGGGTGATATTGCGGTAAATGTTTTAGGAGTCTGTGATCGTAACATGAAATTCGTATACGTGTTAAGTGGATGGGAAGGGTCGGTTGCCGACTGTAGAGTGCTAAGGGATGTTGTTAGTAGACCTAGTGGATTTAGAGTTCCCCGAGGTAAATCTTTATTTATGAAAACTTTCGATCTGATTTAAGATTTAATGAATATAGGGTGTAACAGACTTCTTACTGTCAGGTGGGTATTATCTGTGTGATAATGGGTATACAAACGCTGAGGGATTCATAACTCCGTATAAGGTTGTCCGGTATCACCTAGAAGAGTCGGGAGAGGGGTCTAGAGCACCTCAAAACTATCACGAGTATTTCAACATGTGTCACTCAAAGTCCCGCAATGTCATTGAATGCACGTTCGGTTTACTAAAGAAACGGTGGGCAATCCTGCGTAGCGCATCCTTCTATCCACTAAAGACTCAAAATAGGATCGTCATGGCCTGTGTTCTCCTCCACAAATTTCTTCGTAATGAAATTCCAATCGACCCGTTAGATGATGACCTCGACGGACATAGAAACACTCCACGAAGATGAAGAGACCGTGACATTCATAGATCATATAGAGCCTACGCACGAGTGGTCTAGTTTGAGAGATAATCTGGCTATTTCCATGTACGAGGAGTGGAGGGGTTCAAGGAACCACTAAAAAAGAAAACCTTTTGTGGGCTGTACTGTTTCTTAAATCATACTTGATCGATCCCCCGTCTGTAATATTTTATGTTGATGTTGATTTGAATTTGTAATAGGACAGCGTCATCTTATTTCACTACTGTGATAACTGGTTTGTATTAGGATTTCACTATATTATTGGAAGTAGACTTCTTGAGTTTACTTAATTTATTGTAATCTCTGTTTAATCTTCCTATTAATTTGTTGTTGCGTTACCAAAGTATCAGTGTTGTGATTCCTTGAATATCTGGTTAGAGCATGCTCGTGTAATTCATATGCGTTATCCATGAGATGATTACTAGCTGTAAAGAGGTTAATTTCTTTTATAATCTGTCATAAATGATAGAAAATGCTTCTTGTACCAAGCTGTTCTAATCCCATGAATATTAAAGAAAGTGTAAGGAACATCATTACTTAAAATCTTTTTACACATCATTTGAAACCTTGACAGAATCATTGGATACTAGTTTTTCTTTGTTTTTTTTCTTATTTGAAAACAAGGGGACATATATTTATCTCTAACCTCAACATGTTGTTGTTCTACCAGATGGATGCTAGAAATGGAGCTCCGATCAGGGTACCCCAGGCCAGAGTTGAAAAGGGGCGTAGGTGCTAGAGTTTGGAGGAAGAGAAAATGATGATCTTGGGTCTCAAAGAAATCATCACAACAGGTTAGAAATCGGAGAACGATTTTCGTCCTGGTTATCTGAATGCTTTAGAGCAGTTCATGGCCCGTGCCTTTCCCGGAACCGACTTGAAGGGCACGCCACACATTAACAGCAAGATACACAGGTGGAAAAAAAGTCACAGCAGTCTGTTCTCTATGTTGTTGAAAAGTGGTATCGGCTATAACCACACGACCCACATGATAGATGCTAGTAACGAGGCCTGGGAAGCATATGTGAAGGTCAATTGCTTATTCCGTTCTTGTAAAACAGTAGCTATCGTAATTCGAACAACTCATTTTAACCCCGTTTTCGACTGTGAAATTGATATTCAGATTGACACGAATGCAAAGCAAATGAGGTTCAAGTTGTGGCCGTTCTACGAGGACTGGTGTGAGATTTTTGGGAAGGACCGTGCGACTGGAGAGAGTGCAGAAAGATTCGTTGAGGCGGTGAACAACATGCTTAATCAAGGGACACAACAGGTTAAAACGAATTACTCCTTGGCTAATAGTTTAGATTTGAAAGTTGCACAGTCTGCCTTATTTTGTCTCTACTGATCATGGTAAATTTTTTTTGGGTTTCATTGCTAATACAAACTGGATTGGAGGAAGGTGTGTTTGATGGATACTATTTTTTCACTGATTAAGTGGGCGAGACAGCTGACACCGTTCCGGAGAGCCAACCAAACCCCACTCCTGCCCTAAAGGGAAAGTCACCCATGGCTTCAAGGGCTGAATCCCAACAGAACAGCAGTGTTGCAGGTAAAAGTAAAGCTGTGAAGAAGAGGAAGTTTACTGAAAACCAAGAAACGGTCTGCAACTTGTTGGGGAAATTCTGCGAGGAACGGCTGCTCGTCTTGGTGACATCGCTCAGAGAATCGGATACGAGTATGACATCTCACAGGCTTGAAAGGAAGTTTGGACATTTATCGATACGATCGAGGGTATGAACATGAACGAGAAGCTACTCACCTCCAAACTCATCATGAAAGACGCTGAAGAACTGGATCTCTTCTTCAGTTTGCCAAGGGAAGCCATGGAAGTATTTACTAAGATGAAGATGGTCGGTCACTCGTGAGCCCGTTATGGTGAACAAAATCTACAGAAAATCTGAGGAGGATTTCCAAGCTTAATCTATTCTTTTGATTTTATCTCGTATTCGGGGATAAACTTTATAAAATTACATTTATCCGACAATGTGTTGGGTTATTCTTTTGAGGGATGTGAACGTGTAATTCATGGCTTTTGTTAGGGCAGTTGTAAAGAAACTAATTGTCCTTCTACACTCTGATCTACTAATGTGAAATATTGAATTGTGTATTGCATAGTGTTTTAAACTTTGATTTGAATGGTAGTTGAGGTGTTAAATCTTATAGGCACAACATAGTACTGCTGCTGCAATACATTTTATTAATAGATGTTGCTTGATATAATATATGTAGTTGTTGTTTTGTTTAGACAGGTGAAGTGATGATATTTAAGTTGAGCTCTAGGCATGCAAGAAACATGATAGGCCATTATTTAAGTTGATATCTAGGCATGCAAGAAACATGATAGGCCATTTTTTTCATATAGCAATACCTGACTCTACTTTATGTTGAGTTGGAAGAAACGAATTGTGTGTATTTTGTTGTAGAGATTATTTTGAATAATTCTTCCATTCTAAAATTGAGACTAACCAACTGAATACATTTTCTTTCATTTGGATTGTTTTACCATAACTCACTAATTTTTGCCATTGCCGAAACAATAATCCTTAAATCCCTTTTATTATGTTATTTGTTTCTCATTTCTCGTATTTTTAATTATCTTTCTTTTAGCTAGATAAGCTCGTGGATTGGCAATTAATCTATATATATATATAATAAGCCAAGTCATCCGAAATTAGTAAGTTGAAATTTTTCCCGCTCATTTTAATAGTTACCATAAATAGATGTGAATTTAAATTTTGAAATTTAAAAAATCCGATGATATTAACGGGATTCAAATTTTCGAATATTTTTTCCGTTTAAAATTCAGCAATAACAAATCTGTACATATATGTATAATAGAATTTGTTGCAAATTTTTTAAAATTTTGAAATTTGAATTTTAAAAAAATCTTTATCCAATAACATTATTGCTCCTATAAATACATAAGGTTCAGTAAATGAGAATCACGTTTGCAGCTGGTATTTTTATTTCTTATTCATTTCGCAATTTCTTTATTTCGCAATTATTTCAGTTAAATTCACAGAAATTTCTATAATTCCTTCATTCCTTGATTATTATGTGTCAACTTTGATAGTTCATTTCACAATTTACATTTTTTACTGTAAATTTCTATAATTCATTCATTCCTTGATTATTATGGGTCAACTTTGATAGGTATTTCACAATGGATGCTCGAAATACTACATGCAAATCAAGATAAGAAAAAATCAGTAACACTGAATCTTGATTATTATGGGTCAACTTTGATAGGTACTTCACAATGGATGCTTGAAATACTACATGCAAATCAAGATAAGAAAAAATTAGCAACACTGAATCTTGATTCTGGCGAAAACAAGTTTGATGATTGCAGAATTCAAATCTATCTACCATCATCGTTTTCTACGGTAATATGTAATCATATAAAAATTCACCCTATTTTTTTTAATTTCTGTTATGTGAATTATTTATATTATTGTCTATATATTGTGCAAAACTTTACATTTTGTTTATAACATGTACAGTCTCAATCCGTTCAAAATATTGGCAAAAGATTAGAGACAATCAACCCTTCGAGGCAGCTGAGATTGAAGACTAATTCTGATTTTATTGTAGCAGAATTCAATTTTTTAATTTCTGCAAAAATAAGTTCATGTATCAACTTCAATTGAAATTCTAATTTTATCACAGTATTTCATTTTTGTTATTACAATATGTTTACAATTAAACTTTGAGTTTTTTTGTCATTACAATATGTTATAATTAAACTTTGATAAAACTCAGTCGACTATATGCAGTACTTTTAAGACGAAAATATCCCATTTAACAACTATCATGAACTATTGCAGAAAAATTTGCAAAATATTATCTTATAAACAAAATAAATTTAATATACAGATTGGTGGATAACAACTATAAAATGATATCAAATATAAATTTAGAACTATCACATAATTGAAATGATTAGCGAAATCAATACTCATTGTAGACCAATTTTTATTTTAATATGAATTATAATTATGATGTGTAATTAATATATGAATTATCATACCTTTACCAAAAAATAGATGTGATTTTATCAAATTTTTAATATATAATAATATGTAATCTTTAATTGAAGATATCTGATAACAGAATATCCAGATCATTCCAAATCTTTGATATGATTTCTGATTTTATATACTCCCTATAAAAATGGCAAAAGTCATTCTAAATCTTTCAGATATGATTTTTAATTTTCTATACTCCCTATAAAAAGGGCAAAAGGATGGTCGCTTGCTCGATCTCAAGAATTTCTAAATTGTAAAAATCAACGTATCAAACTATTTATAGATTATTGTATATCAATAATGAAGAATTTCTAAATTGTAAAAATTAATGTACCAAGCTATATATAGATTATTGTATATCAATAATGATATGGAACCACCGGTGAGCAAAATGATGGTCAAGAATTTCTAAATTGTAAAAATCACTGTATCAAACTATATATAGATTATTGTATATCAATAATGATATGGAACCACCGGTCGGTTTTCTTATAGAGCCCACCCATAATGGGCAAAAGGATGGTCGCTTGCTCGATCTTTTTTTTTTTTTTTTTTTCTCGATCTTAAGAATTTCTAAATTGTAAAAATCAATGTATCAAACTATATATAGATTATTGATATAATGATATGGAACCACCGGTGAGTTTTCTTATAGAGCTCACCCATAATGTGTTCGGCCAGCTAACACACTCCACCAAAAAAACACGCTAAATATATTTTTTATTTCTTCCTCGCCTCTTATTCCACAAAATCAGTTTTTTTAGTATTTTTCCACTGTACAATATATTTTTTTCCCAAAATTACTTTATCTGTAAATTATTTTATCCGTTTTATTTCTTCTCTCGAAAATAATTTGATTTGTTTTTTTTTTCCTCTCATCTCTCTTCCAAAATCTTAATATTAAATTATAATAAATTTTGAAATAGATCATACTGATTAATAATAATAAACAAACAACGAATATATACAATCCAGAATTGCAATACAATTTAATAAGATTGAGAAAAGAATATATTTTCTTAATGATTATTCTTATATAAAGTATTTTATTAGTTTAGTTCATTAATTATACAATTTAATAAGATTGAGAAAAGAATATATTTTCTTAATGATTATTCTTATATAAAATATTTTATTAGTTTAGTTCATTAATTTTCTAAATCAAAATCCAACTTTATTTATATTAATGAGCTCATCTTATGGATATAGGAGATTATTCGATAAAAAAATTGAAAGATTTGAGGTCATCTATGTCTTTTAAAATTCTAAATCCAAATCCAACTTTATTTATATGAATGAGCTCATGATATGGACTATGAAGATTCAGTTCATCATAAAATAAAATTGTATTTCCAACGTCTTTCTTAAAATTTATTTCCAATAGAGGATATTTTGTAGGTAAACTAATAAAATATTTTATATAAGAATAATCCTTAAAAAAAATTATTTTTGTTTCTAATAGAAGATGTTTTGTACGTAAACTAATAAAATATTTTATATAAGAATAATATTTTAGATTATTTGTTTCTCAATTCTATTAACTGATATCGGCAACTGGATTATGTATGTTCACTTTATTTATTATTATCAATCAGTGTAATCTATTCAAAATTTATCATAATTTAATATGAATGTTTTGATAGAGACAAGATAAAAAAAAAAAAATCTGGAATAAGATACGAGTAAGAAATTAGTGAAAAATTAAAATGTGTTTTTATTAATAGAAATTACAGATTTTCCGGAGTAAGGGGCAAGGAATGAATAACATTGCAAAAGAACACAAAAGTTTTCTTTGTAAAATTTTTTATCCATTTCTTTTTTTGTTATATATTACCAAATAAAAATGCGTTTTCAATAAAACGTATAGTTCATGTTAATATTGATTTAATTTTTAAAAAAATAGTCCGTGCATCGCACGGGAGCATTTACTAGTATAATGTAATAACAACAACATGCATATTAAAATTTGAGGATCTTCAGTTCAGCAACATAATAAGATTAACAAGATATAAGACAGAAATAAAATCATCAATTTGAGCATCAAATATGATGGAGTACAACCCTAACCTTTTTAATAATAACCTGAATTCTGATAATCATACTAAACCATGATAGAGTTCTAACCAAAATACGAAAAGCTCTAGTACACAACAGAAGGAAAGCATTAAGACAAAGCAACCCCAACATAACTAACAACAACATAATTTGTGAACTAAGCCATAACAACGGGTGAAATCAAAATTCGAGGATGAAACGGTTAGATCTTCTTTGCGCGGGAGAAGCTCGAGCTCGAACCCAAAGAAGTCAAAGACCATTGAGGCTTATTCTCGTGGCTAGATTTTCCTGGAGGCCTGCGAACCCTTGCAATGACCGAGGCAGCAGTGGACGACATTGCAGAGGTCTCGTTATCGTCTTCGTCAGATGGCTCGTTGAAATCCTCAGCTACGTCCTCCCAGAAAGAAGCATCAACAGCAGTAGGCATCTGTCTAGGAATCACAGGGACCTCGAAATCACAATCTTCTTCATCGCTTGGGATGTTTATTACATCCGGCGGAGTGTCGTCCGCGTCGACAGTTGGTGCATCAAACAAACACTTCATCCGCTCGAAATGCCTCTCACCCTCTACCATATAACAGGCTGCAAGCTTTTCGTTCTGTTGGCACATCAGATCGATTTATTAATAAAAAAACTAAGAGAGAAGTGGTTCGTAGTAAATGTAAATAAGACAAATATTGCAACATTAACCTCACAAATGAACTCCCAAGCATCTGGGCTGCAGATGACCCTCTTCGTAGTATCATCATAAGCAACACAACTGAGCGATGTGATCCACTTGAAAACTCGATAACAATTCCTGAGCCTCTCAACCCTCATTCTTAAGAACTTGAAATCAAATTCCCTGTTGAAGCGATAGTTTATCTCATGCATTGCTTTACGAATTGTGTTTGAGTTACCACCCATTCGCTCCCAAGTACCGAGCAGTGCTTCATCAACAAGTTGTGATAAGAACTCGTGCTCAATCTCACATGTCCATTCAGCTGTGAAGAAAATTTTCTCCTGCCCGACTGGTTGTGGAGGCATTTTGCTATTCTTTTTTTTTTTTTCAACTTTGGTATGCAACAAATGTTTGAACAAGTCAATGAAGTTTGGCAGCTTAAATAGAGAGAGTCAAACATGTGATATTAACAAAATCACAACATGTGAATGAAATGTCACACCAAGAAAAGACATTGATTCTCTCAGGGGAATATATTATTTCAAGTTTACAAAACAGACTAAATGATAATATGAGCAATCTTACAGGAATATATGCTTTCCAAAATTGGTAAAAGCAAACCCTAAACCCAAAATCTTTGATCTTTTATGCTATACCACTGCTCATGGGGTGCCAACAGAAATTTGCACTAGGCATAAATATGTGCACAACAATAATGAAAATACCAATATCCCCAAAAAAGTTAATATCATATTTCAAATTTGTTACAAGCATATTCAGCCTATGTTTTAGAAAATACTTGATAATATCTAATACTTAGTAATAAACATCATAACCAAATATGCATCCACAGAATGCAAACATGGGGTACATAACAAAATTTTAGAAATCCCCGTATTAAATCCCGCAACCTCACATATGGTGTTGTTTCAACATCAATCCAAAAATGATTATCAGAACAATAATTAAACATCCCAAACCTAAGAGCTTCACAGTCTCAACAAGAGCAGCAATAGACGCGCTTGTTTTACCAATTTCAGACCGCAAAACGTCGACCATACCCACTAGGTGAGAGATTTGAGTGCCTATCATTACCATGTCTTCATGCAAGATCAAATTGCCTTCGGCAGGCTTGCCACTGATCTCTTGGTCGTCAATTGTCGGCGGATCGATTAATCGCATTTGGGCCCCTACACATAAGAAGAACTAAACTGTAATTTGAAACCCTTAGAAGGACATCAAATTTTGTTAACTTTTTTCTGATTGTTGTTGAAAAAACCACAAATTAATTTTTTTACCGCAATCTGTTGACACTTAGCAAATCTTCTCCCGGGATTATGGAGCGTGCGGGACTCATATGTCTTCGCCTCTATGCCGCAGTCGCACATCAAAGGAGCACGTTCTTCCTTAACGGACTTCCCTTTGTCGCTGAAACCTTCGTGGATTGATGTAAGTTTTAGTAAGGACATTCACAGCCTCGTTTCCAAAAATGGCACATATGAAAGTTAACAGACCCACAATTAAGATAAAAAATCAAATCGTGGTAAGTAACTTAACTCCGTGAACTCGAACTTTGTCGCCTTGGTCCACCCCGCATCTTGAAGAATAAAAAGGACTGTCGTTGTTAACCCTTCCAATAATTTGATACTTTCAGATGAAATAAAAACAAAAAGGTTTAACATTTAACAAATAAAAGAGATAGTTACGGAAGGAAACACACTGCACTTAATAAAAAAATTCTTTAAAAATATTAGTAGATGCACATGAACCCTAATCTTATCAAGAAACACTTTATTGACCATAAAGGATTAAAAAAAAGAACAGCCTCTAAAAAATCGACCCTAAACAGGCAGAACAGATATAACCCTAATTCGAATAGTTAAACCCAAGTTAACTGCGTACTTAGCATTTCGATTGGGGAGGTTTTTTCAGATAAAAAAGTAATAGACAAAGAAAACCAGTCGAATATGATCAGGCCAAGCGATTAATTCGACTGGAAATTGGGGAAGAAAGTGCATATGTATATAGCCCTAATTCTCAGTTTGAGGAATTGGATGATTAGTTTTAATCAGGAAACATAAAAAAATTAGAGAAAGCCAAACAATAAACACAGATTTTTTTATGAAACCAACCTTTCAACTGATGAATTGCGAGGAGTGTGTCTGAACCCCAAAACGATCTCTTCTTTGTTCTAACTTACTTTCGTTCATCTGTGGAATTGAGGTAAAAGAGGCTGGAGAACCAAGTTTGAGAATTATTACTAAAGTGCCCTCTATTTTTTTTGACAAATTGAGGGTAAAATTGTAAAACACCTTAACTGACCCACAAGCTGAAACCCGAACCAAACATGTTATTAATCTACAACATTGTACCAAAAACATTTAAACCAGCCAACCAAAATAATTAATAAACAGACCAACTCGGATAAACCAACCAACCAAATAGATTAATACATCAACCTAAGTGCTTGTAATCACCCCAAAAGCTCATTTAGCTATAACAACCCAATTAATGTTATTGGCAACCAAACAGGCTCCAAGAAGCTATTGTTCACTCATATTAATAATGGTGTTTGGTTTAGAGGATGTGTGTTTAAGGATGTTTTGTAAGGTTGTTTGAATCATGTGATACATAGGACATCACTAAAATGAGTGAAAATGGAGGGTATTATTTATCTGCCGAAATTGGTGTGATTAATAGCGAAAAGTTGAATTTTGGACCGGGCTGCCCTTCCAGACAGGGCTTTAGACAATCAAACCAAACACAGGTTTAATAGGGACAAATAGTCTAGTCTCAAGTAATCAAACAAACCAAGCAGGCCCTAAGGGGATTCTTGTGTTGGGATGTAGTGAATATGTCTCACGTTCGCTGTGACACATCCTCGAATGATACATCCACTTAAATAATGAAAATGTATTTATGTTTAAGGGATTTATATGGATATGATGTATATTGGAAATTGTAAAAGGTGTATTGTGAATTGTAAAAGATGTATTGAAAATGGCAAAAAGTTGTGTGCACCTAACACACAATAGGCTTATTGTACACTCCCATATTTAACTTGGAATTAAAGATAAATATAACGGTCTTGTTTACATGGATTCATAATAACAACATGTGGTGCAGCAGTGAGGTGCGCGGAGGTTAGGTTTGAGGCGCGCCTGTGCGCAGGTTCAAACCTTGCCTTCGCTCTGTTTTTAGCTCTTTTTATGTTGTTCAATAGTATATGTTATATTGCGTAATAGTATATGTAATATCGCGTTATAGTATATATTATAGTTACATGTATAATTTTTAAATAATATATTATGTTGTTTGATAGTATATGTTATTTTGCGTAATAGTATATGTTATGTTAGAGGTATTCACATTTTTTTTTAATAATATATTATTTTTCTAAATAATATATTACATTGTCTAAAATAATATAAAAAATGTTTAATAGGGCTTGAACTCAAGCCACTACAAGTGCAAGCAAATGTTTATCCACCAAGTCACCACCTCATATTGTAACATAAAATGTGGTGCAATGTATTAATACTAATAATAATACATGCACATATATAGAAAAAAATTGGAGAAGATGGGGTTCAAACCCATGCCCTAATAAACAACAAATTGAGATTTTACAACCTAGGCTAGTGTCTCTTATGTGCTAACAAACATGTCTTTATATATATATATATATATATATATATATATATATATATCAAAAGAAAAAAAAACAAAGTAGCACGCTGCTGAGGCTCGAACTCGAGACCTTAACATGCGCACAACAGATCTCGACCGCTGGGCCACCAACTTGTATTGGGTAACCAAAGAAAAAAATATAAAACCAGCGCGCGCACAAGGCTTCTACCGTTGGGCCACCAACATTTTTGTGTATCCAAATGCGGTTATATATATTTAATTACTAAATTAAATTGGGGAGTGCGCAATAAATTTATTGTGTGTTGGATGCACCCTACTCATTGAAAATTGTAAAAGAAAATTGAAAGAATGAAGTAAGTATTAGAGCGTAGATATGGAGGGATTGACCATCCGTCTTGTGAAATAAAATACATTAGGAATGGACTATGCCACCTTCAGATTGATGAGACATATATTATGTAAAAATCATGAGTTTTATATTTTTACGATAAATATCATAGGCTCTGTTTGTTTTTGGCTGTGAGTGGCTGGAGTATGTAGGCTGTGGGAAATAAAGTGGAATATGAGGTTGGGGTAAACAAGTGAGTGTTTGTTTATGTTGGTTGGAGATTGGGTTGTGGGTGATTATAATATAAAAAGTGGTAAAGGTGATTTGATATGTGTAAGAGGTAGTTAGTGAATGATTGGTTATTGATTAAAGTTGTATTGAGAATTAGGTTTGATTGATAATGTGTGTAAGAGGTAGTTAGTAAATGATTGGTAATTGATTAAAGTTGTATTGGGAATTGAGTTTGATTGATGATGTGTGTAAGAGATAGTTAGTGGATTGATGTTTGGTGTTTTGTTGTTTGGTGTTTAAAATAATTTATTGGGAAATTTTAGAGTTGGACACAATATATTGCGCACAACCTAGAACCAAACACATGTGGATTGTGCTAAATTCTGAACGGCTATGTCAATCCATAAACAAAGAGGCCCGCATATTTTTAGTAATAATAAATTGTAAAAATATTTCGTTAAATAACATAAGAGTGTAAAATTACCGATTTGGAGCGGCCAAGTCAGCGAAGGAGCTGAAGGCTGAATCCCGACTCCTTGGATCCCCGCCTAATGAAAAAAAACCCAATTAACCGCCACCAGATCGGCGGCGAAATATGGTGGCCGGCGCTGGTAGCCACCGCCGTCAAACTCTTGCTCATCCCCGCTTATCGGAGCACCGATTTCGAAGTCCACCGCCACTGGCTGGCTCTCACTCACTCCCTGCCCCTCTCCCGCTGGTATTCCGACACCACCAGCCAATGGACTCTGGATTACCCTCCTTTCTTCGCTTACTTCGAGAAATTCCTCTCTCTCTTCGCCTCCACAGTGGATCCCACCATGACTGACCTCCACCGCGGCCTCAATTACGCCTCCCCACTCACGATCCTCTTCCAGCGCCTCTCCGTCACTTTCTCCGACGTCGTATTGGTCTATTCTGCATATAGATTGACCAGAAACAGAAACTTGAGCAATTCTGGGAGGTTCTTGATCTGGGCATTGGTAATTTGGTCTCCTGGATTGTTTATCGTAGACCATCTGCATTTTCAGTACAATGGGTTTCTGTTGGGGATATTGTTGCTGTCGATATCGTTTCTAGAGGAAGGGAAGGATTTGATTGGAGGGTTTGTCTTCGCCGTTTTGCTTTGTTTTAAGCATTTATTTGCGGTGGCTGCGCCTGTGTATTTCGTGTATCTGTTTAGGCATTACTGTAGGGGTGGGTTGGTTAAGGGGTTTGGGAGGTTAGTGCTTATGGGGAGTGTTGTTTTGGCGGTTTTTGCTGCGGCTTATGGACCATTTTGGTACTATGGCCAGGTAAATGATTGTGTTTTCTCTTGCAAATTTTTTAGAACTTCACTGTTTCGTCTCTGTTCTAATTGTGTAAAGTTTAATTAGATTCTTGAATGGTCTGGAATTCCCTCTTTACTTTTCAAGCCTATCCATATAAAATGAACTTTGTCTTAGAGCGGAGTAGACACGCAGCTAACATTTTGGATGTAAGTTGATTTCTGCGTTTTTCGGTACAATTGGATCTTGATGACTTTAGCAGTTGAGAAAGTAGCCAGATATCTTAGCATACTCTTCATTCCTTATGTATTTTGAAGTTTTAAAATTTAACAAGACTTTTGCTTATTCTTTTTAATGCATGGATTTGTGTTGCTTGGGTCTATGGCAGTGGCAAGATAATTTAATGCTATCTTTCCATTTTGTTTCTAAGTTTTTTCCACTATCCCAGTTGAATCTAGTTGAGAACTTGCATGGTTGTTGCTGGAAAGTTGCTGGGTTGCATTTTCTAATAACAGAAATTTAATGATTGTGCGGTCTTTTGCTTGTGACCTTGCAGATACAAGAAGTTATCCATCGCATGTTTCCTTTTGGAAGGGGATTGTGCCATGCTTACTGGGCTCCAAATTTCTGGGTTTTCTATATAATGTTGGATAAAATTCTAGGATTTTTGCTTGTGAAGCTAGGCTTCAATATCCAAGCCCCGAAAGCTTCATTTACTGGTGGTTTGGTGGGGGATTCCTCACCTTTTGCTGTGTTACCCACGGTAACTATATCAAGTCTCTTGTTTATATAACTATATGTTATTTTCCTTTTAGCTATATATTGTTTTGACCCACAAGCAAATCACTGTTAAGTGTCAAGGGAATAGTTATTTATTTGAGTCCTTCGGGCCAGCAAGAATAATAATGTCTTGAAACTCAGACTTCTTGCGGGATTTTTTGGATTCAAGGGTTCGTTGTCATTTTTTAAATTCTTTTAAGATAAAATTTGGTGTGTCTAGTTTTATTATCTCATTATGACTTTATATCATTGACATATATGTTTTGCTATGTGAAATGCCAAGAGTAATATTCTGATTGATTGATCTATAACATGCAGATAACCCCTTTGATAACATTCATCACAGTCCTTTTGGCACTATCTCCTTGTTTAGTTAAGGCTTGGAGGAAACCCCAACCAAGTCTAGTCAGTAGATGGGTATCCTATGCTTATACATGTGGCTTTTTATTCGGGTGGCATGTTCACGAAAAGGCATCACTTCACTTTGTGATTCCACTTGCATTGATGGCCCTGGAAAGTGTGGAGGATGCCAAGCATTACTTCTTTTTGTCCATAGGTAAGAAATTATATGATGATCATTATACGGAGTTTAACTAACATTCTTTCTTTGATAAGTACTACTTTTCATTCTTGCATTGGATAATTTTCCACTTTTTATTGCTTACAATTTTCAGCATGTTTTTATCTGTTATACTTTCAGTAATTCTGGTATATGAATAAGATAAGCCCACCCTCTACGAGGCAGTTATACAGTGTTTGTCTGAGGAAGATATGGATGTGCTCAAATCTAGCTTGCTTTCCTTTCTATATCTCCAACACACAGGCACATGTTGATATCCCACCTCCACAATCTTTTTATAACTGAATCATGTCTCTGTTCTTGAGAAAGAGAATCAAGATGGCATGTCATAGATTCTGCAGACAAAATAACTTCAATTCCTGTGGTACTTTGTTTGTTAGGGAATGGACCACCAGATACTAGTTTTGGGGATACTTTTGTAACAATTCAAACCAAAAAATCAAATATCAATGATATCTAAAGACTTTGACCCTGCCCTTGTCATTATGAAGATGATCTCAAGAATTTCTGTTAGCCACTAGTCCTGGCTATAAATTAAAGCTAGACATGTGTATGGCACCGATAAACTGGGCAAAGTCCAGTTTTGGTTCTGGATGGGGCCTAAAGTATTTGTGTTATCATGAAATATACTGTTACATCTTTGTGCTGGTTTCCCAGCTATCTCAGGGCTTTATTCTGGCACTTAGTTATACCAACCATAAACTCTTTGTTGAAGCAAAATAAATTAGATATCACTCATTTGTGTAAGATGCTCGAGTTTAATGCACATTGTATGTGTGTGCATGCTGTTCCTCTGAGCTCACTTATCTTGCTAAAATGGATGAAAAGAGGATTTTTTCTCGTTTACGTTGTGCACCAAATTTCGGTCTGTTCCTAATACCATGATTTAGAGTTGTATGATTTCTGTTATGTTCGCCAAACTGCTGTGTTGTTATCTGTCTGCAGTTACTTTTGTTTGATAGTGGTATTTAAGGCTCCTATTAATAGTAGTGTTTAATCTAACACAGATATCCTGTATCAATTTATGCAGTATCTTGCTACTCGCTTTTCCCTCTTCTATTTGAAACCCAAGAATATCCAATTAAGGTTGTATTTCTGCTTCTACACGCCATCCTGATGTTTCTCGGGTTCTCTTCACTGTTTCCCTCAACAACTGCTGCAAAAGAAACTGCAATTAAGGGAAGGCCTAATAAATCAAAACTTCCTGCATTCCATATTGGTTGGTTTGGAAAATCCTATCTGTTCGGCTTATTTGTTGTCGAGATATGGGGACAGTTTGTCCACCCTATCATTTTTGGTGATCGGCTTCCATTTCTCCCCCTTATGATGATTTCTATATACTGTGGTCTTGGTATGGTATACTCGTGGATTTGGCAACTAGGACGGATCGCTTTGAACCATTGAGCAAAAGGTTAAATGTTCGAGTTTTTTGCTGGGATAACTTTAGTAGACATTACTAACATTTTTGTTGTATTTGTTTTGCTACTTCGATAGGAATGCTGAAAGTTCATTTTTTATAGAGATTTTTTTTCAACAGTCTATGAAACTGAAATCTTGACAGGAATGTTGTTTGGATTGTAAGGTTAACAGCATCAATGCTTATTTGCTTTGGTTGGAGGATATAGTTGCATTTGCTTTTTCCATGATTCTTGGTTTGCAGTTAGGTGATAGCTCTTTACCCTCTTCTGTGTGAATCACACACAAAAAAAAAAAAAAAACTCATTGTAACTCAGTGGAGCTATAACAAGATTTATTCACATGATAATAAGATTTAAAAAAAAAAAAAAAAAAAGTGTACATATTACTACTGGGCAAATTAGTCGTGGCCCCAAAGAGAAGGAAATTCATGGAAAAAACGTGATAAAGACTGGGAACTACCACGACAATATTTGATCTCTTTTGGCCTTGTCTTGCTCTCAAAGTCTTGGGGAAAAATACAACATAGTACTCTGTTAAAAAGTGTTTTCCTTTATTCTTGAATTATTACTAAATTGGTGTTTTTTGGGTTTGAAACTAACATTGATGTTAAAAAAGTCCACTATACATTAATGAGTGTTTCTAGTCTCGCCGATTTTTCTTTCTAGTGGAGATTATTCAACTCAAATAACGGGTTTGAACTATTTAGGATTGCAATTGCATGTTCTGAGTTGTTAAGGAACTTGGATTTGAGATTATTTGTATTTAAAATTCATTGACATGGAATTCATGAAAGAATTTTCAAATCTATAAATTAAAGGGGAGCTCTCTTGTCCATGCAATTTGGATTATGAGTTAAAAAATATTATTATTACATGTAATTGGTAAATGAACGTAATCCGAGTGGTGAGCTCGTCTACGTATAAGAGCGGCGCTTCCCTTTGTCGACATACACGAGGGTAGTTGTATATATAACACTCTCTAAATTACTTGTAAAGAGATGGTTTCATAACTTATTTTATTCCCATAAAAGATCCAATAAAACTGGAGCCAAGCAAATTAAAACAACACACATAGGCAGATGACGAACATAGAGGGACAAGGATGTATGGTCTATGTTTAGAAGTTGTGAAACTCATATATACTTCTTTCTTTTAATTACAAGTTCCAAAACTTATTATTTAGTAGGATATATTGTCCATGTTTTATTTCATTATTGTCACGGAAAAATTATTATTTTTGTCCTGTAACTATCCCCAGATAATCTGTGAAGATTTTTAGATACCCTATATACTAACAAAATATTTTCATAGGTTTCAAGATGTATTAACAAAATATTTTCATAGGTTTCAATATTTTTTTATAATTAGACAACAAAGTAAGATCACAATTTTTACTAATGGACTGACATCACAACTACTAAAAATTGATAAGAAAATAAATACTCTATGGGCCTGTTTGTTTATGGTTGTGGGTGGCTGGAGTACTGTAGGTTATGGAGAATAAAGTGAAATTTTTAGGTTAGTGTAAATAAATGAGTGTTTGTTTATGTTGGTTGGAGATTGGGTTGGAGTTGGTTTATATTATAAAAGGTGATAAATATGATTTGATGTGTGTAAGAGATAGTTAATGAATGATTGATTATTGATTAAAGTTGTATTAAGAATTGAGTTTGATTGATGATGTGTGTAAGAGTTTGTTAAAAAATATTGGTTATTAAATAAAGGTGTATTGGAAATTGGATTTGATTTATGATGTGTGTAAGAGATAGTTAAAGAATGATAATTATTGATTAAAGTAGTATTGAAAATTGAGTTTAATTAATGATGTGTGTAAGAGGGGTGGAGACAATATATTGTCTCAAACCCATAAACAAACACATGTTGGGTTGGGCACAATCCACAACGGATTGGCCCAACCATAAACAAACATACCCTATAACTACTGAATATTGATTGGAAAATAAATCCATTATTTCTTCTTTTCTTTCGAGGAACTTTCAATAGTTTGAACTCTTTTGATCACGATTCATCAACTTACGAACAATTTAAAAATTTCACTTATCAAACCTAAGAATTTCACTTCTCGCCTCTCTCTAGAACACCCCAACCCTAATATCTCATTTCCCCTCCCCCTTTCCTATTGAGCGTCGCTCTTTCTTCCACCTTTCCTTACCCACCTGTTGTCGACGACTTTTTGCTACCGGTAACCCATCTTTCCCCCCTCTCCTTGGACTGTTGAGAGCTTTGACGGCGGAGGCTCAGATTTTTCGTTCGGAGTTCCTCTTCTTGTTTTAGACTGAGAAGATGGTGGATTTATGGAGTCGTCCGACGTCGGCAGTTCGGGTGGTGGTTTCTTCATCTGGGCGACCGGTGCTTTAATTTCTGATTTTTTTTGTTCTCCTAGCTACTGGACTGGGATTGGGGGATCAACGGTGGTGGAGGGACACATGAACGAAAGACGGTGGTTGTTCAAGTTGTGGAAGGGGGAAGGACCCCTTTTCTTTTCTGTTGTTGTATTCTTTTTTTCCTTTCTGCACTATTTTTGCAGTATTTTTCTCTGGACTAGTTTGGTTCCTTCCTTCATTTTCTATGATAAAGACCGACTCAAGAAAAACAAGGTTTGGTAGTAAGTTGCTTAGCAACAGTACTGGTTAGATAGGTTTTGTATTGTGTCGCATATCTTTTTCTTTGATTTTGAGAGAAGTTTAGTTTCTCTTGTGAGAATGTTTTGTCTCCCTATTGGACTGTTGTTTCTCCTTTCTAAGAGGGTTTTGGACCGCTTCACCCTTTTGGAATTGTCTTCTGGAGCTCCCTGTATTTGTTTGGATTACTTCGGCAATTCAAATGAACTTTTCGCAAGTTTGGTCAGGTGAATGAAAGTCTCTATCCTTTGATAAAAAAATTTATTCTTCATACATACCATATCCGTCTTTGTTTCAACAACCAAGAGTACTTAAACAAAGTATTATTACGTACTAAGTCAAAGTTAGTATCTGCAAAATCATGTTTTTCAATTTGAAAATACATGAACCAAATATAGAACTAGTAATACCAGGAAAAAGAAGTAGCGCTAAAAAATAACAAAATTAAGTTGAAGTCCAAACAATTTGTTTTCATGGCTAACAAAATAGAGCAACATATATATCTGATATATTCTAGCTTGACCCAATCTCAATATAATGAGACGGCCAAGAGAAAATGACGAGTTTCCATATGAGTATCATGAACAACCATAAGTACATGAAATTTTCTTAGCAGAACAAAATAGACATATATGTCACAGACACAACATAAATTATTTATAATTTTCTGATGTGGATCAATCAAGAATAAAATCAAGTATTTACATTAATCAATTATTTAATAGAGAAAAATATAGTATCTAATCAATCCTAGCTTGATCCAATCTCAATGTAATGAGACAGCCAAAAGAGAATGACGAGTATCCATACGAGTATCATGAACAACCTTATAGTAAAAAATTCTCATGTTGCTAGTCATACTCATATACTTCACTAATTTATGAGAAGATAACATTATAAATGATTAATCAACAACTATTTAACGAAAATCTTGTTGAGCTTGATACTCCCAAACATTTACTGAGCAACATTATCCCGAAATGTTGTTCATTCTGTGTAGTCCTAACAACTCATATTTGTTCTTAATCACTAGAATCATCATAATCAGCTTGATCAACCTCGGGCAACAGAGGATCAACGAGCATCTCACTGTGCACAAAATTATGCAAAATGTAACATGTATTGTTGATTCTAGTTGAGTCTTGACATTATAAAGTTTCTTATCCGCAAAATAGCCTATTTTTTCTTTAGCAAACCAATGGCTCTCTTTCAATTTGATTCTTTGCAAAAGAGTGTTGAAGATTGAAAACTCTTTGTAATTTCTTGTAGTATTCACTCTCCACTCATTTAGATGGTAATGAGTCCCTATATATGGAGCAAGAAAATCAACCGTTTATGCAACCCCCATCCACAAGATAATATTGATCTAGAAAGTTTGCAAGGTAACAAAAAATCTAAAATATTGAACTCAATATTAATAAAAGTATATTGACTAGTAAAAATTTAACATATGTCTAAAAATTTAAGTCATTAGGTCTTTGTAAAGTATCATGACGTACTCGTGCATCTGAAGCAGATTCGTCTCATTAAGTAATACATAAATGAACTTCAAGTTAGCACCACACACTTCTAAAGCATTGGTGCTTATAAAACCATTCTAATTCCTATATCCATTATATAACACCACATGCTTCTAAAACATTTATGCTTATAAAATCCTTCACATTCCTATATCTACTATGATCTCTGTTGGAACTGTGAGCTGAACAAGAGTCCTATCTAAGTCCTACATTGCATTCTATACTATTTTATTGTAAGTCTAACATATAGATTCAAATTATATTAAATAAGTAAATGAAACCTATTAATCTACAAAAAGTTAAAGCCAACAAATTTACTGTTTTTGGATTTTTTTGTCTTGCGTTATAGTTAAAATGCATATATATGGTAACTCAATAATACATAAAACTAATGATAGGTAAAAGAAGAACGATTATGTTGAATGATTTTATGGATTTAGGTTTGATGAATACTATTGTTAGGAAGCTTATATTTAGATTTTGATGATCTGAAACTGAAATTGTAGTTGGAACTTGAGGCCCCAATTTTAATTGTACAAATTTTTTTAAGGGAATTTCAATTGTATATTTAGAAGTTGACCTAGTTCACTACATCAGAAGAAGACAACAACAGACATGAAGTAATTCAAAGTAACAAGGCAACAAATATATGAAAAAAATGTTACAATACCGGTAAGCAAGCGAGGCTACAACAAGAGTTGCAAAACCTACATAATGCTCGATATCAGATGATTCGGTGCAAGCTAAGGAATTAGTAGTAGGCAATACAACAAGTCAACCTAGTATATCAAGAATAACAGTTAGCTCAATTTCAAACCAAATAAAGCCAATAAAGACAAGGAAGCAACCTTGTACCTGCTAGCCAATGGTTGGAGGCCATAGAGACTGACAATCATTATTGACGTGCAACCTATTTATTGTCAACCTGTTGTTAGAAGACAAGCACACTAACTAACATTCATAAGAGGATAATTATAAAGACAAGCAAACTGACTAACATCATACGAGGAAAATTATGACAACAAGTAAACTGGCTAACAATCATACGAAGAAAATTGGTTTAAGGATTTCCATTTCCTTCAACATATAGAAATCCTCACATATAAAAGGAGGATTTTAGGACTGAGAAACTACTTAGCTTTACACCAACGCGAATAAGAGAAATATTAACAACTCGGCTCGAGCATAACAGTCTGGTAACATAACAAATATCGTCAGACCTATCAATATCTCACAACTTCATCACGATTTTTTTTTTTGTGAAAGTATTAAATTCCAATAAAATTTTGATAATTTGAATATATCATGAGATTTGCGTATTTTATGTGATATAAACTCATTTTTTTGTGGTAAGTTGGTATTTGCATAATAATTGATATCATTTTCGCGATAAATATATATCTGTTGGATAATTGATATCGCAATAAATTGGTATCTGCTAGATAAATAAACAAACCTAAAACTAAAATCAGGCTAATTTGAATATATTTCACACTTTTCATTAAACAACCCCAAAATATATCCTACTTTCCTCTAAACAACCCCAAAATCAATAAATGCCCCAAAATATATCGCAGTTTTCGCTAAATAATCCTAAAATATATAGCATTTTTCACTAAACAACTCCAAAATCGGTAATATGCCCCCAAAATATATCACACTTTTCTCTAAACAAAATTTCGCTAAACAGTCCCAAAATCTCTGCTAAACAATCGCAAAATATATCGCACTTTTCATTAAACAACTTCAAAATATAGCATCTAATATCAAATCAATAAATTTTGAACAATTAATTAAAAACTAAAGTTAAATTATAGAAAATTAGTTATGAGAAATAATTATGATTGTGAATTATTAAATTTTACGAATTAAACATGGTTATTTCTGAATAATTCTTCAAATTTAACTAACATGTCGATATTTTTTTTTATTTTTCTTTTACATTAGGGGATAAAACCCGAATCACGAATTATTAAGGATACCGAATTATCTCCATATCTGTATTTTGCTACTATGTTGTGTACAATGTTCTCAAGATTTTTTTGTACATGTAATCGTAGTAAAAATACAAATATCGATTGATTCAAGCTCGTGAAAGAGATATCTAATAGATGTAGGTAAGAAACTGCACAGATCCCTCTGCCCCCTTCTTTGAGGGTCATTTTGCTATTTATCAGGAAACTCATGCAACGAAAGATCTGAACTTTGAGCGGTCTACACTAAATAAATTCTATTAAATGAAGGTATTTGTGCTTGGATGATGAGTCAAGATCAGCCTCATGAAAACCTCATTTCCCAAATCAAGCTGCAGTTATTCTATCTTATCAAACCTAGCAAGGGAATCAAATTGGATTTCGCCACCGAAGCAGCCTACATTTGCAAAAACACGACACATTCAGCGGCTTGATTCATGCTAAAGAACTTATTAAAAACTTATCTACGTGAGATATCAATAGTGTCTTGTTTAAACCGAAGATTTAGCAAGATTGTTCTTTGAGAAAATAACGTAGCTTAGATTATACTTCTAAGTATTGATTAAGCTAGAACCATGAGCAACAAGTTGAGACTTATGTGTTATTCCATTAAATTATAAATTATGCATTGTGAATCAAGGTTAGTGGAACTTCTCTTGGGAAGAAAGTCTCCACCTTTGAACCACTATAAGTTATATGCGTATTTAGTCTATTGAATCTTTTGAACATACACATGACACTATACTTCATTGTTTTGAGATACATGTTAAATTATTTCCACTGCAAACTTTTTAAACTTTCGGTTACTGCAAGTTTTAAATTCAATAACTAGCAGCAAGCTTACTATTGAGTAGAACTTACTGTTGTAAGCTCTACTGTAAGAAAAATTTCTTACAACCGACACAAATAAACTGCAATTTATTAGAACAAGAAAAGTTAGAGGCTTATTCACTCACATTCTAAACCTCTACCACTTGGGATCAACAATTGCGATTTTATCTCTAGAGCAAATACTTGTTTGACTGGAGAAGAGAGATACAAGGCAGAAGGACAAGAGAGAGAACGATAGGGACGGTGGGAGAGCAATGGAAGAGGGAGAACGAAACGTACTTGCGACGTAGAATACAAATGAGAGAGTGGATTTCAAAATGACACCCTTTATCTAGGGATTTGAAATCCACCGAGACATAAACTAAAATAGCCTATCTCGAATTATTGATTTTAAAGTTGACCAATTTTAAGAATTTGAATTTTATCCACAAGTGGATTTTAATTTAATAATCATAATTCCTTCATCCAAACACACAAGACCGATTGGGCCTTGCGGCAGATGAGGCATTTGGGTTAGGCCCCCTACCTCTCTTTAGGCCCCACATAACTATATTTGTATAAATTTATTTGTAAGTCCATTGCAGCTTATTGTTAGGCTTGTGGAGAGTGGCATGTCAGTCATTTAAATTAACATGGTTTGATTCCTCTTGGTAGCAAAAGCTAGCATCATTTTTTTACCTTTTTCTTTGTTCCTTCTATTTGTGCTATATATATTATTTTTGTTTTAGTTAAATGGTTTTTTTAGTTTCATTAAGTTTTACTATTTTTTAATTTAAGGACATTATTTTTTGTCATTTTAGTTTTGGCCCTTAACTTTTGAAATTCGATAAATTCGTCCTTTAACTTTCGAAATTAAAAAAATATGGACTCGCCAAAATCGGTTAAATTACTTGCTCTCAAAAATTAAAGGATTAATTTGTCGAAATTCAAAAGTTCAAGGGCCAAAATTAAAATGACAAAAAATAATGTCCTTAAAAAAAGGGCGAAACTCAATGGACTGAAAAAAACAATTTACCCTTTTGTTTTCCTTTCTCCTTTCTTATTTTTTCCTTCCCCATTTTCTTATCGTGCTATGCGAATTTGTAATATTGTCCACTAGCCTATTAGCCCATTGACCCGACAAATTAAGTCTGTTGGACCCAATAGTACTTGGTGCTAAAAAATTTATAAGCAAGTTTGTCTAAAAATATTGAGCAAGTTGGGCTAACCCATTGAGTAGGACCAATTTTACCACCTCTAAATACTGGCCCTTGTACTAGATCAATATAAAGAAGTAAACACTTATGTAAAAAGCTAAATATGAGCCACCTCATATCCGTAAAGGAAACAAAAGAACTTAAACTTTTAAATAAGGGAAAATGGTTTTTTCTTTCAACCATTTTTTCATCCTTTTTGTTTGACGTCTCTGACATTTATCTGTTTTCTTCCAAAATCCTACAAATTAGTTCGTAGACCTCATGTGACTAGTAAACTACCTGGTACTAATTAACGTAGCATCGTAGTTATTGAAATATTTATACGCGTGGAAAATAAAATAACACTATCAGCATAAATGGCCCACTCATCTTCACAATCTATATAATTAAAATTAAATAAAAAGATAACGATAATAAAAAGACAAACAAAAAATGGGGAGAGAGAAAATCCCAAATCACTTTATCTTCACAGGAAAAAAAACCCTAATTGATAGAGGACTTTGCGAAGTGGAATAGCTGCTCGAAGGATGAAATATCGTGATCGTGACAAGATTGATGATCCTCCACCTCTGTTTAGTAAGTCTCCACTCTATGGATTTTTACGCATTTTCTGTTTAGGGTTTGAAACATGTGACTAGATTTTGTACTTTTTTTCGCATGCTCTTTAAAGTCTGATCAGCATGTGTTAGGTGTAATACTAGTGGGGACATCTGATGGTGTTTTTATTTTCGGTAAGTGGGTGAATAATCTATTGTTTATTTCTATAAAGTGAGAATCTTGGCATGTGATGTGTGGGGTATTTTGTTGAGGTTTACTTGTCTGCTATTGGGTGTAAATAATAGCAGAAGTTGTGACTTATTTAATTTATTGTTGTTTTACATTTTTAGATGCAAATGGGCATTTATTTACTCTTTGTGTGAGGAATGTTGGGCTCATTGAGGGCACGGGTTACGTAGGGGGTAGTGTCTATAAGTTTGATCATATGAACAAACTCCTTTCCAGTTTAGATATATTTCACAACTTGCTAAATATTTGGGTTGTGGTGTAGTCGGTACCACTAAGGTAAATAATATTTAGTACAGTAGTGATGGGTTTGAAGAAATTAAGGATGATGTACAGTTGAAGTTGCACTGTGGAGTGGCTGCAAGGGAGGGTAGATAGGTGACAATTATTATAAATGATGTTGATGCTATCAAGGGTAGTGTAGATACTGATGGTGGGGTAGAAGCTGATGGGGAGTTACAATCTGAAAATTCTGATGGGGAGATGAATCTAAAAAAATTTCGGTGAAGTTGAGAGTAGCAGTGAAAGTGAGGATGAATTTGAAATTTCTGAGGATGAAGATTATAATCCTAAAGGTGAAGAGGAGGGAGAGAGGGGGTTAAACAGGATAGTGATGTAGCTAATGACGGGACAAGTGAGTCATATAACTTAGAGTCTGATGATGATTTTCATAGTGAGAAGACTCTGGTGAAGATAATGAGGGTAAGGGTAGATGTCCAGTAGACAATCCAAATCATAGGAAGGGGCCAAAATAGAATTGAGGATGATATTTAGTAACAAGTGGGAAGTGTTAGATGCAGATCATCATGATGCTATGGTGCAAAAAAGCGATATTATGATTGCCAAGAATGGCAAGGAAAGGGTTCATGCCACCTGTAATGGGGTAAAATGTGAGTGGAAATTGCATGCCAATAAGTTGCATGTTTCATGATTAAGTATTGTGTCCCTACACATACATGTACAGATGCATATCATGTTAAGAGTGTCAAGTCTAGGTGGTTGAACAAGAGGTGTGGTTATACGTATAAAAAGGACCAAAAGAGAAAGGTGTTTGGATGGAAGAAAGATCTGTCATATGAGCTTGGTGTTAATATCACTCATCACCAGGTTTATAGGACGGATAGATTGACTTTGCATGAGGTTGACGGGGATCCAGATGCCTAGTATAGTTTGTTGTGGGATTATACGGCTGAGATTGGGAGAGCCTACCCAGGCTCAATAGTTATAATTGGGACTCATGGGGGCAGGGGCAGTGACAACATGTGTCTTTGATATGATGCATATATGTTAGCAGGCTTTGAAAGATGGACTTTTGTTCGGTTGTATGCCTCTAATTGGTAAAGATGGATTCCTATTGCATATGTTGTAGTTAAGGTAGAAAATAGAGATAACTGGACATGGTTCTCAACTGTTCTGAAGATTGATCTATAATTCAAAATCAGCAAGAGTGGACCTTTATCTTTGATAAACATAAAGTAATCATTTACGCTTTTGGATTAGTCTTTCCCCAATCTTCTCATGGTTTATGTGTTGGACACTTACATATAAAGATGATGATTTGGTTTTAGAGGCCACTCCTACAAAATTGCCTTGTACTAGGCTTCAAAGCCAACCATTGAGAATAGGTTCAATTCTAGGATGCATGAAT